>OX327006.1:9203460-11603460 GCA_946800695.1 Geum urbanum
GTGCCTCCCAGAAGCGTATGTCAAAGAAGGGTGCATTATAGGTACTATTAACCAGTCCATGGAAAAATATATCGGGGTTGATTCTTCTGATCAGCTTCAGAACTGTATCCCTTTGAAGGCATACAAGTTGTGGAAACCCTAGAGTTGACTTGTGTGTTTGTCTCTTGAGCACGCTTTTGTCCTATCAAGCTGATGGCTGTTGGAGTAGGTCTGCTATAGGTCAGTTTTAGGGCTGCTTATCACGTTCTCTATGTTGTCAAAGCTGATTGGGCTCTTCTGTTTATATAAGGGATCCCAAGGCAGACTTGGCTCCTTGGTTGAGTGTGTATTATTTTGGGTGATTCTTTGAGAGCACAAAATTGTGTAGTTTTCTCTCTTCTCTTCTCTTCCCTTTCCGTGTCTTTACTTGCTTTTTGTTGTGCATGTAAGTCATAGTTTATCATTCACAAAAACCGTTTTCAAAACCCATATGCATGATTGCATAAGTGCATTCCATTGAGATAGGTATGGAGATGCTCAACCCGAAGAAGTAGATCAAGAAGATTTAACTTATAAATAGTTAGGATCTGAGTTGATGCTTCTAGACACTTTCTAAGTTGTAAACACATAAGTCAAATAGTGTAGCTATGTTTAGAACTGGTAGTCAGACTAGTTAGGATAGCGTACGGGCTATGTATCCCCAGAGTACAAGAGTCTTGTAATTGTGTGTGATACTTTATAGTGGAAAGGTTTGTCCCTCAAGAATTAGGGGCACACAGTTTTTCCCCTGGTTGCAGGATTTTGGCGTTAACAAAAACATCCTCATGTTATTCTTTACTTATTGCTTTTATAGTTCAAACACTCGTTTCCTGTAATTCGGGATAGGTTATCATTCTGCTATCCCCGAGTACAGTTTAAGTGAAAAAATTGTAAAAGGCCTATTCACCCCCCCCTCTAGGACCTTTAAGTGGTATCGGAGCGGTCACTAGTCTTTGCTAGTGAGATCCTCAGAGGGGCCAGAAATGGAACGTGAAAAAGGCTTATCCATAAATGTTCCTCCCTTTTTAATTTGATGGACATGATTTTTCACAATGGAAAATCATGATGAGTGCCTTCCTCTCATACCAAGATGATGGTATGTTGTGGCAGGTAGTGGAGGAAGGCTAGACACATCCCACAAAACCAAACGGTGATGGATCTAATGAGAAAATTCCAAAGCCAAGGTCCGAATGAGAAAAAGTTGACAAGGATTTAGCTAGAGAAAACATCAAAGCTCTAAGTTGTCTCTTCAATGCCGTATTCGAAGCAGAACGTCAAAGGATTATTCATTGCTCTACTGCTAAGGAGGCATGGGATGTGCTCATCACCACTCATGAAGGTAACTCTTGAGTTAAACAACAAAAACTTCAACATCTTATTTATGAGTTTGAAGGTTTAATCATGAGTGAAAAAGAGTCTATTGATGATTTCTATGGTCGTGTACTTAACATAACAAATCAATGTCGTAGTTTAGGCGAAGCCATAGAATCAAAGAAAATTGTTAGGAAATTCTTGAGTGTTTTACCTCCTTTCTTTGACTCAAAGATGAATGCTATCGATGAAGCTCATGATCTAGGCACTTTTTCTCTAGAAGAGCTAGTTGACAATTTGAAAACTTATGAGGCACTCAAGAAAAATCCTAAACATGAAAAATCCGTTGCTCTAAGTTCGGTTAAAATTGAAGATGAAAAGGTTCTTGAAAATGAAGATGATAGTAATGATGAGTTTTCTTTCTTAACTAAACAATTTAAAAAATTCTTAAGAAACTCAAAAAGGAATCCTTTCATATCTAATCGGAATTTCTCTAAAGGGTCTAACTCTAAATTTTTAAGAAACAAGGATTCACGTAGAGATCGGGATACCAGGTCCACTTTTATCCCAAGAATGGACAACAAGTGCTTTGAGTGCAATGGAGTGGGACACAAGGCTGTTGTTAGTGCAAACAGGAAAAACAAGTCTCACAAAGTGCTCAAGGTAACTTGGAGTGATAGTGATTCCAATCAAAATTCTGAATCCGAAATAAAAGAGGATGAAAAAGTTACTTTTGTCACCAAAGTCACATTAGATGAGTCTCTTGACGACAAGGATTCTGATGATGAAGGTCATGATATGTATGTCCGGTTGTGTAAAGCGTCTAAGTCTCTACTTACTAAAAATGAAGTTCTAACTAATGAACTATCATTAAGTAAGGAGGCACATTCCAGGTTACAAGAGAAGTACATATCCCAGAAAGCTGAATGGAATTCTGTCAAAACTCAATTTGAAGAACAAGTGAACTTCCTCAAAGGAGAGCTGGATCATCAATCTTCTTCGATAAAGGTTCTTACTGTTGAAAAATTGGAGCTTGAAGAATCTATGCTGGACACCAAGAACCAGTTTGCAAAATTCTCCATCGGCTCGGAGAAGCTATCCCAAATCTGTGGGATGGGAAGACTGGATGGTAGCAAGAAGGGTTTGGGGTTTGAGGATGATGGAAAACCCAAAGGCTCAGGGAAGACTACGTTTGTGAAAGGTACCCGTTCTGTGTTGGGAAAGCCTCCACTTCAACCAGAGACCAATGCTTGTGAAGTTCCCAAGGTTTCTAAATTCAAGAAGAACCCACAAATCAGATGCTTTCACTGTGGGAACAGTGGACACATTCGAAGGTTCTGTTACAAGCTAAGAAGGAACCCTGTACCTGCAAAGATTCCAAAGAACAATGATCTACTCATCCACTTTCAGAAATCACTCGATGAACTGAACAGGATTACACAGTCTCTTGCCATCCCGAAACAGAAGAACAAGTCAGTCTCTTCAAACTGGATCAGGAAATCAATTCAAAAGACCAAGGACACTAGCAGCGTCATCTTTCCCAATGAGCCTGGTGTCAAGAAGAAACAAGAAGACGTGATTTGTTTCTTTTCAAGAGTCAAGGTCTCACCCACTGCTGCAAGAAAGGTTGTAGCCGTTTGTAACGTTGCCCTAACTGCCCCCTCTACCAGAAAATCAGACTCTTGGTACATGGACAGCGGCTGCTCGAAGCACATGACCGACAAACGGAAATGGTTCACCTCTATGGATGACTCTCACCCAGTTGGAGATGTCATGTTCGGTGATGGAGCCAAAGCTGAAATTATTGGAAGTGGGACGGTTAACACTCCTGGTCTCCCGGGACTGAAGAATGTTCTTTTGGTAGCAGGATTGGAAGTATGCTTGTTGAGCGTAAGTCAGATTGTCGATGAGTATGAGACGGTAACATTTGACGAGTCTCAATGCACTGTTCTTGATGGGAAAGGAAGATGCATTAGAAAAGGTGAAAGATCTAGGGATCATTGCTATTGTGTTCGAGCCAACAAGAGGTTGGAACCAGAAATCTTCTTTCGGTCTCTGTCACAAGAAAGTTTGCTCGATCTATGGCATAGGATGATGTGCCATCTCAATCATCAAGATGTGGTGAAACTGTCTTCGAATGATGGAGTTCGAGGATTGCCCAAACTGACCGGAAGGGCAGCAGGTATGTGTGGAGACTGCAAGATGGGCAAGCTATCCCGAACATCTTATCCTGTTTTAAATGCTAAACCAACTTCTAATACTCTTGAATTACTTCACCTAGATCTAGTAGGTCCTGTTGAAACTGAAAGTATTGCGAGAAAGAAATATGTGCTTGTTGTGGTTGATGACTTTTCTAGATTCACATGGGTTATGTTCTTAAGTGATAAAACTCAAGGTCAAACTTTTGGGAAGTTTTTAGAATTGGCAAAATGAATTTCAAATGAAAAGCTCTCTGAAAACAAACGCATAATAAGAATTAGGTCCGATCATGGAATCGAATTTGAGAACTCTTTGTTTGCTGAGTATTGTGAAGGAAATGGTGTGCATCATGAGTTTTCTGCCCCCATCACACCATAATAAAATGGGATAGTAGAAAGAAAAAATAGAGTCTTAGTTGAGATGGGAAGGGTAATGCTTAGTTTAGCTGACTTACCTCACATGTTTTGGGCCGAAGCAATTTTCAATGCTTGTTATACACTTAACCGTGTGATCTTTAGGCCGGGCACTAGTAAAACACCGTACGAACTTTGGAAAGGAAAGAAGCCGAATATTTCACATTTAAAAGCTTTCGGTAGTCCTTGTTTCATTTATAGAGATCGTGAATATTTGACAAAGTTTGATGCTAAGTGTGATCGAGATGTTTTTCTAGGATATGCGTTGAATAGTCGTGCTTATCGTGTCTATAATAAAAGAACTTGCAAAGTTATAGAAACGGTAAATGCGGCTATCAATGAATCTCTTGTATGCTTTCACAACCACTCTTCAAGAAATGTGCAGGATGAGGATATGAGTACTGAGACGACTCCCACATCTGCTGAGACTCCTATTGATAAGCAGAGTCCTATACCTGATGAAGTATCCTCGGATACAGAATCTGACACTGAGAGTGCCGGGATAGATCAGATTCTTGCTATCCAGAAGTCACACCGGATTGGAAAGCGCTAAGTTCAAAATGATCACTCTCCCTCGGATGTGATAGGCACGGTTGATGAACCAAGGAAGACCCAGAGTAAGTCAAACATGCTTGTAAGTAACCTTGTTACTTTCAAAAAATTTCTTACAAAGCTTATGCTAGTTATCAATCAAATTGCATGCTATGGGTTTGTCTCAAATGTTGAACCCAAGAACATTAAAGATGCACTAAAAGACTCGGACTGGATTGTAGCTATGCAAGATGAACTTAATCAATTTGAGAAAAGTAAAGTTTGACATTTGGTTCCTAGACCTAAGGATAAGAATGTAATAGGAACAAAATGGGGTTTCAGAAACAAGACCGATGAAAAGAGAATCATTACTAGAAACAAGGATAGGTTGGTTATGCAAGGATATTCCCAAATAGAAGGTCTAGATTTTGATGAAACTTTTGCTCCCGTAGCTAGGCTTGAATCCGTTAGGTTTCTCTTGGCCATTGCTTGCTTTCTAAAATTTGAGCTCTTTCAAATGGATGTCAAAAGTGCTTTCTTAAATAGAATTTTGAAAGAAGAAGTTTATGTGGAACAACCTCCGGGATTCCAAACCTCTTGCTATCCGGATCATGTTTTCAGATTAGACAAAACTCTTTATGGCTTAAAGCAAGCTCCTATAAATGGTAAAGAACATGTAGTAGCCTTCTGATGTCATTTTCATATGAAGCTAGCTAAGTTATGGCCTAACCCTGAAGTGTGGTTAGCAAAATTGTTTATCCTTAAAATTATTTTTAGACGGTTGATTGTCCTATTGGTCATAGCTTTCTGAGTTAATATCACTGATTAGTCATCATTTGAGGAAAAATTACAATCTCATTGGTGAAATGACTGAAATCCGTTTACCGTCATTGTTTATCACTAGAATTAATCAATAATGCTGTCTATATAATCATGCTTGCTTAAACAATTGTGCTGTTGCTGTCTGAGTTATTTATCACTGATCTGTCATCACTTGAGGAAAGGTTACAATCTCATTATTTCCCGGCATTGTTTATCAAAAACGTTAATATATAATGCTGTCTAGCTATATCATGATGCTTGCTTAAACAATAACAAGTGGTATCTATGGACTGGTTTGGTAAGATACCTCTTGTACGGGGACCAAAGTGTTGAACATCGGTATGGCATGCGGAACTCAATATAGCACCATATTGTCTCAACCACATTTAAGATGTTGTGCTTTATCTCAGTAGGTCTTCGCTATCTGTTACGGGATCTTGCCTCTCCAACACAAAAGAGAATCTCCGGAATGAGGGCTTTAGTTTGTCTTAGCAGATAATGTTCTTGTATTGTGACATTTCACCGTGTGTTAAAAATCAACAGCTGATGTCTGTGTACTTGTCTCTTGGTGCTCCAGGGCCGGCGTCGGGGACGGCCTGTGGAGGTGTCAGAGGATTCGACGGAGCTGGAGTTATAGCAGCTTGTTGTTGTAGTGCGTCTGCGGTGGCCACCGGAGCTTCTGGCAACACATGAGGCAGAGGCGGCGCTGGGGCCTCGTCGGGGCAGGTGGCGGAATTGACAGACCGGGAGCTTGACGGCGGCGGTAGGTACGAATGGTAGGTGAGGCGGCATCGGTTTGAGACGCCGGAAAAGCCAGTAAGGACAGCGGCCTTGAAGCAGCAACGGGAGGCGGCGAGGCAGCAATGGGAAGCGGCAACTCAACATAACTCGTTTCAGAATGAATTGGGTGGTTGACCGAGTTCAGCGTGGGCTGAGATAGGATTTGAGCTGAAGAAGGAGAATGCGGACCTAGGCCTGAGCTGGGCAAGGTGGTATCTGAGGAAGAGAAACGGCTTGGGCCAGATGCAAGAGTCAACTCATGTTTATCCATGGAGTGGTTAATGGAACCTATAATGCACCATTCTTCAACATCCGGTTCCGGGAGGCACTCTACCATTTCTCTTCCCTGTTTAATATGTTTGAAGAAACTCTGCCCCGAGAAGATCAACATAGGCTGCTCTCTGAACAAGAGGTCTATGGAAGAGATGTTATCAATGTGATAACATGTGAGGGTTCAAGAAGGCTTGACAGACCTGAAACAAGCAGTGGAAGATTCGAAACACTAGAGCTGGGTTTAAGCAGATACCATCAAACCGGGAGATCTTGACAGAAGTTAGGAATATGGTAAAGCTCGACTACCATAGAGACTTGTCGTCAACGAGTGTTAGAGAGATTTCCTCTCTTACAATTAAAACTGATTCAAATCAGTTATTGTGTTACAGTAGATCAGTTTTGATCTTTGAATATTTTGTAACAGTAGATTGATTAGTCTTTAATACTCATGATAGTGTACTGTAATAGGAGATTGAACTTTTCTGTATATATACACACGTTGTAAACAGATTCAAGTAAGGGGAAATTACTTTCTACATGGTATCAGCTCCCTAGTATCCTTACCTTGTTCTCGCCTTCTTCTTTGTGTCAGTAATTAAGTAGTTTTGTTTTTCCCGCCATTCCTCCATTTGTTGTGTCTCTCCTCCCATGGCCTCCAACAAATCCTACTCTGCTCACTTTCAGAACTACTCATTCCCTCCTGGTCCTATATTACAGTGGTTCCCACCCTGCCACATCAATCAGCATGGCCCAAATCAATTCTCTGGAATCAGCTCAGCAATTCCTTTTGCTAGCGCTCATTTTGGTATCCCGACATTGATGCTACTCATCACATGACCGTCATACCTCTCAATAATCTTCAACCTTATGATGGTCCTCATAATGTATACATGGTAACGGCGATTCGATGTCCATTTCTCAAACGGGTGATATTCCTCTATCATTTGGTAACTCAAAATTTTAGTTACAAAATGTCTTCCGTGTTTCTTTTATTCGTAAAAATCTATTGTCAGTTACTCGGTTCACTAAAGATAATCGTGTCTTCTTTCTTTTTGTCCCAAATTATTATCAAATTTATTGCTTACTCACCGGTCGCTTACTCTTTCGGGGCCCATGTAAAGATGGTCTCTATCCACTTCATTTAGCTTCCGCATCCACTAGTCCTCAAGCTCTTGCTTCCGTTCAGTCATCTCTTTGGCATGATCTCTTAAGTCATCCTTCCTCTACAGTTTTAGCTCGTTTAGGGTCTTCACTTGTAAAGGTCCTAGAGGGGGGGGGGGGGGGTGAATAGGCCTTTCCCACTTTTTCGTTCAATCTGTTCTCGGGATAGCAAGATAGAGATCTATCCCAAAACACAGAACACGAGTACTGAAATGTAAAGACAGAAAGTAAAGAGTGACACAAAATGTTTTTGATAACGCAGAAATCCTACAACCAGGATTAAAACTGCGTGCCCCTAACTCTTGATGGACAAACCTTTCCACTAACTGGTAACACACACAATTACAAGTTTCTGGCACTCTGGGGATACATAACCCGTATGCTATCCTGACTAGTCTACCCACCAGTACAAACAGAGCTACACTACTTAATCTATGTGTTTACACTTTGGAAAGCAAACAGAAGTATCAACTCAGATCTTTAAATACTCTTCAAGCTAAAACCTTCTTAATCAACTTCTTGGGTTGGGCATCTCCATACTTTATCTCAATGCACTACCAACATAAGCACTTTAGGCAACGAAATGGAAAACAACGCGCAACGAGGGGGGAATTTCGTTGCCTATAGTTTACAATAGGCAACGAAATGGATTTTCGTTGCCTATTGTAAACTATAGGCAACGACATCTTTGCCTATAGTAAAAAAATCGTTGCCTAAAGTCCATTTTATAGGCAACGAAAAAAATCGTTGCCTATAGTTTTCGTTGCCTAAAGTTTGGTTATAGGCAACGAAAAAATCGTTGCCTATAGTTAATAGGCAACGAAAAATAAGTATAGGCAACGAATTACTATTTCGTTGCCTATAATTAGTATTATATCAGATCTAGCCAGCAGCTATTCAAATCAAAATCGGTGGAAAAATCTGAAACGTTTTGGAATCGGCAGTACATTTCAGGATGGACAAGAGTTGGATGAGGCTGGATAGAACTGATGCAAGATATGGGCAGGGAATTAGGAGATTTCTGGAATTTGTGGCGGCTAATTGTGGAGAGTTGCCAGTGCATTATTGTCCATGTAAACAATGTCGGTGTCGCGGCAATCGTTGTCCCATTGCTACAGTTGAGCGACACCTTCATAGAAACGGATTTTGGAATAAGTACACCCGTTGGATTTATCACGGTGAAGCATCAGCAGCAGCCGATCCGCATGATCATGGACAATTTGCTGATACTGCGAGGTCATCCAATTATGATCCCACCAGGAGGTTCATCGACGATATGTTTCCTCATGAGAGCGGTGTATATGATTCTGAAGCGCCCGTATATGTTCCTCCAGAAGTTGAGAATTTTCCTCACATTGAGCCAGTCCAGCCATTACCTAGAGTTTATGTCAACACACGTGGTATGGACAAGTACCACAACCTGATTCAGATGCATCAAACTCCGTTGTACCACGGATGTCCTAAGACAGTCCTTGAAAGTGTGATGGCAGTGATGCAGCTAAAAGTGGAGACCAAGAGCACCGTGGCAGCGGTCGATAGGTGGCTTCAGTTGACTGGTGATCTGCTGCCCCCCGGTCATCGTCTTCCCCCCACTCATCGTAAGATACGACATGTCCTCAAAGATCTTGGACTTTCGTACACCAAGATTCACGCATGCATGTATGATTGCGTTCTCTTTTGGGGTGTAGACGATGACGGGAAGGATCTATCGAAGCTTGAATACTGTCCGGTGTGTGGTACGGAAAGGTGGAAGTACACTCCTGCAGGAAACAAGAAAGCAGTGAAGATACTTCGGTATTTCCCACTTATTGATAGGCTGGAAAGGTTGTTCATGTGTGCATTCACGGCGAAAGCTATGAGATGGTGGGCTGAGAGGACTTTGCCTGACGATGATATCCTTAGACACCCTGCTGATGGTCAGGCTTGGAAGCACCTGGTGAATGTGTTTTCTGATTTTGCAGCTGAAGTCCGAAATGTTTGGCTGGGGCTATCGACTGACGGATTCAACCCCTTCGGCAACATGAGTCAGAAGTACAGCATATGGCCCGTTATATTGGTACCGTACAACCTTCCTCCGTGGATGTGCATGAAGAAAGAATATAATATGCTGACTCTGTTGATTCCAGGGCCGGGTTATCCAGGAAAGTGTTTGGATGTGTACATGAGGCCATTGATTATAGAGCTTCAGCAGTTGAGTACAGTTGGTCATCCCACTTACGACAGGTTTAAAAATGAGATGTTCCGAATGCGTGCTATGCTTGTGGGCACAATCAGTGATTTTCCAGGTCGAGGGATGTTGTCGGGAAACCCAACCAAGGGGTACAGGGCCTGTCCAGAGTGCATGACTGCCATGTTTGGACAAGCTCATTGCTCGAAGATTGTCCATATGCGTCACCGATGTTGGCTTCCACGACATCACCCATTTCGCCAGGACGCCCAGGATTTTGACGGCACTGTAGAAGAAGGTCTGCAACCCATGGGATGGACTGGAGATGAAATCTTAGAAGTCCTGAATGAGTATAATTTTGGGCCATTGAGCAATCATCCTGAGGTTGTTGCGACTATACCGAAGATACCCGACAGGTATAAGTTCTGGACACACAAGAGCATCTTCTGGGAACTCCCGTACTGGCGGATGTTGCCTATCAGGAACTATCTAGATGTCATGCACATAGAGAAGAATGTGTGTGAAAGTGTGGTGGGCACCGTTCTAAATTGGCAAGGTAAAACCAAAGATGGCCCTAAAGCTCGCGTTGATTTGGAAAAAATGAAACTGCGGGAACATCTGTGGTTGAAAAAGAAGGGGAGAAAGATGCCCCAAGCTCCTTACACGGTCACGCGTGACGAGAAGCATGAAATTTTTGTGTGGATGGCTAACGTCCAGTATCCTTATGGGTTTGCTGGAAATATAAGTCGGTGTGTTAACTACAGGGACAATAAGATTTATGGATTAAAGAGTCATGACTGCCATGTACTACTTCAACGCCTCTTCCCTATTATGATTCGAGGGTACTTTGATGATGAGGTGGTAGAGCCGTTAGTGGCGCTGTCAAGGTTCTTTCAAAAGTTATGCACCAGAGAAGTGAAAATGTCAGACCTCGAAGAAATGCGAAAGGACATCATTTTTATCATGTGCAAGTTGGAGAGGATTTTCCCCCCAAATTTCTTCGACATCATGCCTCACTTGATGATGCATCTTCCCGAGCAATTGATGCTCACCGGTCCCGTTCACTACACTTGGATGTATCCAATGGAGAGGTATATACCCCGCATTTGTATGATGTTTGCTAATTAAGTCTTTATATATTAATTTATTCTTGTTCTACGTACAACAATAATAACAAGCTGTTTTCATCATTGTAGACAACTGGGAGAGTACAAAGGGTATGTACATAATACATCTGCACCTGAAGGGTGTATCGCCGAAGCATATCTTGCGAACGAGTGCGTAACGTACGTCAAACTGTTTTTGGGAGCGCTTGAGGACCCACATTCGAATATGTCGGTAGATGAACCCCAGTTCAACCTTTCTGTAGTCTCTAATGATGTTTATCCACAGAGTAGGTTGCACGGGGAGTGGGAGTTGACACCATATGAGTTAGACATTGCACACTGGTGTGTACTCATTAATTGTAAAGAAGTTAAATATTGGAAAGACACACACCTTGGAAGTCCAGAGGTTCGCGGGGATGTTGCGTACCACAATCGGACCTTTGCAAATTTTTTTGGCACATGGGTGAGTATATATTCATTTAGTCATAATATATATGACGTGTAAAAGCAAATTGTGACGGTTATTTATATGAAATGTCGTATCTAATGTTGACGGTTATTTATTTCAGATGAACTATGTAGAAGATGATGGTTACCCACAATGGTCACACGCATTGAGGCTCTTGGCTATGAAACCTATATCATCAAAAGTTTACGCGATGTGTAGGGTCAATGACGTGAAATTTATGTGTCAAGAAAGAGACAATAGGGTGAAGACACAGAATTGTGGGGTAATGGTGCATGGTGGGGATAACGACCCTGACTACTACGGGGTACTCCATTCAGTGGTTGAACTCATGTATGGTGAGCGCATGAAAGTTTACTTGTTTAAGTGCAGATGGTTTGATACTCGTCCGGAGAACGTTCGCATCGATCAATATGGATACATTTCCGTGAATACTGCCACAAGTTGGTATGAGGAGGATCCTTTCGTTCTTGCCACATCGGTCAAACAAGTGTTTTACCTTGACGATCTTATGAACAGACCCCCCTGGAAAGTAGTAAACCATGTGCAAGCTAGGAATGTGTACAATGCTGCCACACTTGGTGAAAATGAAGATGACGAAGAAGTTGCAGCATACCAAGAGGGAAATGGAATTGACATTCCGAAATCCGATACAATTCGCCATTATAATGTTCGACCTGGTATTGTGGTTCAAAATTCTGGAGCAGCACTTCTAAATGTTAATCCAAATGACTTTGATGAAGACTCGAGTGACGAGGACGAGGAGCGACACCTATTACCAGACTTCAACTATCAAACTGCGTCAGACTCTAGCGATGATTCTGATTATCAGCCTTAGTTAGAGATGTAATTGAGTATAGTCTTCGAGCTTGTATTCAGTTGATTAACTCCTAAATGTATATATGTGTTGATCGAATCGAAGTTTACTTGTGTAATTTGATGGATTAGTTTAACGGTTATTTTCATGTATGTTGTGGAAAACATGTGAATTTCGTTGCTTATAAATTGAAGTTCGTTGCCTTTAACATTGATTTCGTTGCCTTTAACATTGATTTCGTTGCAGTTAACATTGATGTCGTTGCCTTTATCATGGATTTCGTTGCTTTTGTTATGCATTTCGTTGCCTATAGTATAGGCAACGAAAATTTCGTTGCCTATAGTATAAGCAACGACACACTTCGTTGCCTTTAGGGTGCATTTCGTTGCCTAAAGTATACGCAACGATACACCTCGTTGCCTATAGTCTTGATTTCGTTGCCTAATGTATATGCAACGAAAAATTCGTTGCCTATAAGTCCTCCTCGTTGCCTATACTATAGGCAACGATGCCACCATTTCGTTGCCTATAGTCCTGGAATATATTTCCAGCTCGCGAACAGCTCCGCCGCAACTAGCATTCTCTCCGCAAACCTCGCCGGATTTCTGCCCTCTCCGCAACCCGAAAAGTACGGTTCACATTCTCCCTCTCTCCTTACTTGAATAAACAACGTGATTTTAGTTGGATTTGTGTTGGGTTGTTTGTTGGGTTGATTTTAGATGGATTTGTGTTGTGATTTAGGTTAGGTTGTGTTGGATTTGTGTTGGGTTGTTTGTTAGATTGATTTTAGTAGGATTATATTGTGGATTAGAGGATTATATTGTGGATTATATTGTGGAGTAGGATTATATTGTGGATTGTGGATTAGGATTATATATATTGTGGATTATATTGTGGATTATATTGTGGATTAGGATTATATTGTGGATTGTGGATTAGGATTATATTGTGGATTATATTGTGGATTGTGGATTATGATTATATTGTGGATTATATTGTGGATTATATTGTGGATTAGGATTATATATATTTAGTTTATGTAATTAGAATTGGGAATAATTAGAATTGGGAATAATTAAGTGTGATTTTAGTTTGGTTATTTAGTTTAGGTAATTAGAATTGGCCGGGAATAAGTGTGATTGTTAGTTTGAGTTGTTCATTTTAGTTAGACAAAATTTAAATTTAGGTTATTGTTGCCTCAATTGTAAGGTATTCATTATGTTATTTTGTTGCAGACATTAATAAAAATGTCCGTGTTCAAAAGATTGATTCCCGGGAAAAGTGGGAAACAAAAAGGAGCTTCCTCCTCGTCACCTCAAGGAGCGACACCTCAAATGTCCTCCGGGTTGAACCCTCAAGGACCCAGGAGTGGGTCTAGGTCCGTTGGTGGGAGTTCTGGAAGCACCGTACCGGACAGTCTTGAGACCGTCTATGTACATTCCAATCGTCATCTCCAACTTCTTGCCACATCCCAGGATCCCCAAGGTCCACGTCACTCGGTGTCTCATGAACGACCCTCCCGCAACAGCAGCCGAAACTCCACCACGGAATCCGGTCGTCACTCAGTCAGCGGCGAACGCCCAAATAGTACGAGGGTACTATTTGGGCGTTCGCAGCAGGACCCACCGCGTATGCCACCTCTTCCTCCCAATGCGGCGACGCCACAACCTGATTCCGGATCAGCTGGGCCATCCGGCAGTGCATCCCGCACGGATTCTGTGCACTTATGCCCGCCAAGGGACTTGTTCTTCCCTACGGTTATTCCGAAGATACCTCAGCTCGACCCTAACAACGTGGCCGTCTATGATGAGGACCCGTTCACGACGCCTGAGGAAGCATACACATATGAGCCGTTCTCTCAACCTCTGTTGAGTGTGAGGGTTAAGGGTCAGCTCACTTACGAGAATGGTAAGTTTATGTTCATTTACTAGATACAGTACATTAAATTAGGTTCTATTTCTTAATTTCCTTCTTTTGTACCGTGTCTTAGGCACCGTCGTCAACCCTAAAGCTAAACAGAGCAGAGGTACCACAACCGGGAAGGGTATTGAAGATCGAGTCGGTGACAATCGGGCTCATATTGATTATGAAGATGATGGGGAGGCTATCGAGTATTCTGACAAAGGGATGTATGCTAGCCAAGCAGGATTTGTCATACGTGATTTCGTCCCGATGTTGTGGGATTCGTGGGGTTCAGTTGATGCTGAAGTGAAGGCCCGAGTGCATAATGCACTGTCGGTGAGTTAAATTTACATTAATTTGTCATAAAAATAGACGTTCTTATATATTATTGTAAGGCACCAAACATACATATTTATGAGGCTAATTATGTATACGTGTATTGCAGCAATGGTTTATTATTGACGATCGGCTGAAGGAGCCCGGGGGGTGGTGTGAACGAAAGCTCACGTCTAGGTGATGTGATTTTGGATTTATATAAGGCTAAGTATCCTTATATGATTTGTGAATACGTTAGATTTGTGAATATAAAGTGTTGGTTATATGATATTTTTGTTGCATCAATATAGGTATCGAGAGTGGAAGTCTCACTTGAAGAAGTTCTGGGAGGAGAACATAGATAAAGGCCGAAATGGCACTCCAAGTGAGTTCAGATACCGGGAGTACGAGTGGAACTGGCTTATAGCCCACTGGAAGCATCCCAAACTTGTGGTATGCACATGAATTATGTTGCGTACCTAAATCTAAACTAATATTATTATTATTATTAATTTACCTACATTTTATGATATATTATTTTATATACGCAAGAGGTAGTAGGTAAATCTCTATCTATGTTATTAATTTAATATGTAGGTAAATCTCTAATATATTGTGTAGGTAAATTAAATTATACAATTTACATTGTTTATACGAAGTAAAGATAGTGAACTGTATTAGTGATTGAGATGCTAGAAATTAAAACAAAAAATAACAAAGATTAAATTATTTCCCTGCAGAATAACATGAAAAAACCTAGAAATTAAAGGAAACAATTCTAGGTCCGAGGACTAAATATGTGAAAAATAAATGGGTTGGATTTTAATCAAAAAAATTAATGTTGCGAGGATATTCTCTAATTTATGCTATATATATAATTGGCTAATAATTGTGCACATTTTCTTTTTCTACAAGCACATTTCGAAACAAAATGCTAAAAACCGAGCGCAGAACGTGAACCCACATCATTGCGGTTCCCGAACGTATGAGAGATGGACTCGACGTGGGGCAAGGTTGGAACCAGAGACTGATCCTCTCGTGTATTCCATCCGACATGGGTATCCGAACAACCCTGAATATGTTGTAAGTATCTAATAAATATTTGTCCATATTTGATACATCTCATGTTTAATTAATTCTTGTATTTTACTCAATTATTAATGCGTCACCGATTTTGCATTGTCTATTAGGAGAGATTGGTTGAGTCGATCCCAAAGGTGCGTGCTAAAGTAGCTCGAGAGCTGCATCAGGGGTGCACGGAGGAAGAGGTGACCCAGTATGCATCTCAGGTTGACCACATGACGCCCATTAATGCGGCGAGGTGCGTGTCAGATGCGATTCCCGTTGGAAAGAACAAGTTTTGGGCCAAGGGGATGGGTTACAGAGGAAATGGAGTCTTGAAGATGACTCCAGAATTCTCCAGCGGGTCCAGCAGTTCTAGGTCGTCCGGCCTACAAGAGCAGATTCAGAGGCAGCAGGAGGAGATTCGGAGGCAGCAGGAGGAGTTGGAGGAGATGAGGCGTGCCAGGGAAGCCATGGAGCAGGAAAGAGCCCGTGAGAAGGAGCAGCACGACCAAATGTGGGCATTCTTTCAATCTCAGCAACCTCGGGAGGCTTCGCACCCGCACCCACAGACTCAGCCAAATCTGTTCACGCCTACAACACAGCCGCAGTATTTTGGGGGTCACCAGCAGCCGCCGTTATATGGGGACCACCAGCAGCCGCCGCAGCAGCATCAGTTTTGGACGGGTGCCGAGCAGCCGCCGCCTCCGCCGCCGCAGCATCAGTTTTACGGGGGTGACCAGCAGCCGCAGCTTCATCAGTTTTATGGGGATGACGACCAGCAGCACCAGGAGGGTTCACACGAGGACTTCCTCAATTCTGTTAACTTTGATCAGTAGCACGTAGCTAGTTTTTGATTTCGGTTGAAATGTGTACGCTGTTGTGGTTTGAACTCATGTAAATGTTGTAAATGTTGCAGATTCTGGAATTGGGCCCAATCCAGAATCAAGTATTTTTTTTAAAAATTCCACACACTATAGGCAACGAAATGGACCAATTTCGTTGCCTATAGTTTGCCAGAAATGCAAAAATTCAAACTATAGGCAACGAAATTCAAAAGTATAGGCAACGAAATTCAAAAGTATAGGCAACGACGTCGTTGCCTATAGTTTGAAAGGTGACATCCTGTTTAGGGTTTAGGCAACGAAGAAGTCGTTGCCTATAGTGAAACTATAGGCAACGAATTAAGCTGGGGTCGTTGCCTATTGTTGAAAACCCTAACCCCTAAACCCCGAACTATAGGCAACGAATTGGTTATTGATTTCGTTGCCTATAGTATAGTCAACGAACTATAGGCAACGAAAGTATAGGCAACGAAAATTCGTTGCCTATAACTATAGGCAACGAATTTTGGACTATAGGCAACGATTTGAAATCGTTGCCTATACCTGTTATTCTGGTAGTGATGGAATGCACAATGCAATGATGCATATGAGTTTTGGAAAATAGTTTTTATGCTTTAAGAATCCATGTCCATTATGCACAATTATGAGAAACCAAAGGACATGGAAGGGGAAGAGAAGACAGAAGAGAAACTACACTCGAAAGTGCTCTCAAAGAATACCAAAATAGAATAACCAAAACTCCAAAGTGTTTCACTCAACCAACCAACTAACCAACCCAGGAGCTAAGACAGCTTAAGACTCCTTATATAGGCAAGGTCATTCCAGAGGTCAAAGACAGCTAATCTAGGCACATAAAACACAGCACAAG
Organism: Geum urbanum; assembly: GCA_946800695.1. Lineage (NCBI taxonomy): Eukaryota > Viridiplantae > Streptophyta > Magnoliopsida > Rosales > Rosaceae > Geum > Geum urbanum. The sequence goes on from OX327006.1 coordinate 9,220,517, forward strand.
CATGCCTCAATGCAGACCTAACACTGTCCTAAAGCAGACCTACAGCAGCCAGCTATTGAAGGGACACAACCGAGTCTAAACAATGAGCATCAACTAAGACAACTTTTTAGGTTAATCCATTTTGGGCAAAGGTTGTCTAAACAAGGCAAAAGGTTCCTATGCACTTGTACAAGAATAGCTATTGCAGTAGTCAAAGATGAGCACTTTTTGACAGCCAAAAGCAGAAACCCAGCTGAACCAGAAAACAAAGAGGCAAGACAACCAGAAAAGGACAAAACAGATTTCAAGAAGTCACATGTGAACTTTAGTCAACTTCCCTAGGGATCTTCATTAAGCAAATCAGTTTTTCTACAGTTAAGAAGCATACAGATTAATGGTCAAGTAATCTGGTTTTAGAAATGATTAGAGCCATGAAAGATTACACAAGAGAAACGTTCCAGATTATCAGGGATACAAGCTCAGTGTTCTATCCTAGAAGGAAAACATGATATGCAATGAATGATATACCTGTTTGTCCAATGAGATAAAGTAGGCAATGTCACTTTAGCTTTGATGATCCTTTATTACTGTGTTTTGTCATAGTTCAAGAAATAGCCAACAGCAAGTGTATGCCTTCAACTTGGTTCAAACATTTCGTTTAATATCTGGATTGAGTCTCCTGATGAGTTTCAAAACTGTATCCCTTGGACTGTTGATCTCTGTATCATCGGGTAAGTTCTTTAACCTGTACAAGCAGTTCACCACAGTCAACTCATCTCTGTCCAGTTTGATATCTTCATATTGAATGGTTTCCCAGTTCTGTGCAATGAAATTGTACTCAAATGGGACATTGAATCTCCTGCAGTATTTGGCTAGGCGGCGCCTCGTTTCTTCAAGCCTTCCTAAAGGTTGAAATCCGGATTGGGGAAATTCAATACCAGTAATGCGAAGCAAGGGAGATCCGTAGGGTCTTCTTGCAAGCTCTTTGATAAGGCAAGGCCACTGGTAACCATAAAGAATACCAAAATCAATAATGTGAAGCCTTGTTACTTTCTCTGCTAGCTTGAAGATAGTTCGGGTAGCATAGAAATTTGACATCAACTTGAAAGATTTCCAAAAACAAGGCCGGCGACCGGGAAAGTCGCCGGTAATGTTCATCATTACCGGCGACTTACTCCGTCGCCAGTAATGTCGCCGGAATTTCGCCGGTAATGTTTCAAAACATTACCGGCGACCTCCTCCGTCGCCGGCAATGTCAAGGCAAGCATTTCCGGTGATTTTCCAGCCGGAATTTTGGATGAATATGTGATGTATGTGAGATATGTGAAAATTAAATTTAATTAAGATGCATGATGTATATATATATATGTGATGTATATATATATGTGAAAAATTTTAAGTCGAAAATGATGTATGTATATATGTTGTTAATTTAACGTATAAATTTAAGGTGATATAGTTGTTAATTTAACGTATAAATTAAGGTGAAAAATCGGAATCGGAACGGTTTGGAACCAGAATGGTTTTAAACCGGAACCGCGTGGAACCAGAAACGTTTAGAACCGGAACTGTTTGTAACCGGAACCGTTTGAAACCGAACGGTTCCAGTTCCAAACGGTTCCGGGTTCAAACGGTTCCGGTTCCGCCCGGTTCCGGTTACATTTGGTTCCGGTTCCAATTTGTTATAGAACCGAATGCATGACTATTACGGTGTCCAGGAGGTTTTGCGGCAAATTGGCTTGGAGGCATCAAACAGAGAAGTTCCCGAAATAGTGGAGGGAGCAGTAGTCAAGCTTCCTCCTCAGCCGCAGTTAGCAACACGCGCAGTGGGCCAATGATGAATGCTCGCACACAAGCCTTGCTAACTGCGCGAGCAGAGGAGGAAGCTGCACGATCTGGAGCCGTGTAACCGGAAGTCGAGTCTCGAGCCTCAGTCAGCAGACGCTCAGTCAGCAGATGTCCCTCCGTCAGCAGACCCTCAGACGAGTGACAGTCTACGGGGGCATCAGAAACTCCCTCCATCCGAATGCCCCCTATTCGCCCGGTGCCTACTCCCGTTTCACGGGAATCATCTGAGGCAGATGGTGCTGGCGCCTCATCGTCCAGACCTCATCTATCTCCGCCGTTCGGTCTCTTCCTACCCGATGAGATTCCTGTGATCCCTGAATTCGATGATAGGGGGATGCCTATTTATGTTGAAGGACGGCCGGAGTTCCTGAGTGTGGAGGAAGCGTACAACTTCATCCCGTTCGACCCCGTGTACGTATCTTTGGAGTGTGAGGTGCACCAACCAACAAACGGACGATGCAGGTAAATTTTATTTAACATCAGATTGATTACTTAATTATTACTTAAGACTTACGATAAGTTCAATTAATGATATCAATTTGTTGACATTGTATTATTAGGCAATTTCGTTAATGGTACTGGAAAACGGAAAGGGGCTAGAGGCACCTGCACCGGGAAGAGACTTGAGCAGGCCACCGGGGGAAGGAAAACGCCCATTAGGGCCAATGAGGATGGCGAGGTGATCGAGGCATTTGACACCACGCGAAAATATGTCAGCATGGCCGGGGCGATCGTGCGGGACAAGGTCCCAATGCTTTGGCCAGATTGGGAATCTGTGCCTATCTACGTGAAGATGCGTAATGCACTGAGTGTGAGTTAAATCGTATTTTCATTACGTAAATTTTACATTTATTAATTAAGTCCGAATAAATATATAATTTTACCGTTTATATATTCATATTGCAGGTGTGGTTTGACGTGGATGAAGTTCTTATTCACACGTGGGTAGAGCGTCAACTACATATGAGGTGATGTGCTTCGAGTTATTTGAGTATATATCGAGTTAGATTTTTGTTTATCAAGTGTTTTAATATCTCTAACTTTTTTTTCCTGGTGTTAATATAGGTATAAAGAGTGGAAGAACGAGCTTTCTTCACATTACACTTTATACAAGGAGCTAGGCCGAGGTTCTACCCCTAGCGAATTCCGGTTTAGGGAGTACGAGTGGCTGTGGCTGATAGCCCACTTCGAGCACCCAAAAGCGAAGGTATGCATCCTGAACATATCTTACAAGCCTAATGTATCGTATCACATTCAAATAGTTAGTTACTAATTTTTTTACAAATGTTTATCAAACAAGGCGATTTCGAAGACGAACCGGGCGAATAGATTGAAAAACACCAGGGCCCATCATGCAGGTTCACTGAACTATTTGGGTTGGTCGAGTAAGGCGCAGCAACAACAAGAAGTGAACCCGTTGGTGTATATTCATCAAAAGTTGTATCCGCAGTGCCCTGAAGAAGCGGTAAGTCTTTCGCCTCTCCATGTGTTAATAAAACTATTTTTCGATATTAATTTATTTTGTTAGATAATAAGTTATTCATTTTCGCTTTTCAATTAGGCGAGAATGGAGGAGGCGACCACAGAAGTGACCATGAATATAGCTCGGGAGAACCATCCTGACTGCTCCGAGGAAGAAGTCACCCAGTATGCCTCTCATATCGATCCGCTTGATCGGCCTATAGCGGCTCAGATCATGGCAAAAGCGTGCGGGACTGGAAATAATACCTACTATTGTAGGGGAATGGGCGAAGAAGTATTGAAGAACACTTCAGAATACTCTATCGGGTCAAGAAGTTCAGCTTCTAGTCGTACCCTCGCAGCGGAGCTTCAGAGGACGCAGAAGGAGTTGGGGGAGCAAAGGAGGCATGCGGAGGAGATGAGGCAGATGGCCGAGCAGCAGGCAACCAGAGATGCCGAGTACCGGGGGATGATCGAGTAACACCGCCTCATGGTCCAGCAGCAGACACAAATGTTCACCTGGATGCAGACGATGTACGCGGCTCAGACTACCGGACAACCGCTCCCCACATCTCCCCCAGTCCCTGTGTTCCCCAGTTTCCCCAGTTATCCACCACCACCACCGCACCAGTCACCGCCACAGCAAGACCAGGGTAGCCACCGGAGTTCAAATGACTACATGGATTTCTTCGACCCTGACCCGCAAGTTCCTCGACCCTGACGTGTAGTTGTAGTTAATTTTCGTATCGTTGCTATTTGTACTATACGTTGGACATTTATGTGTACTGTTGAACTTGTATGATTGTACGGTTTATGTCTTTCAATGCAGGTTCTGGAATTGGGCCCAATCCAGAACCGGGTTTTTTTTTCAAAATTTTTCCAAGCATTGCTGGCGACATGGACCTAAGTCGCCGGCAATGTCTTCAAATTCCGGCCACGGCAGCGCTGACATTGCCGGCGACTTGAGTCGCCGGTGATGTTTAGGACATTACCGGCGACGTGAAACGCCGTCGCCGGCAATGTTATCTCCGGCGGGCAATTTCCGGCGACTTGTCGCCGGTAATGAAAATTCCGGCGAGAAAAAAAACAAGGCCGGCGACTTAAAGTCGTCGACAATGTGTCTTAATCCGGTAGTGTGAGCCTTATACCTTGATTCATAAGATTCAGCGCATTCTTACTTCAATATCTGATGTGATAGACTACAAACTGTGAATTTGGAGCATATACATAGGGAAATTGTGAATCTATGTGTATTGTGATATAAGTGTATGAAGAGAGTGTGTTATGCATTATATGTTTCTGAGCTTAAGAAGAACTGTGAAGAGAAATTATGTGTGATAAGAGTTGTGTAGTCTTAAGATTGTGTTAAAGTCTGTGGAGCTAAGAAGAAAGTAGATTTGATACTGTGAAAATCTTGTGTTACAACTATCTGTGATCTAGAAGTTTTCTACAAATTTGGTGCATTCTTAGTATTGTGTAGTGTGATATACATTTGCTGGTATAATATTGTCTAAGCAGAAATGGCACCTTCATCTACTACATCCTTCCAATCAACTGGTAGTGATCAGTCCTCTCGTGCATTGACACAAGTTGATGTCAATGCATTACTAAGCATGCTAACTGTCAAACTTGGTGACTCCAATTTCATCAAATGGAGCTTTCAATTTTGGTCATTGTTAGAGGGCAATGATTTGTTTGGGTTCTTTAATGGTACTGATGTTCAACCTCTGAAATTCTGTCTTACTGAAGAGGGAGAAATCACAAATGTGATAACTGAGGCCTAAAAACTTTGGAAGAAGGCAGACAAAGCTCTACTAAGCTTGCTCATGGCAACATTAAGTGATGATGTCTTGGAATTCATCATTGGTTGCAAGACATCACATGAGGCTTGAACTGTGTTACTTGAGCGATTTTCAACTGTGTCTAGAGCCAATATTATGTAGCTGAAAACTGAACTTCAGACTATTCAAAAAGGAGCTGATAACATTGAAAGATATTTACTATGTATCAAAGCTGCTAGAGATCAATTAGTGTCAATTGGAGTTACTATAGCTGATGAAGATCTTATCATTGTGACCTTGAATGGCTTACTAGATGAGTATAATATGATAAGAATGATACTGAGAGGTAGAGACATTCCTCTATCATTGAGAGATTTAAGATCTCAGCTCATTGCAGCAGAGAGGGACATTGAGGGAGCTGTCTTCAGAGCTCACTCTTCAATGAGTGTTATGGTAGCCAGAGGTGATTCAAATGGTGATTCTCGAAGAAACTGGACATCCAATGATGGTAAAGCCAAATTCACAGGAGGGAATAATAAACCAAAGGGAAATTGTGGTACACCGAGTGAATGCTCTCACTGTGGAAAGAAAGGTCACACTGTTGACAAATGTTATCAGCTTCATTCTTGTCAAATCTGTGGAAAACACAGACACTTTGCAGACACATGCTTCCAAAATCCTAATTACAAAGGTGGTGCTTCATCTCAGAATGCTGGATCAACTGTACCATTTAAGACTAATGGTGGTCCTGCTCCAGAATGCCAAATTTGTCATAGGAAAGGTTATACAGTTGTTAACTGTTTTTACAGGACTGATAATGGAGTTAATTCTGGCAACTCTTGAAGTGTAACTTGTCAAATATGTGGAGTCAGAGGACATGTTGCTCTCAACTGTACTCAGAGATCTAACTATGCTTATCAGGGGACTGAACCACCATCTACTATTGCTGCAATGACTGCTCATGCTAGAGCAATGGCTTCTGGACATACAGCTAGCTCTTCTCAAAGCTCAGACAGTGTTGGCTCAGATATATGGATTAGTGATTCTGGAGCTACTCATCACATGACATCTGAACTAAGAAACCTCTCCATTGCTCATCCGTATACCAATGAGAACCAGATTACTATTGGTAATGGCACTGGTTTATGTATTTCTCATATTGGTACCTCATCTATTACACCATCTACACACACCTTTAACCTGCAGAATGTATTGCATGTGCCTAAGTTAGCAGTGAATCTACTGTCTCTAACTAAATTGTGCAAGGACAACAAGTGTTTTGTTACACTTGATGATACTGATGTATGTGTGCAGGACAAGGTAACAAGAGCTCTACTGTACCAAGGAAAGAGTAATGCTGATGGCTTGTTTTTGTTCAAGAATCCAAGACATTTCTCTTCTACATCTCCAACTTTTTCAGCTTACTTGGGTAGTGCTGTCAAGTCAAATCTATGACATCAACGTTTTGGTCATCCTTCTGCAGAAATTACAGTACAGATGATGTCTCTTTCTAATGTTCAAATTCTGTTACATCCATGTGTGTTCACTGTTTGCAAGGCAAAATGCACAGATTACCCTTTCCTAAGTCTGTAAACCATAGTGAGGATCCTTTTACTAAGATCCATTTAGATGTATGGGGTCCTTCACCATGTTTATCTCTAGAGGGTTACAGATATTATATCACATTTATTGATGATTGTACAAGGTTCTGCTGGATTTTTCCATTGATCAATAAATCAGATGTGTTTGCTACATTTGTGAAATTCCATGCCTTTGTGCTCAATTATTTTGGCTCCTCTATTAAACCTTTTCAATCAGATGGAGGTGGTGAATACACCAGCAAGGCTTTTAAGAATTTTCTGGCCTCAAAAGGGATCTTACACTATATTTCCTGCCCTTACACTCCCCAACATAATGGTTTAGCAGAAAGGAAACATAGACACTTAGTTGACACTGCAGTCACCCTAATGACAGCTGCTTCCTTACCTAAAGTTTTCTGCTTTCATGTTGTTGCTCATACTGCCTATTTGATTAACAAAATGCCCTGTAAGACTCTTAAGTTCTCTTCTCCATATTCTCTTCTTTTGAAATGTATTCCTTCTATTGATCATCTTCGAATTTTTGGTTATACCTGTTGTCCTTATCTTAGGCCTTATGCCTCTGATAAACTTGCTCCTAAATTTGTTCCATGTGTTTTCCTAGGTTTTGCCTTAGGTTACAAAGGGGTATTCTATTATAACATTGCTCTTAAGAAACTTTGGATGTGCAGACATGTTATTTTTGATGAATCTACTTTTCACTTTGCCTCTATGACATCTCCAGTTTCATCTCTTACTTCCAAACTTATTACTGCTTCTTTCTTTGATGTGTCTTTCCCTTCATCTGTTAATTCCACATCTTCCTCTCCTTCTTCCTACTTTCCTGATCAGAGGGACATTCTTGAGTCTAATGTTGAATCTGTTCATACTTCTCCTTCTTCCTTCTCTGAGTCTGATCATAGTACTTCTCCTCCTGTTTTTGATAATGCTCATAGCGGCTCTATTTCTCCTGGTAGTGAACCTTTGAATGATAAAACTGAGCATCTTCCTTCTCCTACTGCTATTGATAGTGAGGTTTCTGTTGAGTCTCCACATATTGGTCATGATATGCATGTTCCATCTATTTCTTCACCCTCTGTTGCTCATTTAGCTCTTGATCCGGAGCTACAGTTTATTGTTACTCAAAATTATAATGATCATTCTATGCTTACAAGAGCAAAGAATGGTATAGTGAAGAAAAAGACCTTCAAGGATTATTATGCATTTTCTGCTACAATTCAGCAGAAATTATATAATGAGTATGCTGAATTTGCGGGCTTTACTGCTGTTATTGACATCTTGGATCCTCATGAGCCAAAGTCCTTTAAATCTTCTTGTGGTAAGCCTGAGTGGGATGCTGCAATGCAGGAAGAGATTGATGCATTGAATAAGCAAGGTACTTGGACTTTGGTTCCCTGTCCTTTCCATAAGAATATTGTATGGAGCAAATGGGTCTATAGAGTGAAGAAAAATCAAGATGGCACTGTCTCTAGATACAAAGCTTGTTTGGTAGCTCAAGGTTTCTCTCAAGAACATGGTCTAGGCTATGAAGAAACTTTTAGTCTCGTGGTCAGACATAGCACAGTACGTCTAGTTCTTGCTCTTGCTGCTATGTACAGATGGAATCTGAGGCAACTTGATGTTAAGAATGCGTTTCTGCATGGTGATCTTAAGGAAGAGGTTTATATGAAACAACCTCAAGGTTTTGTCGACTCTATTCATCCTGATTCTGTATGCCTTCTCAAGAAGTCCTTGTATGGCCTTAAGCAGGCTTCTCATGCCTGGCATGATATACGAGTTTTCTTCCAGGTTTGGGGTTTACATTTTCCCATTCTGATCCTAGTCTGTTCAGAAGGGCAAGTCCTGCAGGAGTTGTCAGTTTATTACTCTATGTTGATGACATTGTCATCACTGGTTCTGATGCTGCAGGCATTGAGCTTGTCATTTCTGAACTTAATTCAGTATTTGATATGAAAGATCTTGGTGCTCTCACATATTTTCTGGGATTGAAAATTCACTATACTCTTAAAGGCCTTCTTCTTAGCCAAAATAAATATGCTACAGATCTCCTCATTCGAGTAGGAATGAGTACGACTAAGCCTTGTTCCACACCATGTCTTCCTCATGCTCAGCTTCTCAAACATCAAGGCACTCATTTACCAGATCCTATAGTTTATAGAAGTCTAGTTGGGGCTCTTCAATATCTTACCTTCACTCGTCTCGATATTGCTTATTCAGTTAACACAGTATGCCAATTTATGTCCTCTCCAGCAGATGTTCACTTTACTGCTGTCAAGAGGATTCTTTGGTATATCCGGGGTACTTTAGATCAAGGCTTGTTTTATGGTTATGGTAGTCCTAGTTCTCTTCGCTATGGTATACGTATTCAAGCTTATTGTGACGCTGATTAGGCAGGTGATGTGAATAATAGGAGATCTACCACTGGCTTCATTGTTTTCTTAGGCACCAATCCAGTTTCTTGGCATTCTAAGAAACAAGGCAGTGTTTCTCGTAGCTCTACATAAGCTGAGTATCATGCTCTCGCTAACACTACAGCTGAGATCTCTTGGTTGTGTCATCTTCTTTGTGATTTGAAGATTACAATTCCACGGCCTCCTTTGCTAAAATGTGACAACTTACCTGCTCTTGCCTTGGCGTCTAACCCTGTATTTCACTCTCGTATCAAACATCTTGATAATGACTTCCATTTCGTTCGCGAACGTGTTCAGAAACAAGACCTCTTGCTTCAGTATGTCCCTACTGCTTATCAAATCGCTGATATTCTAACCAAAGGGTTGCACGGTCCAGCATATCGCTCTCACATTACCAATCTCAGCATGGTTACCCTTGCTGAGCTTGAGGGAGGGTAATAACGGAGGCGTTAGTTTAGCTGTTAGTTGTTAGTAATACTGTTAGGTTTGTTAGTTTGTTATCAGTGTTGCTTATCCAGCTAGATATTAGCTGGCTTATGGCTAGCTTTTAGAGCTTCTGATGCAATTGTACCATATATAGCTGTAAAACGATTGTACATATAGCTAAGCAATATAATAGGGAAGCTCTGTTGCTTTACAGACTCAAATTCTCTCTCAATTCTAGTTAGGTAGATTGTTGTTGTTTCTTGCTTCAATCTTCAGTTTATGCAAGAATCTGACCATGTTAGCAATATCAAACTCGTTAACAAGAGTATTATTCTGATCTGAAAGTGGTGTCATGGACAGCTAGGAAACTAGTCCTGAAGTTGAATCAGTGAAACCAAAAGATTGAACTCAGATCAGAAAGATAGAAATGGAAAGGTTGCGGAAGAATGAACCCAGTAGGGAAGTGTTCATCCTCATTTTTAAACTAGCTAGCTAGAGAGAGCTACACGGTCATGAATTTCCAAGAAACAGCTGCCAACTTAGAATAATCAAAGGATTACAAAAGGCTTCAACCAATCACATTGGATTTTAGTGCCTCTTACTTTTCGACACATAATTGGGTACCTTGCTGAGTCTCAGTATGGTCAATGGTGAACACAGATACTCGTTGCACTAACTTACGGGGATGCTCGATGAACAGTACTGATGCCATCATCACATTTGAATACAGTGCTTATTTTAGCCTGAGACTTGACAGGTTTGGGGTTGAATCTTCCATCTCCGAGTTTTGAAGCACATGTTTAGTCCTACTCATATCATTTTCATAGCAGGTATGATCATACTTTCTTGGTAACCTTACTTCATAAGCCATAACGGAAACTTACTTTAGTGGGTTTACGAAAATGTTTTCTTTTTTATTTTCGGTTTAAACGTCAGGGTCAGCTAAGTGAGTCAACCTTATAAGTTCCTACAAATTATGTCATCGACTTATATGTCTTGATATCCATACGACACTAAACAGTCAAAGGCTAAGGATGACACCAAAATACCCTCCCTCATACATATTTTTTTAAAAGAAAAAAATAAAAAGTGATTAAGAAAATAAAACTTCAGGTAGGTAACTGAAAAAAATAAAGTTTAAGTAGTAACATGAAGAAAAATTCAAACTTCAAATAGTAAACAGAAAAATTTAGAAGGTTACTTTTATGAATAGTAATCCAAACTCTTAAGGTTGAGCAGTAGTAATCCAAACCACAAGGTACTAAAATGAAATTTGCTATTTTATTTATTATAGAACTAGGAATTTTTAAACGATATATTTATGGATAATTTTGATTATATAATTCAATTAGGTCATTTTTCAAACTTTCTATACCAACTTGAGCCACCTAACAAATTTATTCCAAGTCACTTTAATTATGAAAAAGATACAACAAACTTAAACAATTACTACCATGCCACTTCACCAAAGATCTCTACTCTCTTCACTTTGTAGACCGAATTAGCCTTTGTCATGCCACAAATTTACCTACTGGCCTTTGCCTAATTGATTACTCATGCTAGCAAACTCATTGTCGATTGTTTTGTAGTTTAGAAAGGTCATCATTTTGACGAACAATTCTATTGCCCAGTAAGTATACTATCTATGTTATGTAAACATACTACTAACATGAAATGGAGGTACTATGTATACAACAACAAGCAACTCATCTTTTTTCACCTTCTAGGCGGTAGTCCACCTCCTAGGGGAATAAAACAAGTAATGAACAACTCACTTTATTCCTCTTTCTGATTTCATTTTCTTCCATGTCTGTTGTTTGGGACCGAAATAAATATTTTCCTATTGGGCTTTGGAGGCCTGAGTCTGGTGAGCGGGCCGAGCGGAATGTACGTATTTAGGTTGGAATGGGCTTGACGGAAACAATGTTGAAAGCTGATCCATGCAGCTAATTATATATAACCTTTCCTATAATGGTTAGGACTCTGTTGCAAGAGATATCTACAAATATGAGCTCTATTGAGTACCTAGAGTTGTATTAAGAGTCTAATTCCCGATATCGAAGAGTTCCAGGTGAAGTGGATTACCGCTAAAATCTTCTATATAAAGAAGTGAAAAGCGATAAGGAAGGGATCCTCGATCAAATACATATTTTGCTCTCAGCAAACTATCCTTCTCTATACGAGAAAACCCTTGCAACCAGCAATCAGTAGAGTTGTCACCCGAAGAGCGTGAGATTTTTGTGATTCAAGGACGCAAAAACCTGCAACCAACGATCAAGGAACTTGTCACCAGGAAGAGTGAGAGTTTCGAGGTTTAAGGACGCAACACCCAGTGTTCCCGACACTCGGTCAAGGGGATTGCTCTGCTTTACACCAGGAGGAGTGTAGAGTATCGATTTTCGTGGCTCAGTTAGAGACACGAAACCAAAAAGTCCTAGCTCACTAGGCAAGAAGGATCCATTTAGGTGAGGTTAGTGCTCTCCTCGTCTAAATCGCTTAGCCAAGAAGTCAGTCGCCGCTAGTATACAAATCAACATTCCGTCGTGAGACGGTGGCACACCAGCGCACGAAGCACAATCGAGGAAAATAGACAGTTTGAGAAATCTCTCAAAGTCCGCTAGGAGATTTTTGGGTTAAACATTTTGTCACGCCCAGTGGGACTTGGTATTTAGTGTCTCTAAGCGACGACAGTTGGGAATCCCTATAAAAAAGAATACCCTCAGTGTCGTAAACATCCGCAACCAAAGTATCGGGAACACACTTCTTCTAAGTGTCATTCGCTATTTGAGAAGGCGGTTGACATTATCTTCACAACTACACAACATTCGAGCGTACGCCGCTAAGCGGGACGTACAGCTCGGAGGTTACTTTGAGACGATTGAGCGGAGGTTTGAGGAACAAGCAGACCTTCTCGCTTCCAATTGTGAAAAGATAGACACGACAATAGCCTAAATCAAAGCTCTAAGGCTAGAATACAAAAAGGGTTTGGAAGATTAAGAGTTGCTTAAGGTCCAGATAGCAACCCTCGCGGGGGGTCAAGAGAGGATGCATGCTGAAATCATGCACTCTTTAGACACAAACCTCACGAAGCAGGCCAAAGCAGTGGCCACTCAGTTTCAAAGAATGGATATGGACATTTCAGCCCTTACTAAGTCTGTCTCCGATCTCACTAGGAGGATACAACAAGCAAAGGCTTTCCCGCTAGCATGGGAAGAGCGTTTAGATATTTATGGTTCAATGTGATATTCACATTGCTAAAGCACATGAGCCGTACGAAATTCCTTATCCGCCTGTGCAGAAAGGTGACACCCAGGCTTGGCAGTGACCAAGACATTACAAGCAGATCAATTTCCAGACCTTTACAGGAGATGACGATGCCAACGCAGCAACACACCTGACATACTTTCCCTTCAGCTAGGACAATTCGCTAACGACGAGGAGCTCAAATTGAGAACTTTTGGCTCATCTTTATCAGGATCAGCCCTCGTTTGGTATACAGGTTTGGAGAAGGGGTCCATCACGAGGTGGGAGACAATGGAAGCACTATTCATAGACCACTTCGGAACAACGAGACCGGGAACCAGCATAGGAAAGCTAACGGCCATGAGTCAATCATCAACAGAAACACCAGTAACTTTTCTACACCGTTTTTGATTCGAGTACAACCTATGCAGAACCCCGCTAGGTAAAGATGCAGTTGTTGAAATGGCCATAAATGGCTTGGAAGATCAGTATTATAATTTGTTTTTTAACAACAAGTACTTTACCTTGAATGAGCTTATCATGACTGTAACAAAAGCTCATAACACCATGCAAGAACGCGATAAAAAGCGTAACTCATCAACGGGGACATATGCATCAAGGGCGTACGATAAACATAAGCCAAGAACTATGGCTTATATAGAGGACCAAATGGAACAGGAGTTTGATCCTGAAGAAGAGCAAATGGGAGATGTCGAGTTGGCGACAAACAAAGTAATAAAGCCCCGCAAGCTTCAGAAAACCAAAGGTCCTATAAAACTCTCGACAGTGGCTTTCGCGAAGCCAGAATTCGAGATGTACACATATGATGCCAACATGGCCCACAAGATACTGATGACCTTTTCAGTATGCGAGTTGCCAAAACAGACTTCTGCCTGTTACCTAGTGCAGAATAACTAAAAGGGAAGAAGTATTCTAAGTTCCATGGCACATGGAACCATATGACTAAAGACTGTATTAAACTTAAAGATCACATCCAGAAATGGATAAATGAAGGCCAATTAGCCTTAGAAGGAGCTCCCAAGACAGCCCCAGTAGTCGATTCTCAACCTTTCGCAGCGCCTCAAGTTAATGTGATAAATGTCGGTTGGTTGCCAGCCGTTAGATGTGCAATGGGAGTTGAGGAAGAGAATTCACTAATCCTGCCTCAGTATACTTTTTCGCAAGATAAGATGGAAGAAATTATGGATGAACTGCAAGAAATGAACCTTAATGTTTATTGGCCAGTGTTCAAGCTGAAACATCTAAATTATAAATGGCTAGGCGAACATTAATGCAGGTTCCACAACGCGTTCGGACATCAGACATCGATGTGTTCTGCCCTGAAAGACAAAATTCAGGGTTCGATTAACTAGGAAGTGATAGTAGTTAGCCAAGAAGGAGTGGTAGAATGGCATCCTAAGACACCACCGCCTTCCATGATAGTCTCAGAGACTTCCCTATCTTGCAATGCATCTGGGCCCACGCAAAGACGGAAAAGATCAAGGTGAAGGCCTAAACACAATATTGCATTTGTCCGACCCAAGCGAGCTGAAATCACATATGATGCATCTAGGCGAGAAGAAATTTTTGGATAGCTACTCCGAGCAAGGATAGTAGTGGTTCTCGATGATTGGGGAACTCCAGATCCAAATCCCAAAGATGTAAAAGGCCTCACTACCAATACCATAATAAATGGGGATGCCATTCCACTAATGAATGCAACTTAATGTATAAAATTAAATAGTGGATAAAGGAGGGAGAAGTATACATAGAAGCACCCTCTCCAAATCTGGTGATCGAAGAAGCGTTAATAGTTGGAATGCTAGAATTGTCAGGGGGCAACCCAAACAAAAGGAAGTCAACACTCGACCTTCGAACCAGTAGTGAGGATACATCACGGAAAACAAAAGACAGAACATCGAAAGGGAAAGAGAAGGTTGACCCAAAGGACGAATCGCCAGTAGCATTGTGTCTATGTTGCAAGTTCCATTGTGGGCTAAAGATCACATACAAAGAACTGAAAGAAGCAGTTAAAATTTGTCCAGAACTGATCTCAACACCAGAACACTATTAGTTAAGTAGCCCAAGAGAGTCAAGTCAAAGGACTTCTCAAGATTTCAAACGAAGAAGAGCTATAGAGAAGTCTGGCAGATCAAAAAAATCCAAAGCAGCCACGGTTGACACACTCACCAAACCATATATTTCACCCGCTTCAAGAAACATCACTAAGGAAAATGTATGGTATGTGAAGGAGAAAGGTAAGACAATGGATGTGACTCCAAGCAGAAGACGCAACTTACAACAGCGCTCCAGAGAAGCGAAGAGAGCTTTGGAGGCATTAGAGATGTGTTTGGTACAAGAAGAACAGTTAATGTATACACCAGAACACTTGCAAAGGCATATAAATTCCTTGGCCGCTAATCCGCTGGTTGTTTTTGGAAAGAAATCACGTGAAACTAAAGTCCGTGTAGCCAGACCCAGTATTTTCAATCGTAACCCAGAGTTATGGGCCAAACAGAGGACACCAGAACCTGTGCCTGAGGTTCACCGCAACCCAAAGAAACATAGAACAGCCAGGCAACGTCTTCACTTTGAAGAACAAACTACACGAATAGTAAAGAGCCCTCAGCGAATAAAGAAAATCGCACAGGGTCATGTGACAATGAGCGAAACGAAGGGTTTTCATTGGAAGCCAAAGCCTTTGATTGAATAAAAAAGGAAGAAAAAGGCTAGCTTAGACAATTCTTTTCCTACTTCTAAAAAGAAAAGTTCTAGTTTGTTTCAAAAAACTACGTTAGAACCTATACCTGAGGTTCCAGAACAGCACGTTGCGGCCTTGGATGTCACTAACGAGGCAGATATGGAGGCTGAGAATACCTAAGAAAGCCTCGAAGGCAACGATGACGAAGAGTTAGTAGACTACGGTGAAGACGATGAGGAGGCCATGCAAGAATACGAGGATGATGTAGATATTAATGTTAATATGGTATTTGTCGTACCCTCCAAATTTGCAAGACCTTCAACAGCAGCAACAGAAGTCAACAATAACCCGATAAAAGTGTGAACAATTTGGTGACCATATAAGAGGACACTATAGCATCCGATCGGCAGTCACTCGCCAAGCAGTCAGAGGTTGACTTATCATTAAAAAAGGCATAGATGATGTTCGTGAAGCCCACCCTGAGCATGGCCATGCACATGCAGCCGTTATATGTCACAGGAAAAATCCAAGGTATCCAAATCAATAAGCTTTTGGTGGATTCAGGGGCAGCCGTCAATATTATCACCATCAAAGTGATGGCACTGTTAGGTATTCCCAAGTCCACTATCCAAGAAACAGCCTTGAATGTTCGAAACTTCCAAGGAAACATCTCAAAGACTTCATACATGTACAAGTAGGACCAGCTGCAGGCACATACACATTCTTCGTGGCAGAATGCATAACACCATATAGCGATCCTGGGATGCGATTGGATTCATAGAAGCTATTGTGTACCCTCTTTTGTTGATCAACAAATGGTACTTTGGAATTTGGAGTCAGGTGAGGCAGAGGTTATTGACGATGATCCTCATTCTTATTCTGTATTTGTCAATACTGTAGACGCCAATTATTACAACAGTAACCTGCAGCCACTAGAGGTGTGTGGCATAGATAACAAGGGCTGCTCAGTTGGATTTACGACCTCTGAATTAGCTCAATGGGGTATCATACAAGTAGGCGAAGACAGTCGCCAACCTTATACCATTAAGCTACCACCCAAATCACCCCAATGATAGGGCCTCTATCAAGCATAGAGACCGAGGCTTGCTTCTCCCTGTACGACCGACTTCACAATTTTTTAATGGAGAGTCAAGCCCTAGAGAGTATTTCGATGATTACAGCATTAGAATATGTGGATGATGACGTATTGGATGAGTCCAATGAAGAGGAGAAAATCCAGTTAGCTCTAGCAGCATTAGATGATAAACCCCCAAGGTTAAAGATCCCATCGAAAAGATTAATCTTAAGACTTCAAACGAGCCAATGACTGTGGCCATAAGTACCTTCCTGGAATCGGACGAACATTAGAAGATCATAGAATTGTTGAAGGAATACGCGGACTCTTTTGCAGAAAAGTACGAAGAAATGTCGGGCCTGTCGCCAGACCTAGTATGCCATAACTTACTTATCCTGGAAGGCAAGAAGCTTGTAAAGCAAGAGATCCGTCATATGAATACAGAAACATTTATCCTAGTCAAGGAAGAAATCGAAAAAATGCTTAAATCAGGCATTATTAGAGTAGTCAAATACAACTAGTGGCTTTCAAATGTAGTCCTGGTATAAAAGAAAAATGGAAAGATGCAAGTTTGTCTGGATTACCAAGACCTTAAAAATGCAACTCCTAAGGATGCATACCCAATGCCAGTGGCAGATCTGTTAGTAGACTCAGTCGCACTCCATGAGATGTTATCGTTCATGGATGGAACAGTGGGGTATCACCAAATTCCAGTGGCAGAAGTAGATAGACATAAGACAACGTTCCGACGTTCAGGTTTTGCAGGAGTATTTGAATATGTGGATATGCCATTTGGACCCAAGAACGCAGAGGTGACCTATTAGTGAGCTATGAATTTTATGTTTCATGATCTTATATGGAAGTCCATGGAAGTTTATATTGATGACGTGGTAGTTAAGACAAAGTGCAAGACAGACCATGTCGAAGACCTGAGACAGGTGTTCATTCGGATGAGACAACATCGTCTGAAGATGAACCCGGCTAAGTGCATATTTGGAGTACAAGCGAAAGACTTTTTGGGCTTCTTGGTCCATTAACGAGGAATCAAAGTCCTAGATGATAAGAAGCAAGCAGTGCTGAATGCCATCCCGCCAAAGAATAAGAAAGAGTTACAACAACTACTAGGAAAAATAAACTTCCTTAAAAGGCGATTCATTGCAAACACAGCCATTCTCACACCTACTCAAGCTGCAAAACCAAAAAGACTTTGTATGGTAGCCTGTTCATCAAGAGGCTTTTGATACCATCAAAGCATATCTGGTGAACCCACCAGTTTTAGTCCCGCAAAGGCCAGGAGTCCCGCTTAAACTGTATATATCAGCTACAGACTATTCTGTGGGGAGTTTACTAGCTCAAGACAATACAGAGGGCATATAACGTGCTATTTTTTTTTTATCTTAGTCGCACGTTAACAGATTTTGAAACACGATATTCGCCAATGGAAATATTATGGTTGGCCTTGTATTTTTCAGGATACAAGTTAAGGCACTATATGTTATCCTTCACCATATGCGTAATTGCACAGACTGATTTGGTGAAGTATATGTTGTGACAACCCGAACCGGAAATTGTATGTTAATCGGCTTGATTTGCGAGTTTCGTGATTAGTCGCGGTTTTGTCGTAATTGGTCGATATGGCGGGTTTGTTCACGATGTGATTTTCGGTAATGAATTTGATATGGGTTCCTTCGTAAAAGTTGTAGAAGATTTAATTTCGAGATCATGCAAATTTTTGGGGAATGTTTTGGATAAGCGAGCTGTGTTTTATCAAGTTTTGAAGTGGTAATGAAATAGTCGAAAATTTTGATTTAATCGTGATCATCTGATCTTGATCAGATTGAACCGTAGTCATTGATTTGGGGCTGTATATGTATGTTATAATTATATGGTATAAATACATGATATCTCGGGAAGTTTCCATTTTGGGAAACCTGGGTCGTTGACCGAGTTGACCACGGGTCAAAACTGACCCGTTTTGGGACTAGACTTTGTTGCCGTCGGTGTGCCATTTTCCGGCCATGGTTGGCCGTGTGTCTTCATGAAACATGTTGGGATCGTTCTCCTCTTTGATTTGATAGGTGGATTGTTCATTTTCGTTGCCGGATGAAGAAGATACGGTGAAGCAAAGTTGGAGGTTTTTCGGCCGGAATCGTCGGCGACAGTGGCGATGGAGGCGGCCGAGTTGGTGGCCGACCCTATAGGGGTTTTGTTGCCCTTGAGGAGAGGAAGCTTTTAGAAGTGGTCTTGCACCCTGCGTTGGCTGGAGGTGGCCGATCGGAGTATGGAATTCGGGCGACATTTTTCAAACTTCAAGGTGAGATTTCGATGGTTTGCGGTTTGAATTGGCCTTAGCATTGAACTACAAAGTTGTTGGAAATGACGATATCTTCAAATATATGTAGATGTCGAATATTTCTGGGCCGGTTGGGATTCCGGCAGCCGGCGGTGGCGGTGGCCCCACGCGCCGCTGTGCGCGGTGGAGTTCTGGCCGAGGTGATTTTCGACAAGTTTTATGTTGTTTTGCTCGAAATCGCGCACTGATCGCAATGGTGAGGTTTATAGTTTGAATTAAGCATTGGAATTTGTGGCGAGTTTTTGTAATGTGTTTATTGTGATTTCGGTTATTCCCGTCGAGATATAAGTTTGTATTTTTCGGGAATGCTTGGTTCTCGCCACATGGTTCAGTATATTGAATTATGATATTAATCGGATATTTTTTTGTTATTCAGGAGGATCGTGGTCGTGTTTGTGGCGAGGAATTTTTCGTCGGACCACAGAAATAACGCGTTTAGCGTTGTGCTTGTCTGTGAGTGGACATTTCTTTCCACTGTTGGTGGCGAGTCTTTTATATACGTTTACGAGCATGAGCATGCAGTTATGATTATGAATTATACGAGCATGTGTTTTATGATTATGCATTTACGAATATGCTTTTATAATTACGCATTACGAGTATGCTTTTACTTTACGCTTTATGCATTTGCATGGAAACATTTATGATTTGGTTTACGCAGAGTATAGTCTCAGTAGTAGTTGTATCGATACACTTAGCATTTCGGCTGATCCCCGAGGATGTTTACCGGGGGGTGGGAACAGATATCCTGACCCGAGGCCTTTCTGGCTGGAATCACGTGAGGATCAGGGATCCCATGATTCAGACTGTACTAACGCGGATGTGTCCGTGAGTGACCCCGTGGGATTTATGATGCATGCTCTGTACGCGTGAGGAGTTAGAGTCTCCCTCGTGTACCATATGATTTTTATGCATTTAGACTCGCATATGTTTTATAAACATATATATGTATTCAGCGAAAGACATTTATTTTCGTCCACTCACTCTAACAGTTTATATGTCTTTCCCTGGGCTCTTTGTTTTCAATGCCCAGTTTGCAGTTTGGATTCGAGGTTGGAGGCTTAGTATTCGAGCTATTTTTCCTTTCTCAGTAGGTTTCTAGTTTGGCCTACTGTTGTGTATATATGTATATACTAGAGGTCGCTCGGAGTACTATTATGTTTATATTTTCACATGATTTTTCCAGATTTCTGTAAAGCTACAATTTTGTTTATTGCTTTACGTTATGTTATGTTTTTGGGAAATCCGGATGGGATTGGTGCCCACGGTTTGGCTTTTGTGGCATAGGATGAAGTGTACTTTCCACTGCAGGTTAATGGTAACTACGCGATATATAGTAACTCTGCCAAAATTTTTATGATTTTTGAAAGTTCATGTTTTCAGAAGGGGTCTGATTCTGGTTTAGGAAACTAAATAAGGGTCGGGTTCTTTCATATGTTATCAAAGCCCATACTAAGGGGCAGAATTGGGAAAATGATCTTGGCACTCTCTAAATTCTCGCTACAATATGTGCCACAAAGGGCAGTCAAAGGCCAGGCAGTGGCTGATTTTCTTGCCCACCATCTGATGATTGTTGCTCGTGAAGGTCCTGAATTGGACTTAGCCCGTATTGATCTTGCCTTGTGGCATTTATACTTTGATGGATCAAGTATTAGCACTATGGAGGGAGCAGGAGTCACGATAATTTACCCCATAGGGCCAGACCTTCTCATACTCCTTCATGTTGAAAGCTGATCCATGCGGCTTATTTTATATAACCTTTCATATAATGGTTAGGACTCTGTTGCAAGAGATTTCTATAAATATCAAATGAGCTCTTTTGAGTACCTAGACTTGTATTAAGAGTCTAATTGCCGATATCGAAGAGTTCCTTGATCAAATACATATTTTTCTCTCAGCAAACTATCATTCTCTATATGAAAAAACCCTTGCAACCAGCAATCAATAGAGTTGTCACCCGAAGAGCGTGAGATTTTTGCGATTCAAGGACGCAAAAACCTACAACCAATGATCAAGGAACTTGTCACCAGGAAGAGTGAGAGTTTCGAGGTTTAAGGACACAGCATCTAGTGTTCCCGACACTCGGTCAAGGGGATTGCTCTACTTTACACCAGGAGGAGTATAAAGTATCAATTTTCGTGGCTCAGTTAGAGACACGAAACCAGAAAGTCTTAGGTCACGAGGCAAGAAGGATCCATTCAGGCGAGGTTGGTGCTCTTCTCGTCTAAATCGCTTAGTCAATAAGTCAATAGCCGCTAGCATACAAATCAACATTCCGTTGTGAGATGGTGGTACGCCAGCGCACGAAGCACAATAGAGGAAAATAGACAGTTTGAGAAATCTCTCAAAGTCCGCTAGGAGATTTTTGGATTAAACATCTGTATCTACATACATCTTGTAGTGCATGTCTTTCTCTATCTTTTCAAGTCACTGGGCAAATACAAGGGTGGAAACAATTTTGTTTTGTCCATTTGTGTGTGGAGATGGTTGGATTTGATTACCCTCGCTTTGAGGGTTACTGTGAATTGTACGGTCTTTTTGTGCATGAGGTGGCGGGCTGTCGTATTTTTCAGGTTCGGAAGGCCTAGCTAGCAGCCAAGGTGGTGACGGCAGCCTTTATGCCCTCGAGGTTAGGCCCTACGGGTTTGGTGGCCACGGTGTTGAAGGAGGACCACTAAAGGCCACCACTATGCCGGACTCTAGGCTACCAGTGGCTGCGGTGGTGCTAGTGGTGGTGGCAGCGACAAAGGGAACGGTGGTTTCGATGATGGGCTCGGGTCCTGTGGCCATACATGTAGACCACGTGTCCAACATGCAGAAGCCCATACAGGAGGCCACAGAACATGTGCCCTACATGCAGGACAACCCTTTATTTGGGAGGGAAGTCCACTGAATTTTTCTGATTCTTTGCAAGTTTTTGATTCACCTAACGATGATATTTCACAGCCGGTAAGGGTGCCCTTTGATACATTTTCAAGTTCAGATACCGCTTTTAAGGCTTTGG
Organism: Geum urbanum; assembly: GCA_946800695.1. NCBI lineage: Eukaryota > Viridiplantae > Streptophyta > Magnoliopsida > Rosales > Rosaceae > Geum > Geum urbanum. The sequence continues at coordinate 9,242,397 of OX327006.1, forward strand.
TTTCCTATGTCAGATCGGATCGACGCTGTGCTTTGAGATCCCACACAGATGGGGCATCGTCACTGAAGCGGTCTGCTCGTGAAGAGACACCCCCACCAGAAGCCACTGGGGATAGTGGAAGGACCAAAGGGGAAAATAAGATGGAGTGTCCTCAGAAGAAGATGACTATGGACCCGGCAGCACTCGCGAAAATACACGCGAAGGAGCATCGGTTGACATTATTGTAGTTTGGGTGCATAACTAGATAAGGTATGGGGCCCCCGAATTTTTTAATCTTGTCCTACACCTAGTTCTGTTTAGTTATGTTATTGGGTACTTGTTGAACTGTATTAGTGTAGGTTGCTTTGGGAGATTCTTTTTATCGAATCGGTAATTGGTGTTCCTCCTTTAAACTTACCAGCTTCATATTGTGCTTCACATCATACGTTTCACCTAAAAAAACGACGAGTTATTTGTGATGTTTTTGGTGATTTGTGGGCTTGGAAGAACCATTCACCATGAAAGAAAAAAGAGAACAGGTGGAAATGAAGATTGGGGCGTGATTCATCAAATCCCAAATCACAGGTAATCTAGTTGTATATATTAGATTGTATTTTTCGTTTGTTAATTTAGAATAAAGATTGATTCTTTTACTGCTTTGATTTGTGCCTTTCGGATTCAAGTTCGTTGCTTTGCATTTGATTTGGTTCAGGCAACAATCTTATGGAACAATATAGTTACAGGTGATTCTTGGAGAGGACGTTTAAGTAGATTTTGAGTAGTGGGTTTGCTGAAGCTAGTTTGGTTCAAGTGGGTATATTAGAATTCAAGAACAGAGAAATTCAGAAATTTATAACAGATACTTATAGTTCTTGACTTGTTTCTAAATCCTAAAGGGTAGATGTATGGTTAGATTATATGCATAGTTAGGGGGGTGTATTCAATCACAGATTTAGTAGGATTGTTTTGTATTTCAAAAATTCTTTAAAATCTTGATGTATTCACTCTGAAATTTAAACAATCCTTAAAAATTTTGATGTATTCATTCTGGATTTTAAGCAATCCATAAAAATCCCGTGGTATTCAATAATCTACGGATTTTTAAGGATTTCATTAAATAACCGATTTTGAATGATTGTTTACACACAAAATGACATTTTGAAATCAGGCCTTCCATCTAAGAGATTTCCATGGATTTTGATGGATTTCAAAATAGAACATCTATCTCTCTCTCTCTCTCAATTTTTTTTTCTACATACGTCTTTAAAGCGTTTAGCTTGGTGTCACAACAAAGATAACGTCCTTAACTTTTGCTTTCATTATCATTTCCTCATGGTTTGATTTCATTAATGACTTCAACTACTATACTTTCAATAATTAACTTCTATACGGTATAAACTTTGGTTTAATTACTACGACTTTATAAATATTATTAAAATGGTTCTCAAAATCTTATTTTATAGCAATGAGATGTCTTCATCATTTATCGCTCTCTTCTAATTTAAAATATTGAGTGATCCATTATAGTATATACAAATTTTCTCATATAGAAGTGTTTATAATTTTTGTTTTCAAACAATAAAAAACTTCATTTTCTACAGAAATGACAATATTACTTAATAATTGAACAATGAATGTTAAAGAGAATCAAAATAATGAGAACATGAATTAGAAATACGATGACGGTACCAATTCAAGACTCAATAGTGTGATCATAATGTTGAAAATATCAAGAATAGTACATTTTATTTTTGAATATGCAAGTGTATTTTGACATTTAAATTTTTTATTAGACTTTAATTATTTAAACAATCCTTAAAAATTCAACTAAATCCTTATAAAACAATACAAAAGAATCCTTTTAAATCAATGTGAAATTAAAATAATCCGTGGATTTAAAATAATCTACAACAATCTACGAATTATAAAGAATCTTTAAAAATCCTTTAACATCGAGATTGAATACACCCCCGTAAATCATATTATCGATCCTAGGAAGGTTTCCTGCTACGAGCGAGCCATGAGCATTCTTTTGTTTTCATCTCGCCGTATTCACTGCCCATCTTTGTAACAATGTCACTTCTTCTGCTAACCAGCGAAGTTGGACAATAAACATACCCTCTTCTATAGCACCTAGGCTAATGGGAACCGCGTGAACCCGGATTTTCGAGTTCTGAGTCTTGAACTCCTCGATTGCTTCTATGTGTCTGGCCTTTCAACTGTTTCAAGTTTTCGCACACACAATGATACTCATTATGTCTCTATCTTATCCTACTTCCAATATCAACCTACATTGATCTTCAGTTCTTCACACGCAACAATGGACTCAAAACTATGAAATTGTGCTACTAATTGGAAAACTGTCTCTCTTCCTTGAAAGGTGACTTTTCTGTCCCATCAACCATCCCGTGAATGAAGCCTTGTTCCATTTTTCACCAGTTTCACAATTCACAACTCTCTCTAAACCATGAAAGAAGGCAACTTCTGGGTTGTATCATCGTGGGAGGATCAGCTTACTTCGCTAACTAGTTCACTAGCAAAATGGTGGATTTTGGATTTGAACTTTTAAACTGAGTATACAAATCTGTTTACTTCCTTGTTCTCTTCTTTTGATCCTTTGTTTCAGATTCTTTTGATATCCTCTCATACTGCAAGTTTTCATCACCCTTGGTTGTGACCTATTGAAGACCAAGGCTCAAGATTCTCACCCTGAAAAGTCTTGATAAAAACAGAAAATAAACCACATCAAGCTAGTACTGAACTAAATAATGGACCACAATAGTTAATTAATTAAACAACAATATATAGATATGTTACATAGATACACATACATTGCTAACTATCAAGCAGCTTTCCAGTAAGAAATAGCATGAACTATTCGGCCTTTCCATCCCTGCAAGACCCACTTGCCATCTTCATCAACAACGAAATCTTTATGATATTCTAACTTAACAATGCTCTTTACTTTCTTCAGGAGTTCCTGATTTAACGGTAACTGCTTGAACCCAGCTCTTTTATGTCTCATCTGCCACTGCTTGTAGGTCTCAGGTCTTTCAAGCCTCATCGAACCCTCGCATGCTACCACGTTGATAAGATCTCTACCAAATACCTCTTGTTCAAAGAGCAGCCTCTGGTGATCTTCTCGGGGCAATGTTTCCTCAAACATATCAAACAAGGAAGAGAAATGGTAGAGAGCCTCTCGGAACCGTGTGTCGAAGAAGGGTGCATTGTAGGTTCCATTGACAACTCCGTGGATGAATATATCGGGGTTGATTCTCCTAATCAGGTTCAAAACTGCATCCCTGGGGCTGTCCGTCACTGCATCATCAGGTAAGTTCTTTAACCTGTACAAACAGTTCACTACAGTCAATTCATCTCTGTCAATCTTGATATCCCCATACTGTATAGTTTCCCAATTCTTCGCTATGCCAGTGTACTCAAATGGAACATTGATTCTCTTGCAGTAGTTTGCTAGGCGGCGCCCTGTCTCTTCCACTCCTTCAGAAGGTCGAAAACCTGATTGTGGAAACTCGATTCCAGTAATACGCACCATGGGAGGTCCGCCAGGTCTTTGGGAGAGATGTTGGAGAAGGCAAGGCCATTGGTAGCCGTAGAGAATACCGAAATCAATAATGTGAAGCCTGGTTGCTCTCTCTGCCAGCTTGCCAATTGTTTTGTTAGCATACATATTTGACACCTTCTTGAAAGGGCATGCTCTGATGTAAGTCTGGTATGCTTTCAAGATATCAGCAGCTGACATATCACTTCTGGAAAGGCAAACGGACTTGTACAAGGGAACCACGGCATTCAAGCGTTCTTCGAGCCCAATGGCTAAATAATAAGCCAGTCTTTGAGTTCCATCGCCACAGGGAGATGAATGCTGCCTTATTAGCTTGAGCTGCTCATCTGCATTCCTTCTGTCATAGCTTGCAACAGCTTGTGCACATTGAGTCAACAGTGTCTGTAAATCCACCACTTCTTTATTGTCATCGGGTTTTTTCTTGCCTTTGGATCCTTTTGCTTTGCTATTACGCTGCTGCGACTTCACATTTCCATCTTTGATCTCAGATCCCTTGAGAGGAGAATATGATTGAGACTTCGGGTTGTGAACCTGGCAGAGTAGTACCTCATCAAACAGATCTGCTGGCTCAAGATCGTCAGTGTAAACAGCCGATTGCTTGTAGCTTCTCTCTTCATCTTCATAATCGCCATCCTCCCTGTGGCGATTTTGCTTGCCCCTTGATCCATTTCTTGAGCTACTTTCATCGTTGTTCAGCTGCCTTGAATCCACAGAAAATGATGAGTTGCCTTCCAGACCTATAACCCCACCTTTTCCATTTGAAAGAAAAGGATTTGGAACTCCAACAGCTAAACCCTCTTGGACACAATCGAAATCCGAGTCAATCCAGTTGCTAGCACCATTATTGGAGTCACTGCTGCTGTGGTTACTGCCTTCCCCTGGACTCTCAACATTTCGGTATGTAGAAGTGAGATTCTGACTAGTTGAGGATGGATCTTCCTGAACGAGAGCATCATATAATGATTTCTCAGTAGCTTGGAGAGCCAAACAATCCTGAAGCATGCAAGGCTTCTTCTCCAAGTCTTCTTCGTCCATGAGCATCTCGCTTATGAATCGGAGAATGACATTGGAGTCACCGGAGTCTGGAGAAGGAACACCCTCGGAGCTCAAACCCGAACAAGACGGTGACAAATCACTAAAAGGGTAAGAGTTGACCGGAGAGAAACTGGGATTTGTGAAATCATCAAGATCATCGACTCCAAACTCATGCGAAAGCTCTTGGTTTGGAAAGGATGGGAAGGAGTTTTGGTCAAAAATGAAATTGTTCATATTTGGAAACTCTTCCAGAAGGGTGTTATCCATGAAGGCAACCTATCTGTCTAGATTCAAGAGAAGGTTGGATCTTTCAGGCAAAAGTGTGCATAGAAAAGTTTAAATCGAGTTCTAATTCTAAGAGAGGGATATGCCACAGAGGTTGCAAGTGAGGAGGAATCTAATACGCAAGTAGTGTATGCAAACTTATATGCGCCAACAATGGAGAGAGGGGTACTGAAACCTGAACCTTATTTTAACTTGTTATAAAATAGCCGCCTACTTGGAATAATTTAAGGCTACAGAACCAACAAGCTTGGACTAGAGTGCTTAAGATCTTTGGAATTACTGGGTGCTTATTACTTCTGTACCCCTACTTTTTCTGGATATGTATTCATTCAATCTGAGTAGGTTGGGAACAAACATATCGATGATTCTGATGAACAGATTATCTTGCACAACAAGTTTATCTGTGCGGCCTTCCAGGAAATGGGGATGAACCCTTTATGGTATAAATACTAATGGACATTGATATCACAGTTGAATATATAACATTTATACAGATTGCTGAGATTTTAAAGTTGAACAAATCTTGAATTAGTTGATGATCATTTTTATAAAGCAGGTGATTATCTTAATCGTGGAAGTTGTCTTATCGGATACCCCATAGATGTTCATTACAGTAACTAACACTGGCAATAAAAGATGAAACTTATTTGTAGACCTGAGATTTTGAAACCAAAATCAGACAATACGGTTTGATTTTAAAATTTTAAAGTATATATTTTATCAAAAATCAAACCGCACTCGGACGGTTTGATTCGGTTCTGGTTCCTCGTTTTTATTTTGTAAGGAACTATCGAGAACCGTATATAGTCTATATTTTAACTAAATATTAAAATTATATGTCATTATATATGAAGAATTTGTTATTTTGTTTGTCACTCAAATCATTAAGTTGATGATTATGGGTCATATATATTGAGTATATCATTTGTTATTTTATTTATGTCACTTACATGACTTATTCGGTGATCATCATACCATGGGTCAACCATCTTTTATAAAGTTTTATGAAATTTTTATTTGTTTATGTCACTCAACACTTAGAGACTTTAGCCTCTAATCCTTTCTTCTTTCTATAAAAAAAACACAAGAACTACAAAATATATTTGTTTGTTAATGTTAATCAGTAAATATAATTTGATGAGTATAGACTTATATAGAGTAGAAACAATAATCACAGATTTTAATTTGGTTCCAAATTGAGGAACCGTGAAATCGAATCGGTTCTTGAACCGGTTCGATTCCAAATGGTTCTATCTTTCAAATATAAGAAATCGAACCGTATATACATCAAATGGTTCGATTCTAATTCCTGAAAATTATGGTCGAAACCGAACCGTTCACAGGCCTACTTACTTGTAAAACTTTGAAGGGTTTGAAAACAATAAAGAAAGGGCTTTTCTTGAATTTTGAGGGTGCTTAACAATTTCTATTTTAGTAAGATACTTATTAAGAATATCTCCAACCATTTTTCTCGTTTTTGTATCACAAGGGTGATATTGAAAATGTTCCTGATCTGGACAGGAAGAGTCTGTAACTCTTGTATCAATTTACTGTGGAACTAATTCGTAATTTTGAGCCAAGTGTAGCCTTCAGTGGAAACGGTGGTGATGATTATTCCTACAATAATTGGATCAGTGGGTCATTCTTGGGGTGACTTTAGGTGTAATTAACTAATGCTACATTACATTATGCTGATGAGCTTCTTTTACTTTAATTAATAAATACTGTCTCATCACTCATCTCACGGGAATCAAATTTTTAATTTGAGGCGGCCATTGTATTTTTGTTAGAAATGAAACGATAGTGACATAATTCAGTGTGTCATATGATGCAACAGTACACAACAAGAGTTTCTGGACTGGTGCAACTAAAAAATCCCCCCCTTTTTTTCTTCAACTGGGGATGCAATTATCCAAACCACAACCTCGAGCACCAGATCCATCATCTGTATGCATGCGAATTTGAAAAAGGAGCTAGAAGGGAGACCAAATATTATTAATTGCATCTGAGAATTTTTCTTCTTGTTGAGAAAATATTGTATGGAGATTAGTCAATTCTCATGTAGTTTTATGAAAAAGGTATATCGATCATGTCAATTCAATAGTACATTGCATGCATGCATGAAATTGTCTAATCAATTTGCTTCCAATTATCTGAATCTGTCACAGAAAGTCCATCACATCTTGGTCAAAGGGAGATTATTGAGTTATTCGATCGCGAGAGACTATTCTAGATTTTTTTATTGATTGCATATATCTATGCAAAATATGTATTTTGTCTTAAAACATGTATAGACATGATTTCTGTAATTGAATACATAAAATTCTCAATCGGGAACGGAAATGGTTAATGCACGTTGGTTAACTGTCCCTATCAACTCAATAAACAACTTTATGAGCATTACATATCCAAATTGGTATTAGATATAATGACCTCGATCTACTTCGAGGAAGGTCACAACTTTGAAACCATTAATCTTTCAGTTTTCACCGGATCTTGACTCAATTTTTGCAATGTGATTGTATGAACTTTAACACAACATGAAGCATCAAATACGTGCATGCACATATTAAAGCGTGAGAAAATAGATTATTGTGAATATTATTTTTTAATTAAAATTAAAGTTATATAAATGTGATAGGAATGTAAATATATTTTCTTATTAAGGAATCAATTGTACATTTTTATTAATCTCAAATATGGATGAATGAAATCACTTGGTATCATAATCGAATTTCTGGATTTTGAAAGACCCTGAATTGAATTAAAACCCTGAATTACTATCACCAAATTTTTTCTTCCAGTGCATCTGAATTTGAAACCTGAATTGTGAATTTTGTAAACTCTGAATAGATGGCCAATGTGAATGAAGAGAACGTTTTTTTTCTAACAATGATGGAGAACCCATCCCCAATAATAGAGCAACCGCCATGCAACCCATTCACAATCACTTCCACAACATCATTCAGGACAACTCCGTTTTTTTCATCGGCAAACTCCTCACTGAAACTAACTATTCTAGTAGGCCTAGATACATGAAGATTCTACTTGAAGGTCGAAACAAGCTTGATCTCCTCACCAATGATCCTCCTGCCACTACCTCTGCTGAGTATTCAGCATATGCTACCAAGAATGACAAGGTGAAGTGCTGGCTTATTGAGAATATGTCTCCTAGATTGCAAAAACAGTACCTTAGATTGCTAACAACTAAAACAATTTGAGATGCCCTGTACAAAACATACTATGATGAATCTGATGAAACCCAGATTTTTTAGCTTCATCATCTGTGTTATACAACAAAGCATAATAGAAGACCCCTCTCCATGTACTACAACGAGCTTGTTGAATGGCTCAATGAAATGGACCAGCGCATGACGCACTCTCAAGAGACAGTTGATAGTGTTGTGAATGAATCCTCCTGCATAACCCGCCAGCGTGTCTATATGTTTTTTATAGGACTTGATGTTGAATTCAATAAAGTTTGTGAAGAGCTTTAGAGGAGAGAACAGAAGCTGAACCTTGAACAAGTATATGCCCATGTCTGACATTTCCACATCAATCGAATCGCCCTCTCTACACCTCCTATGGGTGATGCGTCTGTCATGGTTTCCTCTTCTCCGGCAACAACCAACGCTGCTTAGTCCCAGCGTCGCCAGAGTCCTCAATCTGACTTTTCTAATCCTCCTCATTTTGGTGGAAAGCCTCCTGCTAAAAACCCGCACTTTACATGTACTCATTGTAAAAAGGTTGGTCATACAAATGAATGGTGCTATGAACTTGTTGGATACCCTAAATGGTAGAATTTTACTAGAAGGCCTCGCAAAAACATCTCGAACATGTTTTGTCTACTGCTAATGGTTCTCCTTCTCCTATTCTTGGTGAAGGATTTGCACAACTCTCTCATGAACTCACCTTTGATTCTGTTTTTGTTGTCCCTTCTTTTGCTTATAACATCTTATCTGTTAGTCAGATCACTAGGGCCCTCTCTTGCTTTGTAACCTTTTATCCTGATTTCTATATTTTTCAAGACATTCTGACAAGGAGGACTATGGGTTATGATGTTAGAAGGGAAAAATTATACTATCTGGAGTTGACAAGCAGTAGACAGCAACAGATTAGTCAAGCCAACAGTACCAATAGCCTAAGTAAAGCCAAGGAAGCGGTGTGATTATAGCATCGACGCTTAGGCCATTTGAATTTTGGATATCTTAGAAAATTACAACATCAGTTATTGATGAATCTGATTTTAAGTGTGATGTACGTGAACTGGCCAATAGCCATCGTATTACGTATTCCCCAAGTTTGAATAAAAGTTATGTTCCCTTCATGAAAATTCATTCAGATGTTTGGGGTCCTGCAAGAACTTCTTCTCGTTCTGGATTTCGCTATTTTGTGACTTTTATTGATGAATGCACTAGAATAACTTGAGTCTCTTTGATGAAGTGTAAAAGTGAAGTATGTGCAAGATTTGTTGATTTCCACAAGATGGTGGCAATTCAATATTAGCAGCCAATTCGATTCCTTCAATCTGACAATGGTGGAGAGTATGTGAATGGAGACATGCCAACATATTTGGGTGTTCATGGAATTAGGCATCAAACTTCTATTGCCTATACTCCTCAAAAAAATGAATTAGCTAAAAGAAAGAATCGACAGTTGATGGAAGTTGTTTGTGCTTCTCTATTTGGTATAAATGTCCCTACAAATCAATAGGGAGAAGCATTGTGTTCTGCTGTATATTTAATCAATCGCACCCCATCTCGTGTGATTGAGTTCCAAAACCCATATCAAAAGTTGCATGAACTGTTGAAGGCCCCATCTTTGCCAAATCTGGAACCAAGAGTTTTTGGGTGTATTGTATATGTTCACATCAACAAACAGTTGCGAGGGAAGCTTAATCCTTGTGTTGTGAAGTGTGTGTTTGTTGGATATGCTGAATTCTAAAAAGGTTACCGCTATTATGATCTAGTTCTGAACAAGATGCATGTGTCTTTAGATGTTTCTTTCCGTGAATCTGACTCTTATTACTCAAGGGGAGCTTCAGACATACTATAATTTGAAGAAGTGGAGAACTTAGAAAGAAGGTTTGAAGCTGCTGAAAATTCAGTGGAAGATCCGAGAGCATCCTTCGATGTATCAAAGGAAACTCTCGATCCATTGAAACCTACACAGAAGACGAACAAGAGAGCACCCTTCAATGGATCAAAGGTAACTCTTAATCCACCAAAGACTGGAAACGGGATGAACCAGGCAGCATCCTTCGATGGATCGAAGGAAGTACTCGATTCATCAAAAACTATAGAAGTACCAGACCAGAGAAGCTCCTTCGATGAATCGAAAGGTTTTTTCGATGGATCGAATTTTGAAGCTGAAACACCACAAATTGAAGTCCAAGCCTCTTCTAAAGACCCTCATTCTACTTCATCAACTAGAGAGTCTTCCCTGAATGTCTTTTTTGAGGTATGTATTTATACCAATGAATTGGGTAGCATAGAAGTTAGTGTGCCTAGGAGGTCACAACGGGAAACAAAAGGGATTCCAAAGAAACAATATGAACCATCGATAGAATCCAAAACTAAATATTCTATTAATAGCTTTGCATCTCACCATAGGTTGTCTGGATCACATGCACTTGTTGTTAATCAATTATCTACATTATCTATTCCTAGTAATGTGCAGGATGCCTTGGCGGATTCAAAGTAGAAGCAAACTATGAATGAAGAATTGGAAGCCTTACAAAAGAATGGAACATGGGAGCTTGTTCCTGCCCTACCTGGAAAGAAAACAGTTGGATGTAGATGGCTATATGCAGTGAAGCTGAAGGCATATGGAAACATTGATCAATGTAAAGCTCGTCTAGTTGCAAAAGGCTACACTCAGCGATATGGAGTGGATTATCAAGATACATTTGCCCCAGTAGCAAAGATCATCACTGTACGCATCATCATAGCCTTAGCAGCTCGACATGGCTGGCCATTGCACCAATTTGATGTGAAAAATACTTTCCTGAATAGAGATTTAGAAGAAGAGGTATATATAGATATTCCTTCAGGTGTTAACTATAAGCCATGTGACGTTAGGAAAGTCTGCATATTGAAGAAGTCATTGTATAGATTGAAGCAAGTATAGATTGAAGCAAGTTCCTAGAGTTTGGTTTGAGAGATTTTCTGGAGCCATAAAGAAGCTTGGATATCGACAGAGCAACTCTGATCATACCTTGTTCATTAAATGCAAGGGTGGTAAGATCACTACTCTGATTGTATATGTGGAAGACATGGTTGTTACAGGTGATGATCTAGCTGAGATGGAAGATTTGAAGAAGCGGTTATCCCAATAATTTGAGATGAAAGATTTGGGTCCGCTGAAATATTTCTTGGGAATTGAAGTTGCAAGATCCAAGTTGGGAATCACCTTATCCTAACGAAAGTTTGTGCTTGATCTTCTTGCTGAAATAAGAATGCTGGATTATAAACCTGCTAATACTCATATTGAGATGAATCACAAGTTGGAGTTGTGTCCTGGTCAAGTTCAACCAAACAAAGGCAGGCACCAGAGGTTAGTAGGAAAATTGATCCATTTGTCACATACTAGGCCTGATATTGTATATGTTGTAATTGTTGTGAGTCATTTCATGCATGATCCAAGTGAAGAACATGTGGATGCTGTGATGCGCATTCTCTGATATTTGAAGTCTGCACCTAGTAAAGGCCTACCAATTTCAAAGGATGGTGAGTTTGGAGTTATAAGTTATATTGATGTAAATTGGGCAAGAGATAAGACTAATAAGGCGTTCACTTCTGGTTATTTCACCTTTATTGGTGGGAATTTAGTAACATGGAGCAGTAAGAAGCAAAATGTGATTGCTCGTTCAAGTGCTGAAGCTGCATACAGAGGAATGACAAATGGAATGTGTGAACTGTTATGGATTCAAAATGTATTGAAGGAGTTAGGTTTCAAGCTCCATAAGGCTATGGATTTGCATTGTGATAATACTGCTGCAATTGAAATTGCTCATAATCCTGTACAACATGATCGAACCAAGCATGTAGAGATTGATCGATATTTCATCAGGGATCACCTTGATAAGAAAAATATACGTTTTCATTTTGTAGCTTTTGAATAATAATTGACAGATATACTCAAAAAGGGTTGTCACACCATGCATTTGCAGGATAGATTGACAAGTTAGACATGATTAACATCTATGCTCCAACTTGAGAGAGAGTATTAAAATTAAGTTATTGTGAATATTTTTTTGTAATTAAAATTAAAATCGCATAGATGTAATAAGAATGTAAATATTATTTTTTATTAAAAAATTAAATATACATTTTTATTAATCTGAAATGAATAAAATTATAAAATTATCCTCAAACATTTTTCTACTTAAAATTTTGGATCAAATCTAACTTTGTACCAGGTACAACAAGGAAGGGAACCTGAAAATGATATTTGTTTTGTGGCAAATTAAATAGATATTTTGTTTTTGGCCCCGCTATAAATGGTGCACTGGGGCGGCTCCTTTAACTTTAGTGTGTTTAGTCCAAAGCCTCCAAAGGATCGATGGGGTCTGCTGATCAAGTCAAACCTTGGAACAATTATACAATCAAAGTAAAAATTGAGGGCATCAAAACTTTGTCGGAATTGACCAGATTCATAGCGTTTGGGATTATTTTTATATTGGAATTGGTTCGGTTGTCGATAAAACAATGATGACAAATGAATCATTTTGACTCTGAACTTCACTAGTTATCGAGCTACTCAATCTACAAGGATAAGGTATGTTGTATAAAGAGGATTTGTTTTACCAATTAGTCCTTTGAATTTCCCAGACCAAGATTTTGGTTGTTTCCTCGCTCGATTTATTATTTCTTTGAAATGTTCGTCGACTTATTATTAGTTTCTTGTGGTGCACACATGCAACGAGGTCATGATGATCGTGACTTCATATCAATATGATTGTGATTTGCGTTTTCTTTGATTGCCCAACAAATTGAGGAGGGCAACAACAATGAGGAGAGGAAAGAACGTCGATGGGCATGATCGATAAAATAATGAATATCTAAAGGTACTCTGCAAAGTCGGACTTGAAAATTTAGAACCAAGGCGAATTCTAAAAATAGTGTCCTTATTTAAAAATAAAAATAAAAATTAGTTGTTTAGAGTGATTCATCAACAACTTCATATCATTCTTATTTATAGGCCGATTCTGCAATTTATTGATGTCATTGACATTTTGATTCTCTTCTTTCTCGATCACTAAATTTTCAACTTAATCAAACAATTATGGTCAAACAAAAATAAAATAAAAAAGACTGAATGTTAAATTACCTCAGAAATTGAGAGAGTAATTGAACAAGAGTGAAAGAGAGTGAAAGAGATAGAGCGTGAGAGACCGAAAGGGAGAGCGTGGCAAAGAGACTGAACAAGTGATTTGAATAAGCCACAAAGGAGATAATATTGAGCAACTAAACCTTTAGATTTTTTAGACATATTGATGATTTGCCTTTAATCTTTGAGGTTCCCCATATCTCGTAATCTCAGACTCGAAGGTGTGAAAAATTTAGGACGACGCATCTCAAAAGAGAACGAAGAAGCTGAATAAGTTAGAACGTGAAGACGTTAAATAGATTAGAGCGTGAAGAAGCTAAACAATGTATTCTCTCTTCAAACAATTTTATTGTTATTATATTTTTTTTAAAAATGGGTTCTCAAAATGTTAGACCTGAGATTGGAGCCTTTATTCAGATCCGAGTCTGACACTACGTAGTAAAACACATTTTAATATCAAATGACATTTCTGACCGTGTGAGATGTGGAAGATAATTAATCACACACTCATTTTCTTCTTCATTTTACTAATCGCACTTCTCAGAGATGAATAGAAGGTTTTTTTTTGTTTGTTTACGAAGAAGCGAGATTGGGACTAAATCGCAGCATCTCAACCCGATAATTTATTAATAAATCCAAAATAATGGCTAAATAAGTATAAAGTTGGAACATAAAATCAAACCCACTTAAGCAGCCAGAAACAAGTTATAAGGGCAATCCCAACAATTTTCTTATAAATTTTGTAAAATAAAGAAGTACCAGTCGAAATCTTTAAAAATTTCATGCTTCAACTCCAACAACTTCCTTATTTAGGTATTTATTACAACTTCATTCTTATTTATTATAACAATAAAAATTTATTTTTTCATTGAAAATTGCAAACAAGTGGTTATGAGAGCTTTGTGAGACATTGAGACTTGCAAAAAGATGCAAAATATTAATAGTATCATCTTCTCCAAAATTTTGTAGGTTGCTGTAAATTTAGGGAATGAGTTACTCTCTTTCATCCATTTATCTATTTTAGAGAATGAGATGGGAAAACTGTTGGAGTGAAAAAATATCAAATATTCTTCAAAATCTATTTTTTCTTTATAAGAGCATATGCAGCGGTGAAGGGATTTTGGGACGTTCTCCCCGGGGGCCCGCCGAAATAGGACGTCTGGCGTCGATTTTGCGTACAGCGGTGAAGAAATGAAGCGGCGATCAGACGTTGACCGAGGGAACATCCTCGCCGGAGTCCCAAAATCGATCGAGCAGGAGAACGTTCTTCTTGGCGGTCCCTACGCACGTGGGTGATGTCAGGGAGGCTGTAATTTTTTTTCACCCTAGCGCGTGTATTACACGCGCCGGTAAATCTGTAAAAAAAAATTGACCGAACCAATCACAGTGTGACACGTGGCCAGGCTGTCGGCAACTGATCCATCAACGGATCTTTGAATCTAGACCGTCCATTTTGAACTGAAAAACCGATCCGACGGCCGTCATTCAAATGAAACGGCTACTTATGCCAACAATTTAATATTTGCAAATAAAACTTCAAAAAATTGCAAAAAAATCTCAAAAAATTGCAAATGCCCCTTACATTTTTTTCTGTAAATACTACATTCATTTAATCTATTTCTCACACCATTTTGTGCACAACAAATTTATTCACTCCCTCCCTCCATCTCTCTTCTCAATCCTTTGATTTTTTTTTTGCAAAAAATGGCTACCAATTGGCTTCTTTCGGAAGATGTATAATTGAGCATCTCTTATTGTCGCTTTAGTGTTGATTCCATCACCGAAAACAAATAAAAGGTCGAAAAATTGTGGGAAAAAGTTTATGTCGATTACAAGGAGAATCGGGAGCTAGGTCATGGTGAATCGAGGCCGGATGCTAGGACCCAAAATGTATTATCCTCTCGTTTCGCAAAGCTGAAGCCAAATTTAAAACTTTGGGGTAGTGCTCTTGCTTTCTCACGAAGGAATGCACCATCCGGCTCAAACATACAAGATGAGGTAAGTTTGTCATCTCCCATTTTTTTAAATTTTGTTCTTATTAAATACAAGTTTTTTATACCATATTGTTTGAAATTAGTATGTCTATTTTTTTAAAAATTTGTTCTTATGAAATACGCATTGTTTATACCATGTTATTTAATATTATTATGTCCATTTTATTTAATTTTATTTTATGAAATACTAGTTGTTTATGCCATTTTATTTGATATCATTATGTCATAGCAACTAATTATTTTTATTTTTGGTTAGATGAGACGTTTGAATCATTTTATGTTGCAAAGAAGAAGAAAGAGTTGGGAAGCGGTGAAGAATCATCCTTACTTTATCCATGTCAAAGCTAGTACACCTCCGCCTTACTCATCATCTACTCCCGCAATCTCAATGCCTCCTATCGTCGACTTGGACGAGGATGAAGTGATTATTACACCAATGAGTAACCAAGGTTCACCTTCTCCGGTTAGACCTATGGAAGTAAAAGCGGCCAAGGAAGCCAAAAAGAAAGGAAAAAAAGGTCATTACTCCTACAAATGAGAGAGTCGAGGCTTTGAACAAAATTGCGGCAAATCAACAAAATTTTATGAACAATCAAAAAGAAAGTGATGTTGTTGAGGTTGTCTTTATGGAAAAGCAACTCACCCTTTAAGAGAGAGATTACAAATTGAGGGCTTTGGTGAAGGAAACTAGGATTATGTCAATGGATACCGATACTATGACTCCTAAATCAAAGAGGTATTTCAAAAATAGGAAAGTCGAAATCCTCGCTCAAGTAGATGAGGTTGAAGAAGAAGCTAGCGAGGAAGCCTTTTCAAATTGTAATAGCCCTCTTTTTCCAAGCACTTAAATTATGTAATTTAATTTTTCAAGCATTTAAATTATCGTTTATGTAATTTAAGTTTCCAAGCATTTAAATTATGTACTATGTAGTTTCCATTTTTAAGAAGTAAAAACGCACTTTCTTTATTTAGATCAAGTTCACACACATTACAATAAGACATGGTCGAATGAAACACACATAATTGAAACACACATAATTGACAGACATAATTTAAACACACAACAATGCAAACACATAATTAATACAACATATTTATAGTTGTTCACCGGTCTCAAGAAACCAGTTGTGCTTAATTAAGTCATTCTGAAGCTCTCCATGGATGTAAGCAGATTGGAGATCTACAAGATGGTCATTAAACCGTTGTTCATTCTGTCTATCTCTTCCAACCGGCTCAAAAGAAATCCGATTCCCTTGTTGATCCACTAGGCCATCATAAACTATGAAAGTGGTAGATGAATTTTGGAGATCTTCTTTTTCGTTCTCCTCAAACTCATCCTCCACGAATTCTTCCTCAACGATCATGTTGTGCATTATGATGCAAGCCAACATGATGATTTTTAATGTCGATAGGTGGTGACACCGAGTCCCATACCGAATAATCCCCCAACGAGTTTGTAAGATGCCAAAGCACCTCTCCACATCCTTGCGGTATGCCTCATGTTTCTTCGCAAAAAGCTTTTGTGGTAGCTCCTGAAGATTGAAAATTATTTTGACAAACGAGGAGTACCTCAGATATATCCCGTCAACAAGATAGTAAGTGTTGTGGTATGTCATACCGTTGACATTATAAGTCGCAGTCGGACTTCTTCCAGCAAGCAGCGCATCGAAGACATCTAATTGGCAGAGCACGTTAATATCATTTTGAGCTCCTAGTACCTCGAAGAAACTGTGCCATATCCACATGTCATATGAGGCCACTGCCTCTAAGATAATGGTGGGACGGCCATTTCTCCCGGAGTATGACCCAGACCAAGCGGTTGGGTAGTTCTTCCACTCCCAATGTATGCAATCAATGCTTCCGATCATACCAAGAAATCCTCGCTGTTTGGCCCTTCTTAGAAGTCGAGTGATGTCTATCTGATCTGGAGCACGAAGATAACGGTTACCATAAATCTCTACAACTTGGGTGCACCATTTCTTCATGCATTCTAGAGTTGTTGATTCCTCTATCCTTGTGATTTCAGTACACTAATCTGCAGATGAGTCGTATGCCAACATTCATAGAGCACCGGTCATCTTTTGTTGGGAAAGTAATCCGAGCATTGTAGTGGCGTCGGCTCGTTGATGCCAAAATTGGTTGTAGTTGCAGAGATCTGTCATTATTCGGTTGAATAATTTTCGGCTAATTCGGAACCTCCGGCGAAAGTTGTGGTCATTGAACACCGAGCAGGCACGGAGCCAGGAATTAAATCCTGGGGGTGCTAAAAAAAATTGTTAAGAAGTACAATATTTTCTTTAAAAAAATCGTTAAAGTTTACTTTATTTTGATGAAATATTTGACCTGCATAACAATTCATTCATGTTTACATCCTCAATAAGATCATACATAAAAATACATGTTGCGACTTAAATTGAGCAATAGAAAATTGAAGCAAGTCAAAGAAAATTCAATTCAAATACAAACTAAACTATCTAAGTTGTGATCTTCGATTACCTAAAGCATAAAATTCATCAATAATAGAATTGTAATCTATAGTATCAGCAATGTCTCTCTCAATATGCACTGTCATTAAATCTGCCAGAAAATCATCACTCATCTTGCTTCTAAGTCGGTTCTTAATGAGCTTCATAGCTGAAAATGCCCTTTCCGTTGTAGCCGTAGAAACAGGAAGAGTCATCACTAAACGGACTAGTCTTTCAACCAAAATGAATGGTGTCCGCGTGTTAACAAATTCCTGACATAACTCAGAAAGAGTGCATAAATCTTGAAATTCTGAAAGTTCTGAGAATTGATACTCAAAATGCTCCAACTCGTCTCTCAGATCATTCAATTCAGGCACATCATGAGGATAGAATTTCTCAGCCAGACTACATATGTTATCAATATCAAACAATTTAAAATCAAATCGAGGATCCAATGCAGAACTAAGAATCAAGAGTTCCCTTGTTTGGTCATTGAATCTACTACTAAGTTCCATCAATTGAAAATCAATCACGGTATTGAATACTTCTACTCGATAATAATGCTCAATAGTGACACAATTTTGTTGTTGAGAATCACGACGCGTACCTTCCATATAGCGAGCACCAAATTCTGGAGTATTGATTGTATGGGTGTCACAAAATGATAAAACACTAGCAAGGAAATCAACCCAACCATTTTCTCTCAACTTTTGAAGACGACTTTTCGTACTAGAAACTAGATTCATGGCATTTATGACATCTTGAGACCGTTCTTGCAAAGTCTTACAAAGGACATTTGTGATTCCCATAGTTTTCTCCATCAGTAATAAGCAAAACACAAAGTCAAATGATCTGAGAGCTTTATAGGCACCCAAAGCTTCACCACGTATTTTTCCATTAAGGCCATTTTCATTCATGTTTTTCAAAACTGAACTAGTTGAGTTAAACAATTTCATCAAATTCTTGATAGAAAAATACCTTGAACTCCACCGAGTAGATCCAGCTCTTTGTAAATTACAAGTCTGATTAGCTCCCTTGCCAGTTTCAAGTTCCCCAGCAGCAATTTGCTCCACAACTTCAATTTCTTGAATAGACTTTAACTCAGAAACACGTTTAGCAGATGAGTCTACAATATTGATGAGACTAGCCAGCATTTGAAAGAATAAATAAACAACACCCACATCTTTAGCTGCTGCATTCAAAGCTAACTGTAAGCGATGAGCGAAACAATGTACATAATAGGCATATGGGCACTCTTGTAAAAATTGCGCTTGTAATCCATTCCACTCACCCCGCATGTTGCTAGCACTATCATATCCTTGACCACGCAGATTTTCAACTTGAAGATTGTATTCAGTGAACACATTGTCTATCTTATTCTTAAGAGTTGCAGCACAAGTATCACTAACACTTGCAATGTGAAAGAACCTTTCACGAACAAACCCATGAGAGTCAACAAATCTCAAGATTATAGCCATTTGTTCCTTTTTAGAATCATCAAGTGCTTCATCAACAAGTAGACAAAACTTAGCCTCCCCAATCTCTTCACGAATTTTCCATCTAACTCTATTGGCAAGAATACTTAGAATCTCTTTTTGAATTGTTGGTGAAGTATAGCTAGCATTTCGAGGTGCATTTGCTAAGGTGACTCTGGCTACTTCCTCATTCATTCTCCCAAAAGAATCCACCAACTCTACAATATTTCCACGATTAGATGACTCAGCAGATTCATCATCTCCTCTAAATGCAAGTGCTTGCTTAGCCAACAATCTTACAGCCTCTATAGTAGCTTTGAGCCGCAACCTATTTTGTTGTACAAATTCTGGTGGTTCTGGAATCATCACTTTGTCAATATGTCTGGTCACATGCTTTAAGCTAAGCCAATCTTGTATAGACTTATAATGTGGTGAACCACTCTTCCCGACATGCTTTTTAAAGCGACATTGAACTCCACCGACCTTTCTCCAATTTTCAAATCCAATAGAAGTGAACAAAGACTGTTTTGAGTTATCAAAATCAAAAAGAAAACAAGGAAAACAGTATGCCTTGTGATTGTGGACTGAGTATTCAAGCCAATGATACTGCTCAAACCATTTTCTATTGAATCTTCGGTCTTGTTCTCCACAAAGATGTGCTGGATACTCTTCTAATTTTGGTTGATAGGGCTCATAAAGTATATATTTGCGTCGAACCTCATCACGCTCATTAATAGGATATGAATAGATTGCAGGGCGTTTTCCCGGATCACGTTCAATATGATTAACATTAAGCTCTTGAGTCTCAACTCTTGTAGAACTAGAAGGTTCTTGAGTATCTAAACTTGGAATCTCATCCATAACAACATCATTTCTCTGAAAGTATGAATTTACTTTCCTTTGAACTTTTCGTGGCTTAGGATTTTGAGATTGATCGGTCATTATAAATAAAACCTAAAGAAAGAAGAAGAATTGAATATCAATTGACAACTAAACACACAGACACCAAACCAGCCAAATAAAAGCACACAGGGATCTAAGTTGTAAAATGATGGATTATCAAGCAAAAACAACTCAATCTAAAATGTCAAATGTTAATGTCCAGATCATTGGAAATGAATTGATCCTGATTCCTGAAGCTACACGATTTTTAACTACAAAGTCACAAACTTTACTCCGATCAATGTAAATTCAGTAACCTTGGTGTAGAAAAAGAGTTATTTACCTCAAAAGGGCATCTGGGTCGGAAGGAAACCGAGTGCTGCAAATAGCTTTGCGGGCTTGCGGCGATCAGTGGACCCAAACCCGGTCAGAATTCCGAGTTTCCGACGAACCCGAGAAGCTTCAAGCTTGTATGAAATATATCTATGCTTAGAGCTGACTTTGTTGGGGAATGGGGAGACAGACGACTGAGACGAGTGGTGCAGATGAAGCTGTTGCTGCGGGATTCGATGAGTATGTGAAAAGGTAAAACGTCTCTGACCAGAGTCTCTAGCTAGCTTTTTATTTCTTGATGCATTTTATGGATAGCTGGATGTTGATAATTAAATCCCCCCAAGAAGAAAGTAGATGCAGCTTTTTTTAAGTATTAAGATGCAGCAGAGGCTGCAGAGTAGATGCAGAGGCAGCAGAGGCTGCAGAGCTGACTTTTTCTTTCTTTTTCTTTTTTTAAGTATTAAGATATGTAGTAACTTTTTTTTGGACAGAAATCTCGGGGGTGCTGCAGCACACCCCAGCCCCCCCATCATCCGTGCCTGACACCGAGCGTTCGATGAATTAATCTTCCATCAGATTTTGTCCCCTTGGCTCCCTTATCCTTGGTTGATTTGAACGGCGGCGTGGTGGTTCATCATCAAATGCTGCATCCACCGAGACCAGGTCAGTTATGAATGCATTGGCAATTTTTGCATTTCGCTGGCATTATTGTCGTCTCCTACTGAAAAAATTGTTCAAACCCATAGAATTCATCTTAATGAAACCGGAATGTGAAGAAGTGTTTGGAGAAATTTGTTTACGAGTAGAACTACAAGTGATTTGTAGTTGGTGTGAGTATTCAAGGAGACGTAGATGGTGCTTTTATAGCCATTTTGAATTACCAGATGTTTCAAGATAACGACACGTGTGTTAGCATGATTGGACAAGACACTTGTCACATTCTAATTGGTTCGTAATCTTACGGAAATCTGCATCAATAATTTCGCCGACAAATACACATGTCACTAAATTACTGGTCGAAAATTTATTCGAAAATTCGCTACCAATTATTTGATCGAGAATGACATGTGTCAGCTAGTTATTGGATAAAAATATTATTAGGATTTAAAAAATCAAAATTTTAAATAATAATAAATAGTAACAAAAAGTTCTATTTTGGACACTGTTGCAAGCAAAACAGGAATATAACTTCCTATTCGAGGATTTTGGAGAGGAATTCCTCTTTTTTGAGAAATTCCTCACATTTCATGAGTGTATATGCTCTAATAGAAAAGCTGCTGAAGTTACTCTAATAGACTAAATAAAACCGGAGTTGGGCAGGCATGCGCGGCCCAAAAAACATTGGTTTGCCCTGGATATCTGGCTACAAGCCTACAAAAAGTTGAAGATGACTGATGAATACTTGAATTTGACTCTGGTGGCGACGTATTGTTAGAGTCTTGAAACACTGATTTCGTAAGCACATGTCAAGGATAAAGTCAGCTTTGTTTTTGTTCACTTTCTTTGTTTTGCTGTTCAAGATTAATAGGCCGGAATCAGTTTTGTGGTGATTAAAGGTCTTGTTAACATGTCTCTATATATATATATATGTTCGATTCGATCTATTTAGACATTTGTATTTATTCTTGATTCTTCATTCTTTTGGTGATTTGCTTATTTAGTTCAAATTGCAGAAATCACTTTTATAGTGATTCAAACTCCTGTTAGCAGGTCCTAATAAGAATTCGAATTCTCTTTCTTTGGTATACTTATACTTGATTATATAGTTATCAGCGACGTATTGATTTGGTTCTAACTTCTAACAATCCCTTATTGATCTGGCCCTTAACAAGTCCCTATGTTAACCAGTGACCCCACCATCTTGACTTCAGAAAAAAAATCTAGCTTGTTCATGATTTCAGCACAGCTATACATGAAAAGATTGAATAAAAAAAAAACAAAGAGTAGTCTATTGCTTTGAGAAGATTGCTAGGCACGTTTCCAAAACGAAAGAGCCATGACGATTCTTCCTTTCCAAACTCTGCAGCATCCACTCCCCATCTTCATCAATTCTGAAATTCTTACGATAACCTGTCGACGTCGACATAGTCTTCACTTGCTTCATCCGATCCTGGTCTAATGGCAGCTGCTTGAAGCCTTGAACCCTGCTCTTTTAGTCCTTACACTCCGTTGCTTATATGTTTCTGGCCTGTCAACTCTTTCCCGGCCCTCACACTACTACATTCATAATGTCTCTCCCACATACTTCTCTTTCAAACATTTTCCTCCATTGATCTTCGCGAGGCACGATGGTCTCGAACGTATCAAACAAGGCCCCGAAATGGAAGAGTGCTTCTCTGAACCGCGTCACGAAGAAGGGTGGATGGTATGTCTCATTGATAATGCCATGGACGAAAATGTCTGGATTTATTTTCTTGATCAACTTTAGGACTCTATCTCTTGGACTGCTCACCACCACTGTCTCATCAGGTATGTGGCTTAACCGGTGCATACAGTTGACCACGGTGACCTCGTTTCTGTCAACATTAAGATCCTCCACTCGGATAGTTTCCCATTTCTGAGCAATCACATTGTACTCAAAGGGAACGTTAAATCTTGCAGCATATTTTGCTAAGCGACGACCTCTCTTCAACTCTTTCTGTAGGTCGGAAACCTGGTTAGGGAAGCTCAATTGCTGTCATATGTATCCTAGGAGGTCCACCAGGCCTCTTCGATATATGTTGGATAAGCAGGACCACTGGAAACCATAATCAATGCCGAAATCAATAATGTGAAGCCTAGTTGCATCTTTTGCTAGTTCCATAATGGTTGTATTGGCAACAAAGTTTGACATCTTCTTTAAAGGGGATGCTGTCACATATAAGCGGTGAGCTTTTAAGGTATCTGCAGCTAACGTCCGCATACTCGCCACAGGTGAATATGATGGACTTGTGGCACCCGCTGAGCGTGCCTCTAATGCATCAGCAAAGTAATGAGCTAACCTTTGAGATGCATCACCATGGGGGGAAGAATGTTGCCTTATCTGCTTGAGTAGTTCATTCACGGTGAGTTGGTCATCGCTTGTCACGGCTTGTGCACAATGATTTATTAGTGTGCATATATCTACCACTTCCGACTTCTTCATGTGTTTCTTTGATCCTTTTGGTTGTCTGTTAATGAACTCAAGAGGAGAACAACATTGGGACTCATGATTCTCACCCTGACAGAGAAACACCTTCTCGAACATCTCTTGAGGCTCCGAGTCTTGAGCAGAAGATGCTAACTGCTTGTTGCTTCTCCAATTGTCGGGATCGCTTCCGTCCTCCCTGTGATGAATCTTCTTTCCTTTTGATCCATTTGGAGTAATAGAGCCAACACTAGTACTAGTACTATGACAACTTTGTCTAGAATCTTCATTTGTGTTTTCAAAGTTTTGGTACTGAGAAAGGGGAGGTAGGTCAAATGATGAAGGGTGATACTTGGGATTAAGGAGATCATAGAAATATTTTTCAGCAGCTTGGAGTGCCAAACAGTTTTGCAACATGCAGGGTTTACTCTTAAGGTCTTCTTCTAGAAGAATATCACTTATGTACATAGAGCATAGGATTATTACAGACTTACAGTCATCACGGTCACAAGCATCTCCCTTTAAATCCAGGCTCAAAGAAGTACTTACATCATTGCGATGAAGCGAATTTGTGGATTCATTATTTATCGGATTTTGATTATTCGAACAGACTGAAGCAGAGCCATATTGTATTTCTAGAAGGGAACCTATAGAACCTACGTAACAGTACTGATCAGATATTCCTAATGTTCAAGTATGAAATTTAATCAATTTAATTTGGATATAAATTAAGAAATAGGAGCTTGGAAAACCAGAAATGAGAACTTGAACATTATGCTTGAGCCACTGATTCACTTACCAAATATGAAGTAGAAGTGTAGAAGCAATTGGAGCAAACTGGGAACCACATAGGACTCGAGTAAGAGTTTGATTGTTCTATATCAGGAATTATCAGCACGTACATATAGAAGTTTATTGTGAGGAATAGAACAATCAAACTCACCATCCATCGTCAATCAAGTCTCGTGCTTTGCCTTCTTTGTTTTTGATCCAAAGCTGTAATCTGTTCACTTGGAAATATTCAGCTGTGAATTTCTATGAAGTATCAACATGAGGAATTTTCATTTTCAACTGAGAAGTTTCAAATGTGGCTAGGGTCTGGGCTCTGATTAGTCAAATTAACGAAGGGCCACCAACCCACCATTGCTATGAAAATATCTTTCAGCTTTATATTTTTGGATCACAGATTACAATCCTCTATAAAATATGCCTCCCAGCTCCATTCTGTGTGTTGATCATAATTATTTTCCTCTTTTAATTTATTGGCAAGGATCTCTCTCTACTGTATCTCTTAATTATTCCTGTCCACAGCCTATTCCTCCTATCCAAATGGTTCCACCACCTTTGGTGAGTAAATTTTAACATCAAGATTCTAGTCATTCTACTGTTCATTACATTTGCTAGCTATTTAGTATTTTCTGAAGCTACTTGATCAGCCGGTCCTGGACTAGATAGGATTGTTTTCATAGTGTTAGTATACCACATTATACATGCCTAATTAAACATGTTTAACGCTAAACACCTACTTACACCTCATAATCCTATGGAAGGGCCGTTCGGAAAGGAGTAACTTTGCTGACTACACTTACCATAATCGATCACTTCCTGACAGAACACGCGCCCACAAAATTTAACGGATTAGACAAGTATTGTAGATAACATAATGAAGACTAATCCCACATCGAATAGTAAATGCTCAACCAACCTCCAACCGCCTATTTAAGGCCCCATTTATGACGGGAATGAGGTAACGCATCTCACACTAGTACTTTGCTAACGTTATTGCACCTCCGATTTACTAACTTAAGCATCATAGTATCGAAGGCGGGCCACCTCGTTTCGACTTATGACGCACTTTGTGAATTACAGTTTGATAGGTGCAGTGTAGAGGAAAGGGAGATCCGTCAGGAGCGATCCTCATAATCATCTCATTGTCCATTACCATATTCCCTAACGAAAATTGGTTAAAACAGTTGGCGCTGTATGTGAGAAATGCATAAATTGAAAACTGCGTTATCACACCAATACGAAAGCAATACACATTATGGCAGAGCTAGATGCGTGCCTCTTTATCAGGCCTCAAACGAAGAAACAACGACTAGTCAAAACTCCCGCCACCCCGACTTCGACAATGACCAACTTACTCTCTATTTTCGATGAGTCCACTATAAATGCTCAATTACTAAAGCAGCTGGAACTGGCAAGGAAGGAAAATTATTAGGAGCGTCAGGCCAGGATCAGAATGGAAGAAGAATTGGAAGCTAGATGTAACAACAAAGACGACTATTACTCACCAAAAACCTCGGAGCGAGGAGATGATCCGTCAGACCAGGAAAATGAACGTCATACTGACGTAGTCCCGAACAGACGGAAGCTTAAGAAGAAAGTTAACCGAACTCCTAAAAACAACAATTCAACCCAGAGAGATCAGGAGGGTTCTGACGGGAACCATTTGGTGACGGAACCATTGGCAAAGATTGATGCCTTAATGCCAGATGTGCGCCAGGGGAAGCAAACCCAGGGTCAGAACATGGCACACATGTATACGCCAAGAGCAACACCGTTCTCACCTGAGATACTCAGGGCTGGCAGAGACCACCATGTAAAGACCTTGAAAGATAGAAATTTTAAAGGGATGGGGGACCCGAGGATGCATGTGGACAAGTTCCAATCATCTACAGCAGGCAGAAACTATGATGACATAACCTCATGTTATTTATTCTTGGAAACCCTAACGAAAGAGGCAAGTGACTGGTTCTGTGAAATGCCCAAGGGGTCAATACACTCGCTTGTTGAAATGACTGAGAGCTTCCTTAAACGGTATAGGCTCCAAGGGAAGTACAATGTGGTGGAAAATTCGTTTAAAATAAAGCAGGGAGAAACAGAGAGACTTCATATCTTTGTGAAAAGATGGAGGTCAGCTGCACAATCTTGCAGAAACCTTAACAAGGACGTGGCTCTATCAACATTTAAAGAGAGGATCCTGCCATCTCCATTTAAAGAGAAGTTAGTCAAGAACAATTGGCTCAATTATGATGAAGTGATGGACTCGGCGGTAGAAAATGCAGCAATCAAAAAAACTGTTTACTGGAAAAAATTCGACAATTGCCAAGACAACAATCACGAGAAGAACCACCACAAAAAAGGTCAACCTCCCAACCTAGCCAGGAACCTGAAGAGGAAGGTGCACCACCACCAAAACCAACCAACCACTAACAAAAAGACAAACGCCCAAGGGAACAAGCACCACAAAATGAACCCCAAAACAAACGACCATTTTAAAAAAATGACAACCACCGTCAGAATACGGGCCGTCAACACCACCATAATAAATCACATAACCATCAAAACTTCCAATGGAACCCTTCCCGTCTGGAAGTGTTTTCCATTATACATGGTCCCCCCGAGGTACCACAAGCAAACGCAAGCACGACCCGCCAAGGGGACTGGTGCCAATACCATGAATCGCGTTTGCATACTATTGACAGCTGTGATGCGTTAAAGGACATCCTGCATGACCTACATAAAGGTGGAAATATCTCAGATACTGAAAGGAGAGGCAACTAAAGAGGGCTGACAAACTGCATCAGGTGGTAGCCATAAAAACCAGGGGGACAATCAATACAGTATTTGAAGAATAGCCAAAACGACAAAGGGAAGTTACCCCAAGCAGAAGAGAGGTTTGCAAGGTCAGCCAGGAAATCACCCCCAGGGCCAAACACAAAGACTAGGGTACCATTAGTTTCTCAGCAGATGAGGAGAATTGCAGAAAAATGGTTGACCCCAACACTCCGTTTTTCATTACCGCAATGGTAGACAAATAGAACATGGAACACATTCTCGTTGATAACGGATCAACCGTGAACATCTACTTGCCTGCTTACAAACTTTTGGAAAGGTCCGGTAAAAGATTGGTTCAAAGATCATGAGCCTCTAACAGTTATTTCGGGAGAAAGCTTGCACCCATTAGGAAGCGATACAATGACATTTGGGTTAGGCACACTCGGCACACCACAGAAGAAGATACAGACAGAGTTCATCGTCTGTGATTTTCCATCTTCTTATAACGCCATTTTTGGGACGATCAGCAATCAACAGATTGAAGGTCATCATCGCCAACCACATCCTTACAGGGTATGACACCCAGGACATTCCATCCAATTTTGACTGAGGTAGATGCCACGAGGTATTGGCAGTGAAGGAAGTGCTAACAACCACTACCCCAAGGCTGATATACTAGCTGATCCTCGTGAAAATACATGCTTTGTCAAGCCAATCAATGAGAAAGACTCCTTCACAACAATCTAGCTATCAGACGAACACCCAGAGCAAACAGTCCGTATTGGGAGTGAACTGAGCCACGACCTCAAAATGCAACTAATCAAGTGTCTGAAGGACCATCAGATGATATTTGTATGGTCTTATGTGGACATGCCAAACATCTCCCCTAAACTCACTACTCACAAGCTCAGCCTTGCCCCTAATGCAGTGCTAGTAAAACAGAAAAGAAGAGCTTATGATGAAGAGCGTTATGTTGCCATGCATTCAGAAGTGGACCGTTTATTGAAGATAAGTTTCATTCGACCAGTCAGTTATCCAAAGTGGATTTCAAACGCTAAAACTTGGAGAATGTGTGTCGACTACACCAATGTTAACAAGGCTTGTCCAAAAGATAATTTCCCCTACCAAGGATAGATCAATTTGTTGACACGACTGCAGGCCACAGGTGGTTGTCCGTCATGGACACATACTCCGGTTACAATCAGATACTGATGGAACCCAGTGACCAGAAATCCATAACATTTGTAACAGACAAAAGGGTTGTATTGCTACAATGTCATGCCTTTCGATTGAAGAACGCAGGTTCCACCTATCAAAGATTCATGACCCAGATCTTTGGACCCCAAATGGGAAGACAGTGGAGGTGTATGTTGACGATATTGTAGTCAAGAGTGTGAAGAAAAAAAATGCATATGGAGGACCTAACAGTAAATCTACAGACATTACTAAAGCATGGCATGCGTCTAAACCCAGCAAAGTGCATTTTTGGTGTTACCTCCAGCAAGTTCCTCGGATAGATTGGAAGTAAGAGAGGCATCAAGGCCAACCCAGAAAAAAAGCCAGGCAATACTTGCCACCACTACACCAGCTACTAAGGCAGACTTGCAGAGCCTAACGGAAAAATTGGCTTCCCTTAACCGTTTCATCTTCTCGTACACTGACAAATGTGAACATTTCTTCAAGGATTTGCGAAAGACAAGTAGAAATGCAGTGGAATGGATAGTAGAATGTGAGGAGGCGTTCCAGAACATCAAATGGTACTTGGCATGTATACCCTTACTCGCCAGACCATTAAAGAGAGAGACTTTGTACTTATACCTTGCTGTCTCACTAATGTCAGGCAAGATGAAGACAATAGAGAATCACCTATCTTCTATGCAGCATGGGGATTGACACTGCCAGAAACAAGATATCCAATGTTAGAGCTCCTTGCGTTGGCTCTGGTTACTTACGCCAGAAGGCTACAACCTTATTTCCAAGCTCACACGATTCAAGTTATGACAAAAACGCCTATCTATCAAATTCTGTAATCCCTAGAGCATAGCGGACGACTCAGTAAATGGGCCGTGGAACTCAACGAATTTGACATCCACTACAAACTATGAATAACAATGAATGGTCCGGCAATAGCTAACTTCATAGCTGAACTCACCCTTGCTGACGGAGAGCAGGCAAAAGAAAAATAGCTCCTGACAGAATCCAAACAGCAGGAAGCAATGAACAAACCAACTTCTTTATAGAACCTGTATATTGATGGGTCCCGAAACTTAAAGACGAGTGGGGCAGAAGCCATACTGACGGGACCTGGAAGGATCTCAGTAAACTATGCACTGAAGTTTGATTTCAAGGCCTCCAACAACGAGGCGGAGTACGAGGCCTTCATTGCTGGACTCCAACTAGCAAAAGAATTAGGAGCACCTGACATCAGCATATTCAATGATTCACAATTGGTGGTCAACCAGGTTAACGGAGAATTTGTAGCCAATGGGGACCGTATGTGATAGACAGAAAACCACATATCAAGGATAGTCCCTACTAACTATCCAAGTATTCTCAAAATATGTAAATGTACTGCAATGGAAGTAGGGGTCATTCCCGCAGGGGACTGATGAGACTAAATCCTTTAAATGATTATATATACTAATACTAGAAATCTGACAGACTCGACCTATAGATAAAGAAATAATTGATTAAACTATTTAGACTCGACCTAAAATTACAAGAAAATACAAACTCAATATAGACAGCGTGGTGGACAACAACGTAAATTTATAGGATTTTTAGAGTTGATTTTGTTGTCTAAATTAATAATACAAAACAGAAAAGAAAACTGAAAAGTAAAAGTGAACAATAATGGAAGATGATCTAGGAACTTATCTCCACCCTAGATAGTTTCAATCTATCCCAACTCAATTCACACAAAAATGAATGAATGTTTCCCATGCATGAGCTATGATTAAGTCACATACATATTACACTCTCTTACGTGTCATGTTATCCGGATTGATTACCTGACTTAACGTGATCTTAAACTAGGAGACAAGGTACTATAATGGGTCAAAATCTACCTAACCTAAGTTATTAAGATTCGTAGAGTGTCTGAGAAACGACAAGGCTTCTAAAGCTACTACGATGGGTGCTCTTGCATCACCTAAGAATTACTTCACACAACTAATCGTGTTGCTTTTATCTCTATAGAATATGCAATGATAAGATGATCATGTGCACATCCAAGATAATAGATCCTACCACATGCATCTAAGTTTGCAATCAAAGAAACATATAATAGAAATCATCAATAATTTAATAATGAAGAAATTCTCATCCAAAATTATGCAAATCAAAAGGGGTTCAAAATCGAAAAATATCTAGAGCTTCGATCACCCTCTAACTAAGTAATTAGTCCCTCATAGACAAGGAAGCTAAACTACCTGCAATCATAATAAAGAAAAGCAAAAGTAACTAAAAGATGGAGAAATCCTGTCAACAATTCAGCGGGCTACTGGTGCTCCTTTTGCGGCTCCTTGCTCTTCTTTCTCCCAATGCTAATTACCCTTTTTTCAAAACTGAAAAAAGTATTTATAGAGGCTTGATTGGGCATCTCCTTGCTCACTTAGGTTTTGGGCTCTTTTCTTTTACAAGTCAAACTTCTTTAATCCTTTTAGCTCTTGACTTCTTTTCCATAAGCCACATCAGTAATTAATTGAATTTTAAAGCACAAATTTATCATTGGGCTTCTCGGTGTGATTTGGGCTTCCAAACCCAACTTTCTCATTAAAGTCAAATTTTCGAGCAGACTAACCTCCATGGACTAAAATGACCATAATTTTCTCTAGACACATGATAATCACTTTCTAGAAGAAGCTATGGAAACTACATATCCGGGGATTTCCAAGAATATAAAGATCATTTTCTTGTTCATCTTGAGCTGCTCTCAGTTCTCTATCAAAGTTGAATGACCTGCAAATGCATATTTCCCAAATTTAGTTTTAAACCCTTTTAAACTTATTTTCTCTCTCATTGACTCAAAATACCTAAAAGAAATAAAGTAAACTAATATTGCTAAATAACTAACAAAATAATAAGTATATGAGCATCAATCAATGATATAGATGTGCATATTTATGCACCGATCAGTATGGCCACATACTTGGGTTATGTAAAAACACTACTGGGCAGATTCAAAAGCTAAACCATCACCCACATCCCAAGAGAGCAGAACGCCAAGGCAGATGCACTTGCCCGTTTGGCTACAGCACCTGCATCCCACACCCCAAGTCAAACAATAGTGGAAACTCTGAGCAAGCCTAGCATTAGAAAAACTCTGACGGAAGTCTTTGCATTGTCAGTGCAAGAGCACAATTGGATGACCAAGCTCATAAAATACAAGTCTACAGGTGAACTCCCGTTAGACAAGCTGAAGGCTAGAGAAATTGTGACGAAGATAACAAATTTCAGCTTCCGCAATGGGCAACTGTACATGCAGGTTCCCAATTGGCCCAACTTGAAGTGTGTTACAGAGGCAGAAGGGCAGTTCATCTTGGAAGAAGTACACTCAGGAGCTTGCAGCCATCACGCTGGCGCGAGACCTTTAGCTTATAAAGTCATGAGATATGGCTTCTGGTGGCCAACAATGAAAGCTAACACGTCAGAACTGGCAAAAAAATGCCACGAATGCTAGATATTTACACACAAGAACCAAGCTCCTGCAATAGCATTATCAATCATCGTTAGCCCCGTCTGTTTGCATAATAGGGACTCGACCTGATTGGAAAATTCCCAACTTCCAAGGGCCAATTCAACTTCATTATTGTCATTGTGGACTACCACATGAAGTACGTCGAGGCAGAGTCATTAGTTTTGGTGACCACCGAGAAGGTGAAGAATTTTCTGTGGAAGAACCTATTTTGCAGTTACGGTGCTCTGTTAACAATAATAACAGACAAGGGTGCCCAGTTCAACAATGATGCACTAATTAGTTGGTGCAAGCAGAAAGGAACCACAATGCTCTTTTCCTCACCCTCACACCAGAAGACAAACGGATAAGTGGAAGCAGTTAAAGAGATTATGAAGAAGGGATTGAAGAAAAAGCTCGGCAACCTCAAGGAGGGACTATGGGTAGGATGGCTACCAGAAGTGCTTTGATCTATCAAAACTACCGCAACAAAGGCCACTGGAGAAACACCATTTTGCCTTACATTTGGAAGAGAAATAATGCTTCTGTTAGAGTTAGCTCACCTCAGCCCAAGGATTGAAAACATCAACGAAGAAGGCCTTTGTCTAGACGTAGTACTCCTAGAGGAACGACGTGATGCAGCACACCTCCATAACGTTGAAAACAAGAAGAGGACAACACATCTCTATAACATACGCATTAGGGCCAAGCCTTTAAATCTAAGAGATTGGGTTTTGAAGATAGTCATCCATAAGGCAACCAGTCTCCAACCAAAGTGGGAAGACCCATACAAGATAACAAAAGGGGTGAAGCCAGACACTTACTACCTTGAAGACATAAATGGGAAGTCCTTGCCACATCCATGGAACAGTGAGAACCTCGGGAAGTACCATCATTGACATCATTGTGTAGTTACCTTAATGTAGCCAACTGCACCTATACTGTGGGGCAGGGTTGTGTTAAGGATTTTGATTGTAATGGACATTGTCCTTACTTCTTTATTTTTGTAAACTACAGTCAATGAATTGGAGAACTTTTCAGACTATTGCATGTGTTATTAGACATTAAACACACTTCCGTTTGATAGTTATATTCATTTCGTTAACACATTGGACACATATAATTAAGTTCTCCTCAAACCATTCATTGGTTAAAGGCAAACACAGCACAGTAACGTAGCAAAAGCAAACGCAACATATGCCTACACTTAGCCAAAATGCTTATCTTTAATTTTACGTAATAAGGTACCTACACTTAGAGAAAATAAGAAATAAAAAAGAAACAACTACGCTACATTCGTTTCTTCCTCAGAGTCTGACGTGCCCGACCTAGAGTCATTAAGCTCATCTACCTTGATGGACTCAACTGTATCATCCTCGTCACCATTATTTGAAGAATCGCTGATGGCAGTCTCTACCACTCCTTTTTTCTCTTGCTCTTTGGCCACGCTGGAAGACACCCCTGCATTGGGATCCACACCGTTCGTCTTCCCATCTTTTGAAATAGCCTCCATTTCAGTAGCATTGATGTTAGGATGAGCCTCATCTTCTAAGTCAGACTCATCAACACCCTCATACAACAGACCACGATCTTTAGCATACTTCTTCAGGCGGAAGTAACTAGAAATTTTCAAAACCTCCATCAAATTGCCCATGGCAACTTGCTTCTCTTGTTCCAGCTTGGCCCGCTGTTTCGCCAGAGCCTCTGATAGACCACTTTCCTTTTCGGAGGACTCAGACCCAATCTTAGCCTCCAGCTTGGCAACCTGCAGCTTGAGATCACCAATTTGCTTTTCTAAAGTCTCAAGGGACTCTAGGCTTCCGTCATAGCGCTCTTCCGCCAACTTCAACACCACCTCAGCAGATTTCTTCAATCGAAGAGCTTCCTCTTGGGCTTGGTTGAGAAGTTATTTCTCTTTTTCCCAGCTTTCAACTTCTTTGATGCGAGCTGACAAAGTAGACAACTTCCCCTTGACGAGACGAAGGTTCTTCTTTGCCTTTTTCTTCTCTTGCGTCAACCTTCTTATCTCTCTCCATGCCAAGGCAAGCTCGTGTTTCACAGCCACAAACTCTGTTTGGTGGGTTTCGAACTCCTCGAGCTCCGTCAACAGATGAACTTCATGCAGAAGCTTAGCCATATGATTGAAGATACATTCCTTGTTGGCATGCAATGTGCTGGAAACTGATGGGCCTTCTGAGCATACTTAGTATTCTCGTCAAGCATCCGAGATAGATGGTTATTGAAGTCAGAAACCAACAAGGTACTCATGGGAATGGCCTCTAACAGAGAATTGAAGGCTACGTTGATGGGAGTGCCTTCAACAACTGTCTTCCCTTTAAGAGTGACATGGTCCTTACCTTTTCGCATGTGCTCTAGGTGGATGTCATCATCCGTTACCTCGTCAGTATAACGATTAGCAACAACCTCCTCCTGAACAACTTCAAGAACCGGAACATCAACCGAGGGCTTTTTACGATTAGCCCTATTCTGTTTTGGTTTAGGTTGGGAACCGCTAACACTCGCATCACCGGTATCGCGTTTGCCATACCCCGCCTTCTTCCTCACGGCCTCATCCTGCGCCACCCGTTTGGCAATGACTTCAGCTCTAGCTCCCTGTGGAGGCAACTGCTCACCATCGCTTGGTGGATTGAGAGTCATCACATCCTTTACTCTCGTGATGGGAGGAGTAAGATTGGTGGAGATGGATGACACCATCGACTTGGCGATAAGTGCACCCTGAAAAAACACATCCTGAGCGGCCATTGCTGCCTCCATTTTTTTGGTTATCTTGGTATTGGGGAGCTTAACTACAAGGCATATGGAATCAGGTCAGGAAATGCAACATAAAGCTTCAGCACAAAGGTTAAGATCATGAAGCATACCAAGTAACTTTGAAAGTCTGGTACATGATATGACGTCCCAATGAGTAGCAACCCAAATGTTGCAAAGCTATTTATCCTTCTGAAAGATGTAATAGATTCTTTTCAAATGTCCATCTTCGATACGCATCAACAAAAACTCCAATTGTTATGCAACACACCTAACATGCGTTAGCCACAAACCAAGATAAATGTCAAGTAAATATAACAACAAGCAAACACACTTATGAGGCAAAATCTAGACAGGACTCGTGGCTTCTTCAAATCCTCACTCGTGGGCCTCTTCCCAAACTCCCAGTACCCGCTAGCCATAAAAATACGCTTCCGCCAGTCCGTACTAGATGTAGGCATGCCTGTCAACCATTAAGGCTGTTTGTTCCCCCTCTGAGTGACGGTACCCATGTCACCCTCACGGAAGGTATACCTTATATGGTAAAATTGATATATCTCTCCTAACATGGGATACTCACAGCATGACAGGTTAAATGTATTGTACATAGCCACCAGAACCTTACATATGATGGGAGAACACTGACTAAATTAATCCCCAAACGCGACAAGACATATTAAAACCAGGGATGCAATGGCAAACGGATTCCCATCTTCAATTGCACCTTCAACACACAGATGTCTCCATCATGTGGACGTGTACAAGGCCATCGCAAATCCTGACGCGGGGGATACAATTTAACGCGAGGAATGTTAAAGTTTTTCCTCACTGTCTCTATCTCACTCGGTGACATGATCGATTTTGGTTCTTCAACGTACGCCCCATTAGACATTATCCACAAACTTCGACTACCATTGCTCACGTCTCGTGGAGGTGAGGGAATCTGAACCATTGTGACAACGGTAGAGGACGAACCGATAAAGGAATCATCTGTCAACATCACACGCCTCCGTTTGCGCTCATAGTCATCTGGCCGACTCATATATTCATCTATGTTGTTGCCTAACATGGTGAAACTCTAAACAATGCTCGCTGTAAAATGACAAATCATCTGTCAAGTCCAAGGCACTCAGTTCAAGCCATCACCCACATGATAAACACCTAAAGAACTTGGGGACTGTCGCCACTTATAGTGAAAAAATATATACGAAACAAAAACAAGAAAGAGAGAGCAACGCAAAGAAAATGCAAGACGGAATAACGGAACTTACAAGGAAGAAGAATGGTGTGTCATGAGAAGCAAGAGAACGACAACAGAGCAAGGGAGCAATTCAGCAGAGCGAAAGTGAGAAGTGTGCAAAAATGATTTCACTCTTCCTCACTATTTATAGGCATCAAGGATTTCACTACACGGATCTGAGCCACTCACTCTAACCGATACAAGCCGTAGGATGACGCCATGCGTCTCATTATTCACCAAGCAGAAAGACGCCTCGGTTAACAAAGCAACATCATTATTACCCATCTAATCACAGTGACATGAGCCACCACTTTGGATTTCCAAATTCAAAAATTGAGGGACACGTGTCACACATGTAGCCATCATCCAAACGGTCGAGTGACACACATATAAAACCTTATGTGTGTTAAATGCACATGATGATCTCCTAAGAATTTCATGCAGTATTTGTGCAGGTCACTTCTTAATGGTACCACCAAACGGGACTAAACTCTTGATGGATATTGACGAATTAATCTCCTTGGGAGAAATCACACAAAAGATTAATCCCACCAAATGGTTGATGCATATCCCACCATTGGGCAAACAGAACTAAACTCCTGATATGCAAAATACACCAGAGTTTAGTTCAGCTTCAGTCACTTAGTGTCTGACGTGATCCTAACACTAATACTGACAGATTAATCTCCTGACGCAAACCACACCAGAGATTAATCCCACCCAATGGCTGATGCATATCCCACCATTAGGCTACATATCAGATCCCGACAGGCGCGAATTATCACCCATACATATACTCGGGGACTTCACTACTAACATCATTTTTCACTCACATTCTGTGCTGGTTGCATCTCGCCAAAGCCACCAAATCTTACTTGAGAAGTTTGGGGACTATAGGGTTGGATAGACGGAACGTCGCATAATTAAGCAAGTTTAGCTTAGGCTCAGGGACTTGTTAGTACACCAGACTGTATATACCTAAATAAAAATGCTTAATGCTAAACACCTACTTAAACCTCATAATCCTAGGGAATGGCCGCCCGGAAAGTAGTAACTTTGCTGACTACACTTACCAGAACCGATCACTTCCTGACGGAATACACGCCCATAAAACCTAATGGATTAGACAAGTATTACAGATAACGTAGTAAAGGCTAATTCCACGTCGAACAATAAATGCTCAATCACCCTCCAACCGCCTATTTAAGGCCCCATTAATGGCGGGAAGGAGGTAACGTATCTCACGCTAGTACTTTTCTAACGCTATTACACCTCTGATTTACTGACTTAAGCATCAGGGTATCGAAGGCGGACCACCCTGTCTCAACTTCTGGCACACTTTGTAAATTATAGTTTAATATATGTAGTGGAGAGGAAAGGGAGATCCGTCAGGAGCGATCTTTATAATCATCTCATTGTCCATTACCATATTCCCTAATGGAAACCATTTAAAACACATGGATACCCTTTTCATACAGTTTCTGGTCTTATGTAAAGTTTTCAATATTTTTATGGCTCAACTTCAGCCACTTCCAATCCAAATATTGCAGCAAAAGGGTTCAAAGCAAATCCTGAATCAGTTGATACACTTTTCCATCCAAGTGATTCATGGATTCCAGTTGTTGATCACGAAGAAGATGTTGGTATTAGTTACTCCAACAATCCTGTTATCAGGTAAATTAGTGATATTCTTCTGGATGAAGACCTGGAGGACGAGGGGCATGCGCTGCAGTACTGTTAGGCCTTTCAAGCTGTCGAAAAGTCCTTCTATGATGTTTTTCATCCAAATGAGAATTTCAATATCATTGGCAATGAGAGATACCAATTCAAGAACTCAGTATCCGAGAATGGATGTGACATATACAAGAAGAAACATCATAGAGAGGATGAACTATCATCTAGAAGAAGGAAGAAGCAGTCATTTTTTTTCTACATATGATGACTCTGAGCCTCAAGAAATGTTTGATAAGCTCTATCTTGGTGAGGATCAATTTGAGCATAGTTATCATAGCTTTTCGAGAAGGTTTGCTTGATGGATCGCCACTTTACGAGGAGCTTATTCATCACCAACTAACATACATGGATGATATCCTTGAAAAAATTGAGGGATAAATACGACTCGAGCACCTAAACTATTCTCGAAGAGGAAGGATGATAGCCAACATCGAGAACCAAACAGGACCAGAGAATTCGATGGGGAAAGAGAAAGCCAAAGCCGTCCAGACTGGGGGCAAGGATAGTGTCTGAAGGCAGCAGGAAAAATGTGGGAATAGAGATACGAAAGAAGAACCATGGTTCACACTGGGCCCTGCCTTCATCTACTAGATGCACAAGGCCGAAGGCGTCTTTAAGGATCTTGCACCTTAACCGGAGTTCCCCAACCTCTTCGAA
This sequence comes from Geum urbanum, assembly GCA_946800695.1. Classification (NCBI taxonomy): domain Eukaryota; kingdom Viridiplantae; phylum Streptophyta; class Magnoliopsida; order Rosales; family Rosaceae; genus Geum; species Geum urbanum. The sequence goes on from OX327006.1 coordinate 9,280,498, forward strand.
CGGATAAGATATTGCATATACCATGAGAAGAAGGGACACAACATCAATACCTATGAAGCGATCAAGCCTGCCATAATGGAGCTCATTAAATAAGGAAAACTCCAACAATACAAGCTGGGAGAAATAAAAAAAAAAGTGAAATGAAAAACCATTGACAATGAGCCTCTGTTCAAGAGATCCTCATCGTCAATGGAGGACCCTCAACCATACGGGAAGAAGAGGTGCAGTTGAAAAGTGAGAATAGGTAGGTCGAGAAAATAAGGAGGATATGCAACGTGAATGGGGAGCCGTGAAGGCAAATGACGCACGGGAAGAACCCGTGATCAGCTTTTCTAGCAAGGATGGGGTCGGGATATAGCTCCCACACAAGGACACCCTCGTCATCTCGATGAGGATTAGTAACTAATTGTTACGTTGAGTCCTCGTCGACACTGAGAGCAGCGCGGTTATCATTTACTTTGGGGCATTCAAAAAACTTGAAATCGACCCGAAATGGGTAAAAAGGAGCAAATCATCTATTTTGGCCTTTGACGGAACTGAGTCGTGGCATTATGGAGAGGTGCCATTGTCGGTCGTAACGGCGGGCAAAAGGGTCGACGTCACCTTTATCGTGATTGACAAGCATTCATATTACAACGTCATGCGAGGCCGAGGATGGCTACATATGATGGATGTTGAAGCCTCGATGAGGTATCAAGTACTAAAATTTATCTCCGTGAATCACAAAAAGATCATATCCATTCGAGGAGATGAACCACAAGCGAAGAAGTTATACGCGATGGAGATAAAGAAGAATTTTGTCGAGCAAAAGGACAACGAAGAGAGTTCATCGAGGTTATAGAAATCACAGAAAGGCTTGGGGGCATAAGCCATGTTAGACGAAGAGGAGCAGCAAACACCAATCACGATGGAGTCCACGAGAGAAATGTTTCTTGACGAAGGAAGGAGGAAACTAATCATTATTGGTGAGTTTTTGTCTGACGAAGAAACACGATCATTGATGGATTTCTTGAAATCAAATCAAGATGTGTTCGCATGGCTCATAAAGACATGCCAGGCATTGAACCAAGGATCACATGCCATAAGTTGAACACCTATCCAAACTTTACGCCGTATCAGCAAAAGACAAGGAGGCATGCCCCGAGCGTAGCAAGATCATCAGCGGCAAGATCGACCGTTTGCTCGATGTGGGTTTCATAAGGGAGTATGGTGTCCTACATGGATCTCCAACATGGTTGTAGTGTAGAAGAAGAACGAAAAGTGGCGTGTATGCGTGGACTTCACCAACCTCAACAAGGCACGTCCTAGAGATTGCTATCCATTACCAAAAATAGACAAGATGGTTGATGCCACTGCCAGTTACGAAATGCTCTTATTCCTTGATGCGTAATCGGAGTATAACCAAATACCATTGGCCCAGGAGGATCAGCTCAAGACCACCATTGTGTCCGAAAGAGAATTGTAATGCTACAAAGTGATGTTGTTCGGGCTCAAGAATGTAGGAGCAACTTATCAATGATTGATCAACATGATGTTCAAATAGTAGCTCGGAAAGACAATGAAAGCATACATTGACAACATGGTGGTGAAAAGAAAGCAAAGAAGTGACTACGTCAAGCATCTCGACGAGGTTTTTGGGATACTAAGGAAGTATGGGATGAGATTAAACCCAGTGAAATGCATCTTTGGGGTATTCTCGACACAATTCTTGGGAAACATTGTGAACCAACAAGGAATAGAGCCAAATCCGGAGCAAGTGGAGGCTATATGCAGCATGTGGGAGCCGAGTACTAAGAGGGGCATCCAAGTTTTGATGGGGAGAATAGCCACATTAAGCAGGTTCTTCTCCAGAATGACTGATCGCTTCAAGCCATTTTTCAAGGCTTTGAAAACCTCCAAGGGTTAGGAATTTTGGGGAGAAGAAAAGAGATATGCGTTCGCCAAGCTAAAGAAGTATATTGCTAGTCGATATTTTCTCATCGAACGAAGGCATGTGGAGCTTCTATGCCTATACTTGGCGATAACAGAGATTGCTATGAGCGCAACACTATTCTGGGAAGAAGGAACATTCCAATGACTGGTCTCGTTTGTCAGCCATAGTCTAATCAACGTGGAAAGTAGATACATGCCCGCTAAGAAAATCATCTTGGCCTTGGTGCACGCACAGAGGAAACTTTACCAATATTTCGAAGGGAGGTAGATATCGGTTTATACAGACCTCCCACTTCGAGGAATTTCGACGAAGCCTGATTCATCAGGGAGGATGATGAAATGGGCAATAGAGCTCAGTGAGTACGACATAGAGTTCAAACCGAGGACATCTATAAAAGGTCAAACATTGGCTGAGTTTCTCGTCGAGTGTCATCTGCTGTTGGCCATAGACAAAGTCCCATGGGAAGACCCATATGTGGGAAATGGATATCAATGGTTCATCAAACTATGCCGTGGCCGGAGTTCGGATAGTGATAAGGAGCGCCGAGGGGTTCAATCTCGATTGCGCAGTGAAATTGGAGTTCCTTGCATCAAACAATATTGCCGAGTACGAAGCACTTCTGACCGGGCTCAAGTTGGCCAAACAATTGCGTATCTAACGTATACAAATATACTTGGATTCACAATTGGTAGTGGGTTAGTCCAATGATGATTATACAACAAGAGATCCAAGGATGATCGACTACCAAGAGTTGCTACGCAAGATGATTCAGGAGTTCGAGCATATCTCATTGATAAAAGTTCCGCGAGAAGATAATTGGCGAGCAGACGAGTTGGCAAAATACACTCCAGGATTCATCCAGGAGCCAATACACATTTGACTCGATGTACTTAAAGTTCCCAGTATCAACGAGAAAGTTGAACAAAGCATAATGGCGATAGACTCGATTCCAAATGATTGGAGGAGAGAGATAATCAATTTCTTGGAATTTGATATTCAAACCAAGACCCCGTTGAGGGAAGAAAATTGAGAATGAAGGCCGCACGGTATGTATTACTCGACAAGATTCTTTATCAAAAATCTTTCGGTGGGCCATTATTGCGATGTGCGGGACCAAGGTAAGCCAAGAACATCATGGTGGAAATCCGTAGAGGATTTTGTGGGAGCCACGTTGGCGAGAGAATCTTGGCAAAAAGAATAATCACACAAGGATACTTTTGGCCATACATGACGAGGCAATCAAAGCAGTAAGTAAGGAAATGTCCTTAGTCTTAAAAGAATGCGCCCGTAAGCCATGCCCCTGCGCAAGAGCTCGTTGCACAATCCAGTCCATGGCCTTTTACTCGTTGGGGAATGGATATCGTGGGTCCACTCCCAGTAGCACCCGGAGGGTTCAAATTGGTACTCGCTGCAATGAACTACTTCACAAAATAGGTGCAAGCAGAGCCATTCATCACTATTTCTTCAAAGGATGTGATCAACTTCATGTGGAATTCAGAGTACCTTAAGAAATTGTGTGCGATAATGGAACTCAGTTCAACAATGTGACATTCTGCAAGTTCTGTGACAAGTATGAAATTAAGTTGAGGTTCTCGTCGAGAAGTTATCCTCTAGGAAACGGTCAAGTATAAAGTACCAATCAAATTATTTTCTACGGGGTGAAAAAAAGGTTAGAAAGAAAACGCGGTGCATGGGCTAATGAGTTACCAAGGGTGTTGTGGGCGTACAGAACAACTCAAAGGAAGCCAATGAAAGTGACTCCCTACTCATTTGTATACGGAGCCGAAGCAGTACTCCCCATCGAGAATATGTCTCAAACAACAAGAACGATGGCGTATGTTGCCGGGGGCAATGATGAGTGCGTGGCTGTCAAGTTAGATCTAGCAGAAGAATGATGAGATGAATCTGCTGCTCGAGTGGCCGAATATCCAAGGCCAGTCGAGAAATACTTTAATAAAAATGTTCGACCACGAAGTTTTCAGCTCGGCGAGCTAGTGCTAAAAAGAACGGTTGAGGATATACGAGCTCACAGAACAACAAAGTTTGACGCCGAATGGGAAAGACTGTTCCGTGTGATGGAGGTATAGAGTCAAAGAGCTTATAGGCTCGAGGAAGTTGGCACAGGGCGTTATCTCCCACAGCCGTGGAATGCTATTTATCTAAAGAAATACTACTAGTGAACCAAGGGAGGTACGCCAGAACAATAAAATCATCTTTCAATTTCAATGATGTGAGTTGAATTTATTTCCAGAAATTATAAAATACTTATGGCAAAGACAAAGTGAAATAAATAAAGTCTTTGTTGAGGCCAAAACTTCGTTGACATGACATTACTTGACCCAAAAAGCCTCGGGCATAATGAGATTATTTGGCATAAAAGATTTAGAGCATAAATGCATAAAGATCGAAAAGCTAAGAGCATATCGACAAAAATGCTCGATGAGAAATGCTCAACTAGCACGAGACCCAAAAAGTCTTGAGCATAATGAGATTATTAGCATAAAAGTTTTAGAGCAAAAAATGCATAAAGATCAAAAAATTAAAGAAGCCTATCGATGAAAATGCTCGATGAGAAACGCTCAACGAGTTTATAACCCAAAAGCCTCGGGAAATATGGGGATTAACATGCATAGAAGCTTAAAGATCAAAAATGCATAAAGGTCGAAAAGTTGAGAGCATATTGACGAAATCGCTCGACGAAGTAATTTTTTCGACGAGTATGAAAAATATGACCCAAAAGCCTTGGGCAATATAGGGATTAAACGAAATAGAAGCTTAAGAGAAAAAATACATAAAGGTCGAAAAGCTGAGAGAATATTGATGAAAACACTCAACGAAATGATTTTTTCGACGAGTGACAAATATGACCCAAAAGCCTCGGGCAATATGGGGATTAACAGGCGTAGAAGCTTAAGAGCAAAAATGCAGAGAGGTTGAAAAGCTTAGAGTATATCGATATGGCCAATATACCAAAGGGTAAAATGGCATACGAGAAGTTTCTCAATGAGATATTTCCTGTCCTTGAGAAATGTCTTTTGGTGGAAATTCTCCAACGAAAAGACATTGGGGGCATGTACAGGGGAATAAGCAAGAAATTTATGTTTTATTAACAATGCTTGCAAGAATAAAGGCTAAAAAATTTGAAATAAAAGAGCTTGCCCTCTGCGAAGCCCAAAGTTATATTCCGTAAGGATATCATTTGACCAACTTTTTTCGACGAGTTCGAGAAATGAAAATTATAGAAACAAGAAACTACTGCACATTGGAGTTGGAGAACAATGGAAAGAAGTGAGTAGGGGTCCCTTGTCCGGTGATCAAGTCGCTCCGGTAGCTGTTGGCTCTGACAATCATCTCGCGATCATATGCGAGGCTTACTTCGGTTTGGTGATGGTTGGCATTGTTACGAAGATGCCTGATGGTATCCTCAGAGTACGTGAGCTCACCATGCAGGCAGTTGACAACACTTTCCAAAGAATCGATCTTGAAATGTGCACCTTCCGACTCGTACTCGAGGTCACGAAAAGTGGGTCGTCAACATGATCGAGGAGAGTTGGAGGCAGCACGGCCGCGGCCTCCGGAGTTGTGGCTTGTTCATGAATTGAACTCCCAATCTTAAGGCTGGGAGCAATAATTTGATCGAGGAAGGACATGAGCCAGGAGGTTGAGGTCTTCGAGGCTTCGACTTCGACGAGTGGTGGGAACATTGTCACCCCTAGATCGTGGAGATGAGAGTGAAAGGAAAATGACGTGCTTAAGATTACGGACACGTACCTCCAAGGAACTCTTTCGATCTTTACCTTCATTGTAATATGCACGTTATTCAAAACTAGTAATCATCCCAAAGGGGGAAGATGCGCCATGAGACCTGAGGATGAATTACATTTTAGTATAAGCGTGCATGAAAGGTAAAAGGTGTAGAGCACAAAGTACAAGACGTTACCTGGTTGATGACTGCTAAGGGGATAGTTCAATGGTCATTCGTGAAAGTTTCTTTCCTTTACCATGCCTCAGAGGAGGAGGAAGGAGAATGAGGCTGTTCGAGGGCGAGTCCATCACGAAATCAACTTCCAAAAGTGTGGCAGACAAAATGGAGGATTTCTTTTGGGATGCGCACATTAAAAGTGTGGCAAAATGGGTTTATAAAGACCAAGTGATTTAGGGTTCCTTGTGCGTGACGCAAGGAAGAAGATAAGACGGAGGCCCAAAGAGACCGAGATCAAAGGAGTTTTTGAAAAAATTCCCAACTAAAATCGTTTTCGAAGTGGAGACGTAGTTAACGAATCGTTGGGAAAATCTCGTAGACTAGAGAGGTTGAGCCTTTTTCAATGAGATCGAGCTTGTGGAGGAGTTGTCGAAAACAAGGGCGAATGTTCGTCAAAGGAAGAAAAGCGGAGTAAAGTTTGACAAGCAAAAATTTGACAAGTATGAGAAAAGGCATAAGTGCGAGAAAATAAAGCATTCAAACAAAAGTGCAAACCAATAAAGATGTCCAAAAGTCAATTTATGCCGAAAATTTCAAAACAGAAAGGTAAAAGGAAATGCAGGAAAAGCTTTCAACTTGGGACAGCGATGAAGGTGGTGGTCGTTGAGTTTTCCTCCTCGATAGGATCCTTGGTTCTCAAGGTGGTCTTGACGGGGGCCTGTGCTGTAGAAGAAGGATGCTCGGCGTGCTCAAAGATCACCTCAGCTGTAGGGATGACTTCGAGGTGATTGAGAATTGCCTCGGAGGAGAGGACAACCTCATCGGTGAGCTGAGTTGTGTTCTCAATGGGAGCATCATTTTCCGACGTTGGAGGAGTGCGAACCTCACCGGGGTTAGAACTAAACAAAGTCTTGTATTTGCCAGCACTTTGAAGGAGCTCATCGATAGCGTCAGGTCCTTCGTAGACACGTTCCTCGAGAGGAAGAGAAGATTGGGCTTGTGCGCGGCGGAAGTGCTTCGCCTAGGATTGCCTCACCGTCTAGTTGGCATTCTCAAACTCCTCGTCGCGGATCTTCTCCACATCGTCAATTTGCAGCTCTAGCGAGGAAATGAACTCTATAGCTTCCTGCTTCTCTTTCTCGAGCTTGGCAATTTTTCTCAAAGCTTCCTCAACCTCTCGGTCCTTGAAAAGGCACCTGCCTTGAGCAAATTTGAGGTTGTCAGAGAACTCATTGTTGGATTTTTTGAGATTGACAAAGAACTCTTCGAGGGCCTCGAGCTCTCGCACCTTACTCTAGTATTGGGAGGTGGAGGAAGATATTTTGGTCTTGTCCTCGTTGAGTTCAATCTCGAGGGAGTCGATGAGATGGGAGTCGAAGGAGAAGATTGTCTGAGCATGGAGCACGATCTGAATAGGGCAGATTGGTTAGAAAGAAATAGATCTTTGAAGAAAGGGAGGATGGAAATTTTGAAGAACTTAAGTCCGTAGACTTGGATAGCGCAACCTCCTCATGTTCTTCATGAGATCCTCGTCGGAGTTATTTCCCGGTCTGAAAAATGCTTGCAAAGTTGAAGAGCCATGCTGGGCGCTGCCTCAGGGTTGCCGAGGAGGGGTTGCTCCATTGAGGAGGGGCTGGACCTTGGTGAGCTTCGAGCTGCTGGTCGATGAACTTTTCTCGACGGGAGTTGACGAGCTCTTTGACGGAAGAGGTATGGGAAATTGAGGAGCCGCATGATCAATGAAGTTATTCGAACAAAGATGAAAAGAGAAAAGTTTAAAGAGTAGTTCGAAGCAAGGAGAATGAGGTACCTTGGGAAGCAGAAGGATGTGGTGTTTGCTAGTGGAAGAGGGGATCAAGTTCCTCCACGAGAGGTGGACGAACTTCGGGTGCTCGAGATTCGGGTGGGCAAGTTCCTAGACCAGAAAGATGAGGATTGGCGAACTTGGATGGGGCTTCGTTGGTGCTCGACGAGACCTTGCATCTTTTCTCCTCAAGGGGGTCTTTGAAGTTGACTGTGCGAGGAGGAACGTGCCCTCTCTTCTTGTTGCTGGAGGCAGCGACAGAGGGGGAGTTCTCGAGGACCTCCGAAGATAAGGAAGCGACCTTGGCCGGGGCCTTGAGTAGACGAGGAATCTCAGCAATGATATCAAGATGCAGCTCTACACGGATGAGCCAAGTATAAATGTCCTCCTCGGTGGTGTACGCTGATGAGGAGCGCTCACAGACGAGTGCGAGGAGAGAGGAGGAAGAGGTAAAATAAGCCAGAGACCAATGGCCTTGGGCTAGGTTCTGAATGAGCCACGCTGCTCGATCATTGTCGAGCATAAAGGGATTGGAATCCACTAAAAGAGATGCAGGAAAAGTAAGTTCTCAGAGAAAAATTCATGGTTGAGTTCTCGACTAGAAATGCTCGAAAAAGAAATATTGGCGAGGGGAAAAGTTTACATTGTTTGTCCCTCAACCTCTTAGGGACGCCAAAGGGGATGTTCTTGAGCTCCGAAGGCATCCATTCGTTTTTGATCATCACCGGGCTGGAATCCCACCCTCAGTAATTGGTGTTGCGCTGCTTAAAGCATTTCCGATTGTAGTGAGGCAGGAAATTGAAGAGGGGGTGGGTCTCCTTGATCCAAGAGTATTTGTGGAGGAAGAGGAAGTCCCCGAAGATGAGAGGAACCTTCATTTATTGGCTGAAGCCCAACAAAGCCGAGATCACGGAGAACGAGTTCGGGCTCAACTGCATAGGATACAGGTCGAGCACCACAAGCAGTAGAAAGATGGCAGGATGTAGTGGGAATTTTAAGAACTTGAGGTGAAGCTGAGAGAGGATAAGGTAGTCATCGGGCACTCCCTCGTCGGAGATGAAATCCACGCCATCAGGCATGGCGTAGACTTAGACGCTACCCGAGGGGTTGAGGTGAGACCTCGCAAGTGAGAGCTGGCTCTCAGTGGGAGCCCACTGCTTCTTCTCATCTTCTGGACACGATCCTCGATGGGTGGTTCGTTGATGGGGGGAGCGATCTTTTGATCTAGTGGTGGTCAGCGTTGAGACAGTGAAAAGTGGGGATCGAAGAAGATTTCTAGGTAGAGGGAGATCAGAAATTCGATTGCTCTTGGGAGAGTAAGAGTTTGAGGTAAGATGAAGTAAAGAAGGAAGGTGAGGGAGAGGATATGTATAGTGTGCGAGAATCGAGGGGGAATGAACAATGATTATGGAATTTTAAGATGAGGGAAACGAAGTGGAGTTATGGCAGTGTGGAGTACGCTAAACGTGGGGGACGCAGACGAGACGCGTGGGAAATCAAAGGGTTTTTTTGGTTTTTTAATGAGAAAATTCCTTTCGGATATTTCGATGAAATTCCAAAAGAAATTTTGGGGGCATTTGTGGGGGAGAAATATTTCTCCACGTCGACGAGCTAGAATGGATGCTCGAGGAAAGACAGGTTCTGGGGTCACTTGGACGAAAGGTGAACGAGAAAGTTTAAAAATGAATAAAGTTCGACGAGGAAGGAATTGCGCACCAAAAGCTCGATGAGAAAAGGTAGCACACTGAGGAGAAGTACGACAAATTCAAAGTCGTTGAGATATTCGGGGCACCTGACTCGGTCCCGCCGATAATAACTCGAGGAAGTTTCGGCCTCGACGAGGGCATCTAGGGTGGTTTATCTCAACGAGCTGCAAAACGTGGGCTGATAGTCGCATATTTATGCGTCTATTCGGTATTTAATTTTTTCCCTATATTTAGTTTTTTGTTATTAATTGAGTGATTTAATTATGTTTATTATTTTAATAAGTTTTGTGGAGAAATAAAGGAAAAGGAAACAAAAGAAGGACTCCTAGCTCAATACGGAAAGAAAGAAGGAGTTATATGCAATTATAGAAGCTCATTCCAACGTGGACTCTAAGAGAGCAATATGAAGAAGTATATAAACCTATTTTTAGGTTTTAGGAAGGGAAAAATCAGATTATTAGAGAGGAATTTCGTGCAAGAAGGAGAGCAGCCAACAAGAAAAGACAACCCAGTCTCGGTTCGACCGGTCGAAGGATTCCTCAACCCATCGAAATCTGGCCGTCCAGAATTCCTTCTCCTAGTTTGTTTGTTTCAACTCTATGATTTGTTTTAGTTCTTTAATTATGTCTTTTAGTAGCTAAACTCATTGTTGAGGGGTTGCTTGAAGCCCCGTACATGAAGTCTTTCTAATTCATACACTTTAACCTAGTTTTACATGTTCTTTGAATGAAGTTTCTTTCTCTGAATGATCACCGTATGAGTTCTTGTATGTTTGCTTTGTGCGCAACTTAGTATGCATGCTAGGGTTCAAGTTTCATGAGATATGGGTGACTGAAGATAATTTCTTCCACCGGATTCTCTATAGTGATACACTGATTTTAGCGTCAGGAGACTGAAGTCCATAGGTCTAGCAGGACACGCCCATAGTGTACCTATGAACCCTTGTAGATTCTCAAACCTTTTCTTGAGTTTAATGCTTTCTTCTTTCTAAACCTTGGGGTCCATGACTATGGATTCAATAGAGGGATAGATGTAGGGGAGGTCCATGACAAACCTGAATAGGCATAAGGATAAGGTAATATGATGTGGTTATAACAATCAACTCTTCCTGGGAACTTTCATTCTTTGGATATATGCATTAGGTTAAGTATGTGTTAGGAAGATGGAATGGCGGTGGTGGATTGCATTCCTCTTAACTCTTTAATCATATAGTTTAATTCATTTGCATTCATTAGCATATTTACTTTCAGCATTTATTTTCTGTATTAGCTGTAGCTTAGCTGATTTAGTTCGGTACTCAAATCAACTCCGAAAACCCTAAAATTTTGTGTGGTTGTCCGCCACTGTGTCTAGTTCATTGTGTAAAATTTTCGTAGCATTTGAGTCAGTCTAGGTTAGGTTCGTAGTGTCATTAGTGTACTGTAGTCGAGTTTGTCAGTATTTCAGTTTAGTGTTAAGATTTAGTGTCACCAACTTCTTGTGTTCGACAACCCTTATAAGTGACTATGAAATGATATATCTTTGTTGAAATAAGGCATCTTTGAATAGTTGTTTACCCGGCCTATCATGGGCCTTCCAGTAAGGAGTTAGCTTCAGATGGGAAGGTCTGAAACTTGAGGCCCACGAGTTGGTTGCTGATTTTGAGGGAAGGTTTGCACTATAAATACTACCCTTTCCAATAGATTGTAAAAAAAATTCGACTTGAGATTCATTTTTTGGCAAACTTACTTGCATTTACACTCTCAATTAGAACACTTTGAGTGACTTGAGCGGCGGAGCCTCTTTACCCAATCCCCCCCCCCTTCCATCGTTCGGTGTTCGTCGAGAATTTCTTGTTGAGGTAACTTATCCTCGACGACATTTCTACGCTCCAACAACAGCCAATTAGTCACCCAATAAAGCATTCCACCTCCCAAAAGGGTGTGCCCAAGGCATTTTTCAGCTTTTTGATGGTTTTTGACGCATAGGCATCACCTATGCGACTGACTAGGACACTTTTTCGAACACTATCACTAAAAATAATAGTGGATGCTTGATTAAAAAAAATGAAGTAGAAAAAAAATTTAATGAGCCAAATCTATTTTAGGAATGATACACAATCTTCAACGGTAAAACCCACATCTACCGCTGAATATACAGAGGAGGATATATGGACGACACTATTTCAGATTGGGCCCTATAACACTCCTAGACTTGACGTTGTGCCTCTCTTATTTTATGAGAAATATTGGGATATAGTTGGTCCGGATGTTATTGCTACTATCAAAAAGTTTTTAGTTACATGACAGATGCTAGGAAAGTTGCACCACACACATGCATGCGTGATACCGAAGGTTTTCCAACCTACTAAAATAACAAAGTACATGCATATCGCTTTATGTGATGTGATTTTTAAGACTTGTACAGAGGTTTTGGCTAATAGGCTCAAGCCACTACTAAACCAAATCATTGACCCATGCAGAGTGCGTTCATATCAGGTAGAATCATCACTGATAATAAGTTGGTTACAAACAAGGTGACTAACTACTTATGGAAAAAATAGTAAGGAAATTCTAGGCAAATGGCATTGAAGCTGGATTTGAGTAAAGTCCATGATCATCTGGAGTAGAGCTTCCTCAAAGTTGTCATGCACCTCTTACGATACCCGACCCAGTGGATCGATCTGATCATGACCTGTGTAACTATAGTACAGTATTTTGTTGTCATCAATGACGCGCTCAGAGGTTCAATCACACCATCTTGGGGGCTAAGACAAGGATCTCTCTATACATATTCCTTCTTTGTACGTCTGGTTTATCATATCTGATTAGGCGACTCCACCATGAAAATGAGCTACAAGGTATTAAGGTCTCAAATGAGCACCAAATCTACACCACCTTTTTGTTGATGATAACTTTCTCTTTACCACATCGTCGGGTAGATTGTGTGACATCGTCAAAGAAATATTACAGCTTTATGTAGCAATGTCTGGTCAGTCTATCAGCTAAAGTAAGAGCAGTTTTTAGTTTAGCCAAAATATGGAGGAAGGAAGCTAGGAAGAATTGGCACAAGTGCTAGGTATGGAATTAGTTTCATACCATGAAAAATACCTGGGATTACCGACACATGTGAGCTGGAGTAAAAAGATAATGTTTGCATATGTCAAAAGGACAAGGTCCGGGGCAAGTTAACATGAGTGAAAGGGTCATTGTTGAGTGCAACGGATAAGGAGGTTCTGATTAAAGTAATGGCACAAGCCATACCTAATTATTTCATGAACTGTTATTTGCTCCCTAAGACTATTTGTGATGAGTTACAGCAGTTGTGCGTGGAGTTTTACTGGGGTGATACAACTCATAGGAAGAAAGTTCACTAGTGTACATGGAACTATATGTGTAGACAGAAAGGGCCAAAGATGACTAGGTTTCCGGAGCTTGTATGCCTTTATTTAATTTGGAAATGTTGGCAAAATAATTATGGAGAGTATTGAAGAACCTGGGCTCCTTAGTAAGTCAAATATATCGAGTCTGGTACTACCATTCATGCTTATTCTAGGAGGCTAAAGCGAGTGGTTCTTCTTCTGACACATGGCGTAGCCTACTAGTTGCTACGCCGGTGTTGGACGATAGAGCTCATTAGTTGGTAGGCGGTAGTACTCTATTGCGGCTTGGTCAGCTTAGACCAGAAACATCGTTGAGGTACCCTACGACTATTCGCTATGTCTTTTAATTATTTTTCCTAACCGTCATTGGAATGTCCCGTTATTAGAACAATATCTAGAACCTCGAAATGTGATGGCTGCGCGGTCAATATCGTTAAGTTGTTATGTGGGACTGGATAGATTACTTTGGCACCGATTGCTAGGGGTGAGTATAAGGTAAGCTTGGGATATATCACTGCTGGAGACCTGATAGTCCCACCGTAGCAAAACATGCCCATACCACAAGTAGCTCATGCGGCGAAGGTGTGTGCATGGAAGGCCTGGAAAGGTTTATTCCTGTTTGTATGCGACTATGATATCAAATGGTGGATGTCCCTCCAGAATGTGCTTTTTGTGGAGTATCCAAAGAAACAGAATTGCTTCTCTTCATGGTTTATAGGTGTACTAAGCCATTGATTCAACCTATTACGTGACGAGTTGGCTACACTACAAATTCTTTTAGTGGTTGGCTATTAGCATGTCACACTAGCCAGTCGGAAGCTCAGTTTGCTAAATTTATGGCCATGATGTGGTTTCTTTGGAAAGCAAAGAATGACAATGTCTGAAAATCAGGTGAAATTCATGGGTGATACAGTATGTATACAAACCCTTGTCGTTCACGACTGGTTTGACCATTTTATAATGGGGTTGGCTCAGCGAATAGAGGGTCATTACGGAACGCTATATGTGTAGGTGGATGCTACCTTTGAAGCATGTCAATTTAGTCTGAACTACAATCTTCACTCGGTTTGTTTCAGCTCGAACTCCCTTATTTTGGTCAAAGATGTGGACATAGTTGCAGTTGAAGTTTAGGACTCCATGGAGGATGTTAAGGATATTCTAATGCAAGCACCCAATTCTATTTTTGTTCATCACCCATGAAAATATAATAGAGTAGCGTATGTTTTAATTAGGTAAACGTTATTTAACGTTGTTAATCATACAATGTTTTTTGATACACCAACCTTCCTAGAGGGAGGGTTGATGGACATTTGTACCTTATCTTTATTAAAAGTTGCATCCACCTCAGAAAAGGTGATGAAAGCCAAATTTTCATTGACAAAATAGGAACCTTTGACATCTTCACCATCACATCCTCCAAAACAGTAACCTCTAGGAGTCGCTACCATTCCATCTCTAGAAAAGGAACCTTCATAGTTGACATCAAACTAGCTGATCCATAACATGAGCTTATGCTTAGACATTGTTACGCACAAGAATGTAGAGTGTTTTGCAAGAAATTACTTGAAGGAGTATTTATCATGGTGGACTGAGTCTATTCACACTCACCTAAGACATCTTAGACAATTTCTTATGAAGGATTTCTTCCGGCTCCAAGGTAGAGTGGCGGTCTCCAATCACTCCTATATGGTTGGTCAATTGTTCATGCAAAGACAGGATTTGAGGGCAACTGTTGCAACCCTAAGTCCGATGTAGTTTTTTCAATGTATACAAGTTCACTTTTGCAAAATGATATAGAATTAATAATAGAATACATTTCTCATTTGAAGCATTTTAGATATCTTGTCCTGCTCGAAGACAACCGAGGATTCCACAACACTTCTACTCCCTGCAAGAGCAAAAATAAAAATACATCAAGAACTTTCGCAGAAGAAGAAAATACAAATGTTACATTCAAAATATGCATCATCTTCTTGTTTGTGATCATGTGGTATTTTCCAGGTGCAAAAGCCATTGCTTTGACTCAAGGATGATCAGCCTGTAGTATGAAGAAGAAAAAATCAAAGTAGGTGTTAATGTTAATCTTACAAAAACATATAAAGTGTCGTCAGGATCCATAGATGTGAGTTTTCCCAGTACTTTTTTCAAGTCATCACCGGAATTAATGGTTGGCAACTCATGCTTTCCATCCACAGCCACTAACATTGTAACCTAACCATTGAAAATCAAGTTAACAAAGCATCTCAGCATCTTTTACATTAGCTATATATAGGCTGGACAAGAAATACAAAAAAATAATAACTAACCAAGGCAAGATTATATATATATATATATATATATTACCTCCATATATTCTTCAAGTTGGATTTGACTCGCTGGTTCATGGCTTTTTGAGCCTTTTGTTATTATCTTGCTCACATTGACAAAGGGTTTTTGGTGAAACTTAGCCCTCTCTTGCCGATAAAGTTGGTTTAGGCGTATCTTTGCACCACTAATCTAAAAACCATGAGCCACCTCCTACAATTAAGCATCCACATTTGAAGTCAATCACAATCATTCTATTCATTCATTCATTCAATATATTAGTGATATATGTGATGTGGAATTACATATGAAGTGGCTGAAATGAAGGAATCATGATGCCTTGTAATAGCTAATACCGTCTCTGCAAGCAATAACAACACCAAATTAGCTAGGATGGATGTACGTCGCTAGAAATAAATAACTCAAAGAGACCAAATTAATCAACTACGATATGATATATACCTCTGAGAATAGTGTTCACACCCTCATATGAACAAGTGTCTGCAATGTTGGCAATCTGATTAAGATCTGCTTGGAGATCTCGACCAGAGGAGCTTGACAGATTAAACTGCAGCTGAAGCTTAAAAATAGTTGATGGATCATAATGGAAGCAACAGCATAAAAGTGTAGGTGGAATGACAATCATGAACTGGGCAACGTGGGTAGCAGCAGTAATGAGCCAAGAACGGTGAATCCATGTCACCCATGGCTCGATTAAAAAGAGAGACACAAATGCCACAGAGTTGATGGTAAAAGGATATACACAGCACTTATACCAAACAAACTTTAATGCCTTGGAAAGGGTTCTTCGTTGCGACTTCCGAAACCTTTTCATCGGAACTAAATCTCGATCCTCTATCGGATCAAGGTGCTCGAAGGGACCCCAAATCGCGTGAATCCGGCCCATATCCAATTCCGATTCCGATTTCACGGGTGGAGCCGCCGCCAATGCCCTCCGCCCGTTGTGGTTGTGGCTGTATATCAGTAACATCAAAAGAACGGCCGCCGTTTTCATCAGACTCTTTCCCTTTCCCTTTATGTTGAAGAAAATATATGTCCACCATACTCCTCCTCCTCTTTTCTTAGTGGTGCCGTACTCCTCCTCGTGATCTGCTTTTGGTTCTGGTTCTGGGACCGTTAACGTTGTTACTAACGCCGCCGCAGACCTTGTTTGAGGCTTAACTACCTTCAAATTCAAATTGCTGAGATTGAAATTAACTAAACGAGGAGGAAGAGGAGGAGGGGGAGGAGGAGTAGTAGTCCTAGTTCTCCTCCACCTTATATTACCACTAGCTAAGAAGAAAGGGTTTCTTTGGAGGATAACCATATTTGCAGCAGCCCCTATCGCCATCAGCCGCCGAATAGAATGATCGATCGATCGATCCTCCTCACTTTGGCAGTTTCAACTTTGGTTTGGGATGAGAGATGCATGTGTATATATATATATATAATTATAATTATATATGGTATGGTGTTGGGTCAAAAACTTGCAGAGTTAGAATCCTGATGGAAGTCCTCATCCGATGAAACGTCCGTACTAATCTCAACCTCAACTCAACGTGTACTTGGATCCTCATACTACCATCTGCACATCTTCACAGCCCTCTAATGTCTTCCAGATTATATATGTTTGTGTTAGAGATATCGCATTTGTTTAGTTTTGTCTGTGAAGGGGTAATATGAAAAGCATATATGGTATCAATTTCTAAAAATCTAGTTTATTTCTTATAGCTTCATTTTTAGATGTTTGGTAGAAACTGTGGGAATCACAATTTAGTCTTTGGGATCTGTTTTTGCCTTCATATACAATTGAATAATGCTGGATTTAACGGTTGTAATTTGTAATTTACAGGGATGTTGAATGCTCTTCAAAATAAGATATGTGATGACTGATAGAGTTCTTGAAGATTTAATAGTACTCCATACTAATTTATAGCAAACAAAATTGTCAGCCCAGCCGGTTTTATAATCCTGGATCCACCCTGATACAGGCGCCGCCACTGGAAAATGTTTTACAAGTCAGTGGATGAACACAAAGACTATCCAAAAGAAAACAATAAGGATGTGAAAGCTTACCAATAGAGATTGCACTTGTACTCCTCTGTTACCTGAACTATGTAAAATAGCAGTCATACAGATGATCAATAAGAAGGTTATTTGAACAAAGTCATATCACTCATATGGAAGATTTTAGCAGTGTCTTTTATGTGAGCGGAGTCCATTATGTATTTTTTGTTTTTCTCAACAAATGAAACAGTACACAGTAGAGAATATGAAGCAAAAGCATATCTTAAAATTTCTCTCTAGAAGGTCGGGGAAGGAAGGACTTACAATCATGCCCGCCTGAGCACACATGTAGAAATCATAGTTCCTCGGATGCACAATTTTTGTATCGACAACAGTCCTTGAAAATAGAGAATGAGACAGATCAGGATAACCAGATTAATCGTAAAAGAACTGTATCAAAATCAGAAAGTAAAAGACCTGGTGGAACATTATCAGGGGAGTTAGTCTGGAATAGCTTTGTCTGATGATTCTTCTGAGCCACAATCACAGTAAACTTTGGAATATGAGGCTCCCCGAGGTACTGGTAAGCCTGTAAAGTAAATATTGGCCACATCAATGTTGAGAGTAAGATCAAACAATTTCCACACACCCTGTAAGCAGGTATTGGGGCCAAGCCACGGTCCATCAAATACAGTATCAAAGTATAGTTATCAAGTTGGTATCAAAATATAGTTATCAAAATACAGTATCAAAATACAGTATCAAAATACAGTATCAAAATATAGTTATCAAAATATAGTTATCAAGATCAGGATAACCAGATTAATCGTAAAAGACTGTATCAAAATCAGAAAGTAAAAGACCTGGTGGAACATTTTCAGGGGAGTTAGTCTGGAATAGCTTTGTCTGATGATTCTTCTGAGCCACAATCACAGTAAACTTTGGAATATGAGGCTCCCCGAGGTACTGGTAAGCCTGTAAAGTAAATATTGGCCACATCAATGTTGAGAGTAAGATCAAACAATTTCCACACACCCTGTAAGCAGGTATTGGGGCCAAGCCACGGTCCATCAAATACAGTATCAAAATATAGTTATCAAGTTGGTATTTCTGATTTAAGGCTTTTCTCAGTTGATTGTAAACAATAGATGACATTAAAATGAGAAAGTGGCCTCAGCTCATTGATTCAGTAATCAAAAGGAGAAAATTTAAGGTCATTTCAAAAGATTGAATTGCAGACAAACCTTTACAATTTGATCTAGCTCAATGTTTAAGACTTGATTAAACTGTGATTCGCTTACTCCATCCTTGAAATTGAAAGACAACATTAATACCAATGAATATGCAGAAAGCCAAACACATTTTAGATGCATTGAATAAAGAAACTAAGGTACTCCAGAAAGAATGATGATATTTCAGGCTTCAAGGTACTCAATTTGATCAGCTAAGGAACATACAGAGCAAATACATACAAACAAAAAAGACTTTAAGAGTCTTATTGCTACTTCTGTGCAGTATTATAGCGGATACAATCTGTACCATTCCCCAAGACAGCTAAACCAATTCTAAAAAACCTTTTATCACACAACTTCAAAAATCTTTTCGATGATTTTGATGCTAATATGAGATCTACTTTAAGATGTTTCAGATTTCCCTTTTCATGGTTTTAATTTTGAGAGACTAAAACATGATGATGAGAATTATTTTCAAAAGAACCATTATTACATTGCCAAAATATCCTTTGATACCTGAAGACAATAACTTGAGTTGGTTTCCGTCCATTGCTGGTCTTATAAAAGTCAACAAGAAGTTCCCTGATCACAGGAATGTTCCAGCATTAACTAGTATAATTGGTATATTAAATAGAGCCATGCTTACAATCAATTACTTCACAATGAACATATATATTTCAATTCAGTACCATTAAACTTTACAATCAAGTACCCGTAACTTTCAGTCCACAAAGAGAAAACAAACAACCTTGATGCAATTGATAGAGTGAACGACTCATATATTACTCTTATATTGACTATTCCTCAAGAGTTACAGACTATGTCTAATCACAATCCACTTGTACAGATAACCAATTCATTACCTGATAATGCCATCATGTTTTCCATTTGCCAGTGGCTTGTAAAGAGCATCAAGCATTTCTACCTTGGTACATTGTGTTCTTACAGCTGCCCTGTATCGTGAAATAAGAGGCCAATTTCAAGAGCCAACAACCTGAAACTCCAATGCAATATTAACATTAATATCACAACAATTAGTGGATAAGCAGTATTTTGGAAAACTAAAATAAAATTGACTAAGATTGTATGTACCGCAGCAACCGAAGGAACATCTGATCGGTCAGGAGAACCATGAGACAAATCCATCCCCAAAATCATAGTAGGAGTATCTTCAATCAGATGAACACGTGAGGAGTGCTCTAGTACCAACAAAGAGTTTATTCCTTTCAGCTATGAAAACACACAGATAGAAGAAATCAATAGTGTTAAGAGCTTGAACAAGTAGAGATAACAATATCAAGATCTAGTTTCTTGCCTTAGAATTGATCTTCAGCAGCACATTGGTGAGGTACTGATCATTAACCTTGGAAGGGGAAATGCATTGTGTGACAATCCCAAAATCACCAAGACTCTTTTTCTTCCACGGCCCTATATCATTTAGAATATCTTAAGTAAATAATATCATTACACAAATGAATAGTTCATTATCATTAAACATATGAAAACCATACCATATATATCAAAAGTTTTTCTAAGGTAAAACACAAAGAATGAATTTAGGTGCACCAGGAAGCTTGGTTGGAATTTGTTCAAACATCTTTTCAACTCTTATGACAAGGGTTTGTCTTCTGGACTGCGGTTCTTCCTCAAGCAGTGTAAAGGGACGCTCAATAATCTCCAGAGAGAAAGAGAGAGTTATCAGATTAAGCACGTTCCAAAAACATTTGAAATTAAAAGTTGGGCAAAACCTACAATGCCTTTTTTCGTCCCAGAATTGATAAGCTCCCTTTGGATATGGTTGGTATCACAACGTGCAGAGAAGTTGACAATAATCCACCGGTTAATGCGAGTAGGGTTTAGAAGTGTCTGGAAGAACAAAGAATAGACAATGATAATAAGATTGCATGTACTTCAAAATTTAAAAGTTGAAGAACTTCAGAGGCAGAGATAAACTCACATCAGTCACAGTTCTTATTCTATCCTGTGGCTTCTGTCTTGATTTTTCAACTAAGGATGCTCTCTGCTGTGAAGATAATGGCTTTGTGTATTGTTGAAGTGAAATCAGGGCACAGAGCTAACGACATTGAGATGTTGAAAGGAGGAGGAAACTAATCAAAATCACAGGGACAAGATTTCTAGATGCTAAGATTAACAAGAGAACAGTATACAATAAGCAGAAGGAATTTACAGACCTCCAGTGGCAAAGAGTTGGGCCTTTTTGGCTTTCCGACATCAATGCATGGCAGGTATGCAGAGTGAGTGAGTTCAATGCCAGAGTGTTTGGTGAAATAGTCAAACACAGTGATGTCTGCAGTTTCCCCTTCACTTGTGCCATCGCCAATTTTTAATTTCATACTTGAGGAAAGTAATACAGAATTAGAAACCCTTGAGGTGGTAAAACACTCGACAGTGGAAGTCCTTATAAAAAATGACTACTATCACAAAAATTCTGATAAGTCTCATTCTTCTTTTCTTCTGTAAATCTAACACTATGCAAAGCACTGCAACCACTTTTTATGAAATGGGGTCAAATCTCCTCTAAAACACATGAGAATGACAGTATCCATCAGACAAACCATGGTCCATAACTACACCAAGAACAGAATGACAGTTATTATAGACAAATCTACCGAATTTAACCACAGGTATAAGCAACCTAAAGCAATCGGCAATAAAAGTACAAAAATTTCATCTACATAAACAGACGATCATAAGACACAAACTTAAACAGAAAATACCTAATATTTAGGCGTCTCAAACAAACAAGAACCATAAATAAAAACATTTTGCTGCCTCAGAGAAAGGAGAGAGTATGACTATGAGGAGAGAAATGAAAAGAGAGTGAGACTGTGATACATTTTGCTGCAATTTATAATTTCAAAATCTAGAGAAATAATACCGAATTTGTATCTCTGAAAAACTCTTCTGTTTTTCGGTCCGTGGAGAGAAGCGAATCATCAGCCGTTGATTATGATTTGATCTTAATCATGGTGCTATCTACCGTACATTATGCCTGTACTCAAGCGCTGTGGCGAAGCTGCAGGAAGACTCGTCCGTGGAGGATTAGTTGCTCTCCTCACATAGATGAGGCTGGTACCAAAAATTTCAGCCTAGTAAGGGTCACTATTTGGCCCATAGACTCAAAAAGTCTGCGAGAAGGCTCAAGGCCGGCCCTAACCGAATTTAGGTCCGAAAAAGTTCGACCTTATGGGCTTAGGGCCGGGTTCAGGCTGAGGTTCCAAAGCCTACGAGCCCAAAAAAGCCTTGCTCATCAAGGCCCGTTGAGGCCCGGCCCGTTTAGTCCATCCATTGTATATATTATATATTATTTTATCAATATAAATTTCTAAACACTCTATTTTACTTTATTATCATTCATTTATATACTAATTATCACTTTTGTTAATATAGTTGATAATTAGACACTATTAATTTTTAATTTTTTTTATTTAATACAAGAAAAAGTCTGACCCGGCCCGAAAAGCCCGAAACAACCCAGGGCCTAAAAACCCTGTGGGCTTAAAATTTTCAAAAATTCCCTACCCAAGCTCAACGGGTTTGGAGTTGGGCTTGGGCGGCCCGATCCAGCTTATTGCCGAGCCCTAATTGACCAAAAGCCAATAAATATTGAAGTTTTGGTGAACCAACTATTTATCAACTTAATTGTCACAATGCCATAAACCACTGCTTTCTATCTACTGTTATCCGTTTCCATAGACAATGCCAAGGTTTCATTTTATTCTAAGCAACATTGTTTTTTTTTTATAAAAACTTTGGTTAAATGATTGATCGATGCATACATAGAACTAGTCTTCTTTATCTTCACAGCAATCAAGTATTCACGACATTTAGAGTTGTTCATTCTAAATATTCACACTTTGTGAAAGTCGGTTGCGACTTATCAAAGTCGCGACTAGAGCAGCTCTGTTAGAGTTTTTCTAGGGTTTGCAAAGCACCCCATCCTTTTTGCAAAATGAATGGATATACTTGCCTTGTATTTTCAAGGCATCAATAATGATGTTGTGGTGCATGCTCTCATTTGTGTTCTTTGTCAGAAGTGACCTACATTTGTCTTCCTCAGCAAAACAAATGTCGATGATACGGAGTACATGAAATCGGTGAGATTGGAGACTGGTCATCTAAATGGTGAGGCTGTGGCTAGTGCTGATAACTCGGGAGGATTGGTGATGCTATGGAGGGATTGATAACGAGTGAAATTCAGAGATAAATCTACGCATTTTGTAGACATAGAGGTTTATTGTTATGAGGAACAGGTGTAGCATGAAGACTCATTTTGTAGACGTGGAGGTTTATTGTACCTTACCAAACCATACACAAGATCTCATTGAATCCCTAAGTGATGAAAGCTCGTTAACTTATGTGCTTATTGGAGATCTAAACGAGCTGTTGAATGCATCATAGCAAGAAAGAGGCGCACACCTTAGGAGTCAAATGCAAGGGTTCAAGGATGCCCTTGCTTATGTTAATCTGATTGATCTAGGCTTTTCGAAGCGACACATACATGGAATCGGGGACCGGTGCATTCCAGACTCGATAGATCAGTAGCAACGCCCACGTGGAGCGACATCTTCTCGGCCGCATGGTTGGAACATCTCAATCCAATCCAGGGTGACCACATTCCGATTTTGTAGCATGCATGTACTGCAAACCCTGACTCCTAATAGAACTAGGAATCAACATCAATTCCTGTTTGAAAGTTATCGGACTGAACATGACGAGTGCAAGTTAGTGATTGAAAAAGGATAGAGCCTATCGGTGAATGGTACACCAACTTATGTTGATTGGTAGGTGTTGTCCTTCATGGTAGAGATGATCATTCTGATTTAGGAAAGGTTATCGATGATGTTGTGGCTTAACATCCTTTTCCAAGGGGTAGTTTAGTTCATGTTTATAAAGAAAATATTACTCTAGCTCATAACTTAGCCTCTTATAGTTTTCTATTTAATTATATTTATTCTTACAGGGGCTTGGATTGGGAATACCCCAAAGCAATTGTAGCTATTTTTGGCCAAAAGTTGTACGAATTGATTTCACAGAAATATATTGCCTCGCGTTTTACTCTGAAAAAACAACATAGTTTGAATAAAAATGGACCTTGAATTATGTACTAGTAATAGTGGCTTTGAGGTCCTTTTTAACGATGATTAGTGGTTATATGTCCATTTTGCTAAGTTCTTCCACGTTGATGATCACCGGTATTCATATGAATCATATCAAATATGATACTAGCAAACTACAAGTATATTGTCACTTTGAATTATACCCTTATTAGAGTACTACTCAGTGGATATGGCTTAGTTTCTGCAGCTACCAAAGAAGCTAAATCGAGCAAAAACATATTCTGGAATACACCCCAGAACTATTTTTTAGAAATGACAAGTGTCACGATACTAGTGGTTGTCTTTGTCATGTTTTTTCATAGTTGTTTGAGCTTATCATAAGCTCTTTCTCTCTCTCTCTCTCTCTCTCTCTCTCTCTCTCTCTCTCTCTCTCTCTCTCTCTCTCTCTCTCTCTCTCTCTCTCTCTCACCAGCCCAACTACTGCCATTGTTTACGCCGGACAACCCACCCGACTCGATCTGGCTGAAAACTCTAACACGTCGGAGCTTCTCAACTTTGTGCTCTCTACCATGTGCCCCAACCACACTCTCCTCCGCCTAAAGGTGACAATATCTACCACTAGGTTACTACCATCATCTGTCCTCTAGGTTCATATTCACAAAGACAACACCTTTTTGATTTCTGGGATTAAGTTTTTATGCTTCATTGATGAGATGTGGGATATAAGGTCTTTATTTTGAGAGGTTTTGGATGTTGGGTTGGTGATGAATTTGATTAGTTTTGTAGTACCCAAGTTCCTAAGCTTGATTTATTGTTTGGTTTTGGTTAGAAAGTTGAGTCGTGCTTGATGAGTTTCATTTTTTTGCTTCATTGTGGAGTTGTGGGATGAAAGCTTGTTACTTTGGGAGGTTTTGGATGTTGAGTTAGTGATAAATTTGAGTAACTTTTACTTTCTGAGCTCGATTTGTTGTTTGGTTGGAGGCTGCTGGTACTTGGTCGTGACTTCAAAGATGTTGTACTGGATGAACCTCCTGTTGAGGCTCAGCGTCTCCGTCGTCGCCGGTGTGGGGCCACCCGCCACCAAGAGCTTACCCAAACCTAAAGAGAGACAAACTCTTGGTCGGAGATGATGACAGTGACAACAACCACGAGATGGACAGAGTATAGGATCAAGTAGACTTAACTTATCATAAACTCAATCAAACATAAAGGAAGTTGAAAAAACTAACCTCTAAAGTTGCGACACCTGTTAGAAGAAAAAAAAAAGCCCTGGAGTGCATAGCAGCTTGATCCATTGAACAGTAATAAACTTAGCACCACAAAGTAGGATAGTCTATTGGACTCTATTACTCTAGAGCAGTGATACGCTAAAACTAAGCATCAAATTAACACTTAATACCTAATCTAACACAATTAATTTAAAACTCTATGGATGTAGTATTTTAAGCAAGTAGTGATCGTTCTAACCGGGGATTGAATGGTGCATGCAATAATAGTGTAAAAGAAAAGGGGGTTTAAAGATTGATTAATTACCTATGTTCTCTATCTAACATTCTACCTAAATATGTCATAAATATAACAAAGAATTCTAGGACTCTAACATCCATTGACTCATAGACAAGTAAACACACAAAAAGACCCTTAAAAATCTAAATCATATTTAAGACAAAAATAAGCTTAATTACTATTTACAAGTGATCACCTTATTCCTCACCTTCACTCGATCATGGCATATACATCTCTCAACAACCTACGAAATTCTATCACTCTAACTCTCAAAACACATGCATATTATCTTTACTCGTGCTCGGGATACCCTATACACCTTTTGACCTAGACTCGGGATAAAATCAAAGCATTACGAACTAAATACACATGCATATTTCGACTAAGAGTAATAAAATACATGGAAGATTTACTGAAAAACATATAATTCATAAAACCTAAATACTTCAAACCAATTCACAAAATCAATGTACAAATACAAATAAGAGTTACGGAGTAAAGAAATCATTGTTACACTTTTTCTCTTTGGGATACCATATAGATAGATGTGCGACGCCTTTGATGAAGAGCTCGGGATACCCTATACTCTATGGAGGATCACCTTCATCAAGAACGATACTCAAGATACCCTATATGTTGGAAAAGAAAGCTAGGAAATTAGGATGTGGTGTAACTCTATTTTGTAGGAGAGGGATTGCTTTTGTGGAGAGAGAGAAAGTTTCTTGGCAGAGCTTCGGCTATAAAATAAGTGATACCTAATGAGAAACTATAGCCTTGCTTATATAGACATTACAAATGGGTTCTTCTCTCCAAACTAAGTTTTCCTATTCTACCCGGGTAAACTTGGCAGCTTGCAGAGAGTCGCACTTTTTCGGAGTTGTAGACCTCCAAAAATTGTGATTTTTGACTCGTTGGAAAGAAAACTCAAAGAGCTTTCCAACCATATGTTGATCATCTTCTAAATCCTCTTGAATTGTTCCCAGTCGTCTGTCTATTCTGCATAGGCTTCCTCCCAGTTGTTTCCAACCTCTGAAAGCTTCCTTTTTCTAGTCAACATAGGAATGGTTTTCTTAGTCAACCTATGACTTCTTTTTCTTCATGGAATATTTGTGGCCAAATTCTCCCTCTCCATTTTTGCTGCGTCTTGCATGTTTGTAAACTCCTTTACTCGGTCTCTTTTGTTCAAAACTTAAAAACAACAAAATAAGTCAAAAGTAATAATACTAAGCAATTAACATAGTCAAATGTAGAGAATAATACATTAATCAATACGCCTAAAATGCATAGATTAGGAAGTGATTTGGGAACTCCCCAATTTACATTTCACATTCCCATTATCTTTTTCTTGTTCGAAGTTCCAATTCTACCCATTATGTAAAAACAAAACCAGTATTATGGGACTTTTGGTTCGAACCCAGATCATCGCAAGAACTAATCGGAGCTCTCACATTCGTGGACGTTGCTCTTCAGGCTTCAGCCACGATACCTCCTACTTAATTATGTTATCGATGGTTGTTGCAGACAATGCAAGTGGTAAAGTGAAGTGGTACTTGTACGACCTGTTGTTGACGTCACTTCTAGATATGGAAAGTTGATGAAGGAAGTGGTGGTGGCTTTGAGCTCCTCCATATCCCACTTCTAGCTCCAAATCGAGCTGGGACATTATTAGAAGTTAAAATTGAAACACCCAGTGATCCAAAAGTGTACGAACATAGCATTCAAGACCCAAAACTTGGGTATTCGATCGTTCTTAACAAAGTGGTATTTTTTGGTGCAAAGCTCACTTTATATTATTGTTTCTTTTTGAAATTTGTTATTAGATAGAAAGAGGTTTAAGGATGCTCAGATAGATAGGACAATGAGGTTAAGAGAGCCCCGAGTTTATACTTGAGACAGAGAAGGACAGAATTGAAAATTCAAACAAAAGTGGTATAGTAGGAGTGTTAGATTTACATTGGGGAGTGCTAAAATCACTGCCATTACTCTATTATCAATGTTCTCTCTAAGAATATACATGTGGGCATCGAATTTGGCCATCCTTAAAAGGTAGAATATTCTGAGTGAATCCATTGATATGGGGTTCTTAGCAAACTAATCCCTCAAGGTCTCCACGACAGCCGAACATTCCCTCGAGGTTCGATTTTTCCCTTGAGGTCCGAATATTCCCTCAAGGTCCACGACAACTAGGTATTTCCTTGAGGTCTTCAGAAGCTAGACATCATATCTTCTTGGAAGGAGGAATCCTCGAACAGTGAGGATTCTAGAATCCTATCAAAATTGATCAGGTTCTTTGCCGAGATACTAGAGAAAGGGCTTGTGATAATGGAAAAACCCAATTAGTCTTGAATAAGGAAAGGAATCATATTCATAATCTACCTCGATCTCCTTATTCAATAGGAGCAACGACATCTCTCATCCCTTCTCTATATAAAGGGAGTTGGGGGAGACATTCAGGTATTACTTTTTGTACGAATACACACTA
This sequence comes from Geum urbanum, assembly GCA_946800695.1. Classification (NCBI taxonomy): domain Eukaryota; kingdom Viridiplantae; phylum Streptophyta; class Magnoliopsida; order Rosales; family Rosaceae; genus Geum; species Geum urbanum. Next base: position 9,307,836 of record OX327006.1, read on the forward strand.
TTTTTTCGGTATCTTTACTGACTTGATCGTCGGAGGGTCTTTGCGCGGTACATCGTACTCTGACTTATTTTGTAGGTTCACAAAGTAGCTAGCTTAAAGGTCGACAAAATCTACTCTCACACCAACAAAAATGAGTGAATTTGATTTTATAATTTTTTTCAAATGTATTAGCTTAAATTTGTCTAAGATAAAAATAAGTTGATCATTACAATTATATGGTAGCAATAGTACCAATCATACATCTACTTCGTAAATTTGTAACATGTTAATATCCAAAACTAATAAGAGCTTTTAATATTAAAATGAGGGTGATTGTTGATGATTCGCTCTTCCGATTCCGTTGTTCTCTTTCACTGATCGCTTTCGGTGATCGTTCTCAGGATTTGCTTTTGATGTTTGCTTTCGCTAGCACTTTGTGCTCTCTCTTTATCAATCACTCGCCCTCCTAAGAAAGACAGCCGTTAAGGAGAGACTGGGTGTGTTGGCCTTCAACCCTCTGATGCCTAAGTCAGTAACGAGATATAACTTTAACAGAGTAACGACATAAAAGAGTAATGAATGCATACCATTTATGTTGAACTGTCAGGTTTATAAAGGTAGTTAAGGTTAGGTCCATTACCACTTCTTCAATGTGCGATCAGTGTTCTTAATCTTTTGCTGAAGTGTTCTTTGACAACACTTTAATCGGGCGTGTGAGTAGAACTGACTCCGAATCAGCATTCGAGCTGGTCATCGAACTTGTTGCTCTCTGGGCGGTCTGTGCTTTGGTGTTGGCGGTGAGACTTAGTTACGAGACCTTGATTGGTTAAGCACATACGTAATGAGGTGATTAAGTAGGTATATGTACAAGTCCTCCAACTTGCTCAGCCAAGGGGATCAATCTTGGTTGGGGAGTTGCGAAACCAGATACCGGTGAGCCATACGTGCATGCCTAACACCTTTATTCCTTCGATGCTAGTTAAGGGCAGTATAGTCCCCGACTCGCTTGCCAAGGTTATTCTGCTGATGCTTTATATACCTATTACAAAACAAAGTAAAAATGGATTCTTGTAAGTATGGTTAGTTTCAGTGACAACAATAAGTAGCTAGTTCCCCGTCTCCCGAATACGAAACTTTGGTAATCATGTAAGTTACTCAAGGTTTCGCTACAATGTGGCGCATTTTTGCTAGTACCAGCGGATGTTTTTTTTAATTGTTAAAAAATAAGATTTTTGTAAATATTCCTGAATGAGTCATGATGTCATTTTAGGGTTTCTCCAAGTAACAGAACCCAGTAGGCCTGCTCGCAATGAAGCCCTTCCCAATTACTGGTGTACTCCTTTTTATCTTTCCAGCAAGGGGGGAGGGCAAGGTGGCGGCTTAGCTTGCGCTGACTGTAGCGACACACTCTTCAGTGTGCAAACGTCCCCGAGTCCCAATAACATAGGTGGGAAATCGTTACCGGTAACCCTTGAGTCCCCGAGTCCTAGACCTCCATGCAACTTTCGGCTTTTTTTTGGAAACAAAGTATTTATGTACTCGCGGGTGTGCCTTGCCGGCTAGCTACTTAAGGAAACTGAGCTATCACTAATTAAACGTATTCGTTTATCTGGGTGCCTCGTGTTTCACCACACGACGTGCAAGTCCCCATGTTCACTTTATCCGAACTGATCTTTGATTTATCCCTCCGCTCTTGGCAGTGTACTTGCATGGAAGAAGTAAATCCATTTGTTGCCTACATTAAATACCTTCAAATCTTGTTCTGCCATGTGGCGACCTAGGGCGCATCGGGTTTCCCAAGTGTCCCGTCATAGGGAAACGTCATGATCATTTGTCTTGAAAGTTGTGCATTCAAAACAAAACGATGCATTTCATTTGGTGTTCCACACTCTTCCGAAGTCGTGATGTCGTCTTCCACATGCTAAAATCCGACAAACCGACGTGTTGCTTTAAACGGTTATGATTGTTCACTTGGGTTGATATTTAAACCCTAGTTCCAGCCTCTTTTTTCCTCACTTTGCATTTGTTATCTAAGTACTCTGCTACAATTGAGACAAAAACCCTTGTTCGTCGTTGTCCCATGATCAGTCATCTAAGCGCTTACTCCGCTCCGGCTCATCCGATTTTCTCCGAACCCTTCTATATTGTAAGTTTTGAATCCCTGGTTTTCCACTGTTGTTTAGATTGGTTGTTTATCTGTTTCATTTGTGATTTGTTTTAGGTTCTGTTTTCCTGGGTTTCATATATACTTGGACTGTGCTGGGTAGAGCTTGGCGGCTCTCTGCGTTCCTTAGTGTAGATGTGGTTGTACTTGTGGGTGCCTCTGTTGTTCGTGGCAGTCGGAGCTGTCTTCTTTGCTTTGTTTGGGCTTGGGCCTAGTCCACAGGCCTGGTTGCATATTAGATTCCCTTTTTCCCATTTTTCCCATGTCATTTTCCGCTGTTGTGATTATGCTTTTAGGTATAGGTTCCTTGCCCTCGAGAGATGGTCGTTTGATGTTTCGCTACAGGTCGTTGTGTAGCTTGAGCATAGAGATTGTAGTTATTTCATCTGATAGTAGAAAAACATCTGGCTCCAGTAACTCTCTGAGTTCTAGAGTAATGAAGGCATTGCTTGAAGATATTAGAACCACTGTGTTGTCTAACACTAGGTCCGTAAACATGAGGAAACCTTTTCCAGATTTGGGGGGGGGGGGACCAGATATGTTTCTTGGGAAGTTGTTTACGGATTGGGAAGCTGATATAGGTAAACCTTGGGCTAATCTTATTAGTAAACGTTTTGTAGGTAGCATGGTGTCCTCCCAACAAGGCCGCGACAATACTGATGAGGCCTATAGGAGTCATTTTTGGCCACCTGAGTTGAGGAAAGATAAGCTTGGGTAATCCGACTCTGGGTGAGGTCCGATAAGACCATAAATGGCCTGGGGTTGGACAATTAGGGTTTCGATTAAAGAATGAATTATCTAGAGGTTTCTAGGAGTATCTGGAATGTTGTAGAGGCTTCTGGAATGTTCGATGGCATGACAATCCTAAGGTAAGGTCGGACATTAAGGGACCTAGACAGTCTGACCACGAGGGATTATTCGATCAGACCTCAGGGGATTGGCAGAATCTATGAGGAAAAAGGTAAGATTTGAACGTATCCTAGGGGATTATGCCAAAGGGCCTATGGTAATCAAATTGAGAGGACCCGACCCTAGATTAACTAGTAATCCAGAATCAAGCCCTAACAACTGACCCTAATCTACGAGTTTCTGTGAAAATTTTGACATAACTTCTCTTATAAAAGAGAAAACCAAAAACCTGCAGAGAAAACTGACACTCCGCAGATAAACCCACAAATAATATCATGGACCACTGATGTCCATCCGGATTTCTCAACATAAGACTGGAAATAAACCTGATACATTATTCAGAATTTGAAAACATCTCCAGTAAATACGCTGATTTATAACAAAGAAACTCAACTCGACTACTATACGAGTGACAACCTATTCACTAGAGTCTCACAAAACGATACTACAGAACTGGTATCCAAGGTGACTTCAATAACACAAGAGACATACTGACAGTGAACTGGAACCAACGGCTGAAGAAATTGACTGATGAAATGGTGAACTTGACACCCTCGACGACATTCAGCATCCCAATGATACACACTGCAACCTGGGCATCGATAAACCGAAGGGCCCAGGGAAAGACAAATAAAACATAAACAACGTTAGCGTGAATGGACAAAATCTAATAATAATAATCTGTATAAATCGCTAAACTATAATTTCATGTCTTTCCACTATTTTCTAGAAATAATGCGAGTTCAAAATAAATTACTGATAAGCAATCGAGGGATAGTCGTTCTGAGTCTCTCACCCGGTACGACTATCAATAGAAAACAAAAATAAAATAAATGTGACAGAATCATTCCCAGGCCACCTAACCTAAGTCAATCTGAGTCAGACGAGGCCACCTAACCTCCCCTGACTAAACTATCCGGTGATCAGCCGAATAGCTAGAGCATCGATGCACCTAATCAAACCATCACAGATAAACCTCCAACAATAATGCTTAAAAAATATATACTGGAAAGCGTAATTTAAAAGCTCTAAAATACACTGTAGAGCATGCTGATAAAATAAGAACTCGCTACGACTGTGAAAAATAACGGTGCCCACTCACAGATTGTCGGGATAAACATAAAGCTACAACTCTGTTGATCGGCACAATTATTCATCTGATACGCCCGCTAACTCAGTATCCTGAAACCACGATTAAAATTAATATCTGATCATCGGGTTCATACTGAATAGCAAAGATCGTAATCTGGTGAGTAATAATATCGAGAACCTCGTATACTCGAATAACGTAATTTCCTGTTTAATTACTGACTCAACTAAATTCTGAATTCAATTCCCTGTAATCCCTCACTTTAAAGAGTCTCAAGCAAATCTCGAATATCAAACGACTCGCAAATAAACGGATAATCAAAGCCTCCTTTAATATTGTCGTGAATTAAATTGATAATTGTCCGATTAAATACTCACTCAAATTCAACAAACTCAAATCCGAATATAAACCTCATCATTGCGTTCGGCACGCAAAAACGAGTGAAACAACATAAAACTTCATCGAAAATTTCACCTCGCCGGAGATCCGCCACGCACGACGGCGCGTAAGGCCAGCGTCGTCAGAATCCCTCCAGCCCAGAATTCTTCGACTTATACATCATTCTAAAGATCTCAATATTTCCAACAACTTTCAACTTCAAACCTAAGCCCAATTTTAAACCGCAAAATGTCCAAAACTCACCGTGAAGTTCAAAAACGTCGCCGGAATTCATTTCCTCTGATCAGCCACCACCGGTCACGGCAAGGGCTGAGACTACATGGGTTAGACTCACCACATGGGCTTCAAAACCCCCATGGATTTAACCCTCAAAACGGACGTTTGCGCCGCCACCTATGACTGCCGAAAACCACCAATTCCGGCCGGATTTCGTGGCCCTCCACTGCCGTTCTTCGGTCACCAACCCCGGTGATCCACCTACCAAATGAAAGAGGGGGTTGAGCCCAACATTTTCCATCAAGGAATCACGCCAAAGGTGGCCGGAATCGAGCTCACCGCCGACGAGAAGTTCGGTGGCCAAAACGGGTCGGTTTGACCCGTGGTCAACGCCAGTCAAACCCAACATCCCAAAAATGGAAACTTTCCTTACTTGACTCGTATTTATATCATAGACATACCGTGCACAGAACATCCTAAATCAACGGTTCAAAACAAATCTGATCAAGATCGGATGGTCATGATTAAATCAGTAATTAAATCAATATATTTTAAATACTTTCACCAACCAACTTCAAAACTTAATAAAACATAGTTCGCTTATCCGCAAAATTTCCCGAAAATTCACATGAGCTCGAAATTAAATTCTCTACAATTATCGTGAAGGAAATCAACCCAAATTCTCGCCTGTTGAAATAGTCATTAACAAACCCAATTATGCGACTAATCTGCGATAACGCGTAACACAAATCGATAACTGCATGATTACAATTCGGGTTGTCACATAAATAGCTTGATTGGCCATGGATTCAGAGATTCATTCCTGAATGGATTCCTTCATTACAAACGTAAAGTAGTCTAATTCAATAAGGACTATGCTTAGACCTAGTACGATCGCTATATAAAGGCCATTCATACATGGTCTCAGGTAACGTTACTCTGCCCTAATCACCACTCTAGTCTGAAGATAAAGTTTTGACTTAATCTTTGGAGGGTCTAAGCACAGTACCACACCGTGTTCTGACTTGTTTTGCAGGTTCACGAAGATCTAAGCTAGAGGGGGACAAATCTGCTCTCACAAATTGGTGTTTTCATTGAGAGCGGAACCCTAGGCTAACTCTCATGAACAGAAGAACATGGAAGACAACACCAGCGCGAGTAACCAGCGTGACAAGGAGACAACCCCCCCCCCCAGCGGGAAACAATTAGGTTACCCCTGACACGGGGTATCGAGGCATGGGAGCGCCCTCACGCATCAGGTTCTGCCTAGAAACCTTGCGGAAGAGGGACAGTTAAGCGAAGAAGAAAGATCTGACCAGGAGAACGAATGAGCCAGAGGATGGAGGGCCATGATCGATCAGGACCTCCACCAGGCTGAGGAACGATACACGGACCTAAGGATCAATATGGCCGTGCTACAACAATCTACCGAGGGGGCCACTAGGAGCACGAACAAGTTGATAGGCACAGTTGCTGTCATCCAGGCCACTCTGCTAAATCTGGTAGAATTATTAAAGAACCAGGGATTGGTTACGCTCGATCCACCCACGCCAGAAGTACAGGGAGCCCTGGCAGCCGAGCAGAATAACCCGTATGAGGGGGTAACTAACGTAGAGATCCCAGGAGTCGCAACCCTTAGGAACATGATGGAGGAGTTCATGGAGACGCATCGTGCCCATAACGTCTGTACCGACCAAGAAACCGAGGGGTTGAGGAAGGAAGAGATGTCCAAGAAGGAGTCAGAAGCCGAGCAGAGGGCTCGGAGGATGTCCCAAAACCCCTAGCTCAGTTTATTCAGGATGTTGAGCCCCCTAAGAAGTGCAGCTATCCCAGGTTTTATAGGTACTCGGGGGACTTAGACTTGTACCAGCACGTGAGAATTTACTAGTCAGCCATGGTTACTAGACAATCGAACGATGCTTGGATGTGTAAAATTTTTCAAGTAAGCTTGAAGGACCACACTCTACAGTGGTTCGAGACACTCCCCTCAGGTTCGATCGAGAATTGGAGAAGCCTGAAAGCAACTTTCTTCAAGAGATATAAGAGTAATGCCAAGGGAACTAAGGATGTGACCTACCTCGCGTCCCTCAAGATAAAACGGGGAGAGGGTCTAAGGGATTGGGTCACAAGATTCAGGAAGGAATACGTGACTGTTGACTGCAAGGATGATACTGTAGTGGCCACGACATTTATCAATGGGTTGGACATAGACTCGGATCGGAGCTGGCCAGCAAGCTGATCAGGAAAAAGACTAAGGACTTATCCATAGTCTACCATGAGGCCTTGGATTACGCCTGGGTAAAAGATATGAGAACCTACAATAGCAGGGATTCCTCAATGGAGAAAGCGTCTGGGGGTGGAACCAGCTCGAGGAGGAACATGACTAGTGGCAACATGAACCAGAGGAGGAGCAACTACGATAACAAGAGGAAGGCCTCAGAGCACCAGCCTGCCAGTCAGGGTGGAAAATTGTTTGTTCCCCCCACAACGATCCCAATCTCGACCATACTCCACCACATCAAGAATGAGCCATGGCTTAAAAGGCCACCACCTATAACTATCAAGAGTGACTCCAAGGACTTTAGTGCTTACCACAAGGTAAATGGGCATAAGACGATCGATTATGGTGTCCTTAAATGACACTTTGGAGAACTGGTAGACCAGAGGTACTGCTGAGAATACCTGATAAAGGATTACAAGAAAAAGCAATAAGATTCATTGAAGTTGCAAGGTATTGGTAAGCGTAAAAGGAACATTGAGACCTTACCACAACTACCTAAGGGCCAAGAGGAGAAGTACCCTGTGCTAAACTGTATCCTCCAATCCCCTGAATACCCCAAGGATACCATCTTCTCCAGTTTGAATTGTATCATGGTTGAAGTAGAAGAGTTGGGGGTAACCCTCAAGGAGGAGGAGCACGAGTCGAATAGGCTCAAGGCTGGGAGTGAGCCCAAGGTCAGAGCGAGAACGAATATGCTCAAATTTTCAAATGTAGACCTTCCTAAGGAGGAGGTAGATCACAATGACGCCTTAGTCGTCAACATCAAGATGGCCCACGTGACTGTGGCTAGAGTACTGGTTGACAACGAAGCTACTGTGAACGTCATATTCAAGGATGATGTGAAGAGAATGGGCTTAATGGGCGCAATCCAGGATCATCAGACAATCCTCATGGGATTTAAAGGGTCAAAGGTGAGAACCCTAGGGATCCGTGCGCTTTCGCATAATGGGGGTTGGATATAATGGGCGAGTTCCCAACCAAAGCTGGGGGTAGATAAAAGAAGTACCTCCTTGTGGCCACAGACTACAATTCTAAGTGGATTGAAGTTGAAGTGTTGTTGAAGATAAGGGGAGCAGAGGTAAAGAACTTTATTTGGAAATTTATCATATGTAGGTTTGGATCCCATAAAAGATCTTTTCAGACAACGGCCCTCAGTTCAATTTCTAAGAGGTCAGGGACAATTGTGCCAAGCATGGTATAAATATCAAGTTCTCCACTCCAAGGTACCCCCAAGGCAATGGACAAGCAGAAGCTTCGAACAAAACAATATTGCAAGGTCTGAGGAGGAGGCTCGATCTGCTAACAAAAGGGTAGTGGGTGTCTCAACTCCCAAATTGCTTTGGGCATATAGAACGACTAAGAGGAAACCCACTGGAGAGACTCTATTTTCCTTGGTATACGAAATAGAGGTTGTCATACCTATCAATCACAAGATCCCCAACCTCAAGCTGGCGAAACGAACGATAGAAAGCAATGCAGAAAGACTAAGGCCCGATTTGGACTTACTGGAGGAACGAAGAGAACAAGCTCAAGTCAGAGTGGCTTCCTACCAGCAGAAGATAAAAGCCTATTATGACAGAATAGTTTGACCTAGAATTTTCTTCCCTGGCACCTTGGTTTTACGCAAAGTGTTCGAAAATACCAAGGTCCCTGGAAAGGGAAAACTAGGGGAAAATTGGGAAGGACCCTACAGGATTGTTGGAGAGGGCTACAATGGGTCATACGAGCTGGAGAAGCCAAGAACTTGAGCCTTAGCGGATAAATGATAGAATGCTCTTTAGCTGAATGAGTACTGCTCAGAGTAGAGTTGAAGACTTGGAGGTAGAAGTTAGCAAGCATCTAGAAGGGGCACGTACTTTTCCTCACCAGCTTAGTTTTTATTACAATTGTTTTACAAGTTGGCAGGTTTAACGAGGCGTGTCAGATACTTCCTTGCTCACGTGATAGACATTGTACGATGTATACGATCATCGAATAAAAGCTTCTGTTTTCAGTAACTATGCTTTTGATTATGTTCTATGTCTGGTTTCTTGTTTTGCCTTTACAAAATAGTGGAATTACCTTATGGATTGATGTGTACGATTAAGAGGAGCTTAAAGCCCAGGAAAGGCAACGAGCTTGAGTGGGGCAGATGACGTTGGTTCTTACAGGAAGGACCTTCACTCTGTGAGCTAGCAAGTCCTCCAAAAGATATGGCATCCTGAGGAGGGAAGGGTTAGGGCATTGAGAGGGACGCCCATGGATAGACCAAAATATTTAGAGTAAAACCCCACAAGGGCTCATAGTAATCTTAGGTTACTAAAGGCCTCAGGGTCAGATTTTATGAGGCTAGAATGTGCGTGGTCAGACAAACGCAATCACCACAAGGGTGACTTGGCCATATTTTGGCAATTTGGGAGTTCTAAGTCCTAAGCGTTCATATTTGACGACGCCCTAGGGATAAGTCAAAGTCGATATGTAGAGAGTTTTGGCAGACCCCATCTTGACACTACATACAAGTCCCCTTGGTGGTACTCAAGCTAGAGAGAAGCTCGGATGTGGTCTTTGTGATAACATCTTGTATCCTATGAAGGCAGGATCCTCCAAGATGAAGGGACTTAGTCGTAGGAAAGGTCTGGAGTATAGTGGTCTTTGTACAGACTTGGGGATAAGCATGCACACCCCTTATTAAGGAGGCAGTTTCAAAACTGCGACCACCTCCTAGAAGACCTTAAGGTTACCAAGGATCTTCTCAAGCCTCTTCTGAGAGCACTAGCCTGGAAAGATTGAGGGTCCAAGAGTCGCACTGAGGCCACAGGCACTCAGAGGCAAATCCCCTAGACCCCAGATGAAAGCATGATGAGTATAAAATTTAAGTATGAAACAGTTAAGTACGAAAAAGAAAAGCATGATAATTTGAGATACGAAATTCATATTTAGTCCTGGCATAAGTGTTTTCTGAGCTAGAGCCCAGGCCAAGACTAGCAAAAAACTACATACGTTAAGAAAGATGAAATTTTTCAAGAAAAGGTCTCAAGGCTATTACAAAAACACACCCTTTTTAAACAGATAGGGGCTTCACTCTGATTTTGTCTCAGAGGCGGCAGAGGGGTTGTAGGCATGAATGAGCTCCTTGCGTTCCTGCTCCTAGTCCACCCGTTTGCTCTCGAGCTGGAGCCCATGAGCCTCTTCCAGAGCATGTAGATAATCCTCACACTCCCGATCCTTGGCGCTCAGAGCCTCCTTGAGCTTGGCCTCAGCTTCCTTAGCCACCTCCTTCGCTTCAGCCTAAGCTTTCTCAAGCTCAGATCTCAAACCCTTCACCTCCCCTTCATGGAGGGAGCGCTCGTCCTCAAGGGCCCTCTCCTTTTGGTAAATGATGCAGCTGGCATAGGCCTGGGTGTCCCTAAACTTGTGGACCTCATCCTCGAGTTCCCTGATCTTGGAGGCAGACTTCTTGGCCTTCTTCTCTGCTTCCACCACCCTCTTGTCTGCCTTACGAGCGGTGGCATGGAGGCGCCTAAGGGTATCAGTGAGGGTGATGGACGACTGAAATAAAGGAAAAATGGTATGTTATGTATGAGAAAGTAAAAGAGACAGCATGGAAAGATGCCAAACATGTGAAGGAAAGATTACTCGGTAGAGGGAGGTCTAGGACATTGTCATCAAGTCCTCGGTCTCCATGGACCTAAGATCTTCGACATCCTGCTCAAGCATCATGGATGTCAGGGAAGAGCATGCAATATAAGTACGGGTCAACCCAGAGCAGAACTGGGAAGGAATGTGCTTATCCACACAGGGCAGCACAGTACCCTCGCCTAGGCCCTCGACCTCCTCCTCGGTCAGATCACGAGAAGGCTGGACAATGAAGCTATGGCCTGGCTGGCTTTTCTTGAAGTAGACCCTGGGGAGATCAGGGATAGTGCCCTTGATCAATTCCCCAAGGGAACCTATATGATCAACAATATAACAGTTCACACACGTTTAACACAACACAACACAAGTAGATAAAGGTACGCCAAGACAACAAGTTATGCAAGATAATTCAAAAAGAACGATCTCAAAAATAGAGTGCAGAAATGGTTAAGCTAACTAAGTGAGAAGCCCTTAGGCTTGGAGGACATGGGGTCGGAGGAGACAGTAGACCTCACCCTCTTACAAGGAGAAGATGGGGGAAGGACGATGTCAGTAGCCGTGGTAGCGGCGGGAATGGTAGCAGTAGCAGTAGTGGTGGTAGCAGCAGAAGAAACCAGATGATGGGCCTCATTGGGCTCTACGGCCTAGGCCGGAGCCTCGTCCTTTCCCTTGGTCAGCTCAGTAGTCTTCACCAGCCTTCACTTCTTGGGCTTGAAGACTTCCCCATGCTCTGTTAGAGCTTGGACGTGTAGGGGCTTGGGGGTAGAGGCTGCTTTCTTGTGGACTTAGGAGGCTCGAGGAACCTCGATCAGCTCCTGGTGGTTCTCATGTTGGAGGGGCACGATGCGCTCTAGGCCTCCAGGGCTGAGGCGTTTCTTACTCCATAACCACCAGCACTTGCGGTACTTGGTGGGAATGGCAAGGGTGTCATCCACGAGGTCACGGCGGAAGTCAACGGCTCTGATCAGCTCCCCCAGCAGCTTGGGAAGGTGGTTAACGGTGGTGGGAACCTTGAAGCTAACTTCCCGGCCAAGCTTCTCCTAATCCCCAAAGACGAGGATGAGGGTTTTCTTCCAGTCCTTGGGGGAGTAAGGGGATCGATTAGTAGCGAATCCTTGATGTGCATGATCTGCTAGGAGAGATAGAACTAGTTGACCGAAGTGGGCTTGACCTGGAACAAGAGCTTGAACTCCAGCAAGCCCATACGACAGTCGAACCACCGATTGAGCCGGTCAAAGCAGGTCAGACAACAAAAGCTGTCTGGGCACCATTGCTCCACAACTCCACTATAGAACTCTAGAGCAGCACAGATGAAGGTTGAGATCGGGAAGGAGAGCCCATAGACGATCTGGAAAGGATGGACTAGCAAGCCTGGACCATGAGCTCTTTCGAGCTCCGATACTCTTACTTCGTCTTGGACGAGAGCAAACTGGAAATTGTCGTTGTCCCCATGGTGGAAAGATTGGATGAAGGAGGCAAGGGCATCGGTAGAATTAACCTTCAAGACTGAGGGGTAGAGCTCCTCATGAGCCTTCATGGAGGCAGCCTTGGTAGTACATGGCTGAAGTTGCATGGCGGTGGCATCAGCCTCGATCTCCAGAACATGAGGCTGGACAACTTCAACCTCCTCCACTTTGAAATTAATGGGGGAGGGAGAATCTTGAGTGACCTATACAGGGGGTTTCTGGCTTGGTTTGGCAGCGGCTGGTTGAGGTTGTAGAAAAGGCCCAGCAGTAGAGAGCGGTTTGGAGCGGTCGATCTGGTCGACGACATTGGGGTCTTGGAGAATGGTGATGTTGTGGCTGATGGTCTCATCAGGGGTGGGAAAAGAAGCATTGTTGGAAGCCATAGAGGTTTTTTAGGTTTTCGAAGGATTGGGGATTTTATGGGTTTTTGTGGGAAATGGAAGCTTGAGGCTTTGAGGTTGCAGAGAGAGTTTTCTGGGCTCGGTAGGAAGATTGAGTAAGCAAGAGAATGTAAAAAATTAAAGAGAATGAGGGTTTTGATTTATATATGGTGAAGAGTGATGAGGAGTGACCGTTTGAGGAGATAGATGGTTTCGGATTTCAAGGGATGCGATTGGGTTTGAAAAGAGATGGGAATGGAAAGGGTTGCGTTAGTTGGGGAGAGATGTTATGGTTGATGAGGTTTGATTACGCATGGGTCATGTTAAAGGCGGCATAGTGGAAGCACGTGCTTGGGGTTTCGAGCGCAACTTAATGGGAAAGTTAGGGAGTTTTTCGAAAACTTGAGCAATAAAGCTTGGACAAACAACAGCACGAAGCCAACACGTGTCAAACCTCACACTGCTGTGGGAGTATTTATAGGAGTCGATTTTGGCCACCTGAGCTGGGGAAAGATGAACTTGGGTAATCCGACTCTGGGTGAGGTTCGATAAGGCCAGAAAAGAGCCTAAGCTTGGACGATTAGGAAAGAATGAAATATGTAGAGGTTTTTAGGAGTATCTGGAATGTTGTAGAGGCTTATGGAATCTTCAATGGCATGATAATCCCAAGATAAGGTCAGACCTCAAGGGAGTTAGGCAGTCTGACCACGAGGGATTATTCAATCGGACCTCAGGGGATTAGCAGAATCCATGAAGAAAATGGTAAGATTTTAATGTATCTTAGGGGATTATGCCAAATGGCCTGTGGTAATCAAATAGCTTGATTGGCTCTAGATTTGGAGATTCATTCCTTAATGGATTCCTCCATTCCAAACGTAAAGTAGTCCGATTCGATAAGAACTATGGTTTGACCTAGTACGATCGCTATATAAAAGCCATTCATACATGGTCTTAGGTAACGTTACTCTGCCCTAATCACTACTTTATTTTGAAGATAAAGTTCTGACTTAAGCTTCGAAGGGTCTAAGCATGGTACCACACCTTGCTCTGACTTGTTTTGTAGGTTTACGAAGATCTAAGCTAGAGCGGGACAAATCTCCTTTCACAAGGCATTGACTGCCTCGCCGGTGAATGTTGCTCTTCTGGCCCGACGAATGCTGTTGATGACCATTCTGCGAAACTGGCAGCTTGGCGACTCAGAGGAGGTGTAGGAGCCTAAGAAATCAATGTCTTTTACTTACATGGAGGCAATAAGAGCCAATTTCTAGGTATTGTCCTCGGTTCTACTTAAACAAGTAAAGGTGAACACTTTAGTAACCCCGGGGAGGGGCGATTTTCCATAGGAATAATGCACCTGAAGCTCGGTCTTCGCCTTCCGCTTCACCCCATTTAGTATCGAGAAGGATTTTTGGAACAGTTCTTCCACGTCTATCTCTTTAACGATTACACTTTCTTTCGCCGAGAAGGTCTCACAGAACTTTCTGGTATGGTGTCTTGGTTCTTTTCAAGTTTCTACTTATACTTTTTGGAGAGATGTGTTGTTGGTTATCTGACTTTTGCGTGTTGTTTTACTGCAGTTGATATTCCTAACACTCACCTCTCCCAGAAGAAGGACAACTTTGGTAATATCGACGATCTGATTTCTGGTTTTTCTTTTGAGGAGGCCAAGGCACAATTGATTGATTTTGATGTTTGGAATGAGACCAGCGTAACATTAACCGCGTCGCTGAACATCCCGTCCCAGCCGATTACGGAGACCGATCATATAGGGGTTGAGGCCACTACTGGGAAGCAAAAGGCTTCCGCTTCTTCTGTCATTTTGCTGCACCCGACCATCGACCGCGAGAAGCGTAAGGCAGTCAACACTGTTGTCTGACCAAGAAAGGTGCCCCGGTCGATCTCTCTGAACAAGGGTGATGTAGTTACCATTTTTCATCCCAACCAGGCCCACGTGCACTTGGTAGATGTGGGCTCTGAGTCAGACAAGCCCGAGGACACTGTCTAGGAGTCACCCTCGAGGAATGTGCCCGAGCCAGAAATGCCAGTGGAGATCCCCAACTCTTCTGGTTGGTCTGCTTTTCCTACTTACTTTGCTGTGAATGTTTCTATGATCCCGCCCGAGGTGCACACTATTGCGGACTTGGATGAGTGCACACTATTGCGGAAACGGATGTTTCTATGCCACCAGCAACATGAGATGGTCAAGTCTTTCACTGAACTAGCTAGGGTGGTCGGTGAGCTAGCAAAGAAAGAGAAGCAGCTGGTGAACGCCAGCTAAGAGTGGCTTCAGCTTTCGTAGAAGTGCGAAAAGCTTCAAGAGGAACTTAGCCTGGTGAATTCTTCCTTGGTCAAGTCGCAAAAGCGGGTTTCAGACTTGGAGTCCAAGCTTGAGCGGGTACAAGGTGACCTCAAGATGAGCCGTGGGGAGTGCGAGCGGGCTACGAGTCAAGTAACCCTGCTTTAGGATAAGATAAAGGACATTGAGTCCCTCCGTAAAATTGAGTTCACCGATGCCATTGAAGATTTCAGGCAGGGTGTCGAATACAAAGAGGCGATGATGGGGGTGTATGCCCGGAATGTCTAGGAGAAGATTACGAAGTATAAGGTGAATAAGTGGCTGAGTGAAAATTTCTTTGCAGACAACTGTCGGATAAATGAGGAGAAGGAGAAAAACAAGCCAAGCTGCTTGCTCCGATGAAGAGGGAAGAGGGAAGAGGAAGAAGCCGAGCGGAGGGGCCAGAACGTGAAGCAAACAGTGAGCATCCCCTGACTCCTCATGGGTCTCATTCCTCCGATCTCAACCACCATGCTCGGAATGAGGAGGTGTCATCTCTCGATGCCAGCTATAAGGAGCGTCAGAGTACTGCCGAGCAAGAGGCGGATGAGGAGCAAGCGTAGTTGTTAGGGCCTTGTGTACCTTGATATGTAACTATTTTACTTTTTACTTGAACACTTAGGTTTTTTTTGTCTTTCCTTGATCGCCCTTGTCATTCCTGTCGTTTAGGCTTTTTGTATTCCGGTCAGCACCGTGACCCTTGGTCATAGTCCTGATCGGAAACACTACTATTTCAGGTTGCTCCGAAAATGAATGGAAGGGTGAATTTTTTTGAATATTTTTTTTTCCAAGTGTCGGTACTTTCTGCTAATTAATGAAAAGTGTGAAGGGAGTTCATTTGCTTGCTTTGTTTTGAACTTAACATCAAAGTAATCTTAAGTAAAATGCTCATACAAAGTAGTTGTATGCAAAATAAATTGTGTTTCGACAAGCAAATGAGGGAAGAATTCTCATTTCATTGATTTCACTAGAAGCAATGACAGAAAATAATTGGGTTTAACTCGTTACAAAAATATTTTCTTGTTTGAGTCTCAGACCGAAATGTAATGCCGTAACATAGAACCTATTTAGTGATGGCAATATCTGAGGTGTTCCGTGTTCCATGTTCACGGTACCTTAATTGTTGTCGTCCTTGTCCATGAGGTAGAAAGTTGTTTTCCCTATGCTTACGATTTAAATGGCCTTCCCATTTTGGCATGAGTCCCTTTGGTTTTGGGATGACTTCTCTCCATACTAGATTTCCTACTAGGAGCTTCTGTGCTTTAACTTAGTGGTTGTAGTGTGCGCTACTAATTTTTTGTTTTTCAGGAGTTCAACTCGAGTTTCATCCTCCTGCGCCTCCCGTAAAATATTTTCCATATCCAATCTTTTGTCGTTCATGTCTTCGTTGAATCCTTCAAAATGGGGGCTTCAGTGCATGATTTTGAGGTGTCGCCCATGTTGCCTCCATTGGTGTTGTTCCAATGAACCAGAGTACTTCACATAGGCACTCTACCCATTTATGGTTGTAACCTTCCATTCATTTCTTGAGTCCGTTTTTGATCTTCTTAGTCGCAGCTTCCACTTGACCGTTGGTTTGGGGATACGCCACCGAAGAGAATAACAGACGAGTCCCCAGGTCACTTGTTAATTTCTTTATTTCATCGTTGTTAAATTGTGTTCTGTTGTCCGTGATGATTGTGAGTGGTGCTCTGTATCGGCAATAGATGTTTCGCCAAAGAAAATTGATGATTTTCTGAGTGGTGATAAGGACTAGCAGTCCAGCCTCTATGTATTTGTTGTGGTAGTCTGCAGACTATTATATACTTGAATTGGCATGCGGATTCCTTGAGTGGTCCGATGAGGTCGAGTCCTCATTGAGCGAACGGAATATGGTTAACCATGATTGACATTGGGGTTGTCGGGGCGTGGATCGTGGATCGTGGGAGCGTATTTGGCGCACATATCACATCCGTCCGCTATCTCCCTTGAGCTTGTCTACATTTTCTTGTAGTAGAACCCATAATGTAGAAATTTATGGATCATGGTTCTTGGTCCTCTGTGGTTCCCGTAGTTGCTCCGGTGAATGTCCTTAATGATTTTTTTCCCTTCCTCCTGCATAACGCATTTGAGCATGGAGAATCCCTTCTTACTCATGTACAACTTGCCCTCATGCATGTTGTAGAATGATGCTCTCCGAATCAGCTCATTGCCTTTACCTGGTCTGTTAGCAATGTTTTGTTGAGTATGTACTTGATCAACTTCCTCCTCCAGTCCTTTGCCGGTGGTAGAGTGGATAATACCAGCGTAAACACCTCTAAGAAATTCTTGGAGATGCTCAGTTTTTCCAGTGTGTCTACAATGGTTTGCTCCCTTGCCGGGTGTACCGGCGTCGTTGCCAACCTTGCTAGGGCATCTACCTTTGTGTTTTACTCCCTGGGTATGTGGGTTATGTTATAGAAAGAAAACTTATTTAAAATTACTTTTATGTACCCAAGATACACTGACATCTGTGTTCCTTTAGCCTCAAAGTCCCCCGTAACTTGGTTCACCACTAGTTGGGAATCCCTAAATATGTTGACGTCTTTGCCTCTGGATTCGCTTGCTAGTTACAAGCCCACGATCAGTGCTTTGTATTCGGCCTCGTTGTTAGAGGCTAGGAATGAAAATTGAAGAGCATACTCGTCATAATTTTATTCTTGGGCCCGTTAGGATTGCTCTCGACCCTGTTGCGTCAGGGGTTTGTGATCCGTCCATGTAGAGGTTCTATGTGGATAGTTTTATCGGCAGTTTTGGTATGGTGACCTCTGTTATGGCCATGTCAGTTGGATCGGCTCCCTGTGTATTCGTTGTTGGCTCCTTTTTCGTCATCGGAGTGAGCTCTATTATGAATTCGGTTACCACCTGGCCCTTGGTAGCTGTCCTTGGTAGGTACTTGATGTCGAACTCGTTGAGCCTGATCGCCCACTTCATTAATCTGCCCAAGTGGTTTGGTCTTTCCAACATTTGGCAAAGTGGTTAATCCATTAGGACATGTATGGTATGGGATTAGAAATATGGTCTTAGCCGCCTTGCCGAAACTATGAATGCTAGGCCCAATTGCTCTAAGGCAGGGTATCTTGTTTCAGGCTTGTCCATTCCCTTTCTTGCATAAATCATGGGCAACTCTGTATCTACCTCCCGCCTCACCAGGGCGGAACTGACTACTGTTAATGAAATGACTAAGTAAATGTATAAAATTTCACCTGGTATTGGAGCTGATAAAAATGGAATATGGGCGAGGTATTGCTTGATTCCGATTAGCGCCGCTTCGCACTCTCCAGTCCATTTGACAGTTTTCTTTTTCGTTGTGCGGATGGTTTTGAAGAGTGGGTGACACTTGTCTGTGTAGCGGGAAATGAACCGGGAAAGTGATGCCAACTTCCCTGTCAGAGTCTGGAGGTCCTTTTTTCGTTGTTAAGGCCTTCGTGGCTATGATTGCCTGTATTTTCTCAGAGTTGACCTCAATGCCCTTTTGACTTACCATGTATTCGAGAAATTTGGCCGCTGGGACTCCAAAGATGCATTTGGCGGGGTTCAGTCTCATTCCACTCTTGATGAGGATGTTGAGTACTGCTTTTAGGTCCCTCACATGATCCTCCTTGTGTTTGCTCTTAACCACGAGGTCATCTATGTGGACTGCTACCGTAACCTTGTTAAGTAATCCTAGCAGCTCCATCATGAATTGTTGGTAAGTTACGCCAGCATTCTTCATCCCGAACGGCATCACGTTGTAGAAATAATGTCCCTTGGTCGTCATGAAACACGTCGCCTCTACATCCGTCAGATCCATCTTGATCTGGTTCTACCATGAGTAGCAATCCTTTTTAGATAGGAGCTCATGGCCACTCGTAGTATCCACGAGGTGGTCAATTCGGGGTAGTGGAAAAGAATCTTTTAGGCGGGCCTTGTTTACGTTGGTATAATCGATGCACATCCTCCATTTCCCACTGCTCTTCTTGACCATGAAGATGTTAGACACCCATTCGGGGTAGTGCACCTGTCGTATGAAGCCTATGTCAAAGAGTTTTGTTACCTCATCTTGTATTGTTGCGCACTACTCCTCATTGTATGCCCTCCGCTTTTGTTTTCTCAGTACCACCTCCTGGGAGATGCCGAGTTTGTGCGATATGATTTCGGTGGAAATGCCCAACATGTCGGCATAGGACCATGCGAAGACGTCACTGCATTCCTTGAGAATAGTGATAAGCCCGGTCTAAACTTTCCTCGATTCAGACCGTCCTATCCGGATGTTCCTCCAATATTTGGATGATCTTCGTGGATTCCTCGTCCACGGACCTCACTGTTAATGGTCTTTCTCTAAGGTCCTCAGGGACCAGGGATAATGGGCTCACTGTTAAGAGACACGCTTCTGTGCCTGGGTATGTGCCCGAGGAACTCGCGCCTGGTAGTGTCGGGGTTGTCCCTCGAACAGAGCATATGCCGAAAGGGGCAAGAAACTTCATTAGGAGCTTCCGTTGTGAGATGATGGCATGTATTCGACTGGGTGTATTGCATCCAATGATGGCGTTGTAGTACAAGTGTGCATCCACGATAAGGAACTCCATGTGGGTCTCTGCATAACAGTCCTCCTGACGTGCCGCCAATTGTAGGTAATCGCTGCCCAAAGGTTGGATTCTAACCCCAAGAAACTTATTAGGGCCTCGTGGTTCTATTTTAGTTTTGACCTGAGGCGTCTGAGTGCCTTATACGCTAGAAAGAACATGACGTTGACAGGAAAACCGATGTCGATTAGTACTCTTCCTACGCTGCACATGTCGATTGTCACATCGATGATGAATGGCTAGTCCTCGAATACGAGTGTCCTGTCACACTCCTCGGATTCATGGAAGTTAATCGAATCCTTTTTTTTTTTGCTATATCTTTGCCAGTCCCTACAGTAGGCTGAACACCATTCGCTCAAGCTTCTGATCTGTCTTGGATCTTCCACATGTAATTCCATTGATCGTTCTGATAGGCGTTCTCCTCTTGCTGGCTCGGTGTCGCCACCAGCCTTGTATTTCTCTAGCTTGCCCTTCTTCAGCTATTCTTCCCTCATCTCCTTTATATTGTAACATTTTTCGGTGTCATGAGATTCAGTGTTGTGGAACTTGCACCACTTGCCGGTGTTCCGGAGGGCAGATGTGCGATGTGTCCTTGGTGGTAACAGGAATAGGTCTGAATTATCAGCCAGGATGTCCGCGTATTTGGATTTAAGGATGCTGAACACCTGTTGCACGTACCGGGGCTGGGTTGCGATTACATCCCTTGGTTGATTGCTTCGTTCCTCCCGCTGAATTTTGTCGCTATCACCGTAACCACTTCGATTGCCATAGGACTTTCAGTGATGGCTCGATTGGAGGTTCTCCCTGTTGCTATCCCGTCGGGAGTGCCCTCAGGGTTTTGCATCCGGCCATGCCGGCAACGGTGTCGAGGATGGTGTTAGTGCTTGTACCGGTTCCTGCACACTAGGAGTCACCGTAGTAGAAAATGTGTTTACCTGTTATGCTGGTGTCAGGTTGATACCAAAGGTTTGCAGTTCTAGTTGCGTGTGCGATGTCACGTGATCGAGAAATTCGCCGTATGTAAGTGCAAGGTTTTCGTTAAGCTTCCATGTTAGCAAGCCCGACTGAAGTGCCTTTCGGAGTACACAAAATGTCGATTCCCTGGTGATGTCCCGACAATGTGCTATGGCGGTGTTCCAACAGGAGATGAAGGTAGATAATCCTTCTGTTGGCTCTTGTAGGACTGCTTGCAACTAGTTGTATGTCAGCGTCTTGCTTGCTGTTGTGATGTAACGCTTTAAAAATGCCCCGACGAGTTCTGAGAAGGAGCTGATGGATTGTGGAGGGAGGCTGAAAAACCAACTTAGTGTGTTGCCCATTAGACTTTCCATAAACAAGTAACAGTACGTTGCATTGTCATAGCCCCTTCCAGTCGTAGCCGATACGAACACGTCGGTGTGCAGGGATATGAGTCTGTCTTCCCCTTGTATCGATCGATTTTTTCTTTTGCCTACGGGTGTTAACCTTGGGCCATAATGTCAGCCGAGAATGGCTTGACAGGAACCATCGGAAGTGTACGGCTAAGGTAACTTTCCTTGGGTTGTGCCAGTTGGTGGATCATGACCTCCAGTCCGGCAAGTCTAGCCGAAACCTCCTCGTCTCAGCCATGTTGTTCTGAGGCAGCGTTTCACGGAGGTGGTATCCTCTGAGGTTCTGCTGATGTATTGGCAACATCGATTAGCTCTGGCTCGAGCTTGCACTGTTGTCGCACGGGCATTGGCAGTGGTTCTGCATTCCGCAAATGCTGCGGTCGCAAGGGAGAGTGGATGATCACCTCCCTCCTTGCGGTAGGTTCATGGTGAGGTTGCTCACTGCACAAGTCCCCCTTAGATTCCGTTATCGACTGTCTTTCCTTTATTACCTTTAATCTAGATTTTGCCTGCATGTATCGCTGATGCTCGAATTCTCTTGCCCTCTCGAGCTCCATGCACTTTCACATTGCCAACTTGTACTTGTGTTCCATTTCACCGACTCGCCTTTCAACCTCTGTTGCCACTCCTCAGTCTACCGTAACGTGTTGCTTGCCTGCCTGTTGCACCAGCGTGGGCTTCTTTATTGTTCATCCGTTCCCGGGGTCAAGTGGAGGATATCTTGTTGCGTGTTTGGCGTCATGCTGAGAATGAGGAACGTATCCATGATTCGTGACTTGCTTTTGTTGATTGCTTTGTGGTTGAAAGAAAAAGAAAAATTCTTGTATGGATTCCCACAGACGACGCCAATGTTAATATCCAAAACTAAAAAGAGCTTTTGATATTGAAACGGGGTGATTGTTGATGATTCTCTCTTCCGATTTTGCTATTCTCTTTCGCTGATCTCTTTCGCTGATCGTTCTCGGGATTCGCTTTCAATGTTTGCTTTCGCTACCACTTTGCGCTCTCTCTTTATCGGTCGCTCACGCTACTAAGAAGGACAACCGTTAAGGAGAGACCAGGTGTGCCGGCCTTCAACCCTCCTATACCTAAGTCGATAACAAGATATAACTTTAACAGAGTAACAACATAAAAGAGTAATGAATAAGTACCATTAATGTTGAACCGCTAGACTTATAAAAGTGGTTGAGGTTAGGTCCTTTACCACTTTATCGATGTTAAGTGTTTTTACTCTTTTGCTGAAGTGTTCTCTGACAGCACCTTAGTCGGGCATGTGAGCAGAATTGACTCTGAATTAGCATTTGGGCTGGTCATCGAACTTGTTGCTCATTGAGCGGTTTATGCTTCGGTGTTGGCGGTGAGACTTAATTACGCCACCTTGATTGGTTAAACACCTATGTAATGAGGTGATTAAGCAGGTATAGGTATATGTACATAATAACATAAATAAAAGCTAATCATATTATTGGTTTCATTCTTCTTTCTCCCTCTCACTGTGGGTCGGAGCCTTTTTAAAATATGAGACACCGTGAAGCTGATCAGCGCCAGAGGCTTCGAATTCATTATCCACAAAGAAGTCGCCAAGGTCTCTCAGACCATTCGCAACTTGCCCACTGATAGTTGCATATTTATGCAACGTTTATGTGCTTAACCGACTCTTAATATTTAGTTCTTTCGTTACGTTTTTAAGCAAATTACTATTGTTATTCGTTTTGTAGGTAATTGGAGGTAAATAAATAAAAGACGATTAATTGTGCTTTCCTAGCTCAATGAGGAGTAGCAAGGGGCTGTCAAGAGATAAATAGATCAAGTCCAACTTGAAGATGGACTACTAAAGCCTTATGGAATGTGGATTCAGCCTATTTGGGATAAATAACCCAAACCAAATCTGTTTTGATTAAATGAGGAGAGACCAAATCAAATGAAAGAGAGGAAAATCATAAATCACGTGAAACAAAAAAGGAGAGACGTGAATAAGGGAAGGAGGACGCAAGGCATGCCGTGAGTTGTGGAGGTGAAGACGTGAAAGAAGAGAAGAATAAAAGGGAAGCAAAATGCAAGAAAGAGGAGGAGCCAATTCATTTTGTGTAATTTTTCTATCTTTCTCTCATACTCTTATGGCTACCATGAGGAGTTAAACTCCATTGTTAAGGGGCTGTTTTGAAACCCCGTTCATGTCTTCTAGATTACTTATGTTTGTTAATTGAAGATTGTTTTTGTTATTCGGATGAGGTTTCTTTGTTGTTTATACATCGATGATTCTTATTTGTGTATGCTTTGAGTGCACGCTTAGTATGCCTGTTTAGGAATCTAATTCTAAGAAAATTGATGGTTGTTGGTGATCATTACC
Organism: Geum urbanum; assembly: GCA_946800695.1. Classification (NCBI taxonomy): domain Eukaryota; kingdom Viridiplantae; phylum Streptophyta; class Magnoliopsida; order Rosales; family Rosaceae; genus Geum; species Geum urbanum. The sequence continues at coordinate 9,330,973 of OX327006.1, forward strand.
TTCCTCAAGTTTCAATCGTAGAACTCATACATGCTTGGTATAAGAAACCCTAGGTCTGGCAAGACACGACCGTAGTGTACTTGTAAAGCCTTGTAGATTCTCAAACCCTTTCTAAATCTTAATGCTTTTCTCTTCGTAAATTCAGGTCCTTGACTTCGGGTTCTTTGAGGGAAAGACAATATTGATAAGCAGACCTTCAATGTTGTAAACGTAAGGATTGAGTAATAGGTTGTATTCATAGCTTTGAATCTTCCTGGGAACTTTCATTCATGACATTAACATGATTTTTGTACTGCATTTATGGTCTAGATGATGTAATGGTGGTGGATAGCACTTCCGCTTAACCATTTTTATCATTGATTGTTACTTTACTCTTAATTTGTTTACTGTTTCAGTTTCGTAATCTATTTTGCAAAATTTTATTAGGCAACCAAACCAACTCCGATTGCATTGAAAATTTGTGTAGTAGTCTGCCACTGTGTCTGTAATGTCCAGTATTAATTTCGTGATTTAGGTTGAGTTTAGCTATTTTAATTAATTATATTAGTGTCAGTTGTCGAGGCTGTCAGGTTTCTGACTTTCGCGTATGTTTGTAGTATAGAGTATTGAGTCTCATCTTTCCTTGTGGATTGGCCCCTATATTATTGTACTGCATTAACAAGCATATTGAGTTCATTATAGGGTTACTTTTGAAGGTGGTTAAACACCGATCACCCACTTCTCCTGTTCTCCAGGTAAACCAAATCAGACCAAAACAAGGCCTAATCTATCATTCTACAAATACAGAGTCTGCAATTGGTGACAAGGTTTCAATTTGAATATTCTCTATCGGTTTGAGCAGGGAGTTTCGCCGAGAATGAACTAGGCGAGGTGACGTTTCGTGAGATCAACACTACCATTCTTGAGAAGATCTGCAAGTATTTTTTATTGGAATCTTCAATTCGTCAGGTTCTTATTCTCCAATTCTCTTTTGAATTTGATTTCCCTTATGTAGATTACTGTAGCTGATGTTATTGGAAATTTACTGCTTTGTGAATTGAATTTCATATATGTTTTACTGTCATTGTAAACTGTAAATTTGAGCTAAAAATCACGGCTGTAACAATACATATGTTAAAAGCAATGTGATTTTCAAGCCTTTTAAAAAAATAGTTCCAAGGCCTACATTACCAACTCAATAACAAGTCAAAAGAAGATGAAAACTCGGTCTTGGTTCGAGTGAGATCATGTTCTTAAGTTGGTGCATTTTTGTGGTTTTCTTTATTTTTTGTATAATGCGTCTCACTTTTGTAACTTTATACTTCATTCATTGTAAATTATGTTCACACCAAATGTACATCCAACGATGAGATGAACCACAATATAGGAGTGAAAAAGAGGTGTTATAAGAAAGATATTGGTTAGGTCGATAATGTACTTCATAGAATGATATTGCTTGTTCAGTATTAGAGTTAGAGAAGGTGTATGTGTCCTTTGCAACAAATTGAGTTGGGAGCCTCATTGGTGGATACTTAAAATGACTTTGGTTGCTGGATTGAAGTTTAAACTAATCAGCATGTAGCTTGCTGGGAAAGAAGTTTTCCTTTCATCACTCTCATTTCATTTGTTTTTAACTTAGTTTGGTTGTTACTTTGACAGTTGGAAGCAGACTGAGTTTCATATTGAACCGGAACTGACTCTGGAGTTGATGATGGCGGCCAATTATCTTCATACATGAAGAACTTATCCCCAGCCTCATGGGCGTTTACATCTTATTTATCATTGTAAGCTAAACTTCTTGGTACCAGGACCAATTTTGATTGATTATTTTCTAATTCAAGTCATTTTATTTGCTCATGGTCACTTGCAGTGATTATCCATGAGGATGTGGTTATTAATCTGCTTCAAGATCGTAGGAATATCAACACCAGATTGATATCTTGTAACTTTGTGAGATTCTCTCCTAGACTGTAAGTATTGTAGGATGAGGGTCTTGCACTTGGGACCAGGTCGTGACATGAGGATCAAAATCTTAAAAAATACTCATGGTCATCTGTTCTTTAGAGCGAACAAAACATGTGGGATCTATTTCCATCGGTTTAGATGGTGAGGATGAGACTACTCCTCTCATTCCTGGCTCGGTCTCCAAGACGAGGGTAGCACCATCCCGACAAAGTACTGCTGAGGCGTTATGCGTTATCCCACCAGATTCTTATGTTGCAATCTCTGATGCACATCGCTCGTTCTGCAAAGCTTATTCTTTAGCAAAATTGACAGCTCGTCCTTCTTTTGTTGTTGATAATAATGACAATATTCCATTCTTACAAAGGATCCAAGGTGATATTTGTAGATCTATCAAACCCGAATGCGGACCATTTAAATATTTCATGGTTTTAATAGATGCATCAACGCGATGGTCACACGTTGCTTTGCTATGCACAAGGAATGTTGCGTTTGCAAAACTCCTGGCTCAAATCATTAAGCTCCAGGCTCACCACCCGGATCATCCAATCAAGTCTATCCGATTGGATAATGCAGGAGAGTTTACATCAAAATCTTTTGATGATTAATGCATGTCTCTTGGAATTGAAGTTGAACATCTCGTTCCTCATGTTCATTCTCAGAACGGTTTAGCAAAGGCTCATATCAAGCAGATACAGCTTATGTCTAGAGCTTTGATAATGCATACAAATTTACCAGTCTCTACATGGGGATATGCAGTGTTACACGCAGCAATGCTTCTTCGTTTTAGACTTGTAGCCCGCCAACCATTCAGTGTGTACCAGTTGGTAACTGGATATGAGCCTGATGTTTCACATTTGCGCATTTTTGGTTGTGTGGTTTATGTGCCAATTGTGCCTCCACAGCGCATTAAAATGGGTCCCTAACGAAGATTAGGCATTTATGTTGGTTATGAATCTCCAACGATAGTCCTGCTATCTTGAACCTTCGACAGGAGATCTCTTTACTGCTAGATTTGTAGATTGTCACTTTGAGGAGACATATTTCCCACCGTTAGGAGGAGATAGGAATGTTTCCATTCCAGTGGAACGTCAGGAATTGACGTGGTTTAATCCCAATGTGTCTCTTCATGATCCTCGCATGTCTTAGAGTGAGACGGAAGTGTAAAGAAAGTCCACTGATGAGCCGTCGGTTAAAAGGCAGGCCATCAAGGCACAAAAAGATCCATTAATCATCAACATTGTGAATCTTTCACATGAGATTGTCTCTGACGACAGTTATGTCCTTGAATCACAATTGGCAAGTCTGGGGGACGCTTCAGAAACCTCTTATGATGTCAAAGAACAAAGAAATCTTGCTTAAAACAAATGATGCGCGCGTTCTTATGGATAGATCTTCCATGTTAGTTGATGATATGTTTGCTTATTCCGTCGCTCAGGAAATTATTGACAACGATGAAGTGGAACCCCGCTCTGTTGTTGAATGTCAACGTAGAGCAGATTGGCATAAATGGAAGGTAACAATCAAGGCTGAACTAGACTCTCTGAATAAAAGGCAAGTTTTCGGTCCAGTTGTGCTATGCCCACCGAATGTAAAGCTAGTTGGACATAAATGGGTCTTTGTTCGGAAGCGTAATGAGAAGAATGAGGTCTTGCGTTATAAAGCTAGGCTTGTAGCGCAGGGTTTCTCTCAGCGCCCTGAAATTGATTATGAGGAGATGTATTCTCCTGTTATGGACATCATCACATTCCGCTACCTCATAAGCTTGGTAGTGTCTGAAAAGCTTAACATGCAGCTTATGGATGTGGTTACTGCATATCTCTATGGTGATCTTGATTCAGAGATATACATGAGAGTGCCAGATGACATTACTCTACCCAAGTCAAGTAACTCTAGACCACGGAGTACTCATGTTATAAAATTGAGACGTTCACTGTATGGATTGAAGCAATCCGGTAGGATGTGGTATACACGCCTCAGTGACTACTTGATTAGGAAGGGATATAAGAATGATGATTTATGCCCTTATGTGTTCATTAAAAGAACAAGTTCAGGATTTGCTATAGTAGCTGTCTATGTTGATGATATGAATGTCATCGGAACTCTTGAAGAGATCAATGAGACTATTTGCTACTTGAAATCTGAGTTTAAGATGAAAGACCTTGGTAGGACTCGATTTTGTCTCGGATTAGAGCTGGAACATCGAGTCTGCTTATGTCCAAAAGATGCTCAGGCGATTCAATATGGACAAAGCACACCCTGTTAGCACACCAATGGTGGAATTCTTATTCACCGGTCTGCTTATGTCCAAAAGATGCTCAGGCGATTCAATATGGACAAAGCACACCCTGTTAGCACACCAATGGTTGTTTGGAGTCTGGACCCTAAGAAAGATCTGTTTCGTCCGCTAGATGACGATGAGGAGATCTTGGGAGCTGAAATTCCATATCTTAGTGCTATTAGAGCTTTGATGTATTTAGCTCAGTGCACACGTCCAGATATTGCATTCTCAGTGAATTTGTTGGCCAGATTTAGCTCTGCACCTATGCAACGTCATTGGAATGGAGTAAAACAAATCTTCAGATACTTGAAAGGTTCCATTGACATGGGTTTATTCTTCCCTAATAAAGAATATAGAGAGAAGCATGCAATTCCCGGTGAAGGGAATGTTGAATCACAACATTTAAGTTCTAGGCATCTCGATGTCTTAAACTGTGCTGACCCGAGCAGGCCCTTCGATCCATCGAAGGATTTCCTCGATGCATCGAAGGATGCTCCCTGGACGGATCAGAGTAACCCCTTCGATCCATCCAAGGAGTTGTTCGACCCATCAAAAGATGGAGCTGTTGTAAGTGATTTTCATGTTGTCTCCTATTCCAAAACACCGGTTGATGTGTTGGTTGGATTTCTTGATGCTGGATACCTCTCTGACCCACACAAAGGTCGTTCACGGACCGCTTATGTTTTCACTATAGGAAACACGGTGATATCTTGGAGATCAACAAAGCAAACCCTTGTTGCTACTTCCTCGAATCATTCTGAGATAATTGTTTTGCATGAAGCAGTTAGAGAATGTGTTTGGCTCAGGTCAATCATAGGTCATATTCGAGGCTCTAATGGATTGAAATCTACTGTTACTGATCCCACTTGCATCTATGAGGATAATGTTGCATGCATTGAACAGATGAAGTTTGGTTTCATTAAGGGTGACAATACAAAACATATATCACCGAAGTTTTTCTTTAATCAGCAACAACAATTAGGTTTTTTGTCCCCTATTTTAAAATTTTCAGATGTCACATCATCAATTTTAACGTATATAGATGGAAAATCGCTCCAGGTACCACAGTAATACGATTTTAAAATTTGAGTACCATTCTAATAAATTTTAAAGTTCAGGACTGTTTTAGATATAACAACGATGGTCTGGATATCAGGGTAAATTTAATCCAAGAATAAAACATAAAGACTTGGATCAAATAATATTAAACGCATACCACCATGATATGTACAAAAATGAGTGATTTCTCCACTCAACAACCAATACAAAAGCTATATAAATAAATATGAAAAGAAAAGAGAAAAAGAGCTATATATATGTAGCAATTGATTACCAGTGTATCCAGTATCCACGACCAAACATGAATCAGTAGTCTGCATCTGAAAACGTGGAAGTGCCTTGAACTACCAAGTTACGGCTTCACAGAAGCAGACATTATCCCTGCAGAGATAACGAGTAGTACAAAATGACATTATCCCAAAACCAATGAAACAGCAAATAAAAAAAAACCGTCCTAGGTAGGCTTCCAAAAAGAAAGAGCCATGAGTGTTCTTCCTTTCCATCCCTGCAGCATCCAGTGGCCATCTTCATCAATTCTAAATTCATTATGATATTTCATTACTGTTGACATGGTCTTCACTTTCTTCAACAGCTTTTGGTCCAATGGCTGCTGCTTGAACCCAGCCCTGACATTCCTGATCTGCCATTGCCTGTATGTTTCTGGCCTTTCAACTCTTTCCAGTCCCTCACAAGCCACAACATTGACTATATCTCTACCAAATATTGCTTGTTCAAACATAACCCGCTGTTCATTTTCACGGTCGACGGTTGCCTCAAACATATCAAACAGTGAATAGTAGTGGAGGAGGGCCTCCCTGAATCGTGTGAGGAAGAAGGGAGCATTGTATGTCCCATTGACAACACCGTGAATGAAAAGGTCTGGACTTATTTTCCTTATCAACTTCAGGACAGCATCTCTTGGACTGTTCACCATCACTGTCTCATCCGGTATGTTCCTTAATCGATGCAAACAGTTTACCACAATCAGCTCACTCCTGTCGATTCTAACATCCTCAATTCGGATGGTTTCCCACTTCTGAGCAATGACATTGTACTCGAATGGGACATTAAATCTCTTGGCATATTTTTCTAAGCGACGCCCGGTCTCTTCAACTCTTTCTGTCGGTCGAAAACCTGGTTGGGGAAGCTCAATTGCTGTGATGCGAAGCTTGGGAGGTCCACCAGGACGTTCTGACAGACGTTGGATCAGGCAAGGCCATTGAAACCCATAAGATATACCAAAATCGATAAGGTGAAGCCTTGTTGCTTTCTCTGCTAGCTTTATGATTGTTCTGTTGGCAAAGAACTGTGACATCTTCTTGAAAGGGCATGCTGAAATATATACCTGGTATGCTTTTAAGATTTCAGCAGCTGAGATCTGCACACTTACAAGAGGCGAATATGATGGGGTTTTGGCGCCAGCCAACCGCGTCTGCAGGCCATCAGCAAAGTAATGAGCTAATCTCTGTGTCGCATCACCACGGGGCGTTGTGTGCTGCCTTATCTGCTTGAGTAGTTCAGTTGCAGTTCGTTGGTCAAAGCTCGCCACAGCTTGTGCGCATTGAGTTAGCATTGTGCACAAGTCTACTACTTCACCAATGCCACTCTGCCGCTTTGCCTTCAATCCTTTTGACTGCTTGCTTCGCTGCATCTTCCCATTTCCATCATTTTTCAAAGTTTTATCATGAACACAAAGCTCAGACTCACACGGGCAAAGCAAAACCTTATCAAACATCTCTTGTGGCTCATAGTCATCGCCAGTAGCAGCTGACTGCTTGGTGCCTCTCCCTTCTACTAAATGACTATCCTCCCTTTGATGATTCTTCTTTCCCTTTGATCCCTTCATCGACTTGTAGCCATCAGATGATACATTACTCATCAGTGACATAGGACCTTGAGACATCAGTTGGACCCTCCCCAAGTCGAACCATTCGAGTGTAGGATTTGCAAGCAACTTGCTTGCTTCCCAGAACGCTCCATAATTCCCACGACTTCGCATCTCCGGAAATGTATCAGAAACAGAAAGGGTACTCGACAAAGACTCAACAAGAGAAGATTGGACTGGAGAGAAGTCCGGATCCCAAACCCAATCTGTCTTAACAGGAAAAGTGCCATTACTGTTTTGATCTGAATTCTCAAATCTTTGTTGCACAGAACTAGAAAGCTGGTCAGCTGAAGGAGGGTCTTTCTGATTAAGGACATCATAGAAAGACTTCTCAGCTGCTTGGAGGGCTAAACAGTCCTGCAACATACCGGGCTTACCCTCCAAGTCTTCTTCTAGAAGAATATCACTTATGTATTTGAGTGCAGGATTGTTGCAATCATTGATGTCAAGACCATCTACCTCTGAACCCTCATTGCTTGTAATTGTATAATTTTTGGAGGAAACAGAAACCGGAATAGTGGATTCATGATTTACTTTGAACCCATTATCAAGATTTGGATTTGGATAGACTGAATCTGAGCCATGATGGCCAAATTTGAATCCCTCCAAGGAACTAGGAACAGAAAATCTCTGAAGGGTGTCCATAAAACAACTTATTTAGTAGAATCTGGTCAGTTATTCTATTTGTTCAAGAAACCCAACTATGATATGAACTTTTGACAACTAAAGATTGAGACTTTAAAAAGTGGAGAGTGAAAATGAGAAATACCCAGAAAGGGAGAAAGATTCAAACATGAGTAATATCATCAAACATGTTATGTGCAAGAATGACCATGAACAAAACAGACTCTAGAAAATTGGCTGCAGATAACCTGTGAGGAAAATTTGAGTTGCTGGAAGTTGTTTAATATATATTATTATTAAAGCTTCGGAGCTAAGAGATGAAGCATGAAATTTCTTAGCAATGAAGTTTCTGGGAAGGTATGGAAGTTCGACAGGTAAAATTGATGGCCATGAAAGTGATAGGTTTGTGGAGTCTAGAGAACCGTAACTTCATTAACATGAATGAAAGAGTTGAAGATAATCTGTAGCACGGAATAAACTGACGAAGTCAAAGTCCCCCAAGACTTATCTATGGTTTGGTTGGGTTCACATCATCAAGGACTAAAATACAAAAATTTCCAAGTAGAAATATTAATGAAAAAGCAAAAAAGAAAAATCACGAAAATTTCAAAGATATAGACATCAAACTGTAGTGGTCTATTCCAACTTTTTGTGACTAAGAAATGTACACTGGAGTTGCCTAATTCATTTTTTTCTTTCTATTTCTTCTTTATCAAACTTGGGGAAAAAAAAGTAAAATAACTTACGGCGAGAAAAATCACGAAAATTTCAAAGATAATAGACATCAAACTGTAGTGGTCTATTCCAACTTTTTGTGACTAAGAAATGTACACCGGAGTTGCCTAATTCATTTTTTTTCTTTCTATTTCTTCTTTATCAAACTTGGGGAAAAAAATAAAATAACTTATGGTGTGTTATTCTTCATTTTCACTGAAATTCAAAATTCATGAAAATTATGATTTTATTATTTTAAATTTTATAATTTTTGAATTCTAGTGTTTGAATTTCTTCTGTAAACTTTAAAATAACAAGAATTACAAACTTTTATGAGCAATTAGAAATATTTGTAGAATGACATATATATTTTAAAGAAATTGAAAAAGAATTTAAATCTCGAATTTCTTCTGAATTTAAAAGAACATAAATTACAAAATTCTCACTAACCTCATCCAAAGTTCAAACAGAGAAATTTATGAAAAAAACTGTAAATTATTGATTTTTGTTACTTTTCTCGACTTTTAATTCTGAGTCTCTGACATTAACTAGAAGATGATACGGCGATATGAGTTTGTGGCTTTGTACTTTGCTTTGGCCTGGCTTAGATCACAAGATTGACTAGGCTTTATATATATCAGCTCTATTTGACAATGTTCACACTAAGATAACGAGTATTCGAGATATGGAACGATAAGTAAACTAGCTAACTAATTACGTACCGATAAGTAAATACGATATGATAAGTAAATAACACAATAATTATAGTGGTTCACCGAATTTGCTACTCCAGTCTTGCTTCGTTGGGCTTCGACTATGCATCTCGAGCCCAATAATGGTTTAGGCCCAAGGGCTATGTGATGTTGGAATGAGATGAAGAAGATGGGTTTTAGTGTGGAGAGAGGCTCTCTTTTATAATTAAGGGATGCCTCCTCCTTTACTATTCTACCAACGTGGGAGAGAAGTACCTCAAGCCACACTAACACTAATTAAGCTTGCTTGCTCCTTTTCAATAATGAGTGAGATGATGATTTCTGGTTTCGGTGTTGGTTGTTCTTCACGAGTGCTTGGTGACATAGGTCATATGACCTATACCAACAAGTCTCTCAACTCTCCGAGTAAGAGGCAATTCTTGCTTGAAGAGTTACAAAACGAGTCACCAAGAGCGATTGCGGTATGAAACCCCTAATCCCTCAACTCTTCAAGTACGAATGGCCTCACCTAAATAATGCACAAAGTCACATAAATAATATACGTATTAGTAAACCGATGAGTGAATCAACAATTCTTGAATATTTTCCTCTATCGTCACATGGAGGATAGTGACAAGTAACGTTGATAATCATGTGACAAAGTTTTTTGTATCAATGAAAGACATGAAGAGAATTCATTTGCTTATGTAGAGACCATAATGTACCAAGCGTAAAGGAGAAGCAAAAGTGTGAAGAATTCTCATTTCATTAATGCAAAAATAATATAATTAATAAAACGAAAATATTGTTTAAGCATTAATTTAGGCAAAAATATAGAAAGTCGAGTTCCTCATGAGTTGGTACGAAAGTCCAGGAGGATGTGATATTCTCTCTCGGGGGACATAAGTATTATAATTTTCCAGGAGGATATGATAATCTCTCTCGGGGGACATATTGTAACCGTAACGTAACATAACAAATACCTAACTCGGGGTAACCCAATTAAAATTATAGATTATCTGATCAAGCTTCTAGCAACAGTTTTCAACATATATTAATTATAAGAACATAAATGCGTAACCGTAACATGAAAAATATGTATCCGTAACATGGAGAATATGTATATGTAACATATATAATAGTAAGAGTATGTGTAAGTGGGCAATTTGAGCTAGTAACATTAAAAGTGGACAAATGCGTAAAGTATAATGGGTATGCTTCAATTACATAAGGATTTGGAGAAAGAAAGAGTTAGCTTTATAGGAGACTCCTTCCGAAATGGGTTGGAGGAGTAAACTCAGTTAAAGGCCCAAGCTGGATTGAGCAGAACCCCAAATGTGGACAGGCCTAAGCAATTTTTTTGACTTTTCTCCTCTCGGGGCTGCCCAGCACGCCTCACTTCTTCTCGCTCATTCTCTCCTCTTTCTTCTCCACAGTCGCATTCATCGTCTGCTTCTCGCTCCCTTTTTTTTTAATCTCGGAATGGGTTCTCGGAGAATGGTTCCAGGGTCAGCAAGGTTTCGGCGATTGGTTCCAGTTTATCGCGGAGGTTGATACGATCTTAGCGAGTGGAGGCGATTGCTGAATGGGTCGTCGCTAAAATCGAGTGGCTCCGCTCGGAGGTTGCGGTTCATCTTGGGTTTCGGAGAAGCGGGTTCTGATCGGAGTTGTGACCCGCTCTCGGAGTTGAAGGAGTGTTTCGGGGTGGTTGTCTTGGAGAAGTCGATCCGATATCGAGGAGGCATACCGCTCTTGGGGAGGCATATCGCTGTCGGGGAGGCATACCGCTCGGGGAAGCAAACTGGCATTGTGAATCAGAGCAAACCGGCGTTTTGGATCGAAGGCAGACCAGCGTTGTGAATCGGAGGCAGACCGGCGGTATCGAGCAGCAGACCGGTATCGAGGAGTAGACTGGTCTTGGGAAGCAGACCGCTCCGCTAGCAAACCGCTCCGGTGAAGCATTCCTGCGTTGGGAAGCATATCGGCGTTTAAGGAAACAAACCGGCGTTGGAAGCAAACCGGTGAACTCGGCCGGTATCATGGAAGTGGCTCCGCTATTGGGGAGGTGGCTCCGGCTCAAAGTCCCCCGGTGTGGGAAGTCCTTTAAGCGGATTTGATCTCGCTCTAGCTCGAAGTCCCCCGGCTTTACTGTTGACGCTCTGTTGTAGCGGTAACGCTTCACTTTCTTGATATCGCTCTCAGTAATCGCTTGTATTTGCTTCTACTATCATTTCATGCTCACTCTTATTCAATCGCTCACGCCGTTAAGAATGACAACTGTTAAGGAGAGATCGGGTGTGTCGGCATTCAACCTTCTGATGCCTAAATCAGTAACGAGATATTGATTAAATTGAATAACGGCGTAAATAGTAATAAATGCGTACTATTAATGCTGAACTACCAAGCTTATAAAGGTGGTTGAGGTCAGAACTCTAACCAATTTTTTGATGTGGGATCAATGTTCTTATTCTTTTGCTAAAGTGTTCTCTGGTGAGTTCTTTATCGGACATGCGAGCAATAATCACGCCAAGATAAGACTCGGGTTGGTCATCGAAATTGCAGGTCTCTTGGCGGACCGTATTGTAATACTTGCAGTGAGATGTACTTATGATTTCAAAAGTGGCATTAAGTACTTACGGAATAGAACAATTAAGGAGGTATATGTACAAACAGCATGCAAATAATTTTTAGTGCAAATTTCACTGTAGTACCCTAAAGTTTGTTTCTTTCTTCATGTCGCTACTTGTAGTTCTAAATTTTTCAGTTTACTTTGAATTTTTTTTCATGTTACTACCTAAGTTTTTGATTTTTTTTTTTTCAGTTTCCTACTTGAGATTTTATTTTCTCATTATTTTTTTTCCTTAAAAAAGTATGTAATGCAATAGGGTATTTTGGTCTATTTATTTATTTTTAATGATAAATTTGTTAATTTTCTAAAGTTGTTCTTCCTACCAAAATAAGTTATCTTAATTTCTTAAAACATGGCCAATTGGCTAAATATGTCATGCTCACCGTTGATTAGTTAGCGCGGTATAGATTTTAATCAAGACATATGAGCGACATAATTAATATGAACTCTTAAAGTTGGCTCGTTTTGCAAACTCGGCCTTTAGCTTTAAAAAAAGTTCTAAAATTGTTCTTAACAAAATAATTGATCCTAGAACATCCCCAACAGATACCATATTTTAAAAGAGTTAAATTTTAACTAAAATTTTCACAAAAACAGTTCCAACAAACACCCTAAAGAAAAGATAAATTTAACCTTTAGTTAAATCACAAGTTAAATATAGCTAGAGATTTAACTCAAAATTAAATCATCTCTTTCAATTCCTGCTCAAAAAACTACCAATTTTGATACTGAATAATTCAAAATAGCTATCACCGTTAGAGTAGAAGTCAAATAAACGTAAACTAAATTTGATATTTTGATAAATATAACTAGAAAATATGACTCTACTATTGGGGATGCTCTTAATGTTCTAAATTGTAGTTGCACTTATTTTGTTAAAAAAGAACAATGTTTCTTTTTAAGCTAAGGTTTTGCCAAACAAGCCAAATTTATGAGTTCCTAAAAATTATGTCGTCAATATGTCTTACTTAATATCCATACGGCCCCAACCAATCAAGGGTGAGTATGACATATTTAGCTATTTGACCATTTTTTATAAAATTAATATAACTTATTTGTTAGGAAAAATAATTTTAAAAGATAAATTTCTTTTGTTATTAAAAATAAATATATTGACTAAAATACCCTCTTGCATTACATATTTTTTTAAGGAAAAAATAAAAAGTGATGAGAAAATATAACCTCAGGTGGGAAACTAAAAAAATAAAAGCTTGGGTAGTAACATGAAGAAAAATTCAAACCTTAAGTAGTAAACTGAAAAATTTAAAGGATACAGAGAAGAGTGGTGACTGAAGATGTGCTCATATTGTTCAAAAGATCAGGCAACAATGTATTTATTTCAGTGGAGGTGGGTGACACATGATTCCAATGGCGCTGCTTATTTGACAGCGAAGATTGGAAACGGGATGGTGGGTTTGAAAAGATGGGCAAATGTGCCACCACAGTTCCTTATTGGAGTACTTCGGAATGATGGTTTTCTCAGCCCTCTAGGCTAGGCTTTTGCTACTGGTAGTAATTTTTTGTGTGTCTAGTACTGTCTTTAATTATGTCCCTTTTCCTGTATGGAAGTGGTAGAGTATTAGTTACTAGAATTAGCTTGATTGCTAATTAGTTATTTGCTTGTTTGTACTCTCTGGTTGGGATTTCTGCCGTTTTATTGGTTTTAATGAAATTGTTTCATTTAAAAAATAATTGACAAATTTATAAACTCATGTAGCGACATGAATAAAGACCCAAACCTAAAAATACTAAACTCAAATTTACCCTAATTTTTACAAGACAAATGTGGAGTACAAACAAACAAAATTTAAGGAACGCAATGAGAACTCCCTACTTGCGTTTCCAAGTAGAAAGAGCCATAAGAGTTCTTCCTTTTCAATAGCTCCTGATCTAATGGGAGCTGCTTGAATCCAGCTTTCACATTCCTGACCTGCCATTTCTGATATGTCTCTGGCCTTTCAACTATCTCCAGTCCCTCACAAGCTACGACATTCATTATGTCTCTACCATGTCCTCCTCTTTCGAAAGCATCCGTTGTTGATTCTCACTAGGAATGGTGGCCTCAAACACATGAAAGAGTGCATCATAATGGAAGAGTGCCTGTTTGAAACGTGTGAGAAAGAAAGATGACCTGTATGCCCCATTGACAATTCCATGTATGAAGATTTCTGGATTGATCTTCTTGATCAACTTTAGGACAGTGTCTCTCGGACTGTTCCCCGTCATTGTCACATCAGGAATGTGCTTTAACCGGTATAGACAGTTGACCACTATCAGCTCGCTTCGGTCAATGTTAAGATCATCAAACTCCACAGCTTCCCATCTCTGAGCAATCACATGGAACTCAAATAGGACATTAAATCTTGCAGAATACTTCGCTAAGCAACGACCAGTCTCTTCAACTCTCTCTGTAGGTCTAAAACCTGGTTGGGGAAGCTCAATTGCAGTGATACAAAGCTTAGGAGGTAGGCCAGTTCTCTCGGAAAGACATTGGATAAGAGAGGGCCATTGGAAACCATATGAAGTGCCAAAATCAATAATGTGAAGCTTTGTTGCTTTTTCTGCTAGTTTCATAATTGTCATGTTGGCAAACAAGTGTGGCACGGTCTTGAAAGGAGTTGCAGTAACATACACCTGGTAATTTTTCAATATTTCAGCAGTTGATATTTGCATGCTTGCAATAGGCGAAAACGAAGGTGTTCTGGCACCAGCTAACAGTACCTCAAGGGCATCATCAAAGTATTGAGCTAATCTCTGCGTCGCATCACCACAGGGAGAAGAGTACTTCCTTATCCGCTTGAGCAATTCAGTAGCAGTTCGGTGGTCATAACTTGCAACAGCTTGTGCACCTTGAGTTAGCATGGTGCACAAGTCTACTACTTTCTCCTTCCTTTTTTGTCTCTTCGAACGCACTGGTTTACATCCTTTCGACTCCCTAATTCCCTCAGCTTTAAGTTGTGTTTGGCAAATAACTTTTTTTTATAGGAACTTATAGAAAAAGAAGCTTTCTTTACTATTTTGAAAAGCTGATCTGAAGTTGCTTTTACTGACTTTTCAAAAAACACGATGAACAGTGTTTTTAATGAAAATTTACACATTTTCCGAAAATGTCCTTATACAATTGGAGATTGACACAGTTTATCCCATGATATTCCATTTCAGTCTATTGCTCCTCCATTTCAGTCTAAAGAACACAGCCGGCCTTCCTCTTCTCTCTTTTCAGAAAAAAGAAAGAAAATAAGGAATAGATCTGCAACTAATCCTCGCACGCTGGAAGAGATCAGTAAGCTCCATAATCTCATACCCAACCAATTTCAATTTTAGGGTTTTGCTCTTTCAATTTTAGGGTACTCATGTTCATCTCATTTTTAGCATTTTTCCAACTTTTTGTCAACCAAAACTTGGGTTTCCATTCGCTGTCAATCACTGGGTCTTACTTATCTTCTGTGTTTAAATTTCTGAACTGGGTGTTCTTGGGTACTTTGTTTACTGTTATGATAGCAGTAAACAATCGATTAACTCTGCTGAGTACTTCTTCGTTAATAATAGTAGCTTAATCAAAGAATCTGTGAGAATTTGAAATTGGAGCTCAGTTTTCGTCTGTGAAATTGTGAACGTTTTTTGGTTAGATTGCTCGTGCTTCTGCTTTTACGTTCGGTGTGGTTTACGGAGGCGTGAAGCACAAAATTCTCAAGGTGCGTCTTGTTCAGATCTCTCTACTGCTTATAATATAATCGGTAGTTCATAGTTGAAATTTACTGCTCTGCTTATAATATAATCAGTATTAGACAGTGGGAGATCCCAGTTGCGATCCCAGTTCCACAAAGTGGGATTCAGCTATCGAAAAACAAAGAAAAGCAAAGTTTTGAAGCAACCAAAACACAAGGCCTTGTTCTTTCCTAGGAGAAAAGTATGGAGTACCACACCTAGGATAAAAGCCCTTCTAAGAATCCCAATAATGTAGCCACAAAGCTTTTTACTTTGTATTCTCTGTTTAGCTTTCTGGGTTTTGGTAGAAATTTGATCTTTGTTTGTTTATTCTCTGATCTCATGTTGAAAATTTGAGTTTGCATGTGTTTGAGGTGAGGTTTTGGATCCGGGTTTGATCCCCCTGTTGCTTTCTGGGTGCTGCTCTGATTTCAGTTTCTATTTGGGAGTCTGTTCAAATCTCAAGCTTGTATTGACGTTGTTCTGTAATTACAGTGATATCCATAGACTGCTGCATCTACATTGTCTATACTGGCTCCTTTACCATTTTCCAAGTGCCCATATAGTCTTTGTGGTTGGATCATTTGTTGCTCTAATCAATGTATAAACCGTTTCTGTCTGTCATGAGATCAGAATTGTAGTTATTTTGCTTACGTACGTACAGCTGTGCTAGCTACTCGTTCTTTCTTCAAATTAATTAAACACTAGGAAGAAAAGTTGTAGATCTAGAACTGCTGTATATGTACGTCTTGTGCAGAGGTGAATCTGCTGCAGCATGTTGAAAACATTCGAACTCGATCTATAGTGGCTGCAACTAGTTTATGCTCCAAGCTAGATCGAGCTAAGGAATTTCTTGTTCTGACCAGGAATAATTGGGATTGAGGAATTTGACGTAAGAGATATATGCCAGCTGTACATGATTAATATGTCTTGAGATTTGAGGTTTAATTATAGCTTGACTATGCATACCAAGGAAAAACTGATTCTGTACTGTAAATTAATATATTTGATTAAGACTTGAGACTTAAAATTGAGGTGATTAGAACGATGACGTTCTGGTAATCCAAAACCTGTTCTTCAATACCTGGTTACATCTTGGGGTTGTTTTTGACCAGCTGCAAATCGATTGAGTTTTCTAAGTACTTATGTCTTCTGACAAATGGGTAGTATATTTCAGTTCATATATATACACTGTTATATATAGAAAATGCTGGTGTATTGTTGATGAGATCCAAAATGATGAGAGTGAACTTGAAGCTAATGTATATCTAAACTACCTAAGTCCAATTCCTGTGTTGATTAGTGTCTGTTCACAGTTGCATTTGGCAGATAGTTCAATTGGAGATTGAGTTTTGCGTGGTGTTTATGTGTTACTTGGATCTCATGTGCTTCTGATACTGTATCTGAATTCTGGTTTCAGCTTTCTTGTTTGCTGTTTTGTTGTATTCAATCCAAAGGTTACTTGAAAGATGCATTACATATTCCACTTTTTTTGCCTTCAACAGATGAAGATGCATTGGTGCAGCCTTTAAGTCATTGATTTATTTTAGCTGCGATAGTTGTTTATGGTCTATGCTATCAACTTTCTTCTGCTTATGGTTTACCAAGCTGCTAATACAAGTTACCTAGTTAGATTGTCACTGCTAGGTGCATATTTGTAGCTTGACAATTTAAGTACAGTTTATAATTTCCTTTACGATTGTTGTTTAGCTAGAATCTATATAAGATGGGAAAAGGTTCGGCGTCATGGAGAGCATATGTGGACATCTTTATAGATCTATGCTTCAAAGAGTTAGAAGCAGATAATCGTCCACACACTCATTTTTCGCCAGTGGGATGGGAGAATTTAAGGAACAACTTTAACAAAGAAACTGGTGAAAACTACACTAAGAAGCAGCTGAAAAACAAGTGGGATTCACTGAAAGATATATGGAAAAACTGGAAAGATCTCAAGGGCAAAGAAACTGGTCTTGGGTGGAATCATAGGTTACAGACCATTGATGCGAGTGATGAATGGTGGGAGAATAAGATAAAGGTTCGTAATATGTTATGTATTGTATACTGATCTATTCTAATTATATTTTTTCCAACTCTTTATAACAAATGTAATATTACTTTAACTGTAGATAAATGACAAATTTGAGAAATTGCGAAAGAAGGGTTTGGACCCTGAATTGGAAGGCAAGCTTGACAAGTTATTTTATGGGGTTTCCGCCACTGGATCTCATGCTTGGGCACCGTCATCTGGTCTACCGCCTCCTAGTAGTTTGAATACCTCTATTGATGACTACACTCTTGAAGGTAGTGGTGACTCTGATGATCTTTCAAATATGTCAACTTCTCAAGTAAGAAAAAGAAAAACTTCAAGTGCCGGAACATCTGGTGGAACATCTGAGACGAGTAGAAAGAGGAAGGGAGGAGGTGCTGCCCATATTACCGAACAAATTAATAAGCTTTGTGAGGCCATTGGCAATAAGAATGTTGAACTGGATCCTACTAGTATTAAGAGTGTGATGAGTGTGGTCATCTCATTACCGGGAGCTGGAACAAGAACCCCTTTATGGTATTTTGCTACTCGTTTGTTTCTCAACAAAGAGAAGAGATAGATGTTTTGTACTATGGATGATCCCGAAGATAAGTTGGCGTGGCTACAGTTTGAAATGTCGGAGAAAGACATCTAGAAGTCAGGAGAGATAGAGAGAGTTGTTGTTTTTGTTATGTGTACCACTACCAACATAAGCACTTTAGGCAACGAAATGGAAAACAACGCGCAACGAGGGGGGAATTTCGTTGCCTATAGTTTACAATAGGCAACGAAATGGATTTTCGTTGCCTATTGTAAACTATAGGCAACGACATCTTTGCCTATAGTAAAAAAATCGTTGCCTAAAGTCCATTTTATAGGCAACGAAAAAAATCGTTGCCTATAGTTTTCGTTGCCTAAAGTTTGGTTATAGGCAACGAAAAAATCGTTGCCTATAGTTAATAGGCAACGAAAAATAAGTATAGGCAACGAATTACTATTTCGTTGCCTATAATTAGTATTATATCAGATCTAGCCAGCAGCTATTCAAATCAAAATCGGTGGAAAAATCTGAAACGTTTTGGAATCGGCAGTACATTTCAGGATGGACAAGAGTTGGATGAGGCTGGATAGAACTGATGCAAGATATGGGCAGGGAATTAGGAGATTTCTGGAATTTGTGGCGGCTAATTGTGGAGAGTTGCCAGTGCATTATTGTCCATGTAAACAATGTCGGTGTCGCGGCAATCGTTGTCCCATTGCTACAGTTGAGCGACACCTTCATAGAAACGGATTTTGGAATAAGTACACCCGTTGGATTTATCACGGTGAAGCATCAGCAGCAGCCGATCCGCATGATCATGGACAATTTGCTGATACTGCGAGGTCATCCAATTATGATCCCACCAGGAGGTTCATCGACGATATGTTTCCTCATGAGAGCGGTGTATATGATTCTGAAGCGCCCGTATATGTTCCTCCAGAAGTTGAGAATTTTCCTCACATTGAGCCAGTCCAGCCATTACCTAGAGTTTATGTCAACACACGTGGTATGGACAAGTACCACAACCTGATTCAGATGCATCAAACTCCGTTGTACCACGGATGTCCTAAGACAGTCCTTGAAAGTGTGATGGCAGTGATGCAGCTAAAAGTGGAGACCAAGAGCACCGTGGCAGCGGTCGATAGGTGGCTTCAGTTGACTGGTGATCTGCTGCCCCCCGGTCATCGTCTTCCCCCCACTCATCGTAAGATACGACATGTCCTCAAAGATCTTGGACTTTCGTACACCAAGATTCACGCATGCATGTATGATTGCGTTCTCTTTTGGGGTGTAGACGATGACGGGAAGGATCTATCGAAGCTTGAATACTGTCCGGTGTGTGGTACGGAAAGGTGGAAGTACACTCCTGCAGGAAACAAGAAAGCAGTGAAGATACTTCGGTATTTCCCACTTATTGATAGGCTGGAAAGGTTGTTCATGTGTGCATTCACGGCGAAAGCTATGAGATGGTGGGCTGAGAGGACTTTGCCTGACGATGATATCCTTAGACACCCTGCTGATGGTCAGGCTTGGAAGCACCTGGTGAATGTGTTTTCTGATTTTGCAGCTGAAGTCCGAAATGTTTGGCTGGGGCTATCGACTGACGGATTCAACCCCTTCGGCAACATGAGTCAGAAGTACAGCATATGGCCCGTTATATTGGTACCGTACAACCTTCCTCCGTGGATGTGCATGAAGAAAGAATATAATATGCTTACTCTGTTGATTCCAGGGCCGGGTTATCCAGGAAAGTGTTTGGATGTGTACATGAGGCCATTGATTATAGAGCTTCAGCAGTTGAGTACAGTTGGTCATCCCACTTACGACAGGTTTAAAAATGAGATGTTCCGAATGCGTGCTATGCTTGTGGGCACAATCAGTGATTTTCCAGGTCGAGGGATGTTGTCGGGAAACCCAACCAAGGGGTACAGGGCCTGTCCAGAGTGCATGACTGCCATGTTTGGACAAGCTCATTGCTCGAAGATTGTCCATATGCGTCACCGATGTTGGCTTCCACGACATCACCCATTTCGCCAGGACGCCCAGGATTTTGACGGCACTGTAGAAGAAGGTCTGCAACCCATGGGATGGACTGGAGATGAAATCTTAGAAGTCCTGAATGAGTATAATTTTGGGCCATTGAGCAATCATCCTGAGGTTGTTGCGACTATACCGAAGATACCCGACAGGTATAAGTTCTGGACACACAAGAGCATCTTCTGGGAACTCCCGTACTGGCGGATGTTGCCTATCAGGAACTATCTAGATGTCATGCACATAGAGAAGAATGTGTGTGAAAGTGTGGTGGGCACCGTTCTAAATTGGCAAGGTAAAACCAAAGATGGCCCTAAAGCTCGCGTTGATTTGGAAAAAATGAAACTGCGGGAACATCTGTGGTTGAAAAAGAAGGGGAGAAAGATGCCCCAAGCTCCTTACACGGTCACGCGTGACGAGAAGCATGAAATTTTTGTGTGGATGGCTAACGTCCAGTATCCTTATGGGTTTGCTGGAAATATAAGTCGGTGTGTTAACTACAGGGACAATAAGATTTATGGATTAAAGAGTCATGACTGCCATGTACTACTTCAACGCCTCTTCCCTATTATGATTCGAGGGTACTTTGATGATGAGGTGGTAGAGCCGTTAGTGGCGCTGTCAAGGTTCTTTCAAAAGTTATGCACCAGAGAAGTGAAAATGTCAGACCTCGAAGAAATGCGAAAGGACATCATTTTTATCATGTGCAAGTTGGAGAGGATTTTCCCCCCAAATTTCTTCGACATCATGCCTCACTTGATGATGCATCTTCCCGAGCAATTGATGCTCACCGGTCCCGTTCACTACACTTGGATGTATCCAATGGAGAGGTATATACCCCGCATTTGTATGATGTTTGCTAATTAAGTCTTTATATATTAATTTATTCTTGTTCTACGTACAACAATAATAACAAGCTGCTTTCATCATTGTAGACAACTGGGAGAGTACAAAGGGTATGTACATAATACATCTGCACCTGAAGGGTGTATCGCCGAAGCATATCTTGCGAACGAGTGCGTAACGTACGTCAAACTGTTTTTGGGAGCGCTTGAGGACCCACATTCGAATATGTCGGTAGATGAACCCCAGTTCAACCTTTCTGTAGTCTCTAATGATGTTTATCCACAGAGTAGGTTGCACGGGGAGTGGGAGTTGACACCATATGAGTTAGACATTGCACACTGGTGTGTACTCATTAATTGTAAAGAAGTTAAATATTGGAAAGACACACACCTTGGAAGTCCAGAGGTTCGCGGGGATGTTGCGTACCACAATCGGACCTTTGCAAATTTTTTTGGCACATGGGTGAGTATATATTCATTTAGTCATAATATATATGACGTGTAAAAGCAAATTGTGACGGTTATTTATATGAAATGTCGTATCTAATGTTGACGGTTATTTATTTCAGATGAACTATGTAGAAGATGATGGTTACCCACAATGGTCACACGCATTGAGGCTCTTGGCTATGAAACCTATATCATCAAAAGTTTACGCGATGTGTAGGGTCAATGACGTGAAATTTATGTGTCAAGAAAGAGACAATAGGGTGAAGACACAGAATTGTGGGGTAATGGTGCATGGTGGGGATAACGACCCTGACTACTACGGGGTACTCCATTCAGTGGTTGAACTCATGTATGGTGAGCGCATGAAAGTTTACTTGTTTAAGTGCAGATGGTTTGATACTCGTCCGGAGAACGTTCGCATCGATCAATATGGATACATTTCCGTGAATACTGCCACAAGTTGGTATGAGGAGGATCCTTTCGTTCTTGCCACATCGGTCAAACAAGTGTTTTACCTTGACGATCTTATGAACAGACCCCCCTGGAAAGTAGTAAACCATGTGCAAGCTAGGAATGTGTACAATGCTGCCACACTTGGTGAAAATGAAGATGACGAAGAAGTTGCAGCATACCAAGAGGGAAATGGAATTGACATTCCGAAATCCGATACAATTCGCCATTATAATGTTCGACCTGGTATTGTGGTTCAAAATTCTGGAGCAGCACTTCTAAATGTTAATCCAAATGACTTTGATGAAGACTCGAGTGACGAGGACGAGGAGCGACACCTATTACCAGACTTCAACTATCAAACTGCGTCAGACTCTAGCGATGATTCTGATTATCAGCCTTAGTTAGAGATGTAATTGAGTATAGTCTTCGAGCTTGTATTCAGTTGATTAACTCCTAAATGTATATATGTGTTGATCGAATCGAAGTTTACTTGTGTAATTTGATGGATTAGTTTAACGGTTATTTTCATGTATGTTGTGGAAAACATGTGAATTTCGTTGCTTATAAATTGAAGTTCGTTGCCTTTAACATTGATTTCGTTGCCTTTAACATTGATTTCGTTGCAGTTAACATTGATGTCGTTGCCTTTATCATGGATTTCGTTGCTTTTGTTATGCATTTCGTTGCCTATAGTATAGGCAACGAAAATTTCGTTGCCTATAGTATAAGCAACGACACACTTCGTTGCCTTTAGGGTGCATTTCGTTGCCTAAAGTATACGCAACGATACACCTCGTTGCCTATAGTCTTGATTTCGTTGCCTAATGTATATGCAACGAAAAATTCGTTGCCTATAAGTCCTCCTCGTTGCCTATACTATAGGCAACGATGCCACCATTTCGTTGCCTATAGTCCTGGAATATATTTCCAGCTCGCGAACAGCTCCGCCGCAACTAGCATTCTCTCCGCAAACCTCGCCGGATTTCTGCCCTCTCCGCAACCCGAAAAGTACGGTTCACATTCTCCCTCTCTCCTTACTTGAATAAACAACGTGATTTTAGTTGGATTTGTGTTGGGTTGTTTGTTGGGTTGATTTTAGATGGATTTGTGTTGTGATTTAGGTTAGGTTGTGTTGGATTTGTGTTGGGTTGTTTGTTAGATTGATTTTAGTAGGATTATATTGTGGATTAGAGGATTATATTGTGGATTATATTGTGGAGTAGGATTATATTGTGGATTGTGGATTAGGATTATATATATTGTGGATTATATTGTGGATTATATTGTGGATTAGGATTATATTGTGGATTGTGGATTAGGATTATATTGTGGATTATATTGTGGATTGTGGATTATGATTATATTGTGGATTATATTGTGGATTATATTGTGGATTAGGATTATATATATTTAGTTTATGTAATTAGAATTGGGAATAATTAGAATTGGGAATAATTAAGTGTGATTTTAGTTTGGTTATTTAGTTTAGGTAATTAGAATTGGCCGGGAATAAGTGTGATTGTTAGTTTGGGTTGTTCATTTTAGTTAGACAAAATTTAAATTTAGGTTATTGTTGCCTCAATTGTAAGGTATTCATTATGTTATTTTGTTGCAGACATTAATAAAAATGTCCGTGTTCAAAAGATTGATTCCCGGGAAAAGTGGGAAACAAAAAGGAGCTTCCTCCTCGTCACCTCAAGGAGCGACACCTCAAATGTCCTCCGGGTTGAACCCTCAAGGACCCAGGAGTGGGTCTAGGTCCGTTGGTGGGAGTTCTGGAAGCACCGTACCGGACAGTCTTGAGACCGTCTATGTACATTCCAATCGTCATCTCCAACTTCTTGCCACATCCCAGGATCCCCAAGGTCCACGTCACTCGGTGTCTCATGAACGACCCTCCCGCAACAGCAGCCGAAACTCCACCACGGAATCCGGTCGTCACTCAGTCAGCGGCGAACGCCCAAATAGTACGAGGGTACTATTTGGGCGTTCGCAGCAGGACCCACCGCGTATGCCACCTCTTCCTCCCAATGCGGCGACGCCACAACCTGATTCCGGATCAGCTGGGCCATCCGGCAGTGCATCCCGCACGGATTCTGTGCACTTATGCCCGCCAAGGGACTTGTTCTTCCCTACGGTTATTCCGAAGATACCTCAGCTCGACCCTAACAACGTGGCCGTCTATGATGAGGACCCGTTCACGACGCCTGAGGAAGCATACACATATGAGCCGTTCTCTCAACCTCTGTTGAGTGTGAGGGTTAAGGGTCAGCTCACTTACGAGAATGGTAAGTTTATGTTCATTTACTAGATACAGTACATTAAATTAGGTTCTATTTCTTAATTTCCTTCTTTTGTACCGTGTCTTAGGCACCGTCGTCAACCCTAAAGCTAAACAGAGCAGAGGTACCACAACCGGGAAGGGTATTGAAGATCGAGTCGGTGACAATCGGGCTCATATTGATTATGAAGATGATGGGGAGGCTATCGAGTATTCTGACAAAGGGATGTATGCTAGCCAAGCAGGATTTGTCATACGTGATTTCGTCCCGATGTTGTGGGATTCGTGGGGTTCAGTTGATGCTGAAGTGAAGGCCCGAGTGCATAATGCACTGTTGGTGAGTTAAATTTACATTAATTTGTCATAAAAATAGACGTTCTTATATATTATTGTAAGGCACCAAACATACATATTTATGAGGCTAATTATGTATACGTGTATTGCAGCAATGGTTTATTATTGACGATCGGCTGAAGGAGCCCGGGGGGTGGTGTGAACGAAAGCTCACGTCTAGGTGATGTGATTTTGGATTTATATAAGGCTAAGTATCCTTATATGATTTGTGAATACGTTAGATTTGTGAATATAAAGTGTTGGTTATATGATATTTTTGTTGCATCAATATAGGTATCGAGAGTGGAAGTCTCACTTGAAGAAGTTCTGGGAGGAGAACATAGATAAAGGCCGAAATGGCACTCCAAGTGAGTTCAGATACCGGGAGTACGAGTGGAACTGGCTTATAGCCCACTGGAAGCATCCCAAACTTGTGGTATGCACATGAATTATGTTGCGTACCTAAATCTAAACTAATATTATTATTATTATTAATTTACCTACATTTTATGATATATTATTTTATATACGCAAGAGGTAGTAGGTAAATCTCTATCTATGTTATTAATTTAATATGTAGGTAAATCTCTAATATATTGTGTAGGTAAATTAAATTATACAATTTACATTGTTTATACGAAGTAAAGATAGTGAACTGTATTAGTGATTGAGATGCTAGAAATTAAAACAAAAAATAACAAAGATTAAATTATTTCCCTGCAGAATAACATGAAAAAACCTAGAAATTAAAGGAAACAATTCTAGGTCCGAGGACTAAATATGTGAAAAATAAATGGGTTGGATTTTAATCAAAAAAATTAATGTTGCGAGGATATTCTCTAATTTATGCTATATATATAATTGGCTAATAATTGTGCACATTTTCTTTTTCTACAAGCACATTTCGAAACAAAATGCTAAAAACCGAGCGCAGAACGTGAACCCACATCATTGCGGTTCCCGAACGTATGAGAGATGGACTCGACGTGGGGCAAGGTTGGAACCAGAGACTGATCCTCTCGTGTATTCCATCCGACATGGGTATCCGAACAACCCTGAATATGTTGTAAGTATCTAATAAATATTTGTCCATATTTGATACATCTCATGTTTAATTAATTCTTGTATTTTACTCAATTATTAATGCGTCACCGATTTTGCATTGTCTATTAGGAGAGATTGGTTGAGTCGATCCCAAAGGTGCGTGCTAAAGTAGCTCGAGAGCTGCATCAGGGGTGCACGGAGGAAGAGGTGACCCAGTATGCATCTCAGGTTGACCACATGACGCCCATTAATGCGGCGAGGTGCGTGTCAGATGCGATTCCCGTTGGAAAGAACAAGTTTTGGGCCAAGGGGATGGGTTACAGAGGAAATGGAGTCTTGAAGATGACTCCAGAATTCTCCAGCGGGTCCAGCAGTTCTAGGTCGTCCGGCCTACAAGAGCAGATTCAGAGGCAGCAGGAGGAGATTCGGAGGCAGCAGGAGGAGTTGGAGGAGATGAGGTGTGCCAGGGAAGCCATGGAGCAGGAAAGAGCCCGTGAGAAGGAGCAGCACGACCAAATGTGGGCATTCTTTCAATCTCAGCAACCTCGGGAGGCTTCGCACCCGCACCCACAGACTCAGCCAAATCTGTTCACGCCTACAACACAGCCGCAGTATTTTGGGGGTCACCAGCAGCCGCCGTTATATGGGGACCACCAGCAGCCGCCGCAGCAGCATCAGTTTTGGACGGGTGCCGAGCAGCCGCCGCCTCCGCCGCCGCAGCATCAGTTTTACGGGGGTGACCAGCAGCCGCAGCTTCATCAGTTTTATGGGGATGACGACCAGCAGCACCAGGAGGGTTCACACGAGGACTTCCTCAATTCTGTTAACTTTGATCAGTAGCACGTAGCTAGTTTTTGATTTCGGTTGAAATGTGTACGCTGTTGTGGTTTGAACTCATGTAAATGTTGTAAATGTTGCAGATTCTGGAATTGGGCCCAATCCAGAATCAAGTATTTTTTTAAAAAATTCCACACACTATAGGCAACGAAATGGACCAATTTCGTTGCCTATAGTTTGCCAGAAATGCAAAAATTCAAACTATAGGCAACGAAATTCAAAAGTATAGGCAACGAAATTCAAAAGTATAGGCAACGACGTCGTTGCCTATAGTTTGAAAGGTGACATCCTGTTTAGGGTTTAGGCAACGAAGAAGTCGTTGCCTATAGTGAAACTATAGGCAACGAATTAAGCTGGGGTCGTTGCCTATTGTTGAAAACCCTAACCCCTAAACCCCGAACTATAGGCAACGAATTGGTTATTGATTTCGTTGCCTATAGTATAGTCAACGAACTATAGGCAACGAAAGTATAGGCAACGAAAATTCGTTGCCTATAACTATAGGCAACGAATTTTGGACTATAGGCAACGATTTGAAATCGTTGCCTATACCTGTTATTCTGGTAGTGTGTAATGACTATTGTGTTTTCTTAAGACTATCTTGTATGGATGTTATGAGTTAATTTGGAATTGATAGCTTCTAAAGCTTTAGTTTGGTTTAGTCATTGTACTCAGTGTTATTATAGACTGAACTGTATGGAGTTTATGCATACAATGTTTGGCTTTTCTGATTTAGTTTTGTTTATTTTATACACATTGTTGAAAGTCCAATTTGTTGTTTCTCTGAAGTTTGCCACTTTTATTTTTTTCATTTTCAACTTGTGTGTTATGTTGTCTAATATGTGTTCTTTTCCTAACTTATATGAACAGAAGCTCGCTTGAATATTAATTAGTTGGTGTATCAACTTGGTTTTACACTATGGACACTCGAGCATCGGATGAAATAGAAGAGCTGAAACGTGATGCTGGAGTATTAGGCGTGTGTCTTTTGGCTCAACACTATTTTGATACCTATGTTCACAAGACACCGTGCATGACATCCACGCAAACGGGAAATAAATGGTTGATAGAAGTTCTAAGAGGACATGAAAGCCGTTGTTATCATATGTTCAGAATGGATAAGGAGGTTTTTAGTAGATTATCTAATGATTTAGAAGTTAACTATGGGTTGATGGGTTCAAGAAGCACGAGTCATACTGAAGTGTTGGGGATGTTTTTACATATACTTGGACACGGGATTGGAAACAGATTGGCCCAAGAGCGCTTTCAACACTCTGGTGAAACAATCAGTAGGTATTTTGGACAAGCCTTAGATGTCGTTTGTCGTATGGCTCAAGATATCTTGAAACCAACAGATCCAGAATTCAGAAGTATTCCTCCAAAGATTCTAAATGATAGGAGATACATGCCTCATTTTAAGGTATGTAAAGAATCTTACACTAATACTTTAATGTATAGTTGTTTGTATTTGATTGCATCTTCGTTTGTCTAGTGTAATATTTTCATATTGAATGTAGGATTGCATTGGTGCCATTGATGGTGTCCACATTGAAGCTTCAATTCCTTCTCACAAGCAAGTGCCATATATTGGAAGGAAAGGAATACCGACACAAAATGTGATGGCTGTTTGTGACTTTGATATGCAATTTATATTTCCATGTGCTGGATGGGAAGGATCTGCTCATGATACTAGAGTTTTCCTATCGGTATTACGAGACAACGCCATGAATTTTCCAAAACCTCCACAAGGTAATTGCGCTTACTCGCTTTTGTTTGTTAATTCGACTAACATATAATACGTCTTTGTACTGTTTTTATCTGATTTATTATGATTGTCAACATTATATAGGTAAATATTATCTTGTAGACTCTGGGTACCCACAAATGAATGGTTATTTAGGACCATACAAAGGTGCAAAAGCTCATCATCAACAATATCGAAGGAGGCAACCGACTAATTCTGAAGAGTTATTCAACCAGAGACACTCTTCCCTTAGAAGTGTTATCGAGCGCACTTTTGGAGTTTGGAAGAAGAAGTGGAAGGTTTTGAAGAACATGTCAAGTTTTTCATTCGACAAGCAAGTGAAGATTGTGATTGCGACTATGGCCCTTCACAACTATGTAAGGAGACATTCTCGTCTTGATAAACATTTTGTTAACATTGGAGAAGGATCAGGTGACAATGCAAATGGTGAGGATGATGCAGAAGAAGAAGGATCTCCAGTTACTGAAGGTCTAGAAGCACGACAAATGGAAATAGTGAGGAACAACATAGCGCAAAGTCTAATGAGTAGCCGAAATGTTTGATTATGGCCTAATCAAACATTTTCGGTAGATTTCTATTTGTCGAGACGGTTGAGTTATGTAGTCAAAGCCTAATCTTAGTTTAACATTTAAATCGGAGACGAGTCTTTTCATTTGGTATCCGTCATTTAAAATATCGAGCATGATATCAATTAAGAATGTATGTGAGATGATTGATATTTTTACAATCGTTATTATTTTTATTATTGTAGGTAATATTTAATTAAAATAAAATCAAAAACAAAAAAAAATAAAAAATAAAGTACTTGTGACTTTTACTTTTAGATTTACCAAACACTTCTATTTTTAAAAGTCATTTGAAAAAAAGTATTTACCAAACACCCCCCTCCTTTTCTATTAAGAAGCTTATTTGAATATGAAAAAAAGTTAACTTTTCTTTTAAGAAAAGCATTACCAAACATAGCCTTAGAAGAATCTCCACTGGTCACACCGTGAAAGAGTAATGCGTTATCAAACATTTCTTGCGGCTCACAGTCGTCACCAGAATAAGCAACCAACTGCTTGTTGCTTCGCCATTCTTCTAGACAATGGCGACCCTCCCTCTGACGATTTTTCTTTCCTGCTGATCTATATGCTGAGTTAAAGCTTTTATTTTGCGACTCGAAGGCCAAATTTGACCCAATCAGTGGCTCAGGACCTGGAAGAATTGATTGGTACTCTCTTAGGTCAATGATTTCAAGATTTTACAATTGTAAGGAGCTTGCAGGTTTCCTCTGCCCTTTCTAAATTCCCAAGACTTGATACTTCAGGGAGTGAATCATAAACTGTCAGATCTGATACTGATAGACACGCACTAAAAGAAGACTGGACATGAGAAGAAATTTGTGAATAACCACCAATGCAGTCTGTCCTGGCAATATAGTCATTACCGCTTTTACAACAAAGACTCCGCCTCAAATCATCAGAATTGCTATTGCTTCGGTTGACTGGAGGATCATTCTGATTAAGGACTTCGTAGAATGATTTCTCAGCAGCTTGGAGGGCCAAAGAGTCCTGCAACATGCAAGGCTTATCCTCAATGTCATCTTCCAGAAGAATATCACTTATGTACTTGAGAAGAGGATTATTGTAGTCAACAGCATCTCCATCCGAATTAGGGTTCAACAGAGTAAGTGAATCACCTGGAATGTCTAAGCTGGTTGGAGGAGAACGAGGATTGATGCATTCATGATTTACGTTGAAATTTGAATGAGAATAGTTTGAAGCTGAGCCCTGGTAAAATTTGAATGTTTCCATGGGAACAGAAAATCTCTCGTAAAGTGTATCCGTTGCAACAGATCTTCTGAGAAGGGTATTCATTACAGCAACCTATGTTGCAGAAAGAATCTCAAGAGTCCTGTGGAATCAACTCATGACCAAGATCTTTAGGACAAAGAAAGTCACATGGATATCTGAACATCCAGTAAAAAGAAAAAACAAGAGTCAGATTCGTACAGTAAAACAGGTATGAACATGAACAAGATAACAAAACATTGAATTTGATAGAATGAATAAATGCGTAAGAATGGATAGTATCTCACACCCTGAGGAATCTATATATGATTGGAAGGTGATGGGATGTGTGGCATACGGATCTTTAAAAGAGCTTGACAGGAAATCTCCATAGCAATGGACCTTCTGTCTGGGAATGCCTCAGATCAATGAAGCTAGTCAGCCTCCAGCTTGCAACAACTCCAGGGCCATATAGAAGAGCCAAACAATGAGTTAGTGTACAATTCAAGAAGAGACTAAAAACAATTCCCTATATAACAGAGTTGGTCCACTGTGCAAATGAATAGTACTATTCATTTGAACAGTGGACCAACGTGCCTCCCGCCTGCTCACGTGACTTTTCGTTTGGAGTCTTCTTATCTTTTCTCCCTTGCGTGGAGGTTCTCCAGTGTTGAGTTCTTTGATCAAGACGTCCAACTGTTCTTCTCTTTTGCGATCTTTGGCTATTTATTTTCGATCTTTGATTCTTTGGTGCAGAGGTCGGCGGACCACCGATCTCATCGGGAAAACTTCTTCCTTATTGCGGGCAGTGGGTATAAGCACTTCTTCCTTCCTATCAATTGTTTCTCTGTGCTTTCAAGTTTCTGCCTTTGTCCCATGTTGTTTGAATTGATGGTATTGCTGTCTGATTCAACTTTTGGCAAATTGCTTGATTGAGTCTTCTGTGATTTTCTATTCTGTGGGAAAACAACGCCAACTTTTGGGTTTACGCTTATGTTGTTTGTTAAATGAGTTTGTGGTGTTGCTATTTTGGGCATCGCTGGGGTGTGTGAACTTGGTTATTGATTTGGTGCTTTATTTCCCTTTTTTGCATTTGTAAAGACGAGATTGCTGTTTATCTTCGTGCCTTCGGCCTCATTGTTGTTAATTTTTTTTAGCTCACATGTTTGACTTCACCCAAGACGATCGTGCTGGTTTTAGCTCTCTGCCTCACACTTTTCTGCATGTCATGTGTGCAAATTCATTGTAATTTCCCTTTTCTGCATTTGTTTTCCAAACTTCTGATCGTGAGCTTCGAAAATAAGGAGTCCCCTGTCTCCATAACCAGATCAGGAGGCATATTCATTGAGTTGATTTGGTCTTCCATTACTGCGTTATCATTTGTTTGTGGCATACATGTGTCATGTGTATCATTTTGCTGAAAAGAAATGCTGTTGGGAACATTTATTCTATCATGGTGGCATCAAGTGAATCAATCTTTGCAGGTGGACCTAGGCAATTGGTGTCTGGACATTTGGATCAGTGTTGTATTTGATTGTCTTTGTGATATCTGAACATGGTATATTCATTTGGAAATATTTCTTTTTTGTGATGGCATGGACAGTTGTAATGGGACTTATATCTCTGGATGGTGAAATTTTTTTGTCATTACAAGTCTGGTGGACTCTAAATCAGTCTGTATTGATCCAGGGTAGGTTGGAATTATTGCTGTGCAAGTATACTTTGTTCGTGCATGTGGTCTTTTAACTTGAACCTAGGATTTTTTCCTATGTTGAAATGGTATGTGCGAGAAGTTGAGTTCGCATTGTGGAGTTGTAACTGTAGATGCATTGAGACATGCTGCATTTGTTGTTGTTGCATAACAAGGTGAGACTTTGCATTCTGTTCTGGTGTTTCTGCGTCAAATTTGGCTTTGTTTGGATGATTATGCAGCAGCATCTGTGGTTCTGCCTTTCTTTTGGGCCGGTCAAACAGTATATTTTTGCTTTATGAGTGTTCCCAAATAGTTGATCAGTAGTTATTTAACTGATATGTGGGTCAACAGAAAGCAATTGCAGGCATTGTGTTGTCTTATATTTTATGCAGTGGTTGATAATTTGGTGATAATCATGTATGGAATCTATGATTGTTGTGGTGATAATCAGGTTCAAATTGAATTGGTGATGGATGCTATTATGTTTATGATTTTAGGTATGGATGAACATAGAAACTTACTTTCTGTGATTGACAAAGATCAGATGGTAGGATCATTCAGCTGCTTTGGAGAGACAACAACTTCATTAACCACTATTCATAATCTGTCCCCAACTGTTGGAGATGGGCAATCTTTTTGCAAGGGACAACGTTTCTTTCAGAAGGAGGACACAGGTGCACAATTGATAGTGTCGATGGAAAAAAACATTTTCCCTCGCCATCATGTTGATGAAAATGTACCCAGCATAGTTGAATCAAGTAATACAAAAATTGGTGTTGATGGAGATTTTCGTCATTCTTTATCAGGTAGACTGTACCAACTTTTTTTTTCCTTGCATTAGCTATTTCCTGGGCAATTTTTTGTTTCGGTTTCTCATTTTTCAGGAATTTGTAGGGGCCTTAGGTCATATCGCTTTCTTATATGCAGTACGTGTACCTGATGACAAAATTATGCATTGAGGGTGTTATGGTCTAATTTTTCTTCTTTTGTTATTGGGTATTGTAGTTTGTGGGGTGGCTAACAATGTTGTGTATGGCATTTTCTGGTCTTTCTACAATACATAGCATTGATCATCAAGTTGTTTCTCAAAATACCTCGGGTGGTTTCTTGCAGATTGTGTGTGTTGTTCTCATGTCATTTTCATTTTTTTTGTGAGTTTTCCTGGAATAACAATCATATTTTCCTCTGTACAATGTCATGACATAGATATTGTTGAGCAACGACTGACCAAGGGACAATGTCTACTTGAATCTGTGGTTGGAGAGTCATTAGTGCCTGATCATACAATGGCATTGACCAGCGACCTCAGCATAGGTAAAGCAATCTAATGGCATGGTCTGGATCTTGGAGGCATGGAATCTTTTAGCAAACCACACTGTTTTTTTGACTCCTTCTGGAATTTTTTTGTCTAGGGACAACAACAAACAGTTGCATTGACGGTGCTGATCTTCATGAGACTATTGCTGGTAATATAATAATTATTGTCTAGCATATTTACTGCAACAACTTCTTTCTTCTTCTTGCCTAAAGTTCACTCGCAACTATAATATATTGGGTGGCTGAGAAATCCGTGGCAATTTTAGGCTTTGTTTGGTTACTGTTTTGATTTCTGTCTCTGTTCCATGTTCTGACTGTGTATTGATCTGTTGTTTTTTGTTTGAAAATCCATTGGTGTAATTTGTTTTGTTTGATTGACTTTATTTTTTAGCTGTGCAACGAAAGAAAAGTGTATCTCACCCAAACAAAGGCACCTCAGTATTGGTTGACACAACACCACAACCGAAGAGAACTGTTGGCAAAAGACCCCGTCTTGGAGTAATTGGATCAAACAGTCAAGCCATTGCCTATAATGAAGATCATCGTCCTTTTTTGTCAGGTTTTATGCACCACCTTTATTTTTGCTTCTGTTAGCTGTTGTTTTCTGGGTGTTTTCCCGTTTGAGATGTTGGTATGATACGTTGGTGGGTAGTTGTTTGTTTCCAAGGTTGGGATTGTCATTTGTAGGTTTTTTTGTTGGTGGATTTAACTCATATCATTGAGGCAGCTCATGTCATGCAGCGTGTGTATATAAATGCCTGTGATGGATGGTGTATTTACAGTTCACATGATAATTTTGCTTTTACAAATAGGGTCTGCATGATAAAAAGTCTGCACATTTTGGGTGTTATGGTTTGAGTTTTCGTTGGCTGTTGTTAGGTGTTGTAGTTTCTGAGCCGGTATACCGATACTATGTGCAGTAGGTATATTGCAATTTGTCCATGTCTGTGAGATTACTGTGTGTCTTTGCTAACATTGCAATTAAATTTCTTTGCCTAAACTAATCACAGTTTCATGCATCTATGCTCCTTCTTGGAAAGATTTTGCGTATCATCCACAATTTGTTCTTGCTAATATTTGCGTCCATGTAATATGGAATTTACATTTACATTTCGGTGTGATATTGACAGTGCAAGGACTGTTGATAGGTTACTGTGTGTTGCTCTTGGTTCAACGATAGATCATTTAATTGTTTCTTTCGATGTGTCCTTTTGTTTAGCCATGGGGCGGAAGAAAAAAAGACGCTTAGGGAATAAGGATGTCTCCATGTGCCTTCACATGACACCACAGTCAGAGAGGAGCATCAGTAGCAAACGTTATTTGTCTGCAGGAAATAGCATTGGTAATGAAGTTGTTTCTCAAAATTCCTCAGGTACTTGCTCACCGACTGGATATTTGCTCGCATGTTATTTCCCTTTTTTGTGGGCGGCTTTTGGTGGAACAACAAAGATATTGTTTTTTGGGAAATGACCTGATATAGATATTGTTCAGTGACAATTGGATGAGAAACAACTTCTTTTTGAAATTATGGTTGGAAAATCGTTGGTGATTGACCATACAATTGCATCGACCAGTTACCTACAAATAGGTGATCCAAACTGATGGCATGTTGGGGATGGTCAAGGCATCGAATCTCTTACCAAAGCACAATGTCTTTGTTTAATGCTTTCCTGATAAATCTTTTGTAGGGACAATGACAAACAATTGCGACGATGATATTGATCTTGACCAGACTATTGCAGGTGATGGACTCATTATTTTGCAGCGTCTTCATTGTGATGACTGTTTCAATTTTATTGTGTTTAGATTGTTTGATGGAATCAAAGTTCATTTTTTAGATATTGTTGGCAAGAAGGCCCATAAGTCTGTTAATCAAGGTTCAGCATCAAATCAAGCAGGAGTTACTTCATCTAAAAGAGCATGCCTGTTTGCCAGCACCTCTCACCAACACCAACCTTCTGAATGTTTGGAAACTCATCTGCACAAAAGTTCCGATGATGAAGTGCAAGAGGACAGTGGCAATGAAGAAATCCATGGAATCCTATCAGGTCTTACCACGTTTTCTATGTCCTTTTCGGTGCATTGTTTTGTCCTGGGTGTTGACTGTAGTGAGCTTTTCTGATAATTTTCCTGTTGTGGTTGTGATAAATTTGTTTTCCCGGTCAGTGTTTTTTTGGATGTTATTCTGTTTTGTTTGTAGAATATCATTGATATAATAGCTGTACATTTGTTTTGCGTGTGATTCTGAATTATTTGCATTTTCCCTGTTGTTTTCCATCATTTTCTGTGATCGAATGATATGGTATTCCTGTGCTTGGGCGCCAGAAAACTTCTTCCTTATGAATTGTTACTATTGCCTCCCTGTGCTTGGAAATTGGTGTGTATCATAGACCGGAGAAATCATATCTTCTGAGATCACTTACTCATACCATGACATGCATCAGTATTTATTTAAGTCTTTTTTCTTATCCTTATCAATTCTCTGGCTGTGTATTGAGTTTTTCATTTCCGCTTTTTGGGTGATCATTTTTGTGCAATTGCATAATCACGCCATACATATTGTGCTGACATCTTTTCCATGCTAAATTTGGTTAACTGATATGGTCTCTGACAACAAACCATTTATGTACTTGATTGTTGAGGAAAGAATAAACTGGTTTGGTTTTTCCTACAATTAGATATATTGTGATTGAAAATAGTCTTCTATATATTTTTTTGTCTCTTATCATTGGTTGGTTATTTTAATCTCGATTATTGCTTATGGATCCTAGGTGTTCGTGTTGGGTCTTTTGGACAAGCAATTTATCAACAAAATCGAGCAGGTTAGGACTGATTTTCATCTAAACGATTAAATCCAATATTCCTTAACAATTATTGGTGCAAAAAACTTGGTGTGCCTGATATTATTATGGTTGAAATTGCATGTGTGGTTGTTGATTATGAAGATTGTGGTGATGATGATCATGTATGCAGACATTGTGCCGCCCATTTTTGGTTAAATGAATCAGTACAAAAAAAACAAAATACACAGCCAATGTATACTCATTGTTGTGAAAAATGCCGTGTTGAACTTCCAATATCACATTTGACACCTTCTTTCCTTGATGAATTGCTAGATGCAAAGAATGGTAGAAGGAGTATTTTGTTTCGTGATAATATTAGGGTCTATAATTCGATGTTTGCTTTTACATCCATGGGAGCTAAGATTGAATATGACATCAATTGTGGAGGAGCACCTTATGTTTTTAAGATCTGTGGTCAAGTACATCATCTAATGGGTTCAGTTTTACCATCTGAGGGACAGTCTCCTAGGTATGCTCAATTATATGTATATGACACTGAACATGAAATTCGAAATCGTATTACAACAATTGATCCAAATGATTCCAATCATAAGATTGATACCAATATTGTAACAAACTTGATAGAATTATTGGATGAATATAATGAATTGACCAAAGAATATCGATCTGTGAGAGATGCTTTTGAAAATTCTTTGTTACCAAAATTTGATATGACTGTGCTTGACCGCGAACAAAATGACAGCAAACAATATGAATTACCTTCTGGTGGTGAAATTGGTGGATTAATTGTTGGTGATATAGGTGACTTTAATTCAAATAGAGATATAATTGTGCGGTCTAATGAAGGATATCTAAAACGCATCTCCAAAATTCATCCAAAACTTATGTCCTTGCAATATCCACTTCTTTTCCCACATGGAGAAGATGGCTTCAAGATTAACATCAAATTAAAATCTATGCCACATAATTCTGGGAATAAGGAAAAAAAATTGTCTATGAGCAAATTTATCTGTTATCAAATTCATGATAGATCAAATCAATCAAGTACTTTATTAAAAGGTGGAAGATTATTTCAACAATACTTGGTTGATGCATATGCAACTGTTGAAGAAAATCGTTTGGAATATATAAGACATCATCAACCTGAATTAAGATCTGAAACTTGGAATAATTTATCTGCATATAATTCTGAGGGAATTGTTCAAGGTCATGAGGTTGGAAAGAGAATTTTTCTTCCTGGTTCTCACACAGGTAGCCCAAGAGATATGATTAATAATTATCAAGATGCAATGACAATTTGTAGAGAATATGGGAATCCTGACTTATTTATTACTTTCACGTGCAATGTCAAATGGTCCGAAATTTCAAGATATTTTGAAAAAAACCCTGGCTACAAGGCTGAAGATCGTCCTGATATTATTTGTCGGATTTTTAAAATAAAAGTGGATGATATGATTGCCCATATTAAGAGTGGAAAACCCTTTGGAAAAGTCTATGCCCATGTCTGTATAATTGAATTTCAAAAAAGAGGGTTGCCCCATGCTCATTTATTATTTTGGCTTAGCCCTGAATACAAATGTCGTACAGCAAATGATATAGATGCTATTATTTCAGCTGAATTGCCGGATAAAGACAGTGATCCAAGATTATTTGAAATTGTTAGCCAATTTATGATCCATGGTCCTTGCGGGCAACTCAATCCATCTTCTTTCTGTATGAGAGACAAATTATGCACAAAACATTTTCCAAAGCCATTTCAAACTGACACCATTTTTCAGACAACTAACTCTCCTCAATACAGACGTCGTGATATTGATTCCCATTTTGTGATTAAAAAAGGAATTGAAATCGGAAATAATTTTGTTGTGCCATATAATGGAAATTTATTGTTGAGATATAATGCTCATATAAATGTAGAATCATGTTCTCAATCAATGTTAATAAAATATTTATTCAAATACATCAACAAAGGACCTGATCGAGCACGGATATTAATTCGTACTAATGTAAATGATGAATTCAAAATTATCTTAATTGTCGATATTTAACTCCTCATGAATCTGTGTGGCGTCTGTTTGAATTTTCTATTCATTCCAGATTTCCTGCTGTTCAATATTTAAAAATACATTTACCCGATCAATAGGCCGTTTGTTTTCATGGATCTACTTCTATTGAAAATGTCTTACAAAATCCATCTATACAATCTACAATGCTAACGGCTTGGTTCCTTGCTAATAAGACTTATAAAAAAGCCAACAAACTGACATACACTCAATTCCCCGCTAAATTTGTTTGGAATAATGATCTAAGAATATGGACTCCAAGAAAACGATATCATGTACTTGGAAGAATAGCGCATGTGCCACCAAATGCTGGCGAATTATATTACTTACGCATGCTTTTAAATATTCAAAAAGGATGCACTGATTTTAAAACAATTAGAACAGTTAATGACATCACCTATGCCACTTATCAAGAAGCATGCCGAACTTTGGGATTATTAGGCGACGATAAAGAATGGCTTGAAGCACTATTAGAATCTACATTTACTGCAACTTCTGCTCAAATTCGTTCTCTGTTTGTCACCATTATTTTGTTTTGTGGTGTTTCTGATCCTGAAGGCTTATTTAATACATGTTGGATCAGCATGTCCGATGATATATTGCACAAATTGAAATTGAATTTTGGGCTACAAAATATTAACATACCAGCTGACGATCTAAAGAATGCTGTTTTGCAAGAGCTTGAAAGATTATTTAATATTTCGTCCAGTAGCCTAAAAAATCATCAATTGCCAATGCCAAAAACACAACAAATACATGAGCTCGAAAATAGACAAATTAGAGAAGAATTAAATTTTGATTGTCAAGCATTGAAAATACAACATTCTAACTTAATCACAAAACTAAACTGTAATCAAAAACTTATATATGATCAAGTGATAAGTTCTATTCAAGAAAAAAACTCAAGATCATTCTTTGTTTATGGTAGCGGAGGTACAGGAAAAACATTTTTATGGAATACTATAATTTCAAGATTAAGATCCGAGGGAAAAATTGTTTTAGCAGTTGCTTCATCAGGTATTGCATCATTATTACTTCCAATGGGTAGAACAGCTCATTCACGTTTTGCAATAAAACCCATCATAAATAAAAATTCAAGTTGCAATATAAACAAAAAAACCAATTTGGCTGGTCTAATTGAAAAGGCTGAATTAATAGTTTGGGATGAAGCTCCTATGTGTAATAAATGGTGTATTGAATCAGTAGATCGAACACTTCGTGATATTTTGTTTGAGAAAGACAAACTATTTGGCGGGAAAACAATTTTATTCGGGGGAGATTAGACAAACATTACCAGTAATACAAGGTGGTAGTAAAGAACAGGTCATTTAACAATCTTTGAATAATTCATACATCTGGCCTGATATTACAGTGTTCCATCTTCTTGAAAATATGCGATTGTCAACAATTGGTTTGGATATTATACAAAAGAATGAAATTAAACAATTTGCTGAATGGATATTACAAATAGGTGAAGGTCAATTTGAATCAAACTTTCATACAGGTGATCAAGATGTCAATTGGATTGATATACCAAAAGAACTACTTATTGCTCCTGCAATTGATCCTATCAAATCCATTTTTCAGGCAACATATCCCAACTTTTCCAAAAAATACGCCGATACAAATTATTTAAAAGAGCGTGCCATAGTGACCCCAAAAAATGTGATTGTTCAAGAAATCAATAATTATGCAATTAAATTATTGCCTGGTCATGAAAAATCATATTTTAGTTTTGATTCAATTTCTTATAATTCTGGTAATAGTGATAATATTCATCTTTTGTATCCTATGGAATTTTTAAACAATCTTGAATTTAATGGATTACCGACTCATCAACTCATTTTGAAAATTGGCATGCCAATTATGTTATTAAGAAATTTAGATCAAATACGTGGTTTATGCAATGGTACACGATTAATTGTGACCAAATTATTTGAGAGATTAATTGAGGCCAAAATACTCACAGGAAATAATATGGGACAAAAAGTGCAAATTCCGAGAATTGTATTATATGCTACTGAAACAAAATGGCCATTTTTGTTTAAAAGACGTCAATTCCCTGTTCGGTCATGTTATGCAATGACGATAAATAAAAGTCAAGGTCAATCACTAAATCAAGTTGGAATATATTTATCAGAACCAGTCTTTACTCATGGTCAATTATATGTTGCGTTATCAAGAGTTACGTCAAAAAATGGGCTCAAAATTTTTATAAATAATGACAATGAAATTCCTAATAATTTTACGAAAAATATTGTGTATAAAGATGTATTGCAAGGAATATAATTATGTTGTGAGTCTGGTTCTACTGATAATACATATATACCTTTGTTAGCACGCAAATTTAGCACATGTTGGTTAAGTATTTTGTTTAATCAGAGCTGCCTACCATATTGTTAATTTCCTTTGCCACTCAGATTGAGAACGCATCAAATCCAAGTTCCCTCCATGCAAATCATCCTCCCCCATGTCAACTGATAACGCCTAAAGTGACTACTAAATTAACACTCAATAATCAATCTACACGAAATGCAATTTAAAACCCTTTTGTGTAGATGTAGCATTGGTAAATAGGGTATCGTTCTTAACCGGGGATTGTAGGGTGTTCACCTGCATGAAAACGTTAGAAAGTATGGGGGGAGTTTGAATTGGTGTTCTAATGACCTACGAAATTAAAGACAAAAAAAATGGCAAGTAAAACACACTTAGAAATCCTAGGACTCTATCATGCTTTATACTCATAGACAAGCAAAACAAACAAGAATCAAAGAACCTAAACATGTTTACTAAACCGAAAATAAAACCTATCTAATATATACATGTGATCATCTCATCTTTTTCTCTAACTCTTTATAACCTAACCAATTTCATGCAACCTAAAAGTGCCCACGTCCTCAACTATATAACTCATGTTAATTTCGTGATTAAGTGCTTCGGGACTCCCCTAACACATCAATAATCTAAACCGGGACTCCCCTGCATTCAAATTAAGTATTAAGCGTAGAATAAACATGTATAGCAAAAACGTAAGAACTAGAAGATGGCAGATAATTAACTAGAATTATATAACCAAAATCCTTTACAACTTCACTCCAAAGAATGCCAAAAATACAAAGAAATAAGAGAAGAGTTATGGTTACACTTTTTGTTGTCGGGACTCCCCTAGACTACTTGGTGTAAGCTGCTCTTCAATGGAGATGGCGAAATACTTCGGGACTCCCCTAATATTTCGGTGGAGGATGGTGTTTATGGCGTTGGAGGGATGGCTTCTTCAGATTTGGTGTAAGGGAGGAGAGGTAGTGTTTTGGGCAGAGCTTTGAGTACTAGAATGAGAGATGATGATGAATGAGCCGAAGTCTTCAATTTATAGGCACAAGGATGAGCTTGGTGCACAAGGAAAATCTCTTCTTTCTCTTTCCGGACAGATCTGACCCTTTTTGGTAAAACGGACATTCCGGGAGCTGTAGATCTCCAAAAATTGCGATCTTGGTGTCGTTGGAAAGATAATTCAAAGATCTTTCCAACGAGGTATCATATGCATTAATCAGAGGTCTGGGATGTTCGCAATCGTCTGAAGAAGTTGACGGATTATTTTCCTGATTTCTGATTTGAGATATCTTGCCAGATTTTGTTCTTCTTGATTCCCAAGGAATATCTAGTCCGAATTTGGGCATAATATCTTGGATATTTCGGTCTCAAATATGGTAGTGAAGATACACATGATTCGGCAATGAATTAGGCAAGCAAGATATGCAATATTCGGCCAGAATATACTCCATGCGCACCATCTTCTTTTCCTGGTTTGACCGGGACAAATGACACCATTTTTCATTTCATTTGGGTTACTAATTCTGGAAACCATTTGGTCACACTTTTTAGAAACCATTTGGAACCCAAAATTAGTAACTTTCGCACATGATCCCGTCATCATTTTTCTGCTCTTCCGGAAATTCCTAGTGAGATTAGGAAACTTCGTTTCTTCTTCGTTTTAGCTTCAATGCTTCATTTCATGATGTAGACGTTAATTTCATGGCTGACATTCATTCCTAATTCGGGTAGGGAAAGATCATTTTCCTAACCAAATTGGGAAAATCTCCGCTTAGTGCATTTTAAGCTCAATTCTGCCTCCTTTATTGATTCCTCTTTATTTTGTACCTAAAACGTTAAAGTAAGTTAGAAATGAAATACTTAGAGCCCTAACGAAGCTAAATGAAGGGAAAAACATATTAAGAATCACGTAGAAAACGTGTAGATCAAATCCCCCACACTTGGACTTTGCTAGTCCCTAGCAAATACTTGGACACAAGTTAAAAGAAAAGCAAAAGAAAGAAAGAAGGAAAGGTTCCAACGTTGGAGCTAGTCTCCAAGTTGGAAAAATCTAAGACTAAAAACAAAACAACTAAGCCCTTAAGTTAAAGATGTCTCAGAAATTTTTATAAGTGTATGGCGATGACATTGCAAAATTTCAAATGATAATCAAGCCATGATTCATGTAATGAACAAGTAAGACATGGTGTAAACAATGGTGATGTTTAAGGCTATGCATGTTTCGAATGAGGTTCAAATCAACTCACATGGATTCTGTCATCATATTTTCACTCAAAATGGATAGAAGTATTTGAAAACCTCATGAATGAATACTTGCACAAATGAACCAAACCATATGCTTACTCATGCGATTTACTCCACAGATTAACTGCTACTCATCTTAAGGATCAAAAAGGTCTTTTGAAGGGTTGTAATGGGGCAAGGCTAAGGCATTTGGAATATAGATATGTGGTGGTAAACACGTTCCAAAGATTTAGTCGAAATATCAAAAACTTCTTGAAATCAAACTCCTTCATCTTTTCCACGCCTCCATGGTCAATTCTTCATAAACAAGGGCCAAATTTCATTGTGTTGGACCCAAACTTCATTATTTTCTTCTCTTGATCCAAACTTTATTCTTTGAACATATCGCCAGAGAGCTTATTTTCTATCTTTCTTTTTTTTTCTTTTTTTTTTCTTTTGGCAATCACACTTTTTCAGCTTTTGGACAAGAATTCCCCTCTTTTCTCCATTCACACGCCACATTCCTTGATACTAGCTTCGAAATTCTTCACCAAGTCTTTAGAACAAGGGTATGAACTCTACACTAGGCTAAGTGTTTAGATGCATATAAGGTCAACGAAATAAAGGCTCAATGTAGGCTCAAAAGTGGCTTTCTAGGGGTGTCGCAACTCGTGCGCTCATATAGGACTCATGGCAATTTGGCTAAGTGGTGGAAAACCTAAGTGCCTTTAATCATATCCAAAATCAGAGTATATGTCAACTATAAGCTTTGCAAATTCGACATGAGTAAGTTCTAGTAATCTCTAGTTCATTAAAATCTATGGCAAGTAATCATATGATGCACATGCTTAGTTTTGAGACTAATGCACGAAATTCTCTCCAAAAAGAAATATATAGGCTCAAAACTCACGTTTAAGGTTCATATGACTTAAACTTATTCTCACATGCGAAATCTGTACCACGTTTAACTATCCATATCTACTACATGTCATGACACTCAAAATAACTCAATT
The DNA here is from genome assembly GCA_946800695.1 of Geum urbanum. Lineage (NCBI taxonomy): Eukaryota > Viridiplantae > Streptophyta > Magnoliopsida > Rosales > Rosaceae > Geum > Geum urbanum. Next base: position 9,374,331 of record OX327006.1, read on the forward strand.
AACACAAGAATCATGAATGCAACGCCATATTGTTCAAATTTGGTCCATTTTCATCATAGACTAACTATGGGCATCCTAAGATTCTTTAAAACGCTAAGTTAAAACAAAAAGACTCAAGACTCTCAAACAAGCGTAGATTTAGTCCTCATCTTCTTTGGGCAACCTTAATAACATGGCCAGTTGGCGAGAGAGACCAAGAGAGGTAGGAGTGATTTCGAACAAGTTCTTTCTCACATCCAAAACCCGTCCTAGCAACCGTCCCCTTCTAGACACCAAGTCACAAGGATATCTTACTAAAAGACAAGTGTTCATCCACTACACTAAATTAGACTCTAGAAAACATTTTTTTTTAGGGCATCATCCGCCGGAAATCCATTGTCCGCCCGGTTTTTACAATTTATGACTCAAATAAAGTTGTAAACCCCTCCCCCACACTTAAACTCTACATTGTCCTCAATGTAATCAAGTAAAACATAGAATCAAGATGGAATATAGGTTTTACGAAAAAGCTAGCTAAGAAATGTAAAAGCAACGAAATTTAAAAAAGATAAGGGGAAGAGAATGCAAATCTGATTGTAGACTCCTCCATTGGGTTGCCTCCCAACAAGCGCTTGTTTTTTAACGTCTTGCAGCCTAGACGAGATGTGCTCCATGTTATCATGTGTTTGAAGTGGCCGGGTCTTTAAGAGTGTCCTCTTCCACGTTATGCTCCTTGAATTTCTCATAATACGGCTTCAAACGATGGCCATTAACTTTGAATTCATTCCCGGTTGTTGGATTTTTGATAAGAACAGCTCCATGTGAGAAAATTTCAATAACAATGAAGGGTCCCATCCACCTAGAGCGTAGCTTTCCGGGAAATACTTTAAGTCGAGAATTGAAGAGTAGCACTTGCTGGCCAATTATGAACTCCTTCCGACGGATCATTTTGTCATGAAAAGCCTTCGTTTTCTCCTTGTAGATCCAAGCATTGTCGAATGAGTCATTCCTAATTTCCTCGAGCTCACATAGTTGTAGCTTTCGATGTAGACCAGCTTCATCTCGATCCATGTTAAACTTCTTCACAGCCCACCATGCTTTGTGCTCTATCTCCACCGGAAGATGACATGCCTTCCCATAAACCAATCGAAAAGGTGACATACCAATGGGAGTTTTGTAGGCAGTCCTATACGCCCACAACGCATCATCTAAGCATTGACTCCAATCTTTCCGGTTCGGCTTAACGGTTCTCTCCAAGATCTTCTTGATCTCACGGTTGGAAACTTCAGCCAATCCATTTGTTTGAGGATGATAAGGTGTCGAAACCTTATGTGTAACTCCATACTTTCTCATCAAAGCTTCCACCGTCTTGTTGCAAAAATGGCTACCTCCATCGCTGATTAGAACGCGTGGCATTCCAAACCTTGTAAAAATGTTAGCCTTTAGAAAATCTGCAACAACTCGCGAATCATTAGTACGGGTGGCTTTTGCTTCCACCCATTTCGATACATAATCAACAGCGAGTAAAATGTAAGTAAAACCGTTAGAGGGAGGAAAAGGTCCCATAAAATCAATACCCCAGACATCAAAGATTTCGACATTAAGAATGTAAGTTTGTGGCATTTGATCTCTAGGTCCTATATTACCGGATCTTTGGCACCTATCACATTTAGAACAGAACTCATGAGCATCACGAAAGATACTAGGCCAAAAGAATCCACTCTCCAACACTTTCAGGGCTGTTTTTCTCGAACCAAAGTGTCCTCCACATGCTAAGTTGTGACAAAATTCAAGTATAGACTGAAATTCACTATCCGGGACACACCTACGAATTACTAAGTCTGAACATTGTTTCCATAAGTAAGGTTCATCCCAAATGAAAGACCTAGCATTAAATCTAATCTTGTCACGATGGAAGCTATGCATGGAAGATGGAAACTTATCGGTTACTAAGTAATTAACAATATCTGCATACCAAGGAGTTTCTGACGCACTTACCTGAATTCCGAAGAGTTGTTCATCCGGAAATTTTTCCTCAATAGCCACGGCTTCCTTCTCATGCACAATCCTTGACAAATGATCAGCCACCACGTTTTCTACTCCCTTCTTGTCTTTGATTTCAATGTCAAACTCTTGGAGCAGAAGTATCCATCGAATTAGGCGTGGCTTGGCATCCTTCTTAGCCATCAAATACTTCAATGCCGCATGATCCGTGTACACAATCACCTTACTTTGCAGCAAGTATGATCGAAACTTGTCCAATGCAAAGACCACAGCAAGAAGTTCCTTCTCGGTTGTTGTGTAGTTCATTTGAGCTTCATCCAAAGTCCGAGAGGCATAGTATATGGCGTAGGGCTTCTTTTCCTTCCGTTGTCCTAAGACAGCGCCCACGGCATAATCCGAGGCGTCACACATCAATTCAAATGGTAGAGACCAATCCGGTGCACAAAGTATAGGGGCTGTCGTGAGTAGCTCCTTCAATTTTGCAAAGGCAACGTTGCACTCTTCATCAAACTCGAAGGTGATGTCCTTTTGAAGCAATTTGCACAAGGGACGAGCTATGTGGGAAAAGTCCTTGATGAATCTTCGGTAAAATCCTGCATGACCAAGAAAAGAACGAACCTCTCTAACCGAAGTCGGAGAGGGTAAGTAGCGAAGAAGATCTACCTTAGATTTATCAACTTCTATTCCTTTTTTTCGAAACTATGTGACCTAGAACTATCCCTTGAGTGACCATGAAATGGCACTTCTCCCAATTCAGCACTAAGTTAGTTTCAACGCATCTTTGCAAAATAAGTTCTAGATTTCCTAAGCATGCATCGAAATCCCTCCCAAATACACTAAAATCGTCCATAAAGACTTCTATAATCTGCTCAATGTAATCAGAAAAGATAGAAAGCATGCAACGTTGAAACGTACCGGGAGCATTGCATAATCCAAATGGCATGCGACGATAAGCAAACGTTCCAAATGGGCATGTGAACGTTGTTTTCTCTTGATCCTCCTCCGCTATGCTGATTTGGTTATATCCGGAATATCCATCCAAGAAGCAATAATATGCGTGACCAGCCAACCGCTCTAGCATTTGATCAATGAATGGCAAAGGGAAGTGATCCTTCCTTGTGGTGGCGTTGAGCTTCCTATAGTCAATGCAAACTCGATGACCAGTGACGGTTCGTTGAGGAACAAGCTCATTCTCCGCATTCTTCACAACTGTAATTCCAGACTTCTTTGGCACAACTTGGACGGGGGAGACCCACCTACTATCTGAAATTGGGTAAATAACTCCACAATCTAAGAGTTTAATTACCTCTTTCTTCACAACTTCCATCATTGGCGGATGGAGTCTCCTCTGCGCTTCACGTGTAGGTTTGGCGCCATCTTCCAGCAAAATCCGATGCACACATGTTGCCGGATTGATTCCTTTGATATCCGCGAGCGTCCAACCTATGGCGGTCTTGTATTTTTGAAGCATAAGCACTAACTTGTCCTCTTGATCCTTCTCCAACGTTGATGATATGATTACCGGCAAAGTATCATCTTCTCCTAAGTATGCATACTTCAAGTGATCCGGTAACACTTTGAGCTCCAATTCTGGTGCCTTAACAATGGAGGGAACTAGCTTGTTAGTACCATAAGAAATAGAAAGAGGACGTGGTATACCTTCATAACGTGGTGCTTCATTTAGTGCCATGGCCATTTCACGAATCCTTGGCTCCAAAATCTCAATTACAGCATCAAAATGGGCTTCATCCCTGAGTCGAGTCAGCCCCGCTCTTAATTGGATGGCCATTTCGAGTTCATCCTCTCCAATTGTGTCTAAGTGTTGCTGCGCCATGTTTTCCACAATGTCATACGAGGTAATGGCAGCCACACTTGTTGTTGGGAATTTCATCGCGTCAAGGATGCTGAACTCAATCCTTTCTCCATCGATTTCCATGGAAAAGGTACCTTCAAACACATCTATCTTCGTTCTTGCGGTTCTCATGAAGGGACGTCCAAGCAAAAGTGGCGTGGTATTCAAAGGACTCTCCTCCATGTCAACAATGTAGAAATCTGCTGGAAATATGAGGTTGTTGACTTGAACCAGAACATCTTCAACGTATCCCCTTGGATACTTATGCGAACGATCGGCTAGTTGTATGATGACATTATCTTGCTTCAGCTCTCCAAGCTCCATCGATTCGAAGAGGTAGTATGGCAGAACGTTGATGGAAGCTCCAAGATCAAGCATGACATCTTCGAAATTCTTGTCACCAATAACACACGGGACTGAAAAACTTCCCGGATCCTTCAATTTTGGGGGTAGCCGACGTTGTAAAACCGCTGACACGGTTGCATTCACCTTCACCACCTCCTTCTCCCTCGTTTGCCTCCTCTGGGTGCATAACTCTTTGAGAAATTTTGCATAAATCGGCACTTGCTTTATGCACTCAATCAAGGGTAGGTTCACTTGCACTTTCCGGAAGATATCCAAAATGTCTTCATATTGCTCATCCTTCTTCTTGGACTTCGAAAGTCTGCTTGGGAAAGGTGCACTAGCAAACTGGGAATTAGTAATAACCGTACTTGAAGGGATAGGAATTTTACCTTTTGTTGGGGATGATGGCGTGGGTGATTGTGCCTTAGTGACATTTGGCATCACTTTCTTCTTCTCAGCCTCCATTGTGGCTGGATCACTCTCATCTTCTTCCTCATGAGTGATGTCTTCGATTGTAACTTCATCAAGATGAGATCTCTTAGTCTTTGGTGCTTCTAGTACTTTCCCACTCCGTGTTTGTATGGCATTCACATTCCTCGGATTGGGAATAGTATTCGGTGGTAGCTGTCCGGTTTGTCGGATTTGTCCCATGAAGTCCACAAGTTGACCCATTTGCTTTTTGATCTCACCAATATCTCGGCCATGAAACTCCAACGTGTCCTTCGTCTTTGCTTGTCCATCCAAAAGAACTTGTGTAGAAGCGGACAGTTGGGAAAGCATTTTATCGTAGTCCGGATTGGTGAAGTGTTGGGCCGGAGCTTGCTGCATAGGTGGCGGCATTTGTGGAGGCATTGGCGGCCTAGGCTGAAATGGGGTACGTTGGTAGCCTTGTTGAGATGCCGGAGGGTTGAGACATCCCTCATTTGATCCCCACTTGAAACCTGGATGATCACGGTTGCCAAAATTGTTGTTGTTATAATTGTTGTAACGTTGGCCCCCTTGATATCCCCCTATGGCGTTGGCTTGTTTCATGTCTCCTTGTTGTTGCTCCATCATGCTAGGACATTGATCATTGTGGTGTCCTTGCATATGACAAACGCCACAAACTAGTCCTTGAGCTCCCTTGGCTCTCTTAGCTTCGAGTTCAAGTACTTGTTCTAGCATAGAGGCTAGCTTGTCATACTTCTCATCTGCAACCTTGCTTGAACTCACTTCATTCACTTGTTTTCGAGGAGCCATCCCATATTGAGCATCATTGTTAGCTCGATTCTCCAAAAGTGTACGGGCTTGAGTCTCATCCAAGTCCATAAATGCTCCATTCGCAGCGGCATCAAGAAGTTCATGATCAATCGGTTTGAGACCATCATAGAAGTAATTCATTAAGTTGGTCTCCGAGAATCCATGGGAAGGGCAAGTGGCGCAAAGAACCTTGAAACGGTCATAGTATTGGCCAAAGGATTCATCCGAAGCTTGGGTAATTCCCGTGATTTTCTTCCTCAAAACAGTAATCTTCGAGGCCGGAAAGTACTTAGCCAAGAAACTATCCGCAAGTTGTTTCCATGTGATGATGTGGTTTGGCGGAAGTTCAAGAAGCCAAGTTTGAGCTCTATCCACAAGAGTGAAGGGAAAAGCTTTGAGCTTGAAGATTTCCTCATCGGCTTCCGTGGGCTTCATACTCGAACAGATGAACTGAAATTGTCTTAAGTGCATGTTCGGATCTTCATTGGACAGCCCATGGAAGATAGGCAATCGGTGGAGGAAACCACTCTTCAACTCAACATCTTTCTTGTCTCCGACAGGCTCCGGAAACGCAATGCATGATGGACCACTACTCCATGCATTTGAACAAGTAGATTGGCGAAGTGTAACTCGTGGAGGAGTCCCAATGTTTGGAGGAATGTTGTTGTTCGCTCCGTCGCCCATATCTTGTTCTTCTGCAAATGAAATTTCGGTGGAGTGTGATGAATGAGGAGATTCAACTACCACTTCTTCAAAAACAGGCTGTCCTAAACCGTAGCTCTCTTGATCCTGTAGTGCTTGAGATTTAAGTCGTGCTAAACGGTCGGTAATCTCTTGGAGTGTAGAAGATGATGCGTTGGACATACAAGAATAGCCTAAATCATCCACCAAAGACCAAGTGTTAGTATCAAAAGAATACACAATGAATGCAAGATACTAAGCCAAAACGTACAAAAGACTCAAAGAAAACAAAACAAAGGAAACACTCAAACTACTAAAACAAACTCAAAAACACACAAAAGACTCGAAACTTAATAAGAACACTAAAAACACTAAGTTATGACATTTTATACACTAAATGCAATCTACCATGTAATGCAAATGATCTAGACATCCTAAAGGCTATGCATATGAATGAAATGAACTAAGACACACACTAAACAACGTTTTCTGCAAATTAAGGTTAGTAGTATGTGTAAGCCACGAAATTTAGTATAAACACATATAAACAAAGTTCAAATGCAAGCAAACAATAATTCACATCGAATTCATGCATAACACACTTTCATTACAAAAAATGCATCAAACAACAATCCTACGTGAAAGATGGAGTGAATGCATAAGAGAAAACATGTTAGAACCTGCAGAAAACACAAAAGTTACGTGCTAATTCATGATGCAAAACGTGACCTATCTCTTGGCCTCATGTCCCTAACTTCACTTAGGTTAGGGTACTCGGTGATGAAATCCGAGCATCACAAAGCCGCCAGAAGGTTATGCAAGCTAAAAATGCAATGTGGTTAATCCTTTTACAAGTTAATATGCACAAACACACAATTTCGACATAGTATTATGTCCAAGCATGTCCAAATTGAGTGCGCCTACAATTTAAAGAGAGTACACGAATCTGGTTTTTAGGTCTTTCAATGGACGTGCGACCCGCGCGATAAAGTATGCATTCTCAATCAATCGGCCTTGGATCAATCGAAAAACATGGCCAGTAGGGATAGAGATAACGCGAGAGGTAGGACTAATTTCGAGAAACAACCCGAGGCTACCGTGATCAAGGGATGTACTCCAATGATGTTTCTCTTTCTTAGATCCAAAACCTGTCACCAGTCATATCCCATCTAGACACCATGTCCGAAATTCAGCCAATATTTCGAGAATAACACACTCCCTCAAGTTCTTAGTAGACTCCGCCCACAACCTTGTATTTCGAATGAAACACAAAGGGTTAAGGAGATAAACCAGAAAAAGAGGCGCCATCTATTCCAAAGAGTGAGACTTAATCAACCAATTTCATGTACTCAATGTAAATTGAAGACTTCCTTTAACGTGTTAGATGGCTGCAAAACAAAGGTTAGTATGAACAAAAATTAAAATTATAAACATGTATGTATTATTTACAAATTTCAGAACAACTACACAATCCAGAATCGCACAGTTTGAACACAGCTGCATGTCAGAATTTTCCAGAATTATTGGTTAGTCCGATTTCAATGAAATTTTACAGCCAGAAACTAGACACACCAGTTAACAACTCTGTAAATTGTCATAATTTTCTAAGACCTCTAGCTACGTCAAATAAATTGCACAAAAACGGGACAGTAGGTGTTCCGAAAACTGAAAACCAAAATAAACTTATTTACACAATTTCACATATGCACAAACGAAAACACACAAATAAAACTTAACAATCCCTGGCAACGGCGCCAAAAATTGATAACGCCTAAAGTGACTACTAAATTAACACTCAATAATCAATCTAGACGAAATGCAATTTAAAACCCTTTTGTGTAGATGTAGCATTGGTAAATAGGGTATCGTTCTTAACCGGGGATTGTAGGGTGTTCACCTGCATGAAAACGTTAGAAAGTATGGGGGGAGTTTGAATTGGGGTTCTAATGACCTACGAAATTAAAGGCAAAAAAAATGGCAAGTAAAACACACTTAGAAATCCTAGGACTCTATCATGCTTTATACTCATAGACAAGCAAAACAAACAAGAATCAAAGAACCTAAACATGTTTACTAAACCGAAAATAAAACCTATCTAATATATACATGTGATCATCTCATCTTTTTCTCTAACTCTTTATAACCTAACCAATTTCATGCAACCTAAAAGTGCCCACGTCCTCAACTATATAATTCATGTTAATTTCGTGATTAAGTGCTTCGGGACTCCCCTAACACATCAATAATCTAAACCGGGACTCCCCTGCATTCAAATTAAGTATTAAGCGTAGAATAAACATGTATAGCAAAAACGTAAGAACTAGAAGATGGCAGATAATTAACTAGAATTATATAACCAAAATCCTTTACAACTTCACTCCAAAGAATGCCAAAAATACAAAGAAATAAGAGAAGAGTTATGGTTACACTTTTTGTTGTCGGGACTCCCCTAGACTACTTAGTGTAAGCTGCTCTTCAATGGAGATGGCGAAATACTTCGGGACTCCCCTAATATTTCGGTGGAGGATGGTGTTTATGGCGTTGGAGGGATGGCTTCTTCAGATTTGGTGTAAGGGAGGAGAGGTAGTGTTTTGGGCAGAGCTTTGAGTACTAGAATGAGAGATGATGATGAATGAGCCGAAGTCTTCAATTTATAGGCACAAGGATGAGCTTGGTGCACAAGGAAAATCTCTTCTTTCTCTTTCCGGACAGATCTGACCCTTTTTGGTAAAACGGACATTCCGGGAGCTGTAGATCTCCAAAAATTGCGATCTTGGTGTCGTTGGAAAGATAATTCAAAGATCTTTCCAACGAGGTATCATATGCATTAATCAGAGGTCTGGGCTGTTCGAAATCGTCTGAAGAAGTTGACGGATTATTTTCCTGATTTCTGATTTGAGATATCTTGCCAGATTTTGTTCTTCTTGATTCCCAAGGAATATCTAGTCCGAATTTGGGCATAATATCTTTGATATTTCGGTCTCAAATATGGTAGTGAAGATACACATGATTCGGCAATGAATTAGGCAAGCAAGATATGCAATATTCGGCCAGAATATACTCCATGCGCACCATCTTCTTTTCCTGGTTTGACCGAGACAAATGACACCATTTTTCATTTCATTTGGGTTACTAATTCTGGAAACCATTTGGTCACACTTTTTAGAAACCATTTGGAACCCAAAATTAGTAACTTTCGCACATGATCTCGTCATCATTTTTCTGCTCTTCCGGAAATTCCTAGTGAGATTAGGAAACTTCGTTTCTTCTTCGTTTTAGCTTCAATGCTTCCTTTCATGATGTAGATGTTAATTTCATGGCTGACATTCATTCCTAATTCGGGTAGGGAAAGATCATTTTCCTAACCAAATTGGGAAAATCTCCGCTTAGTGCATTTTAAGCTCAATTCTGCCTCCTTTATTGATTCCTCTTTATTTTGTACCTAAAACGTTAAAGTAAGTTAGAAATGAAATACTTAGAGCCCTAACGAAGCTAAATGAAGGGGAAAACATATTAAGAATCACGTAGAAAACGTGTAGATCATCAACCCATCCATGTGTGGGATGGAGTCAAATTGCTATATTTGTCATCATTGAAAAGTTGCCTCTGTGTCATGTTACTCTCCATGTTTTTTGATGTTTATTGAATGAGTGGTGCATGGTATAATTTCAATTTTATAATTCATTTGATCATGATTAGAATATAAACTCTTTGTCATATCACCCACTGTTCATGTCTTCTTATCTTAGTTCGATCGTTTCTAACCAATTGGACCAAGTTCCATTTTCCATATCATGTGATCTTTCTCTCCTCTCACCCTCTGTTCCTTGCAACTAGCCCAGTTCAATCCGAATTTATCCATCCCATTCCTCACAAGCTTTTCCCGCGAATGGATGTTGAATCGAGAGCCAAATTTGGGGATATCCCACGCCAACGCAGCAGCACAACATCTCTTGATTAAAATACCCAGCAATCCTCCATCAAGGAAAAAGGAGATTGATGACGTCCACCATTACGTATGGTCGCTCACCGCCTCTGCTACCATCTCTCTTCCTTATAAATATCAACAATGAGTTGGACACACATTTCGAACAGTTCTTCCAAGTCAAACAGAGAAATTATCTTTGCACTGAAGGTATCAGCTCTTTCGTTTGTTCTAATTCATGGTTGTGCTTTCATATATATGTTGTGTAGTTACTGAGAAGCATGTATTTAGAATTTAAGAGGTTTCCTGCCATCGTGTGATAGGCATCATTCTCATCAGTTGTCATCGTTTGAGTACTAATTAGTTCTTCTGCATGATATTGATGTGATTTTTAGGAACGAAACTAAAAAGAAGAGACTGCCTGCTATCTGAACAAGGTAATGATCTGAATGAATTTTTAATTTATTTCTTTGTTCTTTCCATGCCATCCATAGAAAAGAAATCTGCTTTGATAGAGTTAAATTCAGCCAACCCAATTTGATTAATATCTATGTGTCAGTAAGATTAGAATTGATATCTGCTCATATCATACTTTACAATTCATTCTTTAAGCACAGGATGATGGTTTCATCGTGACAGTCAATGAGTGCAAAATTTCAGGATACCCATTGCACTTTATATGTTTCGCTCGACAGAAGAGGAACATAGAAAAGATAACTCTTGGAAATGTTCATGTGAACATAATGTGGTCTATTTGGTTGTTCACCATTTCTGTTGAACAAGAAGGCTTAAAGGACTGAAAGTTTCCATCTTTGTGTTCGTTTATAAAGAAGCCATTTTTACACTCATTCACCAAGTTATGGGTCTGAAAGTTTCTACCTTTTTCATCTTGCACAGAACCCTTCTCATTTTTTTGACTGACCCCATGTCAAAGGCTGCTTCTATTTTCCTGATTTTTGTTGCATGGTTCATGCTATAGTACTGGGTATTTGCTATTTTTGGAAAATGTGTTGTTCTGTTATCGGATTAAACGATTCGAATCAAGTGAAAAGATTAATATGAATTCAATCACATTGATATGGACTTGGATTTGGAGCAAATCTTTTGCATGCGATATGAAATAACTGGAAAAAAGAACAGTGAGAGAGTGGTAATGTATGTTATGAAATAAGCCTGACCAAAAGTATATCTTTTTTATGGCTCATTTGAGAAATGAAACATTCCAAATAGTTCTGAATATAGATTGTGAGGAGTTTCTGTGATGGCTTGATTACAACTTACTTTTCATTCTGAAAATGACCCACTCATCAGTTTTTATGACATCCATTTAGATTTTTCCTGTCCTTGATCATGTGTCTAATTTTCCACCTTTCTAATTTGTGTATGCATCACACAAGACCAGCTCATGTCTTTTCTCTTTATGGGTCTGCTCAAAAATTCACTTCAAATTCAATTTGGATTTGAACTGCATCATCATTCCCTCACATCTGTTTGCTTTATTTGAATGTTTGTTGAGGTGTTCATCTTTTCGTGAATTCCTATAGGTTGTTCAGCAATGACCAAATTGATTAAGGACATCAAGAAATTCACTGTTGGAATGAGTGTCAGGGCACGGGTAGCTCTGGAATGGAGACCTCGGGGATTTGATAGTCTTGATTACGATGGACTCCACTATCTGTTGGTAGATGAAGAGGTAATCACAGATGTCAGTCTTTATTTAAGCATCTTTGTTTTGGTGACTGGTTACAAACATTTATTGTTAAATGTTAAGGATATGTGGAGTCATTCTAAATTATCTCTGGCTCAAGTCCCATGGAATGAAAATTAGTCAGCTGGGCCAAAAATTTGCCGACCAAATTCTGACCATTTGACATTCGAACAATCAGTCCAAACCATATTGATCAGGTCATGTGCAATATATTCTTCCTCTTACACATCCTCGCCTATATCCTTCTGTGGCTGCTTGCACATTCACACCATCCGATCAATGATATATGATTGTGTAGTTTCATCTAATTCAACATATATGACTGATTGGTTGCACATTAGCCAAATCCTTAGCTTTATCCTCGTCGCACTCATCATTTCATGTCAATGCCCCTCTTTCTCCACAATAGCACTTTTAATATCTTGCTGCATAGTTTAGGAAAGTCATCATCAAATCTATTAATGACATGTGAATCATATGTATCATGACTAATGGAATGAAGCTCCAATTTATCGTTAGACAGGAACTAACTCAGATATGTTCTATAATACAACAGTTTTCAGCAATATTTACAGTGCCCATTTTCAACAGTTTGATAAACCTATGCTTCTGATGAAATACCATCTTTGAAATTTGGTAACAAGTACAGCGTGTAATTATACCTTTTTGGGTCTATAAGTCAATATTTCTTTTCCTCTAGCAGAGGAATTTTCTTTTATCATTGAGCACATCAATTGGTTCAATGTTTGCTTCAAATACATTTGCTGAACTATGCGACAGAGATACAGTGCAAAGACCTCATGCTTGCTTCTCTTCTGTTTGGTTGACTTCAACCTGAGTATTGGGTTTCCTGATGAGAATAAACATATGCCATATTGATAGGAAATTGTGTTTTGCGGACAAAAGTTCAATGGCAACATCTCTTCAAAGTTATCATATCTGAATCATTATTTTTTCCTTCCAAGAAAACAATGTCAACGAGTGCAATGTATATCAAATTATATGATGCTCATCATTTCATGGAATGATACAAGTCTGAATATCTGTTGTTTTCGTATATGCAGGGTTCATCGATTCATGCCATGATTGAAGAATGTTATCATGGACATATGCCAAAGCTTATGAAAGTGGGACAAGCATACGACATATCTTGGTTTGGTTCAAAGATAGACACTGCCCGACAGAAGGTCTGCAATGCTGACATCATCTTGACATTCACTGCAAAGACAATTTTCACTGAGCTTGGACAGGATATGCCCAACATACCAAGATATGCTTTCAAGTTTCTTGAATTCTCCCAGCTTGGTGATCAGGCAGAATCTCAGTCCGTGCTTGCAGGTGACAGACAAAACATATTCATCACAGTTTTATGATCTCCATTAAAATATAATGAATTTTTTTGTTTGTTTATTGCAAGACTTCTGCGGGTGCATAAAAGCTGTCAAGGAACCGCAGCAAGTTGGTGTGAAAAATTCAAAAAAAAGGGAGATTATGACTGATCTTCTATTCATGTTTGAGGAGTAAGTGGATATACATTCTCTTGCACATGTCTTTCCAGTCTACAATTATATTTCTCTGCACAATGCATCTTCCATCATTTGCAGTAATTTCCTTCCCGTTATTTACAGTCGGTGCATTAGTTATCAAACATACTTTGTTAGATGGGATTCCTTAGAAGAGGTGGAATCATTTTATTGATTCCATCTTCATAACAAAACCCATCAAACAGCCTTTTTTCAGTCACTGCAGTCATCTATACTATTCTCAGTGTGCCTATTGCAAATTCCATTAAAATCTCTATGCAATACATCAGCCCATAAATGAAGAAAGGAGAATGCATGAAAATAGAATATATTATTATCTCATAGGATTATCCTACACATCAAATTCTACAGCACTCCTGTTTTCTGTTGTGTTTATTTTCGTTACTCAATTCTTGATTTTGATTAATAAAATTATATCATGCACTGCTGTATGCTCAGATGTTCATCTCATTTCAGGTTCCTCTCTCCTAAATCTGATATCCCACAGTTTGTATCCTGATATTTCAATTTTCTGTTTTCTTTCTGAGAGCCATTCTTAGGGAATAAGTCTATCAGCTATCTGAAATATTGTTGATTTCGCACATGTTTGCCATTTATTCTACAGGCGAGAAGAATTAAAGATTGCATTATGGGGAGATATTGCCAGGTCATTTCCCATCGAAGAAGTCAGAACCTATGATGAACCCGTGCTTGCAGTTTTCACCAGCATGAGAATCACCAAATACGAAGGTATTATCTTTTTTAGCTTATCTGTCTGTGGTTTTTGTTGAATCAGTTTGCTTTTCCAAAACATTTTTTGTGAACTGATTATGTTTGTTTTTGGAATTTCCTATGTGTAGGACGACTGAGTGCATCCAGCACAAATCATACATGCATCCTTCTCAATCCAGATATTGAACAAACCAAGAAATTGAAAAATCAGTAAGTACGGCACAAAAATTCTCTGCTGCTTGCTTATTTAACATTGCGAAAAATATTTTCCCTGTTTCTTCAACAGCTCAATGACTCGCCATTCCAAATAATTCCTCACGTTCAAGAGTATTAATATTATTTCCCCTTCGAGTACTGCCCTGTGGCATATATGGCTATCAGCTACATTGTTTACAAGTATAGAAATAACCAACTTATCACGGCATCGCATGTTCTGATTTGAATGTTTTATTATGTGGGCACACTTTTCATCTGTTATAACATTGACATTTTTCAGTACATAATCTCACAAATTACCATTCTAACTATCAAGAGTACTATTGTCTGTAATTTCAATCATGCTTGACAATTATGATGAAACACACCTACTCTTTAATCTGATCCATGAACAGCCCCATTCTGTTTGTGCATGTTAATGATAGATGTGCCCTTCTCACCTATGATTACACTGCATCTTTCTAATGGAACAAAATAATGATATACATCATTTGTTCTTCCTATTTCTTGAACCACCTGCATCTCGGCAGACAATAAAAATGTTGCATCTGGTTTCTGGCTATTTCTAATGAAATCTGAACTGCATGATCATAAAATAATTGTTTCCTCATAGCAACAAATTTCAATTTCAGGTTCTCCAGAATAGCCGACAAAATCAGGGTCTCTGGTGCGTACACGAATTTGACATTCACAGGGGAAATGAACCAAGCAGATCGCAAAAGTATTGCAGAGCTGAAGGCGTTGGATCCTGCAATACACGCAGTGAGTAACAATGCAACCTATCCACGATACCTTTTTGTTGAGCTTTTTAACTTTCAGCCATTAAGTATAATGATGAATTTATAAGATCTGCATCCCATGAATTGTTCAAATCTTACCATTATGCAGTGTACGCACATGCTTTTTGTTTGACATTTTTACACCGTATCAACTTTATACTACTCTTCATAACCAGCCCTTTAATTGCTCCTGGATATCTAGCTGGAAAAGAACCATCTTATATCAATGATTTCGTACAAACAAAACACAGTGACTATCTTCATCCACTGTTTTCTGGAATTCAGAATGCTACACCTGAATCTTATCAATATCAGTCTTTTCTGTGACCAAATATGTTTATTCAGCATTTCAGCAAAGACACATTCCAAATGACCGCATAACGTTGATGGCCTATAAAAAACGTTTACATGGTTTAAATGATCAGACTATTCACAATTCTTTAATTGATTACCCTATGTCACAGCTTCCATACATAATGATCTCTTTTTCCATTCATTAAATCGCTGTTGTAGACAAAGTCAGTGTGGTGTAGGGCAGTCGTTGCAAGGTTTTTTGCGGAAAAGGGATGGTGGTATAATTCATGTTCCCATGACAAGTGTTATAAGTTCATGCTGAAGAATGAAGAAGGCGAAGATAAATATTTCTGTTTGGCTCATGGAGAAAACAAACCACAAAAAAGGTTTTCCCTTTCTTAATTCCTGCGCATAAATTCCCAAATTCATATTCTGTTTCAGCGCGATTATTATTTTCCTGACCCAGCCATGTGCATGTGCAACTGTGTATCCAGTTATAGGGTCTTCATGATAATCGAAGATGAACATGACCAAGTGAATCTTACTTTGATGGGAAGATCAGCCGAGGAATTTTTCAATGCAACATGCCAGGACCTGTTGGACAAAAGATTTTATGAAACAGAAGCAACCCTCCCAGTTGAGATCAGTTCCAGAGTTGGAGAGACTTTTCTCTTTGAGATAAACATGAACAACCGAGGTCAATTTTTCCTCAGGTCCACCCTTGAAGATGATCATTCAAAAAAAAGGAGCTTGCCAGATGAAGACCCTGCAACAGAAATGGAAAATGAACATCCAAGCTCGGAAACTCCCCAAAAACCATCAGTTGTAAAGAAGCGTGGGAACAAGGCTGTTGCAAAGAAATTGTTTGTCAATGAAATGAACAGAAAGGGGAACAGGTACCAATAGATTCCTTCCATGCACTCTTTTTCCCAACCATACTACTTTTGCAAATGTCCAAGAGACCTTTCAAATATTTGCTTATATGTTCAGGGACGAAGATGCTGACACTTCAATGGCATAGCTACCAAATTCGCCTAAAAGTAGGTGCATCTTTCTGCCTTGAAGATTAATGAGTGTTATAATCTGACAGCAAATATATGCCACTTTCAGTTTGCCTAGATTCATGCTATTAGTTATAGTGTCTGCCTTAGCAAATAATCTGTGGCATTTCAACTGTCGTGGTAAAACTCAACCATCCAATTACAGCTATGCTATGTTTCTGATCACATCATAGTTAGTTAGGTTTCAAGCTGCGGCCAACTATCAAGACTTGCACCACTGGAACAAACCTGAAAAAAATAAACGATATGCACTTGAGATTATGGGCTCAAAATTCACATCCCTATGGACTCTTCAAAGGAACTGGTCACACATGTGTAATATGTGTATGATGGCATCTGTCACAGAACATACCCTCTTTGGTCAATCACATCTGTCCAAGTTAATTTCAATGATAGATACAAATCTATGTATGATGGTTTGTTGTGTGTTTACCCATTGTATAGATAATACAAGTCCAACTATCTGTGAGGAGGCAAATTTACTTATTTCTAACCACCTATTCATGAACTGGACAATGAACAGTTTCCATTCTTGCACTTTTGTCGTTTCTTTCAGGCGAACAAAAAGAACAATCAGAGGCAATTTTTTGGAAACAAGTGTGTGTACACCACTTTTCTCAGTTGACCAAGATAGTTTTGGGAGGCTGTCTTTCTAGACTTGCCTTGGATATTTTTGCTGCAGCGCTCTCCTTGATTATTAGTGTTCAAGTTAGTTTGTATGCTTAGTGACTATCATGGCAAAGATGAAACTGCTAATGTTGTGATCAAGAAGCATTTCTTGATCTGGATGTTAGCAGGTGTATCATTTTGCTATGTCATGGTATGTGCTGAAATTATGTATGTTCATATCTTTCTCCATGAATTCTCATGGTTTGTTTCCCATGCAAACTGAAACTGTGTAACAATACTATCATGCTGATGTATATATCACCCTAGCTGCTGTTTATGCTTACAGTTTTTTGCACAATAACATGGCCAAGTTGCCAGCTCAAGACATATGGAATAAGTCAAATCACCTGTTTGTGGGAAAAATAGACACATATCCTACAAAAATGTTATTGCTTGAGCCTCTCTGTGCCAGTTATGGAATCCAATTTGCATGATTGGTTAGTTTAAAATTCAGATGTTTTATCTTCGGCACAAATCCTGGACCAAGTTTCTTTATTCACTTGACCATATTCTTGGCTGGTTGCATCCAACAGAAAAATGTCTCACCAAATTATTTTCCTGCCAAACCTATTTATGGAAGTGAGAACAAACTAGATCCGTAGAAAAGAATATGAGGTTGTGTGACTGCATACATGTCAGCAACATATTGAACAAAACACAACCTCCAAATGGTTTGTGTGCCAGGCTCCATTAAATTAATCTTGCACCTTTGTTTTGGACCTCCAAATAGTTTGTGTGCCGAGGCCCATGAGATTGATCTTGCCATTTTGTTTTATAACACTTTCACTTCAATAAGATTGATACATGCTATGGTATACAATGCCAAGGTTTTTTTCAATTATTTAGTTGTATACTGATATTCAATATTGAGTGTTTGGATTCTTTGTTTGTAACCAAATGGTTGTTGACATTTGATTCATATCAATTTATACAACGTAAGTGGTTGTCCACCAAATTAATGCAGTCTCATTCTAGGCAACTACATTTGTCATTTTACGCTCCATTCACGTTACACATTCTTAAATCAAACTAAGCTTCTAAACTGACCACCATATAAAATTCAAAGCACACCTTTATCCTCCTCTTCATTTCAAGTTCTTGGTCCAGATTTTTTTAACAATTTACTAAATCATGATATGTGCAATTCACCTTTAAAAAGAGTATGTTGACATACATATTATCCTGTCCAAAATATCAAGTGGATCAAAAATCTATGGTCTGAATAACTGTTTTTCGGATTTATACCTGACATTCAAAAGTGGTTACTCCACTGCGATCAAATGCCTTTGTCTACCTACGTTTCTAGAATTTCCAAATTTATCCATCCACACTCAAAACCTTCTGCATAATACATTTTGAACAAAACTGTTGCTCATAGATGACTGTTCCTATAGTATAAAATTGTGGGTACAAAATAGCAATTCATTCAACTTTATATCGTGCCTTAAAATGTGTTCGCCTTATATAACGTGTTCTCCCGAATTTATCAGACATGTCCTTATGATATTTAATATTGAGTTTTTGGATTCTTTGTTTGTGATCAAATGGTTATTGACATTTGAGGCATATCAATTTATACAACATGAGTTGTTGTCCAAAAAATTAGCACAGTTTAAGTCTAGGCAACTACATTTCTCAGTATACGCTTCGTTCGCGTTAGACATTCTTAAGTCAAAATAAGCTTTTACAATAATCATAATCAACAAATCAAACCGCAGATTTATAATCCTCTTCATTCCAATTTCTTAGTGCAGATTTTTTTAACAATTTACTAAATCATGATATATGCAATTCACCTTTAGGAAGGGTATGTAAATATACATGTTATGCTATCCAAGAATATGAGAATGATGGATGCAACCAGCCATTCCAATGAGAAAGCTGGAAAAAAATATTCAGTTGAATACTGGCTTTAAATCACAGACCATTCCATCAGTGATAAAAACTATTTCACCCACCACTGCAACAGAACTTATTTCGCTCTTCCTATCTCTCTCCCTCTGTCTCCACACCTCTCTCTTCATTCCCAACCAAATAACCTCTCCCAGCTCCAACTTCAGGGGAAACAAATCTCGCCCAGTGCCCAGGATACAACGTATTTGCAATAAATGGATTGATTTCGGCCCTGCTCAAGCAACAATCCTTGGTGATCTCTCAGTTAATTGATCACCATGACCCACACAAAAGGTATCAGCTGCTCTCATTTCGCAATCAGGACTTTCATCCTATGCGTTGCTATGTTTCAGATGTTGAATGGATGTCAAAATTCAGCTGCATTGGATTATCAGTGTACTTTTCTGTTCCAAATTACATGCCTCATTTCTTGACTCTATACTCTTGGGATAAACATTTTTGATTGTTCAACATTTGTTTATCTTTCTTATCATCCTATGGGATCACAAATTTCTTTTGTCTACTGGTGATTTTCTGAAGTCTGAACTGATATTACCCTCAGTTCAGTAGAGACCCTCTAAATTGACCATTTTGACTCAAGAGTTAGAGAGAAATTAAAAGAGCACGAAGGCATTTGAGATAAAAAGGACTATAGGTATGATGACTGCTACACCAGAAGAATGCTATCTAACAGTTCAGAACATTTCAGGCTATTAGACCTTTTCTTTTAAAACTGCTACTGGAACATAAATGACACACTCTTCTTGCAACTGAGATTTTTTAGATTTCTTTGCCTTGGCAACTTGAAACTTTAGTAATCTTTTCCTGAGCTTAATTAACAACTAATTAAATGAAATAACTAATTAAATGAAACAGAAATCTGACATCAACCCAAATCCAACATAAATGATCTCCTTGATGCATCACATTTGTTCAACCCAAATCAGAGCTATTCATAAACAAAATCATTTTGACGGAATAGACTATGATTTGAAACTACACCGTACCTTGATCAACTGAAGCTTTGTAACATGAATGCTGTTTTGACTTAGGGATTTCATCGAATCTGTTCAGTCAGCGCAGGTCTTTGATCAATCTTATTGTTCAAATACATGGAAATATTACGATGCTTCTCTTTATTCCATTCACTGAGCATATAAGAGTCAGGAAAAAGCTCATCTGCCCAAGAAATAGAACCCTGCAATCATTCTTGAATAACAAAGCCTTTAATCTGAACAATGAATGAAACCTCGGAACCATAGTTTATACTTGGTTACGCAGATATGTTGTGTGTCAACTTAGTTTCTCTTCGATGGTTTCAACATTTCTTACTTTATTTACATCTTTTCCCTTCATACAATTTCAGATGTCTTTCGATGTTTGCTGGTCTTTTTCTTCTGGTTTCCTGTGGTTATTTGACAGTCTTTCATTCCAGCATCTATGCCACACCTTGCTGTATTAGATGCACCCAACTTTACTTTTTAACATCTCCAGCACCTAGCTTATCCATCATCACTTTTTAACTGTTGCAGTCTCAATATGCAGTTCAAAAATGCACCTTTAATCTCTTATTCACTTGATGTTATTCCCCATCCACCTGCAATGGTTCTAGAAATGACAGAGCCAAATACAATACCTTCTTATCTCGCTGAATTAATCATATCCATCCCATTCATTCTCGCTTAATTGCACATGGTCCATTCCTTATTTAATGTGGTTACTTTCAATTCATATACATTGTATCAGAGCACACTCTAAATGCAAACAAAAAATCTGTTGGGCTGCATTCATTGCGCATGTGATGCATATGATTCTAGATCTTCAAATGACTAAGTTATTGTATACAAAACAATTCAAGGCAAAGTGCATGCTACGAAACCTGAATCCAAGACAACCGAATGCAGTTGTGGCAGCCAACAAGATTGCAGCAGTGGCAAAATCAGCTGGGCCAATAACACGAACAGGAAAAAAAATTGTGGGAATCTCTGTCGAGGATCCAAATTCCTCCAAAGACCCTGTCCCAAAGAGACCAAGAGGACGGCCATGTAAAAGGTCTACCTCTTAAAAAATGTTAATGTTTCACTATTTCCTATCTTCTGGTGTATATGATACATCACTACGTTCACTTGCTCATTCATCTGCTTGCTGCCTTTCTCTGTCCAATTGTTAGTTTGCAAAAATGGTATTTTTATGAGCAGTCAACTAACTTTCTCTCCTTTTCATTCAATCACCATTTCGTTGGTTCCTTGGTAATTCTTTAGATGTTTGCTTTGTTTATCTGGTGTCTCAGTGTCTAATTTATGATTCTGCACATTCGTGTTTCAGTTTGTTCCCCTGTGGGTGTTTACATCGCTGTGTATGCTGCCTGTTCTCATGCTTTCTCTAATCAATGGCCTTTCCAATTGTCCCGGTTATGGTTTTGTCCGATTTTCTGATATTGTTGCTTCCGTAACATTTGCTATTTTTTCCCCTTCAGGCCGCATAGAGAAAATGAATCCTTTCCAGAGATGCCTGCAACGACAACGCCTGCACCAGCAAAAAAAAGGGGCAACCCTAATTGGACTAAGAAGGCAGTCAAAGGCCCAAAAAACCCCACACATCAATGGTACAAATTTCTAAATTTCATTTCATGTTGGATCTCCCAATCTAAAACACAACGCCATTTAAAATTACGACACACAAACATTCTTGGTCAAGAATTATATGCTGGTTTCGTCCTTTCTATTTACAGCATGGAGTTCTTCAGCCATTAAAAACATAAATATCATGTATTCCAGGCCATATCATATGGTTTAGTCCTGGTGAGATAAATGAGTATGCTGGACCAATTCTTAGATAGGTGTAATTAGTCAAAGAAACATCATTAACGTGTGAATAAATGTGCACAACCAATGATTTGCCTCAGCAAACATATATGAGTACTTGATTACATATCAGTGACTAGCCTAAGTGCTTGCTTATTTGTCAATGAAATATACAAGTATTGAACTTCACATAGATGTATAGCCAAAAAATACAGGTGCCAAATATCTACTTTCTATGCCACTGTTACCATCCAATGCTTTCAAACTGTGACATCATTGAATTCAATTTGACAAAAAACAAACTATGCCATATCAACTTGCCATTTTTCAGGACATGGGAAGAAGATACACCTCTGCCAGCCACTGCAAAACCTGCCAAGAAGAGGAAACCCAAACAACAAGAAGAGTCACAACTTTTTAGTAGAAATCTCCAACATGACAAAAATCAAAGCCCAAGAAAACAAGGGAGAGCAAGTTCAACAAACATTCCAGATGCAACCTTGGACAATCTTATCCAGCTGTTGGAAAACCAGACTGAACAAATTGCACAACAGAACATGCTGATGCTGGATCAAATAGGCCAGATGAGTGACATCAAAAAACTTTTGATTGGATTTAAGGGATTTTTTGATCAGGCAACGGAGGTCAACATCAGGTTAATCTCCGTACCTATGTTTTTTTACACCAATACTTGCAGCTTTCAAATTTCCTTCATCAGTTTCGGCTTTTTTTTACTGCATACAGGTACAATAGGCAGACACCTACAGACACAACTCATGGCACTAATCAACCCTATGCAGGAACATCCATGGAACAGCCTGCAAACAACACCAATCATGGAATTGATCCGGGATTGTCAGAAAATAGATTCAATCAATCATTCAACTGGAATGTGTCAGGTACATGATCTATTTATGCCAGGGAAACCACGACTCCCTATTTTTGTTCCACAAACCAGTGTATTTCCAAATTATTATTATTCTCATATGTACAGGATCTATTCAAGATATGCATTCATTCTGATCTGGAACACGAACATGACTGTTATATTATGTTAGCACTCATTTGGCTTCCCATGGAACCTCACCTTTCATTTTCAACATAATCGGTTTTGGTTTAGTTTTTCCCCGTGCTGGATAATGTTCTCAACTAAATTAACAATGTATCTCATATGTGATGATGTTAATTTACATTGACCATTTGTTGACTTCTTTTTCTCATGTTGACGTTCGTGATGAGATGATTTAGGTTAATGCGAAGGGAGGTTGCATTGTTCCTGAAAAGAACCGTGGACCAAATATTGAGCAATCTGATCTAAATTACGCCTACCGTCCCATGTCTGTAATATATTCATCGTTTCTGGATTTTCAATAACCTAAACATGGTCTCCAAACTTCCAATCCTTTGTAATATATTTCTATGTCGCAGATGATACAGCCAAGGTCTGTAACATATTTCTGTGCTAGACTGTCTCAAGTTTCATGAGTCTGTGTCTGAACTATTTTGTCCTTGAAATTATTTCTGTGCATCTAATGTCCCACGTCTGATTGATGTTTTTGTTCCTTTTATATACTGCCTGCAAGGGCAATTTCATTTATTTGATTAATTGATTTGTCGTGATTGGAGTTGAGGTCTAAATCAGACATAATGAATAAAAGCATGAGTTGAATATACAATAATGAATTTTAAGCCAATAGATCATCACCAATCAATCATTATACGGCCAGATATACAGTGAATATGCAAACAAATTAAAATACATTATTCAACGAACAAGAAATAATGAATCCTCTTTAGATAATCATTATACGGGCAAATAGTATAATCAATCTTATTTCATAAGCTGCTGCTCTTTCTCAACATACAAACAAATTAATATGCATTTATCTATATGATGAATAAAATCCATTGGATTAGGTCATCGAACAAGAAATTTTCCAGAGACACTCATGTTTCTCAATCTTATAAATGTGATTCTTTTGGCACTATGTCAACTTTTTCATGCCTGTATTTACCCCGATATTGTTATAGCTCTTTACATCTCAGACATTTCTAATCAAGCTAACAAAACATCTGTTTTCAATTACTCAATGTCTTTTTCATTCTATCAACAAATTTTTGCTTTACATTTTTCCCTCAATTATTTATACTGTCATTTTATTATATAACCGCGCAACGCGCGGGGAACAACCTCGTTAGATATAAAGATGAACTGCACCTGGACAATTGACAAAGTTCCAAGACTAATGTACCTGTAATTATAATTATCTAGGATTACTATCAAAGTTTCTATTGAAGGTCAATAAACAAAGGAACAAAATTCATATAACAAAAGAGAGAATAGCACACTGCTGGATTTTATCATTAGAAAAAAGACTAACATAGCTGCAAAGTCAAACATCATAACCGCATATGGATTCTGGTTCTAAATCTGATTTAATATTACTGTGTGCAAACTGAAAAATGCAATAATGATAGCATGCCTTATGTGTTAGATCCGGTGAGGAATTAAATATTCTAAACCTGAGGTGTTTGATTAACTGTGCAGCATCCTGAGACTTCTCCGAAATTAAGGGTATTTTTCATCTGTTATCAGCCTGTGACTCTGAAAGATAAACAGGGTATACGTACAACTCTGATGCAGGGGGCTAAGAGCTAGCTTCTATGGCATAATTTTAGAGTTTTAGTGAAACCAAATGGTCAGAACCCCAACTATACATCAGGAAAATTTTCAAATGAACAGAATAGGATTAACAACTTGTTTCAAGATATTAAGAGGCTGTAGCTTAAGATAGAATAGCACAGAAAGCATAGTTATTCTTCTTGCTGATAATGATAATAAAAACTCTCAAAGGAATTCAATGAAGTAAGGATATGCTACAGAAGCACAAACAAGTAATAAGAAATAATATAACAATTAATGAATAAATGACTTGGCAGAAAGGCACTACAGATTGATCAACCAACCACAAACCAACATGCATTACACAAAGATATGAAATTCCACTTCTTGATACGTCTGATTTAACAGACAGAGAAGACCAAGCTCCCCGAAGGTTGTACAAAGATTCAGAATGGAAAAGCCCTCGACTGCTAGTTTTCTACAACTGATGGTGAGTACAAATCAAGAAACATGAAAATGAACTTGATTACAAACATGCCAGTAGGCAGTGTTCACTATTATAGCAGCTCTTTATACAAAAGTTCAGTTCCTACTTGTTCCCTATCTTTATTCTATCTATAAAGCTTTAGTGACCATAGTTGTACACCCAACTGCATCCAGAAAATTACACATCATACCAGAACCAATAACTCGATAGTCATTTATCGGACCAGAAAAGCCTTCAGCCATCATAACTATTTGAGCCAAAGAGAAAATACAGCAT
Source organism: Geum urbanum (assembly GCA_946800695.1). Lineage (NCBI taxonomy): Eukaryota > Viridiplantae > Streptophyta > Magnoliopsida > Rosales > Rosaceae > Geum > Geum urbanum. Next base: position 9,399,421 of record OX327006.1, read on the forward strand.
CTCAGCTCTCTTCCCGTATATATTCTTTGTGCAAGAAGAAATTACCTCCCCAATTGACCTGTAAAACATTACATTATTTAGAAAAGCTTCATCTTCACTTGCTGAGTCGAAGATAATTCAAATTTTCATGAGCATGAAAAACATATTCAGGTAGTTTATCCATGAAAGAAAAAGAGTATCAAAATGTGAAAGGAGATAGTACCTCTGAACAGCGTATTGCACACCCTTTTCATCCCCCTTCTCCCAGAAGTCCACACTTGCTTTTAGAGAACTCCTATGCAGGCACCCAACAGGAAGAAGCATAAACAGTCCGGCCCTTCCATCCTTGAAGCATCCAATCACTGTCCTGATCAACTGCAAAATCTTTGTGATACCATTCCTTAACCCTATCCTTAAACATCTTCAATATCTCTTGGTCCAATGGCAACAACTGTAAACCTGCCCTTTGACAACGCACCTGCCACTGCTTGTACGTCTCTGCCCTCTCGACCCTGTCTATGCCTTCACATGCTATTACATTCATGGCCTCGCGGCCATAAAACTCTGTTTCAAACATCAACCTCTCTGGACTGTCACGGGGTATGTTGACATCAAAAGCATCATACAAGGCAGAGAAGTGGAAGAGAGCCTCTCGAAATCGAGTGACAAAGAAAGGAGCATTATAGGAACCATTTACAATAGTATGAACAAAGATATCTGGTTTCAAGCTCCTAATTAGCTTTAAAACAGAATCTCTTGGACAATTCACTTCAACTGTCTCATCAAGCAGGTTCTTGAACCGTAACATACAATTCACAGCAAGCACCTCATTCCTCTCAACCTTGAGTTCCTGTACTTGGATGGTTTCCCAGTTCTGGGATGCTATTGCATTGAACTCGAAGGGAACCTTAAAGCGCTCACAATATTTTGCCAAGCGGCGTCCAGTCTCTTCAATCCACTCTGTTGGACGAAATCCAGGTTGCGGAACCTCTATCCCTGTAATGCGTAGCTTGGGAGGTCCACCAGGTCTCAAAGAAAGCTTCTGGATAAGGATTGGCCACTGAAAACCATACAGGATACCAAAATCAATGATATGAAGGGTAGTTGCCTTCTCAGCCGTTTTCAAAATCATCTTGTTTTTAAAGAAAATTGACATTCTTTTAAAAGGGCAAGCTGAAAGATGCACTTGGTAAGATTTCAAAATATCAACAGCTGATTTGGAGGCAAAAGAAGAGTAAAACATCCGGGCTCCAGTGCCAGTGCCAGCCATGCGTGCCTCAAGGCCGTTTGCAAAGAAATGAGCCAACCGTTGAGAACCATCACCAAAAGGAGAGGAATGCTGCCTTATCTGCTTCAGTAGCTCGGTAGAGTTCCTAAAATCATTGGTAGACACAGCTTGTGCACATAGAATCAGAAGATTTCTTAAATCCACAGTTTCCTTCTTCTTGTCTTGCTTCTTACCACGCACCTTCCCAACTTCACCAATAGAAGCTTGTAGCTGTCCATTGGGCTGCAAGGTTTTGCTTTCTTCATTCTGCACATCTACATTATCTCCACGTGGATCATGTGAAGACTGAGGTATACAAAGCAAGACCTTGTCAAACATCTCGGCTAATTCAGCCTCCTCATCAACTACGGACTCCCTATAAACTGCGGACTGCTTGCTACTCCTCCCTTCTTCAGAATCTGCATCTTCGCGCTCATGATTCTTCCTTCCCCTTGAACCATCAGGTGACTTCATCTTTTCCCTTGGCCCATTTGGTGATCTCTTCCTCGCCCTTCGCCTGTTAGATGAGTTTTTCCTCTCACTCTTTTCCATCTTGATGCTAAAAGTAGGAGCATGTACCTTCACTGCTGGAGACACTTTGCTTCTCTCCAAATCGATAACCAACGGATTAACTTTGGGAAGGAACTTACTAGCTTCCTCCAATCCTCTCTGAAACTGCAAGACAGATTCACTATCTGTAAATATATTCTGAGCCACAAACTGATTTACGGACGATTCTGACATCCCTTCACTAATACTAGTCAGACCATTTGTCACAGGAACTGACAAATTTGAACTAGCACTGGAATTGGAATGTGAACTGAACTGGTAATTGGAAAGAGAGGTTACAGATGGCTTCTGCTCTCCATAATCACCAACCGATTGGGAATCGGCCGAACTGGTAGTACCAGTACTAGGACTACTACTACTACTACTACTAGCATTGAAATCACTACTGTTTCCCGAAAAATAATTATCAGGGCTCTCAACTTTTTGATCAACATAAGTCAGTTGCTGCTGTGGCTGTTGCTGAGGTTGCTGATTGGGTGGGAGAGGATACTGTTGGCCAAGAACATCATAGAACGATTGCTCGGTGACACGAAGACCCAATGGATCATAAAACATGCAGGGCTTTTGCTCGATGTTCTCCTCCATAAGCATCTGGTTTACATACTTGAAAACAGTTTCAGAGAAATCATTGTCATCCGAGGATGGAGAGTCTCTGTTAGCAACAAACGGCTCTCCCTTGGTGTTAACACTAATCGGAGGAACAAAGCTACCTGATTCTGGCTCAGGTGGAAGTGAAAATTGGGTACTTAAAAAGTCACTATCAGAAGAGAGCTGGTTGAATTGGTACTCATTAGAAAGACTTGGGAATTGAGCCAAATTGGGTGAGATGGGCATGAAATCAGAATCAAAATCGTTCAAGAAATCAGGGAATTCAGTGTAATTTGGATCCATGATTACACGAACACAATCTTTGGGTAAAACCCTAAACCCCCAGATCTGAAAGGACCCTAGAAATGAAATCTACAGACATTCAAAGCAATCCCACAATGGGAAAAAAAGACACAAACTTTACCATACCCATCAAGCCAAAATCAAATTTAAGTTCAACAACCTCAACATTTCATCACAAATTTCAATAGAAGCAAAAGGGCTGAAGCTCAATACTCAATTTATAAGCAAAGAACGAACCTTTCTTTAGTGATTGAAGAGAAAGAAAGAGGTTGAAGAACACTGGTAGTGGCGTACCTTGATGAAAAAGCTTTTGAGATTTGACAAGGAAAAAGGGTCATAGAGTCTCTCGTCTAAGAGCAACGACCCTATCTCGGCTAGGGACTTGTGGTATATATAATAAGGTGAGGGCGAGAGCGAGGAGACGAAGTTTCTTGGAACACAGGTTTGTTTGCGAGAGACGAAAATGGAAAATTTAATGAATGAAAGTTGTATATGTGCCGGTCAAGGGAGGTCTGAGAATCCGAGATGATTGGTTTGATTTAAGATAGAGCTCTAATGGATACCGGCTGAACCAGGCTGAACCTCGAAGAGATTGTGATAGGTCTGATGTTAGTCAATGCACATGTTTGACATGGCATCTCTACTTGTCTTTTTCCCGTTCTTACTTTCTTACTCATGTGACGACAATGAAGATTCTACAAACGATCAGCTTTACTTTGATTGATGAAAAAGAATTACAATACCAAAATATGATCGAACACCAGAATGAAGATCGTTACACAATTCTATCAAAAAAAGAATTGAAGAAGATCGTTACAAATTAGACATGCAATAATTTTATGTGCCAATTTAACTATATGCATATGGTTTGTTGGGATACAACCCTCAGAAAAGCTGCGGAAACTAATTAATTAGTGGTGGTTTTAGAATTTACAGTCACCATGCTCGCCTTCTCTTTATTCTCAAGCTTCTTAATTGGTATGTTAAGCATGGATGACAACGTTTGAAATCACTCTTTGGTGAAAGACAAAGCGCACGAGGCTATAACTGTGAAGTATATGTGAACGGCTGAGATTGACTATCGAACCATGACATTACAAGTGTTGGTAGGAATTTTGACACAGTCAAACCATGCTGATCGAAGCTGCCCGAAGCTGCCTGTTTCTGTAGATTGACTTGGGCAACAAGCCTTTCTCACCGTCACTGGTACATATTCGTGGAGAACAAGAATATCTCAATCTTCTGGTAATCCTAGGTTATTTTAGTCCCCTTTCACACTATGATTTGCTTGATTTCTACTGATAATAAGATGGAAAATTACTGAATCAGAGAGTCAGAGTATATGAGCTAATCAGATTGGAATATTAGAGCTGGACTTCATTATTCATACTGAGGCTAGATTCATTATTCAAGAAGAAGAAAACTGAGATTTGGTTGCTTTACCATTCTTTTAATTAATCACATGCATACATGAGTTTCTTTAGCAGGAAAAAGGATGAGCAGAAGGATCTATTTAATTTAATCATTATATAGTAGTCCATTCTTAATTCTATAGCTATGTAATATGCTAATTAATTTGGCCCTGCCTCCTTGAAAATTATTTGCTTGCATCAGTTGCATATCTATGTTGGCCTCAAACGTCGATTCGTATTAGGTTTTTTCATTCCTTTGAGTAAAAAAAAATAGGGTATCTATGATGTTTATACATCAGGTGTATAAATGTGCTTTGAAATAATGAAATTACTGATATGTATATATATACATCAGGTGCATAAATGTGCTTTGAAATGAATATATGAAATTAGTGAGACGTGGACGTAAACTGTGAAAGTTTTTATTGTTTTAGGAAAATGTCGAATTGGAAGCAATCTTAGTGTATTATTCATTGATAATCAAGGAGCTCCTTATATAGGAGATTACAAGATACATGTCCATGATCAATAACATGATGTCACTAACCTATTATTCTCTCCACTCTTCCCACTATGTACGTGGTACATGTCACCACTAACATTATGTAGAAATTTATAAGGAGAAAATAAGAACAAAACTCAAAGGAGGAGTGACCAAGTAGTATGATCCCACTAACCCCACTAACCCATTATTCTTTCCACTCTTCCCATTCTGTTGTACATGTCACCACTAATATTAAGTAGAAATTTATAAGGAGAAAGTAAGAACAAAACTCAAAGGAGGAGTGACCAAGTAAATTTTTTATTTGTATTGAAGTATGTTTGGTATGTTTATAAGGTTACAAGAGAAGGCTATTTATAGCCAAATAACTAGAGGACAACTCACGATAGCTCACAATACTCTCTCTACTTTACGTGATGGACAATATTTACATGCTTTCACATGAAACAAGGAGAGCCACAACATTACTAGCACCTAAAGTCAACATGACAACTAGCTAATGCAGCTTACATAACACACTTCAAAAGTCGACTTAACTTTGATCTAGGAATGGTGTCATGCCTTGTCCAGTCAGACAGGATATTAGACAAGTCTGTTATACCTCCATGCTGCAGCCACACATCATGTACATTAGCTGCACCTCACTTGCATCATCAATCTCATAGCTCTAATATCTCCAATAAAAACTGAAGATATAAAGAAGGGAGTTATACATTACCACCCACTAACCGTGTATTTATCTACCATTAATAGGAATACTTATAATCTAATTATTCTATAACACTCCCCCTTGTTCCGCTTATGGTAGATGATGCTTCCATGATGCCTCCTTAAAAATCTTGTTGAGCTAAAAACTTTTGCAGAAGAAAAAATGATCTCGAACAAGTAAAAATAGTGCAGACCGTCATGGACGATGATATGACACTAATCTATATTGCCTCATTAAAACCTTGCCAAATAATAAAAACTCTTTGGGATAAAAATAATTAACTTTGGTCAAAGAAAAATAGTACAACGTGTCCTTCACATTTAGAGACACTTATGTGCATGCCAAACTCCTCTTGAAGTCTGCATCTCCCCCTAATATTGACAATCGGTATAACTTAGATAAGATGAGCAACACTATGCTCTTCACATGCTTCTAAAATATGGATGTGGCCAAGTATTTAGTAAATAAATCTGTCATATTAACCTCAGATACTTGGTTCATCATGATCTCGAGAAAATGTTATTGTTGATCATAGAATAACGACTCTAAGTGAAATAAATTTGGTGTTGTCGCATTTGATGTGACCTAGTTTTATCTACTTGATGCAAGCAACATTATCCTTATCAATACATGTAGGTTCATCAATGGTTTATTCTAAACCATTTCATTTTCGAATATGTGCATCTAAGGAACTCAACCATATGCACTTCTTAACAACTTCATGTGGATCAATAGTCTTAACATGAATCGAAGATGTAGCGACAACAGTCTACATAGACTTTCAAGATATCGTAGTATTTCTCATAGTAAAGATATTACCATTCTAGGAACTACCTTGTGTGGTCAGAGAGATAACCAATATTAGCAAAAACTAACAACACATCACAAATGTTGTTGTTGTAAGGGGTGAAGGAATAAGCAACACCATTCCTACATGTGATGTCCTTAATTCCTTAATTGTAGCGACGATGCCTACCATCTTGTCTCTCTGTTTGGATAGAAAAAACTCATATATATCATACTCTTTAAGTATCAAAATATTGTCTTTATGCTAGCTCAATGGAATTGTGTGGGAACAAAGCTAAATCTAGCTTACAAGTTCATCTCATATATGTAGCAGAGTCTTATGTATTATGTTAAGTACACAATTGCACTTAGATTAGGTACTTTAGCCTCTAACACATTTCCATCTTCATCCCTTGGATGAAACGAATCCCTCTCAGGGTCAAGACTTCAGTTAATCATGGGATTACTCTTAAGCATCACTTTCTCATCAAAGTGGTATAATATCTTAGAGTATAAGCCGATCGGTGGACAACTCCATCATTACGGTGTTCAAGTTCTTTGTTTGAGACAAAGTCGTGTCTTTCCAAGATCTTTTATCTCAAATTTGGATTTTAAATACTTGCAAATCTAGAACTTGTCCTTTGAATTAACATGCATGGGTAATGTTTGTCATATCCCTTCCAAATCAAGTATTTACTTGGTGAGTGTTTCAATCTCATTACAAACATGCTCAATGGTCTAGAGCCACTTGATTTGGGTAAATGAAGTCCATTTGGAATCTTCATGTATATCTCTTAGTCTAGATCCCCATAGAGATACTTCATAACCACTTTCATATGCTGCATGTAAAGTTATTCGGAAACTACTAAACTAACAAGGTGGTGGAGTGCTATGACATCCATTACGAGATAAATTATCTTCTCGTAGTCGATTCCAAAATGTTATGAGAAGACTTGCAACATAAGGCGAGTATATATCTCGTAACTCTCATTACACTTTCTAACAAAGACCCAATTCGAGAGGTTTTACACTTGAGTATGTCAGCATCACCAACCTAACTACCTTTCTCTTTGTTTGTGAATATAAATCAATCTAGATTGCTTCTTTCCATGTAGGCCAATTTTACTACTTTTGGGAGTTTTGATGTAGTGTGGTTCAATATCAATAATCTCAATATTTCATATCCTCATGTACACTAGTGTATATTATACTTTGTAGAGATCTTTATATTCTCAGAAATTAGTTCTAACATTAAGGCATCCCTCAATGATAACCATAATCCACAAATATTCTCATGAGACGGATATTGAGTATCGATGATCAATAGATCAGATTAAGCCAAACTCGCTTCATTTCTGGGACAAGTATTCATCGAACCTATGGGTCTTCTACGGTCTTCTAGCATAACCTATGTCATATGACGCCATTATGCCACTTTTGTGATGTCACTGTGTCACCTTCCATGGTGGCTGCGCCATGCCCAACTTCTTTGGGTCGTGCCATGTCCTCTTGAAAGGACATGAATCCTTAAAGGCATACTTGCAACAAGTAATATGTGATCTCGTCACTTTAACGATATTAAAAAGGCATCAGGCATCGAAACTGCTACGTTCTATCATTTTGGGGATTAAGATGAGACATAGTGGGAACATACCACGATAATTACTGTCATTATCTTGACCATGCTTGTTCTTATCTCCCCCTAACGACAAGAAGATTGTCTCATCAAAGTGACAATCCGCAAAACTAGCGATAAATAGATCGCATGTCAAGGTATCTACATAGAGAACAATAGTTGGAGACTCATTTCGAACATATATACTCATTCGTCTCGACGAACCCACATGGTGTGTTGTGGCAACACAAATTTGGCACATAAGTGCGTAAGTGTGATATATCATAATTCATACGCAGTCACTAGCTGTAACGCAAAGTTAAGTTAAGTGTGGGTCGTAGACAAATTAGTATAACTGCATGTGATATTGCATAACCCTTGACATAGAATATTGGTGCTCATTACCAATATCTAGACTACCATTGTATTCTGCGAGACCAATTAGGTTTTACATTGGACAATGATGTCAATCATTAAATCTCAGTGAAGTGCAATAATGATCAAACTTCTTTAATGTAACCTCTCTAGCATTATCAAGTCAAATTGACTAAATGTGATGTGACGACCCGGAACAAAATCAGTAGTGTAATCGGCTTAATCCACGAGCTTGCGCGTAATCGTAGTTTTCCGTAAATTGATTGAATTGTCGGTTTTGATCACGACTTAATTATTGGTCGAGAATTTGAGTTGAGTCTCTTCTCCAGAGTTGTTGTACGCGTGATTTTGAGTTCGTTGGCGGTTCCGGATTATTATTTCGAAGACCGAGGAATATAATATGAATATTTGAAATTTTGGAATATCGTCGAGTTTATCCGTTCGTATTCGAGTTTATCCGAATCGTGATTGTGATCCGTTTTGGACCGTCGATCGACCCGAACCGAAATTGGAATGATTATCGACTTGATTTGCGAGTTTCGCGATTAGTCGCGATTTTGACGTAATTGATTGATATGGCGGCTTCGTTAACGACTAAATTATCGGGCAAGAATTTAATTTGGGATTCTTCACGGAAGTTGTAGAGAATTTAATTTCGAACTCGTGGGAACTTTCGGAGGATTATTCCGAGTTACGAGGAATAAGTTGTGAATATTTTCGGCCGTCGGATATTGTCATATTTATCCGTTTGGGATTCGATACGCGTACGGTATAAATACGGGAGAATAGTTGCCGTTTTTGGAAACTTGCCAAATCTGGAAACTGGGCCTTGACCCGCGTTGACCACGGGTCAAGGAGGTGACCCGTTTTGCCGTTTGGATGCCGTGATTTTGCACCGCCATGGAGGCCGATTCCAGCCACGATTGGCCGGGGTCCCTTCATGGAATTTGTTGGGCTCGTGGCCCTCTTCAATTTGAGAAGTGGATCGACCTGTGGGGTGGCCGGAGGAGGAAGAAATGTGGCGGCGAAAATCAGCGTTTTCCGGCGAGTTATCTTCGACTTCGCGTGACGGCTTGGAGGCCGAGTTGGTGGTGGAACCTTGAGGGGTTTTGTTAGCCTTGAGCAAAGGAATCTATTGGAAGTGGTCTCAAGGGTTTCCGTGGCAAGAGGAAGGAGATCGGTGTACTTGAAATTCCGGTAAGGGTTTGTGACTTTGAGGTGAGTTTTGGACCTTTTCCGGTCAAAATTGGCCTTAACTTTGAACTAGAAAGTTGTTGGAAATGTCGAGATCTTCAAATCCATATGTAGGTTGCATTTTTCTGGGCCGGTATGATTTTCCGGCGGCCGGCAGCGACGCCGCCGTGCGCTGCGGTGACTTTTTCGGCGACGTATTTTTCGACGAGTTGTATGTCGTTTCGCTCAGAATTGCACACCGATCGCAGTGGTGAGGTTTATTTTTCGAATTGAGCATCGGAAATTATAGCTAGATTGAAAGGACCCAACCCCGATTTAGCTCCCTAAATCGGAATCAAACCCTTTCGAAAACACGAACCAACAAAAACTTTTCGAAATTTGGGCAGAGTTTCGCTACTAACGTAGAATTACCATTACCTGCACGCGGAAAATACACTTCATCCTATGCCACAAAAAGCAAACCGTGGGCACCAATCCCATCCGGATTTCTCAATATGTCAACGGTAAAGTAAAGTAGTAAATATATATGCACTTTACTGAAATCCAGTGTAAAACCGTATAACGTATTCAATAGAAAGCTCAGAGCGACATCTAATACATAATCGTATACGCAAACCACGGTAGGTAGAACAATAAACCTACTGGATGAAACAAAGTAGCTCGAGCACTATGCCTCCGACCACGACGTGCGACACCAGAGCCTGAACTGCAAACTGGGCACGGAAACCGAAAAGCCCAGGTGAAAGACAATAAACACGTTAGAGTGAGTGGACGAAAATAAATGTCTTTCACCAAGTAATATATACTTTAAAAACATATGCGAGTCGAAAATATAAACAAACAAATAATGCACGAGGGAGACTCTAACTCCTCACGTGTCCGGGTACACGAGGGAGACTCTAACTCCTCACGTATACATACACGAGGGAGACTCTAACTCCTCACGCGTATAGAGCATGTGTATAAATCACACGGGGCCACTCGTGGACATATAACAACATAAAAATATAATCACATAACACATGCTCAATATAAACATAATCTCGTTCGAAACTCATGCTCGTAAAACCATAATCATACTGCATGCTCAAGTTCATAAATCGTATATAAAAGACTCGCAATAATTCCGTGAAAATAAACTGTCCACTCACAGACTAGCGTAACGCGTATCGCGTTAACCCGTGATCCGGCGGAATGCCCCTCGCCAAACAAACGATCACGAACACCTGAACAATCACAATGTCCAATACTCAAAGTCATAATCCGACAAGTCAAATCAAATCACGAGAAACCACCGTTCTCGGAAATACACAATTCGAATACGACGAATCGTCGAAAATCCATATATACCACCTCAAATACCTCGCTTTACGTTCGGACGCTCAACTCGAAAAACGAACCTCCCCACTGCGATCGGGGCGCGATTTCGAGTCAAATGACATGCGACTTGCCGAAAGTCAAAAAGTCAACTCTGACCGTTGACCACCGCCGTTGACCGCCGTCCACGGCGGCGCCACTGTTGACCGGAGAATTTCACGGCGGAGTAACCCCTATTCCATGCAAAACCACCCACTGAGCAACTTTGTCAACTGCACCGAAGTCCAATTCTCACTCTAACATGGTCAATTTCATGAAAAACCGAATGAACACACAAATTTCAAATCCAAAATTCTCCTTGTACACATCGAATTGAAACACGAAACTTACAGGGAAGCATCAAGGGGATAAGAGCTTCAAAGCCCACTCAAAGTTGTAGCTCAATTCAGCCAAAAACCATGAACCCGAATACACCTAATTTTCTCCAATTTTGGGCCGGAAATTCCTTCTTTTCTGGCGACCCACGCCACAAACGGTGGCCGGCACCACCACGGGAAGGCCGAGGCGCACCTAACGGACCCTTCCCCAAGCCTTGGGGTGGCCGGAAAAGACTCCACCGCCGTGAGCCACCACAAGCCGTCGAACTCACCCTCTCTCCACCGAGTTGACCGAGTCAACTCGGTCAACACCCAATTAGGAAAGGTCTGACCTGCCCAAAATAGCAACTTCTATTTATAGACTTTCCATTTTTGGAAACTTCATGTTTATCCAATTCAACGAACTTCAAACACGCGTAACCTTCTCGTCGTAATTCCGATTCCGATAATTCTCGCGGTCACAAACTCGCCTCAACGTACTCTTCCAATATTACCTGAAGTCAAACATATCGGCCAACGGAATAAAAAGTCAACCCTTCAAAGCAACACACATTAAATCGACTAAATAATCAACAAACGGCAAAATTCGCAACTAATTCCTCGTAACTCCAAATTATGCTCCAGAAGTTCCCACGAACTCGAAATTAAATTCTGAACAACTTCCGTGAAGAAGCCGAAACCAAATTCTCGTCCGGTAATTTAGTCGTTAAGTAGCCCACCATTTAAATCCGAACTTCAAATATTCATAACTAATTCATCGGTCGTCCAAATAACGATCCGGAACCGCCCACGAATTCGTAATCACACGTAGAACGACTCTCAAGAAGAGACCCAGCTCCAATTCTCGGCCAATAATTTAGTCGTTAAGAACTCTGGCGATTCCAATATCTGTCGAAAATCCGCGACTGCGCTGTAACTCACGAATCAAGCTGATTATACTTCTGATTCTGGTCCGGGTTGTCACAAATCCACCCCCCTTAGAAAAATTTCGACCTCGAAATTTCCGAGTCTGCCGACTATAAGGTAGGAGCACTGCCTCTGCATACTGCTCAACTCACCAACGGCAATCTCAACTGAACAACTCTGATCACAAACTCCACAATAGGAGATAATTCCGTGCCGGAATCCCTGTACCCTCAAATCACAAATCTGAACTGGCTCACACAATCGCTAAGTGTTCCTACATAAGGAACAGATAGGGTACACAACACACAACAACCTGAAACATAGTTCCGCCACGCGGAACACAACACACAAAGCCAACACTATAGGCGGTGCCGAACCATACGGCATAACACAAACTCGTCTATGGCCACATACGGATCAATACATCATAACAAATCACAACTCAGTCTGCACACATCAACATAACTCAAATATCGAACTCGAGCAATTATCCACCCATTTCCGCTAATCTGACAGTCTGTGGCAACACACTCCACAAAATCAGAAACAAACATCAACTCAAACTCAAACCAAACTCACTCCAACACAATGAAGTACAACATCGTTCCTCAAAACGACGTCAAACAATATCAAAATCACAGTGGACAACAACCTGGTACTGCAGCCAACCTCGAACAACTGAAACTGCTGGTCCCGAATCCTCCGGAACTGCAACACCGAAGTCCACAACATGTCCTCCAAGGTCTGAATAGTCCTCAAAGATCGCTCGTTAATCTGAGGATAAGAATCGGTAATAGCTCGTAATTTGGTCTCCAATGTTCGCTGCAAAGCTCTCCAACACACAGTTGTAGCTGATTACCTCGATCGGCAAACTGGGACAAAAATACGCCACGTAGAGGGACAACCTCCATCAAACACAGCTATACCAGCCTGCCGTTGAAATCATCTCCGAATGCACAAGGAAATGTACTGAGTTCATCAAATGGTCCACAATGATCAAACCACTGGCATCACAAACCAAAGTGCAAACAAGCATACCCAAACACAGCAGTAATCGCCACGTTCAACTGGAAATCTTCAATGGCTGACACTCCTCGGCAAGTCTCTGCTTCCTAGCCATCACCAGTCGACAAAAGTGGCAAATGTACACACAAACCACTACATTCTACTTCATGCTGCATCACGAGTAATAAACTCGAAGTATCTGATGCATCTCCGCACCACTAGCGCTAAATGCGCGCAAAACCATGAGCCTCAACATAATCACACACTAACTCAGCACCAGTAGCTCGCAACTCGATCAACACGGAAACGCGAGCCACACACACACATGAAACACTGTAATTCCGACTCTCGACTGAATGCATCAGCAACAACATCATCCCAAACGGATGGTCAAAGTACATCCTCTATCCTTTCCCAAAAAAAACTCAAATGTAAAGCCATAGTCGTGAGTCGACCCCATCCATCTACACTGCCTCAAGCCCAAATCTGGCCGAAAATGCAAGTGGAGGAAACTCAAATGATCTGTGTACATCCTACACCATGCTACACGCCATAGCAATAGTATCTCCAACTCTCTGATGCTAATAAAAGGATAGCTACACCCAAATCATACACAGGATATGTAGCTACATAATGTCTCCATTGCCCGTAACTACAAGCCACTGCTCTGCTACACCGCATCCAAACACAACCACCTCTAAACCTTGATGCATCGCCATAACCCACGAAATCGTCGCGGTCGTCAGGTAAGGTCAAAACCGAAATAATGGTTAACCATCCTGCAGGAGTAAGTAACTCTCCTCGCGAGCATCGAACCACTCGAGCTTGACGCCTTCTTCGTCAATCCGGAAAGTGAAGTGGCAATCCAGGAAAAATCCTGTACAAAGCCGTCGGTACAAGCCTGCCAAAACCCAAGAGACCCCCAATCTCTGGCACAGTAGTAGGGCAAACTCCAAATCAACACGGCTTCGAACTGGTCAGGATCCACTCCAACTCCCTCGGATAACATCACATAGCCCAACATCTTCACGCTAATCGACCAAAACTCACACTGGATGAACTTTCACAAACAGCTAATCGTCTCGCGAAGTCCACAAAACCGCTCGCAACTGCTCCAGGTACTGGTCCACACTCTCGGAGTACATCAGGACATTGCCAACGAACATGACCACAACTCGTCCAGAAACCGTCTGAACACATGGTCCATCAAGTCCACACGATCTACGGAGCATTGGTCAACCAATCGTCAATCCGAAGCAGAGGATACTCACTCTCCTCTGAAGCAAATCGGGCTTCCGATAGTCAATGCGCCACCTCATCGAACCATACAAACAGTCGCATAACTGATGCAGGAGCACACCACGCAAATACGCGGGGTCGTATGAAATCTCCTGAAATCTCCTCCAGCAACTCCTGGAGTCGAAACTGTAGCTCCATCAGCTCCGCTGGCTCCGAACGAAAAGATGCCGGTAAAATAAGTCCGGCGCCTGGTACAAGCTCAATGGTGTAGTCAGTCTCCCGAACTGGAGAAACACCTGGTAACTCCTCCGGATCACACTAGTCTCCATCATCCGCTCAACCATCACCGCGAAACAGCATCTCGGGAAAATCTGGTCGTCGAAACACAACCTCCATCTCGAGGCACTCGAACACCACCAATGCATCGTCAGTAAGTCCGTACTCACAAACACACCAAAACCACGATGTCCAACTACAACAAATCCACGGCTAAGTCATAACCTCCAACAAGGATCTCGCCACCTCCGGATGGATACAACACTCTCCAAAGCCTCGGAAGTGAGATGCAGGTATAATTGCCATGGATATTAAGTAACAGTAACCTCGGAGAAAAGTCTGTCCTCAAACAAGGTCATGACACGAACTCCAACATGCCCAACTAGTCGCCCACATCAATTGCGACTTGTTGAATAACTCGTCTCGAAATCTAGGTTGATCAAGCTCTAGAAACAGCATCATGATTTCCTCGTAAACTCTGAGCTGTCGAACCGCTAACACAGCTGGCTAAGGGCGCTTCCTCATAACGTGACCCTCCTGGCCATCAAAACAGCAACTGAAAGTGCTCCACGAACACAAATCACCGCAACACCAGCTGCGTGATAGTGCTCCATGATCGCCCAAGCTCATGCCACAGGTACAAGTCCGCTACTCTGCGCTCTCCGCCATCGTCAAACAGATCCTGATCTGAAGGCCCCCAACAATATCGAAGAGACCATAACCTGATGAAGTCACTGATCCCAAGGTGTCGGAACTCAACCTCATCACAACATCTCGACTAAGTCCACTTTCCTCAAACCATCGCATCGAAAACCACATACAACATTCCTTCGCAATAGCCTCGCCACTGAGTGCAGCACACTAAGCTCCTCATGGTTGTCTCGAGGCATATCAATCAGACTCTCTTTGATACTCAGGTTCAAACTCATCTCGAACCTCGTACACTGCTTCCTCTGAAGCCACATAATTCGTACAAACCAAAACAACATAAGAACAATGCATCTCTGCCTCAGATGGATAAACACTCCACAATACGCTTGCTGGGTAGCCTGATAAAACATTACAGTATACACAACATTCTGAATGTAAGTCGTGGAGTCGCAACCAGAACTCACACAATATCAGCCCACCAAACACAACAATCTGACTCAGGCAAACATCACTGCCACAAATCACAACTCTGAGGCAACATGTAAATGCTCATATACACATCCCCAGATAAACCGTGCCACACAATTCTCTGAACTCTGAATACTCATCTGAATCCACTGTTCACTGGCAAATCACGCGTCGTATGATCCTCAACAGGACCCACAACCGAAACGACACGGAAAGCACGTCAGGAGGCATCCTAATGAATACAATATCGTTTACAACAAGTGGAACGTAATCATGGAACTTCAAATATTTGAAAGCATACAACACCCGGAATTTAATGATTATCCGCCGGCCGGTCGGGTCACCATTCCAGTCATGCTGTACATTCTCAAATATCCTTAGTAAACACGACTACAGAAGTCTACAGAACCTATAACCTAATGCTCTGATACCAAGCTGAAAGGACCCAACCCCGATTTAGCTCCCTAAATCGGAATCAAACCCTTTCGAAAACACGAACCAACAAAAACTTTTCGAAATTTGGGCAGAGTTTCGCTACTAACGTAGAATTACCATTACCTGCACGCGGAAAATACACTTCATCCTATGCCACAAAAAGCAAACCGTGGGCACCAATCCCATCCGGATTTCTCAATATGTCAACGGTAAAGTAAAGTAGTAAATATATATGCACTTTACTGAAATCCAGTGTAAAACCGTATAACGTATTCAATAGAAAGCTCAGAGCGACATCTAATACATAATCGTATACGCAAACCACGGTAGGTAGAACAATAAACCTACTGGATGAAACAAAGTAGCTCGAGCACTATGCCTCCGACCACGACGTGCGACACCAGAGCCTGAACTGCAAACTGGGCACGGAAACCGAAAAGCCCAGGTGAAAGACAATAAACACGTTAGAGTGAGTGGACGAAAATAAATGTCTTTCACCAAGTAATATATACTTTAAAAACATATGCGAGTCGAAAATATAAACAAACAAATAATGCACGAGGGAGACTCTAACTCCTCACGTGTCCGGGTACACGAGGGAGACTCTAACTCCTCACGTATACATACACGAGGGAGACTCTAACTCCTCACGCATATAGAGCATGTGTATAAATCACACGGGGCCACTCGTGGACATATAACAACATAAAAATATAATCACATAACACATGCTCAATATAAACATAATCTCGTTCGAAACTCATGCTCGTAAAACCATAATCATACTGCATGCTCAAGTTCATAAATCGTATATAAAAGACTCGCAATAATTCCGTGAAAATAAACTGTCCACTCACAGACTAGCGTAACGCGTATCGCGTTAACCCGTGATCCGGCGGAATGCCCCTCGCCAAACAAACGATCACGAACACCTGAACAATCACAATGTCCAATACTCAAAGTCATAATCCGACAAGTCAAATCAAATCACGAGAAACCACCGTTCTCGGAAATACACAATTCGAATACGACGAATCGTCGAAAATCCATATATACCACCTCAAATACCTCGCTTTACGTTCGGACGCTCAACTCGAAAAACGAACCTCCCCACTGCGATCGGGGCGCGATTTCGAGTCAAATGACATGCGACTTGCCAAAAGTCAAAAAGTCAACTCTAACCGTTGACCGCCGTCCACGGCGGCGCCACTGTTGACCGAAGAATTTCACGGCGGAGCAACCCCTATTCCATGCAAAACCACCCACTGAGCAACTTTGTCAACTGCACCGAAGTCCAATTCTCACTCTAACATGGTCAATTTCATGAAAAACCGAATGAACACACAAATTTCAAATCCAAAATTCTCCTTGTACACATCGAATTGAAACACGAAACTTACAGGGAAGCATCAAGGGGATAAGAGCTTCAAAGCCCACTCAAAGTTGTAGCTCAATTCAGCCAAAAACCATGAACCCGAATACACCTAATTTTCTCCAATTTTGGGCCGGAAATTCCTTCTTTTCCGGCGACCCACGCCACAAACGGTGGCCGGCACCACCACGGGAAGGCCGAGGCGCACCTAACGGACCCTTCCCCAAGCCTTGGGGTGGCCGGAAAAGACTCCACCGCCGTGAGCCACCACAAGCCGTCGAACTCACCCTCTCTCCACCGAGTTGACCGAGTCAACTCGGTCAACACCCAATTAGAAAATGTCTGACCTGCCCAAAATAGCAACTTCTATTTATAGACTTTCCATTTTTGGAAACTTCATGTTTATCCAATTCAACGAACTTCAAACACGCGTAACCTTCTCGTCGTAATTCCGATTCCGATAATTCTCGCGGTCACAAACTCGCCTCAACGTACTCTTCCAATATTACCTGAAGTCAAACATATCGGCCAACGGAATAAAAAGTCAACCCTTCAAAGCAACACACATTAAATCGACTAAATAATCAACAAACGGCAAAATTCGCAACTAATTTCTCGTAACTCCAAATTATGCTCCAGAAGTTCCCACGAACTCGAAATTAAATTCTGAACAACTTCCATGAAGAAGCCGAAACCAAATTCTCGTCCGGTAATTTAGTCGTTAAGTAGCCCACCATTTAAATCCGAACTTCAAATATTCATAACTAATTCCTCGGTCGTCCAAATAACGATCCGGAACCGCCCACGAATTCGTAATCACACGTAGAACGACTGTCGAGAAGAGACCCAGCTCCAATTCTCGGGCAATAATTTAGTCGTTAAGAACTCTGGCGATTCCAATATCTGTCGAAAATCCGCGACTGCGCTGTAACTCACGAATCAAGCTGATTATACTTCTGATTCTGGTCCGGGTTGTCACATAGATTTTATGGTTTGATTATCGGATTTTGAGGATTTCATCGATATTGAATTATATGTTTCCAGGAACGGTTGTTTCTCGGGATGTGATTCGAGGTTTTGAGTTATGATTTTGAGCAGTGGATTTTATGATTATTCAGGGGATCGTGATCGTTCGTTTGGCGGATTCTTGTTTCGCACTTAATGCGATTTATCTCTGTTTTGTGGTAATTTCAAGGATTCAAACACTTTTATAATTCCAAATAGTACATGCAATGACTTTGTCAGTAATTATGTCATCTATAATCATTCGAGTAGCTATTTTCACTCATAACCAGGTGAAGAGAAATTGATGTAGGTGAGGCGAGGCGAGGCCCACTTAAGTACCTTTTATCGAAAGTCTATTTTTCTAGACATTATGAGTTACTAAGAATATAGAATCATAAAGATAGTAAATCCCGATCGAATAATTTATACGGAAATATAGCCAAGCTTATTTCAATACAACATTGCATTTATCAGTCGTTTGCCAACGAACAACATCAAGAGTTTTCCTTATCCAAATAACAATATTGATCAATCATCAATTGTTAAACTTATTTTTGAAAAATATATGCTCGAATCAAAATCTACAAAATCCAATGAATCTTTGCCGGTTTTGAAATTTGCATTAATGAGAATTGCATCATTGTTATCTCCATCTTTTTCTGTAGTTGCATGATGAGTCTCTTGCTCTTTTTCATCTATATATGCTTTGTATTTTGCAACCATTTTGACACTTGCCTTACAATGTCAAAAATAATGCTCATTAGATCAATATCTATATCATATCTCATTTCAATCTGTGAGCTTTACTCCACAAATTCTATTAAGAGTGAGGAAATTTTCAACATCATTTTCCCAATGCTGATATTGTAAGCCATTAGAGTCAAGTATACCAAATTACAACCTTTTTATGTGACGTCTTGAGAAAAAAAATATATTAGTTTCGCAGTCCTAAAGGCTTTATCGACAACTAACAATTCCAAGAAATTTCGATTAGACCAAAACCAAGATGTTAATGCTCTTTGTTCGTTATTGATGCTTTTAGGGAATTCTTTGTTCGAATCGATAGTGAATTCTTTTGATTCACATGGACTCTCATTGTCCATTTAGAAACTATGCTCTATTTTCTTAAAGATGAAGAAGGGGAAAGGAATCTCCAAATTCTCCACGTAAAAAGAGGGTGCGAAAAGAGTAATTATTCGAATTTAAATTGAAAACACAAACTCTTATAAAAGCTTACATAAAATTGCAACAAAATTAGACGTAACAATTTCAGATATTAATATATATAATAATACACCAATTTAATTTGCATGTATAAAATATAACTGTTTAAGGAGATCAATTCTCCATAGTTCCCGGTGTATGTCTTGTCCTAGTTAGATACGGATATTAATTAGATAGATACATAGAATCTCTGTCATATCGGGACACTTATTGTAATAGATTGTATCAGCCTGTATTTAAGGCATTCTATCAATGAAAGAACTACAGTTTTTCCCGTTTACATATTTTCTCCTACAACACGTTTTCAGCATGACTCTTAGAGTTAATAGAAAAACCCAAAACTAGGAGAAAATCGCTGACCACCGTCGGCCTCTTTCCTCATCTTCAGCAAAAATTGAGCATGTGCAGTTCAGAAAATGTCTACAGAAGATTGTGAGCAGTTCAGGACTAACAAGAGAATGATCTTTATATTCACAGAAAGCCCCAGGTGTCTAGTTTCCAGAACATCTAGAAAATCTCAATTCGGAGGTGTCTAGAGAAAGTTATTGTCATTTGAGTGCATGAAGTTCAGACTGCTCGAAGAAAAAAAAAAGATTGACAAGATTGCACGACTTCCAAGAAATCGTTTTAGAAGAACTTCTTCTCATTCATCAAAAGTAGCGGTCATACCGAGCATATCACCCATCGAGGTAAACTTTTCTAAACCATCAATCTCTAGATCTAGCAAACTTACTTACCGCAACACCCTAGATCTAAGTTGATAATAATTGTAATATGAGTTGCTTTCTATTACATGTTCTTACCCTAGTTCCTATGGACCTATATCCATAGAGTATAAGTGACGGTCATGGGGAAGTCACGGTTTAGAAAAGAAAAGAAAAGAAAAGGGAAATCGATCTCATGTGACAGCTAGTCACGGTAGCTGGGTGTTGTTTTTGCCACCGTTTATGATCGATTTTGTGACCATATATCATGGATCACGTTCTTATTCATAAAACTTGAAAGTTTTTGTGATCGTAGTTTTCAATCGTTATTAACAAAACATCTCTGTGTGTTTTTGTAGATGAATTCGAATGAGCCAGCTAGGCCGGAATTCGACATCCTTAACCTCCAAGGCAAGGAATATCACCGTTGGGTCTCTGATGTGGAAACTACATTCATCGGAAAGAGATTGACCAACACCATCAAACCCTCTGGGCCTGAAACGAATCTCATGCCCCCCACTGAAGAGTCAAAAGCTCAAGCTCTCATGTTTTTGAGGCGTCATATTCATCCAACTCTCAAGAAGCATTATCTAAACAAAACAGATCCCATGGTATTGTGGGACGTTATGAAGCAGTGCTTCAACAATTTGCATGATGCACAGCTTCCTGAGTTGACTACTAGATGGGAGCACACTAGACTTGTGGATTTTCCCAAAATCCAAGAGTTTAATCAATCCATGCTAGATTTGCAGTCAGAGTTGAGTTTTTGTGGGGTGAAAAAGTCTGAGAATGACATGATTGAGAGGGCGTTACAAACCTTCCCAACTTCCATGAGCATTCTCGCACATTAGTACCGGATTGAGTACGAACAAGGGAGAATTACCACCTTCAGTGATCTCATCAATAGCCTTGCGAAAAAAGAACGGCATCATGAGATCATCCTCGATAATAACTCAAGATCAGCTGGTATTAAGAAGCCTGAGAGTTACCATACTGGAGGAAAGGCCCGCAACAATAAGAAGGTTGCTCGTTCAGAACCTTATGTTCATGAAGGACATGCTCCACGTGGGGGTAGATGAGGGCATGGGTGTGGCCAAGGCCATAGCCGAAATCTGACTTGGCATAGAGATCAGAACGCCAACTCCACAAGGACTAGTCTGGTTCAGTTTCTGATGGTTAACGGTCCCAACATTCTGGAAGATACATTTGCTTCAAATGTGGTTCTAATAAGCATATGCACAAACAGTGCCGTGCTAGTAGAGAAATCCAGAACATCTACAAAAAGCACAAGCAATATTTGGCCCAAGAGTCGAATTATGCTGTAGATTTAGAGATGGAGATTGACACCAATCTCGTTCTTGCAGATGCCAAGGGGAAAGATCTTGCTACCCCAGATTTTGATTAAGCCTATGTAAAAGGCATTGTCTCTATAATCTTTCAAGTTTTTAGTTTTGTTTTTGGCTTACTTTTCGGTCAAGAATTTTAAAGACACTTGTCTTTGTTTTATGAATAAGAACACATCTATGATGTAACTTTTGTTGGCAAATAATTAATATTTCTCTATTTTCAGTATATGAAAGTGTTTTGAGAATGTTCTATTCCATGCAATTCTTATGTATGGTTCGATGTTTATAAGTATATGGCAATATGAGACAATGATACGGTACAAACGTGACACAAAGGAGAAGATGTTATTTTGAACTCGGTGAAATTTTCGATCCATCGAAGTATTGCACTTCGACCCATCGAAACTATCTCTCGGGTTATTTTCTGGCATTTTCGATCCATCGAAAAAATATTTCAATCCATCGAAGCCTATCCTCGGGTCCTTTGGTTGCACATTTCGATCAATCGAGCACTTCTTCGACCCATCAAAGGGATGTCTCAGGTCAAATTTTTGGACCCATCAGCAATCTCTTCGACCCATCGAAGGAATGTCTCAGGTCAAATTTTTTGACCCATCGACAATCTCTTCGACCCATCGAATACTGATGTCGGAAATTCGATCTCATTTTTGGGTTCCTTCGATCCATCGAAAACCTACTCGACCCATCGAAGACATCGTTCTGGTCATTTTTTCGATCCATCAAAAAGTTATTCGACCAATCGAAGAACTATCTCAGGTTAATATTTCGACCCATCGAAGCTTTGCTTCGACCCATCGAAAATGGTATCGAAAAATCACATGAAAAAAATTTCGACACCAGATGTGGTTATACATCAGTTTGTGTCATGTCATATCAGCACTCAACAAGGGTCGCACCCTTATCTAAACCTTTAAGCATATACTTAAAGTGTACACCTGGTCTTTGCTTCAAAGACTTACTTATTTACATTGATTGTGTAGATGTCTCAAGGCGAAATTGAGTGTCTAGCAGATAGTGGTACTACCCATACCATTATGCGGAATATGCAACTATTTGTGGATCTTTTTCCATACAAATCCTCAGTGATAACCATGATTGGTGCAGCGCCCGTTATACAAGGGCATGGTTCTGCGGAGTTTCTACTGCCCCATGGTACAAAATTATATATCACCGATGCCTTATACGTGCCAAAGGCCAATCGAACCTTGCTAAGTTTTAAGGATATTCGTGACAACGGTTTTCACTTGGAAACCTATTGTGAGAATGGAAAAGAACTATTGTGTATAACCTCTGTTGAATGTGGCCGCAAGCGCATTCTAGACAAGTTTTCGGCTATTCGTAGTGGTTTATATCTAACCACAGTTAGGATCATTGAATCCAATGCCGTGACTCACACTACTATGTGTGATTCTGTGTCATAAAAGCTTTGGCACTTTCTACTGGGACACCCAAGTCGTGACATGATGATCAAAATCTTAAAAAATACTCATGGTCATCCATTCTTTAGAGCGAAAAAAACATGTGGGATCTATTTCCATCGGTTTAGATGGTGAGGATGAGACTACTCCTCTCATTCCTGGCTCGGTCTCCAAGACGAGTGCAGCATTATCCCGGCAAAGTACCTCTGAGGCGTTGTGCGTTATCCCACCATATTCTTATGTTGCAATCTCTGATGCACATCGCTCGTTCTGCAAAACTTGTTCTTTAGCAAAATTGATGGCTCGTCCTTCTTTTGTTGTTGATAATAATGACAATATTCCATTCTTACAAAGGATCCAAGGTGATATTTGTGGACCTATCAAACCCGAATGCGGTCTATTTAAATATTTCATGGTTTTGATAGATGCATCAATGCGATGGTCACACGTTGCTTTACTATGCACAAGGAATGTTGCGTTTACAAAACTCCTGCCTCAAATCATTAAGCTCCAGGCTCACCACCCGGATCATCCAATCAAGTCTATCCGATTGGATAATGCAGGAGAGTTTACATCAAAATCTTTTGATGATTATTTCATGTCCCTTGGGATTGAAGTTGAACATCCCGTTCCTCATGTTCATTCTCAGAACGGTTTAGCAGAGGCTCATATCAAGAAGATACAGCTTGTGTCTAAAGCTTTGGTAATGCATACAAACTTACCAGTCTCTGCATGGGGATATGCAGTGTTACACGCAGCAATGCTTCTTCATTTTCGACTCGTAGCCCGCAATCCATTCAGTGCATACCAGTTGGTAACTGGATATGATCCTGATGTTTCACATTTGGTCATTTTTGGTTGCGCGGTTTATGTGCCAATTGCGCCTCCACAGTGCACTAAAATGGGTCCTCAAAGAAGATTAGGCATTTATGTTGGTTATGAATCTCCAACGATAGTCCGTTATCTTGAACCTTCGATAGGAGATCTCTTTACTGCTAGATTTGCAGATTGTCACTTTGAAGAGACACATTTCCCGCCATTAGGGGGAGATAGGAATGTTTTCATTCCAGTGGAACGTCAGGAATTGACGTGGTTTAATCCCACTGTATCTCTTCATGATCCTCGCACGTCTCAGAGTGAGACGGAAGTGCGAAGAATACTTGATCTTTAGCAAGTAGCAGACTCTATGCCTGACTCATTTGCTGATATTGCTAAAGTGACGAGATCGGATATACCTGCTGCAAATGTTCCTGCAAGGTTGGAAATCCCTAAAAAGGGATTCATTTCTGCAAGGAGACGTTCCTCTTGCTCATGTGGAAGGTGTTGCATCGACCTCGGCTCCCACCAGGAATATCTAAGTGAACCAGATTGGTTTCGTTGATAATGTTACGAACTTGTTTACCAAGTCACTTCCTAAATCTACTTTTGTGAAACATGTGTGAAGCATTGGTATGCGCAGGTTATCAGAACTCCTAGACTGAGTTTACAGTCAGGGGGAGTTACATTTCTGTAGACATCAGGGGGAGTCTACATCACATGTAGTAACTTTAGTAGTTGGTGCGTTGTACTATTTTTCCCTTAGACCAAGTTTTTGTTTTACCCATGAGGTTTTTGTTTGCTTGGTGAGGTTTTTAATGAGACAACAAGTCATGCATCATTCTTATGGCCATCGACACAAGGGGGAGTGTTTAAGGAGATTAGTTCTCTATAATTCCCGTTGTGTGTCTTGTCCTAGTTAGATACGGATATTAATTAGATAGATACATGGAATCCCTGTGACATCGGGACACTTATTATAATAGATTGTATCAGCCTGTATTTAAGGCATTCTATCATGAAAGAGCTACAGTTTTTCCAGTTTACATATTTTCTCCTACAACAATAACCTGTTTTTCTTTCTTTTTAAAAATAGATTTGTACATGAATTTTTTTTAACTGCTTATGGAAAACCCGTAGTTGCACAACACCACACGTGCACACGTAAGCTCTCACAATCGCACTGATCTACACCACCAGATCGTTGGCGGCTTCGGCTGGACGGTTTGGCTTGACTAGGTTGGATCCTGGACGACGCGGTTGGGGTGGAAGGCACCAGCGGTGCAGCAGGCTGGGCTCGCTGGGTAGGAGCGATGTAGGTCGAAACTTGAGGCGCACGGTGCTCTAGTCGATCACTTCGGCTGCACCTGGATTCAGTTAGATCGGCAAAGGAAATGCGGCGGGGTTCGCTTAGTCGCGTCATGATAGTTGCATATTTATGCATCTATTTGGTATTTAATTCGTTCCCTATATTTAGTTTATTGTTATTAATTGAGTGAATTAATTATGTTTATTTGTTTTTAGGTATTTTGGAGATTAATGGAGAAAAGGAGATTAAATAATATGTTTTGGAAGTTTCTTAGCGAGGAACTGTCTGGCGAGGGAATATATGCAAGCTCGATGGGTTTAATGACTGCAATCATATATGCCTTGGCGAGGTGATTACGTACGTTGGTGCCAGCGAGCAAAGTTGTTGAAAGAAGAGAAGGTTTGCATGTGGATATTTATATATTTATATTTGCAACTTGAGATTAAGAAGGAGTCCAAGTACAATGTGGATTGTGCTAGCACGTGCTCCACTTGCTAGGTCAATTAACCTAGCCTAAACATATATATAGCAAGTGGGGGGTTGAAGAAAAAGGGACGTACGCTAGAGAAAAGAACAAGTTACGTACGGCTGGAGGATTAAGAAGAAAAGACAAAACAGAGCCAAGGGAGAAGAAGAATCTCGCATGCATGAAAGCTAGTTCGATATCGATATCGCCAAGAGTTCTTCCTTCTCCATCTTTTGTCTATCTTTTTATGAATTCTTTGATGTTTTTATTTATAACTATGAGTAGCTAAATTTCCATTGTTAGGGGCTGATTGAAGCCCTAGATATGCTTACGATTTTGAACCCCTTTTGATTCTATTAATTATTTGGATGAGTTTTGTTTCACTGTTTACTCACCGTATGTTTTCTATGTTCATGTTTCTTTGAGTGCACGCTTAGATGCATGGCTTAGGATCTATAGTCTTGATTATGTATATGACCACCTTATCATTGCATATTCTCTAGAGACAAACATGAATTTGTGTGAAACAAGCCTTAGTGATGAAAGGGTGACCACCTTATCAACCCTTGAAGCTATGTTATTCTTCAAACACTCTTAGAACGTAATGACTTCAGTTCTCTAGGCTTACATCACCATATGTATAAGTCGGTTAAGTGAGGATCAAGATCGAGCGGATTGTCCCTCCCTCTTTCATGCCAAGTAAGAGAGTGTAATACATAAGATGACTTAACCAAAGCTCTTATGTGGAGAGTATTCATCCATGGTTAGTTCAATTATATTGGGGAGGTCGTAAGTATGTCTAGGGTGGATAGAAGTTCTTAACATTCATATCTCATTAGTTATCTACAACAATTTGCATTCATTAAGCATATTTACTTTCAGCATTTATTTTCTGCATTAGCTGTAACTTCGCTAATTTATTTCGGTGACCAAATCAACTCAGAAAACCCTCAAATTTTGTGTGGTAATCCACCACTGTGTCTAGTTTATTGTGTCAAAATTTCGCTGCATTTGAGTCTGTCTAGCTTAGGTTCGATGACCATTAGTGTTCTGTAGTCGAGTCTGTTAGCATAGTAGTGTGTTAGGATTTAGTTTCACCAATTCCTCGTGTTCGATAACCCCTATTTATTTTACTATATTGATATATCCAGGTTGTGAATAGGGTATCTTTGAGAGGTGTTAAACCGCCTTGTCACGTCAAAACTGCAGACGTTGTTCATGCGCGACTTAGGCTACAGTGGCGTTCGCTGTTTGCTGCAAAACAGTAACTACAGTACTTGTCGTTTGAGTTGAGATGCGATGTTGTGTAGAGCAACTGGTCATGAGGAGCTGAGGTGCGATGGTCACGCGCAGGAGTCGCGACGAGAAGCATTGGGCTGAGCCGAAATCACTACGAGTCGAGTCGGAAGCACTGGCGCTGCGCCGAGTTGTTGTCATTCGCATAGTTGGGTATCCATAGCAGAAAACTTGGTGCCATGATAATTTCTTAGTTTTTACGAGCTCTGGTAAGCTTCATGTTGATAACATATTTTAGGAAAATGTCAAATTGGAAGCATTCTCAGTGTGTTATTCATTGATAATGAAGAAGCTCCTATATAGGAAATTACAACAGTTACAAGAAGAAGATACAAGTCCATAATCAATAGCATGATCCCACTAACCTATTATTCTCTCCACTCTTCCAACTCTGTGGTACATGTCAGCACTAACATTACCACCCAATAACTATATATTTATCTACCATTAATAAGAACACTTATAATCTAATTATTCTATAACATTTATTTTATTTTTGGAAGATAAACATAAGGTGTCAATTTTATTAAGGATTAGGAGGAAGATTACATTTTTTTCAAGGGTAGATCAAATCCACTGTAGGAAAAAATTGATAGCAATACAGGATTCCACCAGATACCTGACGTGATAAAGAGAAACCCTATGGTACCACTATGCTAGAAAAACGGGGTCGAACAAGGTCCTAGACTAACAAACCTGAGTAGCATAACTCCTTAATTAGCTAGGAACGCCCTCTATTACGATGCTTGCTGACGAAGCTTTTTCGTACTTATATCCACTGGAAGCAGGATCATCGATTTCTTTGGAGAGACCTTCTTCAACTTCCCCGATCAAGGGCCAAGGATGGATCTATCCATCTTGTTGCTGGGACGTCGTGTGCTAGTAACCGCACCAACAACATCCTCTAGGACATCAACAATAATATCCTAGCGAAGCTCATGAAATTAGACGGTGGAACCTCCACCAGACCCTTAATCCCCAGCTGACACGGTAGCATTACCCAAAGACATGATGGTAACACATGCTGTCGCATTGGTGATGCAAGAAGGTGTAGCGAAATGAGACGGTGAAACATCACATATGACCCTAAGTGGGACTTTTTATTTCTCCTGTTGAACATGTAGCTCAACAACTATCCACAACAATACCCACATTCCACCTCAACCCAGAAGAAGCCCATGTCTATCTAGACCTGATTGTCTCGGAGAACCCTTATATGCCGAAGCCAAAATCGTAATTGGCCTCAAATATCCACCATTACCATGCTTGAAAGCACCACAAGCACCACAAAAACCTTTCAAATGTTCATACTCCACAACAACATCCACACTATAGGTGCTAAAAATGTGGAAGGTTGTGCTTACCATGAACAGAAGGAAAAACTCCACATTGATCTTGACAAGACCCACCCTAGATATCCGACTTTACCCGAGACAAGCTCTATGTGACCCATATCAGGCTAGCTCACACTGTAAATATAATGGCCAACCCATCATGAGTTACCCGAACTTGAACTTAGACTGACCAACTTTAGTACTAACAAAAGGTCTCAAGATTAAGTACTTGATTGTAAAACTTACAAAACACAAAAGATCTACTTCAGGGTTTACAACTTAGAGATATAATTTACATAACATCAATAATTAGAGCGTCTAGACAAAACCGAAGTGAAATATAGAGCAAAAGTAGGTCATTCGATAACCTACTCTAAGCAAATGGAAGTGGTGAAGATGCTAAGCCTCGTCAACTGGATGGACACACCTTTAGCCGTCTAATCTGTGATCTGAGTAACGTAAAACGAAAAGCCCAAGAAATGCAGTTCAAAATATTAGGGTGAGTGGACAAAATAAATAAACTGAAGATAAACAATTAATAAATTTGAATTTTCAACGATCTTTGACTTTTAAAAATCTAGCATGCAATGGATTGAATAACTATCAACTTAAGATTCTGTAAGGAATTAGTGATTGAGAGATGCCAGTGCATCGATCACCGTTGAAAGACCAACTATATAATTGCACATTCTCTGGAAATGGATCATAATGATCAATTCCTGATTGTTAACTGATCGGGATAGACACTCAGAGGCTAAGCTGAGTGACCTGATGTATTGTTCGAGAAATTTATCCCCTCAACCTTTTGACTATTGATTAGTTGAAGTCTAAGTGAACTTCTCTTACCCGCAAGTATACGGGGTCAAGTTAGAGTATTTGTAAGGAAGTCGAGTGTTGAACCCAAGAGGATTGACCACTTAAACTCCTTAGCTTGACTCGATTATACACTTGAAATCACGGATTAACTAAACATAAGACATGACACTAAAACTAAAGCAAGATGTGGAAATGTATCTCACAAGACTAAGTTCTTTGGAGACTTAGTATTGCAATATATGGATGGTTAGACTACAATGAGTGGTTAAACGAAATGTTGATTGAATGTTTACTACTAACTAAATTAAGTGAAAACATAAAGTGAGAGCAAAACAAAATATCAATATTTGGTCGCCTAGAGATGTCGCCACTAGCCAACTCAATGTACCAACAATGTCTAAGTTATGAGTTTAGTCTGATTCATACGTGTTTGTCCAATTCGTCATCCGTTTGAGTTACCATTGGTTGTGAACTGAATATCCTAGGCCATTAGGGCACTAGAAGTGTTCCGGTCTAACATTTAAGTATAAAGCAAACCGAAACTAGAATGCAATTGAATTACGAATCGTATCCTAATTATACCACATGCCTAATGAGTTCAATATGTGTTCACTTATGATGAATGTGAATGGATTTCCTTCCTAAGTCCATATTAGAAGACATGAAAGTATGTTCTAATGACTTTCCTAATCCACACATTTTAGAACATGAATTAGAAGAAGTAATGATTAGCTACAAAGCCCCTTCGAGTCAAAGTAAGCTTGACCAAAGCTCCTTGAGTCATTTGGACTTCAAGAAGGCTTCGGTCCATGCTCAAGCCCAAATGAAAACTAAACCTTAAGTCCATCTTCTCAAATACAACCTAAGTCATGTTTACATGGTTATCTTCATTAGATGAGTGACTAATTCACTTAGGTTCATTTTTAGCTTCCTTAAACATATCTCAACTTAGTCATGGCTAATACATGAGTATGAAAATATTGAATCAAGCCCAAACATGCAAACATACTACAATCACATCACAAACTATCAAACTCATTCACAACATGTAGTAAACTAAACTAAATTCAAATCCATAACTCAAAACATAGTTGTATGTACATCAAATTGGCTAGGGATTCCAAAAGGCAACTACTCACTAAGCAAAATTAAATACAAGACTAAATACATGCTCAAAACAAGAAGAGGAAAGAAATAATCAAGAGTACCCTTAGCCAAAGCTCCACCAAATGACTCCAAGGCTTCTAGCTCCACTTCTTCACTCCAAGCTAGCACCAAGTCTTCAAGAGGAGGTAGTGGTAGTCCTTAGGATTTCAAGGAGCCAAGAGGAAGAGAGATTAATTCTCACTCCTTTGAAATCTAAATATCAAGCCAAACCTTAGAGGCAAAAATGAGAGGAGGTATACCCAAAATAGGCCAAAGTGATGATGTAGTGGTCGAGAGGTTCGTCTCTACCCAAGAGAGGGAAGAGCTGGGTCTCTAATGGTGATGGTTTTGGAGGTGTTTTGGCCTAAAAAGGAAGGGGAAGAGGTAGAAGAGACTACTAGAGGGTTGTGATAAGGATAGGGGGTCTAGAGAGAGCGTAAAACTATGGAAAATAATGAAAATGAGGTGAGTTATGTGAGTGGGGAGAGGGGGGGGGCTCGAATTTGGCTGAGTTGGGAGGCTCCATTTCGACTCTAGGATGATAATAAAAGAGGAGGTGGAAAATCTAAGGGTTAACTTTGAATTAGGGAGACCATGATCTACTATTTTAGGCTATTAAAGGCTAAGCTCCAAATTAGTGACATCATGTGGTCCAACTTCTTCTCTTTATCTTTAAATCAGATTGATAAGCATAAATAGATCTGAATGGGCCTCCATTGGGCCAGACTCCATGTGATTGGGCCACCCAAGGTGGGCCGGCCGACTGTGGAAAATTTCGGCGGGTTCCGAGCAATTTCCGGCGACTTTCTATGAAGATATTTCGTCATTTTCTCAAAGTTGCTCTAAATTCTCTCATGACCTCGGAAATATATACTTCTTCTCCAATAAGTATGTAATTCTTCATATTTAGTTCATTTCTTAGCCAACTCCACATTTCCTAGCAAGAACATAAAACGTCATAAGAATAATATTTTATTCATAAAAAATAGGCTATAAGCATAAGGTTAGGAGCGTAATAGGCACATAATTATGGTCCTAACATGTATGCATACATATTATAATATAATATAGTAATCACCAGAGAATATTGTACCGACCGAGTTGAGAATTAACTGACTGACTCGACTCGAAAGCTGAAACTATAATTGAACTAATTCTGACTAAAACTAAATAGCTGACTTATGCGAAAATAAAGCATATAACTTTATTCTAAATGAAACATATACCTACATGCATATTTTTAGTGAAAATAAAAGTCCACTCACAGACTTAAGTCCCCTGTCTGGCTGAATTTTCCGTTGTTCCTGATTCGGCGCGTTGTCCTGAAACAACGAACATTATTTAATAAATATTCAACAAAACGATATTGAATAACTAACTCGTTCACCCAATGAGTATTCCTATCGAGAATATCACATTCTCGAATTACATGATTCCTGATTTCCTATCGAGGTTCTAAAACTAATTCTATGTCAATTATTCTTAATCGATTTCCAAAATGTCATGAGTTCCTGTAAAGTAACCACCTTTCGATTAAACGAATTCCAAATTAATTAACTCACGAATTCGCACTATTAATCCTTTAAAGTTCAAGTCCGCTTCAAATCAAGTCTAATTAATTTCAGAACCTCAACATGGTAATCTACACGCAATTACGAACAAAAAAGACATAAAACTTCTGTCAAATACACCTCTGCCGGAGCATCACTGTAAACCATCGCCAGCAGCGGTGGCGCGGCGACACCACCCTTATTTTCTGGTGATCCAAACCTGAAAATACCCAAAATCAAGCAACATTTTATTCCAAAGCCACAACATCCAATTCACAAGCTAAATCGTCCAATTTTACCTTTAAACTCAAAAAACCCAAAACATTAAATCTCTTATTCATGTACCTTTGATTGAATTAGGAATTAACCCAAGTATGGTTAGCTTCGTGGTGGCGGGGGATACAAAGCTCAGAGGGTCTCCTTGATCGATTTGAGCTCGAAATCAAAAACTCGTAAAACCTAGGGTTCATGGATTTTCATTCGGGTTCATCGATTTCTTGGCTTGATTGTTGCAAACTAGGTTTGTGGGTGTTTTGGAGATGATAAAGGAGATCACAAGGAAGATTTTGACTCCTTAATCACTTGTTTTGGTAGCCAACCGGTGATAAACCACCGACAGTGAGGTCGGGTCGCGAAAGAGAGTCGGGGAGGAAGAGAGAAAATGAAACGATGAGAGAGAGAGAGGAATTAGCCTAACATGGTAACTGGCCTCTTTCCAAAATCGGAAAACTCTATTTATACTTGTATAATTACCGTAATGTAACTTTTCGGTGAACTTTCTAACCCCATAACTTATTCTTCATAACTCCAATTTTGAAAATTCAAGTGTCCATAAACTCATCTCAATAAGCTCTACAAACTCCTTAAGAAAGTTCATCAGGCAACTAAACCCATAAAAAGTTTGATTAAAGGATCTTCACTAATTATCTGTGGTAAAAAAACTATTTACCGCACTTGACTAAACTTAACTTGATTAGTAAAAAGTCAAAATCAGGTGTGGGTTATCACAATCTCCCCCCCCCCCCCCCCCCCCCCCCCTCCCAAGAAAATTTCGTCCTCGAAATTTTGTACATGTTTGCTGATTAATTAAATGAGGGTATTGTTGGCGCATTTGTTCCTCAGGTTCCCAAGTTGCCTTTTCTATTAGGTGATTCCGCCATAACACTTTCACCTAGGGAATCACTTTATTTCTGAGTACCTTCTCTCTCCTATCGAGTACTTCTACGGGTTCCTCTTCATACACCAAATCTTCTCATACTGTAATAGGTTGCTCCTGGAGGACATGTGAAGGATCCGTTATGTACTTCTGTAATACCAATATATGGAAAACATCATGTACTTGTGACAACTGTTGTGGTAATTACAAGCAGTATGCTACTGAACCCACTCCTTCCAAAAAATCTCATAAGGTCTGATATATCTCGGACTGAGTTTTCCATGCTTCCCAAAGCGTACAACTCTAAGCTCAAACTACAAGAAAACTTTATCACCAACCTCAAACTCGAGATCTTTTTGACATTTATCTACATAACTCTTTTTTCAACTCTAAGCTTTCTTGAGTCTTTCTCTAATTATATCCACCTTCTCAGATGTCGTCTTTATATACTCGGGTCCTAGAACTCTTCTTTCTCCTACTTCACTCTAACATAACGGTGTTCTACATTTTTTTCCATGTAAAGCTTCATAAGGAGTCATGCCTATGCTGGAGTGAAAACTGTTGTTGTAAGCAAACTCCATCAAATTCAATTGACTTTTCCAATCACCATTAAACTGCATCACACATGATCTTAACATATCTTCCAAAGTCTGGATGATTCTTTCAGACTGCCCATCAGTCTAACGATGAAAGGCAGTACTATAATGCAACTTAGTTCTTAAGGCTCCATGTAACTGTTTCCAAAACCTCAAAGTAAAACAAGAATGACGATCTGAAATAATCGACTCTGGTACTCCATGTAACCTTACTATTATATCCACAAACAACTTTGCTAACTTGTCAAGACTATCTGTCTCTTTAATCGCTAAGAAATGAGCAGACTTAGTCAGTCTATCTACTATCACCCAGATTCCATCATGACCATCGCGAGTACGCGGCAACTGGAATATGAAATCCATAGTATTGTTCCCATTTCCACTCAGGAATCGAAAGTGGTTGTGACATACCTGAGGACCACTTTCGTTCTGCTTTAACTCGCTGAAAAATCAAGCAACCACTAACATACGTTGCAATTTATCTCTTCATTTCCAGCCACTAATAATAGTCCTTAAGAAGACGATACATCTTGGTACTACCAGGATGCATTGTGTATGCTAAACAATGTGCTTCCTCCAGTATTTCCTTCTTCAATGCTTCAACATTTAGGACACAGAGCCTACCTCTGAACAACAGTGTACCATCATCCTTCTGAGAGAAATTCATATCTATTTCATCTTGTGCATCTTCTCTCCACCTGTTCATAGACACGTCCCGAGGTTGGGCATCACGCACACGGTCAAGTAGTCCAGGCCTTACATGAAAGCTTGCGACTAAAGTAATTTCATTATCACTTCCTTTATGTACATGTAGTTGTGCTCTTGTTGTTCGCAATTCATACAAAAGCGGAATCCTTATTGTCTTGAGGTAAGACAACAACACATGTACTTTTCTACTGAGTGCGTTTGCTACTACATTAGCCTTACCTGGGTGGTACTCAATGGTACATTCATATTCTTTGATTAACTCCATCCATCGTCTTTGTCTCAAATTTAGGTCTTTTGCGAGGCTACATAAGTAATACTCTTGTGATCTGTAAAAATTTGACATTTAGCTCCATATAAGTAATGTCTCCAAATCTTCAGTGCAAAAACCACTGCCGTAAGCTCAAGATCATGCTTCAGCTGCCTGGATGCATATGCAATAACTCTTTGATGCTGCATCAACACACATCTCAATACTAATCTTGAGACATCACAATACACCATATAAGTAATGTCTCCAAATCTTCAGTGCAAAAACCACTGCCGCAAGCTCAAGATCATGCTTCAGCTGCCTGGATGCATATGCAATAACTCTTTGATGCTGCATCAACACACTTCTCAATCCTAATCTTGAGGCATCACAATACGCCATATATTCTCCACTATTATCAGGTAAAGCTAAAACAAGAGCCATCGTCAACTTTTCTTTGAGCTTATGAAAAATTCTTTCACATTCATCAGACCATATAAACTTAACCCCTTTTCTAGTCAACTTGGTAAGTGGACTGGCTATTCTAGACAAATCCTGGATAAAACGACGATAATAGCCAGCTAGACCCAAGAAACTTCTTATGTCAGTCACATTGGTAGGTATTTCCCAATTCAGGACCGCCTCTACTTTTTGTGGATTTATCGTGATTCCTGCAGCTGATACGAGATGACCTAAAAATCCAACATTATCAAGTCAAAATTCAGACTTACTGAATTTGGCATACAACTAAGCATTTCGAAGGGTCTGTAACACTAAATGTAGATGTTGTGCATGTTGCTCCTCATCTTTCGAATACACCAAAATATCGTCGATAAAGACAATTACAAACCGATCCATGTAAGGTCTGAATACTTGATTCATAAAGTCTACGAAAGTTGCTGGCGTATTAGTCAGTCCAAATGGCATTACACGAAACTCATAATGACCATAGCGTGATCTAAATGCAGTCTTAGGAATGTCTTATTCCTGAATACGCAATTGGTGATATCCTGACTTTAAGTCAATCTTTGAAAATACTACGGCTCCCCTCAGTTGATCAAACAAATCATCAATGCGAGGCAATGGATACTTATTCTTCACCGTGACCTGATTCAACTTTCTATAGTCAATACAAAGCCTAAGGGTGTCGTCCTTCTTCTTCACAAACAACACTGGAGAACCCCAGGGTGATATACTAGGTCGTATGAAGTTCTTATCACTTACCTCCTACAACTGGGTTTTTAACTCTTGTAGTTCTGCTGGAACCATCTTGTATGGTGCTTGGGAGATTAGGTTCGTACCTGGAACCAACTCGATCGTAAAATCTATTTCCCTCTCCGGAGGTAATCCTGAAAAATCCTCAAGGAAAACATCATTATATTGGCTTACTATTGGAATATTCTCAACCTTAGCATTTTCCACACTAGTGTTCACTATATGGGCCAAATAAGTCTGTCACCCTTTTAACATCATCTTCTCAGCTTTAATAGTGGAAACTAGACAGGATGATAGCACATTCCTTTCACCTTGAAAACATACCTCAAGTGTACCACCTTTAAATATAACCTCCTTTTTAAAGCAGTCCACTACTGCTCGGTGGGGCTTCAAGAAGTTCATTCCCAAAATCACATCAAACTCAGCAATATCGAGAAGGATCAAATCAACTCTTAAAACATGACCCTTAATGACAACGTCACAATTCTTATACACCCTGGTCACTTCATACGTATCACCCGAAACTAAGGTTACTCTCAATTCCCCAATAAGAAGGAAGGATGCCTTATTCCTCAATGCAGATAATTTACTAGCCATAAATGAATGTGTAGCTCCAGGGTCTATTAATATAAAAGCGGGTTGACCAAGAATAGATAACGTATCCATTATGACTTTCAGAGAAGCTCTACCATCATCAAAGGTAATAGTATTTAATATGGTATGGGTTGTCAGTCATCCTCGTTGGCCACCACCATGCTGTCTGCCACTTAGACCCGCAACGCTAGCCCGCGTGACTTCACTAGGATTATTCTTAGAGACATAACTCGCTAACTGAGTAGGAGTCAACAGAGTAGTTCCCTGAACTACTTGTGGGCATTGCCTCTTATAATGCCCTAGCTGACCACATTGAAAACAAACTACAGATCCAGCCTGAGAACCTTCTTGATGATATTTATGGCATCTTAGGCACTCTAGGTTCTTGTAAAATGATGGTGAGCTACACCATCCTCCGCTATTATCACTAGTACCGGTATTCATGCTCTATCATCTGCTTGTTTGGCTTGATTTTCCCGAGCATCCCTTGAATCTAGAAGTTGCTCGAGAGTCAAAGTCAAAAGTGCCTAAACGACCACCAAAAGATGATCCAACCTCCCAGGTTGATGCTCTCTTAGGAGGGCCTTGACTAGAGCCACCAGATTCCAAAGGTAGAGAGCGAGCAAGAATTTTACTCTCGCACCAGATGGCTATATCCACTAAATCCACAAAACTAGAAGGCTTGGTTGATGCCAACATTTCTTTAATTTCCTCAGACAAGCCCATTTGAAACCTGTGACACTTCTCCACTTCAGTAGCCACCAAAGACGGTGCATAATGAGACAAGCTCAAAAACAGCTTTTCATACTGTTGTACTTTCAAATTTCTTATTTTCAGATCTTGATCAAAACTGTCTGAACTTCTGATCTTGCATAGCTGAAGTGAAGTATCGACTAAGAAACAATTTTGTGAACTCACCCTAAGTAACATTCTTAGGATCTCTCTGGATAGTTTCCCACCAGTCGTATTCTCCTCTGTTAAGGAAGTCGACCGCTAATGGAATCTTCTTGTGCTCGGGGGAGTCCATTCTTGCAAACACTTTTTCCATGCTCTTAAGCCAATTATGAGCATCTGTGGAGTCATCAGCACCCGTAAAGTATATGGCACCATGCTTCTGTGCACGAACAACGGTAACACGCTCATGGTTACCATGAAGAGGAAGGGCATTCACAATACGCTCAAGACTATGACCTATAAGATCATATGCTCCGCTTACATTCCCAGGAGCATGCTCACCTACATCCTCTGCCTCAGGTGGAGGATTTTGCTGAGGTGTGCGTCCACGACTACGATGCATGATACCTAAAGAGAGACGCAATCAATAATCTCTAAAAACAAGATCATAAGACTACCATCGCAGCTCTGAGTATCACTAAAGATTTAAGATAATCAACAGGATCTGATATCCTAATGCTCTAATACCAAGTTGACAGGACCCACCTCAGATATTCGACTTTACCCGAGACAAGCCTTATGGGACCCATATCAGGCTATCTCACACCATAAATATAGTGGCCAACCCAACATGAGTTACCTAAACTTGAACTTAGACTGACTGACTTTAGTACTAACAAAAGGTCTCAAGAGGAAGTACTTGATTATAAAACTCACAAAACACAAAAGATATACCTCAAGGTTTACAACTTAGAGACATAATTTACATAAAGTCAGTAATCAGAGCGTCTAGACTAAACCAAAGTGAAATATGGAACATAAGTAGGTCATCAGATAACCTACTCTGAGCAAAACAGAAGTGGTAAAGATGATAAGCCTCATCAACTGGATGGAAACACCTTCAGCAGTCTAATCTGCGATCTAGGCAACGTAAACCGAAAAGTCCAAGAAATGCAGTTTAAAACATTATAGTGAGTGGACAAAATAAATAAACTAAATATAAAACAATTAATAAATCTACATTTCGAACGATCTCTGATTTTTAAAAATTTAGCATGCAGTGGACTGAATAACTATCAACTTAAGATTATGTAAGGAATTAGTGACCGAGGGATGCCAGTGCATCGGTCACCGCTGAAAGCCAACTGTATAATAGTACATACTCTGGAGCTGGATCATAATGATCAATTCCCGATTGTTAACTGATCGGGCTAGACACTCGGAGGTCAAGCCAAGTGACCTGATGTATGCATACATAAATAATACAATATAGTAATCACCAAAGAATATCGTACCGACCTAGTTGAGAATTAACTGGCTGACTCGACTCGGAAGCTGAAACTATAACTGAATTGATTATGACTAAAACTAAATAGCTGACTTATGCGAAAATAAAGCATATAACTTTATTCTGAATGAAGCATATAGTTACATGCATATTTTTCAGTGAAAATAAAAGTCCATTCACAGACTTCAGTCTCTTGTCCAATTGAATTCTCTGCCGTTGCTGATTCGTCTAATTTTACCTTTAAATTCAAAAACCCCAAAAACTTCAAATCTCTGATTTGTGCACCTCCGATTGAATTAAGAAGTAACCCAGATATGGTTAGCTTCGTGGTGGCAAAGGCTACGAAGCCCAGAGGGTCTCCTTGATCGATTTGAGCTCGAAATTAAACCCCCCCCCAAAACCTAGGGTTCTTGGATTTCAGTTCGGGTTCGTCAATTTCTTGGCTTGATTGTTGCAAACTAGGTTCGTGGGTGTTTTGGAGATGATAGAGGAGATCACAAGGAATATTTTGATTCCTTAATCACTTGTTTTGGTGGTCGATCGGTGATAAACCGTCGACAGTGAGGTCGGGGTCGCGAGAGATGTTTCTTCCAAATTCTGTAAGGGTCTTTAGCAGAAGAGCGGGTTGAGCTATTTCGGGTTAATCTGGTCTATCGCACGTATGTCGTCATTTACCTGCTGTTAAGAACAATACATTAAATGGGCGTCAGGAGTCTTGACGGGGTGTTCCCGCCTTCAACTCTCCTACGCTCTAGTTAGAATGTATGGAGTGTAACGGTAGTATTTGTAGAGTAACGGGCGTACCTTGTATCTGTCATAAATGTGTTGCTTATATTGGTGGTTGGGTATGGAGTCTTTTGTTGTTCTTCGATGTGGGATCCTGTCTCTTGTACATGGCTTATCCTGGTACTTTCCGTTTGTCGTACCGAACGCGTGGACATTTGGATGGTGTTGGTTCTTTGGTTAAAGTTAAAGCCTGCGTTGCTGCCTTGCGTTTGATCTAAGCTATGTTGACCCATTTTTAGTGACTAAGTGTGCGGTAATTGTATGATACGGGATCACACATTAACAAGTCCTCGGGTCAAGGGAATCAGCTCTTGATTAGGGAGTTGTAAAACTTTTTCCCGATTGCGCACACCTGGTCACTCGGGGAGGGGTCCGGGCCCCGATACCCCCAAGTCCCCCAACTCTCTGATGAAGAGCTGGTCCGAGGTCGGATGTCGAATGTTTATGCCGTGGAGCTATTTGATTGGACTCTGAAACTTGATGTTGCTGTTTGGAGCCATTTTCGTGGCGACAAGTGATGTTGCTACTCGTGCCACGATAATGCAAACATTGTTGATGTTCAACTATTAAGGTGGACTCTGAAACTTGATGTTGCTGTTTGGAGCCGCTTTCATGGCGACAAGTGATGTTGTTACTCGTGCCACGATAGTGCGAATGTTGTTGCTGTTTGACTATCGAGGTGGAGTCCGAAACTTTATGTTACTGTATGGAGCCGCCTTCGTGGCGACAAGTGATGTTGCTACTTATGCCATGATAGTGCAAACGTTGTTGCTGTTCGACTATCGGGGTGGACTCTGAAACTTGATATTGTTGTTTGGAGCTGCTTTCGTGGTAACAAGTGATGTTGCTATTCATGCCACGATAGTGCGAACGTTGTTGCTGTTAGACTATCGAGGTGGACTCCGAAACTTGATGTTGTTGTTTGGAGCCACTTTCGTGGTGACAAGTGATGTTGCTACTCGTGCCACGATAGTGCGAATATTGTTGTTGTTTAACTATCGGGGTGGACTCCGAAACTTGATGTTGCTGTTTGGAGCCGCCTTCGTGGCGACAAGTGATGTTGATACTCGTGCCATGATAATGCAAACGTTGTTGCTGTTCGACTATCAGGGTAGACTCCGAAACTTGATGTTGCTGTTTGGAGCCACTTTTGTGTTGACAAGTGATATTGCTACACGTGCCACGATAGTGCGAACATTATTGTTGTTCGACTATCGGGGTGGACTCTGAAACTTGATGTTGCTGTTTAGAGCCGCCTTCGTCTTATCGCATTCTGACCTTTCAACTTTGTAACAGTTACCTGTCGTTTGACATGCTCGTGTGTCAGAGATATTTTAGCAGTTGTTTACTACATGTGCGACGCATGGCACAGGAAATTCAGAGCGGTAGGGTGATTAATTTTGGCGGGAGCCCGTGGGATACGTGTCATAATCCTGCGGTGGGAAGCGCTAGAAATAAATGGTAGGCGTTCGACTAGGGTTAGTTTCGTTGCCTATAAATAGCTTGGCTTTCACTTTCACTTTTTTACACTTTCACTTCTCAATTGAAACTCTGCCAAAACGCATTCCCGAAGCTCTTTGTGATCAGTTTGGAGTTTTTGTCGTCTAGTGAATCTTCCTCTCATCGTTTAAAGGTAATTTCTTGTTCTTGTTGCTTCGAAAACGTGTGATTCATGTTGCCTTGGTGTGTTTGCACTCATTACTATTTATGGTACTATTGTGGTAATTATTGGATTTGTGTGGTATGTTTCTTATGGTTTTGCTAGTGTAGAGTACGTTTAGCTAGGTAAGGTACCGCGTTTCTCTGTTTTCTTGCTCAAAAACAAATTTCTGGGTTTGTTGCTTTTTTGGCTTTTCTGGGTACGTTACGAAGAACAGTCTTATTCTTTGAAGTTTTTGTTTTTTTTGGGGCTTTTGATCTGTTTTTGGGTATTGCGAAATGGTGGGTACCTGTTTGTGCTGTTTGAAGAACTGAGGTCATGACATACTCCACACGTTCGCCGTTTGGCTTATTCTCCCGGTTGCTTTTCTCTTAGGATCATGAAATTTGTAGCCGTTTCAAGTGATGAGTCCCTTCCACAAACCCCTAGGTTTCGTATAGGGTCAAACGGTCCTGCCAATAGTATTTCGGACTCTTCGTCCGATAGCGTACTGAGCGTCTTCCCTCTGTTCGTTAACGCTGGTGGTGCTTTGCGTAAGTCATCCATCCAAAACATGGAACAAAGCAGGTCTATGGTTGTGCGGTCCGAACATCAAGGTGCCTCTGTGGTGCCGAGTGGTGAAGTTTTGACCTCCTATTTCAGGGGCTCGCAGGGTTACGTGATCCTACCCCGTAGTGGCCAGGCATCAAGGGTTACTCTCCCTTTACTCCCCCGAGGCGGACCAATGCTTTGGCATCTTACAGATGGGCAGGCGGTTCAAGAGCCAGAGGGGTCCCGTCCATACGCGAGACCGAATGGTGGTACCGGGATTACCACATTCCCCGAACGGTGAGGCTGAAGGCCCTCCGTGAAGGCGAATCGTTCAAGCGTCCTCCTCACGGTCACGTCTGTGTGAGAAAATTCTAGCTCAAGGCTGGGTTGAAGCTTCCACTCCACCTTTTTTTCCAGTACGCCCTCGCCCTTTTCAATATCACGTTGGGTCAGTGTGGTCCTATGCTGACGCACATGCTGATCGCGTTTCATAATATTTGGAAGCTCAGTGGGTTGCAGTTTCCCACTTGTGCGGAGATCGGTCATTTCTTCTATTGGAAGTACTCCCCACGTATGAAGGACAATGGTACAATAATTGTGGAATCTCGAACGAAGTGGTGGTTAACGGAGCCCTCTTCCTCTTCGACTGCCTGGCGCCGGTATCATTGTCTTATCGGGGGTGAGTGGGAGTTCGACAAGCCCGATGGTGCACTTTCGCGTGGGTACGATCAGATACATCGAGTCCCTGAGTTCTTTCAGCCTTTAGGTGTGGTGTTGAAGTGTTGCTGGCTATCGGCGTTTGTCTAGTAATCTCTTTTCGTATTCGTGCTTGCTAATACTCTTTTTTTTTATAGATCAACGATCGTATCCCCTCACCCGTTTGGAGGAAAGGCATTTGGCTAGAATTAAGTTCCCTTTCGATCCCCATCCGGATGCGAGGAACTTTTAGGCGTTCAACCATTGGGAGCTACTTGAACGGTTTGGTCTCTCACGCCCTCCTGGTATGTTCGTGACCTCTCTGTTTCGTGTGTTTGCTTGTGCTGTTTGTGTGGCTTTTCGGACTGACGTTTTTTTTTTTTTGTAGCGAAAATGAAGAAGTCTCATTCCTCCGCCAAGCAAGATACGGCCTAGCAACATATGCTGGTGCTGATGGAGAAGGCCAGGCAGGCTCGTATGGTAGTGGAGGATGGGAATGGCAACCCAGTCCAGGGCGACACTCCTTAGCCTGTGTTCCACCCTCAGGACTGCAACCAGTATCTCGACTCAGTTCCCGAGGTCGATGAAAAAGTCGATGCCATGGGTGCTGCTACCGGAGCTCCGGTTATACGGGCCGCTACTCCCCAAGATCGGGTGGAGGAGGCGACTATTGACACTCGTCGAGGGGAAGAGGGCGAGCAAGCCCGAAAGGACCGCCTCCATCGAGAGAAGGATGTGCGGATTAAGGAGTGTCGTGAGCGTCAGATAGACCGCGGGGACAAACGCCAGAGTGAAGGTCGACCACGCTACGGCTCTCGGAGCAAATCCCACTCGCCGGCCAAGACAGGCTCCTCCAAGAGTTCGTTCAAGCTCTCTCCCCTCCATCAGCCTAGAGATGTGAGGGCATCCCAGCCGGGTTCTTCGTTGAGAAGGCCGAATGATCAAGGGGCGTCTAGCCGTCCTCTCAAACGTCCAAGGGGTCCGTCCACCAAGCCCTCGTCAGGCATCACCATTGTTGTGGCGGGTGAAACGGCCCTGTCCTCCAAGTTTTTCACTCGCATCCAGATCTCCATGGGCGCGGGCATTGAGTCGTTGTAGAAGTGACGTCAGCTCGGCCCGACTCCAAGCGAGTCCCTGAATGCAGCGTTTGATACCCGCACCCAGTTCCAACACCAGCTCTTCCTCATCAAGGGCTTAGAGGGGTCAATGTTGCAGACTACCGCGCTGTCCAAGGCGAAAGCTGAGAGCAAGTGACTGTCGTCCGAAGTCGACAAGTTGCAGAAGGCTCTGACAAGGTCCACTAATATAGCCAATTGCAAGATCTCTTGAGTGAATGAGCTGGTTCGTGAGCTTGATGAGTTGAAGAAGGAGCTGGGGGAGTATAGTCTGGGATCGTAATCCTGGAGGCAGATCTTGCCGCTCTCCGATCGTCCAGTGGTGCTCGTATTGCGGAGCTAGAGCATGAACTGGCTGAGGCTCGCACTCATGTAATGATGGAGGATATTCGCAGGAAGATTGCGGAGGAGGCGGTAGCTGAGTTCAAGGCGTCGTCCAAGTTTGAGAAGGTCAAGGCCGATGAGGTCGAGGCTTTCAAGAATTCGGACGAGTCGGGGAGGAAGAGAGAGAAAATGAAACAGTGAGGGAGAGAGGAATTTTCCTTAAATGGTAACTGGCCTCTTTCCAAAATCGGAAAACTCTACTTACATTTGTATAATTACCATAATGTAACTTTTCGGCAAACTTTCTAACCCTATAACTTAATTATTCTTCGTAACTCTAATTTTGAAAATTCAAGCGTCCATGAACTCATCTCAATAAGCTCTACGAACTCACTAAGAAATTTCATCGGGCCATTTTACCCATAAAAAGTTTAATTAAAGGACCTTTACTAATTACCCGTGGTAAAAAATTATTTATCGCAGTCGACTAAACTTTGCTTGATTCGTAAAAAGTCAAAATCAGGTGCGGGTTATCACAGATCTGGAGCTTAATCTTCACCTAATGGTTTAACAATTGAAGGTCATGCTCCTTGTAACCACCCAGAGCATCACCCATCTGCTTCAACTATTTCAGGTGCAATACCTCGAAAGGAAAATGACCTGTAACCGAGCGAACAAAAGCCCATGCAGTGCCCTTGGCTGCTGGGATAAAAAGAGGATCGGCCATACCATCAAAATATTCCACAAGCACGGTAATGACTTGGTGATACCATGGACCACATGTGGCCGCCCACCGCCT
This sequence comes from Geum urbanum, assembly GCA_946800695.1. Taxonomy (NCBI): domain Eukaryota; kingdom Viridiplantae; phylum Streptophyta; class Magnoliopsida; order Rosales; family Rosaceae; genus Geum; species Geum urbanum. The sequence continues at coordinate 9,443,827 of OX327006.1, forward strand.
ATCAAATTTTGATCAAAAGTTGCATAAAAAGCGATCACCAGCAATCCGCTTAAACCCGATGTTACTAGATCCGGATACATCATGCTAAAGAATAATCATACACATCTTGAACCCTTGAACTTCATTAGGTTCCAAAGAAGACAAAGAGAAGAGTCACACCACAACATACCTCCATTCATCCTCCTCCTCCTCGTCAGGCAAGGGGAGGTCCACCACACAAAATGCCGCCGCCAAATGAAGCGACTCTTGGTCAACTTCGGGTAGAGGAGGAGCATCCACGAAAGGTGAAGGTTGCGACATGCAATGGAATAAGTAGAATCGGCAGAATAAGAGAAGTTTAGTGGTGATATTGGAATTGGATTTGGGGGAACTAGGAAGGAAGATCGGTGGAGAAAAGAGGGAGAAGCGACGCTAGGGTAAGGAAAAGAAAAGTTTCGAAAAAGAGAGAAGTCGTGGTACTCAAAAACGTCGGCTTGCCCAAGAATATACCATAAAAATAGGAGGAATATTACATAAGTGACTATCATAGAACGATCGAACATTTTATTTTTTTTACATGGCAAAAATATAATCAATGATTGTAGTACAGAATTCCACTGGATTTTCGGCCAGACAAAATAAAATCCCTTAAGCACTACAATACTACTATGTTAGAGTCCATAATATCCTAAAATAACAAACCAGAGTAATAAGAGACTAAAAAAAGAGAAATCACTCCTTAGTTATCCGGGTACTATATCTATTAGGAGGCGGACTGCCGAAGGTCTTTAGCAGTCATTCCCGCAAGAAGAAGCACCTGCTTCTTCTGAGGTGAAACCTTCTTAGTTGAGATAGAACTTGCAGGCACACTGCTCCTCGCATAGAGGGGGTTCGCATAATGGCTACAAAAGGTGAATCTTTCTTTGCAAACTGCTGCCGAGCCACAGTAGCGATGATCGGTACAACATGTCGACCCAAATCATTTTGGGCCTTGTGTCTAGGACCCCTTACGTACAATGAAACGGATCCCTAACTTCTTTTTCTTCCTACGAGTTTGTACATCCTCGTAGTCCGCTTCCAGAGCCTGTCCCAAACGGGTGTCCACAGTCACCAAAAGTGGTATGTTTCCCATCTCCTCCTTATCCGGTGTTGACCAAGCATCAGCCACCTCCTCTTCTTGAGCTTCTTGAGAGCCCACACCACCTACAATACTTGCCAGGGGAGGAATCTCTCCACCATTGCCCTAGACATCATACTTCATCTGGGTTTAATAAGCCACTTCGACTCGTTTCTCCAAAGTAGCTCGGTAAACTATGCATTCAGTGATAAAGTGGTCATAGCCACCGTAACCTCCACAATAGCCTTTCAAGGTCAAATACTCAATTTCATAATCAATCCAAACCCAGGGTCCTAAATGCAGTCTGAGCTTAGTTTTTAACCTCTCTTTAAGGTCGACCTCTAAAAAAATGAATATCTTCACAATCATAGAAATTGTACCTATCGTAATCCACATACCTACCTAGGTAGTTGCCTAGGGTAACCCACCAATTGGAGACAATGACAGGACCCATCAGATCACCACCAACCATATGAACTCGCGCCCAAGCACGCGTAATAGCCTCACCTATCAACTGTATCGGAGTGAATCCATCAAACTGCTCCACCACAATGGTTACGTTCTCAAAGAACCAAGGACCGCGTGAGATCGCACGACGGAAATCATCCTTATTATGAAATCTACCCACCATACGATCTTGGGAGTAGAATGTAATACTAGTTGAACTAGTAACGATCTTACCACACCAAAGGCACAACAGCCAATGCTTAAGAGACTTTAATCTCGTTGGTGAAAGAACTTCAAGACAAAAGATACGGATGACCGCAAAGGAGAAATCATCATCTTCCTCCTCAGCCTCGTAAGAGAGATCAATTTCCATAGATCTTGAGGATGCCATAGCATAATCGTCCAAAATTGGGTTTAGAGATTGGTTTCGGGAATTTGGGAATTTTGGGGTTTTTGGGTTTCAGAAAACAAGAAGGATGAATGGGTTGAATCGGGTTTTGAAGGAAGGGAAGGAGAAGGGGGTGATGCTCTTGATCTACAAGGATTGAAGAAGATGAAGTTGAGATTGAAGATAGGGTGCGGCGCAGTAGGGTTTAGGGGAAGAGAAAACTATTTCGATAATCACTTAGAACCTAAGTAGCATTGAAACGGATACGAGTACGGCGATACGATACGATTCGATATGAAGATATATAATAAATAATATATATTAATATATAATACGAGAAGAATACGCATAATAAATAATATATAATATTAATATATATTCTATAAAATATACTAAATAGGTGTGTCAGCAGGACTTAAATCCTCTCCTAACTTCATATACGTAATTTCTGCCTAACCATGGTTCTTAGCCGTCGGATGTAATAAATGGTCAATATTTGTTCCTTTTTTAATGAGGGACATTTTCTCTAATATTATTAGAGCTCGCCAAATATCATCCCTACTTTGTTCCCTTTCTATTTGTTTCTTAAATAATAAAGACGATTGTAATTTCTTTCTCGATCGAAACATCTCCTCCCACCTCTCTCTCTCTCTCTCTCTCTCTCTCTTTTCTCTCAACAACTTGAATATTTTGCTTAGCCATACATTGAAAAAGTGCACTTCATCCTTAATTAGCTCTTCATGCATCAGTTCGAGTTCCTCAAGGTCTTGATGACCTGGGTGTCTGAGCCGAAGAAGAAGCTAGAGCTCTCGAAGTCGCTTGTCCCTGGCGGTACTTCGTACTACAAGTACTCGATCACAACCCGGACCAATCTGTTAGAGTAAGACGGTGACTGATCCGGTTTCAACGACCGGGAGCGGTTCGTGGAGCTCATCGGTGAACTTCTGCCCCCTCCCTCTTACCGACGATGAGGTATCGCTCTCAGTGTCTCCCCTTACTTCCAGATATGTTTAACTTTGGGTAGAATTTGGAGTCGCAATGGACTTGAAAATCAGATACGGTATCTTCACGTATCCCTCCGTATCCAACGCATATTGTATCTATATCCGTATCTGATATGTGATACGATGGGTAATACACATATCAGTGCTTCTTAGCTTAGAACCACTACAAGAAAACATCACTTAGACCACGGAAACATAATTGTTCCGTGGTCCAAGTGACACCTGGACGACGGAGATTGTATTTTCCGTCGTCCAGGGTATAACCTGGACCTCGGAGTCTTCTCCGTTGTCCAGGTAATCACCTGGACGACGGAGATGGTATTCTCCGTCGTCCAGGTGATTACCTGGACAACGGACCGACACGCCGTCGTCCGAGTACACGAAACGTGCTTCCACTTAGACGACGTACCGACACCTCCGTCGTCTAAGTGAAGCATTATATAAGCTGATCGAATTCATTCCTGGCCTCGATCTATTCATTCCATTTGAAGAAGAATTGAAGGAGAAGGGAGAAGGAGAAGCTAGGGAGCTAGCTAGCTAGAAGCGAGCTAGGTAGGCCGAGAAGAATCAGGATCGATAAGGGATCTCCGCTGACTAGCTAGTTAGCTTAATTAACGTACAGATATCGAGAAGGCCAGCAGGTACGTACGTATACGTACGCAGTTAAAATTTGCTTAATTAATTAATTAATATATATTTAGTGAAAACGTACGTACATATATACATGCAAGGATGTTAGCTGATGTTAGCTATATATATATATATGTACAGATCGATTAAATTACGTACGTACGTAATTGATGGATCGATGTAGATCGAGTACGTACGTATAATTAAGCGTAAATTAATTGACAAATATATATATATGTAATAATTAATTAATTATAATATTTTGTAGCAGTATGGACAAGAGTTGGATGAAGTTGAAGAATAGATGTGATGTCCGGTATATGGATGGAATTAGCGAATTTGTGAATTTTGCGATAGAACATGGTCAAGGAAAGAAACGTTTCAGGTGTCCGTGTCAGAAATGTCTTAATTGTCAGTATGCGGAGGTTAATGTTATGGTGCAACACCTGTACGAAAATGGTATGATGTGGAGTTACACTACATGGAGCGAGCATGGTGAAGCAGTAGAGTTCAGCGCAGCAGACTTCAGCTCAGGGTACAGTTACCATGGTGCCTCATCCAGCGGCAGTGGTGCTGGACCCCCAGCTTGCAACCCAACTGTAGATTTGGTCCATGATGCGTTTCTGGGATGTAGTCATGGTGGACACCAACACCAAGACGGAGGTTACAGTACCACTTATGAGCATGATGACACATTCCCCGCAGCTAGCTTGGCCACTGACACCAGTGAGATGGAAAAGTACAACCGGATACTACTTGAAGCGCAGACCCCGGTGTTCCCTGGATGTCGAGAGAATGTGTTGCAATATGTGATGGAGCAAATGAAGATAAAAGTGAAGCACAAAATGTCAGTGAGTGCTTTTGACGAAATTCAGGAGCAAATATGTAAGTTGCTTCCTGATGATCACAATCTTCCTAAATCTCATTATAAGGTTAGAAATATCCTGAGCAGCCTCGGCCTAAAGTACAGGATAATTGACGCATGTCCGAATGATTGTGTGCTATTTTACAAAGAGTATAAAGAGTTGGACTATTGTCCCGTATGTGGCCAGTGCAGATTCCAGTTGAATAGGAAGAGTTCGAAAAAGAGAATTCCTGTGAAAGTTGTTCGATATTTTCCCTTGATTCCCAGATTGCAGCGCCTGTACATGTCTCTACACACAGCAGAGGCGATGCGATGGTACGCAGAAAAGCGAATAGATGACGATGTCCTGCGACACGCCGCGGATGGGGAGGGTTTCAAACATTTCGACAGAGAATTTGGAGACTTTGCTTCAGAGGTTAGAAATGTTAGACTCGGCCTATCTACAGACGGATTCAATCCTTGGGGAAGTAATAGCTCCGCCGTCAGCACTTGGCCAGTTATTCTGATGTCGTACAACTTGCCTCCGTGGATGTGCATGAACAAGGAATTTAATTTCCTTACCGTATTAATTCCAGGTCCTAAATCTCCATCGAAGTGCTTAGATGTCTACCTCAGACCTTTGATCGACGAGCTGAAACTGTTGTGGGAAAATGGAGTCCCAACTTATGACAAATTCACTGACACGATGTTCACGATGAGGGCTGCCGTAATGTGGACGATCAGCGATTTTCCAGCTTATGGGATGTTGGCATCCTGCAGGACAAAAGGATATAATGGATGTCCTATATGTTTGGACGACGTGAACTCTAGTTGGCACGCGGGGAAGGTGTGTTACTTGGGTCACCGTAGATGTCTTCCTCACGACCACCCGTGGCGACAGGATGAAGCTCATTTCGACGGTACGGTAGAGAACAATCCTAAACCCCGTAGTTGGTCGGGCGAAGAGATTTTAGAGAGGTTGAGCTATTTCGACTTTGGTGTGTTGAGCAATGACGCGGATGTAAAGAAATGCAATCCAATTCCTCCACATGATCTGAGCTATTGGGATCACAAGAGTATATTTTTTGAACTCCCTTACTGGTCGAAGTTGAAGCTGAGGAACAACTTGGACGCGATGCACATAGAAAAGAATGTGTGCGACAGCGTGGTAGGAACAATTCTCGGTATTAAGTTCAAGACTAAAGATACTCCCAAAGCGCGCAAAGATTTGGAATCAATGAATCTACGTCGTCCCTTGTGGTTGAGGAGGGATAGGAAAGGAGTGTACAACAAGATGCCAGATGCACCTTACACAGTGAAGCCGACGCTTAGACGTTCTGTATTTCACTGGTTTAAGGGCGTTCGTTATCCGGCTACGTATGCAGCTACTATAACTGGAGCAGTGGACGAGGTGCAACACAAGTTTGTTGGTCTAAAGACACATGACTATCACGTTATGCTGCAATGTCTGATTCCAGTGGTAATTCGACCATACTTGCCTCGGGACGTCGTAGAACCAATAGTGGCATTGTGCAGGTGGTGGCAGAGGTTATGCGCCAGAGAATTAAAGAAGTCAGATGTGGTGGAATTGCAACAACAAATTGTGCACATCATTTGCAAACTAGAGAGGATTTTCCCCCTGCTTTCTTTGACATCATGATTCACCTAATGATCCACCTGCCCGAGCAGGTGCTCATTTCTGGTCCGGTCCAGTACACTTGGATGTATCCTCAAGAAAAGTACGTACAACTAATTAATTTATTTGTTCCACTAGAGATTATATATATACTAGCTAGCTATATGTACTTATGTAATGTGTACGTTTGATTTTGTAGACAGCTTGGACAGTATAAGTCATTCGTCAAAAACAGGTCGGCCCCGGATAGCTCCATAGCAGAGACATACCTAATGCATGAGTGTGTTACTTACTGCAACAGGTACCTCAAAGATCCACCCCCTCCCACTGCCTCCGATCGCAGTGCCCGCATCAATCTTTTTGTCGTCACCAATGTCGTCCGACCGTTTAGAAGAGTATTAAAGGAATCGTTAACACGGGAAGAACTTATTGAGGCACATTGGGTAGTGTTGCGAGACTGTGATGAAGTTGAGCCGTACATGATGTCATACAGGGAGAGGCTTCAGGCGTTAAATCAAAACAAGAGTTCGGCGTGGATTGAGAAAATGGTTAAGAAGAAGTTTCCTGATTATTTCTTCCAATGGGTACGTACGTACGACTCGGATGAGATTATTTAAATACATATCGCTCATGTTTGTAGAAAGTAAACCCTTATATTAATTTTCCCTTTTTCGCAGATGATTGATCTGCAAAAATCTGATAACCACGGAGGGTGGTGGTCATGGCCAAAGCACTTGCTAGCAGGGAAGCCGGTTAAACACTATATTTATCCCGGATGTTTTGTGAACGGTGTAAAGTTCCATTCATTGGCCCGAGACGAAAGAAGAAGAACACAAAACAGTGGGGTAGCCGTTGGGAAAGACAATGATCTATATTACGGGGCTATTGTATACGTGGTTCAGCTATGTTACGGGAATGATGTCAACGTTTTCCTATTCAAGTGCAGATGGTTCAAGCGTACAAAGGAAGACCTGGGACTATTATCAGTCGATACAAACTCGCACTGGTATGAGGATGAGCCTTTCGCTCTGGCCACCTTAGTTCGGCAGGTGTTCTATCTCGACGATCCGAAAGCCGATGAAGGGTGGAAAATAGTGAACCATATCTCTCACCGAGGAATATGGAATACAGAGACAATTGAAGGGACACCGGCGACGACTGAAGATGCTGCTGAACCAGAAAGGGACATTCCTGCCTATCAAGAGCCTAATATTTCTATGGTCCGCTCCGATATAATGGACCTGGTTCAAGATGGTGAACGGTTACCCATGCCTGATGGTTGTACAGATCTAACTGAAGATGAGATTATCGATGAGGTAGATGAAGAAGACGAGCAGGAAGAGGACGCGGACGAGGACTCAGGTTATTCGTCGGACGATGTTGAGTACGATGACGAGGATGAGCCGTTGACTAACGGGGATGAGGACGATGATGATTATGACGAAGAGTACGGTCATACGACGAGGGAGATTAATTGGTAATTAATTACTGTAATTATTGTAATATATATATATGATCGATGCCGGTTTACGGTAAGAAATTAATCTGAATTATATATCCTGGCCAACAGAGAAATTAATAAATATTGGCGCCAAATCTCAATCTCATATAAAACGTACCCTAGCTAAATCCTTGACCCTAGCCGGCCTAAATCTAGCAGTTTGATCGGATCGATTGATAATTGAACAGACACGTACACAAATGACCGGGGACGACCTAAACCGTAATCCCTAAGGCCCTAACCCCTGAAATCGGGGTCTATGCACCTGGACGACGGATAATGGTCATTATCCGTCGTCCAGGTGCACACTAGGACGACGGAGAATGGTCATTCTCCGTCGTCCAAGTTCACAAACCCTAAACCCTAAACAGTAAGGCCCTAACCCTTGAATTCCGGGTCTATACACCTGGACGACGGAGAACGTCATTCTCCGTCGTCCAGGTTCTAACCTGGACGACGGGTAACTTCATATCCGTCGTCCAGGTATAAACCTGCACGACGGAAACGCTCAAATCCGTCGTCCAGGTGCAGATATCGTAATTTTTTCTAAGACAACGACCATCTAGACCTTCGTCCAATGCATTTTCTTTTCATCAAGACTTTAGAGTAAACAATTCTTGGTGTGTGAGCTTCGACGGTTCGAAAATCGGAGTTGCGAAATGCCTTGTATCCACGTTTCCGATTTGTGAAATTATCGGTTTTGCGGTTGACTGTGCCGATCAAACCCTTCCCGAACTTATTATTTTATGGTCCTTTGAAGACAATTATATATTATGTTACGACGAACATATCCAACGGTTGTTTTGTCCAAATTCAATTTCGTTAATACTCTGCTGCAAATGAGCGTCTACTCATGAACACTGAAGTCGTAAAGATTAGTCGATACTTAACATGTTTCAATACATAAAATTAATCGGCGGTTCAAATTTGACTGTTCATATATACGATGCGTTCATCGATATTGTACGACTATTTCACTCGAATGAAAGATCGCTAAATTCCTAGCGAATTATTTTTTAAATTTTTTTTTACTTAATATGAACCTGGACGACGGAGATGGTCATTTTCCGTCGTCCAGGTGTTCACCTGAACGACGGAGAATGACCATCTCCGTCGTCCAGGTTCAAAAATCATGGCGGTTCAAATTTTTTTTTGTTTAATTTTTTCATGTAATTTTCACTTGGACGACGGAAACATACCATCTCCGTCGTCCAAGTCCAAAATTATGGCGGTTCAATTTACCGCTTCCGTTTTCGGCACCGCTTGAATTTTCACTTAGACGACGGAGAATTAATTCTCCGTCGTCTAAGTCCAATTCCATGGCTTTTAATTATAGTAATTATTATTTAAATATGATTTCATTATAATAAATTAATTATTCTTTTGTAGACAAGGGCGATAGAGCGTGCGCATGAAGAGTTGGCCAACACTCAGCTTGCGTTCCCAGATGTGCCGCCGGAAGACCTGCCTCCTCTATCCTTAGAGAGTCAAATTGCAATCGCGGATGAGGTCTACGGTCGTAGAGCTGGTAAGGAGGTTAGGCACTTTGGGCCTAGGGTGGTACGAGATTTGTCGACGACCTCCGGCTCATCATCTACGGGAGGTTCGAGGCAGCGGAGAAGGAGTCAGGCTGCGGCCGTCGAAGCAGCCATTCAAGAGGCTCGACTGGCACGAGAGGAGAATGAGTCAATGCGGCAAAGACTTGACGAACAACAAGCACAAATAGCCCAACTCATCGCCCTCATGGAACAAAATCGAGAAGTATGTCAACCTCCTCCGAACCCACACCCCGACGACAACGACCCGGCTGGAGGCGGAGGACTCGGCGGCGCATCTGCTCCTCCAGTGTATTAGCTAGCTAGTAGTATATTATCTCGTTTCTTTCCGCATTCCGAACAATATTTTAATTTTTAATTTATGAGTTTTTTCGTATGTACAAATTAATTTACTTTGATTATTTAATAATTAAGTTATTAATTAATATTCAAAATTTAGTTTATTTATTTAATTTTAGCATTTTTCATTATTTAAATTAAAATAATAATAAATTAAATTAATAATATTTAATTTCAATTTATTTAAAAAAAAAAATTAAATATTCACTTGGACGACGGAGATTATGTTCTCCGTCGTCCAGGTGCAGAACCCTAAACCTAACCCTAAACCCCTAACCCCTAAACCCTAAACCCTGCCGTTCTCCGTCGTCCAGGTGTTCACCTAGACGACGGAGACTTAGTTATCCGTCGTCCAGGTGGACACCTGAACGACGGAGATTGTTAGCTTCTCCGTGGCCCATGTATGCACCTGGACGACGGATTACTATTTATCCGTCGTCCAGGTGAACACCTGGGCCACGGAGAAGCTAACAATCTTCGTGGCCCAGGTGTTCACCTGGACGATGGAGACTTAGAGTTTCCGTCGTCCAGGTGGATACCTGGGCCACGAATAATGTCTGAGGTCCAAGTGAAGTTGGACGACGGATCACTAAATCTCCGTCGTCCAGGTGCTTGGACGACAGCACTTGGAGCACGGACCTTGGACGACGGAGTTTCCGTCGTCTAAGTACTTAGACGACGGAAAACTGCACCTAGACGACGGAAATGGTCCGTGGTCTAGGTGCAATTTTCTTGTAGTGAACGGTCGAACATAAAATGTGAAAGAATTATATATATATATATTAATATATACACAACTTAATAGCTTGAAAGCCAAAAATTCGAAAACAACGCACAGAGAGATGCATGGTGGCATGGTGCTATCAAGAATTCAATATGCATAGCGGAGACACAGAGTGGGTGTGTTTTAGTGCAAATGAGCCTTTGACGCTAACGCTTGCTTCTATCAAGAGCCTTTTGTGGTTTCTTTCATTAATTCTAATGAAATGTCCATTTTTCTCTCTAAAAAAGAAAATAAAAAATGCTTCTTTTATGGTATGTTTGACCAAGTATTTTTGCTGTAGACAAATTTCAAAGACTCTTTAAGTCTCTGCTGCTGTGTTGAGGAGTCAAGTTGACATCGATCTTTGTCTCGATTTCATATGGTTTACGGTCGATTAGAAATGGTACAGAAAGATGTAAATGCTCGTAGTCCCGAGTTCTTGACAGGTACATTGAACACACTACCAGTTGAGCGTTCGTGAGCTCTGCTTCATTTTTTGGGTAATGAATTAAAAACCTCCACGTACAATTGATTGCAGACAAAAACATGTCTATTCCTATCATGAATAAACATAACTAAATTAAGAAAAATATCACTTGCAGTAATGCTTCTTTGAAAGTGAATTATTCTTTACAGATTTTGTGATGTTTCATATTAGGGCCACACAGTTACTAGAAAGGTGTTACAGATGATGCATCACTGGTTGCTTTAAAGAATTCCCAGCCCTTATTCAGTTCCTCGATCTAGACCATTTCAGAACTTTGGTCCTTATCCTATATCTTTGTGTTCTTCTAACGATGATGTTTGGGTTTTTTTTTTTGATTGATTGATGATGTTTATCTTAGATATGGTACATCTTAGATTCTTAAAACGATTATTATGAGAACACTGGAATATATGGCTTCATATTCAGTCACTGTCATACATATTTGGCTTCACATTCTGCTTTTCTAGCCGCATCTCGTGTTTGGATCCTAAACATAAACGAATAGAAGAATAATCTGTTTGTACATGAGTCATGTTTCATCAATAAACTGGAATGGATATATATATGTATGGATTTGACGGTCCATTCAAATTTCAAAAGGATGCTGCCAAATTTACAAGTCATATCCAAGATATCTTTCTCTGTAGGGCGAGGCTGCATTTCTACGGCATTTCTGCGTACGTCCAAAGTCGGCCGACCAGGTATCGACACAGGTTGTGTTTTCGACTTGGATGACTTTTGTTGATTTTTTGACTGAGTTTACAATAAACTCAATATTAAATCAGGACCTCTCTCTCTCTCCTCTCTCTCTCCCTTCGGTCGCCGCACTCTCTCTCTCTCCTTCATCTCCCTCCAACCTCCTCCTCCCACTCCTCGTCGTCCTCGGCTCTACCCAGCCCTCTACATCCTCGTCTCGGCCCTCTGCCTCCTCATCTCTGCCCTCTGCCTCCTCGTTCGCCGATAAGATCCTCTGTCTCGTCCACTGCGCCAAGGCCAAGCGTCGTCTCCCCTCGAGGACAAGCTGGATCTGCCAAGAGTCGTCACCCCCTCGAGGCCAACCTCGTCGTCCCCCTGCGCCAAGGCCAATCGTCGTCGATCCGCTCAGATCACCGCTCAGATCACCTTCACTAACATCAGAAATCGACGGCTCTGAAATTTTGACAAAAAAAATTTAAAAAAATTGATGGCTCAGATCCATCCATAAAACAAAAAACAAAATTTTGTTATAATAAATTTTATATTATATTTATTTAATAAAATATAAAAAAAATAGGTTAAGACTCGAAAAAATTCTACGAAAATTTTCATGAAATCGTTTTGGCATCTATGTCAGGCTAAAATTATCAAACACAAAAAAAAAACTAATGCCTGGTCCGATTATCATTGATCGATTATAATAAGATATAATTGTTTGAAAAATTTACTAATAATAAAAAAATAAAAAAATGAAGACCTATCGACTATTTCGAACCGCCCAAAACAAATTGAGCCAATTTGGTGACCATTTTTACCTTGATCGACATACTTGAGTGTTGTTTTTTAATGAAATTGAAGATTTGATATATTCAAAGATAAAAAAATAAAAAATAGTTGGGTGATCGAAAAAATATTTTAAAATATGCACGGTCATCTTATGGCGCCTATATTCACTAAAAATCTCTTATATATACAAAATCGCTAATTCGTGTCGACGGAATGAATGAACTGTCGATATGCATACTAGTGTTGTATAACTTATTGAATAAATTTAACTAATAAGATCCTTTAAAAATAAAAAATAAAAATTAGAACCAAATGGAATATGAAAATATGGACCATACGATGGGAACATACAACTATTTTATAAATAGTGTAAAAATTTGAGCCGATTAGGTCATCGTTTGGACCTCGATCTGTTCAGTCAACCCTGACGGCCCTTTATGCCCCTTTTCATTATATAGGATTAGCAAAGAGAAACGCTATCACACATTCATTTGTGAAAGTGAAATGTGATACATGTACACAGAGACACCAATTACGATGTCGTGGATACGAGGAGAGTCAAAATTGAATTGTCGAAGTCACCGGTAAGACAAAATTAGTGAAAATAGAAAATGTAGGCATAAACGACCGTCGTGTTTAACCTAACTAATCGAGACCGAAATCATGACGAAACCTGCTAAAATTTTAACCACATTTTTTTAATAGTTCAACGATCGCATCATAAGGTCGGTTTATTAAAATATATTGTTTTTGACTTCGATCCGCGCAGTCAACTTCAATGTCGTTCACCCCCCTATTATTTATTTTCGTCAAAGTTTTCCTTTTTAGATGTTTTGACTAATCAATTTTAGATATCTTTGTGACCATGATATCCCACTAGGTACCTTTATATGTTTGAATAAATATTTGTATGCCTAAATGATGGTGCAATAGTGTTTTTCTTTGTGATTCAATGATAATGAAAACATTGGAATAAATGATCGTCTAGGTGGACCACTTGGATCGAGATAAAAAATAATATATTTTAATAAACTGACCATACGATGAGATCGTTGAACAATTTTTAAAATATGGTAAAAGTTTTAGCAGGTTTCGTCATGATTTCGTTCTTGATCCATTAGGTCAAACACAACGGTCGTTTATGCCCTTATTTTTTAATTTCTCTAATTTTGTCTTATAGGCGACTTCAACAATTCAATTTTGACTCTCCTTACATCCATGAAATCATAATTAGTGCCTTTGTGCATATGTATTACAATTCACTTTACAAAATGGATGTGTAATAGTGTTTCCCTTTGAGACTCATATATAACAAAAATATGGGCATAAAGGACCATCAGGGTTGACTGCATGGATCAAGGTCCAGACAATGACCAAACCGTCTCAAATTTTTACACTATGTATAAAATAGTTGTATGTTCTCATCGTATGGTCCATTTTTTAATATTCTATTTGGTTCTAATTTTTTTACTTTCAAAAGGTCTTGTTAGTTCAAAGCATTCAATAAGTTATACAACATTAGTATGCATATCATCAGCTCGTTCATTCCATCGACACGAATTAGCGATTTTGCTTATATAAGACATTTTTAGTGAATATAGACGTCATAAGATGACCGTGCATATTTTTAAATATTTTTTCAATCACCCAGCTATTTATTTTTTATTTTTGAATGGATCAAATTGACAATTTCATTGAAAAACAACACCTGAGTATGTCGATTGAGGTCAAAATGGTCACCAAATTTGCTCAAATTTGTTTGGGGGGTTTGAAATAGTCGATAGGTCTAATTGAATGGTTTGTTTTTTCGATTTTTTTTAACTATTAGTAGATTTTTCAAACAAACATATTTCATTATAATTAACAAATGATAATCGAAAGGCATTTGGTCTTGAAATTTTTCATGTTTAATAGTTTTAGAATAACATAGATGCCAAAACAATTCCGCGAAAATTTTCGTGGAAATTTTTGGAGTGCTGACCTATTTTGTATATATTTTTTTAAAAGGAATCAAATTAAATAAAATTTATTATAATTTTTTATTTTTGGGTGGATTAAGCCGTCCAATTTAATTTCATTTTTTTTTTCTCGAAAATTCTGGGCCATTGTTTGGATGGCAGTCCGTGGACGGCCGTCTCAACCACGGCGCTCTCTGGACACCATTTTGTAGCTCATGGGCCTCTGCTTCCTCGCTGTCAGCCGCGACTTCATCTCCGGCCAAATCCCAGCAAGCTTCGAAGCTTCGTCGTCGTTTTTCCCATGCACTCGTTGTCGATTGAGGAAAGAAAGGTGAGCCTCTCTGAGCAAGGCCATACAGTGTCGACTAGGGAGAGGAAGGCGGACTTGCTGACGAGGGTTTAGGAGATCTTGTTGGCGACGGAGTCGGACTTGTCGACGCCGGAGAAGAAGATGGTGTCGGAAAGTGGTGGTGAAGGTTTGAGAGAGAGAGAGAGAGAAGCTTTCTATACACTGAGCTTATGGTAACCTCAATTAATGTTGACAATATCAACCGCTGGGATTGTGACACGTGTTACATTTCTAAAATTTCTAAAGCCTGAAAAATATGGGCGTTGGAAGGAGCCGAACCCATTAAGACTATAAGATATCGCATTGCAATTTAGTTTTTGTGCATAGAAAAATCCTAGGGAATGCCGTTGTCTAAAAAAACATTATGTTGTCTCTTTGACTGTGCAGCTCGTCCAGCGGCTCTTCTGGCCAACGTTGGCTTCCAGCCTCGTCGATGTCAGGTGGGTGCGACCGGACGGGTACTGGTGGTGTGTAACGACCCGAACCAGAATCTGATGCATGTTCGGCACGATTCTCGAGATTTGGTCATAGTCGTAGTTTTACGTCGTATATGTGTTTTGCTGATTCGATTCGCGACTATGTTTTCGGTCGAGAATTTGAGTTGAGTGTCTTCACGGAAATTGTAGAGTACGTGATTTCAAGCTTGAGGGCGGTTCCGGAAGATTTTTCCGATAACCGAGGAATATTTTATGATTATTCGAAGTTTTGGTTTCCGACGAGTTTATCCGATTGTTTCGAGCTTATCCGAATCATTTCGTATATTCGTTTTGGACCGTCGATCGACCCGAGGCACGAGTATAAATATTGGAAATATTCGTAAAATCGTCGAAAAACACTGTTTTGCGTTGACCGACTTTGACTTTCCATTTTTAGAAAGTTGATCGTTGACCCGTGGGGGGAGAGTTTCCCGTTTCGGCTTCAACATCCGACGACCCAATTCCGGCCACCTCCGGCCAAGTGAAAGGTAGGGATCGCTTCCTCTCATGATTTCGAGTTGGTTAGTGCTTGATTTTGTGAAAATTGATTGTGATTTGGGTGAGTTCGAGTCGGGCCGAGTCGTCGGTGTTCGCCGGTGTTGGTCACGGTGGTTCCGGCGAGATTTGGGGTTGGGGTTGTTGGGGGTTTTGCTCCCCACACCTCGGTGAAGCTTTCTGGTTATCTGGTTTTGGACGAGGAGGCGTATGGAGGTGAACCCGATTAGGGTTCTGATTGGGAATTCCGATCTGATTTTTGATGAAATTGGTGAGGTTTGAGTTCGAATTGGCTTGTGTACCAGTTATGAAAAGTGTTTGGATGAGTGAGACCCTGTGATCTAGAAGTTCTCCGCCGGAGAATCTCGCCGTTGATGGCGCGCCGCCGCTGTCGGCGGCGATCAACGGTGGTCAACGGCGAAGGAGTTGACTTTTCCAGATTTTGATGAAATTAGTGTCGTTTTTCTCGAAATCGCGCCCTGGTTATCGTCCAGAGGTTTTCGGGTTGATTTGGTTAGCCGATTTTCAGTCGAGCTTTCGAGTGGGGATCTCGAAATTTCCGTTATTCATTTTGTACCGCATTGCATATTTCCGGGAACGGTTGGTTTCCGTGATTCAGTACAGGGTTGTGAACTATGTTTTTGATCAGTTATATTTTGTGAATGTTCAGGAGATCGAGATCTGGATCGTGATCGTGCTTCGGGCGAGGGATCTTCCGCTGGACCACGAGTTTAGCGCGAGTGCGCGTTACGCGAGTCTGTGAGTGGACATTTCTTTTCACGGATTGATTGCGAGTCTTTTATAAATGATTTACGAACTTGAGCATGCAGATTGATTATGATTTTACGAGCATGTGTTTTACGATTATGCATATACGAATATACGTATACGAATATATACATACGTACATATTATGTTTTATGCATGTGCATGTAAAGGATTTATGATTTGGTTTACACAGAGTACAGTCTCAGTATATGTTGTGGTATCGATACACATTGGCTTCTCGGCTGATCCCCGAGTACGCTCCGGGGGGGACAGATATCCTGACCCGAGGCCTTTCTGGCTAGAATCACGTGTGGGTCTTGGATCCTGTGGTTCAAACTGTGCTATCGCGTGGAAGCCCACGAGAGTCTCCGCGATATGTTTTATGTTGCATGCCCTGTACGTGAGTGGTAGTCAGCGTCTCCTCACGTACCATTTGATTTTCATGCATTTGACTCGCATATGATTTTATACGTATATATTACTTGGTGAAAGACATTTATTTTCGTCCACTCACTCTAACGTGTTTATTGTCTTTCCCCTGGGCTTTTCGGTTTCCGTGCCCAGTTGCAGTTCAGGTTTTGGTGTTTTCACGTCGCGGTTTGGAGGCTAGTGATCAGAGTTACCTGTGCTTTCCAGTAGGTTCTTGTTTCACCTACTGATGTGTATATTGTATATGTTTTACTTTAGAGGTCGCTCTGATACATTTTGATACTTGTTTATACGGATTTTCTCGGATATATATATACTACAGTACTGTTTACTGTTTAAGATTCATATATTGTTGTTAAGAAATCCGGATGGGATTGGTGCCCACGGTTTGGCTTTTGTGGCATAGGATGAAGTGTTATTTTCTGGGTGCAGGTTATGGCAATTCCACGTTAGTAACGAAACTCTGCCGAAATTTTGAAAATTTTTTGTTGGTTCGTATTTTCAGAAGGGGTTCGATTCCGATTTAGGTAACTGAATCGGGGTTGGGTCCTTTCAGCTTGGTATCAGAGCATTAGGTTGTCAGATTCTGTAGACTCTTGTAGTTGTGACGCTTAGGGTATTTGAGTTGATACAGCATGACTGGAGTGATGACCAGACTGGCCAGCAGTACTCATCAATACTTTGGGTGTTGTGTGTACTCAAATATCTGTGGTTTCATGATTACGTTCTTTCTGCTTGTACCTAATGCTTGTCTTGTATTAGTAGGATGCCTCCTCGACGTGGTCCCCGTGTTGATCGGGATGATGATCCTGATGAGGATCGCCGAACGCGCGACTTGCTGATGCGAGTGCTGCGTTTGGAAGAGCGTTTTGACCCTGTGGTTAAGGCTCGTACAGCTGGTGCTACTGTGTTTTCGGGTTCAGTTGATCCAGAGATATGCGAGGCATGGTTGGTTCAGATTGAACGTGTTTGTGAGCGTCTGCAGTTTACTCCTGAGCAGATGACAGTGGCCACAGTTGGTTTACTTGAGGGTGATGCATACTTTTGGTGGGTTAGCACCGACAGAGTTCCAGCTGACACTCTGTGGACATTGTTCCATGATCTGTTTATGCAGAGGTATTTTAATTAGGCTACCCAGCAGCGCAAGTACGAGAAGTTTACGAACTTGAGGCAGGGCAGTTTGTCTGTACTTGAGTATCGGGATCGGTTTATCCGTTTGTCTCGTTTTGCGCGGGATATGGTGGCTACAGAGGAAGCCAAGTGTCGTAGGTTTGAGCTGGGATTGAATCTGAACATCAAGGCGACACTGACTACGATGCCTCGGAACAACTTTGATGAGTTTGTTAGTGCTGCACTCCGAGGCGAGGATATTGAGCAGGAAAGACAGCAGAGATATCGGCCGAGACGGTTTGAGGAAGGTGAACTGAGTCAGGGGCCTTCAAAGAGGCAGAGTTTTGATACTTCTGGTTCAGCTTCATCCTCTGGCGGTGGATCTTATCGCTCACCAGCTAGAGAGATCGACCACAGCGACCACAGGCTAGTGGGGATTCCAGCGGTTCCAGTCCTCCTCGACGACCTTTTGGCACTTTTGCTACACCGAGGGAGTATCCGTTGTGCAATTTGTGCAATAGGTATCATATTGGTTCGTGTCAGCGAGGCACCCTCAACTGTTATCATTGTGGCCAGGTGGGTCACTATGCGAGGGCGTGTCCTCAGTTGGTTGGTGCTGGTGATCAGGCAGCTCAGAGTTCCGGAGGAGAGCGAGGTGCCATTACGGGAGCTCGACCAGCACAGTTTGTAGGTCAGGGCCGACAGCAGGGACATCCCCAGCGAGAACGACCATCCAGATAGGCGAGGGTTCATGCTATGACACTACGTGAGGGCAGAGCATCACCGGAGGTCGTTATCGGTACGTTACATGTTTTTGGTATTCCTGTACTTGCATTGTTAGATCCGGGCGCCACACATTCATTCATATCATTTAGACTGTCATCATTAGCCACGGTACCTGCAACTCCACTTCCGGGGTTGTGGATGGTGTTGTATCCATCAGGTGAGGTTGTGAGCATCGGTTGGGTTTACCGAGATTGTGAGGTGTTTGTTGATGGCCATGGTTTAGCCGCAGATCTGTTATTGCTTGATATTGTGGATTTTGATCTGATCTTAGGCATGGACTTTTTGGAGTCGCATTGGGCCATGTTTGACTGCCACAGGAAGGAGGTCGCGTTTCGACGACCAGGGTTACCTGAGATACTGTTCCGTGGCGAGAAAAACACTTCACTACCGTGTTTGATTTCCGCAATGAGGGCGGATCGGTTGATGAAGAAAGGTTGTGTTGCTTACTTAGCCCATGTAGTGGATACTACAGCGGCAGTGCCGGATCTTGGTAGTATTGAGGTTGTGTCTGAGTTTCCTGATGTGTTTCCAGCGGAGTTACCTGATGTGTTTCATTCGACCGAGTGTTTCTCCGTGGGGTGCTCCAGTGTTGTTTGTATGAAAGAAGGATGGGTCCATGCGTTTGTGCATCGACTATCGGAAGCTGAATCAGATTACAGTGAGGAACAAGTATCGGTTGCCGCGGATTGATGACTTGTTCGATCAGCTGAAGGGAGCAGCAGTCTTTTCGAAGATTGATCTTCGATCCGGATATCACCAGTTGAGGATCCAAGACTCTGACGTAGCCAGGACAGCATTCAGGACACGGTATGGGCACTATGAGTTTTTGGTTATGCCGTTTGGGTTGACCAACGCCCCCGCAGCTTTCATGGACTTGATGAATCGGGTGTTTCGACGGTTCCTGGACAAGTTCGTGATTGTATTCATTGACGATATCCTGATCTATTCCAGGAGTGTGGGCCAGCACAAGAAGCATCTGCGTGTTGTGTTGCGGACTTTGCGGGACCATCTGTTGTTCGCGAAGTTTAGCAAGTGCGAGTTCTGGTTGGATAGTGTGAAGTTTCTGGGCCACGTGATTTCGGCCGAGGGAGTT
The DNA here is from genome assembly GCA_946800695.1 of Geum urbanum. Taxonomy (NCBI): domain Eukaryota; kingdom Viridiplantae; phylum Streptophyta; class Magnoliopsida; order Rosales; family Rosaceae; genus Geum; species Geum urbanum. The sequence continues at coordinate 9,463,464 of OX327006.1, forward strand.
AGTGTTGATCCTGACAAGATCGAGGCCGTGCTGAACTGGAGTAGACCCACTACTGTGCCGGAGATTCGGAGTTTCTTGGGGTTAGCAGGCTATTACAGACGGTTTGTACAGGATTTCTCCCGGATTGCTACACCACTGACCAGATTGACGAAGAAAGGCGTCAAGTTTGAGTGGTCTGATGCGTGCGAGGAGAGTTACTTGCTCCTGAAGGAGAGATTGACTACCGCACCGGTTCTGACATTGCCAGACAACAGTAGTGAGTTTGTTGTATACAGCGATGCGTCGAAGTTGGGACTTGGCTGTGTGTTGATGCAGCATGGTAGAATTGTGGCTTATGGTTCCAGGCAGCTGAAACCGCATGAGGCCAACTATCTGACGCATGATTTGGAGTTAGCCGCTATCGTGTTAGCGTTGAAGAGTTGGAGACATTACCTGTATGGTGCTCAGTCTAAGATTTTCACTGACCATAAGAGTCTCACCTACTTGCGGACGCAGCCGGATTTGAACATGAGGCAGCGCCGATGGATGGAGTTGATCAACGATTACAATTGCACGTTCGAGTACCATCCGGGGAAGGCCAATGTTGTAACGGATGCACTTAGCCGGAAATCTGGAGCCTCGTTGTTTCATATGTGTGTGGCCAGAGTATCGATGTTAGCCGAGCTTCAAGCTACTGGTGCTGTGTTTGGGTATGATGACGATGGAGCTTTGTTGGCTAGTTTTCAGGTTCGACCCGTATTGGTTGATCAGGTACGAGAGGCCCAGGATTCGGATTCTTACCTGTTGGGCAAGAAGACCATGATACGGAATGGTGTGCCTACAGAGTTCCGATTGAGCGATGACGGTATGTTGTTGTTCAGAGGCAGGCTATGTGTGCCCAGAGACGAGGACCTGAAGAAGGAGATTCTGGATGAGGCCCACAGTTCAGCGTATGCGATGCATCCCGGAAGTACGAAGATGTTTCGTACACTTCGAGCGTACTATTGGTGGCGCAACATGAAGCGGGAGATTGCCGCGTACGTGAGTCGATGTTTGATTTGTCAGCAGGTGAAGGCGGAGAGGCAGAAACCTGCAGGGAAACTACAGCCACTTGAGATTCTGGTTTGGAAGTGGGAGCATATTACGATGGATTTCGTCTATCAGTTGCCGCGTACTTCGGCGGGCAACACTGGCATTTGGGTTATTGTTGACCGATTGACAAAATCCGCACACTTTCTTGCACTTCCAGGGAAGATTTCAGTTGGCAGATTGGCCAAGTTGTACTTATCGGAGATTGTTCGCTTGCATAGTGTTCCTGTGTCCATTGTTTCTGACCGAGATAGTCAGTTCACTTTTGAGTTCTGGCAGGCGTTGCAGCGAGTGTTGGGCACGAGGTTCAGGTTTAGTACAGCTTTTCATCCTCAGACTGACGGGCAGTCCGAGCGGACCATTCAGACGCTTGAGGATATACTGAGATCATGTGTGTTGCAGTTTCGAGAAAATTGGGATCAGCAGTTACATTTAATCGAGTTCGCCTACAACAACAGCTATCAGGCCAGTATTGAGATGGCACCGTACGAGGCTCTGTATGGGAAGCAGTGTCGCACTCCATTGTGTTGGAGTGAGGTAGGCGAGCGTTGGCTCATTGGTCCTGATTTGGTGAAAACCACGATGGAGGACATTCAGGTTATTCGGGATCGGTTGAAGATCGCCCAGGATCGGCAGAAGAGTTACGCAGATGTGAGGAGGAAGAGTTTAGAGTTCGAGGTTGGTGATTGAGTCTTCCTGAAACTATCTCCGTGGATGGGGGTTGTGCGTTTCGGGAAGCGTGGCAAGTTTCGACCGCGATACATTGGTCCGTATGAGATTACGGAGAGGGTTGGAGCTGTTGCTTACAGACTTGAGTTACCGGCTGAGATGGCTCGTGTGCATGATGTCTTCCATGTTTCGATGTTGCGGAAGTACATCTCAGATCCATCACATGTGTTAGCCCTACAGCAGTTGCCGATCAGAGAGGATTTATCGTATGTGGAGGAGCCAGTGCAGATTCTCGATCGTCGTGAGCAGGAGTTGAGGCACCGTGTGATTCCGCTAGTGAAGGTCTTGTGGCAGAACCACTATGTTGAGGAGGCCACCTGGGAGACCGAGCAGCGTATGCAGGAGCAGTATCCTCAACTGTTCACTTGACAGGTACGTAAATTTCGAGGTCGAAATTTCTTTAAGGGGGGTAGATTTGTGACGACCCGAACCAGAATCTGATGCATGTTCGGCACGATTCTCGAGATTTGGTCATAGTCGTAGTTTTACATCGTATATGTGTTTTGCTGATTCGATTCGCGACTATGTTTTCGGTCGAGAATTTGAGTTGAGTGTCTTCACGGAAATTATAGAGTACGTGATTTTGAGCTTGAGGGCGGTTCCAGAAGATTTTTCCGATAACCGAGGAATATTTTATGATTATTCGAAGTTTTGGTTTCCGACGAGTTTATCCGATTGTTTCGAGCTTATCCGAATCATTTCGTATATTCGTTTTGGACCGTCGATCGACCCGAGGCATGAGTATAAATATCGGAAATAGTCGTAAAATCGTCGAAAAACACTGTTTTGCGTTGACCGACTTTGACTTTCCATTTTTAGAAAGTTGACCGTTGACCCGTGGGGGGAGAGTTTCCCGTTTCGGCTTCAACGTCCGACGACCCAATTCCGGCCACCTCCGGCCAAGTGAAAGGTAGGGATCGCTTCCTCTCGTGATTTTGAGTTGGTTAGTGCTTGATTTTGTGAAAATTGATTGTGATTTGGGTGAGTTCGAGTCGGGCCGAGTCGTCGGTGTTCGCCGGTGTTGGTCACGGTGGTTCCGGCGAGATTTGGGGTTGGGGTTGTTGGGGGTTTTGCTCCCCACACCTCGGTGAAGCTTTCTGGTTATCTGGTTTTGGACGAGGAGGCGTATGGAGGTGAACCCGATTAGGGTTCTGATTGGGAATTCCGATCTGATTTTTGATGAAATTGGTGAGGTTTGAGTTCGAATTGGCTTGTGTACCAGTTATGAAAAGTGTTTGGATGAGTGAGACCCTGTGATCTGGAAGTTCTCCGCCGGAGAATCTCGCCGTTGACGGCGCGCCGCCTCCGTCGGCGGCGGTCAACGGTGGTCAACGGCGGAGGAGTTGACTTTTCCAGATTTTGATGAAATTAGTGTCGTTTTTCTCGAAATCGCGCCCTGGTTATCGTCCAGAGGTTTTCGGGTTGATTTGGTAGCCGATTTTCAGTCGAGCTTTCGAGTGGGGATCTCGGAATTTCCGTTATTCATTTTGTACCGCATTGCATATTTCCGGGAACGGTTGGTTTCCGTGATTCAGTACAGGGTTGTGAACTATGTTTTTGATCAGTTATATTTTGTGAATGTTCAGGAGATCGTGATCTGGATCGTGATCGTGCTTCGGGCGAGGGATCTTCCGCTGGACCACGAGTTTAGCGCGAGTGCGCGTTACGCGAGTCTGTGAGTGGACATTTCTTTTCACGGATTGATTGCGAGTCTTTTATAAATGATTTACGAACTTGAGCATGCAGATTGATTATGATTTTACGAGCATGTGTTTTACGATTATGCATATACGAATATACGTATACGAATATATACATACGTACATATTATGTTTTATGCATGTGCATGTGCATGTAAAGGATTTATGATTTGGTTTACACAGAGTACAGTCTCAGTATATGTTGTGGTATCGATACACATTGGCTTCTCGGCTGATCCCCGAGTACGCTCCGGGGGGGACAGATATCCTGACCCGAGGCCTTTCTGGCTAGAATCACGTGTGGGTCTGGGATCCCGTGGTTCGGACTGTGCTATCGCGTGGAAGCCCACGAGAGTCTCCGCGATATGTTTTACGTTGCATGCTCTGTACGTGAGTGGTAGTCAGCGTCTCTTCACGTACCATTTGATTTTCATGCATTTGACTCGCATATGATGTTATACGTATATATTACTTGGTGAAAGACATTTATTTTCGTCCACTCACTCTAACGTGTTTATTGTCTTTCCCCTGGGCTTTTCGGTTTTCGTGCCCAGTTGCAGTTCAGGTTTTGGTGTTTTCACGTCGCGGTTTGGAGGCTAGTGATCAGAGTTACCTGTGCTTTCCAGTAGGTTCTTGTTTCACCTACTGATGTGTATATTGTATATGTTTTACTTTAGAGGTCGCTCTGATACATTTTGATACTTGTTTATACGGATTTTCTCGGATATATATATACTACAGTACTTTTTACTGTTTAAGATTCATATATTGTTGTTAAGAAATCCGGATGGGATTGGTGCCCACGGTTTGGCTTTTGTGGCATAGGATGAAGTGTTATTTTCTGGGTGCAGGTTATGGCAATTCCACGTTAGTAACGAAACTCTGCCGAAATTTTGAAAAAAATTTGTTGGTTCATATTTTCAGAAGGGGTTCGATTCCGATTTAGGTAACTGAATCGGGGTTGGGTCCTTTCAGGTGTCCTCCAAGACGGTTGGTTTGGCCTTGGGGGTTTATTGTCGTCGCTTTGATTCTTCAGATCTTTGAGGGCTCAGTCTTCGTTTATCTGCGAGATCGGGTGGCAGAGTACCTACGTATGGCTGGGAAGACTCGATGAGTGTACCTATTATGTATTGTGTCGCTAGGGATGATGGCGAGTAGGTGGACAAAGGTTGGTGTAGTGGCGGTGGGTTTTCTGGCGAAATTATGGATTTTGGTTTGGGCTCGTGGTTGTTGGACTTCTTATTGGGTTTCGTGCAGTCTCTTTGAGAAGTGGGCTTGGGGGATAACCTCGGGCCTCCTAATTTTGTTGAGTTTTTTGTTTTTCTTTAATTATTTTGAAAGGTGCTTGTTTTGTTCAATGTCTATAATAATGTCTTATTTCTATAAATAGGGATTTGTCGGGCGATCTGTCTGTGTGTACACTCTTTGTGCCTTGTCTGTCCTAGTGAAGGTGTGGGTCATGGTCAAATGGTCGTATCCTTCTAGTGGCAGGATGAAACGTAGTGTCGACGACTCAATTGTTGTTCGACAATGGTTGAAAAGCTGTGTTATTCGTAATGATGCGTTGCCTGAGTCGTGTTATCTTTCCATTACTATATCGCCACAATTTTAAAGCGATAGAGTAGCCACTGTCGCTCTCTCTGTCATTTAGTGCATGTTTGAATGCATAAGTGTTATGAGTAGTCTTGTGATTTTCCGAGATGCTTTGTATGTGCTTATTGTAATACGAGGTTTAGGCACTATGTCCCCCGAGTATGTGTTCGACAATTTTATTGATGAAGACTTGAAGGCTGCCACACAGCCATTATTTCAAAAAAAAGAACAAGATATCGCATTGCAAAAACACTGACCAAACCAAATCAAACGCTTGTACCAACTGCCAAAGAAGGACGGTGAACTGTATCCAAAAAACAGAATAAGGACGGTAGAGAAGTAGTTTGTATTCATAATCCAAATTTCTAATACATAAGTTGTAAAGTGCTAAAAAGAAAAAGGATAGAATTGTACAGTTGCAACTTATTAGATAAACAAATTTTTTCTTTTCTTTCACTCTACGCAAGCTACACAGAAGGCAACTAACATGATCTTATGTTGATGTACAGGCTTCAGACTCCAGACTAGAACTTAACATATCAGCCAAGGCAATATAGCAACCTACAGCGTGATAGCGTTGGACACAGAGCTGCATTTATCTAAACAGACCTACAACAATCGGCCCAGCAGAGAGGAAAAACACATTTACAACAGTTGCTGCTGTTCCAAGTTCCCCAACATGGAGGCAGTAATAGAGTCATAGAGAGAGATAACAACTGCCAAAAGCTTACCTTGCACGCTGTTCCCACAGTTCAGGTATACTTCATGTACACTTACTCTTACCTTTGAGATGGAAAGAACTTGTGCCTGCCTATTATTTTGCAAGTCAATTCTAGGTAAACATGCATTTCATGTTCTAGACACTGCCCAACAGGCGGAAGCAAACTGAATTCTGCCCTTCCATCCCTGCAGCAACCAGCGGCCGTCTTTGTCGACCACAAAATCAGGGTGGTACCCCGTTTTTACCTTCTCCTTTATTATGTTCAAGACTTCACGGTCCAAAGGCAGCTGTTTAAACCCAGCCCTCATGTTTCTGATCTGCCACTGCTTATATGTTTCAGGCCTCACAGTTCTTTCAGACCCCTCACAGGCTACTATATTCACAACTTCACGCCCAATGAACTCTTTCTCAAACCCCAATCTCATCTGATCTTCACGAGGCAGATTGGTATCAAACATATCAAACAATGCAGAGAAGTGGAACAACGCCTCACGGAAACGCGAAACAAAGAAGGGTGCATGGTAGGATCCATTGACAACAGTTTGAACAAAAACATCAGGATTCAACTTCCTGATCATATTAAGAACAATATCCCTTGGACTGTTTACCCCAACTGTCTCATCAAGTAGATTCTTAAATCGGCACAGACAATTCACAGCAAGCACCTCGTTTCTTTGAACTCTGAGGTCTTCAAATTGGACAGTTTCCCATTTCTTGGCTATGGCATAGTACTCAAAAGGAACATTGAATCGCTTACAATACTTTGCCAACCGATGCCCTGTCTCTTGCACTCTTTCTTCTGGTCGAAAGCCACTTAAGGGTAGCTCTATCCCTGTAATGCGTAATGTGGGAGGTCCACCAGATCTTCTTGAGAGGCAATGAATGAGAGCAGGCCATTGAAAACCATAAAGGATACCAAAATCAATTATATGAAGTGTTTCTGCTTTCTCGGCTGCTTTTAAGATCATATGGTTTCCAAAGATCATTGACATCTTCATGAACGGGCAGGCTGCAATATAAGCTTGGTAAAACTTCAGCATATCAGCGGCTGACCTTCGTTTAGAAGACAAAGCAGTAAAAATCTGAGTTCCGGTGCCAGCCAACCGCGCTTCAAGAGCATTTCCAAAGCAATGAGCCAACCTTTCAGTACAGTCACCAAATGGCGAAGACTGCTGCATGATCTGCTTCAGTAGCTCACTAGCCCTCCCTCGATCATCAATAGAAACAGCCTGTGCACATGAAATCAGAAGAGCCCTCAGATCTGTGACTTCCTTCTTATTGCCAAGATTCTTGCCGCTAGCCTTCCGATTAATAACTCCTACAGAATGTCCATCATGCTTCAGGCCATGATTTTCTTCAGTCTGATCAACTTGACCAACTTCACTCACAGGAGGCCTACAGAGCAACACTTTGTCAAAAATGTCGGACAGCTCTCCCTCCTCATCATCCAAATATACTGCTGATTGCTTGTTGCTCCTCCCATCCTCCAAATCTCCATCCTCCCTCCGATGATTTTTCTTTCTTCCCGAACCAACACTACTTGCAACATCTTCAGCTCTTCTATCCACCAAAGCATACGACTTGGTCCCCACCACGCTCACTTGATCTCTAGGAAGAAACTTCCTACCCTCCTCCGCTCCTAAGTTAAACTGCAGTAGCAATTCACTCTTACTAAGCACATTAGGAACCCAAAAGTCACTCCTATAAGAACTCACCATCCCATTCCCATTCCCAATTCCGTCTCCGCTTCCATTGCCATTCGACGAAGTCTGAGACGTAGTAGACCTTGAAGTGGAGTTGAAAACAAAGCTTTCTGGAATTGGGTTTGGCAATATACAGGGCGGCCTAGTCTCTATAAACTGAGAATTGATCGTCCAAGACTCGACGGATTGGCCAGGACTAGAGCTAGAATCACTGAAACTTCCAGAAGAAAAACCACCACGTAGGCTCTCAACAATTTGATTACCACAAACAGGGTTTTGGTCTGGGAAACTAGGTCCACTCCCACCTCCAATTACCTCATAAAGGGACTCCTCAGTAGCTTGAAGAATCAAAGGGTCATCAAACATACATGGTTTGGATTCAATGTCCTCCTCCATAAGCACTTGATTTATATACTTGAGCATATTATCAGAAAATTCACCATCATCTACTTCAGGGCTAAAGCTGGAGGACAGGGTAGTAGGGTCATTGGGGTTTGGATCCAAAAAGCTAAGATCTTTAAAAGGATCACTACTTGGGCAGCCGTTGACCAATTCAGGCAAAACGGGTTGACCATTGATATTGGGTGATTGAGAGAAATGTGTATCCATGGTTATGAATTCAGAAAATTGAAGGGAACCCAATTTGATTTATGTGAAACTGAAACAAACCCAGTTGTATATTGTTGAGCGTACCCAGTTGAAGACGCTTTCCCTCTTCTATTTTTTCACCCCGTTCCTCTTTTTTTCCTTATTTGTTTCTCTTTCCTCTTTTTTTCTTTCTTTCTGGAAAGGATTCTTTTTCACTTTTTAATGTTCAAAGAAAAGCATCATACCCGGTGTGAACTCGGTCTTGGTTTTCCCTCGGTGTGGGTGGCACATCATAACCTGTGTGAACTCAGTCACGTATACTTTTTTGATCAATGGCTACCAGCGGGGATATATTACATCTGTTGGGGAGTTGTGGCAAGGTGATCCACTGTCCCCATATTTATTTTTGTTATGTACAAAGGGTTTGTCGACGTTATTGTACAAGGCTCATCAGAATAGGACCCTAGAGGGTATTCAGGTCTGCCCTAGAGCTCCCAGATTGTCTCACCTGTTGTTTGCTGATGATAGTTTAATATTCTCTCAAGCTAATTTGCAGACCTGCTACAATGTCAAGGAGGTTCTACAGGTTTATGAGTTGGCATCAGATCAATCTATTAACTACTCTAAGGGTAGTGTATGTTTTAGCCAGAATATTGCACATGAGGTTTAGGGTGAGTTTGCAGAGGCTTTGGAGATGCAGTTGGTGCCATATCATGAACGATACCTGGGCTTGCTGACCCACATTGGAGCTAAGAAGAAGGAGACCTTCGCTTACATCAAAAATAGGCTACAGGATATGCTTAAAGGATGGAAAGGTTCTTTGTTGAGTGGGGAGGGCAGGGAACTGTTGATTAAAGTGGTTGCTCAGGCCTTACCAAGTTATACTATGAGCTATTTTTTGCTGCCGAAGACTATATGTGAAGAGCTCCAACAAATGTGTAAAAATTTCTTTTTGGGTGACACAACGGAGAAACGGAGGATTCATTGATGTACATGAGATGCCATGTGTAAGCCGAAGGAGGATGGTGGTCTCGGGTTTCGAAATGTTTATGCTTTTAACCTTTCATTTTTGGCTAAACAGGTTTGGTAGATTATTCAACAGCCTGATTTAGTGGTAGCCAAGGTTCTCAAAGCTCAGTACTTCCTGAAGGTCTCTATATGGGAAGCTCGGGTTGGAGGTTCACCTTCCTATACATGGTATAGTTTCATGCATCCGAGAGAGGTTTTGGAAAGAGAGTCACAATGGCAGGTGGGAGATGGGAGACAGATCCAGATATGTCACGATTGGTGGATACCACGGCCTCCTTTCACCTTGGTAGAGCTTCGATTTCTTACGACGATTGACAAGATTTCTCAGCTTATCACACCCAGAGTACCTGGAACCAAGAGGTCTTACAAAGGTTCTTATTGCAGGATGACCTATCAGTTGTATTTTCTATTTGGTTGAGTCATAAGCCTTGCAGGGACCGATTGGTATGACACTATACCTTGAAAGGGGAATATACTGTGAGTAGTGCTTATCGGATAGCCAGAGACAAGATTTTCCTCCATCACCTACTTGTGCCGCATCAATAGGGGAATTTTTGGAAGTGCTTATGGCGAGCACAGGCAGCCCCGGCGGCTAGGATGTGTTTATGGCGAGCTTGCCACGGCTACCTATCCATAGTCCCACAACTGCAGGGCCGGCATGTAGATGTTGATGGTAAATGCCTTCATTATGAGCAGGAGGTTGAGACCGAACTACATCTTTTTTCGAGATTGCAGTGCAATTCAGCCCATTATCTAACCCATCATTGCGGGGTTAGGTGGGACTGTGGGATTGAGGCTTGTTCAATGGGACTGCCGAGGGATGTGTTTGCCAGACTTGTGGTTATGATCTGGCTTATCTGGAAATGGCGAAATGGCAAATTGTGGAACCAGAAGTTGTTTGATGGACAGACTCTGAGGGTGTTGGCAAGGACTTGGCATGATAGATACATGCATAAGACTCTGGACCACCCAACCAGAGTTCTTCAAACATGGACTCGACCTTCTGTGGGTCAGTATTGTGTCTGTATTGATGGATTCTTCGATTCCTCTAGACAAAGAAGCGGTATAAGCATGATTGTTTGAGATTGGGAGAGTAATTTTGTGTTTGCTACTGCTAGTCAAATTGATGGGGTGTATTCAACATTGGCAGTAGAGATTGAGGCAGCATGGCGAGCTATTTCACATTGTTCATCGGATGGGCTAATGGGGTATAACCTTGTCAGAATTAGCTCTGATTGTTTATCGGTAGTGAAGGTCTTGGTGGAGCCAAGCACTGTCTCTAGTATGTTTCAGGAATCCTGTGAGGATCTTCGACATGATTTCAGACTCTTACCTGGATCTAGCTTTGTTCAATTAGGGCGAGAGGTGAATATAGTTGCATATAAGCTTGCTAAATGGGCTATCCGAAAAGCTAGGGTACCTTAGAGGTTTTCTGTCATTCCCAATCATGCGGGATTGGCTCACATGATTGTATTTGCCAATTTAATGAAATTCTAATGTTTCACCTCAACAAAAAAATGTTCGCAGAAAAAAAAAATAAACATAAAGATCATTTCTCAAACAATAAAAAAAAACATACAAAAGAGATATTTGCGTGATAAATAATTATTAGGTCAATTTTTAAATTTCGCATAAGCATGTGTACAAGATGCTAAAATTAATAAAAATTAAAAGAAATTCTATAAAATTTGTTTTCTTTTGCAGAGTCGCAACAAATAAACCATCATGGCAATGCAAGTAGGCGAAATAAGCATTAGTGAACTTGCTCTCAGGATAGACCCTATAGACTTTGTAAAAGCCTTCACGTGTGAAATTCTTTTTATGCGAGTTCAAAACTTCAAATGATGAATTTGTAAAAGTGATGAAGTATTATGTTGCAACCCATAGGTGGATTTCATTTTTTTTAGGTGAATACATCATCTCAAAGGTTATTTGGCCCAGAAAATTATTTCGTCGAGGTTGATAGCCGACATTTCAGCATTTCCCATGGCCACGTATAGTTGGATTTCATATGTGCCAAGAGATTAATCGTTGTGTCTGAAAAGTTTATATTATTTAAAATTAAAATACAGTTTTTTCTTACATGTTGGATGGAAAATTCTTATAAACATAGACAAAGTTAATACCAAACTATGAAAATCTTTTATGGAAGTTAATACCTTGTCTTCAGTCATACGATTGGTGTTACTCCTACAGGAAAAAACCTGTTATTTGAGAAAACTGAATGTGCCTCACACGTGAAGAAAAACGAGAACAGAGGTTAGTGTTTTTCGTGTGTGGCGAGGAAGCTTGTCTAACAGCTCGCCTCGACCGCATTGGCCATTAACAGTGCAGCGATGTCGCGAGTGCAGCCAGACAAGTAGGTGGCTCCTTCCATCGTGTTAGATGGTCGAAAATAACAAATCTAGTTTGGAGCGGGGGTGGTGCGACATCATTAGAGGTAATTTCGGGAGATCTCAGGCTTTCGTTTGACAATCAGCATTCAGCGGATCTCCATCCTCTGGCGGTGATGGCAGATGGTGGAGGGTGATCGACTTTCGGTTGGTGTTGGGGCTCGAATTGGGGAAAAGTCATCTGTACGAGTTATGGGTTCGTTTGCTTCATTTTGGGTCTGGTCGGTCACATGGTCGGTCCTGAGAAATTCAAGGCCCAGGAAGAAAAATAAAGTTTGGTCCCTTACGGAACAAAAAAAATGAAATAGAATGGATGCAAATAACTCAAATATACATTAATATCAACAATCATGTAATATTTTTGAAAGGACCCAACCCCGATTTAGTTTCCTAAACCGGAATCGAACCCATTCTGAAAACACGAACTTGCAAAAACCATAGAAATTTCGGCAGAGTTTCACTATATCGTGGAATTACCATTAACCTGCACCCGAAAACACACTTCATCCTATGCCACAAAAGCCAAACCGTGGGCACCAATCTCATCCGGATTTCTCAATATCATAACCATAATGTAAAGTAATAAGCAAAACTATACTTTACAGAAATCTGGGGAAAATCATGTGAAAAGTATAACATTAGAGTAATCAGAATGACCTCTAGTGTATATATACATAAATATACAACAGTAAGCTAAACAAGAAACCTACTGGAAAAGAAAGGTAGCTCGAACACTAAGCCTCCAACTGCGACGTGTGACACTAGAATCCGAACTGCAAACTGGGCACGGAAACCGAAAAGCCCAGGGGAAAGGCAAATAAAATCGTTAGAGTGAGTGGACAAAAATAATCATATGTCTTTCACCATATATATAGCATAAAACAAACCGAGTTCTTAAAATAAATGGAGGTATCAGGCGAATCTCTCAAGCCCGACGGTGATAAATTAGGCAAATCTCTCAAGCCTAGTGGGCACATCAGGGGAATCTCTCAACCCTGGAACTGGACTACCGGTGATCAGCCGAGTAGCCAATGCATTGATGCAAAGTAAATGTCATCACCATATAAAACATAAAACAATACCTCCAAAAACAATAAATAATCTCAATACTTTACTGGAAATAAATACTGAAATCAAGAACTCGCTACGACAGTGTAAATAAATGTCCACTCACAGATAGCACAGCGCGCAAACGCGCTAATCACGAGATCCGGTGGAAGATCCATCGCCCAACGTACGATCTCGATCCCCTGAATAATCACAAAATATAACTGATCAAAATCACAATTCATTACTCAATACCACACCTCGGAAACCAACCATTTCCGGAAACATATAACTCGGATACAAAATAATCATCGAAAACCCCCAAATTCTCCACATAAACCCTCGACTTAAAATTCGATAACGAAATCAACTCGAAAACCTCAAGGCGATGATCGGGCGCGATTACGAGCAAAACGGCATAAAACTTGTCAAATTTCAAAAGGTCAACGCCTCGCCGGAGCTCCGCCGTTGACCGCTGCTGCCGGCGGCGGCGCGGCGTCAACCGTGGCGGATTCCGGCCAAAATTTCCAGATCACAAGTACTCCTCAAGAACATTAACTTCCTCTTCTACATCGAGACCCAATTCCAAGCCCACTGGCCAGAAATCACCTCGAAACTCACGGAATCCATGGATTCCGGTGAGTTTTCCGGCGAGCTTCAAACCTCCACCAAACCAAAATTCCTTAACCCAAAAACTTCACAAGGATGAGGGGAACCTTTCCCCCCACACCCCCGACCCCAAATGTCGCCAGAGCACCTCACCCGATTCCGGCGAACACCACGAACTTCACCGAGTTTGTTCTCCTCCAAATCCCAACCAATTCAACTCAAATCAATTGCAAAACAGTACGAAATCATGAGAGGGAGCTAACCATATCAACGATTTGGTCTAAGGTGACCGGAAACGGAAAATCGATCGGTGGTCAAACGGTGGTGCGGTGCTCCTCCGGTCAACGCGAGTCAACGGACAATTTCTGGTCAAACGACGGTCAACCTTCCCAAAACAGTGATTTTCGACAATTTTTTGACTATTCTGATATTTATACTCGCGGCTCGATATGATCGACAGTCCAAATCGAATCACATCCACGTTTCGGATAACTCAAACTCAAACGGATAAACACGACTAAATCACGCGATTTCAAATATTCGTAACATATTCCTCGGTTATCGAAACAATTATCCGAAACTGCCCACGAACTCGAAATCACGCATACTACAATTCTCGTGAAGAGACTCAACTCAAATTCTCGCCCAATAATTAAGTCATGAACCGAACCGCCAATTCGATTAATTTACTATAAACTGTGATTACTCGCGGATTAAGCCGATTACTATTCCAATTCTGGTTCGGGCCGTCACAAATGTGCCCTTAAGCTACATTTAATATAATCTTCTGCGAGAAAAACTTTTAGCCTAGTTATTAAGCTAACTTGACAATAACAACTAATAACGTCATAAATGCAAACAGTTCAAATATACAAGAATACAAAGAGACAAAGACTACCGGTATTTCAAGAATACAAGAAGACCACCTAAATCAATATAATTGTATAAATGAGATATATCAAATCCAGCACTCCTCAACAAAAAATACTATTTCTTTATCAAATATTGGTGACTTGCTCAAGTTAAATCACTCAAAAGATGGACATTCTCAATACATTTCATCGTGTTTTCATATTCTTCTCCTTATGAGTTAGAGCCTTAAAGGCATTATATCGAGCACTTGGTGGGCATCTCATTTGCTTCAACTCACGAGTAAGCTAAAATGTTGCCAAGAAATTAGAAGAAAAAAGACAAATGATTCTAATTTCACAAATTACAACTGCAATAAAACGATGGTAAGACTAATTGATCGACTCACAAACTAAAACTATTGAAGTTACCTAATTTTTGAGAAACTGCACTTGTAGCCTAAAGACCCAACCGATTCAGAGATAAGGTAAACTCAGAGAAATTGTTGGCCTATTTATAGAGAGATTGAGGGATATAATATGAGTTATTTTCTCCATGATCGATTATGAGACTTGAGAAATTGGGAGGATTGAATATTTAAGAAGGAGAAGATGAGAAAACACAAGGAGCCGAAGACTGTGTTGTTTCATCTTCTTCTTCTTTTTGGATAATTGACTGTGTTGATTCCTAATCGTACGCAATAGATTTTTTTTTTACTTTTACTCTTTTATATATTACTAGCAGTGAATAAAAATTGGGCCCTCAGGAGTACCCTGGGCTGTCGCCCTGCCCGCCCTCCCTCAAGACCGGCCATGGTAAGTCGGTTCGACGGTGGACAAAGCAAAATTACGATGATGGTGGTCGGTACGGGACTGCAAACTTGGATCACTGGGAAACTTCTGCGTAGACATTGTTGGGCCAGATTCCTAGTTAAGCCTAGGGATCAGCCTTGGGCCTTAATTTTTTATTTTGTTTTATTTTATTTATTCTATGCTAAGAATAATTATTGTGAGTTGTGTATTGAGAGGCTTTTGTTGAGAGTTGTGTTGTTCATCTTAACTCTTAAGTGAGTAATCCCGAGCTATGTGTGAATGTTAAAGTTTGGGATGCATAGTTAGATAGGGTGTGGAGCCTCCAATTTCTTTAGTCTTCCTACATGTAATCCGTCTAGCTATATGGCTAAGTCAATAATCATACATACCTACAGTATTAGTCAATGTGTGCTCGCGTGTTGCCGCGGGGTTGAAAACCATGTATTTTTTTACAAAAGAGAATTATTAAATTAAAAGGAATTGCTAAATACAAAGGTTTCGGCGATTATAGTTTTAAAAAAGATGGCTCTGATACTGCTATGGTTAATGCCCTGTGTCATTATTTATACAAAATAGGGCTGCATGGATCATATTGCTAGTTATATACAATAGATGGCTATTCTATTGTCATGTTATATGCCATTTGTGGTTATCTATACTAAAGAGGGCACTACTATGTGCATTTTGAGCATGATTTTACACTATGTACTGGTTCTCCTTCACAAAGAGTTCATCTTGACTAAGTGTTGAAGTGTTATTTGGGCTGTGACAAACAGTTTAGAAGAAGATACATATTAGAAAGCTATTTGTATATGTATGTTGTAAAGTCAAGAAATATGTTTATTTTTTACCTTTTGCTCTTCTTCTTTTTTTCTAGTGTATCAAGAACAGGTGCTGGATGGCTTGGTTCTGCTATCCTTTTCCTTGGAGTTAGATCCAATGTTGATGGATGTGTCAGGTATAGTTGGAACAGCAAAGATACTTTTGATCATGAAATCGTTGGTTAAGCCAATTTTGATCTTGAACAGATGAGTATTTCACATCTGCTAAGCACTATTTACATACATGAACAAAGAATTTCAACGTTGAAATGAAGGATTATAAATCATATATAGACTAACTTATACACTTCAAATACATCTCATAAACAAACCTTCACAATTTCTGCCACAAAAATCTGCAAATATCACTGATTGATAGTGCTCCTTCCAAAACAGACATGGAGGACTGGATATCATATTCTTTAACATAATGTTATTCAAAACACCAACCCGAAACTCACTTATGTATAAAATGGGTAAAGCTACTTAAGGCGATTAAACAATGTACACCAAATCTAGTTACTTTCCACACTCAAATAGAAATTATAAGTCCTGAACCAAAACTTTAATCTGCTTACTCACAATAGATAAGCTTCAATACCTAAACATTAGGCTAATTATTTATATACATCTCTATCACTAAAAATCCGACAATCAGCCTACCAATTGAACTTGTATCTCTTCCAATAAACAACCAAATTCTACATCTTTCCTTTGAAATATTTGCAGTAGTATTGCATCTGCAGTTCACATTGGAAATCCAAATTGAACACAAACTTGATCAATATTACACAAAAACAAATCACCAATGCCTTTTTATGAACAAAAAGCAACAAAGAATATAGGTGCGGCAAATGGATATTTGAGCAGGTACCAACACACCAATTTATTACAAAAGGTGACCTTAATTCATGCAACAAAAAATATAAATATAAATTAAAGAACACAGACCAAGGAAGAAAGGCAACTATACCAGAGTGAAGAATCAATCCCAAGGCTGCTAGGAATTCTTGAGGATGCGGAGGAAGCAGCCTCGATTTCGCTAGTACCACTGGAAATCCCACAAAAAATTACCAAATTGAAATTAAAGGTTGATGAGAGGAGAAACACGATATGTATTAGCATAAATTAAGTAAATATCACTCACGAAATTACTAACGAAATCAAAATAGATATTTGGAGAGTCATCATACTGTAGCATCAAATGAGGGAGAGACCTTGTCGGAATGAAGAATGAACACTAAAATCAAAAGATAAAACCCCAATTCGATCTCAAATGGCTGACCGACGGAGCATGAACACAAATTCAAAGAGGAAGAGTGAATAACCTATACATGGATCAATGAATAGCAGAGAACGAATGGCGAAAGCAAAACAGTAACTGACAAAGAGAATGACAAATGAATGGCTCATATAGAATGCAAAACAACAAAATCTAGATTCGACATTATGTATTTTTTTTTTGAAGAGAACGATCAAAATATTAATATGGAAAATCAAGTACAACCGACTCAACAGAAAATGAAGGTTACATAAACTCGATGACCATATTCTATAATCCATAATTGGATTCCTCCATTCGTCGGGTAAATCAGACGTCCTGAGCCATTAACCAATGACGACAGTAAGGGAATGATAACTGTCAACGCTTTCTTTATAGCTGCTGTCTCACCGCTTCTAGAGTCCCGCGATACCTCCTCAACTACCGATCCCACACCAAATGTACACAAGACACAGCTAATATGGGGACCACACCTTGCAACGAACGAACGCATCCAACCTCACATGTCGGTACCTATTCTAGGCTCCCAAATTTGGTACCAAAAATGTACCAAGAGATAAGCACCACCTAGGGCTGTTAATACCAAACCGAAAACCAGAAGAAAAAAAATCGAACCGTAACCGAAAAAACCAAAATCGAACAAATACTGAACCGAAAAACAAAAAAACCAAACAGAACCGAAAAATTCGGTTCGGTTTCGGTTTTCCGCTACAAAAAAACCGAACCGAATCGTTTGAACCGAAATGAATAAAACGACGTCGTTTTACGAGTGTCAATCAAGTTTGATGTTATTGGGTATGTTGTTGAGTATCTCTCTTTGTCTCATATGAAAGTAGTATTTGGTATGTGTCATAGTTTGATACTTAACAATGATTATTGGGGTTCTTGTAGGTTTAAGAAAATGAATACTAAGTTGCCAAAGAAAAACCCCCTAGCTGAGAATATAATTAGCCTATAATTATTGGGGTTGGCAGCATTGATCGGTACAAGAACCCCCTAGCTGAGAATATAACAGCCCTATTTGCTACCGCCACCAACCTCTATAGGCAACCATGCTGCATCTGCCGCATTTGCCTCTGCAAACCGTGCTCCGACAGCGCTCCAGCCAAAGCTGGCCGCGCCAGAGCAACCAAGATTCCCATCTCTTGTTGAGATGACAGTCACCGGCGACACTCGAAAACGCCATCGGACGATTATTACGAAAACCTAAAATTGGTTTTATATGTAAATTTTGAATACATATATTTGAACATAGCCTGCGATTATGTTACTACAGAGGGCACCAAATAAAAGAAACCGATGAACACTAAACTTGAACCTACACTACCCTGGTGTGTGGTTGTGGTTGTACCTTTTTTTTTGAGGGGGCACGGAAAATATCTATTATAGGATCAAAGTTGGTAATAGTACATAATTTCACTGGATTACCCGACAAGCTAAGATAGAAATTCTAAAGTACCACTACACCTCAAAAATAATATGACCAACAAACAGGAATAGCACAAATAACTGTCAAACTTTTGGACACACTACTCCTTAATTTGCTAGGAACCCCCTATATTGCTGCACGCCGTGACACGGCGCCTCTGCATCCATATTTGCTGGAAGAAAGATGGTAGACTTCTTGGGTGACTCCTTCATGCCACTCTTCTCGGGTCTAAGACAAGCTCTGTCTCTTTTATTCTTTGGGTGTCATGTCTCCTTACATGTGCTCAGCCCTCCAGGTCAGTTAGCATCACATCCGAATTGTGGACATAAAATGGGACTGTGGAACTTCCATTGGCCCCAACCTCTCCAGCAGGCACAATGTTGACTCCAAGGAGTGGCCCCACCACTTCTGATGGAGCACTGAAATGAGATTGTGGAACTTCGGGGGTGACATAAGAATGTGGTGTCACCAGAACAAAAACCTGCAAAACAACATCCCTGTTAGGCAATCCATTCAAATTTAGGGCCAGAACCCCTAATGAAAGTGGGTTCGGGCCACTAGTCTGAACGGACGCCGCAAAACCTGCTAGAACCTATTGGGGAACCCCATGAAGTAACCTCCTTCCCAGCTCTGACCCGAAGACGCAACCATCTTCTCTAAAGCCACCGTTGAGTCTGATGGCAAGAGTTGTGCAACCTTCGGGGAACCAACACAACCCGCACTTCCGTGCTTGAAAGTGCCACATACATCACAATAACCTTTCAAGCGATCATACTCCATTGTTACATCCACAGAATAAATACTACCAATCAGAAAAGTAGTGCTTACCATCAGTGGTCGACGAAGATCCTACTTCACTCTAAGCTTGATCTCAGAACGATGAATGGCCAGGAGTGGATCATGAGATTTGTACTCGCATTTTTCATGTGTTTGAGCCACTTGATTTGCAAAGCCGCCGGAGCAAAGCGACCTTGTAACAGGACGGATGTAAACCCAACCGGAACATCTAGATGCCTGTATTGAACACGGATCCACAAAATCATCAAACATCTCTATAACAATTGTGGTATCATGGTGAAACCAGGGACTATGTTCTACCGCTCTCTTCTGGTCCGCCTCAGACCGAAACTTACACACAAAGTGATCACCAGCTGCTTGAACCCGATGTTACCCGAGCCCGAAACATCACGCCATACACTAATCATTTTCATCTTGAAACCCTAGATCTTGTCAAGTTCAAAGGGGGATATTGAAAAGCACCGTGCCATGGCATAAAGCCATTACGCCTTCTCCTCGTCATCAGAGACGGCAAGATCGACTGCTCCCAAGGCCGCAGCAAGGGCCTGCGGTTCCTTCTTAGGATAGGGATCGGCAGCGGGATGAGGGTCGGCCTCCATGTATATCGGAACAACAAACAACTAAATAGAACGGGACAGGGTAGAGAGAGAGCCGGCGACCAGTGAGAGACGAAAAACCGAAGAAAGGATCGGACAAGTGAGGGAGGGATAGGGGAGAGGCAGTAGGTACAGGAACGAAATTGGAATGATTTAGGGGTAAGATGGTGTAGAAAGCAACATGCAATGGTATATCTTAGATCGGTGAGGAGAGAGGAAGAGGAAGCTGGTCTCCGATCTGGAATCGGGCACAGGCGAGATTGACGGCAAAAGGGGTGCGGCGCACTAGGGTTACAAGGGGGTCAGTTCACTTTGGGTCGTGGTACTCAAAAGTCGGTTTACCTTATGAAAGTTTGTTGTGGTTGTACTTGTTTCTTTGTTCTTATATACATGGCCATTATGGTGCTATAAATAGATTACAATCTAGTTTCACCCAGTACACAAAATCTCAAATCATAAAACACAACAATTAATCAAATCATCAATGTACTAAGATTATCTAGTGATGAAGTCGAAACCCAACACTGGTATGAATCTAACTATTGGTTAGTTTTAGGGACCAAAACCACATTCCTCTGAACTCTTAAACCAATCAAGATGAAAACCCAAATTGAATGCAACTAAATTTGAAGTAAAGGTCTGATACTAAACCCAAGATTCAAGCCGCTGAAAACTGGGAACAGCCAAGATCAATAGTGATCCTTAAAAAAAACGAATATACAAAACCTATAACACAAATGAGCGAGGTTGATAGAGAGAGACCTGAGAAAACAAACCGATTCAAAGATATGAGCTTTACTTGAGGAACATACCCGATGATGAAAACTCCGAGGAATTTGAAAACTCAGTTCCAAAGTGATTAATCATACTGAATCTCTGATGGTTTCTTCTGATCGGAAGACAGAGCAGCCGACCAACACCGGCGAGGAACGAACTGGGAGAGAGAGGCTGAACGTACCCAAGAAAGAGGCTGAAGTAGTAGAATATCCATCGATGAATTTTTTAGGGACAAAATTGGAATTGCATGGTCAACGCCACTGACTTTAGTAGTAGCAGTAGAATATATATAACGTCCGAGATTTACAAACAACAATTACAATGCCTCTTCAAGATAATCGTTAAACAAGGTAAGCCATGTACCTATGTTAAGCTCATATTTCAAACGATTGAAAGCACATGTTTGAACAATGATAGAATTGCAAAGTGGGAAAGAAAGAAACAAAGCACATGAATATGATATGGCGTCTCCCTTCTGTTTCGGATCATCGATCCATGCTTCATGAGCAAGATTTTTCACTCAAACCCTGCTACATTTTGCTGCTACTTCCTGATATCAGGCTTAACTATATATCATCAGCTACTCCTTACTTCGAAAGCAGCATTCCTAGTCGGCATCATATTTAAAGACAAACATGAAGTGTTTTACCTAATCACTGATACAAAACCATATCCAACAGACTTTCATTTCTGTTGTGATTTCATCACTTGGATTGTTCTGCTTTATGAGAACCCAACTATACGTACAAATACTCCCACCAAGTTCAACTTGATGTCAAAAACTAATGCATTCCCTCATCTTTCAGCATATTTTCTTGAAGAATATAAAATTATAGCGCATAGAATCACAAACGAGACCGCCCACGTTTGTGCCGGGCCTCTGAAAACAAGTTCCCTAGATGGGATTGAGCGAGACAAAATTTGCAAGATTTTGACATGGGCAACTTTGAGCTCTAATTCTTTTTTTAAGCTTCTCATTCCAGCTACGAGATAAGTGGACATAGCCGAGCGCAAGGTCGATCCGATTGTGGTTCTTCTAAGTACACCAATGAAACCAACAGATTACTAGCTTTCTCTTGTTGTTGTTCAATGTCTTGCCAAATTAGCCTCCTTCAGCCATGGTCTTCTTCAAACTCACACAATGTTTTACCTGCCTAAAAAAGTGAACGTCAAATCTTATAAGCATGCAGTTCAAGTGCTACATGGAGTCCAACAAGCAGACGTAAACATAATTCTGCCCTTCCATCCCTGCAGCAACCAGCGGCCATCTTCTTCGACCACAAAATCACAGTGGTACCCTGTTTTTACCTTATGCTTTATTTTGTTTACAACTTCACGGTCCAGTGGCAGCTGTCTAAACCCAGCTCTCATGTTCCGAATCAGCCACTGCTTATATGTTTCAGGCCTCGCAGTTCTTTCAGCTCCCTCACAGGCTACTACATTCACAACTTCACGCCCAATGAACTCTTTCTCAAACCCTAATCTCATTTGATCTTCACGAGGCAAAATGGTATCGAACATATCAAATAATGCAGAGAAGTGACATAGTGCCTCCCGGAAGCATGACACAAAAAAGGGGGAACTGTGGGATCCGTTAAACAACACTGTGAACAAAAACATCAGGCTTCGTCTTCCTGATCAAACTAAGACGGTATTTCTTGGACTGTTGACCACAACTGTCTCATCAAGTAGATATTTAAACCGGCACAAACAATTCACAGCAAGCACCTCATTTCTTTGAACTTTGAAGTCCTCAAAGTGAACAGTTCCCATTTCTGAGCTATGGCATGGTACTCAAAAGGAACACTAAATCGCCTAGAATACTTTGCAAACCGATGCCCTGTCTCTTGGACTCTTTCTTCTGGTCGAAACCCACTTAAGGGAAGCTCTACCCCAGTAACACGTAATCTGGGAGGTCCACCAGGCCTTCTTGAGAGGGAATGAATGAGAGCAGGCCATTGAAAACCATAAAGAATACCAAAATCTATTATGTGAAGTGTTTCTGCTTTCTCCGCTGCTTTTAAAATCCTAAGGTTTGCAAATATCATTGACATTTTCATGAACAGGCAGACTGCAATATAAGCTTGGTAAAACTTAAGCGTATCAGTAGCTGAGCTTCGTTTAGAGGACAAAGCAGTATATATCTGAGTTCCAGTGCTAGCCAACCGCGCTTCAAGAGCATTTCCAAAGCAATGAGCCAACCTCAATCACCAAATGGGGAAGAATAACGCAGGATCTGCTTCAGTAGCTCACTAGCATTCCCTCGATCATCAACAGAGACAGCTTGTGTACATAAAATCAAAAGATCCCTCAAATCTGTCACTTCCTTCTTATTACTTTGATTCTTGTCACGATCCTTCTCATTACCAACTCCAACAGATTGTACATCCGGCTGCAGAGCGGTCTGTGTTTCATTTTGAACGACTCGACCGCTGTTACTCTCCGGAGGCCTACACATCAAGACTTCGTCAAAAATGTCAGTCAGCTCCCCCTCCTCATCATCGAAATACACTGCTGATTGCTTGTTGCTCCTTCCACCCTCCAAATATTCATCCACCTTTTGATGATTCTTCTTTCCACTCGAACCACCACTACCTATAATATCTTCAGTCCTTCTACCCACCACAGCATACGACTTGTTGTCCACCGCACTAATCACTTGACTTCCAGGAAGAAAATTACTACCCTCTTCCACTCCGAGGTTATATTGCACTAGCAATTCACTCTTACTAAGCGCATTAGAAACCAGAAGCTCAGTCCCATAAGAACCCACCATCCCATACTCATTTCTAATCTCATGTCCGCTTCCATTGCCATTCGACCTTGAAGTGGACTGGAAAACAAAGTTTTTCTGAAATTGGGTTTTGTGAAAATAATCTAAAGGCTAGGAAACGAAAATAACCAAAGAAAACCAGAACTGTTGATGCAGGGAAACCTCTCTAGTGGTTAAAACCCTGCGGAGCTTTTAACAAAGCTCTGAAATCTCCATTTGAAATAACAGTTTTACACAGATTTCCAATACAATCAGAATAGCTCCCTATTCTAAATTTGTATGTTCGAAACAATCAACTAAAACTGATCAAAACAACTTTCCTACTCTTGCTAGGAAACCTCCCTGTTTCCCAGATCAGAACAGCTGCTTCTTCCAGTGAGAATTCCCTTCTGCAAATCTCAACCTGCAAAACAATACAAACACACAAGCACAACCAGATGCACTACAGAATACACAGTCAGATCACAAATGATTCTCCAGTATTCAGTCTAAAACCATGCACACCGAAATGAAAGTTTTAGAGTCCCATTTATACTCTAAACCTATCAACCCTGATTTTCTCATCAAAGCATAATCCTCCTGATCTTCAATTACTTTAAAGACCGGATTATTCGGATGAGATATAATCGAAGTTATTAAGAGATAAATCTCTAAAACCGTATCAGATCACAACGGAATAAAATCATTTATCACATAAGCTACTTTCCTAACTAACAACTCAAACCTGAAATGAGTAATTAAGGGCTTAGGAAACTACCTTAGGTGATCCCTGTTGTTCTGACATTCTCACTGGCAGTAGATTGACTTCAGTCACCAAGACTTGTGTATGAATTGCGAAAACACAGTACTTACAATCTCCCCCTTTAGCAATTCATCCACAAGACTTTGTACCTTCAAAATTCACACATAGAAACATCCAATCCAATAACAATCACAGAGTTATTTACTGAATTCAAAAAACGAGTACTTAGATTGTACAAATCCATAAAAATTAAAAACCCTAAAAAAATTCAGAACAAAGGAGCAAGAACGACAAAAAAGTTGAAGCAAAAACACAGCAGCATTCACAAAAGCTCCCCCTCAAGACATGCCTGTAGGTTCAATTCTCCCCCTTTGTGGTTGAATTCCAAAGCCTAGCCTCCACGGCGACGCTTGCGCTCCACATGGCGATCGAACCCCGGAGTAGAGAGGATGCCGGACATAGAGATGAGGTCAACAACCATCCCCAGAAGCCTGGACACATCTGTTAGTCTATGCCTTGAATCTTGAGTCGCGTCGGCGTACGCGAGGCGCGTTGGCATACGCGTGGCACGTTGGCATACGTGAGGTACGCGAGCAAGGAAGAGTCTCTGGCGAGAGAGTCTTTGGCGAGCGTTGACTTTGGCGAAAGTCTCTGGCGAGGAAGTCTTTGGCGAGGAGAGTTAGAAGTCCTTGGCGAGCAGGACTGATACTCAGGATTTTGTTAGGACTAGGATTCCTCAGGCATTAAGGAATTGGGTTTCCTTAATCATTCTGGTTTAGGTTTCCTCAGACGTGCGTGTCTGGGATTCCTCTGGTATTCAGGACTCTGTTGGCTATATATATACAAGGGTATCATCCATAAGGGAGTGTGTGATATCTGGTTCTATCCTATAGATTAGGCTTAATCTAGCGTGGTAGAGAGATTAGGTATTCTGTAATCCTAGGTTAGGCTTAACCTAGTGTGATATACTTTGTAATCTGGTTCTCCAAGAAAAGTAATTTGTTCTCCTTCTGCCGTGGATGTAGCTAACTCACGTTAGTGAACCACGTTAAATCTGTGTTTGTTCTTACATTTATTTGCTTCCGCTATAACAACATCAACTCGGACATCCCGCATGTCCGTTGCAATCTCAGAGACGTCCTCACGAAACGTCGCGACCTCCGTCTCCAGATGGATGAGATGCTCCTGATTGGTGCGATGAGGAGGTGGTGGAGATGGAGGATAGGTGACCGGAGGAGTGGCCAGAGTCAGAACGAGCGGGAGGGCGAGCCATAGGTGAAGCAAAACGACGTCTGATGATCTACTGATGGCAATAAAGAGTAGAGGCACCGAACCATCTTATAGGGATTTGGAGAGGAGGGAAAGTGGGGGAGACCTTGTGTGTGAGATACAGCATAACATTATTGATGCATCTGAAAGAGAGCAGGAGCAGTAGTGCTAGATGTATTTCCTTTTATGTCGTATAGAACAGCCTTCTCAGTAAGATATACAATGAGCTAATGTGAACAGACTCATATTCTTGAACATCTGAAGCTACACGCTTTTTTTGTGTAAGCAATTGTAACTCAAGTTTCCCCCATGAATGATCAATAAGCATAACAATTCCTATTTTTCTTCATCATTCTTCATGATATCTTTGTGTTTCCTTTTTTTTTATTTTTTATTCTAAGCACCCTGGACCACAAATGCTGATTATTTAGGGACGATCATCACACACAGGTCACAGTGGGTAGAAAAGTCTATACTAAGGTGGCTTATTTCTTAGGTGAATCAACAAAAGGGGTATATCATTAGCTCAAAGTGGTTATTCCTAGAGAGAAATACACTGTCAGGCAGGCTATTGATTTGGCTATGGTGGCAGCTACTACAAACAGGTGCCTCAGTCATGTTCATCTAAGAGTTGCATGTTCCAAGAGACTCAGAAGATATAATGCAAATTCTAGCATCACTGTGACAACAGAAACACTCAGAAAAAAATGATAAGTCACAGATGGACTTATGTCAGTATACACAGGCTCAAAGGCTCACAATTTGAAGTAGGTAACAAAAATGTTGATCAGAACCTATGAAACTTGCATACATTGGGACTTCAGACCTGAATGAGTGTGTGGATGTATATGGATACCAGATTCTGAGGTCTATGCACTACTTAGTGCAGAGCACAAACACCAATGGCATTCCTCAAGTATTCAAACCGAGAAGTGCCAAAAGGTTTTGTGAACAAATCAACCAGCTGACAGTCAGTAGGAATAAACTGTAGTTCCAAGATATTTTTCTCTACCGATTCACTGATGAAATGGTATTTGAGATCAACATGTTTTGTCCTGGAATGTTGAACTGGATTCTTGGAGATGTTAATAGCACTAGCTACTGTTGTCACAGAATATGGTGAGTTTCCCTTGAGAAATTCCATAATCTTGAAGCATGTTCTTCATCCATAACATTTGAGTGCAACAGCTGCCTGCTGCAATATATTCAGCTTCTGCGGTAGAAAGAGACATGCAATTATGTTTCTTGTTGTGCCACAACACTCTTGACAGCTTCCATGTGAGATTTTTTTGGAGAAGCCTAAAATCTTGCACACACTCCTACACTGTAGCCTATATCAGGTCTGCTTGCTGTGAGGTACAAAAGACTACCTATCATGCTCCTATAAACAGTAGGATCAACATTTTTCCCAGAGGAGTCCTCACACAATTTTATGGTAGTGCTCATGAGGTTAGACACAGGTTTGGAGGAAGACATGACAAATTTCTTGATCAGATTATCAGCATATTTAGATTGAGAAAGAAACATACCTGAGGAAATTTGTTTTACCTGTAGTCCAAGAAAGTAAATCAGCTCACCACTGGCACTCATTTCAAATTTCCCTTGAAGAATGTTTGGAAATTCTTCTGTGAGAGCTGTACTGGTTGATCCAAACACAATGTCATCGACATACACTTGTGCAATCATGATGTCGTTATCTTTCCTTTTGACAAACAATGTCTTATCCACAGATCCTTAGCCCATAAACTACCTTTTTCAATCTGTAGACAAGGTTAGGATGCACAGAATCAACAAATCCTTTAGGTTGTTCTACATAAACAATTTCTTCAAGTTCACCATGCAAAAATGCAGTTTTGACATCCATTTGAAACAGCTTGAATTTTAAGTGACAAACAATGGAAATTAAGAATCTAACTGATTCAAGTCTAGCAACAAGAGCAAAGGTTTCATCAAAATCAATGCATTCAATTTAAGAGTAGCCTTAAGCCACCAATCTAGCCTTGTTCCTATTGATATTGCCAAATTCATCAAGTTTATTTCAAAAAATCCACTTGGTGCCTATGATGTTACAATCACTAGGTCTCTATACTAAGGTCCAAACATCATTCCTTTTAAACTGATTCAGTTCTTCTTGCATGGCATTGATCCAATCATCATCTGTTAGGGATTCTTTAATGTTCTTACGTTCAATCAATGAAACAAAACCAAAGCACCTTATGATATTGATATCCTTTTTATGCTTCACAATAAAGCATTTGAGAGCAATGGCACTAATTACCTCTTGTCTTAACTCTTCTTCTTCCTCTACTACTGAGCTTGTAGATGCTAGTTGTCTCCGTGTCCTGATTCCACTGTTAGGATTTCCAATCACATCAATAGTGGAGTGATCTTTCTGGACTTGTTTGAATCCTTGTCTGAACACTGAACTTGGTCCAAGGATATGATCCTCTTCAGATTGATGATCAACATTTGTGTCCAGAGAATTTTTGAATATGGAAAGATCAATGCATAAGTGAATGCATTATCATCTACAGATACATTTATAGATTCAATGACGATTCTTGTTCTCTTTTTATAGACCCTATAGGCTCT
Organism: Geum urbanum; assembly: GCA_946800695.1. Classification (NCBI taxonomy): domain Eukaryota; kingdom Viridiplantae; phylum Streptophyta; class Magnoliopsida; order Rosales; family Rosaceae; genus Geum; species Geum urbanum. The sequence continues at coordinate 9,491,384 of OX327006.1, forward strand.
ATTGTTGAGTGAGTACCTAGGAAAATTCCAGGATCACTGCGAGCATCAAATTTAGCCAATTTTTCTCTATCTCTATTAATGTAACAAGGACAGCCAAAGATGTGAAAGTAGTTTACCCTTTGTTACTTACCTTTCCATAACTCATAGAAGGTAGTATCAGTACCTGGTCTGAGAAACACTACATTTGTTGTATGAAAAATAATGTTTACAACTTCTGCCCCCATGTTAGTGTTCACTCTAGATGAGTGTAACATAACCCTGGCCATGTCCAGCAGAATCCTGTTTTTTCTTTCCACCACTATATTTTGTTAAGGAGTGATTGGAGAGGAGAACTCATTAAAAATTCTTATTTCTTTACATAGATCAAAGGATAAACTGTTCTTGAACTCAGTTCCATTATTTGATATGATTCTGACTATCTTGAGATTCTGAGAATTCTTCTCTGTCAATAGTCTGGTGCTCAGATCCTTGAAGGCTTCAAATATTTCACTCTTATCTGCAAGAAATTCAACCGAGGTGAATCTAGAAAAATTATCTACCACAACAAGAATATACCTTTTATTTTCAAAACTGGATGTCTGAGCTAGTTCTACTAGATCCATGTGAATCAGTTCCAAAGGCTTGGAGGTGTTCTTGGAGTTTAGCACTTTGTGAAGTTGTCTGGTTTGCTTGCCTATTTTACATCTAGAACACATTTTTTCTGGAGAGTCTTTGAGTTCATGAAGCCCTCTGACATAATTCTTTGATGACAGCTTTACTAAGTCCTGAAAATTGATGTGTCCTAGCTTCTTGTGCCATAGTTCTAGTTGTCATTCCATGGTAGTAGACATACAGGTTAGTGAGCTTATGTCATCAGACAAAAATTGATAACAATTGTCAAGGGATCTCAGTCCTTGCATCACAAAGCATCATTCTTTATCAAGTACAATTCTTTATCAAGTACAATGCATCTCTTTCTGTTAAACCAAACATCCTCATACTCATCAGTCAAGTGACTAACACTCATAAGGTTTGCAAATAGCCCATCTACAAAAAAAACAAGTCAGCTTAGGAATTCCAGGAGCTCTCACAGTGCCTTTCCCTTTAATCTGACAGGACTTTCCATCACCAAAGGTAATTTCACCACTAGGAAAGTCATAGTCTAACTTAGAGAACCACTTGATGTTCCCTATCATATGAGCATCCACTTTCAACATACCACAAGTTAGGTGAAGGTAGATTGTTATTGACATATCTCTTACTCAACAAAACATGGATTAGAAGACTCTTTCAAGAGAAGATTGAAGATAAAAAGACCATCAACCTTGTATCATGACAACCTCATGGTCTCAAAGGTAAAAAGCATGCATATGCATTTTACTGTTTTTCGTTGAGGATGACAAATGCGTTTTCCATCCCTGAAGCCCCTGGAACGTTTTGTTCCATTCTGAAAAATATCTTTCGACTTCAAAATGGTTATAAATCACTTTTAATATACTTCTTTGGTCAAGTGACTTAGTTAGAAAGATAAGTTTTTGTTTCTTACAAACTTAATCTTTAATCTTCATCCTTATCCCTTATAAAGTGAAGATATTTTCTGAAGAGAAGTACATACACCCTTTATGTGACTGTCAAGTTTTGGTTACTTGGCTGGGATTAAAACCTGTTTTATTACTCCTTTTCATTCACTTGGCTGGCAGCAGCTGGCTTCCTTCATAGGCCATTGCTTTTGGCCTATATAAGGCACAAGCTTCCCTTGTCTTCCTTGGTGGTTTTAGCTAGTTATTTTGCTTAGTAAGGAAAATTGTCATTGTTCATTTTCTCTCTAAAACTGAGTCTGTTTATACATCTCTTTTGTGTTTGATCTTTTTGTATTAAAGTTTTCACAAAACACCCTTTTATGCTTATGCATACATTTTGCATACCATGAGGTTGGATTGGTAGGTGCAAGCTTCTCAAGTGGTCATAGTGAGTTAGTTGCGCGATAACTAGATTCATGTATGAAACTTGTATATCTTTCTATTGTAAATCTCTGTAAAAACAAGATGGAGTATAGCTCTTAGATCTAGCGCACGAGTCTAGTGAAAGAATAGCAGTGATACTTGCTATTATCAGAACTATAGTCTTGTAAAAAGAGTTGTTACATAGTGAAAAGATTTGGCAATTTTCATCCCTGAGAGAAAGGGGTTTCTGCCATTTAGAAACATAATTGTGTTATTAGTTTCATCTACATACAACACAATTGGTTTGCTTTGTTAAACTGTAATCAGGATAGAACAACACCTTGCTATCCCTGACAACAGTCTTATATTACTTTTTGATTAAAAGTAGTTAAGGGCCTAATCACCCCTCCACAAGGACCTTCATTAGGGTTTGTATCCAGTAGAGCAGAAAAAGAGACAAGGCAGTGTTCTTTAACCCTTGATCTTTTATGTAAGTCACCTTCACATTCTACACAAGATTCATTAGAAAAGTTCATAATGATCGTAGAAATGAGGTATTTTTCAGGTCTTCTTTCTCTCCACTGAGAACATGATTTTCCATTTGACTGTGATCTAGCCATCATGTTAGAAAGATTAGTCAACATGTCTCTTTGTTCTTTTAATTCAGACTTGATATCATTCTCATCTGAATTAGTGTTTTCAGTCTCAATATCTCTCAATTGAAAGCATTCAGATGGTGCATTACTTGTCAAATTTTTGCACCAAGGTATGATATGCCCTTTTTCACAACAGTGATGACAAGTAGGAATGAATCTAGATTTTTCAGACACATACATGTTCTACATATCAGAATGGCAGGTTCTTACCTTCTTGATTTGATTTAATTCAGGATATGTCTCCTTAGACTATTCAGAAGTGAGTTGCCTCTTCTGTTTTGATCTTTGAGTTTGCACCTGATCCTTTAACAAAAGTGACTGATTTGGAATACCCTAGTCCACTGGTATCTCTTTTAGCTTTCTTTTGTAGAAGCAACTGATTGATCTTTTTGGAACTTTCATCAAATCTCTAAAAAATTTCTTCAGTTTTGGTCAGTTGTTCCTACAAAGATTTTATCTCTAAACTTTGAAACACATTTAACAAGAGATGTGCTTTTACCTCAACTTGAAGTTCATTTATCTTGTTGATCAGCTCATCCTAACTCTTGTCATCGCAGACCTCACATTTGCTTGAAGATGATTTTCAGCTGTTCCTTTGCATTCAAAAGTTCCTCCTCAAGATTGAGATTCTCTTGTCTAAGATTGTTAATCTCTTCCTCCAAGAGATTGTTCTTCTTAACCATCGTCATTGACGCATTGTACAACTCCAAACACCTGTCATTTGTTTCCTTGCCTGAAATTTTGAGAAGCTATCAGACTCATCCTCCTCCACTAGCTTTACAGATGAAACGAGTGCAACATTTGTTTCCTTTTTGTCAATCTCCTTTTCATCTTCACTGTCACTCCAAGAGGTGGACTTGAGGGCCTTTGGCTTTCTATCTGCAAAATGCTAGTTACTACAGCCAGCAACCATGTGGCCAATGCCACCCACATTCAAAACCTTTAGGTTTCTTCCTTTTTAGGTTTCTTCCTTTCAGAGGAAGATTTTTTGTCAGAACTTTTATCATTTCTCTTAGAAGAAGCACTAGAACCACTCCTTTATGTTTTTCAGAAATTTTTTGAACTTTTTAGCTATCAAAGCAAGATCATTTGGGTCAACAGACTTAATTTTAGACTCAACCTTCTTCTCCTTCTTAACAGACTGAAGTGCAACACTTGTAGTCTGTTTCTCAGGTTTGTCTAGTTTTTCTGTCATCTCATAGGTTTTGAGATTTCCCACCAGCTCTTCCAGAGTATAGGTGTCTAGGTCCTGACAATCTTCTATGATGGTTCCTTTAACCTTCAATCTAGATGGTAGGACTCTCAAAAACTTCTTCACAATCCTGTGTTCCTCTATAGGCTCTTCTAACCCTCTACACTAACCAGTCACACGAGTGAGTCGTAAGTGAAAATCATCCACTGATTCGTCCTCTTTCATGATCATGGTTTCAAATTCATACACCAGGCCTTGAAGTTTCTGAGCTCTAACTCTCTCATTTCCCTCATAGGTCATTTGAAGGAGTTCCCATGCTTCCTTAGATGTGGCACAATGAGCTACTCTAAATCTCTCCTTCTCAGATAAAGCAGTGAATAAACATGTCTTTGCTTTAAAATTCAGTTGTAATGAAAGTAATTCCTCCTCATTGTATTCCTCTATGGTTTTTGGCCTAGAAACTGGAGTCTTATCATCGGCCTTCGGCTTGGTCATAGGAGGTTGCCAGCCAACTCTAACAGTCCTCCATATCCTGAGATCTAGACCAAACATAAACAATTGCATATAGATCTTCCAATTGGAATAATCTTCTTCATTGAACACAGGTGGAGAGTTTAAGGAATTCATGGTTCTAATGTTACTCACATTCATCCTAGCCCGGATCTAACTCAAAAAGAGCTACTCCCTCTTAGTTAGGCTCTGATACCAATTGAAAATAATCTAAAGGCTAAGAAACGAAAATAACCAAAGAACACCAGAACTGTTGACGCTGGGAAACCTCTCTAGAGGTGAAAACCTTGCGGCGCTTTTAACAAAGCTCCAGAATCTCCACTAGCAATAACAGTTTTACACAGATTAACAATACAATCAGAATAGCTCCCTATTCTAAATTTGTATGTTCAAAACAATCTACTAAAACTGATCAAAACAACTTTCCTACTCTTGCTAGGAAACCTCCATGTTTCCCATATCAGAACAGCTGCTTCTTCCAATGAGAATTCCCTTCTGCAAATCTCAACCTGCAAAACAATACAAACACACAAGCACAACCATATGCACTACAGAATATACAGTCAGATCACAAATTATTCTCCAGTATTCAGTCTAAAATCATGCACACCGAAATGCAAGTTTTAGAGTCCATTTATACTCTAAACCTATCAACCCTGATTTTCTCATCAAAGTAGAATCCTCCTGATCTTCAATTACTTTAAAGACAGGATTATTCGGATGAGATACAATCGAAGTAATTAAGAAATAAATCTCTAAAACCGTATCAGATCACAGCGGTATAAAAATCATTTCACATAAGCTACTTTCCTAACTAACTACTCAAACCTGAAATGAGTAATTAAGGGCTTAGGAAACTACCTTAGGTGATCCCAATTGTTCAGACATTCTCACTGACAGTAGCTTGACTTCAGTCACCAAGACTTGTGTATGAATTGCCAAAACACAGTGCCTACATTTTGCAATATACAGGGCTGCCTAGTCTCTACAAGCTCAGAATTGACCGCTCGAGACTCGACAGATTGGCCAGAATTCGACCCAAATTCACTGAAAAACCCAGCATCTGGGGTATCACTATTTTGGTCAACACAAACAGGGTTTTGGTCCTGGGATGTTGGGTCATTCCTACCTCCAATAACTTCATAAAGAGACTCCTCAGTGGCTAGAAGAGTCAAAGGGTCATGAAACATATATGGATTGGACTCAATGTCCTCCTCCATAAGCACTTGGTTTATATACTTGAGCATATTATCAGAAAATTCACCATCGTCTACTTCAGGGCTAAATCTCGGTGACAGAACAGAGCTACTGGAGTTTGGGTCCAAAAAGGTAAGACCTTCAAAAGGGTCACTACTGTGGAACTCATTCAACATATTAGAAGAAAGAGTTTGATCATTGTAACTGGGTAATTGAGAGACGTGAATCCATGGGTATGAAATACACAAACCCAGTTGCATTTTGTGGAGTTGGGTTTGAAGATTCTACTTACATGAGAGATGAGCTGAGTCTATTCCATTTTTCAAGCTCCGGTTGACAAGCAGAGGAGGTGAAGGTGTGGAGCTCAGGCTACAGGCGATGACTTGTGGTGAAGACTTTCGGACGACAATAAAGCAAAGTACACGCGGAAGTGGAACAAATCATAAGCTTCTGTAGTTAGTGTTACTTTTGCAACAGGATAAATTGTACTTCGTAACAAAAGGTCACAGACTCAGACCCCAAAACTCTTTTCTTGGCGGTGAAAGGCTAAAGCTTCTGTAATTTTAAAATTACTGTTTGTGAAATTAGTTCTAATGCATTCCTTCATCTTTTCCACATATTTAATCAAAGAAGATGATACTTTAGCTAATAGAGTTACAATTTACAAAGGAGACCAGAAAACTCCTAGTTGGCTTGAGCTAGATGCATTAAGCAAACATTTGACAGTTGCAAATCTAAATTCTATTTATGCTATCTTCTTATTTGAGGCATCTCATACCAGCAAAGGTATAAGTGGCCAAGCAGAAGTGCCAGACAATGCCGAGCAACACATTGTCTGCTTTAGCCATGATCTTCCTCAAACTCAATCAAACGGGAACCTGCCAATATATTTGCAAGTCAATTGTTATAAGCATGCAGTTCAAGTCCTAGACGGAGTCCAACAAGCAGAAGCAAATATAGTTCTGCCCTTCCATCCATACAGCAACCAGTGGCCATATTCATCGACCACAAAGTCAGGGTGGTACCCCGTTTTTACCTTATCCTTTATTATCTTCACAACTTCACGGTCCAGTGGCAGCTGTCGGAACCCAGCTCTCATGTTCCGAACCTGCCACTGCTTATACACTTCAGGCCTCGTATTTCTTTCAGAACCCTCACAAGCTACTACATTCACAACTTCACGCCGGATAAATACTCTCTCGAACACCAATCTCATCTGATCTTCGCGGGGCAAAATGGTATCAAACATATCAAAGAATGCAGAGAAGTGAAATAGTGCCTGTCGGAAGCGAGAAATGAAGAAGGGGGCATGGTAGGATCCGTTAACTTCACTGTGAACAAAAACATCAGGTTTCATCTTATTGATCAAATTAAGAACAGTATCCCTTGGACTGTTTATCACAACTGTCTCATCAAGTATAAACTTAAACCGACAAAGACAATTCACTGCAAGCACCTCGTTTCGTTGAACTTTGAGGTCCTCAAACTGGATAGTTTCCCACTTCTGGGCTATGGGGTGGTACTCAAAAGGAACATTAAATCGCTTACAATACTTTGCCAAGCGATGCCCTGTCATTTGGACTCTTTCTTCTGGTCGAAACCCACTTAAGGGAAGATCTATGGTCTCTACCCCAGTAATGCATAATTTTGGAGGTCCACCTGGTCTTCTTGAGAGGCAGTGAATGAGAGCAGGCCATTGAAAACCATAATGGATACCAAAATCTATTATATGAAGTGTTTCTGCTTTTTCAGCTGCTTTTAGAATCGTATGGTTTGCAAAGATCATTGACATCTTCATGAATGGGCAGGCTGCAATATAAGCTCGGTAAAACGTCAGCATATCAGAAACTGGCATTTCCTTAGAAGACAAAGCAGTATATATCTGAGTTCCAGTGCCAGCCAACCGCGCTTCAAGAGCATTTCCAAAGCAATGAGCCAACCTCTGAGTTGAATCACCAAATGGGGAAGAATGACGCATGATCTGCTTCAGTAGCTCACTAGCACTCCCTCGATCATCAACAGAGACAGCTTGTGCACACAAATTCAGAAGAGCCCTCAAATCTATCACTTCCTTCATATTGCCGTGATCTTTTCCCTGAGCCTTCCCGTTACCAATTCCAACAAATTGTGCATCCTGCTGCAGGCCATTGTGTGCTTCATTCTGGAGGACTTGATCGTCTTTGGAGATCAACACCTTTTTGAAAATGTCAGTCAGGTCCTCCTCCTCATCATCCAAATAAACCGCTAATTGCTTTTTGCTCCTCCCATCCACCACATCTATATCCTCCCTCTGATGATTCTTCTTAATTCCCAAACCAACACTACCTACAATATCTTCAGCTCTTCTATCCATCACAGCATTCGGCTTGTTGCCCTCTCCGCTAATCAATTGACCTTTAGGAAGAAACTTGTTACCCTCCTGTGCTCCTCGGTTAAACTGCACTAAGAATTCACTATTACTAATCACATTAGGGACTAGAAGCTCACTCCTGTAAGAACCCACCTTCCTATTCCCATTTCCGCTTGCATTTTCATTCGACGACAGCTGAGTCATAGACCTTGAAGTGGACTGGAAAACAAAGTTTTCAGGAATTGGGTTTTGCAACATACAGGACCTAGTCTCTGAAAAATCAGAATTGATCGTTCCAGACTCGAAGGATTGGCTACTACTAGACCCAGAATCACTGGAATCAATTTGGTTAACACAAAGAGGGTTTTGGTCTGGGGAACTTGAGCCATTCCCACCTCTGATAACCTCATAAAGAGACTCCGCAGTAGCTTGAAGAGTCAAAAGGTCATGAAACATATCTGGTTTGGAGTCAATGTCCTCCTCCATAAGCACCTGGTTTATATACTTGAGCATACTATCAGAAAATTCATCATCTACTTCTCGGCTAAAGCTCGAGGACAGAGTAGTAGTAGGGTTATTGGGGTTTGGGTCCAGATAGCTAAGATTATCATGCAAAAGGGATTGATCATCGAAATTGGGTGTATCCATGGTTAAGAAATTCACAAGACTGAAGGAAACCAAATTCGATTCAGGAGAGATTGAAGTGAATTCGGGCTGAAGAATCGGCTTACCTGAGAGAGATGAGACAAACCCAATTCCAGTTCCGGCAAGAGAAGCTAGCTGAGGAAGACCAATGTTTGAACATGCGCAGAATTGGAAGTCAGAAGACTGGAATATTAAAAACAGAGGAGTGCTGAAGTGCTCTGACCATGGCATTTTCTTTAAACGAAAGAACAACAACAACTAGCAAGTATAGTATTCCTATACTTCTGAGAATGTCACTCTTATTGTGCATCGGGGCATCATTTTCATTTCTGTAAACAATTGAATTTATTTGAGGAAATTGAAAAGAAAATTTCTCTCTAAACCAGTAATTTTTTCTCCCATACGTGAACACTTGACTTTAGTAATTTTTTTCTACAGGACTTTAGTAATTTTGTGGGGGATCATTTGTATGACTGTGAACATACAACGTTTTTTCTTTTTATTAATCACATCAAAATTCATTCAGTTGGAAGAAATCGTTACAAGTAAAGAAAAAAAATATACACATCAGTCACAATTGACTATTTATAACAAAAATCAAAATTAGTGTCCAACATTAACTTTCTAAGACATAAATAGAGCTACAACATCTCCGGTGTATTATGAAACAAGTAACAATGGTCAATAGATCGATGAAGACTCTGAATCCGACAAGCTGCCAAACAAAGTTAGTAAAAAAGACTCATTCACATGAAGGATGAACAAGCGCAAGAGTCAACTCTACTTCTTGGAGTCTTGAACTGTTCACTCGAGATAAATGCGGTTGTAATTCAACGTCACACATCATGAACATACAACGTTGTCTGCTTTCAAACCAGCTAGCACACCCCAGAATTAAACCAGCTGGTACTTATATACAATATAGAGCAAATGCCGGCATTCCCTCAAAAAGAAAAAGAAAAAATTACACTTCCAAACTGGGAACTCTTCTCTTACGTACATACCTATTTGAGGATTCTTGGAATCTTGGCCAGTCGACCAAACTGAAGCAGGACATGCATACATAATCAGCTAAGCAAAAGCTTGAATTGCTTATGCTCAATGCTGAAGACTACTGTAGCCAAACACATGCATATGCCTAAAAATACAGAATCCATGCATCTTGCTTGCTGGGTTCAGAAAGATGGGCTGAGCTTTCTATTCAGCTGAGAGTGTAGAGACATCCTGAGGCCCATGTATATATGTGAAGCCCTGGAGGGCCTTGATGCAAAAACGTGCAGCAAGAACAAATAATGTACGTGATCAACAAATCTAGTTTCAATCTTTTCAAAACATTGTTCCCCCGTCCGTATTTGATCCCTCTAGGAATGAAAAATAACATTAAGAAGAAGAAGAAAATTTAGGTGATCACCTTCATCGCAAGTGCTCTCCAACACCCTGAACATGATTGTTGTTTACTTGGAACACAAGGAAGGAAGTGGCGAACCCGGCCGACTGTAACTCTAGCCATCTAGCTCTACGACCCTCGTCCACATCACAAAGTTTCAGATTATGGGCGGCCGGCCAAACTTCAGACATTATCGAGTCCAAAACTGAATAAGAAAAAGTCGTAGAACCAATATTTTGGTTAGAATCCCAAAATGAAAATACATGTAGTAACCATTTATAGTAAGGATGTGACTCCTATATACCTGTATTACCATCTTCCTGTCATAACAAATGAGGATTGGGAACAGCGACACCCCATGTTCTTTATAGTCATCTCTTTCATTTATATATCCGTGTTCTTCTGTATACAATTAGGTCAATTCTACGTGAAAGAGATGGCTAATATGGTACGGTATGGTGGGAATGCAACAGTGACGTTTGCGGAGGGACCAATGCTATGAATGACTTCAATAATTCGTTTGCCAATGGCATATTATACTAGCAGCATATTCTTATCTTCTTCGATCTCCCTTGCTCCAACAGCACAATCTGCTAAGTGGGTATTCTATCTTTAGCTTTTCTATAAGGAAGTCCACACCACAAACACTTATATTGCTGTATATATGTGCACAAAATGCAATTAGCTTATGTGAGCAAACTGTCAAAGATTTAATAACTCATGGTGGAAGAAACATGCGGCGCACTGCCTCCAATTTTCTATTCTACCTGCCCTAATTAACATGGTAAATTAGTAACTTGTTTTTTCTTAACTACGGGGAAAAATTACTGAATCTCAGAAATTAATAATTCACAACAAAAGAAAATCAAATTAGAACAAAGTAACATGATTAGCTGAGTAAACAAAGTAACAATGACGTAACTAAAACTGGATCGGACGAACCTGGTCGGATAAGTTGTGAGTTGAAAGAATACTCATGTTACATGTCAAGAATACTCCCTATTATATATTCTTATTCTAAAGCCACCAAATCTGAAGCCTATATTCTAAGCACAGCATATGCATCATTATCCCCAATTGATTCCAATCCGACTGCCTTACAATATCGAATTATCGACTACAATATACAGATATGGATCTGATATCCACAAGTATAACAGCTCAAGGTCATCTTGTCCATTTCGAATCAAACCCACATGATTCAATGAAAGCATAACATGGTACAAGCTGTACAGAAAATGCTTTCCTTATTCAATGGAAACGAGAGACTTTGAAATGAGGAAGGCCCTCATTTTACATCTATTGCCAATTGAAACAATATTACAAGATGTAACTACATTGCATCAATTGCCCAAGTAAAGGAAAATTACATTGACTAAAATGTACCAAAGCTCCACAAACAGCAGCAGCTTCAATTCCTACATCATCTTCAACAGGCACGGAATATGAAAAACACATCATCAGGGAAACACCAACAACATGCATGTTTGGGTTTCGAAAGAATTCTGTCAGCAATCTCTCCTCTTCTTATTCAGTCAACCATGTACAAAACCCCAGCCTCCCCCATTCAGGAAAGTACAAAGGCAAAGAAAGAAAGAACCACCCACAGAGATATTACAGACCTTTTCTTCAACTTATACTCCTTTTTGTCATAATTTTCTTTTTACATCATTAACAAAGATACAAAAGAAAAAATTAATCCGAAACTTCTAGACATACCCTTCTAAACCCCAACCACCAATCTCTTATTCTATTTCTGTTCAGACCAGAATGCAGCTCTCTGGATGTTTGAGCTGTTGTTTTGCTTGCTGCTGGGTCCAGTATGCGTGCGCGGTTAGGACACGGTCCAAGAGTTCCTGGGGGACAGGCTCTCCTCTCCTTTGTTGAGGAGATATCCTTGCCGTGTGTACTAGTGTTTTCCACTTATCCTGCAAAACCCCCAAAAGCACTATCACAAACCAAACCCACAACAATCACATGCCTATCTTTTAAGCTAACTCCAAACAGAACAAAAGATGGGCAAGACGGTAAATGTGAAATAGGTTGAAAGGCAGATGGATGAAAAGAGGCGTGTCACATTAGAATATAAAGAGATTCCTCGAGGCAGATGTATTTTAACAGATAAAGTTAAGCTGTTCAGCAGACTAGAAAAGCTTTAAAGACTATCTAATCATTTGCCTCTAATACAAGCAAGAAAACTATAAGCCAGACCAGATCAAACTAATTTCATGCTCATGTGGGCCCTCTGTCCATAAAGAGGACTTTAAATAAAAATCATAAGGACATCAAATATTCAAACAAAAAGCAAATGCAGCTGACATCTTTGAAATTAAAATTTTAAAACTTTTACCCGCCTCAAGATTCAATTAGGTAACCAGGAAATAAAAACATTAGCAACTAGATCTTACCTTCAAATCCACATAAGTTCGATGCTTGGCATTTTCAAAAGCCCGTATCTTAACATCACGCCACCTATAAAGATACATAACCATTACAAACTACAAAATGAAGTTTAAGGAGCTGATTAGGATTGTGTATTCAATCAAAGTATGAGCTCATGTATTTATTCAATACCTTCCAGTACCAAGTTTCTCAACCGCCTGGACAAGTGCTTCCACTTCAGAAACAGAGAAAGGTCGACGGATTCGGCGCTGTCCAATATCAAACCGCTTTGATTTCCTGTTCCCAGGAACCATAGCTAGTGCCTCTGCACTTATTCCTGGCACAACGACCAGAGCTTTAGAATCTGTTGTGCTCTTGTCACCGGACATATCGGTTGGAGAGGGTGCTGAATCGTGATCACTCTCGATAAAGCTTCCTAAAGCAGCCATATGAGGCTCCAGTGAGGCTTCACTAGTAGGATCAGGTGAAAACCTGGTACAAAATAGTCATCAGCAAAATGTTTGCAGACATTTTACTGCTGGTCTCAAAGCAACCCAAGGAGACTGAGCTTATGTAACCACTCTCAAACATCTTGCTCCAAATGATGCAAGGAGATAAAGGAAGACTGAGCAATGCAAAACTGAATATCCCAGAGTATATCTGCATTACCTTGTCAAGGGCTGAAGTGCATCGCAAGGAAGCATCCGAGGAGATTCTCCGGAACATAAAGGCGTGAGAGTTTGGGACGGGTTAGGTTCCAGCGAAAATCCCAAAGAATCAAGCTGATCATCTTGAGATATTCCTGTCTGTTGTAGAGTTTTAGTGTCATCTCTCACTTTCTTTCCCTGAAGAAGTACACCAACACACAGTCCACCACCAAGTACAGCTGTTACTGCATCCATAACTGTTTTCTGCAGAACAATCACGCAATCATTCAGGACCCAAACGATGACCAACTATATATCAGGTCAGGCAGACTATTTAATGCAAAGTCCAATGAAAATTACTCTCTTTAGAAACACACAACCGTATCCACCAGCAATCCCAATATTGTCCACAGTTGCAGAAATACAGAAACAAAAAGTCCCAAAAAAATACCTTCAATGAACCAACAGTTGCAGTCTCTGGAATTTCAATATATAGCTCCGGCACCCTGAATGACTTGATCCTCAACTTCACTGAGAAAGAAAAGACATTTTCAGGTAAGCCTTGTAACACTCCATACAAGCAAAAAGTGTAATAAGAACAATAGCAAATGTTAGCATACCATGAGAATTCCTAGATTGAAAAGATGAGTGTTGACCTACTACTGAAGAAGATAACACATTCTCTGCAAAATAAATTCAAAATCTTTTAGTAAAATATTAAAGAGCATGCATCTCAAAACACACATGGTAAATCACATTAAGACTTAGAACATGAGCCAGGAGCATTTCCAATGGTTCCCTTCTCACCTGAGTCAAAGAAGCTCTCACTCCTACCTCCATCGGATTTCATAGCTGTGCTACGGTCAAAAAGCCTCCTCTTCTTGAAAGGCATATTCATCTGAGTTCTCTGGCGTTTGTAACCAGTCTTCCTACCATGGTACATTGGCCTCATATCTCTATCTGAAATATTGAAAACCAAAACATAACAAAAATACAGTTAGAACGATCTAAAGTTTAACCTCCGGGCTAAAGTCACTTAACAAGAAGTTTAAACACCACACATTGCAAGTATAGGGCAGTCACTTACAAGAATAAGAATGTGCCTCATCCTTCATTTTAGGAGCTGCTTTCCAATACCTCGAAGCAAGTATTTTCCTTATTCTCCGGTCGCCAATACGAGGCGCTGTCCTTAAGTACCTTGTTGTGGTACTAGGGTGAGTACACCCTGAAGAATTTTCGTCATCATCTCTATTAACTACTTTTAAATCATCCCTGCTAGCAAGGATAGGTTTCAAAGGGCTATGTTCTACACAAATAGGCACCTTGGTACTGCTATCGGAGCTGACTAGTGCAGGAGGTTCCCCTTCCCAGACCATTGGGTCCTCTAAGCTGCACATATCAGCCCCAGTACCAATGAGCACCTGACCCTTCTTATTAGTCTCATCTTTTACTATTACTTTAGCTTCACCATCTAATTTACATTCACCAGCCTCCCTGTACAGTGAGGAGCCCGGCTGCATTGTGCTAGTAAAACTTCCTATTTCATTCTTACATTTTCCTTTCACCAACATATCAGAAACAAACCTTTCCGAGCAGTTAGAAGTTGTCATTATGGAATGGTTTTCATTCTGATGTACTGGAGACTCCTTCGAGCTGTAACTTTGATTATGAGCCTGTGAGATATGATCAGATACAAGGAATTTCCTGTCGCAGCTACCTTGATCAGAAGGTTCCACTTTCAGTAACTTGTCACCATCCAGAAAACTTTCACCAACATTTGTACACTTTTCTTTCCCAGTTGATGTATGACTGGACGCAGGAGAGCTCTCTCCCTCCAGCAATAACTTGCCAGCTATGGTGGCCAATAAGTCAAATGCGCCCATCGAATTGTCTTCAGCTCTCTTGCTAATTCCGCTCCTTCTCTGCAAATCACATTATAAAACTTAAGCATATGGGTTCATATAAATAGAATGGCACATAATTGTGATTGGAGAATATACTTACCCTCGCTGATCTCGGAGCTCGAGGAATGAGGGGCACCTGAAAGCCAGTGAATCCATAGTCCAATCTCTTCTGCAACACCATATCTCTAAAATCATACCACGCTTATCACATCCACAGTAAATAACCAGAACCGTAAAACCCTCTTATCGACAAATATACACCGACTGCCAGCTATCGAAATTCACAAGAGTCCTGGCAATCATTAAACACAAGCAATGAGTATTCAAAGCTCAATTGTCCGATCACAGAAAAGTAAATGGGACACGATGCAATTAATCATCATTAAAAAGAACAGAACAGCATGAATCCATCAATTGCCAAATTGTAAACCAAATAGTATACCAAATTATATCCAGGAAGATCAGAAACCAAAGCACTTGCATTCATTTTTCAAGTGATCATAGACCAAACATACAAGAAGGTATGAGATAACAATACTAGGATCATAAATTTGATTTCAAAAACTCCACCCAGATCAGATCGACATGATCCAACCACAGAAAACAAACCCAGAAGAGAATTATCATTACTATTATCTTTTGCACTTGTGAAAATTAAAAGACAGAAGAGACAAATTCAGAGATAACATAGAGGAGACTTGATGACATGTAAATCAGATTTTAACTTAATAACAGAACACAGTAAATGTCAACTGAATTCTTCATAGTTCATCTTGATTCAGACATCAATAGCAGAAATTGCCATTTTAGCCGGAAAAATAAAAAATGAAGGGGAGCAAAAAAAGAGAGGCTTAAACCACAGCAAAACCTCAGATACAGATCTGATTATCATCAACTCCGTCCATCAAAAACACACAATTAGAAACAATTTAAGGATATAACAATCCATGGGCTTATAAAAAATAATTCAAAAGCAAATTTATCGAAAAACCATAAACCCTCGGCCAGGATCGACCTGAACAACGCACAATTCAGATTGGTTCACGCAGAGACAAAAAAAAACCAAGAAAAAAAGGATTGCGATGAAAGCAATGAATTACCGGCACAAAAACTCAGATCGAACCACCGAACCCAATTTTGAATTTCGAAAACAGATCACACCGGAATATCAACAAACAGAATCAAATCAAGTCACAAACGAAGACCCATTTAGCAACCCGAAAAAATAAACCCAGAATTCTCTGGAATCCCACGTCAGAAAACAAAACAAAACAAAACAAAACAAACAAATCCCTCCCTCTTTTCCCACGCTGCGTTCAGGAAAAGGTTCATCGGAATCGTTGAAACCCAGAGAGAGAGAGAGCACACCAAAAATGAGAACCGGAGGTTTTCGGAAGAATTCATCGACGCAAAACAAAAAAACACAGCATCATCTCACCTTGACGAGTCTTCAAAACTCCGAGTAACTTCCAGGAAAATGTAAGATCGGCGAATTGTCTAAAACAACGAAAAACAGAGGAAGCACAGAAAATATTTTCTCACACCCACAAATTTCTCAAACCCATTTTACTTTCTTTGTATCTCACAATATCCCCGGAATTTGGTTTGGTTGGTTGGTTGGATTCAGACGCTACCCATTTTCTCTCTCTGGTTTTTTTGTTTTTCAATCTCTGATCGCCAAAACCCTCTGAAAACCACCCATCCTCGGGCTTAAACCCCGAGCTCTTATACCATTGACCCCATGTCACCGAACCAATCGGTAAGGGCCTTTGGGTTGACCGGCTATAGTAGGTGTGTGGAAACCACCCTAAAGAACCGCTTCTTCTCCTTTGGATCACCCACTTTACATGCACCTTGAGATCGTCACACGTGGAAGGCTTTCGCTTCATGTGGCTTATTCTGGTCCGCCTGATCGAGAAAAACGTTTGGTCACGAAGCCATTTTTTCTTTTTAACATTTTCATTTTTTGTCTTTGTAATTTTCAATTAGTTACCTGAGAAAACAAAGGTAATTACTCTTTCTGTTTTGCTTACCAAACCATTAACCATGGGGTCGACTATGGTATTTGGAGGAGAATGGCTTTCATATTTGCAATGGCTTTCATAATTGCAAGTTTTTTTTATAGAGATTTATGAATGGAGGAATCTAATAAAAGTTTTAGTATATTTATATTCATAGATTTTGTGGTAGACACTTATTAAGTTAGAGGTCTTGCATGCGCATACAGTAAATTGATCGTGTATTGTTTGTTAGAGAATAAAATCTATAACGTATTGAATTGTAATCCATACATAATTAATGCGTGTAAATGTTCTAAACCGTGTAACTTTCCTACAAAACCTAGCGACGCCAATCATGCGAGGTTTATCAGCGTATCTATTTTACATGAGTAGACAAGAATAAATCATATTGCATCTGACACTCGATGTAAGTCATGTAACAATTGCTATTAATCGTGTGTGCATAATATGTTGACACTAGATCGTTAGTTTGTCTTTTCACTTTTGAAGTTCTATTCAATCGATATTGAGCATATGTTGAACATTTTCTTAGCGTTTTTCCTCGCTTGCATACATAATCATCAACATAACTGTATTTTTTGAATGATGCTGGTGATTTTAGTTGTCGGGACAAAATTGAATAGGCTTTATTAGTAACACAAATGAAGTAAAATATAAAGAATCATATTGATGGAAAATCGATCATTCTGAAGCCGTACTAGCGTTTGTCAAACTGATTATAGTGTCTTCTTATGTACACGGATAATTCTATATATGTAGATGACGTCATATGCATCGTGACATTTATAATATGAGAAACATATAAGAATAAACTCGGCAAAAAATCCACAATGATTTACCTTGTAAGATCGATAATTTTGGACAATATTCATCCAAAAACGATTTGAATCGACAATAGTAAAATTTTAAAATATACGCAAGCTTTATTAGCACTTGAATGCATTACAATAAATTTCATCAAATAAATGAATTTATAACAAAGTAGTATGATATGAATACTATAAGACGTAAGAACCGTAATGTCTAAAAGCATCTCTAATGGGGCTCCCTAATGGAGCTCCTTAGATTAAAAAAGTAGAAAAAAAAATTAAAATTATGTTTCACATTCATGCTCCTTATTAGGCTCTTAGAATAGAGAGAACTTTAAAAGTTTCTAAATCTAAGGAAAGATAAATGAGCTCCTCAAGTTTTTTGTGCATTGATTAAACTTATTTTCTTGTTTTTTTTGTATTTTACTTACCATAAACATAAGTTTGTAGTACATATATTGTTAACACGATTTGAGCATAATTTTTTTCGCTCTCTAAAAATTTAACTTTTAACTATATTTTCAACAAATTTATTGAAATCATAGAAAATATCATTGGAGATGCTCTAAGTGTCAACTATGTACCGTGACTGGGAAGTAGAAACATGCTAAGTATCATTTTCCTCTTTAGTGCTAAAGATCTATCATTTCTTGAGTCATCTAATAATTACGTAGTAAAAGAAACTACTGTTAATACATGAATTTGACTTCTTCAAAAATAAAAAAGGGTTCTCAACTTAGAACACACATAGATCCAAGGTGAGAAATGTATAGACATGTTAGTTTAACGTACTTTGTAATTCAATTTGTTGAGCTAGCTAAGTGTTACTAACATTGTAATCCACATTCATCATTTTACTACCCTTCTCTAATTAGGTAAATTTCTTGACGATATAGATCGAGTTTTGTTTCCTTTTCACTTCCTCCCGCATAGATCCAAGGTGAGAAATATCCTTATCTCAATGTTCACGTCTCTATCCATCTCTAAAGAGAGAAGATGAAACGGCATCAAAAGAGAGAGCAAAAAAAAGCACTGCCCGTAACCGAAGCGTCGTAAAAAGGAAAAGATGAACAGAAACCATAGAAATCTGTGTGAACTGAAAACGTACCCACTGCTCAAAAACCCATGGTCACATTTTTTTTGGGGGGAGGGGAGAGAGAGAGAGAGACTAACAGAAGAAGAAGCAGTTACGTATAAAAACAATATACTATTCACGTGGGGTCCGCACGAGAGAGAGAGAGAGGAGGGAGTCATCTCGGACTGCCCACATTTTTTATGCCTTCCTTCCTAGCTCTGCTCTCTCTTCGCTCTCCCCAGATCTGAACGAAGAAGGTGAGGGACATTTTCGTCTATTTAAGTTGGGGGGACGTTACGCTTTACGTTGTGTCTGTCCCAGCCAGCAGTTATTCTGATAAGCATGCATGTTGTGTGCTTTTCGTTGAGCGTTCTTTACAAAACGAAATCTGTGGCCGTCGTTTTAAAAACATTTTTTTCTTCTTTTTTTGGGTTATTATTTGTTGTTACGTGAATCCAATGTGGCGGTGGAGGAGGCCCCTATTGGTCACTTTTTGGCGAGCATGATCATCAAAGAGTGGGGGAATCTCCGTTAGAAGATAACGGAGGTGTGGCTGGTGGAGATCGACGATAAGAAACGGCGTTTAGTACTGGTGGGACCGGTCATATTTGTATTTTTATTTCAAAAAGATAGAAAAAAATTGAAATGAGTAAGAGAGGAACTGGTGGGAAGTGGGAGTTAAATTTGGTGATGACAATTAAAGTGGAAATGGTGGAGACGCGAGGAGGTGACATGTGTCCAGCGAGAAGAGCGGATTGCTAAGTATGAAAATATGGGAGCATGTCCTCACGAGGAGGTGACACGTGTCCAGTGAGGAGCGGATTGCTAAGTATGAAAATATGGGAGCATGTCGTTAGACGTGGACAGTGTTCTCTTTCTTTCTCTTTCTAATATCTTCGTATTATCTTTGGAAAAATAATTAGGTTCAAATATTGGACCAATTTTGTCCAAACTATATTATTTCTGTATATACTATTTTGTTATTTTAAATTTGAGATCACTCATTTTATAGATTGTTGGTTGAAAATCAACTCTAAAAAAATAAATCAAAATGGAAATCATTTGGGAATCCAATCTTGCAAAACAAATGAACGGTTGAATGAACGGTTGTCATTTGGGTATCCGATCTTCACTATAACTGTTCATTTGTTTTGCAAGATCGGATACCCAAATTATCTCCATTTTGATTCATTTTTTGTAAAGTTAATCTTCAACCAATAATCTATAAAATAAGTTGTCGCTAATTTAAAATAACAAACTAGTATATGCACAAATGGTATAGTTTGGACAAAGTTGGTCCAAACTCATTTAGACTCAAGTATTTTTCTTATGTTTCTAAACCCGGAGAGAGGGGAGGAGAACATGGGGGCTTATCGTTACACGTGGAGTGAAAAGAGTAGATGAAACCTGCTACGAACACGAGAGCGAGAGGAGAGAAAAACAAGATTCGTGTTTCTACGCAATTTGTTTAACTATAATTCCGGCAATTAACACTTGGTTAGAGTTTGTTTTTTTATAGGAAAACGCAAATTTCTATTGAAAGAAACTCAAGTATAGATGAGGTACCAAATTTAATGAAAGTAAAAGGATCCATAGACAACATTTGGTCCTCACAATGATATGCTAAAACTAGAATTATAAAGTCTTCATTCGCCGGGTAAAACGATTATGTGCCATGAATCACACAATGATGTGTCAATAGTCATGATATATTTGGTAGCCGGTCATTCGTGAAAGTTCCATCTTCACAACTTACCTCATCAGTTGCCAATCCCACTTCGTGTGTCCCTAAAAGTACGCCTCAGACGGGGTGAAGAAGCCTTGCAACAAAAACTGTATTTGAAATAAGCATAATCCAATATCCAAAAGTCATACCACTAACAGTTGAACCAACGAGGTCATCTAGGTCCCACGCAGAAAAAACAAAAAACCTAAAGAAATTAAGAGGTTGGGTTTGACCCCATATCTGATTTAAAGCCTTAAAGAAAACCGTAGTGTTCCTCATGGCCCAAACCAGATGAGAGGCCCATATACCCTTCACCAACCCAAGCAACCCATTAGACTTAGGAAACCCATAGCTGCAAGAGGGATAGATGTTTGTGGTATGTCGTCGACCTTGCGAAGGTTGTCAGAAATTCCCGCCGTCCTAGTCGTTATCCTCCTGACCCCACTGCTCACAATGAGCCCTGAAACATGGCGGCAGCTCCGCCCAAACTCGAGCAACAAAACCAATGAACCAGGCCATCTTGGTTCTTCGACCGCCGCTCGCACTCCCTTGAGATCCACCAGGATCCGACTTCGACACCATCAAGATCCCAGCCCCCGCCACTCCATCCCTTAGACAACTGCGGTCAACGGAAGCACAAGATCTCCTTGATATCTGTCCACCATGGTCTACCACCACCACCATGAAAACCAGGGAAAGAACGAGATAAAATAGTAAAAACGAGAAGGGAGAAGGGGAAACCGAGAAGTCGACGCGAACTAGCATGCCAAAAAACCCTAGCCTTACCGCATCGGGCACAAATATCCGGCCTCAGGGAGATGATCAAAGCATAAGAGAAAGAGAGGGAGACGCCGACGACGCTAAACCCTAACTCAAGAGCCATTTTTTCTCAAAAAATTCTACAATTTGATTGTTAGAGTTTGGTTGAAAATAGGGTATTGAGGTAGACTTGTCAATGGGACGGAGCCGAACAGGGTCAACCTAGATCTGGATCCGTTTAAGGAGAGAGAAAATTAAACCCGATATGCCCCGTTTATCCGACAGATCTTTAATAACCAAATTCGGATCCAGCGAATCAATGAATCGGATCCAGACCCCTTTATTGATATGTTAATTATTATCAATATGTCAATGACCCTATTATATAACCAAATTATTTTACTAAAAATAAACTACATTGACCAAAATAAAAAATTCTAATTTACATCGAGTAATTTGACAAGAACCAAATCATTTAATTGATTAATATTTTTATATAATATTGATAAAGAGATTTACATTTTATTTTAAATATGGGACTTTTAGATTACAAACATTTTCTATATGTAAATAAAAATAAATTATATTTAATAAGTTAAAAAAATAAATAGGGCGGGTCATAAACGGATCGAATCGCTTGTGATCTGGATCCGATCCGTTTAATATGGGTCCGGGTCACATAAAAATCAACGAGTCTAAAAATTAGATCTATATTCGTTTAATAGCTACGGGTCCGGAGCGGATACTGATCAAGATTACCTCCGTTGACAGGTCTATATTGAGGATTAGAGAGTTTACACGCGAGTGGTGCGATAAGACTCATCGGATGTGTCATTAATCTGTGCTTGCTAATTTCATTGGGTTTGTCTCTTCACACCTCCGAAAAATTATTTATATCTCCTTCCAAATATTTACCACTAATTTTACTATTTTACCCTTCATTTTTTCTCTTTTTATACCACCCTAACATACACCTCCAATTTATTTATTTTTCAAAAAAAATCATGAATCTAAAGCTTCAATCATTGAAACACATAACTATGAAATATTGCTTCGAATCTTGTAGTCAAGATCCATAACAAAGAACATATTCTAGTGGTCAATAAGTTCGTGGTCAATTAAGATCAACCATAAAATTGAGGTTAAGAAAAATAAGTGGATAATGATTTACAACCATAAAATTAAGATCGATTCACCCAACTTAAAAAATAAGAAAAAAAATTATCACAAAGATCGATCGATTCTAACTAACTGTAATTTCTAAAATAATTCACCCACATTCTAGGTTTTATTCATCAAACTCAACCTAAAATTTTCAAGAAAAATTATATATGAATTGAAGATGATGAATTAACGCTAAAAACACGTAATTTACGAACCCCAAAACTAATGTATATATTGTATGTAGAGAGAGTGTGTGTGTTTTATTTTCTGCAAAATATCTGAAAAATTCTAGCTCTATGAACAACTGTAAATAGATTTTTTTTTTTGAGTTAGGGTTAAAAATGAAAAATAAAAGTTCAAAAATCTTTGGAGTGTAAATAGCAATTTTTAAGGTGTGAATAGACGATTTTTAAGTTCAACGGAGGAGTAAATAGCAAAGATTTTTGAACGATTTTTACAGTTATGTAAAATTGAGTAATTTGATTTTTAAGGTGTGAATAGACACCTCAGCAATTCCCGAAAATGAGTTTAAGGTGTTGAACTCCTCAGTTAAGTTCAAATTACATAATTGTAAAAATGGCCATAAACAACGATGCATTAAACTTCAATGTTTTGTATCTATCTATACTATATAGGCAAAAAATCACAAATGGTCACTAAAGTTTGGTTATTTCTAAACTTTGACACTACTAAACTTTGGTCACTGAAGTTTCAAAAATATAACTTTGGTCCCTAAATTTTGACACCAACATGCAAATTGGTCATTGTACTATGACAATCTTTCAAATTGGTCGATCATCATTCTATTTCAAATGTTAAATCAAAGCTAATTTTGTTACCTATCAAAGAAATTTTGGGCAAACAAGATATTTAGACGTATTTCTCTTCACGATAACTGTGAGGTTTTGAGTGGCTTTAAAAAATTTGTAGGGGGCCGAATAAATAATTAGTTTAGTAACCTAAATACCATGCATTGATAATTAACAAAGTTAATTCAGATTTAACGTCTATAAATATAATAGTGACAAATTTGAAAGCTATTGTGAAAGTTCAGTGACCAATTTGAATGATTGCGAAAATTCAGTGACTAATTTGAATGTTGGTGTCATAGTTCAATGACCAAAGTTATATTTTCAAACCAAACTTGAGTGACCAATTGTGATACTTGGCCTACTATATATAAGAAAATAGGGTGTTGTTAATATAACTACTTTTTTTTTACAATTTTATCCTTTTAAGCTAGAAATTGGTTAATTAAACAAGAATAAATTGGTAAATAACAAAATATAAACAGAAATAAAAGAAAAAATAGATAAGAAAATAGTTTATCCTACAGAAAACTACTCAAAGTAGTTATTTATACAGGAAAAAAAAAATCACGTTGCTTTTTCACATGTGTGTGTATCCCCCTAGTATATTACTAACAAAATTCATCTAATACATTTGTGCCTAATTTTGCTGGAGCATGCATCCAAATGTGAAAAAAAAATCTCTTACATTAGTACAAAGTATCTCCAACATCAGGTACACAATTGTAATTGAGCATGAATTCAATGATACATTGAACATTTTCGATTACATCCCCGACATGATCCACATGTAACTTGGTTTTGACTTTATTTTTCGATCTTTGATTTTATGAGATATTTTATAATATGCGGACACAAATAAAAAATAGAATAATTTACAATCTAACTTCTCTTAAATACTATTCATTTAAACTACAACACGATTGTAATTTTGACAAATATGCTGCACGTGTTATAAACTTAGGGTATAATAGTTCATACAACATTATGTATATTTTTTTAGCCTTGGGTACTCAACACAAAATTCCAATGCGTTTTGTATTTCCCAAAATCCTAATAGTCTACACCGTGCCTTTGTACATAGCCCTTTGCCACAAGCCTTGCTTTGTACTTATTTATGCTACCATCAGCGTTGCGTTTTATCTTAAAAACCCACTTCAATCCGATTGGTTTGCCTCCGACGGGAAGATCAACTAGACTCCATGTTTTGTTCTTTGTTATTGACAGGATTTCTTCTTCACAAGCATCTCTCCATTCTTTCAACTTGTTTGCCTCTTTAAAATCCCATGGTTCTTCATTAATTACTAACAAGAGATGTTCACCTTCGAGCTCTGCTAATAGGATATAATCGTTTAGGTAGCTCAGTTTTGTGCCTTGTCTTGTTGATCTTCTTAACACCTGCTCAGATTGCTCAGATTGCTCTTGTTCCAACTTTTCGGTTTTATCAAGAACATCTTCTTCGACAGTATTATCATCATCTTCTCTGTTTTCCTCTGTTTCTTCGGTGGCTTCACTCTCCCTAACTCCATTGTTTCCAAACTCACCGGAGCTAAGTGAAAACATTCCTGGTTCTTTATGAGTTTCTATATCCGAATTGTTCCACTTCCAGCTCTTGCGTTCATCAAAAATCACATCCCTGCTTACTATGATTTTGCGATTTGTTGGATTTAGAAGCCGGTAAGCTTTCGAACCAGGTTCTGTTCCAAGATACACAAGCATCTGTGACCTATCATCCAGTTTTTTCAGATGTGGAGCTTCGATCTTTGCATAGCTAATGCATCCAAACACTCGTAGATGCTCAACATTCGGCTTCTTGTGTTTAAATACTTCATATGGTGTTTGGACAGCCAAGGCTCTTGTTCCCACTCTGTTTATGAGGTAGGTCGCATGTCTTACCGCTTCTCCCCATAGATAATTAGGCATGCTCATGTGTTTCAAGATGCTTCTAGTCATCTCCAAAAATGTCATATTCCGTCTTTCAACTACTCCATTTTGCTGAGGTGTATAAGAAGCGGTTAAGTGCCTATTGATACCTTCTTTTTCACAGAATGCTTGGAACTCTTGAGATATAAACTCTCCTCCTCTATCTGTTCTGAATGTTTTGATAGTAGCTCCGGTCTCTTGCTCAACTAATGCTTTGAACCTTTTGAACTTCTCGAATGCCTCACTTTTTTCTTTCAAAAGAAGTGACCACATGTAGCGAGAGTGATCATCAATCAACACAAATATGTACCTCTTTTTCGCAGCTGTAGGAGGTGAAATAGGTCCGCAGAGATCCCCATGGATAAGTTCTAGTGCTCGTGATGCGCGATATGAGGTTGCTTTTGGAAAGGCTTGCCTCGCTTGCTTTCCGAGCAAGCATGATGCACATGTTTCCTTTTCCTTTGGAGCCCTAGATATCCCGACGACTAGTTCCATTTCCACCATCGATTTTATGGTCTCAATGCTAATGTGTCCTAGTCGGGCATGCCATCTTGTTGAGTCGCTGGATGCCACAAGCTGCAGACACTTTGTGTTTTCAACCTCCAAGTTTACTTTGTACAACCTATTCTTTGATCGATTTGCTCTCACTAGTAAATTTCCATCATGGTCATGCAGGGTCAGGTAATCCTCCTTCATCCTGACATCACATCCTGATTCAGTAGCTTGTCCTAGGCTTATAATGTTGCTCTTAAGGTCTGGTATGTAATAGACATCAGCTAGTATTTTTCGTTCACCGCCTTTGCTCACAAATAAGATCGAGCCCTTTCCTTTTATGTCAATGCGTGAATCGTCTCCAAACCTTACTTTTCCTGTGATCCTCTCGTCGATTTTGGAAAACCAAGCACGATTCCCTGTCATGTGATTACTAGCACCATTGTCTAGATACCAAACTTTGTCTGAGCGTGTCTCAAAATCCTTTGGCTTCACAGTCCTCTCATTAAGATACACCACCTCGTGCATCATAAGCGATTCGGCCTCATAAGTGTCATCTTCTTCATTCTCTTGTGTTTCTTAAAGTTTAAGTAGTCGATCCGGACAGTTCGAAGCATAGTGCCCTTTTTTGTCACACCGATAACATATCACCTTGGATTTGTCCCTCTGTTGGTTACCAAATCGTCCACGACCTCTTCCACGGCCACGGCCTTGTCCTCTTCCTCTGCCTCCTCCTTGAGGTTCTGAGTATGACTGTGAATCTGTGTTAGCATACATAAGTTTGCCTTGGTCATCTTGTGAATCTTCTTCCTCACAAATTCGTTCTTCATAAGTTTTTAATCTTCCTACAATGTCTTCAAAGCTCGTTGCATTGAGATCAAGAACTTGTTCGAGAGCTGCAATTATATGTATGTATTTCTTCCTTGGCAAGCTCTTGAGAAACTTCTTAACAATTTTCGATTCTTCAATGTTCTCTCCCAAGGATGCTGATTTTGTAGATATTTCTGAGAGTTTGCCGACAAAATCATCGATTGTGTCGTTTTCCTTCATCTTTAATCTATCAAATTCAGCCATTAGGGTTTGCAGTCTTGCTTCTCTTACTCTATCAGCGCCAAGGTGTCTTGCTTTTATGGAGTCCCAGACAGCTTTTGAGGTTTCGAGGTTACCGACTTGTGGGATTAGTGTCTCTGGTATGGATTGAAACAGGAGAGCTTGGGCCAAATCGTTCTTCTCTACGTCGTCAGATCCGGGATCAATTGTCTCCCAAACTTTATGTACTCGGAGCGCAACCCTCATTCTCATGGACCAAACGGTGTAGTTGGTGTTGTTTAGCATTGGACATTGTATGGATGATGGTCCTCCTTCCTTTGGTTTGTTGGTTGTTGCGACTACTTCACCCATGCTTCGAAGAATCTTCGTGTTTGCTCACGTTTTGATATCGAGCCTGATTGCTCTGATACCAAATCTAGAATTTGAATACTTAGATCAAGAATATAAAAGCACTTCTTTTATTAGCTTTAGAAACTGACTCAAAACTAAAGCTCCTTAATCTCTTTTTCAAATCTATTAAGGTTTACCACAACTTGGCAACTCTTTATATAGAGAGATTAATCCTAATTCTAATGGGAAACATATATTTAGACAACTCCTAAATATACGAACTTAATCCTAATTCTTTTGATAACCATAACTAGGATAACTTCTAACTTAAGCTATCTTCAAGCTTATCCCACAAAATTCCAATGCGTTTTGTATTTCCCAAAATCCTAATAGCTATAAACCCCTCTTTTACCCTAAGGAAAGATAGTCCACTGTTGTCCGAGTCTGGCACTTTCATTAAATTGATGCTTGATAAGGAGGAGCTTTAATCTATTTGAGGTCCTATTGGAGTACGATGAAAGAAAGACTAATCGGTCTTAATGTGGCCAATTCTGGATTCTACCAATGAGCAGAGACATGTTATTTTTCATTCACATTTTTCAATTGTGGGTTTTAATATGAAAAATGTCGACTACATTATAATCATACGTGTTTCCTAAACAATAAACCAAGTTGGATAAAATAGAAAGTAAGAGACGACTTTACTCAACTTGTATTGGGAAAATGGGAATTCTTCTTAGAGATCGATCATATGTAAACTGACAAAATCGAAAGCCTCTTGATCGTCAAGAGTCAAGACCTCAACTTCAACAAATAATCGAGTTGAAGAAACGAAGAGAACGTTGTTAACTTGAATTACGGTATTATATATAAGTTAGATAAACATTTCATATATGTGCATCGATCTGTCGACATAGCACATCATTTATAAATTAGATAAATACTATACAACACATAATTAAGTGTCAATTGACAGGCCGACAATATAACATTTGCAGAGGTTAGAGGTATGCAATCAATTGCATGGATCGTGGAACTAGCTAGATCAACATCTCCGGCCAACGCCAACTATTGAGAGTAAATGTTTCACGACCTCAAGAAACTAGCTAGCCAAGTGTTTCATGTGTTTAGATCGATCTGTGAAACAACCGAGGATCAAAATCGTGAAAGTAGATTACATCCAGCGAAGCGAAAACTGATGAAGATGGAAGAGGTAGCTAGCATAGGAGATATATATGTTAATCAGTTATGAATACACGCGCGTCCAGCTTAATTCTCAGTGAGATGGAGTCGTTGTTACTGAAAGAGCACATGATGGTGTTAAAGGTCACATGATCGACAAGTAGGATCGTTTGCCTTTGGCAGCTAGCTCGATAGCTAGCTAATCTAAGCTGGCCCATATGATCGTCTATGAGTATATGGAAGAGGAAGAGGAAGAGGAAGAGATACCAAGAGAAATAGACCCCAAGAAAGCTGGAAAAAGTGCAGCATTCCGGCCTAGTTCTGTGGATAAATTTGGCCGTGGATAGCAAATAATTGTGTGATTCTAAATTACTCATATATAAAACACAAGGAAAATAGATAACTTTGTGATTGTTTCCATAAATACACAATCATCATATTAGATTGTGATTTATATTCGTTTGTAGTTGTAGCTCTTTTTCATATTACATTTGTATTTAGTTATCCAGATAGTTAACTCGATGTGATCCTTAATTGTTACGCTTGACAACCATAGTTTCTTATTTTTTTAATTTTCGTTAAAATTCATGGATTTAATTATTTAATAAGAAAGAGTTGAATACTCACTTTACTATAAAAAAAAATTCACTCATGGTGCCTGAACTCTTTCAGTCAGATCAAAATGGTGTGTGAACTCTAAAAACTATCAAAATGATGCCGGACTCCTAAAACGCTAGAAGTATGATGCCTCCGAGTACTTTCTGTCACGGCTCCGTTTCTGCCAATGACGTGGGAGGGGTTATTATGGTCAATACATATGTTTCATATCTCAATCATTAAATCACAGTCGTTCATCTTGAAAAAATTAAGTTTACGATAAACTCTGGACATCAAATCTCTCTCTCTCTCTCTCTCTCTCTCTCTCTCTCTCTCTCTCTCTCTCTCTCTCTCTCTCTCTCTCTCTCTCTCTCTCTCTCTTATAGAAACACCTAATGCAAAGAAGATCAACGCTTCCTTCGTCGTGTCCAGTCGCACTTAGCCCCGTCGCTCGCTGTCGAGCACCAAGATCGCCTCACACGTCGCCTTTCCCATGCGCCTTGGCCTGTGTCGTCGCGCTATCCCACTACTGCTGCTATGCTCGACTGCACCTTATCCTCCTGATCCATTAGTCGTGAGCGGGAGGACTGACCGATTGGGGCGACGCGAGTCACCTAGGAGGTTTTGAGGTCGCGGCGAAGTTGTTAGGCTACGACAAGGTGGAGCCGAGAGTCGATGTGGAGCTGCAAATGATCAATCGGCTATGCGAATCCTCGAGTTAGAGTCGCGATGCAGGAGGAACATATGATTGAGTTGTGCGTCGGGAACAAAGCGACTTGGGTCTTTCTTCTAGAGTCGCGGCTTGGTTCGCAAAGGAGTAGGAGTTCAGGCACCATAAGTGTATTTTTTTTCTTTTTACTATATAAGATTTATAAGATTTCAAAAGATAAAATAATACAATATATGAATACACACACATGGATTAATGTAATTAACTAATTAAGCCTCGATTCAGGATTTAGAGTGGTTAATAAATTAGCAAGCTAACCTTGTTGAAGTGACCGCTGATGTTGGAAATACCATGCAAATAATGTGTAACCGCATCATTGCCAGCTGATGTCCTTTTCTACTTAATTTAATTTATATGAGTTTAGTTCATAGTTATAAAGGGTCTGCTGATATCTTTGGCATTTTGGAACATTACAATTCATAAAAGAGTGGAGTCACATGAGCAACGATGGAGATGTCACATTTTCTATCACATTGGCATATGTTAGAGCTCATCACATGACGAAGCAGCAGTTTTAAGCTCATATATACATAAGTGACCCCCTAGCTCATATATATATATATAATCCATTAAGAGAGACGGTGTCACCATCAAAGTTCAAAAGTACCAAGCTCATTGAGTAATATTGTTAAAGACTTGAAGGCTATTGTTTGATTCATTGATTAGAGGAAGTCGTTAGACGTCTGTGAAGAAAGTCATCGATGTAGATATAGTAAGAAGAAAGGAACGTCGATCTCATAGCTAGGTATGTATATAAATGTTCCGTTTCAAAACCGATAGTGTTTGGGGGAAGAGGAAGTAGAATTGAAGTTCACGTAACAGAATCAATTGCAAAGAAAAGATATCTTAACGTAAAAGTAACACACCACACTCGATCAGATCTCTCCATCTGTCTCATGATTATATCTAAATGGGTCATTTGATCTTGCGGTTGACAGAGAGATGGAAAATCAAACTCACGGTACAGATTGAGACTTTGCAACCCAAATTAACAGTAGTAATATAAAGAAAAGTAATTAGTATCTCCATAGCTGCTGCTAAATCTGCTATATATATGCTACTAGCTTAATATGCTAGCAGATCGATAGATTTCTTATTCTTCAACAGCTAAGATATTATAAAGAACATATGATTCATTCGGTTTAGTTACACGCTACTTAAAGATTGTATTACTCTTAGTTTACTGAGAGTAAAAATTATTGGTGAAATTGCGATATGGCGAGAAACATACTAATTAAGCATGAACGCATGTATAATGTTCATTTGGTGTTTGTGTTTTGAGTCTATAATTAGTAATGGAAAATGGTATTGGGTTATAAGAATGGCCTGGCCATAAATTAAGGTAGTTTGATACTAAAATTTTTCAGGGTTCTGAGAAGTTTTCAAACTGTTTTTTTCTCGATCACGTGCTTATATGTGTTTAGCGTGCCACTGTCGTGGGACGGAACGTTGAACGTAGTCTGCCGCTGCCTAACTTCTAAGAAGCGATTGAGACGGGAAGAGTACTAACCCCGCCTGATAGATCCTTCTCGCCTAAGTGACTTGGGTCTTTATGATTTCGTGTCTCTTGCAGAGCCACGAAGATCGATACATCACAACTCCTTCGGTGTGAAGCAGAACAATCTCCTTGACAGAGTGTTAAGAACACAGTGTGTTGCGTCCGTAGATTGCAAGATAGTCACGCTCCTTCGGGTGTTGATCTCTTGATCGCTGGTTGCAGGATTTTCTTGAGATGAGAAGATAGTTTGCCGAGAGCAAAATATATATGTGATTGTGAATCCTTTCTCTTTCGTTAACCTCCTCCATTTATAAGAAGCAATCACTTATCAATGCATATCTAAAACTCTTCACAATTAGACTCACTAAGTAACTCTAACTCTTCAGAATCTTACTTCCTAGGTTTCATAATCAAAGTCTAAGACCTTGATTATAAACTCGTCTGGGAATCCTTCCCTCACAAGGAAAAGTAAACAACTATTTAACACGGGCCGCATGTATCAGCCTCTCCATTCACTCCAGTCCAACCCAATCGTTATGGACTATCTTTCCAGACCACCTTCACCAGTCAGCCCTTAAAGCCCAACAACAAGATATTTTATCTTGGGCCCAAAAATGTAGAATTACACATCACTATATTTAAATTTTCTATATATATAACTTGTCACATCATACTTGTTAAATGTCTATCATATTCTTTATAATTTAATGATTAAAGAAAATTCACATCTTTTATTAAAATTAGATAAATAATAATTATGAAATATAAATAAAATCGACGATTACTTGCGCTACTCTGATTTATTAGTGTAGGGTATGTTCGTCATTATGTTAAATTAGTGTAATAGTACGATATAATTTTATTATTTTACATGCTGGGTAATCTGGTGAAATTCTGTATTACTACCATTTTATTTATATAATGATTATTTTAGCGTCTCCCTAAAAAAAATTAAATAAAATCAATATATCGTTAAAGATTTGGCATATATATCTCGACTTCAAATATATGTGTTCTTTTTTTTTAGAAATTTAAAATAATCTTCCTTTATTATTATATTTGAAGAGAACAGCTAGCATGGCGTATTTGACTGTGTTGAGTGGTAAAGCTTTTGACCTATGACTTATCCATGCGGAAGAAGAAGGATCGAAGACTGGGAAGATTAATTCAAACCTATCCTTTTCTTTTCTATGCATGTCCAAAATATGCTCTACGTTTTTTTAATTTGCTCCCCCATCGGAAGTACCCGGTGTTTGAGTCCTTCGACGGAATACGGACACGAATTCAAGGCACAGGAGCCATATGCTCTGTGTACCCACCCAACACCCAAGTTGCCTTGTTGCAAAAACAGAAAGAATGCCTTTGTTTTTTTCAATATACTGTAGTTGTATATGATATTATTGATAAACATCCCTAAAGAGCCACCCCACCTTATGAGAAGAATATACCTTATTTTATTTATGGTCAAATAAATTTTCACGTAGTTATACAGAAGATGAGTGACACATTGGTTGGTAAAATTTCACAAGAAATTATTTTCGACGCACAATCGTATATAAGAGAGTTTCACATTCAGATGCAAAATCTTTATCTCAAGATTCCCACAGAAAACACAAGAACTAAAGCTATATGAGACCTATATTGTCATGTGCCCTCGGCTGGCCAAGGGGAAGGACCCACGACCGAACGACGTAAGAGGCGCCATGCCCTAGAGTTCTCAATATCTTTCCTTATCCAGAAAACAAAACTGTGGCCTAGACAACTGGAGTTCACTTCTGACTTGAGCGTCAAAGAGTTGTTGTCATGAACGTACAACACATGAAGCTGACCTTATTGTGTAGGTTCACGCAGAGTATACATAAAATGAAAAATTCTGAAAGTATGGATGAAATCAACGTTGTTATAAGTTTATTAGTTGATAAATGTGAAAATAAGTTTCACCGTAATTAATGTATGGCTAGTAACTTCATATCAAATTTGTTTGAGATCAACTTGTCCATAATTAAGAGGGCAAACAAGGTGAAGGAAAATAATGAAAGATTAGGTCAGGGCTAGACAAAGACCTACAGTTTGAATGAGATAATTAACCCAAATTAGCAGCAAGTATATTAGGCAGTGTAGTGTCGGCCACAGCCTCTCTTTACAAAGAAAGTGCAAACTTGAAAACGACCACTCCTCCTCACCTGTCTGTTCAAATGTAAATCAATTGTTTTGAGATGAATTATTTCACAAGGTACACCCCGGGGTGGAAGCCAATCAGTCTCCTGAAACTTACATGCATGCCATTTCTGGTCATTTGAATTTCGAATTCGAATGGTGCAAAGCTTAATTTTTAATCATGGAGATGGAGGCATCAAGCGAGCTCGTTAAAATTGGGAGGGTCATGACTCGAAGAGAATCCCAACCAAAAAAAGTGCGAGATAGATGCATGAATATCCATTTGGTTCCAAAAATGGAGGTAGGGACATTGCAAATTTGCATATGCACGTAGGACGTCTTTTGCAGTGTATTCTTAGTCACGAGGAGAAGATGGTTCGTTACTTCGTTTAGGACTTGGGGGTAGTACGTTCTCAAGTGAACTCAAGCCAAAATTTGAAAAATATCAACAATCATCCGTCCGTCGTCCATACAATCTGACGGTGAAAATAAGGCATCATGATGAACCAAGACACTTACTAGTTGACCTCAGCAATACTCCGATTGGTTTTAGCTAGAGACTTTAGGTATATGGATTTCCTTCTTATGCTTGAGACATAACTCGATCAGTTGGTACCAGGGCAAATCCAGGAATTTGAGACATTGTAGACTATACTAACATGGATTGTGCAGCTCATAATTTTTTTTTTAAGTTTGTAATTCTATGGGAGACTTATCCTCGCACCTTTCGTATTATAGTTAAAAGCACATACATCACGATGAATATAAAATTTAACTCTGAAAATAGAAACATCTTCATTCTTTAAAAATTAAAAACACCAAATATCAAAACATTTTAACCGGAGCAAAGCCTTAGTTTGTCCACATTTTTAAACCAACATTTCCATATGTATCTATGAAATATGAATTCAATACTAGCTACATATAAAATTGCTTTGGATAAAAAAAATGGCTTTGAACATCAGTCATGCACATTGACACATAAGAAAATATGAGATGATCATGAAACTCATCCTCTCAATTCCAAAAACACACAAAGAGAATATATAGCTGATCAATACCCAAGCATGCATTTGATGGAGTTGACTCAGATGAGGATGAAACTGGCTATAATGGGTTGTTTATTGATAACAACAATGAAACAATAAAATTAATTAGTTCATGTCGATAGTCCTTCGAGGGAAAGAGTATACCCATCATAAAAACCAAAGGACCAATTGCGTAATTCACATAATTATACTAGGAGATGCAGAGAAAGGGAATAGAGAGATAAGAAGAGATCGGATTTTCCACTGATTTCACCACCTAGCCCACCCTATAGCCATGGAAAGACAGCAAATCAAGGTAGTTAAGCTCTAGCACACTACACCAAAAGGGTCGATAGACAACATAACTGTTCTGTTGTCTATTGCGTTGCTGATAGTTACCATCTTAGATAACAGATAATTTCTGTTGTTAAAAGCTATTTCTAACAACAACGACTTATAAGTTATGTTGTCTGTGAATGACAAAAAATTATGCATTTATGGGCCCTATATGTTGATTCAAGTCTATTCAAACAACATATATTTATATTGTCTGAAGTTAGAGTTGGTCAATGAGAAACGAGAACATATATTTTATATGTTGTTGTTTCTGTAGTCTTTAACTGACAAGATCATTTTATTTTCTAAAGTTCCTTATTTACTGAAACAACTTGTTTATATAATGTCTGATGTGTGAATTGTTATAAGAGTTCTGACGTACAACATAACTATTACATTTCTGTTGTTGAAAAGTTTTTAAAACTTCGATTGCGAATTTGTTTATGAAGTTTTGTAATGCAAGACTCAACAGAAAATGTGAAATTTTTGTTGTCCAATGTCTAAAAGTACTGCAAACTTCTTGTTGTGTTTGAAGTGGGGAACAACAGAAATGTGGAATTCTGTTGTAAGAGAGATGGATGAACTGTTGTTTTTGTGTACATTTTGTAGTGTGAAAATCAGAACAATAGACGAGAAATTCTTGTCATTCATCGTAGTACATGAGCATTTGTTAGTGCCAAAAGCAACATATATACAATAGCTAGCTAGCTACACAGTGAATTGTTCTATTGCTCTACACATTCACATAATCGACAAAAGCAAAATGCGCACTACACAAACTTATCGATCAAGCATAATTGTTCACAAAAAAGATGTGCATGATCTTAGTATTACCACCTAATTCGATAGGGGGGTGCCGACAACTTTGAAAACTGAATCTTGATAAGATGATTTGCCCATTGAATCCGGACAACATCAATTTCATTTTCTGTGTACACTTGCTGTTTTCTGCTGCTTCTCACCTCCCACCAGATATACAAGTGTAGATACAATTTTTTACTAAATAGTAACTCAACAAGTGTAAATGATGTATATATAAACATCACAGTTCTATGATTGCACTTTCATTATGCCTAGCACAGTTCTATAAATATCATAGGTACATTTCACAATTCAATAAACCTCACATGTACAACACAGTTCTATATATTAAAGATCACAGTTCCCTTCATAATGCATAACACAAATTTTGTTGCATCCAAATTACACTACAAATCATAGCATGACATCAATCAAAGTTTAGCTGCTAATCTTACCTTAGTTGCAAATTCCAAATTCTTGTCCTTCACTATGTCATTCATGTAAAGCATTACCCAAAGTCCACAGCCTCTACCCTTTTGTGCCAGAATTTCCTGAAAATATAGTCAACAGTGAACAAAATGAATCAAACATTCATCTTTCAGTGTAAATCAGAAGATTGCAGTGGACATGTCAGACATTTTGAAAAGGATGATATGGGATGGAAAGAATACATTGATCTAGGATAAACGTAATGATTATACAAGTAAAAAATAACCTGAAGAAGATGGGTGAGCTTTGAGTTTCTAAATGGAACGTGGTCCTCCTTCTTTGCCAAAGCAAATATAACATCACTTAAAGATGACAGACTCTTGTTGATAGCCTAATACAATTCAAAAGAGAGCCATTAGATTATTGAAGTTTGGAGATGAATAACTAATTGAGCAAAATAGGAGATGAATAACTACTTGAGTTTCTTTCAATCGATCCCCAGTTGATCCACTCTTTCAAAGGCATTCGCTCCCCGCAAGATCAATAAGATTCAGGACGCCTCGTACTTGTTGTTCAGTACTCTAAAATGAAATTAAGATAGATGAGCAAAATAATACCACTGAAAATAAGTCATAATATCAATCTGAATTTTGTACTGTTTCAGAGAAAATGGTTGTAGTACCTCATTAACACCATAAATCCGTAGTGTGAAAACAAAATGGCTTCTTGATGATTGCTCATTCATTTGAGTCTTGCCTACAGCCCTGAAAACACTTGAGAAATAAATAAATGTTTTACCCTTTTTATAAAAAAAATTAAAAAATTATACCAGATTATAGACGGTGTGGAAAATATGAATCAAAATAAAGCTTATCACTAAGGTAAAGACATCAGTTTTATATAAATCCATTGAGTATCTGTCTTCCAATGCCAACTCTTATATTAAGAAACTATCAACGTATTTAATTCAACGTATTTAATCTTAATTCATTGGAGTAAAAGAAACATCAAAAAGTTAATTACTTCTTTATATACAACTTCACCATACTAAAAAAAGAAACTGAAAATCAGATAATAGATTTATTAACCTGCTATGGGATGCCCATTCCACATATTCTGTAGAGGTCGCACTCCTACAGAATACGCGGATATTCCCTTTCAGTTCCTATGGAATGAGAACATTCAGTTTGATTTATACAACTCCAACTGATAAAAGCTCTGGAAGATGAATTACCAAGTTTTCATTGTGCAACTTTTTACGCAGCATCTCTCCTTCAATAAGTTTAAATTCTGCATCTGCCAACTGAGTTCTTAACTCACTTATAAGTTTCTTTTGCCCTTCATATTGTGTTCTTCTTTCCATTGCAGATAAGTCGAACATCTAGAAAGAGAACACAACAATACTCAACATATGTTATGATGGGCAAGTGGTTCATATATTACATTATTATTAACTCTTATACATAGTCCATGCAACTAACACATACGCGGAGAAAAACAACATATCATATCACCTGTAGTTTTTTCTCTGCAGTTGTTAATTGGTCGTTCAATGTCATTATCTGGTCACTCTGTGTCAGACATCTTGCCTGAAAAATACCGCAAACATGCTATTAGGCTATCAACTGTTGTCTGACACAAAACTAAACAAAAAAAAAACAAATGTTATTGTGTACCAACCTCCAGCTCATCATTCTTTGATGTGAGGGTACCCCACTCATAACAAGATTTTCCGGTGGACTCTTTGTACTCGGTAAATTCAGCAGTTAATGTCTGCACTTGCAATTGATGTCGATCACAATCATCCCTTGCTTGTTGCAGCTCCAATTTAAGGCGTGCAACTTCATTGGCCAACGCATCCCTTTGCTTTACTGCTTCATCTTGACATTGCTGTATATCATCCATCAAATTTATATTACGGTTCATTGACCCCAGAGTTACTAAACAGAAGAAAACACGGGAAGAAACTCAAACTTTAGTATCATATTACTGTCCCATCCATTTTTCCATCTCAAACTCCAACCGAAAAAAGAAAGAAAAGAAACTCATGATAACAACCACTGACAACTGGATTAGTTCTTCAACAAAGTACATACCCAAACATCAGTTCAATAGTTAATCCATGTTACTCATCCTAATGACTGTAGGGTAGATTCAAAGGGAACGTAAAATCAAGTACAGAGTACAACAACTAACTGATACCTATGGTAACAGTGCGAGTGTGGGACCGTTAGAAATTCTCTCAGACAAAAGGTAGGCTAAGCTCATATCATAGTAACATTCGGTCAAATTAAAAACATGTCTATGATTAATCTTCAGGCTTCCTACCAGGGAGCTTTTGTTAAATACTTCAGTCTATGAAAACTCACTCAAGAAACTTGAAGCTGACCCCTATACATGCCTAGATTCTCCACCATACTAGCCTTTTCGGTCTCCACACGCTTACGGTCTTCCTCCACTGCAGAGAGGTCAGTCTGCAGTTTACTGTTGTACTGTTGTGCTGCTGCAAGTTTGCAATGTATTCTTGCTGTCATTTGTACATGTCCCTAAGTGAAGAGTTCTGCAGAATATCCCAAGAAGATCAATAAAACCACTTGAAAGGAAATTCCAGAATTACACACAAATCATAATGGAGGCAAAAAAAAAACAGAAAGAATGCATACTCTCATTTACCTGCTGTTTAGAACTTGTGAGGTCTCTTTGAACTCTTTCAAGCTCACCAGAAAGGGAAAACTTTGATCGCTCAATCTCAAGTCTAGCTTCTCTTTCTTTGGTAAGAGAATCCATTGCAACCTGATTGACATATTGACAAATTAATATAAGAACACCAATCAACTAAACTCAGCCACTCACATTAGACATTCAAACCACCCCTACTTACAAATTCTTCTTTTGAAAATTTCTCTTGTAAAGAAGCATAGTTTTTCCTGAGCTCCGCAATAATTGAATTCAATTCCTCTATCTTGTTTTTCAACAACAGATCTATAACCAAACAAATACAATCACTCAGCAAAACAACTTCACTGAGAAATGCAATATCATACACACAAGTATAAGACTCATACCCATTTCAGAGCGTTTTAGCTCAGACATCTCCAAACTCTTCTGTAACTTCTCATGCTCTAATAAATAGCTTCCCTCAAGCTCTTGAAACCACCTTATAACAGGCTTCAGCTTCTTAATATACTGTCAAAGAGTCACATTTTTCCTGGAAAATCAATCACAACGAGATTAATATTCAAGAACAAGAATCACCCAAAACCATTTCACTCAAACCAATTATTCCAACCAAACAAAAAAAGAAGTCTCTTGAAAAAAGATTATTGACCTTGAGACTGAACCTGTCCTTCCTTTTGGGCCTTTCATTCAACAATGCTTCAACATATTCTCTGGTGAACTCAACGTCGCCGCACTCCGAGCCGGCATTACTCTCCGGAGCGCTAGTCGGAGCCAAGTCAGGTCCACCATTTACCATTGCATATGCTGGCCGGAATCTCCAATTGTTCGCCGTACTCACCATCTTCTTCTTCTTTTCACACACCACAACCCAAAGATTGCAACTTCTTCACACCCACTTCATCAAAGACACTAAATTTATCAAGAAAATTAAAAACTGAGAAACAAGGCTTTGGGTTGTTTATCACACCCACTCCCCGACCTCAAGATGAAGCACGCAAAGGAGTGGAGTACAAAAGTTGCAAATTCACACTTCAGGTGATGCTCCCGAAACATTAGATATTTAAGAATAAAACAATATGCAAATGCAACTCATGCAGAATGGTTGACATACGGAAGGTGGAACACACCTGTACGAAGTACATTCCAGCATTGACTGAAATATAAACAATCCTGAGCTTATCTGTTGGTAAACTTCTTGCCTGATCATGAATAGTATATAAACCGTATTCCGGCACTCTCAATTCAATTCTTATAAGTTGAAACTGTCAATCATCACACACAAAAAAATATATATGCTCAATTTTACAAAACTCAATCAAACAAAACTTCCTAACACTACTTCGCCAATCAGATTTCTTCACATCAACACTAACAGTGACACCTATTGCCAATTGAATCCTAACACAATCTACTAGTACTTCAGAATCCAAAAATGACAGATGTGATTGCTCAGTGTTCTAAATCGAATCAGAGAGAGAGAGAGAGAGAGAGAGGAGACGAGACCGTAAGCGGCGCAGAGAGCGTAGAAGATTATGTCCTGCCAAACAGTAGACTCGTTGACGTCATCCCACCAGGCTAACACGAACGACACGGCGAACTCTACCGGCGAAGAAGAAGAATAGCTCCGCGGCGTCGATGGCATTCTCACAGCTCATAGCAGCTGCTTTCAGAGTAATCGAATGCTCTATTTTTAATTTGGGTTGATTGTTGGGGGGGGGGGATGATTTCGATTTCTGGATGATAACGATTTCAATGAGTTGGGGTGATTGGGGGTTGGTTGCTTTCGATTCGATTGGGGGTTGATTTTGATTTCGGGATGAAATTGGGAGCTCCGTCAGTTCAGAGCTTTTTTGGGCTGTTTTGAGTTTTTTTTTTACACTTGTTGTTTTGGGTCGGGTATATTAGGTCAAAGCTTCAGTCAATTTTGGAGGGAGAAACAGAAAATTTTCCCGCCTAAATTTGTTACTAACTAACTAACTAACTAAATTTTCCCACTCACATCATATATGTTGTATGATTCATGGCAAGTTCGCAACATAGGCGGAAAACTATTTTTTTTTTTTGAAGTGTCAAACTTTAATCTATAAATTCATTAAACAAACATTTCAATATGTTGTTTTACTAAAATGATTTCGATTTTTACACTATTTATCACACGACATAACATGAAAATCTGTTGTCTAATTATTATTAGACCATTTTATCACACAAAATATCTATTTTTTTGTTGTATGAATCAAAAATATCAAATTATAAACAACAGACTAAAATAATTTCTGTTGTTGTAATATGTCCCCAGATAGAGTCATTTTTGATATCAAAATTATGTAGTTGAATTTGTCTTATAACCGCTAGGGTCGGGCACAAATCCCGCAAATCCCGGTCCCGTCCCGATCCCGGCGGGATTTGAAACTAAAAATGTCCGTCCCGTCCCGTCCCGTCCCATCAGAAAAACAACGGGACGGGACGCGGGACTGAAATTTTCCGTCCCGTTAGGCCCGTCCCGTCCCATATATAAATTAAAATTGATCTTGACCGTTGATTTTAATTTTGTATTGCTATGTTTTTAATCTTGTATTGCTATTTTTTTTAGTTGCGCTGCCTGACATTTTCTCTCAAAGAGAAAATGAGAGAGCTAGGGTTTAATATCAGGTTATTTCTTTAGACTTTTTAGAGATTACTGAATT
The DNA here is from genome assembly GCA_946800695.1 of Geum urbanum. Taxonomy (NCBI): domain Eukaryota; kingdom Viridiplantae; phylum Streptophyta; class Magnoliopsida; order Rosales; family Rosaceae; genus Geum; species Geum urbanum. The sequence continues at coordinate 9,532,458 of OX327006.1, forward strand.
ATAAACATTAATTAGTAGTTAGCAGATAAAATGGTCACTAAGCCTGTTAATTTCGACACGAGCCATGAACTCGATTTGAAACCTGCATGAAAGGAAGCGGGTTGAACCTGCACGATTAAAAAGCTGGTCAAGCGCGGGTCAACCCGTCATAACCCGTTTAATAAATGGGTCAACCGCGGGTTAACCTGCTAACACGATAAGTACCTATGTAACCCGTCTATTGATTGAGTTTGAGTCGACTTATATACGACTTGCATATGCGACATATTTAATAGTAAATTATATTAATATTTAATTATATATAAACGTTATTTAAGTCTTTTTTCTAAGATTAACTCTAATATTTATTTTGTCTTTTTAATACTTCTATTGTTTTTTAGGAAAATGCTCTAATGAGTACCTTTATGGTGAGTACTTTCATAAAAAATATGCTTTCCAACCACATTTTGAAAGATCAACCCTTGAATATTTAGATATATATAAGCAGATCAATTGTGTAAATTTTTATTCCATTTGAAAATCATTAAGGCGTCGAACAAAATCAAATCAATGAACGTACCAAAATTGTCAAAGTTGAACCGTTCATGTTTATACTTGATAAACAATGATTATGAATCTCTTAACGATCAATTGTGTAAATTTTCGATTTGGATAGAACTATGTATAAATTATCTACTCATATATAACTAATCTAATGGTTGATATGTCAAAAGCTCATAAAAAATTAAGTCTTATATGCCATCGATTAGAGAGTATTCATCAAGTATTCACCATAAGGGTACTCATTAGAGTCTCTCCCTTGTTTTGTATGTGAAAAGTGAAATTGTTTGAATTTTTAACTGGGTTACATAAATTAACACGATACAATACGACCTATTTATTAAACGGGATATGCGGATTGATCTGTTCATAAATAGGTTAAATTTGAGTTTACCTTTTCAACATGAATAACTATATGACTCGACACGAACCCGACATGACACGAGCATTGACAGGGCTTAAGTGGTGAAATATCTCTGGCCGGCGTGTACAATTGTGCCTCTCTCAAGTTTGTCATCACCGAAGAGTCTGTTCCTGTGCTTAATGAATTTCCCTTTTGGTCAAAAAACTCATCACCGGCTGTGATTAAAATTTTCCGGCGGAATCGTGGCCCATGTTGTTATCGAGAAAAGCAAAAGCGGCCCACGTGGTCTTAAAAGCCCAAACCATCACACAGTACAGTAATATTCCGATATTCTCCTTCTGCTGGGGGATCAAATTGTAGTCGGAAGAAAGCTTCGTCACGTGGTACAGCAATAGTAGTATTTACAGGTTACAACGACATGAAACTGTTCCCAGGTCAGTCTTTCACCCAATCCAATCCAAAACCAGCTCAACTCAGACCTACAACAGCGAAGCTTCTCTTCAATTTTCTATTCACTAATAATTATTCGCATTCTTCTTATTCATAAATAATTGTTACAATTCTAATTATTACTCCCCCGATCAAATTCATCTACTCTTTCTCGTCTCCGCCCAATCCCTAAACCCCAACGACGGCCTCCTCTACGATCGTAGCTGCAACTTCCGTCGCCGCCGATCGTTTAAGTATATAACTCCAAGCAATGAAAGAAGCTAAAGCGAACGGTGGTCAGTACCAGCCGCAGCAGCACCAGAACGGTCACTTGTCTCCGTTCAAGTTCGCCAAGTTGTTCGATCCAGAAGCTTCCTGGGACAAGGTAACTACTAGCTCTCTTTTTCTCTCTGTAAATCTAGCTCTAATTTCGAATTTATTTAATTTTGAATTCTGAGGAGAAATATACTAGTGTGTTGAAGCAGTGGGATTTATAATGTGTTTTTGAAGTTAATGACAAGTGTTTGAAACGGTCGAATTTATAATGAGCGGAAACTGTTTAACTTAGTTTAATAGATTAAGCTTGGTAGATGAGCTTTAGTTTTGTAATGAATTTAAGATGTGTTCTTTTTTTGGGATTGTGTGGTTGGTGTAGGATCAATTGGGAGATGTGTTGCATTGGATTCGACAAGGTATGGGGCTCGTGTGTGGGCTACTATGGGGTGCGATACCGGTGGTAGGAGGCTTATGGTTCATCCTGTAAGTTCCTGATTACTCTTTTTAGTCTCAAATATTCATATTGTTGCTGCTGAATAGTTAAAGGGTTGGATGTATACTTTTACAAGAATTGAATAGGGGATAGTCAATTTTGTAAGGCAATCAAGGCATTGAAGGCAATGTTTTATGATTAGAATCTAACAGGTCTGTTTTTCGGAAACAATTTACATGGCCTGAGTAAAAGAAGAAATTCATCACGTATGTCTGTTATAAACATCTTTGCCCCGATAGATTGTTTTGCTGCTTAGAAGGTTAGAAATCAGTAGTAATGGATTTTGTTGGGGCCTGTAGCTGCTAAACAATTCAAGATGAATCTTACTATCTTAGGTTAATAGGTGTTACTTCAGACTATTGAAGAATTCATTTGCATTCCTGTTGAATCTGTATCGCTGTAGAGGTTTAGTTACTTATCCTTCTCTGAAATTTCAATGTTCTATTGGGCATGAGTAGATTGCCTTCTCGTAGAGAAAATTAGAGGAACTATTGAACAATTTTTAGGTCTTGCGTTCTTTGAGTCCTATCTTATGAAAAGCAAAGTCACAACTGGCTGGGCCAGCCAGCGGAACATAAGTCTTAAATTTAAATGATATCGCTTGGCCTTGATGAGCTCAACTGTCGAATAGATAGTTCATTGGTTATCTTTTTGCATACTGCAGTTTTCTCTTCTGTGATATCATTGTTCATTCTTTCAAGTGGACTTGGTCTGGGTCCTTTTACAACTTGATGGCCTTCTGTGGTCATGCCATAATTATTAGGGACAACATATGTATGACCAGACCAACAAGTTCTGGTATAGAAAATTTAAATAACACTTATTTCTGAGATGAATGTGCTTGTTTCCTGCCTAATGTCTCCAAAAATTGTATTTCACAGTTGTAAATCTTTACTGTTTCATTGTGCTCTTCCTCTTCCACCATCTTTTTTTTTCTGAAAGGCTCTTCCACCATCTTAAGCCAACATATTTGTTAGTCTTATAGTTATCGTCAAATCAAATTATTTTTTGATCTTATGAGGTCTTCTTTTGTTCACAGTTTTCTTGCGTTATCCACTGGGATTGTGTATGGCTACTATGCAGTGGTACTAAAGGTTGATGAAGAAGATTTTGGCGGTCATGGAACTCTCCTACAAGAAGGGCTTTTCGCTTCCATAACTCTTTTTCTGGTAATTATATATTATATGCACTATTTTCTCTATAAATCACCTTCTAATATATAAACTTTAGTTCTTTAACGTTATTCTTTTTCTGTTTTTCAGCTCGCATGGACTCTTGTATACAGCTTGGGACACTTCTGATTGCCCATTTATTCGATCTCGCTAGGATTTGGTTGCATGAAGAGTGATAGCCTTGGATACAATGAGAAAGTTTTTTATGAAGTCATTACTGTTTGCTCATTTCTATATGATTAAGCAACATTATGAATATGAGCATGGACATGCTAGCATCTGATTATGGTGAATAGATGTTTCAGTCAATGTTTCTTCATAAACAGCCATGCAATGTAGCAATGTATGACCTGCAAAATTGATGATGATGAAATTGGTTTTGGTAGCCATTAATAAATTTGCCTGCACAATTGCTTCATTTGGTCTTATTTTTCCTAGGGTGAGATTTTGGGTGACACATTTGTAATCAATATACTGTTTCAATTGCATATTTGATTGCGTGTGCACATTAGGTACATGTATGATTGTATTATTTACTTCTGTTGCTAGAGTTGGGAGGTTCACTCTTGAGAAGCTGGACACAGTTACAATGTACTTGACATTGAGAGGTCTGTTGTGATCTCTCTTGCATGTTTAGGGTTGACTCCTGTTTGCCAGAAGATATGCCATAGTTTTCAACTTGAAGCTTTGGAACATTGGAAGCTCATTTAGCATTTCTAATAAAACTGACTTGTCAAACCATTTTGAAGTCAGGTGACATATTCGAGGGTTAAACTAAACTTGTAAGAACATGTGTCATTGACAGGAGAGGCACAATCTATAGAATGGTTCTATTTCTGTTCTGGTACATAAAGCTATGAATTGATCCTATTCGGGTAAAGACAGATTATTACAATTGGACAAAAGGAGCAGAGGAAAATTGCCCTACTGTACATATGTTTAAGAATGCTATGTTGATGTTGACTCGAATTATAGCCTTCTTTGAAGTCGGCCTCGATCTCTTCGTGAAACAAGATAAATACGTCCATAAACCCATCTTCTACCCAAAGGTGAAATGGACTTCTGCACAAGAGTGAACACTTCTTAAGCAAGCAAAACCTAAGATGTCATCCTTGAAAAGATACAAAGGGGGATTACCAACAAAGCAATGGTTGTTTAAAGCAGTACAAACTTCAAATGCTTTCAATATGATGAGTTCAAGACGCAGTGGGGAGCAAGATTTGTATAGTATTAACTTAAGCGGTAAATTAGAAACTGAACCCCTTACTACGGAATTTTACATCTCATATGCACCTAGGACTAACACTTGGCTCTAATGACGTGATTTTTATATGCACCTCGCCACTGAAGAGATGAGGTCGAGAATGAACTAGGTAAATTTAACATTTAAATTGTACTGATATGTAGAGCATGTGCTTTGTATATAAAGATCAGCATTCTTGTTATATTACCACTGAAAGAGCTTAATCAAAAAGTGATTTGGAAGACTGTTAAGTATAGTACCCAGGATGCAAGACTGTTAAAATTAATAATCCTCAGGAAAATCACTGCTTAGTTCTCTGGGCTAGTCATTAGCAGGTGTAGAAAAGGAGCAACCAAATTACCTCAGCCTTGGTCCGGAATTCCAACAAGCATTCGCATACATGACAATTTGCTCTATGTGGAGAGTTATTAGACTTATCAGACTTCACAAATGCAAACACCTGAAAAAAATTAGGTAGTCAGTGAAAATGGAATAGGAATATAAGAAAATAAGCTTATAGAAAGCTCTGGCTGATACATTGTGTCATGCTCAATTCACCTCCTCCCCACAATTTGGGCATGCCCCTTTTAGTGCCATCAAGTCGTTCCTCCATAGGCCTTTAAGTACTTTAACTGTGAGCAAAAAGAAATAAGTAAATGCTGAGATACAATGATAAGAAGATGAGAACTAATTCCCTTCACGACTATTGAGTTTGATTTTTTTAGAAATAATTTGAACTATAACCAATGCCATTGCAAATGTTTAATTGCTTTTGAGGAGAATGGATACAGATCAGTTTACCAGAAGCTGATGAAATTGGGTAACCAATGACAGAACCCACTGTCGAGAAGAGAATGCCATTCAACATTGATAGAGGAGATGCTTGATTTACATAAGATAACCCTGAACTGAATGCATCTTGATAAGCTAGGCCAACAGTGTAGATTATGGGCATGAGACACAGTGAACTGCCAAAAGTAAGGAAGAGAATCCATATGCTCGCTAATGCAAAAACCTGTGATACGTCTGCCTGCCCTACATCCATGTCACTCAATATTCAAGCAGAGGAAGACAGTATAACGATGGTGGAGAGTGTACTACAAATGTTACATTTCTCAAACCCTATCAACTAACACAAAAGAGGATAGTTGGTGACATACATTGAGTCATAGTCCAGAACAAACCTTGAGTTGGATCATCTAAAAATTGAAGTACTAACTACTAAAGACCATAAACCCCAAATTCCATCTAATAATGTAACCATGTCTGATGTAAATCCAATTATAACATGTACTTTTACTTCTTTGAAGATTTTGAGCAATTTTCATGAAGCATAACAACAAGTAGGCAATGCAAAACTCGAAAACAATCACCTCAGCATCGGCATAAGCCGACTGTCGCCTGAGACTACACCGAGGGTACTTCACTACGCATTTCGAACCGTACCATCTCAGCTTCATCTGTCTCCCGAATCAAAACAATTATAAGTACCACAATCAAATCCACTAAAATCCCAAATAAAACACACTCACTCATGTATACATACGTACGTACGTACCTCAACTCTGTCAAACATGTCATCCACTATCAGAGGGTCGCCACTGTAATACGCATCACGTGCCTGTCACGTGCCACAACAAACCACCACCGAATTCAAAGACTGAAACTTCTCTGTTGAACAAAATCGAACCGAAGAAGAAGAAGAAGTAAAAAGGGGGCGTACTTGACGGTAGAGGGCTTCGAGGGTTTCTTTGCTGGCGGTTTCGATTGGGCCGACATAGATGCAGTATGGGCCGGCGGCGAGGTCGTCGCGAGTGGTGACGAGGTTGCTACTGCCGGTGGCGGAGATTCGAACGGAGAACGGAGCTCCGGTTCGGAGGCTCCTGGAGGTTTCGGTGGACCCGATTAAGTGTGGAGCGAAGGAGGCGCCCGTGCCGGCCATGAGAGTGAAGACGAAGAAGCTGAGGTGGAGGTTGACTCACTTATGTGAGAGAGAAGAGAGAGAGAGAGTCTGGGCCACGGAAATGGTTTTGGCGCGTAAATATCTGGGTCGGTTGATTGGCTATGGATGGATATGGCTGGCTAACCTGGCTTTTCTGGACAGAATACTTTTCTAGAGAGACAATATACGACGTCGTTTTCGTGTAGGAAATATTTAAAAAAGAGAGAGATTTGTAGTGCGGGAATTGAAAAATAATTGCGTCTGCCGGGAGTCGAACCCGGGTCTATTGCTTGGAAGGCAATTATCCTAACCGTTGGACTACAAACGCTTGCTTGTTCACATATTATTAAGCTCTGTTTCAGACACTTCTACACACTCGAGAGTTACCAACTTACCATAGACACTCTAGTTTCAAACTTCTAACATTCAATTCTGAGATACCTACTATGAAGCTGCTTAATTTTTGATTTTAAGCTAGTCTTCTTCAAAATGTGTTTGGTTTTACTTCTCTCTTCTCAAGTTCTAGTTGTCTTATCTTGTATGGTGTGGGACTATGTTTGAAGTTTAGAGAAAGTATGAATAAAAAAATTTGGTTTGTATTTAGGCATTTAGCTGATTGATCTATTGTATGTTGCAAATTAAAATATCAATAATCTCTACGTACGAGAGTAGATAATCAAAAAAGCCTCTACAAAAGTAGGGAAAAAGAAGGATGATCATGTGTTTGCAGAAGATCAAATAAATTAGCTAGCCAGCTCTACCTCATCAACTGTTTACAACTACGGTGCAATGAAATGTTGTGTCTAGCTAGTCTAGCCTTTTACATTCATGAATCCTCCTTCAAAGTAAGGATCCCATTCATGTTCTTCCACTGTCCCGAACAAATTGTACTTCCAGCTCACCTTCTCTGCGTAATCAAAACTATCACTCTTCCCTTCCTTCATGTCCTTCCTAACTGTGTCAACCCTCTCAAGGACCCCCTTAACAGCAATATCAAATGCATCATCTTGAGTCTCAAGTTTGTTACTTGGATCGGCATACACAACTCGAGGTATCAATCGTATAACCTCTTCCCTCATTCTGACAATCTCTTGTCTTGAAATTCTACTAAGGACCCTCTCAATGCTGACCTTCTTGTTCTTAATGTCGAATGCTGGGATGAGCACAGAGTATCTGGTGTAGTCTTTTGGTAAATGCCACACGTATTGGATATAGGATGAACCGGGATGAAAGAATACTGGTATGCAACCGGCTAGAATAGAATCAAAGATTGATCTTCGGGTTAGAGAATCGCCAGGAGGCTGCAAGCAGAACTCAGAGCCTTGAAACATTTTCATCACGAAAGCCGGCTTGTGACACTTGTCTGGACCAGTGGAGCATTCTAGCAACTTGCATTTTCTCCTCGCGGCTTTGCACTGGTCGATGATGTCGTTTCGGATAGAGTCTGGAAGGTTAGGCCTCGGACCGCCTGCAAATGAGAACAATATTCTCCTTCTCTGCCTCCTCATTCTGTTCTGCCAGTGAAACACTTCAGTGTCCATTGAAGGGTGGAAGTATGTTGGATATGGTATTGCAGAGTCATTACTATTGTAAGGGATTGATTCAATTGTCAACATTGTCATGTTTTTCGACTCTGGTAAAAGCATGAGCTTGTTCCCCCAGTTAGCATCATCATCAGTCCATCTTCGAAAATCCCAAGTGATTCTTCCTGCCACCATAAAATGATCTCTGCCCCACATTTTCTTCCATTCTGGTTTTTCTCTCAACCACTTGACAAGTTCAAGTGAGCCGGAATCTCTCATTCTATATCCCGAACCCCAAAGACAGCGCGACACGTCTAGGCCTGCATAGTAAGGTACAAAGGCAGCAGAAGCTTGAGAGGAGTCATTTGTTAAGCAGTTGTATTGCTTCATTCTATTGTGGAATATGACCTCTAATAAGAAATGGTTTGTAGAAAACCAACCAGTATTTGAGTAGACTCTCTCAAAATTTGGAAGATGAGGACCAAGACCCAAGTTTGATGACAATTCACACATATCAGTCCAGTTGCTAAGTGAATTACAATGCTGCATCAAATCCTCGTTAAACTTGCTAGGGATTTCATGGACATAGATATACTTTCCTAAGCACATATCAGACTCGGATTCGGATTCAAAATATGAACTAGTATCAGAATACATCTCTTCTGCATTAATAGGTATTTTTGTGAGCTTATTCACATCAATTCAGCATCATGGTTCCCACCAAAATCACCACGTGCTTCTTGATCTATGATGTTCTTTTCCGAATCTGACATATGCCCTAGAGTTCCATTTACATTCTCTTCTAAACCTAACACATCCTTGGCTCTCCCACTTTGGTCATCAACTTCTTCCCCTTTATCTGATGTTTTTCTAGTACTAATTATCTCAACATCGGGTTTCTTATCAGGCAATAAATGATTAACAGAATCTGAGCTACGAGCGACGACATTGTCATAAAAAAATGTTGTGGTGGAATAAGGTGAGCATGAGTCCCTTGCTGACCATGTACTGAGGATGGTATAAACTAATCAACAAAAATCTTGGATTAGTTTTGGGTTGGTTGCCTCAATCTTGGATCAATGAGAATCGATCACCCTAACTCGATCGGTACAACATGCATGTGATAGAGAGATGAAGCAAAAGAAATAGAATCCATGCAAGGAAAATGGGCAAGGAAAAGACCCGGGAGAATCAGAATCGTTTCTTTAGAAATCAATATTTGCTTTCAATTTCGGAAAGAATGAATGTAATACAATTGGGATTTGAAGAGATGGTTCATGACCTGGATCGGAAGAGATAAAGGCAAAAAAGAAAAGAAAAGAGAAATGATCGATGAAGCAAATTAAGTTGAAAAGTTAAGGAATGTATTAGAGATGGGGGAACCAATCAGTTTCAGTACGCGTACCTGATATTTCGATTCTAACGTCATTGTATTTTCCCGAATATCAAATTTTGATGTGCTTCATAATTTCCATTAATAAAGGTCATATTTATGTTATTAATTCAATAATTCATTTACATTTTTAAAACAAAAATCTCTCTATATATATATATATTTTAAAAGTCTATTAATTAAGACTGAGAGCCCTACAAAATTTAAATGGGAAAATTCTCACCGGCCCTAATTTTAAAAGAATATTTCGCACTAGTCCACAAAAATTTGAGAAATTATCTCTCTCTCTTTTCCGAGCACATCTCGGCCAGTCGGCCTCCACCTCCAGCTACGACGACGACCTGCCTCCCTCCATTCTCGGTTGCGGTGCTCCCACCTCACTGCCAACTTCCGACAACGTCGCTGCTCCTCGCCATGGCTGCCTCTAAACCCGTGAGTTATTAGATGTCAACGAAGTTCTAGTAGGTATATAGTTTTCCTCTTGTGGCACTCTATGGTTTGGTTCATAGTCCTCAAAAGGAAGGTGTTTGGGCCCGAAATAAAATATTTCCTATTGGGGTTGGAGGACTGAATTTGGTGAGCGGGCCGAGCGAAGTATACAAATCCGGATAGGAATGGGCTTGCCGAAAACAATATTGAAAGCTGATCCATGCGGCTTGCTTTTATATAACCTTTCCCATAGTGGTTAGGACTCCGTTACAAAATTTATCTATAAATATCGGATGAGCTCTATTGAGTACCTAGAGTTGTATTAAGAGTCTAATCACCGATATCAAAGAGTTCCAAGTGAAGTGGAATACGGCCACAGTCTACTATATAAAGAAGTGAAGAGCGATTTAGAGAAGATCCTCGATCAAATACATATTTTGCTCACAGAAAAGTATCCTTCTCTATACGAGAAAACTTTTGCAACCAGCAATCAAGAGAGTTGTCACCCAAAGAGCGTGAGATTCTTGCGATTCAAGGACACAAATACTTGCAACCGGTGATCAAGAGGTTTGTCACCAGGACGAGTGAGAGTTTCGAGGTTCAAGGAAGTAAAACCCTGTGTTCTCGACACTCTGTCAAGGAGATTGCTCTGCTTTACACTAGGAAGAGTGTAGAGTATTGATTTTCGTGGCTCAGCTAGAGACACGAAAACAACAAGTCCTAGGTCACTATCCAAGAAGGATCCATTCAGGCGAGGTTGGTGCTCTCCTCGTCTAAATCGCTTAATTAAGAAGTCAGTAGCCGCTAGCCTACAATTCAACATTCCATCGTGAGATGGTGGCATGCCAGTGCATGAAGCACAATCGAGGAAAAGAGACCGTTTGAGAAATCTCTCCGGTCCGCTAGGAGATATTTTTGTGTCAAACATTTTGGCACGCCCAGTGTGATTTAAGCATTTAGTGTCTCTAAGTGACAATTGGGGATCCCTATAAAAAGGAATACCCTCAGTATTGTAAACATCCATAACCGAAGTACCGGAACACATTTCTTTTAAGTGTTGTTCACTATCCGAGAAGGCGGTTGACATCATCTTCAGAACTACACAAGATCCTCATATGGACATCAACTTCTTAAGTGAAGGTGAAATTAATCACCTAAGTTTTGAAGATTATCGAGCGTACGCCGCCAGGCGAGACGTACAGCTTGAAGGTTATTTAGAAACCATCGAACAAAGATTTGAAGAACAAGCAGACATGCTCACTCCCAATAGTAAAAAGACGGACACGGCGGTAGCCAAAATCAAAGCTCTAAGGCTATAACACAACAAGGGCTTGGAAGACCAGGAACTACTGAAGATCCAAATAACAACCCTCGTGGAGGGTCAAGATAGGATGCATGCGGAGATCATGCATACCTTAGATAAAAACCTCACGAAGCAGGCCAAAGAAGTGGCCACACAATTTTAGAGGATGGAAAGAGACATCTCATCCCTTACGAAGTTTGTCTCCGATCTCACTAGGAGAACATGGCAAGCAGAGGCCTTTCCGCCCGCATGGGAAGAGCGATTAGAGAGATTTATGGATCAATGTGATATTCACATTGACAAAGCACAAGAGCCGTACGAAACTCCTTATCCACATGTCCAGAAAGGTGACACAAAGGCTTGGCAGTGGCCAAGACATTACAAGCAGATAAACTTCCAGACCTTTACAAGGGACGATGATGCCAACGCAGGGACACATTTGGCATAGTTCACCCTGCAGCTAGGGCAATTTGCTAATGAAGAAGAACTAAAATTGAGAACCTTTGGTTCACCCCTTTCTGGATCAGCCCTAGTCTGGTATACAGGTTTGGAAAAGAGGTCTATTACAGAGTGGGCGACAATGGAAACGTTATTCATAGACCATTTCGGGACCATGAGACCGAAAACCAGCATCGAAAAGCTAGCATCCATGAGTCAATCGTTAACAAAAACACCAGTAGCTTTCTTGCATCGTTTCCGATCCGAGTACAACCCATGCAGAACTCCGTTAGGTAAAGATGCAGCTGTTGAAATGGCCATAAATGGCTTAGAAGACCAATACTATAATTTGTTTTTCAACAACAATACTTTACCCTAAATGAGCTTATCATAACTGTAACAAAAAATCATAATGATATGTAAGAGTGTGATAACAAGCGCAACTCATCAAAGGGGACATATGCATTAAGGGCGTACGATAAGCACAAGCCAAAAACTATGGTTTATATAGAGGACAAGTAGAATAGGAGCCAGACTCTAAAGAAGAACAAGTGGGAGCTATCGAGTTGGTGACAAACAAAGTACTAAAACCCTGCAAACTCCAGAAGAACAAAGGTCCTATAAATCTCTCAACAGTGGCTTTCACAAAGCTAGAATTCGAGACATACACATATGATGCCAACATTGCTCATGAGATACCTGACGAGCTGTTCAGTATGCGAGCCACCAAGATAGACTTCGGCCCATTACCCAGTACAGAACAACTAAAAGGGAAGAAGTACTGTAAATTCCATAGCTCGTGGAACCATATGACTAAGGACTGTATCAAGCTCAAAGATCAGATCTAGAAGTGGATTAATGATGGCCAGTTAGCCTTAGAAGGAGCTTCCAAGACAGCCTCGCTAGTCGATTCTCAACCATTACTGGCACCACAGGTTAATATGGTAAATATCGACTGGTCGCTAGCCATTAGCTGCGCAGTAGGAGCTAAGGAAGAGAATGCACTAATTCACCCGTAGTATACTTTTCCGCAAGATAAGGTGGAAGAAGTCGTGGACGGACTGCAAGAGATGAAACATATCACTTACTGTTCAGTATTGAAGCTAAGACATCTAAAGTACAGATGGCAAGGCGAGCATTTTTGCAAGTTCCACAACGCATGTGGACATCGAACAATAATGTATTCTGCCCTGAAGGACAAAATTCAGGGCTTGATTAACTGAGAAGTGATCTTAGTTAGCCAAGGAGGGGTGGTAGAATGACATCCTAAGACACCACCGCCTTCCCATACAGTTCAAGAAACTTCTTTGTCTCGCGATGCATCTGGGCGAGTATAAAAATTGAGAAGATCAAGGTGAAAGCCTAAGCGCAGTATCGCATTTGTCTGACCCAGGCAAGCCGAGATCACATATGATGCATCTAGGCGAGAAGAGATTTTTAAAGAGCTACTCCGGGCAGGGATAGCAGTGGTTCCCAATAATTGGGGGACTTCAGACCCAAATCCTGAAGATGTAAAAGGTGTACCTCACTGCCAGTACCACAAAAAATGGGGGCGCCACTCCACTGACGATTGCATGCACTTAATGTACAAAATTCAGAGTGGATAGACGAGGGAGAAGTGCAGATTGTAGCATCATCGCCAAATCTGGCGATCGAAGAAGCGTTGGTGGTTGGAATGCTAGAATTTTCAAGGGGCAACCCAAACAAAAGGAAACCAACTCTCGGCCTTCGAACTAGTAGTGAAGATACTTCAAGAAGAACACAAGACAAGACATCAAAGGGGAAGGAGAAGGTCGACCTGAAGGACGAATCGCTAGTGGCTTTGTGTTGATGATGCCAAGTTCCATTGTGGGTTGAAGATCACATATGAATAATTGAAAGAAGCAGGTAAAGTCTGTCCAGAATTGATCTTCGACACTTGAACACTATCAGCCAAATAGCCTAAGGGAGCTAAGTCAAAGAACTTCTCCAGATTTCAAGTGAAGGAGAGCTGTAGAGAAGTCTGGCAGAGCAGAAAGATCTTAAGCAGCCACAATGGACACACTCGCCAAGCCATATATTCTTCCAGTTTCAAAAAATATCACTAAAGAAGACGTCTGATACGTTAAGGAGAAAGGAAAGACGGTGGAAGTAACTCTAAGCAGAAGACGCAACTTGCAACGACTCTTTGGAGAAGCTAAGAGAGCTTTGGAGGCATTGGAGATGGGTTTGGTGCAGGAAGAATAGTTGAAGTACACCCCAGAACAATTGCAAATGCGTCTGAATGCCTTGGCCACTAATCCCTTGGTTGTTTTTGGAAAGAAATCACGCGAACCTAAAGTCCGAGTAGCCAGGCCAAGTATTTTTGATCGGAATCTAGAGTTATGGGCTAGACAGAAGGCACCAGAACTTATACCAGAGGTTCCCTGCCACCTAAGAAAACACAGAACGACCAGGCAACGTGTCCACTTTGAAGAGGAAGTTATACGAATAGTAAAGAGCCCTCAGCGACCGAAGGAGATTGCACAGGGTCATGTTTCAATGAGTGAAATGAAGGGTTTCTATTAGAGGCCAAAACCTCTAATTGAGGAAGAAAAGAAGAAAAAAGCTAGCCTGGACAAATTTTTTCCTGTCTCTCAAAAGAAAAGTTCTGGTTTGTGTCAACCAACTACAATAGAATATATACTTGAGGTTCAAGAGCAGCATGTTGCCGCCTTAGATATCATTGACGATGCAAACATGGAAGCTGAGAAGACTGAAGAAGGCATTGAAGGTAACGACGACGAAGAACTAGTAGATTATGGTGAAGACGAGGAAGAAGACATCCAAGAATACGAGGATGAGGTAGACATTAATGTTAGCATGGTATTTATCTTACCCTCCAAATTTGCATGACCTTCCACAAAAGCAACAAAAGTCAATGTTAACATAGTAAAAAGCATGAATAACTTGGTGACCACAGAAGAGGACACTATATCATCCGGTCAGTAGTCGCTCGCCAAGTAGTCAGAGGTTAACTTGTCTTCAAAGAAGGCATACATGATGTTCGTAAAGCCTACCCTAAACATGGACATGCATATACGAGCACTATACGTCACGGGGAAGATCCAAGGTATTCAAATCAATAAGCTTTTGGTGGATTCAGGGGCAGCCGTAAACATTATCACCGTCAAAGCAATGACATTACTAGGTATTCCCAAGTCCGCTATCTAATAAATAGCCTTGCATGTTTGAAACTTCCAAGGCAACATCTCCAAGACTTTGGGAATTATTTTCATACGTGTGCAAGTGGGACCAGCTACGAGCACATATACATTCTTTTCAAAGACTGTAATACGTTCGTCAAAGGCTGTGAAGAGTGTCAAGCACATGGTCCAATCAGCCACATGCCCAATATCCCTTTACAACTAATTATTAAGCCTTGGCCAGCACGAGGATGATTTTTGGATTTAATCAGGATGATTCATCCTCATTCGTTGGAAGGACACAAGTTCATCATCGTTGCAACTGAATTTTTCACTAAATGGGTAGAAGCTAGGCCTTTAAAAGTGGCCTCCGTGAAAGTCATTCGCTAGTTTCTGTTCGAAGATATCATCTGTAGGTTTGGCATTCCAGAATGTTTCGTGTCAGACAGAGGAGCAGCTTTCATGTCTGGCGAGATATGAGAACTAACGAAAGACTTGGGGATACATTTTCTTTATTCTACCCCGTATTACGCTAAATCCAACGGCCAAACTGAGGCAAGCAACAAGATAATTATCCATATCCTAAAGAGAATGCTTGCCAACAATGCCCGTTTATGGCATGAAGATTTATTTAACACATTATGGGCATACCGAACGAGCAAATGACACCCCACTAGCACAACTCCTTATACATTAATGTTTGGCCACAATGTAGTTTTACCATTAGAAATCAATGTTTAGTTTATGCGGGTTATGGAACAACATGATTTGATTGGAGAAGATTATGTACAAGTAATGTGGCAGGAGCTTGAGGACTTAGACGAGAAACGTTTAGAGGCTTATGACAACCTATATGCTAAGAAACGAAGAGTATCATGTGCTTATGACAGGTGCACAAGGGGAAAAAGCTTTGCAGAAGGAGACTTAGTCTAGAGAGTGATACTTCCCATTAGCGAGAAGATTGACGGTCGGGGCAAATGGTCTGAAAAGTGAGAAGGTCCATACATTATAGATCATATTCAAGGGAGAGGAGTTGTGCATCTACGTGATCGAGATGGTACAATCCACGCAAATTTCATCAATGACCATTTCCTTAAGCCATATTTGCAACCAGTATGGGAGTAGGATGACCCGCCAGCAACAGAGAAATTCAGTCCATATAGGCTCCCAGGGAAGTCCTCGCCTGAATAAACTGAAGGGGCATAATGTAGAGACTTCTCTAGCAGCCAATTTCTGTGGCTATCTTTTGTAGGGAAATTTTATTATAATTTTTCCAAGCTTGTTATAGCCAATTTCTGTGGCTAAGTCTTTTGTCAATATGTAGTTGTTAATCTGTACTCGCCAACTTCTATGGCCAAGTCCATGAGTGTGCTTTTCATTCGCAAACAGTGTTTGAGTTTATCAATATGAACAATTTTCTGCAGAAAGAAATTCTTTTATTTAAACACAAGCATATTACATTAAAACAACAGGATTACAAAGGCTTTGCAGCCTTAAGCTCTGATACCATATGAAGATAGGCTACGAATGATATGAGAAACAAAAAGGAAAAAATTGTGTATATTCCCCCAAATCCTAAAACGGTTATAACCAGTCTCCGGACACACGTATCAAATATGCATACATGGAGAAGGACCTCAAAGATTTGAAGCGCCAAGGAAGCTAGTTTAGCAGTCCAAAAAGAGTGTTGGAAGCAAGTTGGAATTGTACTTCCCTTCCTTAGGTTTAACTCCCTATCTTTCCTCTCTAGAACGTTCGCGTTCATAGGACCTGCAGCCTCTACACACAGAAAAAGAGATCGGTTGTTGGTGAGGAAGCCAAAGTAAAGTCATCCCCGACGTTTAGACTTCGTCACCCTGTAGATACTTAGGGTGACTCCGTCAAGGAGTCACCTGGACATAGACATCAATATCTAGTCCAGGTTTGGACATGAATATCACTATCTAAGGTCTATAGCATCAGAGGATTATATCTGGAGGTTTGTTTGCTAATGAGAACCAGAGTAAATACAGCGAATGAGACTTCATCGAATGAGAAGACTAAAGGGGTACATAGCTGCAATGGATGAGAAGGGTCTTTATAGGAAAAGTAAAATATTGAACTGTTGCGGTAAAGACTCTCGGGATAAAACACACTCGTTAGCGAAGGACACGTGTCTACAGGGGAGTGAGCAACATGGCGGTTGATCTACCCCGAGATAACGGTGCTATAATTAGAGCTTTTTGGGCAGTTAAACGTATGTTGTAGATTTGACTGATGGGACAACACATTCCAAATTTCAAGTCTGAGTTTAAAGGCCATTAAAGTTGAGTGACAACAGTAAGAGGGCAATTATTTCCTTAATAGGCTAATTGTTGTTGGATTATTTTTAGCAAACCTATATCTGAGGCCCGGTAATATATCCAGAACCTAAATGAATCGTAATAATACCAAGATAATCAAATTTTTGGTTTGGGTTCATAAAGTACAAAAGTTAGGCTTAAGGCTAGAGGCCCAAGAACTATAATAGAAGAGCTTTTTTCTTCAATCCCACTTTGAAGAATTCAAAGTCCATCTAAGCCAAGCTGTACGAGTGCAGGAGCTCTGAAACGTCATCTTCAGCTTCAGCAAGTACGTTCGCACGACAAGAACTCTCGTTCAGAAGTTGCTGAGTGCTAGCATGGGTAGAACTAGTGTCAGCCCGCAAGAGTTCCACCTCAGCTTGAAAAAGTGCTAGTTCAGTTTCCTTAGCAGCTAGAACTTCTCTATTGATTGAAACATTCTTTAGGAAGTCTTGGACTCGACCCCGATCCTACTGTAGTTGGTTGGCCATCTTGGCTACCATCTCTCATTTGTGATCCATTCTGTGCTTTAAGTCATCTTGATGGATATATAATTTATGGAGCTCGCGAAGGTCCTGCTCGAACTTAGAGATAGTAAAAAGAAGTTCGCTAGGGGTAGTTCCTTTCAAGTCTCTAACTTTATCCAGGGAGTTGTTGATGTCCTCGAACGAATCCAGTTTGTCCTGGGAGAGTTCTTTGAGCTCGAGAGAGGGTGATGTCAGTAGGGATGAGACTCAAGACTTCAAGCCTAGCGGATAGTTCATCCAAACTCAGAGCTTGATCTTGAAGAGCAGCTACTCGGCTGGCGGGACATGAGGATGACGAGGCCCATGGAGATACTTCTTAGTTGCTAGGAGCTGCTTTACCCATGGCGTTAGGAGTTGAACATTCTGGCCAAGCAGTCTGAGGCTAAGAGCTCTGTTAAGAAGTGCTTGATTTAGAATAAAGGTTTATGCAATGTGTAAGATAAGAAAAGGTTGTTATAATGAGCACACCTTAGGCTCGTCAAGCATAGGTGATTCATGCGTATGCAGAATGTCAAATACTTTTTGCTTCAAAGCGGTAGGCTCATTTGAAAATTCTGGGTGAGAGATCGGCACTATGCGCCCTTCCGCCATGGCTAGTTGTTCCTCTGGAGTGTAATGCAAGGAATGATAGGAGAAGGAAGCGGCACCACATTCATTTGTGGTGTTTGGCTCCCCGGACTCCTCAGTAAAGTCCAAGAAGTATTGATAGAGGGGAAGTCTAGCATCTTGAGTAGATCTAGAGATGAGCAAGCTAGAAGTATTCACCAGAAGAGTGGGAGTGTTCTCAGTGATAGTGGCTTCAGTGTCGAGGGTGGCTGATTCGCATCTTTTCAAGTACTTAATCTAAACACTCAAACAAACACGAAAGCAATTAAAACCCTTCTTTGTAGATGTAGCATTGGTAAGTAGGGATCGTTCTTAACCGGGGATTGAGGGTGCATGCATAACTATGCTAAGGTATTAGGGGGGTGCGTGAGTTTTGTTCTAAGTTCCTACAAATTAAAAACAGAAAGTTGGTTAGATACATATCAAGAAATCACAAGTTCTAACATGTTTAAACTCATAGACAAGCAAACAATCCAGAACACATAATCCTAAACATGCATCTAGCCGAAAATAAGTTCCTAAGTCTATTATTTACAAGTGATCATCACATCTATTTAACCTATCCTTTTTCATATTTTGATACTCCACAACAAGCTACGAAATTCATAAAAACAAAGTGAAGTACACATGGTTGATTATTGCATAGAAGTGTGTCTTGACACTTGTTGCCGGGATTCGAACCCGGGCCGCCTGCGTGACCGGCAGGAATACTTTCCACTATACTACAACGACGTCTAAACACCCTAAATAAGTTCATTGAAACCTGCAAAAGAGAGGGACTTCGCGTATCATCTAACGCAAGCATCAAAGCATTAAGTTTAAACCAATCATGCACAAAAGACCTTGAAATTATAAACACATGGAAGTTGTCATGGAAATCGAAAACAATCATCTTTACACTACAACATGTTGTCTTTCTACAAAAAGTAAAGAAAACAATACACAAAACCGAAATAAAATACAAGTTGTTGTTACACTTTTTGGCTCCGAGGTAGTCTCTCTCCGCAAGCTTCGAGTGCAACCGCTCCTTGGTGGATGATGGAGACGCAAGAACTCTCAGCCAAATCATCTAGCAAAAGAGTGTCACGTACGGAGGAAGGATATTTTGGATGGTGGTGGAGATGGTATTTCGGCTAGGGTATTATTTCTTGGCTAAGTATGAGAGGAGGTGATGTAGAGACAAGGCTTCGGCTATAGAGTGTGTGATGATTTTTTTTCTCCTCCGAAGCTCCTTTATATAGGGGAAGATTTGAGACTCTCTCCCCCAAGATGGCCGGTCACCCTCTTGATTACCATGCAATTATGCTCCTTGAAAATCATGCAATTAAGCTAGCTCAACTGTTCCAACAGCTCATCTCCGTTTCAAATCTATTACTCCACCGTTTCAAGCATGATCACCACACATGCATTAGCTAGTCACCGTTTATGCCATTAGCTAATTTAGCAAGAAACCGTTTCATCTCATTTGCTTCTTTAGCTCATGTCCATGCAATTATCTCAATCCCGTTTTCTCCATTGCTCCTGCCGTTGCATGCAATTATCATTTAGCTAGAAACCGTTTTATCCATTCAAGCTACAATTATACATCCGTTTCAGCCATGCAAAACTGTTTCAGCAATTCCGTTACTCCATGCAGTTAAACTTCCTTAGCTTTGCTCACCTCCGTTTCAGCTTTTCTCACCACTTGCTCCGTCCGTTTCAGCCATGCCAAGCCATTAAGCTAGCTCCATATATGCCAATTATCCTCACACCATGCATCATGCATCATCATCTCATCACTTTCTCATGCACGTACAGTACATGCAATTAAGCTAGCTCTTCATGTAGTTAACTCATCCATGCAAAGCTCCATGTAATTCCACGTGACCATTTATTCTTCGGAATTTAGGAACGTCTTCCTTAGCACACATTTTGCTCCAAATCGCCTCCTTTATTATTTCTCCTTTATTTTCTACCTAAAAACATAAAATAAGTTAAAAACATATTTGCTAAGCATAAAACAGAGCTAAATGTAGAGAGAAAGCCATTAATAATTAAGCATAAAATGCGTAGATCAGTGGCGCTCTCCTCATTAATGATGAATGGATCATAAGGACAAATGACGTTTAGAAGTGTAATAGTGTAACCAAAATTTGCCCAGGGTGTTGAAAGATGAATTATCTTACCTTCAAAGAGGGTGAGAGGTTGATTTCAACCATCTCATGTGGTTGTTCAGCAGAGACACCATCATTCCGTGGGGATGGAACGACTGTGATAGGTTGAGTTTTTGGCGGTGGCAAGAGAGTTGTTGCCACATAATAGGTAGGCTCGGTTGTGGTTTGGAGAGGAAGTTCGCCTTGTACTGCTTGTTCCTCCAAGTTATCCTTGTTGACAAGCTCACGACAGCGATGCTTTCTTTTGTGAGAACCTTTGGCCGTCGAACCAGTTCGAGTCTGCTTGTGAGATCACTAGAGGTTTGTTTATTCTTCCACCCTCTGGCGAGGCTCCTCATCGCCAGCTTCCTCTTGGGCTTCAAGTTCTTCAGAATGTTGTTCAGAGTCAACAAAGGGAAGATGAATTAAAATGATGTAGAAATATTGCCAACATCTGTGGAAAAAGAAAATAAGTAAGTATAGTTATGTACCATTGGACAAGGGGTGTCATCTGTGTCCTCATGGACCATGCGCAGCAGTTGCTGATCGGAGTCATCCACAAATTATTTTGTAAAGTTGCGAAAGATGGCGGCAAATATAGCCAGTGGCGGCTTATGTCTGATCTCATCCCAAAAGTGGGCTTTCCAAGCTAAGTAGTTGGTAGTCACGTGAAGGGTTGGTGCAATAAAATGCTCAAAATTTTGCTCAGGAAGCATTACCAGAGGAAGGCCATAGTGATCATCGATCAAGTCAGCGGGGTCGGGACGAGAAGTGGTTCGCCAAATGTTGTAGTGGTTCACTGAGAAAATGAGAGGCATATGGGCATGCTGAGATAGTCCAAGTTGCCTGGTGAAGTGGTTTGGAGCATATAGTTCATGCCCAGGTGTGGAAGGATCCGGAACCGGTAGGTCGCCACAAATGTTGCTCTGAAGGAAAATGATTCTCATCAGGTTGTCCTATTCTGGCGAAGGAAGGAAGCCAGTATCAAGGTCTTCAAGGAAGTTGTGGCTCAAAATGGTATCGACTGGAGCCTCAAAATAATCTAAACGCGAGAAAAAGGCGACGAAGCCTGTTTGGTAAGTCCACCAATCAAAGGAGTTGGTGGTCGCCAGAGTCCTCCCCAGAATTATGTCTCTCTCGAATGGTAGGATTTCAGGATGACGGAAAATGGGAAAGTACGTTCGAAGCCATAGCTCTACCATCCGTAGTGGTTTTGGTTGGTTAAGGTCGAGTCGCGAGAGCACAATCCACCTTAAGCTGCGATAGATGCTGGCGAGGACAAACTGTGCAAGACCTAATTTTGTTCCCTCGAAAAGGCGCTCAGCAAGGTTGGTCCAGCATTTGTTCACTTTCTGTGAAGAAGGGCAAAAAATGTATTTGGATAACTAGAATTCAAAGAAACCTATCCCTCCTTGATCGGTCTAGTAATTGATGAAGGTGTTGGTCCATGCGAAGTATGAAGCGGGGGGTTGAGAATCAGCACGAATGGTACATTCGATGTGATCGCCTTGTTTCCAAATGGGATTAGCGATGGGAACTCCGAATATAACATAAAGATCGAGAAGAGTGGTACTTACATCGCCACAAGGCATGTGAAAGCAGTTGTAAGCCGAGTCCCAAAATCACATGGCGGTGGCGAAAGGAGCGCGATTTCCACCACTGGGGAGAACGAAGCAGAGGTCAATAAGTTGATCAATGCCAGCCGCTTGCCATCGAATCAAGTCCAGTTCCCGGCGATTGGTGTACCAAGCACAGTCCTTCTTGGAAGTGTTGAGCCATTTGCCGATTGAACAAAAGGTGTCCTTCTTCGTCCATCCCGTAGGGTTTGCTCTTGGGTTATCTTGGAAAATCAATGCCGAGTTGCAATAAGGGCGACAAAGTACTGGGAAAAGCTCTGGGCTAATTGGTATTTTGAGGAAGGGGCCTAGGTGGTCGGTTCCCTTAGAAGTAACTCTAAGAGTGAGAGTCACACCCGAGAATTTGTGAGCCGTAACGACGTAGATATTAGCGACAAGGCGGTATGCATCGGTTTTGGTAACCTCTGGAAATCCTTCTTTGTGGGGCGGCATGTTGAATAATCACAAATTGACGGCGGCGCAGAGGAAGAAATATTGGCTTTTGGAGGAAGCTTAAATTTTGAATGAAAGAAGAGTTTGTGTTGGAAGTGAGGACTGATGCAGGCGTGCACTTTTTATGTGACGTCAACCGAAGTGACACAACTTTTTAGGAGAGGAGAGACGATGTGGTGCTTGTATGTAAAGTTACCGTTTGGTGTTATCGACATGTCGTTTGGTAATACAAGCCTTTTTGTTTGCATTGAATTTAATCTCAAGGTTTGAGGGGCAATGTTTGAGCCCGAAATAAAATATTTCCTATTGGGCTTGGAGGGCTGAATTTGGTGAGCGGGCTGAGAAAAGTATACAAATCCGATTCGGAATGGGCTTGACGGAAATAATATTAAAAGCTGATCCATGCGGCTTGCTTTTATCTAACATTTCCTATAGTGGTTAGGACTCTGTTACAAAAGTTATCTATATATATCGAATGAGCTTTATTGAGTATCTAGAGTTGTATTAAGAGTCTGATCACCGATATCAAAGAGTTCCAAGTGAAGTGAAATATGGCTACAGTCTACTATATAAAGAAGTGAAGAGCGATTTAGAGAAGATCCTCGATCAAATACATATTTTGCTCCCAGAAAACTATCCTTCTCTATACGAGAAAACTCTTGCAACCAACGATCAAGAAAGTTGTCACCCGAAGAGCGTGAGATTCTTGCGATTCAAGGATGCAAACACCTGTAACCAGTGATCAAGATACTTTTCACCAGGAAGAGTGAGAGTTTCGAGGTTCAAGGAAGCAAAAACCCTGTGTTTCCGACACTCTGCCAAGGAGATTGCTCTGCTTTACACCAGAAGGAGTGTAGAGTATCGATTTTTGTGGCTCAGCTAGAGACACAAAAATAGCAATTCCTAGATCATTAGGCAAGAAGGATCCATTCAGGCAAGGTTGGTACTCTCCTCGTCTAAATCGCTTAATTAAGAAGTCAGTAGCCACTAGCCTACAATTCAACATTCCGTCGTGAGACGGTAGCACGCCAGCACACGAAGCATAATCGAGGAAAAGAGACAGTTTGAGAAATCTCTTTGGTCCATTAGGAGATGTTTTGTGTCAAACAGAAGGTAGAGTAGCAGTTACTCGCACTTTGAATTTTGGAGACGACGACGAAAGTGGTTTGGAAGTGAAGTTGATATTGGTCTATGACAAGTTTATGGAGCTTAATTATGATGTTGATGCACGTCGTGCTGACTATGAGGTCTACTACAGTCATGAATGCTGCACAAGGTTATCAGAAATTACCAACAATGAAGTTTTAGTAATTCATCATTGGCAGAATATGTTTATTCGTTATGATGGTAATAATAACAACCAACAACATATAGGAGAAACACTTTTAATTGATGATGAAGAAGAGGCACATGTAGGTTGTAGCCATGGCACCAAGTAATAGAGTGTTCAAACTTAGATTTGGACTTCGATGCATGTCTAAGTGATCCAGTAGTTTTGCATTTTGTTTGATTTGCTCTCTCTTTTTGTTGTTGGTTTGAAATTGCTGACTTGAGGAGTGCACACCATGTGTTCGACGAAATGCTCGGCTCGGATTTTATTGTCATCACATGTGGGTTATCAAATCTGTTGTGTTTTTATTGTTAATGTGTTTCATCATGTTGATATGTTTTTTGCGAATCGTTGCTTTTTTTGAATTGTTGTGTTGAGGTTTACTCGAGTTAAGCTAGAATTTGTAGTTGTAGACGTTAAACTGAGTATCAGTTGACCCCCAAATGAGTATTAGTTGAACCATTCATAACGCTGTTATGTTGAGTTTGTTTAACTGAATATCAGTTGAACCTCAACTGAGTATTAGTTGATGAACCTATAGTCTAGAGACCTTGACAGTCAACGGTCAACGTTCAAAGCCAATGAAATTCGGTCACCGATTGTCGGAATCCTGTCGTCAGTCAACAATCATTGGTCAATAGAGAGATACAAGAGAGTAATGGCATAAAGTACTTGATAAATTAAATTGAGGGTGTCATACTAGGCTAGTGGGAATTAAAATTATTTTGTTATGTTAGTGAGAATTAAAAAACTTATTTTTGGGTTAGTGGGAAAAAACCTTATTTTAATGGTTTAGAATTTTCAAGTTCCTAATTCTCAGAAAAGAAATTAAGGCAACAATGAAAGTTATTGAAGGGCCTTGTGACTGCTCTGATACTTTCGGAGCGACTGGTGACCTAGCAAAAGCTAGGATTATTTTTCGGCGGTGATTTTCATCGTCTACGTAATCGTTGAGAAGTTGGGTTGTGTGGTACAAGAGATGGTGGAGATTGATACTCGCGATGGAGGTCTTATCTAGGAGAATTAATAGGGTAGAGAGGAGACTCTGGTGATGGAGAGTTTGGCTGGGAATTTTGTTGTGATTCATGCGCTGGTGGGAGATAACGGGGAAGGAGGCGATGCTAGGGGTCAGAGTGGTTGGAGTAGCGAGGCTACAGCAAGCCGAATCCCATCTGACAATGGATGAAGGCGGCGGGTCGCTCAGTCGTGCAATCGAGGTTGGGAGTAGCACAATGCCTGATCGAAGGCCATCGAGGGCAAGGCTACGGGTGAAGGCGGTGGGTCACAATGCTAGTGTATTTGGATGGGCGAAAACTGAAAGGAGATCGTGTTGGTGGTTCAATCTCGAGAAATTAGGCGATCATGGGCCGAATGAGACTATGATGAAGGCCTTGGATTACGTCGATGGCCCTGTGCCGGTGAGAAGTTGTAACTAGTGCCAATGGCGAGGAGCTAGGAGGTGACCTGTGATTGGTCAGAAGCTTTGTTGTCGTCGATTCATGCTAGACTGATAGAGGTGGGGCTGGTTTCCCATCCTCAGTCAACAAGGTGCTTGGAAAATTGGTAGACTAGTGGGTCTGGTCTAACATGGACTTTGGGTCCATTATACACTATGTTGATTAAGGGTGTTGGACATCTTCTAGTAGGTGATTTTTTGCTGTGTTTCTCTGGACCATTTTGAGATTATGACTTTGCGGTTTGGAGTGTGGATTGGGCTAATCACAATGCACCTTTGGTTTTGCATTTGGGAAGCTGGCATTGTTCACGAGAGTTTTCAGCGTAACCCCACGCAAAAAGATCCAGTCTCCTCACGAGGAATTGTTCAGGCCGATGGGCAGTAGCTCATATGGCGTAACTTTGGGGTGCATAGCTAGATAAGATGTGGAGTCCTGATTTTTTTTAGTCTTTTACCCTACGTCTAGTTCCGTCTAGTTATGTTATGGTAGGTATGTGCTGAGCATATTTTAGTATAGGTTACTGTATGGAATTTTTTTCTATTAGGTCAGTAATGGGCGTTCTCCATGTAACTTATCAGCCAAATCAATTCTTTCATCTAAAAATATATATAGAGAGCCTTACAACAGTTAAAGAGGTATAACCTTTTAAAATCCTAAAAATGCATCTCTCAACATAACTCGGTCAAAATTCTTATAAATTAACTAGGGAAAAAAAACTAACAGCACAAGGCCTGCGAGGATAAAACAAATTTGACGGCACGGTTCCATCACGATCAGTTTGCAGATTTACACTTTCATTCCCCTAACACACTTCTCTTCGCTTTGTAACATGATCGATCCCTATTGATTTATCATTCCATAATGAATATCACGAGAACCGATCTACATATGCTCTCAATGATTTGGATTAATAATTCAAAGAATGTTAACATCCGCGATGGTTTTCTTAGATTAAAAGCTTTCCTAGAAGGAAGACCACAAGATGGTTTTCGATTTGGGTGAAAATTCTATTTCGTCTAATTGCTGAGACATCGTTTTAGTTTTGGTAAGAGCTTATTTCATTGTTGTTTACTTTCTTCATCTCTTTCTTATGTGATTTTTTCTTAGTTTCTTGGGACTACATATGGGAGTCATGGGATTGGAGAAGAAAAAAAAAATACATGGAGCCGATAGAAAAATATATACCCTTTTTGATTGACAATGAAATTGGAATTGTGGAGAATGTGTTTTGCACTTCACCATCAATGGACGCCATTTGCAATTCATTGAGCGCGTGCGTATTTGCAGAAACCATTTTTATTGTTACTTCCATGGAGAGTTCACAAAGAAATAGGAAAATATCACTATATACAAATTTTTTTCCATGAAAGAGCTGATGCTTTGAATAAAATTTGGAAGCTGAATCTTCCTCCAAAGTCAAAAAATCTATGTTGGATCCTCATTATAGGGAGACAAGAGATAGACTCTACAGATTTGGAATAATTGATTCTAATGTGTGTCCTTTATGTTCTAATGTAGAAGAATCTACTCACCATTTATTTTGCTCTTGTTCAATTGTGAAGGATGTCTGGAGGTTATTAAACATTATCTGCCTTAATGAGAATGATAATTTTTATGATCAAATTTCTGGATTGATCTTACAGAATGTCAATGAAGATCATACCACTGAAAAATTACTCACAGGTTGTTGGTATATATGGAAAGCAAGAAATGATTTTGTTTTCAGGAATGTACAGCCCAATCCTCCAAGTATTGTAGCTGCTTGTCCTGCTTATCTCCAAACTCATCTTGATCATAACCTAGATAAAGTGAAGAAATCTCTTAGTCCCACCTTTGTCAAATGACATCCTCCTCCTCCTAACACACTTAAAATCAATTTTGACGGCTCTGTGTTGCAAAGAGGAGTGGGAAGTGCTGCTGAATGTTTTGTCATCAGAGATTTTGAAGAAAGACCAATATTTGCTGGGGATAGAAACTTTGGTGACACTTCTATACCTGCTGTTGAAGCCACTCCTATGAGGGATGCTCTCCACTATGCATGCTGTCTTGATTTTAGTAATGTTGTGGTGGATAGAGATTCTTTATTGATCATAAATTGTATCAACGGAAAGACCTCCATCCTTTTGCGTCTCAGAACTCTCATTGAAGATATCAAGAAACTAGTAAACCAATTTGACGAAATTTAGTTCAAGCATGTCCTTTGCGAAGTAAACTTTATTGTAGAAAAATTGGCTAATCATAGACACTACCTCCAGCATCTTTGTACTTAGGATCACTCATTGCCTTCTAATGCCGACCTTGCTCTTTCCTTTGATCAATCTAGTGTTGAGTGCTCTAAGGGGTCATCTCTCCAGAGTTTCTCACTTGTTCTTTCTCTTTTGTATAAAAAAAATAATACAAATTTGCATTGAGCAAACCTTGGTGATAGCTTTTAATAAAAATAAATAAAAATAAAAAAAACTTGGTGGTAGTCTCTCCCCAAAGGTATGTGCTTTGTTCGACAAATTCATGGCTGACTTCTAATAACAATAAGAATAATTAATTTAGTGTTCTAAATTTTACTTACTTGTGTTGGTTTGGTAGGATTTTGTGCTAATAGATACAATATTCACTATTTTGTTTTCGTTGCGAGGCTATTAGTTTTGAAGAGTTGTAGTTCTAATCCTGTCAATGAGTCGTGTCGTGTCAGATTCATATCGGGTTGAGATTTTTATTGTATCAAAAGTACAAACTCAAATCTAACTCATTTACCTAATTGTGTAAAAAAATAAACCAAAACCTGACCTATTTGTAAAATGGTAGGTCTCGGGTTGACCCATTTGTGACCCGTTTGATCATCGAGTCGTGTCATGTTAGATTGGGTTTACCCATATATTATGACCCATTTAAAAAATACCAATTAAGTTGAAGGAAATAAAATTAAATACTGCAAATTTTATAACATACTAAATAAAAAATTAATTATTCAGTATCGCAACTTTGTGAGATATATAATACTCACACACTAAGTTTTGGAATTAACCGAGAATCTTGATCAAATTGAAAATAATTTTTAATGTGCCATGTCGAGGGTTATATAAAATGACCCGACCTATTTAAAAAAGGGTACATGGGTTATTTTCGTGTTATCGGGTTGACCCATCGCCCACCCATAAAAAATGGGTTACTAGCGGGTCAACCAAATAATGATCCACTTTATTTTGTGTGGAATTTCGAGTCGTGTGATCGGGTCGTGTCGAAATTGATAAACATATGCAGTCTACACTTCCGCTTGAGGAAATGTGATTATTAATTTGCACATCAATGGCTGGGGAGTTTCATCGGTTGTATTGATAACACCAGCATTCACTTTCCTACACATGTTCATCCTAGGAACATGTTGAAGATCAAGCAAAAGACTGACAAATTAACCATGAAGATCAGAAAAGGAAAGAAGGAATGAGGCAGAGGCTAATGAAGTTGAATAAAGACAACAAAGATAAATATAGCCTAATTAATCTGTTTTTTAGAAAGAGTTGATTCGCGTCTATTCGAGCACTTAATTAAACACTTAATCAAACACGAATACAATTAAAACCCTTCTTTGTAGATGTAGCAGTGGTAAGTAGGGATCGTTCTTAACCGGGGATTGAGGGTGCATGCATAACTATGCTAAGGTATTAGGGGGGTGCGTGAGTTTTGTTCTAAGTTCCTACAAATTAAAAACAGAAAGTTGGTTAGATACATATCAAGAAATCACAAGTTCTAACATGTTTAAACTCATAGACAAGCAAACAATCCAGAACACATAATCCTAAACATGCATCTAGCCGAAAATAAGTTCCTAAGTCTATTATTTACAAGTGATCATCACATCTATTTAACCTATCCTTTTTCATATTTTGATACTCCACAACAAGCTACGAAATTCATAAAAACAAAGTGAAGTACACATGGTTGATTATTGCATAGAAGTGTGTCTTGACACTTGTTGCCGGGATTCGAACCCGGGCCGCCTGCGTGACCGGCAGGAATACTTTCCACTATACTACAACGACGTCTAAACACCCTAAATAAGTTCATTGAAACCTGCAAAAGAGAGGGACTTCGCGTATCATCTAACGCAAGCATCAAAGCATTAAGTTTAAACCAATCATGCACAAAAGACCTTGAAATTATAAACACATGGAAGTTGTCATGGAAATCGAAAACAATCATCTTTACACTACAACATGTTGTCTTTCTACAAAAAGTAAAGAAAACAATACACAAAACCGAAATAAAATACAAGTTGTTGTTACACTTTTTGGCTCCGAGGTAGTCTCTCTCCGCAAGCTTCGAGTGCAACCGCTCCTTGGTGGATGATGGAGACGCAAGAACTCTCAGCCAAATCATCTAGCAAAAGAGTGTCACGTACGGAGGAAGGATATTTTGGATGGTGGTGGAGATGGTATTTCGGCTAGGGTATTATTTCTTGGCTAAATATGAGAGGAGGTGATGTAGAGACAAGGCTTCGGCTATAGAGTGTGTGATCCCCAATGAAAGAGTCGAGCTTCCCTTTATATAGAAGAAGATTAGGAAACTTCCCACCTTCTGAAAGCTGTCAAATCTGACCCTTCTGTATTAAAAGCTACGTTTCGGACGTTTTACAACTTCAAACGGCGTGATTCTTTCGGCACTAGAAAATATACTTCCAGGGCTTTCCAGCTATGTATTAATCGTGCCATAATTCCTGCTAACGCGCCTTCACTGCCCATTTAAAGTTGGCTGTTACGCAGAATGACCTGTACCTACGAAATCCGGGATTGCTGAATATTTACACATTGTAACGGCATGATTCCAGTGGGGTTGGAAACTAGACTTCCATATCTTTCTAAGCATGCCTCACATGTGTCCAAATTCGTTTTCAATTGATTTTGGTGGCCTGTTGAAGTGGGCTGATCTGCACAGGCAGATTTCCTGATTTCTAGCTTTTGATCCATTTTCTTCTTTTGGGCTTCTTTGTGGGCGACTCTTGACATGATCTTGGACCTTCTTGGACATATGAGCATGGTCTTGACCCATCTTAGTGATCTTTGATCCATTCTTTATAAATCGTGGCCCATTCTTCTTCATCTTTCCTCCTCATTTTAGGAACTTCCTCCTTAGTAGGTTTTGAGCTCATTTCTGCCTCCTTTACGGATTCCTCCTTTATTTCTACCTACAAACATAAAGTAAGTTAAAAACATATTTACTAAGCACAAAACAAAGCTAAATATAGAGAGAAAGTGATTAATAATCAAGCATAAAATGCGTAGATCAAGAGTTAATATGATACTTAGTAAGTACGAAGTTTCAAACAAGATACAGTATCTTTATTTTTTATGTAGGAAATTACACCTAAGGTCACTTAGAGGCCTTAGATTACACATAAGGTTATTGTATAAGTTTTACACACATAAGGTCATTATACAATCCTTTAAAAATTTTAGTTTCCATTTTTGCCCCTCGTATATATAGATATCTACTGAATTCAAATTGAATTGTATTCAAATTGAATTGAATTCATAACAGGCCGAAACCACCGAAACGGAGAGAGAGGGAGAGGGGCGATCGTTCTAGAGGGAGCTTCTGTGTTCTAGATCGAATCAGCTCTGTGTGTTTGTGTTAGAGATAGATAGATAGATAGATATATATATATAGAGAGAGAGAGAGAGAGAGAGGCGGAGAAGTTCCGGCCAATTTTGGGAGGAGAAGTTCTGGTGAATTTTGAGAGGAGAAGTTCCGGCGAATTGGAGGATTTCGGTGATAAAAGCTTGGGTAAGGTTTCCATTCTGCTCACCTGTAGATATTTTGTGCTTTGTTTTGTTTGATTGATGTGTTGTTTGATTCGATTGAACCGATTTTCGAATTTCGGTTTTCCAATTTTGATTCTTCTACTTTGGATTATGTATGGCTAATTATAGTGATATTATTTTATGTGTTCGTGTGTGATTGATGTGGCTAATTTGTGTGTTATGATATTTCGTATAAATTATGAGAAGTTACAGACTGTTAGTACTACATCTGTTGAGTGAGTACACTACTGCACCCCATTGAACACACTAGTTATCCGTGCTGTGTGTTCTGTGTGTGTTTTGAGTTGATAGTACTACCTCTGTTGAGTGAGAACACTACTGCACCCCATTGAACACACTAGTTATCTGTGCTATGTGTTCTGTGTGTGTTTTGAGTTGATAGTACTACCTCTGTTGAGTGAGAACACAACTGCATCCCATTGATCACGCTAGTTACATGTTCTGTGTGTGTTCTGACTTGATTGTACTACCTCTGTTGATTGAATACACTACTTTATCCCATTGAACACTCTAGTCAGCTGTTCTGTGTGTTCTGTGTGTCCGATTGAGTGAATACACTACTGATGTATAGTAAGGATACTACTTCTTTTTTGTAAGTATTTTTTGTTTTGATTTGCAGATTAGGATCTATGGATTTTGATTTGTATGCGAAGTGCCCCTACATCAACAAAACAATCATGTTTGATCTTACACCTACTAAAACTTTCATTGATATGGTGATGGAAGTGTCATCGCGTCTTCTTGGCTTGAGACCGTATTCTTTCACTCTTGGTTTCTCATTGCCACGCTATCCGAATTGCATGATATCTTGCGATAGGGATTTGAAATTGATGATGAAGACCATGATCGAACTTGAGGTATCATCTGTGGATATTGTTGCTAGGGATTGTGGGCAAAGTAGTTTGGGTACTCTTGTGCATTCCGACATATCCTCTTTTGATGATGCTTCTTCTTCTCTGACTTGCACGTCGTTGTCTTCAAATAAATTGCTTGATGCAAATGATTATTTGTCTTGCTTTAGGCCAGAAGCTCCGATTCTTTACTTGACAAATGAATGGGCAAGTTATATCAGCCATGTCAATCAAAAGTTTGAAGGTGGTGTTGTCGAGTTTAGGGAGAAGCTGAATCGTTATGCATTCGAGTCTGGTTTTACCTTCAAGTACTTCAGAAATCACAAGGATAGAATTGTTGCACAATGTTCTCAGAATGAAGGCAACTTTCCCTGGAAAGTTCGTGCTCTAAGATGTAGGGAAAATAACTTTTTTGTCATCCGAGAACTCAATAACACTCATACATGTACCGCTGGTATTCGTGACCAAAAGAGTAAGCATCTTGGTTCTCATGCCATCAAGTCCATTGTTTGTTCTGAGTTGAAGTCCAATCCTTATGTAAAGCCGAGAGAAATCATGTCAACATTGCAAACTTCTTATGGCTTGCATGTGTCCTATCACAAGGCTTGGTACACAAGAGAGTTGGCTGCACGTTCTGTACGGGGCAACAAAGGTGACTCCTACTCTCAGTTGTCGTGGTATCGTGAGCAGGTGTTGGCTACCAACCTCGGTTCTCATTGCATCTTGGAGGTGAATCCGCTCACTAGACATTTTGAACGCTTCTTCTTATGTTTTGGTGGTTGTATTAAGGGGTTCATGTCATGCATGCCTATTTTGTTTGTTGATGCTGCTCATCTCAAGAGCAAGTACAAGGGATACATGCTCTGTGCCACAGGAAAGAACGGGAATGAAGGTTCGTTTTTCAGTTTTAGGGATAGTGCGGAAAACTAGTAACAGTAGTACTGTCCAAAAACTAAAGTAGTACATTCTGTAAACTACAGTATTACAGGCATCAAAGTTTTAGTTAGCGTGCACCAAGTCCCAGTGGAGTAGTACTATCCAACTACGAGAGTAGTACATTCTGGAAACTACAGTAGTACATGAATCAAAGTTTTAGTTGGCATGCATCAAGTACCAGTAGTGTAGTACTTTCGAACAACTAGAGTAATACATTCTTAAAACTACAGTAGTACTTTCAACCAACTGTTGTAGTGTTTTCCATGTGATAGAAATAACTATCCAAGTGTTTTTTTTCTAACTCCATCTCTTAACAATTTGCAGAATTCTACCCTTTTGCATTTGCTGTTGTGGATTCTGAAAATAAAGCCAATTGGAAGTGGTTTTTCGATCATCTCTACACTATTTTGTTGCCACAAGGAAGGACCATTACTTTCTTCACGGATCGACATGAAGGGTTATTGGATGCTGTGGCTACGACATTCCCCGACTCTCCTCATTCCTACTGTTTCTATCACCTGAAAAAGAATGTGGAAAAGCTTTATGAGAAGAAAAGGGGTGTTTATGATGTGGAAACCATCATTCATGATTTCATGACCATGGCATACTCTCCAATAGTTGCTTGCTATGAATTCAACCTTCGGAAGTTGTTGATTTCTAGTCAAGATCTTATGAGGAACTTCTTGAGGTCACTGATTTTGGAGAAGTGGTGTAACGCCTTCTTCAAAGGTAATAGATATGGGGAAATGTCCAACAACATGGCTAAATCTTTCAATAATTGGACACGTGAATTGCGTCGTCTTCCTATTTTTGAGATGTTGGAGGGTTTGAGACAGAAATTGATGGTGATGATGGCTGAAAGGAAGATGAGATCAGAAACTTGGACCTCTATGTTGTGTCCTAAAATGGAGGAGACTTTGAAGGCTAGGATGAATGTGGGGAGGCACTGGACAGTTCGAAGGTCTAGTGAGACATTGTATGAAGTCCAGGCATTAAAGAATGTGGCGGTTGATCTCGGGGCATACAGTTGCAATTGCCGACATTGGCAAATCTATTCTTTCCCCTGTCCCCATGCACTAGCTGCTATACAATATGCTGGTATTGAGTCCATTTACTCTTACATCGAGAATTTCTATAATGTTGGAAGTTACAGGGCTGCCTACGAGTTTGGTATTAAGCCAATACCGAACATTGAGAAGTTTTACCATGATGCTCTGAATGAAACGGCCATTGTGAAGCCTCCATTGACAAGAATCTCATCCGGTCTTCCAAAGGATACTCGCATGAAATCTTCCGTTGAAGGTGGGAAGGTGCCAAGGCCAATCAGATGTGGTCGTTGTGGCGAAAAAGGAAGACACAACAGATTGACGTGTACCAAAGTCATCAACAGCTAACTAGTGTCTATGTTACTCACATGTAGTGTATTCAGCAGTCTACAGTAGTACACTTCGCCTGAACAGAATAGGTGTTACCTTAACGTAATTTTTCCTTTGTGCGATTTTTTGTTTCAACATACTAATTCGAGTTTGTTGTTCTTCGGTTTTTGTGATTTTGTGTTGGTCAATTGTTCTTTGTATGCGGCAACTATTTGTGTGTGGAACCAACTACATTAGTACTATCCAACAATAATAGTAGTACACTCATCATACAACAAGTGTAGCATATACTATTGATTACTCTAGTAAGCACTATTGTTTCAGAATAGAAAGTACTACTTCACAAAAATTTAGTGTACTAACACGACTGTTGTCTGTTGTAAGCACTACTCCAAAACATTCAGTGTACTACTTCAACACATGTGTAAGTACTACTGTTTCACAACCGAAAGTACTACTTCACACAAAATGTAGTGTATTACTAACACTACTGGAGTTTCTAGTAAGTACTACTAACAAATATTCTGGGTACTACTTAAACATAACGCAAGTACTACTATTCAGTAACGTGAGACCATAACAGAAGAATGTACTACATGAAGCCTAACAGAACAGAAAGAACATAAAGATCTAATTGGATTTTGCTTTGCTTCTTGTGTTTCTTCTTGTAACTCGGTAATCATAAAGCGGGTCCTTTGTTGTAGTCTTCCTCTTCTTGGTCTTGACAGCTTTTATCATCGAAGGAGGTGACTTCCGCTTGTTTGTTTCAACCTTCCCACTCTGCGATCTCAGTTGTCGTGTCGCTGCGAGGGCCATGCTATCATTTTTAAATTTTGATCTGATCTCATATGCATCTTCATTGCTGCCCTGCTTATCATCAAATTCAAAACAAACAAAAAAATCAACTAGAGTAGTACATTCTGAAAACTATAGTATTACAGACATGCACCAAGTTCCAGTAGAATAGTACTATCCAACATCTAGAGTAGTACTATCTGAAAACTACAGTACCACATGCAATAAACTGTTGTAATGTTTTTGCAGATTTCTGAAATTAAATCAGTAAATGCACTAATACACAACATACCAGGTTGATTTCTTCATCTTCGGCTTGTTCTTCACCTTCTTCTTCTGCTTCTTCTTCTTCATCATTTTTTTTTCTTCATCTTCATCTTTTGCTTTTTCTTCTGCTGTTTCTTCTGCTTCTTCTTCTTCATCATCTTATTCTTCAGCTTGTGTCTCTTCTTCTTCTGCTTCTTCTCCTTCTCCTGTTTCAGTTTCTTCTTCTTCTTCTTCTTCTTCTTCAGTTTCTTTCTCGTTCTGTAATCAGATTGGAAACAACACATTAAGCTTTCTGGAAATTGAAATAAGAGAAAAACACTTTATCAGAAAGAGTCAATGACCTCCTCTTCTGCAGAGTTGTTTCCCTCCGAAAAAGGAACTTGAGAATCTATAAGCTTAATTTGGTTTAGCTCACGCTGAAGCTCCTCGTTCCTCGACTGCAACGAAGCAATCTTGGTATTGGCCTCTCCGAGCAGCTTGTAAACTTCATCTCGTTCCTTCAAGGAGTTCTCTTGGGTGGTGGATGTCTTGCCTTTCATCTTCGACTTCATAATCTCCATTTTCTTGGCGCATTCCTCCTTTTCGCGTATGAACTTGTCGACCATTTGCGTCCAGAATTGATTTTGCTCTGTCATCTTCACTTTCTGGTCCTCAAGTTTGGCGATCATGTTTTGAGTGTCATCAACCTCCTTCTGTGTTGGAGATGACTATGATGCTGCCATATCTTGGAGAGAAAGCGATGATTTCAACAAGGTTCTCCTGGGCTCTCCATCAACTCTTCTCTGGATATTTCCTCCTTCACATTTAAATCACAAAGCACGAATTCATACAACAGAACACAGGAAGCACTACTCTAGACAACAGTACATACTACTAGTGTTCAATGTATATACTACTGAATTCAAAACATTGATACTTACCCACATATTGAATGATGGAGCATCCATGCTCTCTTCAAAACAGTATAAGTTATCGTCCCTCACCTATACCTTCTCATTCTAGATCTGTATCTTTTCTCCTAGCTCCTCGTCAGAGAGCTTGCTTAACTGAGTGTGCAGCTTCATCAGCTTCCAGTGTGCAAATCTGAGAGGATAACCATTCCTTGATGCAACTCTTTCACAGATTCCTGTCCTTTCAGCAACCT
Organism: Geum urbanum; assembly: GCA_946800695.1. Taxonomy (NCBI): domain Eukaryota; kingdom Viridiplantae; phylum Streptophyta; class Magnoliopsida; order Rosales; family Rosaceae; genus Geum; species Geum urbanum. Next base: position 9,568,794 of record OX327006.1, read on the forward strand.
AATACTGTTCCAGAAAAAATACACTATTAGAGACCACATCACATCACACAAGCACACTACTGTTCTAACATATATACTACTGCTGACCACTTCATACTACTGCTGACCACACAATATACTACTCATGTCTACAAATGCACTATTAGAGACCAATATAGATTTCTCCATTAAGATACACAACCAGGGAACAAGGGCATACCATAATTAGTGGGAAACAACCAGAAAGAGAAGTCAGATTCTTTTTCGATTTGTCCAGCCCTTTCTCCAGATAATTCAGAACCATCTTCGCCCAATTCTAATTATGAAGGCCATCTAAAGCTTGAGCCACATTGATTATGCTGCATGTGACTATGGAAGAGGAGTTTGCGAAGAAAAATGTGTACAACACATAAATAACCAACCAAATTGCAGTGTCGTTGTCATTCTTCTTTCCGAGGGCAGCCATCTCGAGAGCCTTATCAAGTTTTGAAATCGGCATACAATCCTGAATCTTGTATCTTTGCAGGAAGCTTGAATCGCGTCTTCTCTCGGTCTTGGAATCCATATCATGGATCATGCCTGGAGCATCAAGACCAGAAACAAAACACAGGTAAATAACACTAAACTAGAAGAATCACTTAAAAGTCAAACGTACTAACACATTAAAGTAGAAGAATCATACCCTTAGCTGGAAGACCAAAGAGTTTTTCCATATCATCTGTTGTGAGATGATGTTTCTTCCCACCAATCAAGAATGCTCTCTGTTCAACATCCCAAAATCGTGCTATTCTTGTGATATCATCAATTGATTTGTGGGAATCATCAGATGTCATCAAGCCTTGTGAAAACAACCATATGAAACTGCCAAATGGTGTTTTTTGCAAGATCCTCACTGTTTTCGATGGCAATTTTGTATGCAGTTCAGCCATGATATTGCAGAAACCTCTCAATGACGATCTTATTTGGACCTTGGGTTTTTTAGGGTCCTCCATTTGTGCATTTTCTGCAAAACAATAAGACAGACCATCAAAACACTACATACTACTTACATAAATTCTATATACTACACACAACAGGTCTACACACTACTCACAGACTGCAGTACAAACTACTCAGGACAGCAGTACAAACTAGTTCAGAGCAAACAACAAAATACTCAGGACATCACTACAAACTACACACAACAGGTTTACACATTACTCACAGACAACAGTACAAACTAGTTCAGAGAAAACAACAAACTACTCAGGACATCACTACACACTACACACAACATGTCTACACACTACTCACAGACAGCAGTACAAACTACTCAGGACAGTAGTACAAACTAGTTCAGAGCAAACAACAAACTACTCAAAACAGCACTACAAACTACACACAATAGGTCTACACACTACTAACAGACAACAGTACAAACTAGTTTAGAGCAAACAACAAACTACTCAGGACAGAACTACACACTACACAAAACAGGTCTACACACTACTCACAGACAGCAGTACAAACTACTTAGGACAGTAGTACAAACTAGTTCAGAGCAAACAACAAACTACTCAGAACAGCACTACAAACTACACACAATAGGTCTACACACTACTAACAGACAACAGTACAAACTAGTTCAGAGCAAACAACAAACTACTCAGGACAGAACTACACACTACACACAACAGATCCACAAACTACTCAGAGACAGTAGTACAAACTACTCACTAAATCATTCACCTGCATGAGCTGCACTTTGTTGCTTGGGAGGGCGCTTTTTACCAAGGCTAGGGTTTGAAGCCTGAGGAGCCATTGTTTTGAAGCTGCGGGGAGGGGGAGAGAATCTTAGTGTTAGAGAAAGAGACAGAGAATCAAATCTGTGTGTGTGTGTGTGTGTGAGAGAGAGAGAGAGAGAGATACCTGAAATTGAGGGAGGGACGCAATGGCGTTTGTCTGTAGGGGTGGCGTCGGACGACGTCATGCTCGTTGGTGTTCGGAAACCACAGGCTGGCGACGGCAATCGAAGTGGAGATGGAGGCTGGTCTACTGTGACGGAATTCGAACTCGGAGGTCTGTGGAATGGGATCGGAATCAGAGTGAAGAGGAATAGAGCTCTGCTAGGGCTAGGGCACGTTTTTGAATTTTGTTTCGTTCTGATTTTGGTGTGAAGCAGAAGAGGGAAGACAGAAATGGCATTCAGCGTAAATTAATCAAACTTCAAGGTTTTTTGTTTTATCAAATGGCCTTATTTATTAAAGAAAAGTCAGGTGACCTTATACGTAACTGATCTTACGTAACTGACCTTAGGTGTAATTTACCCTTTTTTATGATCAAGGACAAGATCTTTTCCAATTTACTGCTAAAATATTTATTTATTTGAACCATGTGTGCAATCTGATTATAATCAAACTAATCGATTTTAGTAAAGTGCAAATGAACAAACTACGAATGCGCGAGCACCTTCTTATACCAAACCTTGATGCATATATGATCATGACGATTCGCTCATGTGAACGCAAAGCTTTTTTGCATGCTCCTATGTACCTTTTACTACCAAACTTTAATGCTTATATGATCATGGGATTCGCATACGCGAGCGCGACGTTCTTCCACACCCGCGTATGCACATGTATGATGCTAGTATAAATTGCATTATAGTCTTGAGGCAGACATACAAACTTACCGAAAGACACCTCAACAACTTAACTAATCCTTCTAACTTTATAAAAGGTAAACCTAGAATAAGTAGTGACACATCATTACAATTAGGGGTGCACATGTAGTGTGCGCAACACAAGTGTGCGAGACTTAGATGAATAATGTATGAGAGAACCTAGACCGTAGTGTTACTCTCTTGTACATTAATGTTTTGCACATTATAAAATTAGCACCTAAAAAAATGGAATCAAAGTTGAACTAAAGGATACCAATTCAAATCGGGTCAAAACCCCTAGAAAAAATTGGTCCGAGTCCATAAGGACCCCTAACACACTCTACACTAGGGGTCATCATTTGGCCCGTGGGCCTCGTGGGCCGGTGGAGGCCCGCAAGCCCGTGGGCTAAAAACCCGGCCCGGCCCGCAAAAAAGCCCGCAAAACCCCGCCAAGGTGGTTGGTGGGCCGACCATGGTTTAGAGATCTAAAGCCCGGCCCGGCCCGCGGGCCCGGCCCGCCAAAAGCCCGTCAAGGCCCGTTAGGCCCAGCCCGTCAAAGCCCGTTAGGCCCGGCCCGTCAAAGCCCGCACACATATTGACATATATCATTAAATCATTTAATGAATTTTAATCATTATACAATTTATACCTAGTTAATGTTTACCTACACACATATTGACATATATATATAATATAGTGACTAGTAGTCTAATAGACTAATACTATATAGATATATATTTTACATTTGTGTATATATATTAATATATTACATATACATGGATAGATTGAATATTTGAATTCCATATATAATTAAATTTGTGTATCTATTTTACTATTAAGTCATTATTTAAAGTTTAGCATAAGTTAGGGTTTAGGTTTAGGGTAAATTAGGGTTTAGGAGATTAAGATTTATGGTAAGTTAAGGTTTAGGAATTTGAGGTTTAGGGTAAGTTAGGGTTCCGGTTCTAGGATTTTATTGTAATTTTTTTAGGGTTTAGGGTTTAGGTTTTAGGGTTTAGGGTTTAGGTCCAAAATTTATAAAAATTAGGGACGGCCCTACTTAGAATATTATGAACAACCAATCCGACAGTCAATTTTTTATATATATAACATAGTAGTACGTATATCATTATACCTACACTTATATATATAATATAGTGACTAGTACTATATATATATTTTTTATATTTGTGTACGTTTATATTAATATATTACATATACATATATTGATCAAATATTGGAATTCCATATATAGTTATATTTGTGTATCTATTTTACTATTAAATTATTGTTTAAAGTTTAGGATAATTAAGTTAGGGTTTAGGTTTAAGGTAAGTTAGGGTTTAGGGGATTGAGATTTAGGGTAAGTTAAGGTTTAGGAATTTTGAGGTTTAGAGTAAGTTAGATTTTAGGTTTTAGGAATTTTGAGGTTTAGAGTAAGTTAGGGTTTAGGGGTTAGGGGTTAGGGTTTAGGGTTTAGGGGTTAGGGGTTAGGGGTTAGGGTTTAGGGGTTAGGGGTAGGGTTTAATTGTAATTTTTTTTATCGATTTACACTGTAAAACAGTAAATATAATAGATGGTTCAGATTAGATCTTGTAATTTTTCAATGGTGAGAGTTTAATTGAGAGTGTGTGAAATGACATCAATACTCTTCTCTTATATATTGCTTATTTTTCCATGGAGAAACTAGATAAATTAAATTTTTATATCAATTTTTTTGACACTATGAGATAGATATGTAATTTACAAGAATGTATGTTAAAATTTTGATCTTAAAAAATTCCTTTAGGGATGGGTAATTTATGTTTTAGTTGTAAGGGTACTACGGTCACATTTAGCGAAACTCATAGATGTAGGTCTAAATCAAGTCCAAAATTTATAAATTTTTAACGGCATGCTTAGAATATTATGAACAACCAATCTGACAGTCATTTTTGTAAAATGATGATACATGATCGATTACGTTTCACAAAGGACTTTCAACCCATATAACCAAGGAATAAAGGTAAGAACATTAGTTTGCATGTAGAGAATTCAAGCAATATAGGAATTAAAAATGTTTTAACAATAAAGAAGGCCATATATAATAGTTCACCTTGTAATAAAAGACACCGTACATAAAAATTAGCCTAATCGAAGTACGTTTGGATCCCAGTCAATACAATTAAACAAAATTTGTGAAAACACTAAAATACACTCATCTTATTTTCCTTATTTTCCTATGGGGGGAGTAGATAAATCAATTTTTTATGTCAATTTTTTTGATACTATGAGATAGATATGTATTCCATAAGAGTATGTGTCCAAAATTTGATGTTAAAAAATTATTTTCGGGAGGGGTAATTTCCGTTTTAATTGTAAGAGTACTATGGTCACATTTGGCGAAATACATGGATCGATGTCTAAATCAAGTCCAAAATTTATAAAATTTTAAAGGCATGGTTATAATATTCTAACCAATCAATCTAACGGTCAATTTTATAAAATAATTAAACATGTCCGATTAAGTTTCACAAAAGTATTTCATTCCATATAACAAATGAACAAACGTAAGAACATTAATATACATATGAAGAATTCAAGCAATATAAGAATTAAATATGTTTTAATAATAAACGAGGACATGTAGAAAACTCCATCTTATAGTGATAAACATCGTACGTAAAATTTAGACTCGTCGGAGTACGTTTAAACCCCGGTGCATGGATGAAGGTTACGTTTATTTTGAAATGTCTTAATTTTTTAATAATTAAAGCCCGATAGGCCCGGCCCGCAAAAGCCCGCAAAGGCCCGGTCCGCAAAAGCCCGCAAAAGCCCGCAAAGCCCGCTTGAATGGGCCGGGCTCGGATCCTTATATAAAAGATAAAGCCCGGCCCGGCCCGGCCCGCATATATTAAAATGTTGTTGAGGCCCGGCCCGGCCCGGCTATACATGGGCCGGACCGGGCCGGGCCGGGCTTTTTGCCGACCCCTACTCTACACTAAAACTAAAAACTACAAATAGTAAAAAATAAAAGCCATGACCTGAGCCAAAGAGGGATTTTTCCCTCTGACCGTCAGTTCACCCCATCTATCTGACGCCCCAATGATATATTGCTACATGTAACTCCCCCATCTTAGTCATTTAACTAGTTCTTCCCCTCTATTTTTTCTTCTTTAGCGATTTCTTCCTTTCTCAAGTCGGGATCAACTAAGTCTGCCTTGCAACTTTAAAAAAGAACTGGCCTGTAAATCTGCTTAGATCGATCAAGACCATTTACTATTCTCAAAACAATTTCATTTTAAATTGCATTCCAGAACTTAATAAAAAAAATCGCAGTCCAGTAAAAAAAATTCCGTTCATGGTATTCAATTGCAAGGTCTATCCAGTTGCTATCATAATCCCCAGTTCGACCTCTACGATCTTTAAGAAACCAGCAAGGTATTCAAATTGTCTTATTCATCTTGATTGCAATTTCAATTTTAAGGGATCTTCATGATCGATGTTGCAGTTTCTAAACAAAAAAATGACTGAAAGCTGGAAAAAGAGAACCCAAAACAATGAAAATCAGAAATATTAAAACCCCAATCTTCCCGTACAACCTCAAGAACCAAGAATAATGAAATTCCACAAATTAAAAGCATTTGTCAAGAAGTTCAAACTTCAGAAGCGATATCTATGAGATCCCAAAATCCATATCATTTGAAGATCTTTGATCGATGGCCGGAAGCATATCAATAGTAATCGAAAAAATTCTAAACCCCTTCTGGAAAATAAAGAAAATGGTGTTTAGATGGAGTATAGGCGTTAGATGACTAAGATGGGGTAGTTGCACGTGGCAATATTCCATTGGGGTGTCAGATAGATGAGGTGGACTAATGGTCTGGGGAAAAAATCCCTCCTAAGCTAGGCTAAAATCCGATCTGGCCAACCTCAAATTCGCGCAGCCGCATCAAGGCACCACTGCGTTGTCGCACCATTGCCACTCACGAGATGACTAACCATACTAACCTTGACAAGACTTGCCTCCATTGTAACAACACAAATATCGGGATATGAAATCCGAAACACACCAACCGCTGCTATGCGGAACGACAAGCACAAACACCTCATTCACCTTACTCCGCATCGAACAATCGTGACTGAAAGGAAGCTGTTTGTTTTGATATAGAAAATGCGTAAAGAAGATGATAATAGATTGAAAATACAATTATAATAGCTACACAACGCTACAAACATAAAATAAATTCATTAAACAGTGAAGAATGTACCTACATAGAATTGAGTCTCCGACATAATATATTATAGTAATTGCACATTATACTTTCTCTTTATCAATAAAACATATTGTACTAGTTATGGTTAGTTGGTGGACCAAGCTATAATTTTATCAATAGGCAGACTCTTTTATTTTGATTGATAGGCTGATTTTCAATTTTGGACGTACAATACTGCATTTCTTAGATTTGACTAGTCTAATATGCTTAATATATTATATTTCTCATAGCTATGCAACACAGTAAGCATGTCAATTTCAAAAGTAAGGGGGACTATGGCCGAGGCTCCCCCCCTAAGTAGCTCCTCCTCTGTTTGTAGTGATCATAGGACGTCATCCAACTTGGCCATCTTCCACTTTCTTTTGAAGCCTCGAATGTATGACTCATCATCGTCAACCTAAGACATTAGAGCATCCGCAGCAGGGGTGGAGGAATTCCCATTTGGGGGAATTTCTAGTGGGACCTATGCCAAATGAGAAATCCTGGGCGGTTTGGGGCATGCAGTAGGGGAGAGGAGGAGCGAAGACCCATCATTGACCAGGAGGAATTCCTGAAAGAATTCCTTAAATCAATCGGATGAAAGGATTTCCTCCCTGGCGGACTCCATGCATGCACGTGGGTGATGCCAGGTGAGTCAAATTGTTTTCCAATCCCGCACATGTACAACACGCGCTTGTACACAAACAAATGGGGGCCGCAACGTGGCCTGGCTGTCTCCCCTTTTGAACCAAACGGCTAGTTTTTTGATTTGATGACCACAATTCAAGCACAACGGCTCCTTTTATATAAAATGTTCTGATTCTCTAAAAGAATTTCAAAAAGATTCGAAAAAATCCCAAAAAATCTGAAATGATCCCCTATTATTTTCCTATAAATACTACGTACTTTCATTTTTCATAATCTTCACACCAATTTATGCACAACAAATTAGCATCTTCCTCCCTCTCTTCCTTCTCTCTCCCTCACAATCCTTTAGCATTTTCAAGAAATAAAAACACACTTTATTTAAGAAAATAAGTTTTCATAATTAACAATTAAATAAAATAAGTTTTCATAATTAATGAATAGTAATAGAAATTCCTATTTGGTGCACTGTTGCACAAAAAATATTAATATGACATTCTATTTAATGAATAATGATGAGAATTCCTCAAATATGAATTCTTGGACCAATAGAACTTCTCGAACAGGTGTAGATGTTCTTAGAAACATAACGAACAAAATATGAGTTTTCTTCGTTTTTTGAGCATATATCAATTCACGTATATGATCGAAACCTACATCTTGTTGCTCTATGGACCAAGTAAGAAAAGAGGAAGAAAAGTCTTGTTCAACAATATCGTATCTATAACAGACACAGAGAGAACCTCTGGGATGTCTCCTAGCTATATATACTAGCTTAGTACACAGGTCCTCACACACACTTATCACAATTTCACTTAAAACTTCTTCAACACTCCATCATGCCCATCATCTAATTGCAACAGTGACATGTATAATGCTAGCCTTAAGGTTTTTTAAAATTTGAAGTGTATTTAAGTTCTTTAAACGTGCTTAACTATTTTCTATTCTTGTTAAGTTAAAGAAGTTCCAGTATGCCTATATGAAACCTCAAGCCGAAAGAGATAATCAAGTCAATCAGTTATTCAAGACAACCAAAAAGATGGAGGCAGCACAGGCCACTATGGATGTATTCTTTCAGAGTTCACTGACCGCCAAGTCGGTAGTGTCAGCTGATGCTAATATCCTGTCGCTTCTATTACGATGGTAAAGAATGCGGTGATTCTCACTCCGCCAAGCGATGGAGCAATTACCTCCGTAGGGAGCTAGTGCTAAAGTTCTTGCCAAATGGGTTGCACAGGATGAGGCCGTGAGGAATTTCAAGCTAATACTCTCAGAAGGGGCTTAAGGATAGCCTTGGTAACTTTAAGGTCTCCTGGGAGGTGCTCGCAGTTTTGAGATTGCCTTCCCATCAAGGGGTTTACATGTTTAGCCCCAGGTCTGTACAAAGACCACCGTTCTCCAGACCCTTCCCATGACCAAATCCTTGACTGTTGAGATATTCCTTTACATTTGTAGGATTCCTGATGCTATCACAAAGACCACATCAAGATTGCCCTCCAGCTCGGATTCTCCCCAGGGGACAAGTCCATAAAGATCTCCCCCAGTACTATGAAAATATTGACCCAGGGTTTTCTCGTGATGAGAAGGATAATTATTTGATCGAGGATCCTTTTCCAATCGTCTTTTAACTCTTTATATAGAAGATTGTATCCGCGTTCCACTTCACTTGGAACTCTTCTGGTATTGGTATTTAGACTTATAATACAACTCTAAGTAATCAACAAAGCTCATCTGATTCTTATCTCTAAGCTTTCCAACAGAGTCCTAACCACTATAGGGAAGGTTAAATAAAAGAAAGTCGCGTGGATCAGCCTTTAACATTATTTTCTTTAAGCCCATTACGACCTGGACTTGCACACTACCCTCGGGCTGCTCGCTTAATCCAGCCCTCAAAGCCCAATAAGATACATTTTATCTCAGGCCCAAACATTGCCCCTCAAGCCTTGAGATTAAATTCAATGCAAACGAAAATGATTGAATTACAAAACAACACACCGATATCATCAAACGGTAACTTTATATGCAAGCGCCACGTCGTCTCTTCTCTTCTGAAAAGCTGTGCCACTTTGGTTGATGTCATATAAAAAGTGCATGTTCGTGTCTGTCCTTCCTTCCAGCACAAACTCTTCCTTTCATTCAAACTTTAAGCTTCTCTCAAAAGACAATCTTTCTGTCTTTTCGCCGCCTTCAATCTCCGATTATTTAACATGCCTCTTCACAAAAAAAAAACCAAGATCTTACCCAAACCGCCTTGCTGCCGATATTTGCATTGTCATGACTCACAAACAACCAGGTGCTACTCTCACTCTCAGAGTCACCTTCAAAGGCACTGGCTGCCTAGGCCACTTCCTAAAAACACCAATAAACCCAGAGCTCTTCCCTGTGCGTCGTCACCCCTTTTGCAACTCAGCACTGATTTTCCAAGACAACCCGAAAGGTAGTCCCAAGGGATGGATGAAGAGGGACACCTTTTGCTCAATCGGCAAATGACCCAACACCAACGAGAAGGACCTTGCCTATTACAACAACCACCGAGAAATGGATTTAATTCGATGGCGAGCGGCTGGCATTGATCAACTTCTCGACATATGCTTCTCACTACCCAGTGGTGGGAATCATGCTCCTTTCGCCACCACCATGTGTTTCTGGGATTCAGCATGCAACTGCTTCCGCCTACCTTGTAGTGATGTAAGTATTACTATCCTGAATCTTTATGTTATATTTAGCATTCCCATAGCCAACCCTGTTTGGAAACAAGGTGGCCATATAGAATGCACCATTCATGCTGATTCACATCGCCCACCTTCGTACTCCGCCTAGACCAACACCTTTGTTAACGACCAAACCGATCAAGGAGGCATAGCTTTTCTTGAATTATGGTTGTCCAAATATATCTTCTGCCCTTCTTCCCAGAAGGTCAATAAATGCTGGACCAACCTCGCCGAGCATCTCTTCGAGGGCACAAAATTGGGTCTTGCACAGTATATCCTTGTTAGCATTTACCGTAACCTAAGGTGGATTGTGGTCTCGCGACTCGACCTCAGCCAACCAGGACCACTCTAGATGGTAGAGCTATGGCTTCGAATGTACTTCCTCATTTCCGTCATCCTAAAATCCTACTATTCGAGAGAGATGTAATTCTGGGTAAGACTTTGGTAACCACTAACTCTTTTGACGGGTGGACGTATCAAACATGCTTTGCTGCCTTTTGCTCACATTCGAAGTTTCCTGATGCTGCGGTCGATACCATTCTGAGCCGCAACTTCCCTCAAGACCTTGACACTGACTTCCTTCCCTCGCCAAAACAAGATAATCAGGCGAGGGTCATTTTTCTTCAAAGCAACACCTGTGGCGACCTACTGGTTCCTGATCCTTTTACACCTGGGCATGAACTATACCCTTCGAACCATTTTGTTAGGCAACTTGGGCTATCTTAGCGTGCCCCCATACCTCTTGTTTTCTTGGTGAATCGCTACAGTATTTGGCGAGCCACCTCTCGTCCCAATCCCACTGATTTGATTGACGCTCACTATGGCTTCCCGTTGGTCATGCTTCCCGAACAAGATTTTGAGCATCCTATTGCACCATCACTTTACATGACTAACAATTATCTAACTTGGAAAGCCCAACTCTGGGATGGGATCCGATGCAAGCCACCACTAGCCCTTTTTTCCATCATTTTTCATAGCTTTAAGAAACAATTTACGGATGATTCTGATTGGCAACTGCTAAATATGGCCCATGAGGACACTGATGGCACCCCTTGGCTAGTGGTATGTAACTTTACTTACTTACTTTGTCCTTGCTAAACTTTTGCCACAGATGTTGGCAACATTTCTACATTATTTTAATTCACTCTTTTTTTGCTGGACCTAAACAGTACTCTGAAGAACCTGGAGCCCAAGATGTAGCTGTCAATGAGGAGCCTCGCCAGAGGATGAAAAGAGATCAAGAAGGACTTCCACGAGCTGTAAGTATTCCATTATGCAAATGCCCCACTATTTTAAGCCTTCAAATAATATAATTGTTCTGTTTTATTTCAGCAATCTCACAAGCGGACTCGAACCGACTTGCCAGCCTATGGTTCTGGTAAACGCAAAAAGCGCAGCCGTAAGGTCATAATTGAGGACGACTCGGAGGAACAAGTGGTGCAAGACGAACCTCCTCGCCAAATCACAATTGAGTCTACACATTTTGTTGTAACAACAACTCTCTCGCCATCGCCAGAGACTCAATATACCGTGGTTGTCCCATCCCCTCAGACCGATGATGTCTCCGCCGAGCAACCACATGAGATGGTTGAACCCAACCTATCATCTTCTCATCAAGTAAGATAACTCTAAAATGTTTAACATTCCAGGTGACATTTAGCTACACCATTACACTTATAAACATTCATTGCTTTTTGGATTTTCTCACCGCTACTAAAGAGAGCGCCGCCCTCAACACTGAAGTTGTTATTACCGAGAACAACCTTGATATTCTGGTAAACATTTCTGACTCGCTCATCTCTGAACCTGCTCCGGATGCTAGACTACCCCAATGACAATACTTCTAGGATTTTGCTGATGAGTCTAAGGAGCAAGACGCCACAAATTAAGGTGGTGCCGCTTCCTTCTCTTATCATTCCCTGCATTACACTCTGGAGAAACAACAAGCCATGGCGGAAGGGCACATAATACCTATCTCCCATCCAGAATCCTCAAGTGAGCCTAACACAGCTATGGAGCAAAGAGTACTTGATATTCTGTGCTCGCCTGAATCATACATTCTTGGCAAGCCTAAGGTATGCTTACTATAACAACCCTTTCTTCCTCTTACATAATGCATCACCACTTATTCTAAATCAAATGTCTTCTAGCAGGGATCCTGGTTTAAAACTTCCTCTGCTATTCTTGGCACTCAGCATGCTTTGCTAGAATGTTCAACTCCTATTGTTATCATCAAAGCAGCCTCCAGCCACCAAGAAGCATCTCTGGGAGCCTCGTCATCTTCATGCCCCGCCAGCCGAGTAGCCGCTCTTCGAGACCAAGTCCTGAGCTTAGAAGAACTTTCCGCTAATTTTGATGTCTTGAGTCCAATTTCGGCTGACATCGCTATTTCTCGAGCCACTCTCAAAGAACTCTCTCTAGCCAAATTGGATTCGTTTGAGAACATCAACATCTCCCTGGATAAAGTTAGAGACTTGAAAGAAACAACCCTTGGCGAACTCCTTGATACCATCTCTGATTTCAAGCAAGATCTTCGCGAGCTCCATAAATTATATACCCACTAGGATGATTTGAAGCATAAAGTTGACCACAAACGGGAGATGATAGCTAAGATGGCTAATCAATTATAGCAAGATCGGGGTCGAGTTCAGGAATTCCTGAAGAGTGCTTCAAACAAAAGAGAAGCTCTAGCCGTCACGAAAGCTGAACTAGCACTTCTTGAGGCCAAAGTGGAACTCTTGCAAGCCAATGCTAATTCTACTCATGCCAGCACTCAGCAACTTCTGCACGAAAATTTTGGTCGCGCGAATCGACTTGCTAAAGCCGAGGATGATGCTTCGGAGCTCCTGGACTTGTATATCTTGGCTTGGATAGACTTTGAGTTCTTTAAAGTGGGATTGAAGAAAAAGGCTATTCTGTTATAGTTTCTAGGCTTCTAGCATTAAGCCCAACGTACTTCTTGTATTTTATGAATCCAAAACAAAGATTTAATTATCTTGGCACTATTATGATCCATTTAGATTCTGAATTCATTACTGGGCATCAGATATAGGCTTGCTAAAAACAATCCAACAGTAACTGGCCTGCTAAGGAATTTACCTACCTTCTCATTGTTGTTTCCCGACTTTCTAGTCAAACTCCAACTTGAATGGCCTTTAGTCTCAAACTTGAAATCCGGAACTTGCCTATCCCATCCGTCAAATACCCATACGTTTAACTGCCTAAACAATCTCTAATTATGGCACCTTTTTCTTGGGGTAGATAAACCGTCTTGTTGTTCAATCCCCTAAAGACACACATCCTTCATCAATGGCTGTGTTTTATCCCGAGAATCCTTACCGCTCTATTTGGACGTAACAGTTCAATATTTACTTCTTCTATAAATACAACTCTCATTCTTTGCACCTATGCATGCCTTCAAAGCCTTCTTATTCGATGAACTCAATTTTACTGTATTTACTCTGGTTCTCGCTTGAAAAGAAACCTCCAAATATAATCATCCCACACTATAAACCTTAAATAGTGATATCTATGTCCAAATCTGGGCTAGATAGTGATATCTATGTCCAAATGATTCCTTGGCCAAGTCACCCTAAGTATCTACAGGGTGACAAAGTCTAAACGTCAGGGATGACTTTGTGTTGGCTTCCTCGCTAGCAACTGATATGCTTTTGTGTGCATAGAGACCACAGGTTCTATGAACGTAGTCGTTCTAGCGAGGAAAGTCAGAGAGTTCAATTTAGGGAAGGATATGACAGCTTGCTTCCAGCGCTCTATTTAGGATGCTGAACTAGCCTCTTGACGCTCCAACTCCTTATTCTTTTGTCTCTTGAGGTTCTCCTCCGCCTTGAAGCTTCTGGTCCTCACGGCATCTTCGTTTTCTTGTTCCATGTATGCATATTTGATACGCGTGCCCGAAGATTGGTTATCAACTGTTTAAGGAATTGGGGGAATAGACGTTATTTTTCCTTTTTGTTTCTCTTGTCAACCGTAGCCTATCTTTATATGGTATCAGAGCTTAAGGCCACAACGTCTTTATAATCTTGTGCTTTTATGTAATTTGCTTAGAATAATTTCTCTTTATAAACGTTGTTCGAATCGATAAACTCAAACACTATTTGTGTATGAAAAATACACTTATGAATTTGGCCACAGAAGTTGGCGAGTACGGATTAACAACTAAATATTGATGAAACTTTTAGCCACAACAATTGGCCTTGTAGCTAAAAATTCAAAAAAAATTCACTACGAAAGTTAGCCACAGGAATTGGCCTTGTAGCTAGAGAAGTCTCTACGTGTGTAGCTTGAGAAATCTCTATGTGTGTGGCTAGAGAAGTCTCTACGTTATGTCTCTTCAATCTATTCTGGCGAGGAGTTACCTTGGAGCTTGTATGGACTGAATTACTCCATTGCTGGCAGATCGTCGTACTCCCATACTGGCTGTAAATATGACTTGAGGAAACGGCCATTGATGGGGTTAGCATGGATTATAACATCTTGATCACGCAGACGCACATCTCCCTTTCCTTGAATACGATCTATGATGTATGGACTTTCCCACTTTTTTGACCATTTGCCTCTTCCATTTATCTTCTCGCCAATTGGAAGTATCACTCTCCAGACTAAGTCTCCTTCTACAAAAGTTTTTCCCCTTGTGCACTTGTCATAAGCACGTGATACTCTTCATTTCTCATTGTATAGGTTGTCATAAGCATCAAAACGTTTCTCATCTAAATCATCAAGCTCTTGCCACATTGCTTGCACATAATCCTCGCCAATCAAATCATATTGCTCCATAACACGCAAGGACTGGACATTAATTTCTAATGGTAGAACTTCATCGTGGCCGAACATTAATGCATAAGGAGTCATTCTGGTGGGGCTTCGTTTACATGTTCGGTATACCCATAATGTATTAAATAAATCTTCGTGCCATAAACGGGCATTGCTGGCAAGCATTCTCTTCAAGATATGTATGATTATCTTAATGCTTGCATCAGCTTGACCGTTGGATTGGGCATAATAAGAGGTAGAATAAAGAAAATGTATTCTCAAGTCTTTCATCATCTATCTACCTCGCCAGACATGAAAGCTGCCCCACTGTCTGACACAAAACATTATGGAATACCAAATCTACAGATAATATCTTCGAACAAATACTGGCAAATGACTTTCGCGGAGGCCACTTTTAAAGGCATAGCCTCCACCCATTTGGTAAAAAAGTCAGTCGCAACGATGATGAACTTGTGTCCTTCCAATGAATGAGGATGAATCATCCCGATTAAAATCAAAGCCCATCCTCATGCTGGCCAAGGTTTAATGATTGGTTGTAAAAGTATATTGGGCATATGGATGATTGGACCATATATTTGATAGTCTTCATAGCCTTTGGCGAACGTATTATAGTCTTTGAGCATTCCTGGCCAGTAGTAACCATGACGTCGTAATAATTATCTCATCTTTGGACCAGCTTGGTGTGCTTCTGCTGCCCCTAAGTTAACTTCTCTCATTATCCGCTTAGCGTCCCGTCCATATACGCATCATAATAACAAACCATTTCTCCTCACCGGTATAGCACATCATCTTTGAGCACATAGTTGAGGGCCAAAAACCGGATCCGCTTTGTTAGTGTGTGATCCCGTAACACACAATTACCGTACAGTTAGTCAGTAAAAATGGGTCAACAAATCTTAGACCAAACGCAAGGCAGCAATGCAGGCTTCAACTTCAAACAAGGAACAAACACCATTCGAACGTCTACGCGTTCAGTATGGCAAACGGGAAGTATCAAGACAGGCCATGTACAAGATAGACAGGATCCCACATCGAAGAAAACCAAAAAGACTCCATACTCAACCACCAATATAAGCAACACATTTATGACAGATACAAGGTACGCCCGTTACTCTACCAATACTACTGTTACACTCCATACATTCTAACTAGAGCGTCGGAGAGTCGATGACGAGAACACTCAGTCAAGACTCCTAACGCTCGTTTAGTGTATTGTTCTTAACAGCAGGTAAATGACGACATACGCGCGATAGACCAGGTTAGCCCGAAAAAGCTCAAACCGCTCTTGTACTAAAGACCTTGATGGAATTTGGTAGAAACAATTGGCGCCGTCTGTGGGAAGCGAGCAATCGTAAACCACGTACAAATACCACAAAAAAAAATAGAGCCCGAAAGCCAAAAACAGCAGAAGAGATGGCGACATACCACATCACACCCGAAAGCAGGAAGACAAGAGACATACCCGTAGCTACAATTAGCAGCATCAACGACCTAACGGAGGACGAAGCGGCAACCCACCTCGTGCGTGAACTCAAATCGGCCAGAACCGAAAGAGATTAGAAACGCCAAGCCCGACAATGATTGGAGGAACGACTTGATGCATTCATCCAGAGCTAGGAGACCTAACGTGAAGAGCCGACATCGACAGAGGAACCAAGAGCGGGTATACAGGTTATCAGAATCAACCCACCATGGGGACTACGAAACAACCAACTTTCGGGCCCACCCCCACACCCACCGCCTGAAAGAATATAGGAATACAATGACAAGGAACCAACTGCGACAATCGAGGATGCCATGCTCCAATGGATGGAAGAGATGGATGCTGAAATCACACCACTAAAGAATAGCACACACACAGAGCCAAAGGGGATGTACACGCCCCGCATAAGCCCATTATTGGACGTCATCATAGCACAGGGCAGGGACCTGTATTCAAAGACCGTCAAGATCAGCAGATTCAATGGAAAGGGAGATCCACGAACACACATCGACGAGTATCAATCTGCCACCGCAGGTACCTGGTACTCGGACACAACCATCTGCTTCCTGTTCCAAGAGACGTTAACTGAAGAAGCGCAGAACTGGTTCTACGAGGTGCCCACTGGATCCATACACTCATTTGAAGAGCTAACGGAGTGTTTCCTCAAACGATACCGGTAGCAGGGCAAGTACAACACCACCAGCACACTCCTTAAGATCTGTAAGGGAGACACCGAAAACCTATTCAGCTTCATCAATCGATGGAGAGCCATTACGAACACATGCAGGAACCTCGATAAAAACGTGGCAAAAACCTGGAAAATTTGACATCAAACCTGGAAAATTTGACAGGAACCCCGTTTGTAGAGAAGTTGGTCAGGAAGGACTACCTCAGGTATAATGAGGTCATCGACCTGATCGTACAGAAGGCACTGGTAGAAACCCATGTATACGGGGCACAAGGTCCGAACGCAGCTCTACCTTCGAAAACACCCAACTACATACACGACCACCCACCATCCCCCCACATAGCTAAAACCCAACCACCTAAAACATAGCCCGAATTAACATCTCACAAAAGCGAGAGCCACTACCGCGAACACAAAAGTAACAAACAATATCAGCAAGCGCATCGCGAACGCGATACCCCAATCTTCTCGATCACCCAGGCCTCGAATAAGGAGGTGCTCAAGCAAAACAAAAGCCAGATCCACCCACTAATATCGAGAGCACTCGGTATCGCCCCCATGCGGAATAACATGGGAACGTGGTGCATGTACCATGAGTCGAACACCCACAACACCAACGACTGCGAAATCCTAGAAAGGGAAATAGAACAGCTGCACAATGAGGGAACATTAATCTTCCAGAGATCGAACACCGAACGACAGGTTGCAAACATACGAACGAGGGGTACAATCAACAACACTCGGGAGGGAAGCAGAAGCCCGAATGCCCACGATAGCAGGAAGAGTCTAGCCCAAGGGACGTATTCGCATTACATCCCAGGAATCCACCAAAGGCAGGAAGGAAAGATTAACCTCCAATCACTTTCTCCTACAGCGAATAAGAGGGCAACCGGAACAGCACACTCTCATTCGTCATTGACGGAATGGTGGATCGATATCTTGTCAAGCGTATCCTCATTAACAACGGGGCATCTGTTAACATCATCATTCTGGAGGCATACGAGGGGCTCAAACGCCCGAGATGCAAGATGACACAGGACCACAAAAGCATTGCCAGCTTCTCAGGCGAAACCACATACCCTCTCGGGAGCGACTATATGCGATTTGGCGTCGGAACGCCTGGCACCCCCTAGAACGAGATCAGAAAGGACTTCGTCGTTATAGACATTTGCACGTCCTACAACATGATCCTAAGAGGGCCCGGAATCTCAAAGCTAAAGATGATTATCACAAGCCACATGCTCTTGGCCAAGTTCCTAATAGATTTTGGCATCGGCACAATGAAGGGGTACAATTTCGTGGAAAAGGTTGCACGACCGGAAGAAAACAACACACGATTGGAGGTACTCGCAGTGGAAGAATGCTCCCCTAAAGAACAATAACCCGATGACCCAAGGGATGGGCTGAACGTCATCCAGCCGGTCATAGAACGAGAAGAGCTTCGCATGATACATCTATCCAGCAAACACCCAGAGCGCACGATCCACACCGGTGCCTAGGTAGAGCCAGACATAGCAGCCAGACTGATTCAGATCCTATAGGATTACCAGCAGGTGTTTGCATGATCTTACCCAGACATGCCCGAAATCGCCCCAAGCATCATCTCCCACAAACTTAGCATCAATCCAATTGCAAAGATGGTCAAGCAGAAACACCGGGCATATGACCAAGAACGATACATGGCCATGCACGCAGAGGTGGATAGACTACAGAAGATCGGTTTCATCCGAAAGGTTGACTACCCGAAATGGATCTCCAACACTGTTATGGTCAAGAAGCACAATGGATCATGGCGCATGTGCATGGATTACAGGAATCTGAACAAGGCCTACCCGAAGGACAGCTTCCTATTGCCCAGGATTGATCAGCTGGTGGATACCAATGTAGAAGACGAATTGCTATCCATTAAAGATGCATATTCAGGGTACAACCAAATCCTCATGAACCACGAAGACCTGGAGGCCACTACTTCACTACAGACAATGGACTCTACTGTTATGTAGTCATGCCGTTTGGCCTCAAGAACGCAGACTCCACTTACCAAAGATTGATGAACATCATATTCGATGGGCTAATGGGCGAAATCGTTGAAGTCTACATTGATGACATACTGGTTAACAACACCAAAGCAGTGAACCATCCCGAACACCTACGAACCGTACTCGAGCTCTTGATCAAGAAGGGCATGCGATTAAATTCGGCTAAATGCACATTCGGCGTAATGACAAGCAAGTTCCCGGATACATCATCAGCCAAAGGGGCATCGAAGCTTCCACCATGAAGGTCAAGGCAATACTAGATAGGCAATACTAGATATGCAACCTCCGACGACTAAGGCCGAGCTCCAAAGCCTTAAGGGAAAACTAGCATCTCTGAATCGCTTTATCTCTCGCTACTCCGATAAGTGCGCTTCATTCTTCAAGGCCCTCCAAACAACAAACAAACGGAACGTCATTTGGACACCCAATTGCGAAGCCGCATTCATATCTATCAAACAATATCTGGCCTCAATCCCCCTCCTATCCAGGCCCATGAGAGGAGAAACCTTATATATATATACCTATCTGCTTCCCTAACGGTCGTTAGTTCCATCCATGTTCAGAGGGAATCAGATTCGAAACTGTCAGTTTTCTTCGCCGGAAAGGGCATG
The DNA here is from genome assembly GCA_946800695.1 of Geum urbanum. Classification (NCBI taxonomy): domain Eukaryota; kingdom Viridiplantae; phylum Streptophyta; class Magnoliopsida; order Rosales; family Rosaceae; genus Geum; species Geum urbanum. Next base: position 9,588,620 of record OX327006.1, read on the forward strand.
ACACCACCCGAGACCCGTTACCCAACAATCGAGAAGGTTGCACTCGCACTTGTAACGGAAACCACGCGACTCAGGCCATACTTTCAGGCCCACAACATCTACGTTCTTACAAATGTTCCACTACGACAAGTGCTGCAATCGCCTGATCACAGTGGCTGCTTGGGAAAATGGGTCGTCAAGCTGAGCGAATACGACATCCATTATACGCTCCGTACAGCAATAAAGGGCCAGGCCGTTGTAATCTTCATAACCGAGTACATTGAGGCTGAAGATATAACACAGCCTGCTTCTAACGGCACGACACCAGTTAGCACTGACATCCCCGACCAGGAGCCCCCAAAACCTGAATCACCATGGAACCTCTACGTAGATGAATCATGCCAAGAACACTAGTGGGGCTGGAATCATCCTAACCAAGTCAGGGGGCGTACGAGCAGAGTTACACTCAGATTCGAATTCAAAGCCATAAACAACGAGGCCGAATACGAAGCCCTTATTACCGAACTACAACTAGCCCAGAATTCAGAATCCTCGAGTATCAACATCTTCAGTGACTCGCAACTGGTCGTTAACCGAATTCGGGGCAACTTCAAAACAAAGGGTGATACGATGACGACATATCTCTGCCATGTTCACGCGATGCTAAGCAAGTTCAAGTGTTTCAACATCAACCATATCCCTAGGGGCCGAAACACCAAGGCAGATGCACTCACCCGTTTGGCCACATCGCCCATCCATACGGAGCCAGGGCAAAGGGTAGTGTAAGTCTTAAAAGGACCAAGCATCACAAAAACACTAGAGATCTTCATCATCGAACCACACGTTGCCAGCTGGATGGACCCAATCGTCAAATACAAAACCAGGGGCGAACTCCCAGTAGACCAGGCACAAGCACAAAACATTATAGCCAGAGTAGTCAACTTCAGCATTCGACACAACAGCCTGTACCGACAGGGGAAGACATGGGCCAACCTCAAATGTGTCACACCAGAAAGAGGCGACATGATACTGAGGGAAATACATTCGGGCGTATGTGGCCATCACGCAGCAGCACGATCGATCGCACAGAAGGCACTCTGAAGTGGATTCTGGTGGCCTACCATCCATGCTGATGCAACCACAATTACGACGATCTGCCTCCAATGCCAACTATACGCACACAAGAACCATACGCCCGCAGTACCCCTATCGATTCTCACTTCTCCAGTTCTGTTTGTACAGTGGGGACTTGATCTCATCGAAGAACTTTTGAAATCTAAGGGCCAGTATCGCTACATCATCGTGATCATTGACTACCATACCAAGTTTATCGAGGCAGAACTGATGGTAAAAATCACAACTGAAAAGGTCAAGAGATTCCTTTGGCGTTTTCTCTACTGTTGCTACGGCACCCCACTCAACATCATCACCGATAACGGGCCGTAATTCCACAACGACGAGCTCAGGGCATTCTGCAGAAAGCAAGGCACCAACTTAGTATTCACATCACTAGCACACCCCCATAAAAATGGATAGGTAAAAGCAGCCAACAAAATCATCAAAGAGGGAATCAAGAAGAAAATCAAACTCATCGAGAAAGGAGACATCTAGTATGGACGATGGCCCACACTCCTTCCCGAAATACTATGGTCAATCTGAACAACTGCAACGGAAGTGACAGGAGAAACCTTGTTTAACCTCACATTCAGCATAGAGGTCGTACTACCACTCAAACTCATATACACAAGCCCAAGAATCAAAATCTATGACCCCACCACAAACGGAGAAGGACTACGACCTCCTCGAAGAGAGGCGGGACATGGCACATCTTCACAACACCGTGAACAAGCAGAGAGTCACTCGACTATTCAACCAACGTTTTCGGGAGTGCCCACTTCAATTGGGGGACTAGGTCATGAAGGCAATCCAAACGAAGCCAAAAAGTTTATGCCCGTCATGGGAATGTCCATACATCATCGACGCAATCGCAAGCCCAAGAACATTCAACATCAAGGACAAGTTCGGATGAAGGCTAAGAAACCCCTGGAACACGCAGCACTTGAGAAAATATTTCCACTAGTGTTTTTCCTGTCTGCGTTTGATTGGCACTAATGCACATACATCCAACGTTTGTGTAACTTTTCGTATGAGTACATTCGCGCGTTTTGTTTTTGGCCAATAGCAATTAAAGTATTAATGTAAATCAAAGGCATTCAGACAAGCAATGTAAATGAAACAAAGGTACTTAGATATATTTCTAAAAAAGAGAGGAGTTATACCTAGCTCATTCAGCAAACGCACGCAGGCGCTAGAGCAAAAGTCCCACTACTAAAAAGCAATAAAAACAAAAAAGAAAGTGAAAGTACAAGATAATCAGTTGGCCCCAGTAGCAGCATCAGCCCCACCCTCCTCTGTCTCCAGCACCCCATCCCCAACATGCAACCCGCCCTCCGGCTCCTCAAGCGAACGCTTCAGCTTTTCGACCTCAGTGGCTTACCACGCCTCGAACTCGTCCATCTTGATAAACGGGAGCATGAGCGTGGAGAAGTCCTCACACTGGACATTAGCCTCTGTAGCAACCAAGTCCTCGAACTCGTCCAAATTCTTGAAAGCCTCGACCGCATCGGCCTTGACCTTCTCAAACTCGAACGACGCCTTGAACTCGGCCATCGCCTCCTCCGCAATCTTTCTGCGAATATCCTCCATCATCACATGAGTGCGAGCCTCAGCCAGTTCATGCTCGAGCTCCGCAATCTGAGCACCACTGGATGACCGGAGATAGGCAAGATCCATCTCCAGGATTGCGATCCCAGACTGAGACTCCTCCAGCTCCTTCTTCAGCTCATCGAGCTCACGAACCAGCTTGTTCACTCAAGAGATCTTGCGATTGGCTATATCAGTAGACCTTGTGAGAGCCTGCTGCAACTTGCCGACCTCGGCCTGCAAATGCCTGCTCTCGGCTTTCACCTTGGACAACACAGTAGTCTGCAACATCGACCCCTCTAAGCCCTTGATGAGGAAGAGCTAGTGCTGGAGCTGGGTGGAGGTATCAAACGCTGCATTCAGGGCTCACTTGAAGTCGCGCCGAGCTGACGCCACTTTAGCAGCGACTCAATGCCTGCACCCATGGAGCTCTGGATGCGAGTGAGGAACTCTGAGGACAGAGCCGTTTCACCCGCCACAGCAACGATGACGCCCGACGAGGCCTCGGTGGATGGACCCCTTAGGCGTTTGAGAGGATGGCTAGACGCCCCCTGATCTTCTTACCGGCGCTCCCCCGGCTTGGGAACCCCACATCTCCAGGCTGACGGAGGGGAGAGAGCTCGAACAAACTCTTAGAGGAGATAGTCTTGGCCGGAGAGTGGGACTTGCTTCGAGAGCGGGAGCGCGGTTGACCTTGACTATGAGTCTTGTCCCCGCGATCGATCCGGCACTCACAGCGCTCCTAACTCCGCACATCCTTCTCTCGGCGGAGGCAGTCACTACTAGAAAAAGTATTTCAGACATCGGTTCAGAACCGATGTAAAAAATCATACCAGACCGATGTCTTAGTGGGTGATGTAAAAGATCGGAAAAATGGGACATCGGTTAAGAACCGATGTCAAAGGTTACAATAGACATCGGTTGCTTATGTACATCTCACTATTCCAGTGTGTGTAGGTACTTTCAAACATTCATATTTAGAGTAAAAGACCCAATGAAATCGAAGTCTACATTACAATTTATTACCTTTACATCGATATTCCATTTATAACCGATGTAAGATGTATGTTTTGACATCAGATTTTGTTTTTGTACCTGATGTTAAATATCGTTTTTGACATCAGATGTTGAGTTTATACCTGATGTTAAAAACTATATTTGACATCAGATTTTGGGTTTTTTTGGTTCTAGTTCGTATCTTATACATCAGATGTTGAGTTTGTACCTGATGTTAAAAACTATATTTGACATCAGAATTTGGGTTGTTCCCAAAGCACAGTCAGTATCCAATGTTCCCTACATAATTAACCAGTTTGATTATATAACCACATTAGTAAATTACAAAACATTCAACTCTTTTCCATACAAGAAAAAGACCCAAGAGTTAAAATTTCGAGACCAATTAATCGATTATCAAACACCACAGAGCTAGGGAGATTTTGCAGATGAGCTGCTACAGTCAAACTACTTGACAAGACCCCTCTGCTTTTTGACATCATACATGGCAACACCAATTTTAGCAGGAGACTCCACCACTGTCACCCCGGCTTCTCTGAGGGTCTTGATCTTATCTTGCGCTGTACCCTTGCCACCCGACACAATAGCTGCACAAACAAATGTCATCAAAATGGCCTGTGTGATTCATCATACAATTAGTTTTTGGTTTTTCTTTTTAATTAATGACACTTACATACAGGCTAATTCTCTTTACAAGTTATTTGTAGATTCAAACAAGAAGAAAACTATCAGTTATTCGTATATTCAAAGCAGGAAACCTAAGGTTGCCCATGGCAGCTAAAACTCGTCATTATTACCTTTATCAATGTGGCGGCATCTTCTTCTGCAGTGCCACCAATCTCTCCTATAAGAAGGATACCTGTGAAACACGTACACTAGCTTAGAATACCCAAAGTTCTTATTCACAACTCAAAACTGTCTATATGGTTGCTGAACGATATACTTAAGCAGCAATAACTGATAAACAAAGAGTCAGCTGCTCAAATAAAGTTGGTTGTAGTCTTGCTCGATGTGGAAGTGGACTAGAACAAAGTATTAAAATGTTTTTAACAGAAACAGACCTAATTTCAAGTTACTTAAAACAAAAGCCAAACGGCAACCCACATTGCTTGATGGAAAAAGCTACTGGCAGATAATACTCTCGCATAAACTAATAGTACAACCAGAATTGTAATACATAACCTCAGCCACATCCTTCATTCCCACGTGCAATTCAAAAAGATGTTGCCATTTATAAAGCCAAAATCCTTGAACCACTAACCTTCTGTTTGAGGATCTGCTAAGAATTTTTCCATGCAATCAACAAAGTTTGTACCATTGAAAGGATCTCCCCCAATGCCAACACAAGTGGATTGCCCAAGGCCCACAGCAGTTGTTTGGAAAACCTACAGGACATTAAAAGTGCAGCTGGTAAATTGGATGTAGAGCTTGCTTAACATCAAACTTGGATGTTAGTAAACATATAACCTAAATGGTAGAATTAATCGTGAAGAGGGAAGATTGAAAATGCAGAGCTCCCTAAGTGAGATGGTTAGTAATAATTCAAAATTTCAACAAGCAACAGTAATTCCTCAGACATAAAAAAACTTCGAGCATGAGACATTATATAATTCTCTCATACACATGCATACGTAATTGTTAGAAATGTCACCTCTTTTTTAGAAATACAGTTCCTTTATCAAAATTAGTACCCACCGCTTCATAGGTCAAAGTACCAGATCGAGAAACAATTCCCACTCGACCAGGTTTATGAATGTAGCCAGGCATAATTCCAATTTTGCATTCACCAGGCTTGATAATTCCAGGACAATTTGGTCCAATGAGTCTAGTTTTAGATTGACTGTTGAGAGTAGCCTTAACGCGTACCTGAATTTCAAGAACAGTTGCTTCAAGCACAATATTGACAGTCCTTTTCATATGACAACTGACACATGCTAATCTTAAACACTCAGCTTTGGACGAACCAAAGGATTTGGCTACCGACATTTAGATAATCAGATTGTAGTACAAAGTGATTCAAAAAAATAAGAGGTTATAGTACCATATCATGTTGCGGAATCCCCTCAGTGATGCAAACAACAAGATCGAGCTCAGCCTCCATTGCTTCCATAATTGCAGCTGCAGCAAATGGTGGAGGAACATAAATGACAGAGGCATTGGCCTTTGTTTCAGCTTTCGCTTCAGCAACTGAATTGAAGACTGGAAGTCCCAAATGCTCAGTCCCGCCCTTCTTCGGTGTTACACCAGCCACCTGTTTCAGCACAATTGTTAACAACCCAACCTTGATTTCAAATAATTCGGAATACGAGTAACATAGGTCTCATCTCATTGTTGTAAGTATGAAACTTGTGCTAGCCATTGGGCGTTTTACAGCAAAAAGTCAGTAAATTTCACCAATTCAAACTCAGAAAATGAATCTAAACACAAATAGATAGAACAGTAACTAAATCTGAGGTGGCATATTCGATTGAATACCATTTTGGTGCCATATTCGATGGCCTGTTCGGTGTGGAAGGTGCCGTTCTTGCCGGTAATGCCTTGACACATGACGCGAGTGTTCTTGTCGACGAAGACGGTCGGCGGCGGTGCAGGAGCAGCGGCGTAGTGACGGCGCTGAAGTATCGACGATGACGACGAAGGAGATAGCTACGTCGGAGGAGGAGAGCGGCGTCGGAGGAGATGGAGGTGAGGGGAAATGAGAGAGTGAGTGAGAGAGGAAGTCAGTGGTTTGTGAGAGAGAGAGAGAGGTCGAAAAAAACTAAGTAATAGAACCCTAAGTTTTGGGAGGGAATGAAAATTTTGTTTCCCTCCAACATAACCCGCCCGACACTTGGGTTTTTTTTTCGCGCTTTCAAAAACCAACAATGGGATACCTAACATCAGTCTGACTTAAAACCGATGTAAATTATACAAATGACATCGGTTTTAAAAAATCTGATGTCTAAAAACTTTTTTACATCAGGGGTTTTTCCAACCGATGTTAAAGGTGCGATGTCTAAAATACTTTTTCTAGTAGTGGGTCCTTTTGGGCTTGCTCTCCGGCTTCCCCTCAACGGGTGTCGAGAGTAGCCTCCTCTACCCGGTCTTTGGGAGTAGTAGCTCGTATAGCTGAAGCCCCGACAGCCGTACCCACGACCTCTACTTCTTCATCAACCTCGAGAATCGGGTTGAGATATTGGTTGGAGTTTGGAGGGTGGAACACAGGCTGATGAGTGTCACCCTGGACAGAGTTGCCATTCTCATCCTCCACTACCATACGGGCCTGCATGGCCCTCTCCATCAGCACCAGCATGCGCTATTGGGCCGCATCTTGTTTGGTGGAGGAACGAGACTTCTTCATTTTTGCTACAAAAAAAGGGAGAACATCAGCCGAAAGTAACACAAATGACAAAAGCAAACACATGAAATATAGAGGTCACGAACATACCAGGAGGGCGTGAGAGAACACACCATTCAACTAACTCCCAGTTCTTGGCCGCCCAGAAGTTCCTCTCGTCCGGATGGGGATCAAAAGCGAACTTGATTCTAGCCAAATGCCTTTGCTCCAAATTGGTGAGGGGATACGATTGTTGATCTACAAAAAAGAGAGGATATTAGCAAGTACAAATACGAAAAGAGATTAGCAAACAAACGCCGACAACTGCCAACACCAACACCACATCTAAAGGCTGAAAGAACTCGAGGACTCGATGTACCTGATCGTGCCCACGCAAAAGTGCCTCATCAGACTTGTCGAACTCCCACTCACCCCCGATAAGACAATGATACCAGCGCCAAGCAGTTGAAGAGGACGGGGGCTCAGTTAACCACCACTTCGTTTGAGGCTCCACTATTATTGTACCATTGTCCTTCATACGAGGGGAATACTTTAAACGGAAGAAGTGCCCGATCTCCACATGGGTGGGGAACTGCAACCTCACCTCTCGGCACCACAGAGGAACCTTGACCCTCGGATCACACCACAGCAGACCCGCCCTGCTCCATATTCGGGGTGGGTAACCCTAGACCACACTGGCCTAGAGTGATGTTGAAGAGGGCGAGGGCGTATTGGAAGAACGGGTGGAGAGGCAGCTTCAGCCCAGCCTTAAGCTGGAACTCGCTCATGCAAACGTGACCGCAAGGAGGACGTGTGAACGATTCACCTTAACGAATGGCCCTAAGCTTCACCGTTCGAGGAATGTAGAAATCTCGATATCACCATTCGATCTCGCGTATCGACGGGGACCCCTTCGGCTCCTAAACTGCTTGCCCATCCGCAAGATGCCAAAATACGAGCCCACCTCGGGGGAAAACGGGGAGAGCAGACCCTGACGCCCAATCACCACGGGCCAGTATTACATAACAATGAGAGCCCCCGAAAGAGCAGGTATACACCTCACCGCTCGGCACCACAGAGGCATTTTGACGCTCAGATCGCACCATGACAGACCCGCTCTGTTCCATATTCGGGGTGGGTAACCTACGCAAAGCACCACCAGTGTTAACAGATAGAGGGGAGACGCTCAGTACGTTATCGGATGAAGAGTCTGAAACACTATTGGCAGGACCATTTGACCCTATACGGAACCTAAGGCTTTGCGGAATGGACTTATCGCTTGAAATGGCTACAAATTCCATGATCCTAAGAGAAAAGCAAATAGGAGAATAAGCCAAACGGCGAACGCATGGAGTATGTCACGACCCCAGTTTTTCAAACAGCACAAACATGTACCTACCATTTTGCAATACCCAAAAACAGATCAAAAGTCCTAAAAGAAACAAAAACCTCAAAGAACATGACTGTCCTTCGTAACGTACCCAGAAAAGCCCAGAAAGCAACAAACCCAAAAATTCTTTTTTGAGCAAGAAAACAGAGAAACACAATACCCTACCCAATCAAGCGTGCTCTACACTAGCAAAAACACAAGAAACATACCATAAAAATCCAGAAGTTACCACAATAGTACCATAAATAGTAACAAGTGCAAACGCACCAGAGCAACACGAATCACACATTTTGAAGCAAAAAGAATAAGAAACTACCTTTAAAGAGGAGAGAAAGGTTCACGAGACGACAACAAACTCCAAACTGATCACAAAGAGCTTCGGGAAGGCGTTTCGGCAGAGTTTCAGTTGAGAAGCGAAAGTGTAAAAAAGTGAAAGTGAAAGCCAAACTATTTATAGGCAACGAAACTAACCCTAGGCGAACGCCTACAGTCCATTTTCAGCACCTCTTACTACAGGATTGCAACACGTGTCCCACGCGCTCCCGCCAAAACTAATTACCCTACCACTCCGAATTTTATGCGCCACGTGTCACACATGCAGCAAACAACGGTCAAAACGTCCCTGGCACACGAGCATGTCAAACGATAGGTAACTGTTACGAAGATGAAAGGTCAGAATGCGAAAAGACTGGGGGGGACCCACCCCTATAGTCGAACAGTAACAACGTTTGCAATATCGTGGCACGAGTAGTAACATCACTTGTCGCAATGAAAGCGACTTCAAACAGCAACATCAAGTTTTGGAGTCCACCCCGATCGTCGAACAGCAACAACGTTCGCACTATCGTGGCACGAGTAGCAACATCACTTGTCGCCACGTAAGCGGCTCCAAACAGCAACATCAAGTTTTGGAGTCCACCCTGATAGTCGAATAGCAACAACGTTCACACTATCATGACACGAGTAGCAACATCACTTGTCGCCATGAAAGAGGCTCCAAACAGCAACATCAAGTTTCAGAGTCCAATCAGATAGCCCCACGGTAAAAACATTCTACATTTGACCTCGGACCAGCTCTCCACCGGAGAGTTTGGGGACTTGGGGGTATCAGGACATAGACCCTTCCCCGAGTGACCATGTGTGCGCAACCAGAAAAAAGCTTTACAACTCCCCAATCAAGAGCTGATTCCCTTGACTTGGGGACTTGGAGGACTTGTTAGTGTGTGATCCCGTAACACACAATTACTGCACACTTAGTCACTAAAAATGGGTCAACACAGCTTAGCCCAAACGCAAGGCAGCAATGCAGGGTTCAACTTTAAACAAGGAACCAACACCATCTGAACGTCCACGCGTTCGGTACGGCAAACGGAAAGTACCAGGGCAGGCCATGTACAAGATAGACAGGATCCCACATCAAAAAAGAAAGAAAAAGACTCCATACTCAACCACCAATATAAGCAACACATTTATGACAGATACAAGGTATGCCCGTTACTCTACCAATATTACTGTTACACTCTATACATTCTAACTAGAGCGTCGGAGAGTCGATGACGGGAACACCCATGCCAGTCAAGATTTCTAACACCCATTTGGTGTATTGTTCTTAACAGCAGGTAAATGACGACATACGCTCGATAGACCAAGTTAGCCCGAAAAAGCTCAAACCGCTCTTCTACTAAAGACTTTGACGGAATTTGGTAGAAACATGCTTATCTGTCGGTTCGTTAGGATTCTGGAGATACGAGATGATGGGATGTCTCCAGTCTATGTCTATATGATCAAGTGTTGTGACGTGTCATTCATTGTTTTCTTCTTGGCATGCTAAGAAAAAAGGAAGTGTGCATCTTTCAACCTTTAGAATCCGCTCGCGTACTCCATCCTGAAGGCTTACTCTCATTGCTAATTATGCTAACTCGTTTGCTGCATAATTCTCTTCACAGGGAATATGACTCAATTCGACCCCAATAAACAACTTGAGTAAATCACAAGCTCGCTTGGCGTAAGGCTCTAACACTAGCCTTGCCTTATACTTTTTCTCGAGTTGCTTAATCACCAAAAGGGAATCCTCATATGTGTGCACGTCGGTAATGTCCATATCCAGCAAGAGCTCCAATCCTATGATAAGTGCCTCATACTCCGCTTCGTTATTCGTACACTGGAATTCCAACCTGAAAGAATACGATTTTTTTTGGCTACGTGGGGTAACTAGGGTGACTTCTGCTCCTGCCATGGTGCTAGTACTTGAGCCATCGAAGTATAAACACCACAGGATAAGATCAATATGAGCTAAGTCCAATTTTAGGCCTTTGAGAGTATCAATCATCGGATGATGGGCTAGAAAATCAGCCACTGCCTGGCCCTTTACTACCTTTTGTGGTACATACTGTAGTGAAAATTCAAAAAGTGCCAAGATCCACTTCCCAATTATGCCCCTTAGTATGGGCCTTGATAACATATACTTCACCAGATCAGTCTGTGTAATTACACAAGTGGTGAAGGATAACATATAGTGTCTCAACTTGCATCCTAAGAAATACAAGGCCAAGCAAAAAATTTCCATTGGTGAGTATCGCGTTTCACAATCTGACAAAGTATGGCTAAGATAGAAAATAGCACGCTCGACCTCTACTGTGATCTTGAGCTAATAGACTCCCAATAGAACATTATGTAGCTGATATATACAGCTTAAAAGGGACCTTTGGCCTTAGTGGTACCAAAACCAGTGGGTTTGCCAAATATGCTTTAATGGTGTCAAAAGCCTTTTGATGTACAAGCTCTCATACAAAGTCTTTTTGATTTTGTAGCTTGAGTAAATGCGAGAATGACTGTGTTTTCCCGGCTGCATTTGCAATGAATCGCCTAAGGAAGTTTGTTTTTTTCAATAGTCGCTGTAACTCTTTCTTATTCTTTGGCAGTACTGCATTCAAGACTACTTCCTTCTTATTATCTGGGACCTCGATTCCTCGTTGATGGACCAAGAAACCTAAAAAATCTCCCGCTTGTACTCTAAAAATGCACTTGGTTGGGTTCATCTTCAATCGATGATGTCTCATTCGAACAAACATCTGCCTCAGGTCTTCGATATTGTCTGTCTTACACTTTGTCTTGACTACCACGTCATCGATATAAACTTCCATAAATTTCCCTATGAGGTCGTGAAATATTAAATTCATAGCTCGCTGATAGGTGGCCCCTGCGTTCTTGAGTCCAAATGGCATATCCACGTACTCAAATAGCCCTGCAAAACTTGGACACCGGAACGCTGTCTTCTGCCTATATGTTTCTGCCACTGGGATTTGATGATATCCAGCTATTCCGTCCAGCAGTGATAACATCTCTTTGGGATTCATTGTCGAAGTTGTTTATTATTTTTTTTAATTAAAAAAAATAATCCACTTTGACGATGAAAAACCTTCGTCGTCTAAATGGATTATTTTTTAAAAAAAAAATCGACACTTAGGCGACAAAAATTTTTGTCGTCCACAAACCTAGAGGACGAAGTTGATTTCGTCGTTTAAGTAGTCACTTAGATGACGAAAAACAAAAAAATCATTGTCTAAGTACTTAGACTACGATTTTTGTGCGATGAACCTTAGGCGACGAAATTTTCTTCGCTTAAGTACTTAGGCGATGAAATTGCTTTGTCGCCTAAGTGTGCTTTTATGGTAGGCATAGAACTTTATCCCGTACCGAACTGCAAAGCTAGCAAGAGCAAGGTTCAAAAAGGTGCTAGGCGGATCTAGGCATTGGAGCTATAGCCTAGCGCCTAGCCACCTAAGAGAATATTAATTGGGTTTTAGGCAGATTATTATTATTATATTTTTAATTAATTAAATAATTATTTAGTTTCTTTATGAATTTTTTTCTCAAGCCAAACAACACACACCTAAATTAAGTTCCACAATAGGGATAAATCATAAAATTAATCGAACAATCCAACAATGTGAAGAGAGCTCAAACAAGATGAACAGATGATCAATTCCGTCAAATAACAAAGGTTAGAGGCGTGAATCAAGCAATCAATCAAACAAATGAAGCAATCCAACAATGCAATAACATAGAGCACAAACAATAAATCAAAGTATCAAACTATTTAACAAAGTGAAGAGAGGAGTGAGAGGATATTTTTGAGTCACTGATTCATTGACTTGTCATAAGCGGTGTAAGCGGGCGCCGTAGGCGAGCGACAAGCGGCGACGAGAGCAGGCGTCGAAATGAGAGAGACGTGAATCGCATAAGTGCATGAGATAATTAGCTTGAGAATTTAGGTTTTTTTCATTTTTCTATATAAAATAATTAGCGCCTAGATTTCTAATTAATCACTCAATTAGGCTTCGGCGGCTAATAAAGCATTCCACCTCCCAAAAGGGGGCCTAGGACCTTTTTCAGCGTTTTGATGGTTTTTGACGCCTAGGCATCACCTATGCGAATGACTAGGACACTTTTTCAAACATTATCACTAAAAATAATAGTGGATGCTTGATTAAAAAAATGAAGTAGAAAAAAAAATTAATGAGCGTAATCTATTTTAGGTATGATACCAAATTTTCAACAGTAAAACCCCACATCTACCGCTAAATATACAGATAAGGGTATATGAACGCCGCTATTTCAGATTGGGCCCCATAAATATTGGGATATAGTAGATCCGGATATTACTGTTACTGTCAAAAAGTTTTTAATTACATGACAGATACTAGGAAAGTTAAACGACACACATGCATGCTTGATACCGAAGGTTTTCCAACCCACTAAAATAACAAAGTACATTCATATCGCTCTATGTGATTTGATTTTTAAGACTTGTACATAGGTTTTGGCGAATAGGCTCAAGCCACTACTGAACCAAATCATTGATCCATGCCAGAGTGCGTTCATATCAGGTAGGCTCATCACTAATAATAAACTGGTTGCGAACGAGAAGACTAACTACTTGTGGACAAAACAGTAAGGAAATTCTAGGCAAATGACATTGAAGTTGGATGTGAGTAAAGCCTATGATCATCTGGAGTGGAGCTTCCTCAAAGTTGTCATGCACCGCTTACGGTACCTGACCCAGTGGATCGATCTGATCATGACCTGTGTAACTATAGTACAGTATTTTGTTGTCATCAACGACTCACTCAGAGGTCCAATCACACCATCTCGGGGGCTGATACAGGGAGACCCAATCTCTCTATACCTATTCCTTCTTTGTACGTTTGGTTTATCAGATCTGATTAGGCGAGCCCACCACGAAAATGAGCTACAAGGTATTAAGGTCTCAAATGAGCACCAACTCTACACCACTTTTTTGTTGATGATACATTTCTCTTTACCACATCGTCGAGTAGATTGTGTGACACCGCCAAAGAAATATTGCAGCTTTATGAAGTAGCGTCTGGTCAGTCTATCAGCTAAAGTAAGAGCAGTGTTTAGTAGCCAAAATATGGATGAAGGAAGCTAGGAAGAATTGACACAAGTGCTAGGTATGGAATTAGTTCCATACCATGAAAAATAATTGGGACTACCGACACATGTGAGCTGGAGTAAAAAGATAATGTTTGCATATGTCAAAAGAACAAGGTTCGGGACAAGTTAACTTGATGTAAAAGGGTCATTGTTGAGTGCAGCGGATAAGGAGGTTTTGATTAAAGCAATGGCATAAGCCTTACCTAATTATGCCATTAACTGTTATTTTCTCCCTAAGACTTTTTGTGATGAGTTACAGCAGTTGTGCGCGAACTTTTATTGGGGTGATACAACTCATAGGAAGAAAATTCATTGGTGTACATGGGACCATATGTGTAGACTGAAAGGACAAAAAAGGACTAGGTTTCCGGAGCTTGTATGCCTTTAATCTGGAAATGTTGGCAAAACAACTATGGAGAGTAGTGAAGAACCTGGACTCCCTAGTGAGTCAGATATATCGAGCCTGGTACTACCATTCATGCTCATTCTGGGAGGCTAAAGCGGGTGGTTCTTCTTCTGACACATGGCGTAGCCTATTAGCTGCTAGGCCGGTGTTAGACCATAGAGCTCATTAGTCGGTAGGCGGTAGTACTCTATTATGGCTTAAGAAAACAATTGGTTATCCCGCCCTGGTCAGCTTAGACCAGAAACACCGTTGAGGTACCCTACGACTATCTGTTATGTCTCTCAATTTATTTTTTCTAACCGCCATTGGAATGTCCCGTTATTAGAACAATATCTAGAACCTTGAAATGTGGTGGCAGCGTGGTCAATATTGTTAAGTAGTCATATGGGACTGAATAGATTACTTTGGCACCGATTGCTAGGGGTGAGTATAAGGTAAGCTTGGGATATATCACTACTAGAGAACTGATAGTCCCACCTTAGCAAAACATGCTCATACTGCAAGCTCACTCCCATTTCTATAAGACCTTCTGGAAGACACAAGTAGCTCATATGGTGAAGGTATATGCATGGAAGGCTTGGAAAGGTTTATCCTTGTTTGTACGCAACTGAGATATCAAATGGTGGATGTCCCTCCAGAATGTGCTTTTTGTGGAGTATCCAAAGAAACAGAATTGCTTCTCTTCAGGTTTGTAGGTGCACCGAGTCATTGATTCAACCTATTATGTGACGAGTTGGCTACACTACAAATTCTTTTAGTGGTTGGCTAGTAGCATGTGATACTAGCCAGTCGGAAGCCCAGTTTGTGAAACTTATCGCCATGATGTGGTTTCTTTGGAAAGTAAGAAATGACAAGGTCTAAAAATCAGGTGGAATTCGTGGGTGATACGGTATGTATACAAACCCTCATCGTTCATTACTGATTTGGCCATTTTATAATGGGGTTAGCTCAGCAAATAGAGGGTCATTACTCAACGCTATTTGTGTAGGTGGATGCTGCCTTTAAAGCATGACAATTTAGTCTGAACCACAATCTTCACTCGGTCTGTTTCAGCTCGGACTCCCTTATTATGGTCAAAGATGTGGACATAATTGCAGTTGAAGACTCCATGGAGGATGTTAAGGATATGCTAACGCAAGCACCTAATTCTATTTTTGTTCATCATCCATGAGAATGTATAGAGTAGCACATGTTTTAATTAGGTAAACGTTATTTAACGTTGTTAATCATACAATGTTCTTTGATACACCAACCTTCCTAGATGGAGGGTTGATGGACAACTGTACCTTAGCTTTATTAAAATTTGCGTCCACCTCAGAAAAGGGTGATGAAAGTCAAATTTTCATTAACAAAATAGGAACCTTTGACATCTTCACCATCACATCCTCTAAAACAGTAACCTCTAAGAGTTGTCACCATTCCATCTCCAGAAAAGGAACCTTCATAGTTGACATCAAACTAGCTGATCCATAACATGAGCTTATGCTTAGACATTGCTACACACAAGAAACTAGAGGGTTTTGCAAGAATTTACTTAAAGCGAGTATTTATCATGGTGGACTGAGTCTATTCACACTCACTTAAGAAGTTTTGGACAATTTCTTATGAAGGATGCATTTCTTTCGGCTCCAAGGTAGAGTGGCGGTCTCCAATCACTCCTATATGGTTGGTCAATTGTTCATGCAAAGAAAGGATTTGAAGGCAACTGTTGCAACCCTAAGTCCAATGCATTTTTTTCAAGGCGAAATTATTTATATTACCTGAACTTATCCGGTTCTAATGATACCTGAACTTTCGAATGTATCAATTATATACCTGAACTTCTAAAACCATATCAAAGTGATACCTCGAACAAATTTCGCCAATTTTGCTGATGTGACAGACGAAATTTTCAAATCCGAAAAGTAGATATGTAATTTCATATTTAATTTGATTTTTTATTTTTTTAAAATAAGTTTATAGATTTTCTTTTCTTTTTTTTAAATTTTTTGACCTTTTTAAATAGTAATTTTCTTTTTACTGTCTCAAATAGTAAATTTTAATTATTTGAAATGATAAAAAATTTCGCATTTACTGAGGTTTGAACTTCAGACCTCTGACTTATGAACACAAGTACACATCACCTTACCACCTAACTACTAACAGATCTTGTAAACATATTTCACGTACATGTATTTATACCTAAATCCAAACCCAAACTCAACTCCTCTCGTCCCGACCCGAAAAACTGCCGCGTCCATCTCGGCCCAACTCACCAGCCTCCTCCTCGCATCCTTCCCGACCCTACCGCCGCCGCACGCCCTCAGACACTGCCCTTCCTCCCAAACTCCCTCGACCCGCCTCCATAAACCCGACCCCATGGTTCACCATCAAGGACATGTTTGGCGGACCTCCGGTGGGCATCGTGCCTGGCGATAAGAGATGTCCATCCAACACGACATCTGCGGAAGTGGCAGTGACGTCAGCAACTGCGACTGCAACTGCGCAGTGGTGATGTTAATGGGACTATCCAGCAAGCCGATCGGGTTCGGGTTCGTGGGTTTTGGGTTTTGGATTTTGCTAATATAAATAAATTTTTGTTGCTAATTAAACTAACAATGTGATGTTGTGTGGTGGTGGAGCACTGATTACTTGTGTGGGAGGTTTCGAGAATAAGCAAAAAAAATTACCATTTGAATAAATTAAAATGTACTATTTAAAACGGTAAAAAGAAAATTATCATTTAAATATTTTAAAAAATAAATGGAAAAGTAAATGAAAAAAGAATTGAAATGGTGGTAAATGGGCAAATTAGTACTTTACCCTTCAAATTTGAAAAATCGTTTGCCACATCAGCAAAATTGGCAATTGATACATTCGAAAGTTCACGTATCACCGAACCGGATAAGTTCAGATATTACAAAAATAATTCTGCCTTTTTTCAATGTATACAAGTTCACTTTTGCAAAATGATAAAGAATTAATAATAAAATACATTTCTCATTTGAAGTATTTTAGATATCTTATCCTGCTCGAAGACAACCGAGGATTCCACAACACTTCTACTCCCTGCAAGAACAAAAAAAAATACATTAAGAACTTTCGCCGAAGAAAATACAAATCTTACATTCAAAATATGCATCTTCTAGTTTGTGATCATGTGGTATTTTCCAGGTGGAAGAGTCATTGACACAAGGATGATCAGCCTGTAGTATGAAAAAAAAAAATCAAAGTAGGTGTTAATGTTAATCTTACAAAAACATATAAAGTGTCGTCAGGATCCATAGATGTGAGTTTTCCCAGTACTTTTTTCAAGTCATCACTGGAATTAATGGTTGGCAACTCATGCTTTCCATCCACGGCCACTAACATTGTAACCTAACCATTGAAAATCAAGTTAACAAAGCATATCAATATCTTTTACATTAGCAATATATAGGCTGGACAAGAAATACAAAAAAATAATAAGAAGTCCTCATCCGATGAAACGTCCGTACTAATCTCAACCTCAACTCAACGTGTACTTGGATCCTCATACTACCATCTGCACATCTACACAGCCCTCTAATGTCTTCCAGATTATATATGTTTGTGTAAGAGATATCGCATTTGTTTAGTTTTGTCTGTGAAGGGGTAATATGAAAAGCATATATGGTATCAATTTCTAAAAATCTAGTTTATTTCTTATAGCTTCATTTTTAGATGTTTGTTAGAAACTGTGGGAATCACAATTTAGTCTTTGGGATCTGTTTTTGCCTTCATATACAATTGAATAATGCTGGATTTAACGGTTGTAATTTGTAATTTACAGGGATGTTGAATGCTCTTCAAAATAAGATATGTGATGACTGATAGAGTTCTTGAAGATTTAATAGTACTCCATACTAATTTATAGCAAGCAAAATTGTCAGCCCCGCCGGTTTTATAATCCTGGATCCACCCTGATACAGGCGCCGCCACTGGAAAATGTTTTACAAGTCAGTGGATGAAAGCAAGGTATACAGCTAGAACACAAAGACTATCCAAAAGAAAACAATAAGGATGTGAAAGCTTACCAATAGAGATTGCACTTGTACTCCTCTGTTACCTGAACTATGTAATAGCAGTCATACAGATGATCAATAAGAAGGTTATTTGAACAAAGTCATATCACTCATATGGAAGATTTTAGCAGTGTCTTTTATGTGAGCAGAGTCCATTATGTATTTTTTGTTTTTCTCAACAAATGAAACAGTACACAGTAGAGAATATGAAGCAAAAGCATATCTTAAAATTTCTCTCTAGAAGGTCGGGAAAAGAAGGACTTACAATCATGCCCGCCTGAGCACACATGTAGAAATCATAGTTCCTCGGATGCACAATTTTTGTATCGACAACAGTCCTTGAAAATAGAGAATGAGACAGATCAGGATAACCAGATTAATCGTAAAAGAACCGTATCAAAATCAAAAAGTAAAAGACCTGGTGGAACATTATCAGGGGAGTTAGTCTGGAATAGCTTTGTCTAATGATTCTTCTGAGCCACAATCACAGTAAACTTTGGAATATGAGGCTCCCCGAGGTACTGGTAAGCCTGTAAAGTAAATATTGGCCACATCAATGTTGAGAGTAAGATCAAACAATTTCCACACACCCTGTAAGCAGGTATTGGGGCCAAGCCACGGTCCATCAAATACAGTATCAAAATATAGTTATCGAGTTGGTATTTCTGATTTAAGGCTTTTCTCAGTTGATTGTAAACAATAGATGACAATAAAATGAGAAAGTGGCCTCAGCTCATTGATTCAGTAATCGAGAGGAGAAAATTTAAGGTCAATTCAAAAGATTGAATTGCAGACAAACCTTTACAATTTGATCTAGCTCAATGTTTAAGACTTGATTAAACTGTGATTCGCTTACTCCATCCTTGAAATTGAAAGACAACATTAATACCAATGAATATGCAGAAAGCCAAACACATTTTAGATGCATCGAATAAAGAAACTAAGGTACTCCAGAAAGAATGATGATATTTCAGGCTTCAAGGTACTCAATTTGATCAGCTAAGGAACACACAGAGCAAATACATACAAACAAAAGACATTAAAAGTCTTACTGCTACTTCTGTGCAGTATTATAGCGGATACATTCCGTACCATTCCCGAAGACAGCAAAACCAATTCCAGAAAACCTTTTATCACACAACTTCAAAAATCTTTTCGATGATTTTGATGCTAATATGAGATCTACTTTAAGATGTTTCAGATTTCCCTTTTCATGGTTTTAATTTTGAGAGACTAAAACATGATAATGAGAATTATTTTCAAAAGAACCATTATTACATTGCCAAAATATCCTTTGATACCTGAAGACAATAACTTGAGTTGGTTTCCGTCCATTGCTGGTCTTATAAAAGACAACAAGAAGTTCCCTGATCACAGGAATGTTCCAGCATTAACTAGTATAATTGGTAATTAAATAGAGCCATGCTTACAATCAATTACTTCACAATGAACATATATATTTCAATTCAGTACCATTAAACTTTACAATCAAGTACCCGTAACTTTCAGTCCACAAAGAGAAAACAAACAACCTTGATGCAATTGATAGAGTGGACGACTCATATATTACTCTTATATTGACTATTCCTCAAGAGTTACAGACTATGTCTAATCATAATCCACTTGTACAGATAACCAATTCATTACCTGATAATGCCATCATGTTTTCCATTTGCCAGTGGCTTGTAAAGAGCATCAAGCATTTCTACCTTGGTAGATTGTGTTCTAACAGCTGCCCTGTATCGTGAAATAAGAGGCCAATTTCGAGAGCCAACAACCTGAAACTCCAATGCACTATTAACATTAATATCACATAACAATTAGTGGATAAGCAGTATTTTGGAAAAATAAGATAAAAATTGACTAAGATTGTATGCACCGCAGCAACTGAAGGAACATCTATTCGGCCAGGAGAACCATGAGACGCATCCATCCCCAAAATCATAGTAGGAGTATCTTCAATCAGATGAACACGTGAGGAGTGCTCTAGTACCAACAAAGAGTTTATTCCTTTCGGCTATGAAAACACACAGATAGAAGAAATCAATAGGGTTAAGAGCTTAAACAAGTAGAGATAACAATATCGAGATCTAGTTTCTTGCCTTAGAATTGATCTTCGGCAGCACATTGGTGAGGTACTGATCATTAACCTTGGAAGGGGAAATGCATTGTGTGACAATCCCAAAATCACCAAGACTCTTTTTCTTCCACGGCCCTATATCATTTAGAATATCTTAAGTAAATAATATCATTACACAAATGAATAGTTCATTATCATTAAACATATGAAAACCATACCATATATATCAAAAGTTTTTCTCTGGTAAAACACAAAGAATGAATTTAGGTGCACCAGGAAGCTTAGTTCGAATTTGTTCAAACATCTTTTCAACTCTTAAGACAGGGGTTTGTCTTCTGGACTGCGGTTCTTCCTCAAGCAGTGTAAAGGGACGCTCAATAATCTCCAGAGAGAAAGAGAGAGTTATCAGATTAATGCATGGCAGGTATGCAGAGTGATTGAGTTCAATGCCAGAGTGCTTGGTGAAAAAGTTAAACACAGTGATGTCTGCAGTTTCCCCTTAACTTGTGCCATCGCCAATTTTTAATTTCATAGGAAAGCTTGAGGAAAGTAATACAGAATTAGAAACCTTTGAGGTGGTAAAACACTCAACAGTGGAAGTCCTTATAAAAAAGGACTATTATCACAAAAGTTCTGATAAGTCTCATTCTTCTTTTCTTCTGTAAATCTAACACTATGCAAAGCACTGCAACCACTTTTTATGAAATGGGGTAAAATCTCCTCTAAAACACATGAGAATGACAGTATCCATCAGACAAACCATGGTCCATAACTACACCAAGAACAGAATGACAGTTATTATAGACAAATCTACCGAATTTAACCACAGGTATAAGCAACCTAAAGCAATCGGCAATAAAACTACAAAAATTTCATCCACATAAACAGACGATCATAAGACACAAACTTAAACAGAAAATACGTAATATTTAGGCGTCTCAAACAAACAAGAACCATAAATAAAAACAAGCTAGCATGTAAATAAAATCAAATTACAGTCACTAGAACAAAAGAGAAAACCATACAGTAACCGAGAAACGAGACTAGAAGCAACGGCACAGAAAACGAAACAAAGCACAAAACGAGAAGAGCACAATTTCGCCCGGATGAGTAATCGTTGCCGTCTTCGGAGGTCTCCGTTTTTGGTTTTAAAACTCGGAGCCTCAGAGAAAGGAGAGAAATGAAAAGAGAGTGAGACTGTGATACATTTTGCTGCAATTTATAATTTCAAAATTTAGAGAAATAATACCGAATTTGTATTACTCTGGAAAACTCTTCTGTTTTTCGGTCCTTGGAGAGAAGCGAATCATTGGCCGTTGATTATGATTTGATCTTAATCATGGCGCTATCTACCTCTTGGCTTAAAATTTTCGAAAAATCCCGACCCAAACTCAACGAGCTTGGAGTTGGGCTTGGGCAGCCCGGTCCAGCCCATTGCCGAGTCCTAATTGACCAAAAGCCAATAAATATTGAAGTTTCGCTGAACTAACTATTTATCAACTTAATTGTTACAATGCCTTAAACTACTACTTTCTATCTACTCTTATTCGTTTCCATAGACAATGCCAAGGTTTCATTTTATTCTAAGCAACATTAGTTTTTTTAAAAACTTTGGTTAAATGATTGATCGTGCATAGAACCAGTCTTCTTTATCTTTACAGCAATCAAGTATTCACGACATTTAGAGTTTTTCATTCTAAATATTCATACTTTGTGAAAGTTGGTTGCGACTTATCAAAGTCGCGACTAGAGAAGCTCTGTTAGAGTTTTTCTAGCGAAGCACCCCATCCTTTTTTGCAAAATGAAAGGATATTCTCACATTGTATTTTCAAGGCATCAATAATGATGCTGCGGTGCAGGCTCTCATTTGTGTTATTTGTCATAAGTGACCTACATTTGTCTTCCTCAACAAAACAAATGTTGACGATAAGGAGTACATGAATTGGGTGAGATTGGAGACTAGTTATCTAAATAGTGAGGCTGTGGCTAGTGCTGGTAACTCGAGAGGATTGGTGATGCTATGGAGGGATGGATAACGGGTGAAATTCAGAGATAAATCTACGCATTTTGTAGACGTGGAGGTTTATTGTACCGTATCGAACCATACGCGAGATCTCATTGGATCCCTAAGTGATGAAAGCTCATTACCTTATGTGCTTATTGCAAATCTAAACGAGTTGTTGGATGCGTCAGAGCAAGAAAGAGGCGCAGACCGTAGAAGGAGTCAAATGCAAGGGTTCAAGGATGCCATTGCTTATGTTAATCTGATTGATCTAGGCTCTGTCGAAGCGACACATACATGGAATCGGGGACCGGTGCATTCCAGACTCAATAGGTCGATAGCAACGCCCACATGGAGCGACATCTTCTCGGCTGCATGGTTGGAACATCTTAATCCAATCCAGGGTGACCATATTCCGATTCTGTAGCATGCATGTACTGCAAACACTGACTCCTAATAGAACTAGGAATCAACATCAATTCCTGTTTGAAAGTTATCGGACTGAACATGACGAGTGCAAGTCGGTGATTGAAGAGGGATAGAGCTCATCGGTGAATGGTACACCGACTTATGTTGATTGGTAGGTGTTGTCCTTCATGGTGGAGATGATCATTTTGATTTGGGAAAGATTATCGATGATGTTGTGGCTTAACATCCTTTTCCAAGGTGTAGTTTAGTTCATGTTTATAGAGTGAATAATACTCTAGCTCGTAACTTAGCCTCTTATAGTTTGTTATTTAATTATATTTATTCTTACTGGGGCTTGGATTGGGAATGCCTTAAAGCAATTATGGCTATTTTTGGCCGAAAGTTGTATGAATTGATTTCACTGAAATATATTGCCTCGCGTTTTACCCTAAAAACACAACAACATAGTTTGAATAAAAATGGACCTGGAATTATGTACTAGTAATAGTGGCTTTGAGGTCCTTTTTAACGATGATCAGTGGTTATATGTCCATTTTTCTAAGTTCTTCCACGTTGACGATCATCGGTATTCATATGAATCATATCAAATATGATACTAGCAAACTACAAGTATATTGTCATGTTGAATTATACCCTTATTAGATTACTAGTCGTGGGTATGGCTTAGTTTCTGCAGTTACCAAAGAAGCTAAATCGAGCAAAAAAAATATTCTGGAATGTACCCTAGAATTATTTTTTAGAAATGACACGTGTCAAGATACTAATGGTTGTCTTTGTCAATTTTTTTCATAGTTGATTGAGCTTATGATAAGCTCAGTCAAGGGAAGGATTATTTGTTAGAAATGATACATGTCACGATACTAATGGTTGCCTTTGTCAACTTTTTTCATAGTTGATAAGCTCAGTCAAGGGAAGAACTCTCTCTCTCTCTCTCTCTCTCTCTCTCTCTCTCTCTCTCTCTCTCTCTCTCTCTCTCTCTCTCAAATGCTACCACTGTTTACGCCAGACAACCCACTCGACCCCATCCGGCTGAAAACCCCAACACGTCGAAGCTTCTCAACTTTCTGCTCTCCAGCATGCACCTCAACCGCACTCTCCTCCGCCTAAAGGCGACAATATCTACCACTAGGTTGCTACCATCATCTATCCTCCAGGTTCATATTCACAAAGACAACACCTTTTTGATTTATGGGATTTGGTTTTTGTGCTTCATTGATGAGATATGGGATATAAGGTCTTTATTTTGAGAGGTTTTGGATGTTGGGTTGGTGATGAATTTGATTAGTTTTGTAGTACCCAAGTTCCTAAGCTTGATTTATTATTTGGTTTTGGTTAGAAAGGTCGTGCTTGATGAGTTTTATTTTTGTGCTTCATTGTAGAGTTGTGGGATGAAAGGTACGTACTTTTGGGAGGTTTTGGATGTTGGGTTAGTGATAAATTTGAGTAACTTTTTACTTTCTGAACTTGATTTATTGTTTGGTTGGAGGTTGTTGGTACTTGGCCATGACTTCGAATATGTTGTACTAGATGAACCTCCCAATGAGGCTCAGCGTCTCCGTCGTCGCCGGTGTGGGGCCACTTGCCACCGAGAGCTTACCTAAACCTAAAGAGAGACAAACTCTTGGTCCGAGATGACGACAATGACAACAACCATGAGATGGATAGAGTATACGATCAAGTAGACTTAGCTTATCATAAACTCAGTCAAACATAGAGGAAGTTGAAAAAACCAACCTCTAAAGTTGCGACACATGTCAGAAGAAAAAAATTAGCCATGGGGTGCTTAGCCCTAAGGTGCATAGCAGCTTGATCCAACGAACAATAATAAACTTAGCACCACAAAGTAGGATAGTCTATTGGAGTCTAATTCTCTAGGGCAGGAATACGCTAAAACGAAGCATCAAATTAACACTTCATACCTAATCTAACACTTTCAATTTAAAACTCTATAGATGTAGTATTTTAAGCAAGTAAGGATCATTCTAACCGGGGATTGAATGATCCATGCAATATTTGTGTAAAAGAAGGGGGTTTAAAGATTGATTAATTACATATGTTCTCTATCTAAGATTCTACCTAAATATGTCATAAATATAACAAGGAATTCTAGGACTCTAACATGCATTGACTCATAGACAAGCAAACACACAAAAAGACCCTTAAAAATCTAAATCATATTTAAGACAAAAATAAGCCTAATTACTATTTACAAGTGATCACCTTATTCCTCACCTTCACTCGATCATGGCATATACATCTCTTAATAACCTGCGACATTCTATCACTCTAACTCTCAATACACATGTATATCATCTTTACTCGTGCTCGAGATACCCTATACACCTTTTGACCTAGACTCAAGATATCTAAAATCAAAGCATTAAGAACCAAATACACATGCATATTTTGACTAAGAGTAATAAAAACACATGGAAGATTTATTGAAAAACATATAATTCATAAAACTAAAATACTTCAAACCAATTCACAAAATCAATGTACAAATACAAATAAGAGTTACAGAGTAAAGAAATCATTGTTACACTTTTTCTCTTTGGGATACCCTATAGATAGAAGTGTGACGCCTTTGATGAAGAGCTCAGGATTCTCTATACTCAATGGAGGATCACCTTCATCAAGAAAGACACTTAGGATACCCTATATGTTGGAGAAGAAAGCTAGGAAGGTGGGATGTGGTGTAACTCAGTTTTGTAGGAGAGGGATTGCTTTTGTGGAGAGGGAGAAAGTTTCTTGGCAGAGCTTCGGCTATAGAATAAGTGATACCTAATGAGAAACTCTAGTCTTTCTTATATAGGCATTACAAATGGGTTCTCCTCTCCAAACTAGGTTTTCCTACTCTACCTGGGTAAACTTGGCAGCTTGCAAAGAGTCGCACTTTTTCAGAGTTATAGACCTCCAAAATTTGTGATTTTTGACTCGTTGGAAAGAAGACTCAAAGAGATTTCTAACCATATGTTGATCATCTTCTAAATCCTCTTGAGTTGGTCCCAATCATCCATCTATCTTGTATAGGCTTCCTCCCAGCTGTTTCCAACCTTCGGAAGCTTCATTTTCCTAGTCAACGTAGGAATGTTTTTCCTAGTCAACCTATGACTTCTTTTTCTTTCTCTATTTTCTTCACAGAATATTTGTGGCAGAATTCTTCCTCTCCATTTTTGCTGTGTCTTGCATATTTGTAGACTCCTTTACTCGGTCTCTTTTACTCAAAACCTAAAAATAACAAAATAAGTCAAAACTAATAAACTAAGCAATTAACACAATCAAATGTAGAGAATAATACATTAATCAATATGCCTAAAATGCATAGATCAAGCGTTGCCCGTCAGACTTTCCATAAACAGGTAACAGTACGTCGCAAGGGCGAGCAGATGATTACCTCCCTCCTTGCGGTAGGTTCATGGTGAGGTTTCTCACTACGTAAGTCCCCCTTAGATTTCAATATCGGCTGTCTTTCCTCCATTTCCTTTAATCTAGATTTGGCCTGCATGTATCGCTGATGCTCGAATTCTCTTGCCCTCTCGAGCTCCATGCATTTTCGCATTGTCAACTCGTACTTGTGCTCCATTTCGCTAACGCGCCTTTCAACCTCTGTTGCCACTCCTTAGTCTGCCGTGACGAGTTGCTTGCCTGCCCGTTGTACCAGCGCGGGCTCCTCTATCGTTCCATCTGTTCCCGGGGTCAAGTAGAGGATATTTTGTTGCGTATTTGGCGTCATGCCAAGAATGAGGAACGTATCCATGATTCGTGACTTGCTTTCGTTGATTTCTTCGTGGTTGGAAGGAAAAAAAATTCTGTATGGATTCCCACAGACGGAGCCAATGTTAATATCCAAAACTAAAAGGAGCTTTTGATATTGAAACAGGGATGATTATTGATGATTCTCTATTTCGATTCCGCTATTCTCTTTCGTTGATCTCTTTCGGTGATCATTCTCGGGATTCACTTTCGATGTTTGCTTTTGCTACCACTTTGCGCTCTCTCTTTATCAGTCGCTCGCGCTGCTAAGAAGGACAACCATTAAAGAGAGACCAGGTGTGCCGGCCTTCAACCCTCCGATGCCTAAGTCGATAACGATATATAAATTTAACTGAGTAACGATGTGAAAGAGTAATGAATACATACCATTAATGTTGAACCTCTAGACTTATAAAGGTGGTTGAGGTTAGGTCCCTTGTCATTTCTTCGATGTTCAATGTTCTTACTCTTTTGCTGAAGTGTTCTTTGACAGCACCTTAGTTGGGCGTGTGAGCAGAGTTGACTCCGAATCAGCATTTGGGCCGGTCATCGAACTTGTTGCTCTTTGGGCGGTCTGTGCTTCAGTGTTGGCGGTGAGACTTAATTACGCCACCTTGATTGGTTAAACACCTATGTAATGAGGTGATTAAGCTGGTATAGGTATATGTACATAATAATATAAATAAAAGCTAATCATATTATTGGTTTCGTTCTTCTTTCTCCCTCTCTCACTGTGGGTCGGAGCCTTTTAAAAATATGAGACACCGTGAAGCTGATTAGCGCCCGAAGGCTTCGAATTCATTGTCCACAAAGAAGTCGCCAAGGTCTCTCAGACCATTCGCAACATGCCCACTTCTCCTGTTCTCCAGGTAAACCAAATCAGACCAAAACAAGGCCTAATCTATCATTCTACAAATACAGTCTGCAATTGGTGACAAGGTTTCAATTTGAATATTCTCTATCGGTTTGAGCAGGGAGTTTTGCAGAGACAAAACTAGGCGAGGTGACGTTTCGTGAGATCAACACTACCATTCTTGAGAAGATATGCAATTATTTTTTATTGGAATCTTCAATTCGCCAGGTTCTTATTCTCCAATTCTCTTTTGGATTTGATTTCCCTTATGTAGATTACTATAGCTGATGTTATTAGAAATTTAGTGCTTTGCGAATTGAATTTCATAAATTTGAGCTAAATATCACAACTGTAACAATACATATATTAAAAGCAATGTGATTTTCAAGCCTTTTATAAAAATAGTTCCAAGGCCTACATTACCAACTCTATAACAAGTCAAAAGAAAATGAAAACTCGGTCTTGGTTCGAGTGAGATCATGTTCTTAAGTTAGTGCATTTTTGTGGTATTCTTTGTTTTTTGTATAATGCGTCTCACTTTTGTAACTTTATACTTCATTCATTGTGAATTATGTTCACACCAAATGTACATCCAATGATGAGATGAACCACAATATAGGAGTGAAAAAGAGGTGTTATAAGAAAGATATTGGTTAGGTAGATAATGTACTTCTTTGAATGATATTGCTTGTTCAGTATTGGAGTTAGAGAAGGTGTATGTGTCCCTTGCAACAAATTGAGTTGGGGGCCTCATTTGGTTGATATATACATAAAATGACTATGGTTGCTGGATCGAAGTTTAAACCAATCAGCATGTAGCTTGATGGGAAAGAAGTTTTCCTTTCATCACTGTCATTTCATATGTTTTTAACTTAGTTTGGTTGTTACATTGACAGTGGGAAGCAGATCGAGTTTCATATTGAACCGGAACTGACTCTGGAGTTGATGATGGCGGCCAATTATCTTCATACATGAAGATTTTATCCCCAGCCTCGTGGGCGTTTACCATCTTATTTATCATTGTAAGGGATTGAAAATGAAAATAAAAGAGATACGAATTTCATTGAAGGATTCATTACAAGCGATTCATTGAAAGGATCATATAAGCATAACAAAAACAATCAGTAGTACTAAATGGGAAATCCAATCATCAGCATGATCAGATACAAAAAGACTCGCTCTCTGCTCTATCTCTACTCTGTTTTCTCATCTTTTCTGCCCTTACAAAATTTAGTCACAAACTTCATAAAACCGAAAAAGAGCCACCCGACCAACTTCATGAAACCGAAAAAGAGCCATCCAGCCAACTTCATGAAACCGAAAAAGATCCATCCAACCAACTTCATGAAACCGAAAAAGATCCATCCAGCCAACTTCATGAAACCGAAAAAGATCCATCCAGCCAAATTCGCTGGCAATCCACATATACCTGTTCTGATAAACCAGACAACCAGTATATGTGCATTTAGTTCACCAAAAACTTTGATCAAAAGTTTGGGGCAGTGTTCCTCAACAAAATCTTGAAATCTCTTGTTATCTTCTTGAATCTGAGCCAATAGCCACTCACGAGTGAAAATTTCAGGGTGAACGGGTTTTTTCCAAAACAAAATTCTTGCCCAAATTGCTTCATATATATGGTGTTTTATGGTAGCTCTTATGGTAGCTCTTATGATTGGTGGTGGGACAGACACCACCAAGTTGTAAAATGATACGAGCACCCACATACTATGAGGTAAGCCACCGGTTAGAAAAATATGGGCTACTAGGTGGCTGCCCGCCCCTTGGGGCGGTGTTACTATAATTGTTTCAATATGTAATAGATCTTGTATGCAGACAATAGATGAAATGAAATATGATAGGAGAGAGATGTGATATATGAAAATATAATTATCTATTTATAGTATGAATGTCAGAGATCCAAACTTAGTATTATGCAAAATAGCACTTACAATCACAAATGATAAGAATAACAATTTCTTATTTACAATGATCATTGTAGTCTTTCTTTACATTATGAATACTTTACATTACTAAACGTGTACAACCATAGTAGTCCTGCCTAAGAAGTTTATTATTTGAGAAAGAAAGAATAACTGAGATGAATTGTTGCACCACCAATTCCCTGTCATTGAGGATAAAAGTCTTGCCTCTATCCATTCCATGTTTTTTGAGGATTTGGAAGCCTCGCCTAGATTATGAGAATCACAGACTTCAAATATGTCATTCCTAGAAGCACAATTGCAATGAACGTGTACATGTTAGATGTATGGCTATCATATTGAAATATATGTTGATGTGGCTATCATATATTAAATAAGGTTGATGTGGCTAAGATGTTACTCAATATTAACTAATCTACAAAAAATGAGTGACAACCATTGATATCAGAGATACGTCATTTAGTAGATACTAATTAATACTACATTTCATCCACGGTTATAAGAAAAGCTTGTATGTTGATGCAAATTCTAAAATTGATAGAAGTCCAGCTGGAAAATTGACCTACCAGAGTGAGCAAATGCCTCGATGAAGACCTGATTGAATATAAGCCTTCGGGTCGTCACCGAGTAATGATCAGGTCGAGTACAATAGAAATATGAAAAGAGACATGGAAAGATATCATACCCAGTGTTATAATCAAATAGACATACATATACTACGAAACATACATAGTTGAATGATCGAGCAACCCATACTTCAAAATCCCCAAAAGATAAAAAAAAACCGATCAAAGAAGCCATAAAAACACAAATGAGATCCAAACATAAAACACAACAAAGATTGACTGAGTAGACACATCTGAATGCTATTTGTCAAATATATGAAAATTATTCAGAACAGTGTTTAAGTAATTTCAACAATAAGATGTACATGAAATTTCAATTGCCAAGAAAAAGTAATAAATAATGCGAAACGGACATGGCCAAAACATATAAAGATCGGCGTAGTCACTGATAGGGGCATATCTATCCGGATAGAGGATAGTCTAGCTGGATAGAGGATAGTCTAGATCGATTCATAGATAGATTTCTATCCATATAGATAGGTATCTACAGAAGGAAATTATCAACATCATCTCAATTGCCTTTGGTAGTCCTGAAAGCCTTGGAAGACGGCGCATGCCTGTAGACAAAGAATATTAATAGATTCAGCCAACACATTATGATGCTACTTTACAGCTTTGCGTAGAACAAAGTTTAAACCTCCAAACCCTAGAATTACACCGAGTATCAATTCTGGCAAGCCACGTTGAGTTATGAGAGCAGCAATATGTGACATCCATGTGTGAAATATACAAATTATATGATTTAGATCGAAAACATCAATTCAATCCAGCCAAAATTTAACAAAACTAAAACTAAAAACTATCTGCTTATGAGGCGGAACACGCACCAACGCCAACTTCAAGCCACCTCGAAGTGCAAGTCCTTCCACGATAGCAACAATCAGCTTCTTGCAATCTATTAACAGTACAAATCATTGAATTACGTGCAAGAAAGGAAATATCCACAAAGAATATATGTCTACTAAGAATTTCTTCCTCAAGTTGGACCTATATCTAGTGATGTGAAACATTTATTCTCTTGGTAACATCTATATGTAGCCAACCCTTTAGGCCACTGACAACTCACTCACTTTCTTTTTTGGGAAACACAAATTAATTGCTACTAAACTGAAATGTTTGCATTTAGTTTAATAGACAAACGGCTTTGAAGTACATTTGTAACCAAGCCACTACATTAGTAAGCAAATGCATAACTTCTTCGATTCTTGGAAAGAGTTACAGCGATAGACTCTAGTTTTTCACAAATCAAATGATGTATCCAGGCTTTATTCAGAAAGAAAATAAATTGGAAGTATACATAAAGTAAATTGCTATGAAGCAAAGGTGGTTGACCAAAGGTAAATAAAAAGATGAGATTTAAACCTGGTAATTTAATATCGTATTGGTTCCTTGAGCTTAAGATATGTACAACATGAGCTATTGATGGTTGGCTGTATCTATATATCTTTTCTAAGCCTTCAGCCTCCAAATAACCACCTTCACTTGGCGCAAGGTATTATAATATATCACAATGAAAAACTATTCAAATCGATTGTTAATATATGTACTAAACGGATAGGAAAAATAAAACTACATATGGAAGATTCTGCAACATTAAAATTGAATACCATTCAAATCGATTGTTAATACAATCCTTACCTTTAGCATCTGAATACCTTCTGCGAAAGTCAAACGTAGTGTGTGAGGTAAGTACTACAAATTCAAAAGAAGGCAAATATCAGAATCCAAAATGAAAACAGAATCCACATCAATTCCCATAGATTCAAATTCAAACTCGAAACCAAAAACCCACATTTGAATCTGATCTGAGCAGTATCCTTTTACCCAAATTTTGACATTTGAATCATGATTTTTATTCTATTTGAGATTATGTGCGTGCGAGCCGGTGGCTACGTTAGGAGAGATGCACGCGAGCAGTGAGGAGCAATGGAGTAAAAACAAAATGTTAGCAAACCCACGTTGATGGAACTGAGAGAACGATTGGGCGAAGGATTTTATGGGGATGGGTTAGGCACAACTGGTTTAGAGATTGAGGGTTTATCAGATCGAGTGAGAGAGAGGAGGATGAGGAGAGTGGGATCGCAAGAGAGAGAGAGAGAGAGAGAGAGAGAGAGAGAGAGAGAGAGAGAGAGAGAGAGATTGTAGATGACCACATGAGTGAGATGGTAGATGACCATATGAGTGAGATAGTAGATGGCCCTAACACTCATTTGTGACAATGCCCAGTAGAAACTATATTACGACATGAGATCAAACTCTTTGATTTACCTGATTAGATATTTCTCGTAGATTTAATGCTGCAAAGGGTGTTCTTCACAATTTCTCTTGGAAGGGAGCCTATCCCTAAATTTCTAAAGCCAAAACAGACCCAAGTCAACCGACAACACAATTCAGCACATGCAAAACTCAATTTTTTGTTGTGCAGCATTAAATTCAAATTGAACCAAAATCAAGCCGAAGAAGCTAAGAAATCAGAAACATGGTAAAGCAAATCAAATATTAGGACGGAGAAGATCGATGGATATATACCTTGTTTAGACTAAAAAATCGAATTGTGCTGATAGGCAGCATAAATTTGCCTCAATAAAATTTACCTCATGCTTGATCAGAAAAACATACCTGTTATTTGTTTCTCCTTCGTACTTTTGAAAACTGGAGTCCCCTAATTATCTCCGATCTCTGCAAAGATTAGCAAAATACCCCCATTAATCATGTTCACCATCTATTGATCTAAGATTGACATTCACAGCTGGATTGTGCACTCATAAGAACTCAACTGACAAATTGAATACATTATCATCCCTAAACCCACCTCAACCTGAATCAAAACCGAAGACCAACTCTACCAAGTTTAGTAATCCCAGGCTGTATTTCACCGTATGAATTCAATCGCTGTATATACAAAACTCATTGCCGACACACAATCAAAAACCCATATACAAACCCAGAAAAGAGTGATCAGATTTGGTATTGAATACCTATTTTGCATCTATTGTTTGTTACTACCACCCGTATTGTTTTCAAGCAGTTCTGTAGACAAAATCTTATCACCTATCAAAATCAATCTCTCTTCCTTATTTTTTCTATATTATGAAAGAATTCAATTGGAACATGCATTCTTTATCATCAAGGTCTTTAAATTTCCTTCTTACTATCTGTCTTTATATATTTTGTGTTAAGTTTAACAAATAGATTCATAAATTGTATCTGTGGTTATAGAAATACAAATGAAAACATAGCATAAAACCCATATACAAACCCAGAAAAGAGTGATCAGATCTGGTATTGAAAAGGTATTTTGCATTTATTGTTTTTGCTACTACCACCCGTATTTTTTAGCCATATGAACACTGATTTGTTAGGATTGAAGACATCAATCAAGCTATACTACTCCTGCAAAATCACACACAACTAAGACCATGACTAATTCATAATCACACATACAAACCACACACAAATACATAATCACACACAAACTCAACACCCATACGAAAAACTACAAATCTCCTACACCCAATCGAAACCAATCAGATCAAGTTGCTGCTAAAATCTAATAAATTATGGTGTTATTCAAAGAATAATTGCTTGTATGGGGTGTTTCTCAGCTTGGGAAATCTGATATCAGTTCAAGAGGAGAATAGATGAATCGAGTGCGAACTAACCTAAAGCAAAACGTAAGAGAAGGATAGAGAAGCAAGAGCCCGGAAAGGAGGAGAGTAGATATCACGATTGAGAGAGCAGATTGCGAGAGCGAGATTGGAGATCAACAACATCACAACCTTATTGTCCGTAGACTGAAAGGTTGACGACGACGAGAGCACCAATGTCCAGGACGAATCGGTTTCAGATTGTTGATGGTGCGGTATCAAATCGAGAATAGATAGGAAATAACAAAAAAGTATAAGCCACAATCTGCATTGTTTACTCTATAACAATCTACAGTGTAATGAAACAAAACACCTGACTTGTTAGATTACACAAAAAAAACTGTAGATCTAATCAACACTGACTTGTTACAAAAACAGAACTCAATTTCAAGAACCTAAACAATATTACAATGTCTTATTGACAACACCATATACATGTTGTCCTTCCTGCCCTATTATTAGAACACCTCTTTATATCCATCCAAAACTCTAATCGCATAGCTTAATTTAAGCTGAAATAGGTAGAGATGCTCTATGAATACATATGAACTTTTAATTTGCCCTAATATGTATGGATCTTGTGTTTTTTGTTGTTGCTTTTATAAATAGAAATAAGAATGTTTTGGATAAGTCATCGTGCTTCTGATTTGGTTCTTATTTAACGGCCTTGCATTCAAAAGGATCAAAGTCGTTAACAACTAATTTTGATCCACTTTGGTGCTCTTTGTCAACCCTTAAGCTAAATCTGACAACTTTTTATGATCCACATTTTAACAGAATATGAGAATATCCAAATGACATCTACTATTTTTCGTATACATTTGTAGACATTGAATAGTCTTTGCAAAGAAGTCTACTTGGGCTTGCAGCAATTGAAAATGTAAACTAAAAGGAAAAGACAAGCAAACAGAAAAAGCAAGATCAAAAGAAATAAAACAACCATATATTGCCATAATCGACACATATTAGGTGCTCAAGAAGTATAAACATCTTGATCTTGTCATCATACTTTCAAGTGTGTAAATATGATGAACAACAATATGCAGTTCACAAACATGACAACACATGTACCGAGTGATCATATATGCTAAGCTTAATGAAATGGGAATGGCCAGATAAAGTATATGTAATTATCTTACTCCACCAGTACACTTTTATAACTTCCAAAAAATTAAAAAAATAAAGAGAACGTCAATATTACCAGAGTTGAGATATGTGGAGAGAACCTCTGAATCAACTTTCCTCTTTCATATGAACTATCCAGATGAAAGTGCAAACGAAGATAAATTGAAGTCGTGCATTGGGTCGGGTTAGTAAGTCCCGGTTCGCTCTCTACTCCACCAGCCTTGATCAACAAATATATACCAACACTTAAGAGTTTATTTCTAGAAAGATGAAGGAAAGCAGTTGCTCAACGAATTCCAGAGAATCCACAATCAAACATAAAAGTGAACCTCCTAAACAATTGAATCTGGCATACACAAAATCAAAAATATAAAAAAATATGAAAAACAAAGAAAAAAAAGTCCAAAACGGAGGCATGGAGACCGTAGCGGAGAACTGTATTGTTTTTCTTATAGCAAAACAAAATGATCTCAAACAAATAGTCATTGCAAGAAAATTGATGTATTTGAGTCTGCCATGTACTTACTCTTATACAGTAATTCCTTCAAAATCATATAGGTATATAAACTTGTATAACACAGTTAGACTTCTCCAAACTAATGTCAAAGGTGAAATAGCATTCTACCTTATGGTTTTGCAGGCAATATTCCAATCGAATTTGGCAAACTGTAAGGTATTCAACAATAACCTTTTCAATTACGGTATAAACTATGTGAATTGAATTGGATTCAAACAATAACACTTTCTTGCAGTGTAACAAACTTGTAACAGACAGATTGCAGGCAAAGCCATACATTTCAAACAATTAGTTAAATGAAGAATGATTATGACTTACAGTCGGTCAAATAGGAAGATCACAGAAATTAGGGATACCAAACTGCTTTACAACCTGCAAAACATTAGATCAAACTACTTCAAAGAACATTTCCAGCCATTTCCAGCCATCAAAATCAGTAGATCAAACTTTAATGCCAGTATAAACCAAGACTTGGGTAACCTAAATTTCCGAGCCATTTCCAGCCATCAAAATTTAGTAGAAAGCCTAGGGTCTAGGAAATGCAAGAACATAAATGAAGACTATACAAATCTAGGTTTTCATGACTTACACAATATCAATAGGAATGAATCTGATGGCTCCAATTTCCATCCTGCTGCAATCGCGTCGCCAAGCTCGGGGTTGAGTCCCACCAAAGTGACCGAATTTGAACTCTTCGCGCCTGGCCAATCGTCGACTACGTCTCGGCTAACCTCGGCTCGACATACTTGAGCTTTGGAAATGGCGAATCCAAGTCGAGGTCGAGTAGTGGAACACCGTTGAGGTTGTCGGGTTCTTCAATTGTTCGATTTGAAATCCTCTGATTAAGTCAGAAGCGGTAGTGTTCGAACCACGAAGAAGAAGACTCCAAAGCCCAGTCTTGATTTGGCTTGAAATGGAGGCACGTTTGGCTGACTCCACACGCTTCGCACGATCAAATTTTGTTGACGAATTGCCCCCTATGAACAGGGTTAGCAACAGTAAACCCTTTGCTTCACAAATGTTATATAGTAAATTTTCACAAAATCTTAGAGTTTGGACTTTGCAATGGGCTCTTCATCATCCTTCACGTCCTCATCATCCTTCATGGCTTCATCTGCAGCCTTAGCCTTACAAGTTGCAACTCTCTCTTTCTTCATGTAGAAGAGAGGAGGGGCATGCCTCTGCTCCAAAGGGAGAGGAAGCACAAGCCTCCTCTCCATGGAGAGAGGCATCCTCTTCTTCAACTTCAATGAAGAGAACAGAGATGGGCACGAAGATGCTGCAACCAGAGAAGAAATTCCCATTTCGATCTGAAACAGAGAGAGAGTGTATAAGAATGGGTGCAAATTCATTGTCGTAGACAAACAAAACACAAGCTCAAAATTCAGGTAGACAAACAAATATTTCGAACCGAAATGAGCAAAAACACATTAATGATCTACATGAGAATGAGAATCAAAGTATCCATCAGACAGACCATGGTTCATAACTACAACAAGAACAGAATAACAGTTATGACAGACAAATCTACCAGATTTAACCACAGGAATAAGCAACCAAGAGAAATGGGCAACAAAAGTAGTAAAATATCAAACAGACTATTATAAATACACAAACTTAACAGAAAATATGTACTGAAACAAGAAGCGTCGAGCATGAACCATAAATAAAAACAATCTAGCGTGTAAAATCTCAACAAAATCAAAATCAAATTACAGTAAGTAGAACAAGTACAACAAACGAGAAGAAGCATACAGTAACGAGGTACGAGACTAGAAGCAACAGCACAGAAAACGAAACAAGCTTAAAAACGCTAAACACGAAAAGCACAAAAACGAGCCGAGCAGAATTTGGCTTGATAATCCAAGCATTGCCGTTTCATGTTCTCGTTTGAGCATAGTGTACAAGTAAAAAACAACAGAGGCAGAATTCCAGTAGTTTTAAAACAACGGAAGCGAAATTAGCTACAGTAGAAGGAAGGAGAAAAGCATAGAGCTTTTCATACCGAAATGCAGAGCTAACAATAGAGCAAAGAGCCTAAGAGAGAGAGAGAGAGAGGAGAGCTGGAGAGAAATGAAAAGAGTGTCAGAGTGAGAGTGTGTGAGGAATTTGGCTACTATTTATAATTTCAAAATCTAGAGAAAGAATACTGAAATTCTATTTCACTGGAGGAGGGAATCGTCCGCCGTTGGATTTTGATTTGATCTTAATCAAGCGAGTGATCACGCGCTACGGCTTAAAGGCAGGAAGACTCGTCTGTGGAGGATTAGTTTCTCCTCCCCACCCCGCAGAGCGTTTCTCGCGACGAGGTTGGTTCGGAATATTTCTGACAACTTTCGTCTGAATTTGGACGACCAATTCTGTTAGGGGGTATTTACGACATTATAATTGCTGCTGTGGATTGTTGACCACGAAAGTTTTGCAGACGTCATTTCTTTCTCTTCTTTCTTTGCTTCATTTCGTTGGAACAAAAATTGGGCCTAAGCCCAAACAGCCTACATTGGCCCAAAGCCAGTTTTTATTGAAGTTTTGATGAACCAAACTATTTTTAACTTCGTCACAGTGCCGTAGACACTACTTCTATCTACTCTATCCGTTTCCATAGACAATGTCAATGTTTCATTAAAAAACCAAGCAACATTGTTTGAATAGAAATGAACCTAAAAATTACGTACTGGTAATATTGACTTTGGGATCTCTTTTAAGGATGATCATTGGTGGATATATGTTCATTTGTTGAGTTCTTTGCTGAGATAACAATGATCATTGTTCATACTAACCCATCTAAAGGTGATATTAGCAAACTACAAGTATATTGTCACTTTGAGTTATGCCCTTGCTAGAATACTAGTTGTGGATATGGACTTAATTAGTTTTTTTACATAAAGAACCTAAGTCGAGCAATAGAAAGCTTAGCACCAGGATAGTCCATTTCGATTATCTATCTAAGATCATACCCAACCAAAAGGAATGTGAAATTTGATTTTATAATTGCTTCCAATGTATTAGCTTATATTGTTCTTAAATGAAATATGAAAAGAAGAAGATTATCGTCTTATACTCCTCTAAGAAACATCTTACTTTATAATTTTGTACTGTGTTATATTGTGAAAGATCGATAAAGTTATATATATTTTTTTCTTTTTCTCAGTATAACTTTTTATCGTTGCTAGAATATCAACAAAACATGTCGTATTTACGTAAATCAAAATTAAGCAGATCGAGAGAGAGAAAAACCGAGTCACTGCGTTTAATTGATTTTGTTCCTCTCTCTCTCTCTCGAATCGGAGCTTTTGAAATATGAGGAAGGAAGACACCGTGAAGTGTTAGGAACCATTTCTCATTATCGAGCTAGCCCTTTATTTTGTCCAAGTCTTGTATGTCGTTTGATTTAATTATGTGTCGTAGACTTTGTGTAGGCAGTTGTCGTAGATTCTCTTCTTACCATTGGGAATATTCTGCCAATTCATGTCTTACACGTGCCGCCCATGCAACGTAACCCTAGCTTTATATAGCCTGCTTCGGCACTGCTACAGGGTATCAATCAATCAAAGACTTCAAGCTTTTATCTTAATTTTATTCTCTCTGCATTTATTTCATTTCCGATCTATACCAGTGTTAGGGCTAGGGCTCTATCAACTGGTATCAGAGCCCCAAATCCAATAGGGCCACCCAAGAAGACCGCTGCGACTTCTGGCCACCCAATACGTCGGAAAAGGAGTTAGCCGCTCATCAAGCCGTTACTGATTCTCAACTCCAGACCCTTGTGGTTTCGGTGGTCCCGCGCGCTGAGCAAGGTGCTCTTCGAGCTCAGCGTGAGCAAGAGCGCGAGTTCCTGGAGAGTACGCGTGCTTTGGTGTCACAAATACTGGAGGAAGTTCTTAACCACGAAACTCCACCCCCAACACCACTCTTGCGTCCCTACAGTTTGGGCGTCTCGCAGTTTCAGCTACGACAGTGTCATCCCCGGAGAAACCAAGCAGCTCAGCTAGAATTTCCAATCCACCAGTCATAGATCCAGTCGCTTCCGCCGTGATTGTCACATCTGAACCCCAAACTTCAGCTACCAACGGTATCGGCAGCTCAAAAGGGAAAGAGAAGGTGACAAGCACGTGTCCTGAGCGAGTTGAGGTGCTGGCGAGCTCAACTCCGTTCAGACTTTTGGGCGATGCCATTCGAGCGGGTCACGACGGACTTGGCCCTTGGGTCCCAATACCATATCCAGTGCCCACTCAGCAGCCCATTTTTCCCTCAACACAGCTGGAGATGCAAACATGGCCAGATCCGAATCGTGTATCTTCAAGTTGCAACCCATACCTATATGTTTCCCACATCACCCCCTCAAATACTAGCCTACCATTCACTTACTACCCCCCTTCCTCGGCCACTCCACGATACACCACCACCACCACATCACGATCTTACCCTAATCCACATCCATATTTTCCTTCTTCGTAGTATATGCAAGCTCCACATCATGATGTTCCACAAGCTTTTGGTACGGACCCGTCCTTGCCCACAATGCGCCAAATGCGACTGGAGTTTGTGGCACTTTCAAAGGTGGAGATCAGGTGGAATGGCTCAACAAGGTGGAGTAGTACTTCGAACTGTACCAGATTCCAGCAGAGAGACAGGTCACCTTGGCCTCTATGCACCTTACAGGTCAAGCCTCGGATATTTGGTATATGTTTCGCCATGAATTTCCTTACTCATGGCAAGGGTTAACAGACTTATTAATGAGGGAGTTTAGAGTGGCTAATCAGCTAGATTACCAAGCTGAACTTACCAGAATGACTCAAACAGGGTCTATTGAAGAGTATAAGACCAGGTTCACTAGACTTTCTAGGAGAGCTCGTGGATTCTCTGCAGAACTCTTAATTTCTTGCTTCATTGGAGGGTTGAAGCCGGAAATAATGCATGATGTGCTCAACTAGAACCCGGCCACCTTGTACGAAGCTTGTGAACTGGCTAGACGTTTTGAGGCACGAAATGCAGCTCATCGTGCCATCTATCGCAGCTACAATCCGGCACCACAGGGAAACAATCGCCTTGTAGCTACGCCTAGCAGACTTAACACCATGGTAACACAAGTCACTCGGAACTCGGTACCACCAAACCCACGACCTCTGAACAACCAGCCAGCTTCAAACATAAACAACCGGGTTATAGGAGGTCATCGATTAAGTCAAGCTGAATACCAAGCCCGTCGTGCCAGAAACCAATGTTTTTTCTGTGAGGAACAGTTTCGGCCAGATCACTCTTGTCGATGATCGGCTCAAGCCTTGCTCATTGCAGCTGCAACTGAGGAAGATCTTACACCGCCAGTGGCCGCAGACAATGGTGAAACAGAAGGAGGGGAGGATCCCAATTTAGAGGACCTGGAAGAACCTCTAATCAAGTTGAATGTGGCACTTGGGGAGGGTCCTAAAGAGACCATGCAATTGAAGGGTCTCCTAGCCAAACATATTATTCATGTGCTGATAGATTCAGGGGAAACTCACAACTTTATACACCCCTCATTGCTCAAAACAACTAAGTTAGAGTTGTGCTCTACACATCCATTACCTGTGAGAGTTGCAAACAATGCAGTGGTGCGAACAAAAGGGAGGGTACATACCACAATCCAGTTGCAAGGATACTCCTTCACTGGTGAATTTCATGTACTTGCAGTGCCGAGATGTGAGTTGTTGTTAGGCACAGCATGCACTACTACAAAAATTGTATCACACAACGGTCAAATTGTGTTGTCTGATATTTCAAATTACCGTTGTCTTTACGCGTGCTGTGATGAAATTTCGGGATAACGGTGATGCACCGTCATCTTAACTTTTGAAACAACGGTTATTTCTTCTGATGAAATTTCGGCATAACGGTGATGCACTTTCATCTGTTTGATTTCTGAATTCCATATCATGCCATGTCATGAGGCGCGCTCGCGATTCTATGACAAGTATCACACAATGGTGTGATAGATAATCACACAATCGTTTTAATTCCTTGTCTGATAGGTGATCAAACGGTTAGAGCCTTGATTTGACCATTGTGTGAAATGCTTTTATTCATTGTGTGATGATCTATTCTCAATACACTTCTACAACGCTTTAAAATGCATTGTTTGATTATAATAGACCAAATGAACAATAATTACCAAATGAAATCACCATTTTCAAATAGTTGTAAACCAATACAAATTAAGTAATTAAAAAGAATCCATAATATACATAATGCTCACTACATCTAAACCAGTTAAACATGCATATTGTCTTTGTTATACCTAATATTATGTCTGCAGTATCAAACTACAGAGGTTTAGGTACAGTAGCAACTATTATGAGCTTTCCATCAACCTTGAGCAGTGAAAGGTAAGGATGGAGAGGGTGCAAAGCTGGCACGGTGTCAAGGATATAGTCAAGGCTACTAGCATCTCCCTCCATATCAGTCTCATTGGAGCTCACTCCAAGGCCTCTTCCATCTTCTTATTAGATGAGCTTATCACAGTCACATGGTGCCCCATTGCCTTTGCTATTAGCACACCCAAATGACCAACTCCTCCTAAACCCAATATCCCTCCCCTAACAACCTTGTTTGTCCCCATGAACTGCTTCAATGGACTATAAGCTGCAACTCTGCACATAACAATGGAGCCGCCTGCTCTGGTGCTAGCTTTTCTGGTATCTTGACCACAAACCTGGGCATTGACTGTTATTGAAAGTGTAACTAGAAATTTAGAATC
Organism: Geum urbanum; assembly: GCA_946800695.1. Classification (NCBI taxonomy): domain Eukaryota; kingdom Viridiplantae; phylum Streptophyta; class Magnoliopsida; order Rosales; family Rosaceae; genus Geum; species Geum urbanum. The sequence goes on from OX327006.1 coordinate 9,630,618, forward strand.
AAGGCCACATGACAGAAGGAAATGTTATATGCATAATGTCGAGCACTAAAATATTTTTCGGAAAAGGTTCAAACAAGAATTTATATGAATAATGGTTGAGATTGCCAGTGTGACAAACCGACTAGCACATAATGCAAGACTGACTTCAAAAATGGAATGCTTTTTTTGTTGTTGTTTTTGTTTGTTACATGCTTTGGCTTACCTCTGATGAACAACCATGGTGGAGGAGAATCCCCTGCGAGCCGAGCTTCCATCTCTTTGGGTGCCATCGACAGTGAAGATTATGTTGGGGCAGTACAAGCTAGTGATCTAACCTGGCAAACGGGTAAAAGAAAAGAGTTACTACATGATGATCATTTCATTACAATATGTACAGTACATTCAACAAGGCGAATCAGAAAGCAAGATTACCTTAATTTCCTAACAAGAGACTATACTAGTTACTACATGATGAATATTCAGCCATTACAATATGTACAGTAAATTCAACAAGGTAAATCGGAAAGCAAAAGTACCTTAATTTCCTAACAAGAGACTCAGTAGCAATGGCCTCCTCTAGTGCTTTTGCAGCAGCTGTGGCAGCAACTACTTTCCTTTGCATGGCTTCCTGCAATCCAATGGATAAAGCTTAGTAAAAAAAACTCAATATCGAAACATCACCCCATTCAAATTGAAACAGTTTGCTAATTTAACAGATTTGAACACTATGAACTCCTAAATACAGTTTATACCAAGTGTAAGTAACAAACTTCAGAGGAGTTACCATTTTCTTTCTAAGACGATAGTGACAATACCATTATAGTGTGTTGGCTGTCAATTACATGTTCCAACAAATAAGTGAGTAAGCATAGAAAGAATATTTAAACCGTTTAATTGAGACAAGAAAAAACAATCTAATTTGCTTTCTGCTTCTGTCACTAGTATAATAGAGTACTACTTCTACAGTGGCGAGTATGGAAGAAATCTTAGTGTAGCAGATAAACTTTTATATGCAGTAATCAGCAATCAACTAACTGCATTTGAGTGTCAGTCAAGCATCTACTCATGGAAGCTACTTTGAGAGGGTCTAGATTACACAATGGACATGGTCACTGGTACACAACATATACTATTGTACATAGATTTGTGACAAAGATGTGTACTATTTTGTCAATGAATTTCTAAATCAGAAATCATACGTCAATCTGACAGGCAGTTCCAAAATAACCAAACTGTAAAATGTCGCAGGAGTAGATATTTACATATTGCAATGAACAGTCAGTAGGAGCCTATGACTTCACTTAATAGTATGAAAATGATCATAAGAATAACCTAACAAGAACATAAAATCAAACAGTATATGTCGATCAATCCTCACTATAGAGTAAAATAATAGGGTGACAAGAGTCCACACCCTGACTTTGTCCAACTCTCTGCAATTTCTTACAAGAAATTCATCCACTTTGCTTAGGACGAATCCAAACGCCGCACCCATTTGGCTCCTTCTCCATTGCTGGAAAGATACAATTCCACGATTTCAATGGATGGTACTGCACAACTTTAAATGTCATCATTCAAAGCTCCTAAAGTTAGGCTTTTACGTAGCCTATGCATCTCGAGACTGAGACTTGGCTGAGAAGAAGAAAAAAGATTAACACTTGAGTACAAAAGCCTGAACAAGTATCAATTTTCACAGATCAAACTGAATAACGAAGGCAAATTTTCCCAGCAACAGAAATCCATCACAGCAAAAGAAAGAATACTTGCCTTCAAGGCACACCCAAATCAGCAAACCCCATCAAAATCTCAGATATAGAAAAAACATATTTCATTCAATTGGATCCAGTATATTTTCAACCCGGCATATATACCTTACTGAATTGAAATATATTCATGGCGAATTCAGAAGCCTCAGCAAAAAAAATTAAGGAAGCATTCGAGTTACTCGACAATTTGGGCTCGAGGCGGCGAGGATGCGAACGGAGGCGGGAAGCAAAAACTTCAAGCAGCAGTGGGAGGCGACACCTCAAGCGGCAGCGTGCGAGGTCGGAAGGGTGTGATAGTGGAGATACTGGTTCGATGCGAGAGAACTCGGCTTTCCAAGCAGCTTCGCACTTGGCCACTTCACCCTAATTTCCAATCTTCGATGCCCAAATTCTAATTCAAAAACAAGAAACCCTAATCACATATTTGCTTATTTCATAAACATGATTGTTGGCAAGGAGACAAACAGATTCATACCCACGAAGAAGAAATGAGATCCCAGATCTGAGAAGCTTGGGGCCTAGGGCTTTCTCACGAGGAGGAGAGCGATATGAGTGCTTGAGAGAGTAATAAGAGTGAGTGAGATGAAGGAATGAGATGATGAGGAGAGGCTGATGAGTTTTCTGAAGAGAGAGTGAATCGATGAGTTTGACAGTGTTTTTCTGAAGAGAGTAGGGCTTGCCAAAGGAGAGTGAGAGCCAAGTGTTTTGTTCGAGTCATTTTGTCTCAACTCGATCACCACATTTTTTTCATCTTTATGTTTTCAAAACATCACACAATGGTTAACAACTATTTCATTATCTGAGTTTGTAACATCTCAACTAATTAGACACTAACATTAACGTTACACAACGTTACATTAAAAGGCTGTTGTCTAATGCTATGCACAAAGGATAGAAAGTCATGATGTGGGGGGGAAAATTTGGAGAATGGGAGGGAAACTAAACCAAAATGTGCGCTATGACAAATTTACAATCTGAAATCAATTTCCGACAACAGTTTTATAAACAAACTATTGTTTGATATTATACACATAGGAGGGAAAATTTTAGCGATGAAAATGAAAGCTCTTTCAAAATGAGCATCATCTAAGATGTGACACTCATATGACAATCACACAGCGAAAAGTACCAAATCCGTTGTATAAGTTTCCTCATATGCATCAAACAAACAATAAATAAAAAAAATAGCGTTGTGCAAGGCTGCAAGAATTTTAAGAATATTGGATCTAAATTGGGTTGTGAAATGAAGGGAATAATCCCGCTAATTATTTCATCTTCACACAATAGATTAATGCAATTTCGTTGTGTGATTATGTAAATTATTGAGATTTCATTCGTTCACACAACGAACAAGGATAACAAACGTTGTATGATAGCTATACCATCATCAAACATCGGTCAATTACATGACTGTTGTCTGATGCAGTTTTTGTAGTAGTGATGGTTGAGAATACTTGGGGACATTTGCTAGAACTTCGAAAAGATGTATATGAAGTTCAACACTGGGGATCGATTATACACACTGTAAGGTGAGACTAACCCTAAGGTTTCTGTGGTTAGTTGTCACTCTATGTCTCAGGTCTTGCGAAAGGAAAAAAAAGGCATTGGTATGCTATATGGAGCCTGTGGGGAATGGTGAAGCAGGATCTCAATAGTACATGACCGACAGTGGCATGCAAGCTCTTCTTGCTCAGTTCGATGACATATTCTCTGAGCCAAATCAGTTACCGCCCTCAAGGAGGCATGACCATCGTATTGTTCTCATGCCTAACATACCACCAAACAATGTGAGGACTTACTTCTATCCTCACTACCAAAAACAAGAAATAGAGAAGATAGTGAGAGAACTATTGGAGACAGGAACCATTCAACACATTGTGAGTCCCTTTTCTTCCCCTATGATACTAGTGATGAAGAAGGACGGTACTTGGCATATATGCGTAGATTACCGCTCCCTCAACGCAGCCACGGTAAAGGATAAGTATCTGATTCCAGTAGTGGATGAATTGCTTGACGAAACATTTGGCTCAACAATTTACACCAAGCTGGACCTACAAGCAGGGAATCACCAAGTACACATGCACTCTCCAGACATAAAAAAGATAGCCTTTCGCACTCACAGTGGCCACTACGAGTTTGTAGTTATGACATTCGGTTTGACAAATGCTCCATCTACTTTTCAATCTCTTATGAATGACATATTTAGAGATTATTTGAGAAAATTTGTACTTGTATTCTTTGATGATATTCTTCTATACAGCTCTGATATGCAGAGCCACTTGAAACACTTGGAGCTAGTGCTTAGACAACATTCATTGCGGGTCAAGGCAAGTAAATGCTCATGTTGAGTCTCACAAGTTGAGTACTTAGGGCATGTCATCTCTAATGAGGGAGTAGCTGTTGATCCCAAGAAGATACAGTGTGTTAAGGATTGGCCACATCCACAGAGCATTAAAGGCTTAAGAGAATTCCTAGGGTTGGCGAAATACTACCTCAAATTTGTGAAGAATTTTGGGTGCATAACCAAGCCACTTACAGACATGCTACGTAAGAACTCCTTCAAATGGTCACCAAAGTCTATGAGGGCTTTTGAAACATTGAAGCAAGCTCTGATCAACACCCCATTTTTAGCACTTCCTGACTTATCTAAGCCATTTTTTTTGGAGTGTGATGCTTCAGATGTTGGTTTCGGTGCGGTGTTATCACAGGAGGTACATCCTATAGCTTATATGAGTAAAGCTATGGGACATAAGCACTTAGCACTCTCTGTATATGACAAGGAGATGGTGGCTCTTGTAAGTGCAATGCAACATTGGCATACTTATCTATTAGGTAATCACTTCACAATCCTAACGGATCATCGTACCATTGAGAACTTTTTGAAACAGCAAATCATCACTCCATCTCAACAACAGTGGTTGTTGAAGTTGATGGGATTTGATTATTCTATACAATACGGGGATGGGAAACACAACCAAGCTGCAGACACTATATTAAGGCAGGCCGAGCTCCTTTCAGTCACGGGCATTTCCTCCAACACATTTGTTCTGGCAAATGAGATCAAGCAAACTTGTGAATCAGACACTGAAGTCATCAAATGGATGAAGGCCATTGAAGAAGGGTCATGTACCAACCACAGGTATACCCTCAAAGATTCATAGCTACAATATAGGGGCCGAGTCTATGTACCACAAACTGGAGCTTGGAGACAGAAGCTCATATCTGAGTTTCATGAAGGACACGTAAAAGGCCACTTTAGTCACTTATGTATATACCATCGCTTGAAGAGGAACTTTGCTTGGCCATCTATGAAAAAAGAAATCAAGAAATTTGTAGTAGAGTGTGACATACGCCAGAAGAATCACTATGAGGCTCAACTCCCACTTGGACTCTTGCAACCCAATCTTATTCCAAGTGGAGCATGGTTAGACATTTCAATGGATTTCGTGAAGGGATTTCCTATTTCGGAAAACAAGTATGTGATCTTGGTTGTGGTTGATCGGTTCACTGAATACAACCATTTCTTTGCTCTAGCTAACCCCTTTAGTGTAAAAAATGTGGCAGAAGTGTTCATTAACGGAGTATTCAAGTTGCATGGAATACGCCGTACCATTATCACAGACTAAGATAGTGTCATCAATTCCAGACAAGCCCGAAAGGTATAAGTTTTGGACACACAAGAGCATATTCTGGGAACTCCCCTACTTGCCCAGGTTGCCTATCAGACACTACCTAGATGTCATGCACATAGAGAAGAATGTGTGTGAAAGTGTGGTGGGCACAGTTCTGAATTTGGAGGGGAAAACAAAAGACATCCCTAAGGCACGCATTGATCTGAAAGTTATGGGACTGCGAAAGCATTTGTGGTTAAGAGATGGTAAGAAAAAATGCACCAAGCTCCTTACACCGTCAAGCCGAAGCAGAAGCATGAAATTTTTGGGTGGATGAGTAATGTCAGGTATTCTTATGGCTATGCAGGAAATTAATATAATTTTTGCTTCTATATGGTTATATGCAAGAAATATAATTGTTGCTTATGGCTATCTATGCAGGTATCCTTATGGCTATGCAGGAAATATAAGCAAGTGTGTTAACTTCCGAGACAATAAGATGTACGGATTAAAGAGTCATGACTGCCATGTACTACTTCAACGCCTTTTCCCTATTTTCATTTGAGGGTACCTGCCCAAAAAGGTGGTGAAGCCGTTGGTGGCCTTGTCAAGATTCTTTCAGAAGTTATGCACCAGAGAAGTTAAAAAATCAGATCTCAGGGAGATGCAAGATGACATCATTTTTATCATGTGCAAGCTTGAGAGGATATTTCCCCCAAATTTTTTCGACATCATGCCTCACCTGATGATCCATCTTCTCGAACAATTGTTACTTACCGGTTCGGTACACTACACTTGGATGTATCCCATGGAAAGGTACAAATGATTCATACAATTGTGTTTGCCTCTGTTTTTATATGTAAATTCTTATTTTTTAAGTATCATAACATGCACTTGTTAACTTGTAGACAATTGGGAGCCTACAAAGACTATGTGAAGAATAAATCTGCACCTGAAGGGTGTATCGCTGAAGCATATCTTACACACGAGTGTATAACGTACACCAACTTGTATTTGGGAGCGTTAGAGGACCCCCAACAACATATGTCGATAGATGAACCCAAGTTCAACCTTTCTATCATCTCCAATGACGTGGTAGTACATGGAAGCTTGCCAAAGTCGTACAAGTTGGATGGAAATGAGGTAGTCATTGCCCACTGGTCGGTACTGATTAACTGTCCAGAAGTTCAATATTGGAAAAACTATCATCTTCACTGCCCTGCTATTGCCGGAAATGTTGATTACCACAACAGGACGTTTGCAAACTACTTTAGTCAATGGGTAAGGATATATGTGTATATATATATTTTATATCCTTATATAGCATGTGTGTACTTGGTTTTATTTTGCTATATATGTTCATAATTTATTGTGTACGTGGTTTCTTATCTTTTTCAGATGAACCATGTAGCAAATGATGGTTACCCAGAGTGGTCAAACGAATTGAGGCTCTTGGCGATGAAACCGATAGCTTCAAAAGTTTACTCGATGTGTCAGGTCAATGGCGTGAAATTTATATGTGAAAATAGAGACGACCGACTGAAAACACAGAATTATGGAGTGATGGTCCATAATGGGCAGGATGGCGTTGACTATTACGGTGTCCTTCATTCAGTTGTTGAACTAATTTATGGGAACCGCATGAAAGTGCACTTGTTCAAGTGTAGATGGTTTGATACTAGCCCGGACAACACAAGGACCGATCAGTACGGAATATTTTCGGTGAATAATGCTACAAGCTGGTATAAAGAAGACCCTTTCGTTCTTGCCACATCAGTAAAACAAGTGTTTTACCTTGACGATCTTCTGAACAAAGTCCCGTGGAAGGTGGTTAACCATGTTGCTCATAGAAACATATATAGTGCTGCCACACTTGGTGAGACCGCAGATGATGAAGAAGTTACTGCATACCAAGAGCCGAACGCTTTTGACATTCCGGAATCATCTACGATTCACCTTAATAATGTGAGATCTGGGAGTGTGGTTCGAACTACTGGAGCAGAACTTCTCGATGTTAATCCAAATGAAGTAGACGCTGATTCAGATGACGAGGAGCGGCACATATTGCCAGAGGTTACCTATGAAACCGAGTCAGACTCAAGTGATGAAGATGATTATGATTATCATCCTTAGTACGTTAATGATGTACGTACTTTAGTATATATAAACGTGCATGTATGTTTGTTATATAAACGTGCATGTACGTATTTATAGTCGTAAATTAACAAAATTTGGCCAACGTCATATTGATCGGTGTTTATACTACGGAGCATATATGTAGAATATATATGGTGTTATACCACATTAGACTTCAATGGAAAATGAATATAATGGTGAATGCCGGAAAATGGGAATCACTATCACCGACGAGTAACTCGTCGGTGATAGTATCACCAACGAGTTACACTAATTCGTCGGTGATAGTCCCTTTAAATCTCAGCCCCTTCGGGCAGTAGCCATTTCTTCACGGACCTCCCCCAATTAAACCCTAAAATCTCTCCTCCCCTCCTCGCCGCCCACCCTGCCCGAATCCCACCTAAAATCCCCTCCCCCCCCCTCTCTCTCTCTCTCTCTCTCTCTCTCTCTCTCTCTCTCTCTCTCTCTCTCTCTCTCTCTCTCTCTCTCTCTCTCTCTCTCTCTCTCTCTCTCTCTCTCTCTCTCTCTCGTTTTTTCATAATTATGTATATATGCATGCATTTTAATTATATTTGTATGCATTTTAATTAAGTTGGTTAATTAAGATTTGGGTGATGTTGATATTTTTGATAATTATGTATATATGCATTTTAATTATATATGTATGAATTTTAATTAAGTTGGTTAATTAAGATTTGGGTGATGTTGATATTTTTGATAATTATATTGGTATGTGTATGTATATATGTAGAATATATTTAGGTAAAATTATTTTTGTGTTGGGCAATAAAATTTGGATTAATTAATATTTTTGATAATTATATTGGTTATGATATTTTGCTTAATATATTTGGTTAATTGATATTTTTGATAATGATATTGGTAATGATATGTAGGATATTTCGTGTATATATTTTGTGTATATATTTTTGACATATAGAATATATTTTTGGCTAATCTGTTTAATTGTTGGATGTGCAGGAGGTTTTGCGACAAATTGGCTTGGGGGCATTAAACGGAGAGGGACTAGATCCAGTGGAGGGAGCAGTAGTCAAGCATCCTCACCCGCAATCAGCAACACGCGAAGTCGCGAAGTGGCCATATTATGAATGCTCGCACACAAACTTTTCTACGTGCGTGAGAAGAGGATGAAGCTGCACGATCCAGATCCGTGCAACCCTCAGTCCAGCCTCAACCCTTAGGCAGCAGACACTCAGGCGAGCGACACTCAACGGGCGCATCAAAAACTCCCTCCATCTGAATGCCTCCTATTGGCCCGGTGCCTGCTCCCCTTTCACGGGAATCATCTGAGGCAGATGGTGCATGCGCCTCATCGTCCAGGTCTCGTCTATCTCCGTCGTCCGGTCTCTTCGTGCCCGACGAGATTCCTGTGATCCCTGAATTCGATGATAGGGGGAGGGCTATTTATATTGAAGGACGGCCGGAGTTCCTAACCGTGGAGGAAGCGTACAGGTTCTTCCCGTTCGACCCTGTGTATTTTTGGAGTGCGAGGTGCATGAACCAGCAAACAGACGATGCAAGTAAATTTTATTTAAAAAAATTGATTACTTAATTATTACTTAAGACTATAAATAGTGTCAATTAATAATTTCAATTTTTTGACATTGTATTATTAGGCAATATCGTTAATGGCAATGGAAAACGAAAGACTAGAGGCCCCTGCACCGGGAAGAATCTTGAGCAAGCCACCGGGGGAAGGAAAACGATCATTAAGGCCAATGAGCTTGGTGAGGTGATCGAGACAGAAAACACCACGCGAAAGTATGTCAGCATGGCCGGGGCCGTCGTGCGGGACAAGGTCCCAATGCTGTGGTCAGATTGGGGATGTGTGTCTCGCTACGTGAAGTTGGAAGTGCATAATGCACTGAGTGTGAGTTAAATCTTATTTTCATTACGTAAATTTTACATTTATTAATTAAGCAGGCAAAAATATATAATTTTACCATTTATATATTCATCTTGCAGTTGTGGTTTGACGTGGATGAATGCCTTATTCACACGTGGGCAGAGCGTCAACTACATATCAGGTGATGTGATTCGAGTTATTTGAGTATATATCGAGTTAGATTTTCACTTTATCAAGTGTTTTAATATCTCTAACATTTGTTTCTGGTGTTAATATAGGTACAAAGAGTGGAAGAACGAGCTTTCAAAACATTGGACATAGTACAAGGATCTAGGCCGAGGTTCTACCCCTAGCGAATTCCGGTTTAGGGAGTACGAGTGGTTGTGGCTGGTAGCCCACTTCGAGCACCCCAAAGTGATGGTATGCATCTTGAATATATTTTACAACCCTAATGTATCGTATCACATTGAAATAGTTAGTTACTAATTTTTTGGCATATGTTTATCAAACAAGGCGATTTCCAAGACGAACAGGGAGAATAGATTGAAAAACACCAAGTCCCATCATGCAGGTTCACTCAACTATTTGGGTTGGTCGACTAGGGCGCAGAAACAACAAGAAGTCAACCCGTTGGTGTTTATTCATCAGAAGTTCTATCCGCAGTGCCCTGAAGAAGCGGTAAGTCTTTGGCCTCATTATTTTGTAGTTCACATATGCATGTGTTAATAAAACTATTTTTCTCTATTAATTTTTTTTAATAATACGTTATTCATATTGCTTTTCAATTAAGTGAGAGTGGAGGATGCGATCACAGAGGTCACCATGAATATAGCTCGAAACGACCATCCTGACTGCTCGGAGGAAGAAGTGACCCAGTATGCCTCTCAGATCGATACGCTTGATCGCCCTATAATGGCTCAGATCATGGCAAAAGCGTGCGGGACTGGAAAGAATATCCACCACTGCAGGGGAATGGGCTCGGCGGGCGAAGGAGTATTGAAGAACACTTCAGAATACTCTAGCGGGTCAAGAACTTCTTCTAGGAACTCTAACCTAGCAGCGGAGCTTCAGAGGACGCAAAGGGAGTTTGAGGAGAAAATGAGGGTGGTGGAGGAGATGCGGCAATTGGCCGAGCAGCAGGCAGTCAGAGATGCCGAGCACCGGGTGATGGTCGAGCAACACCGAATTATGGTCCAGCAGCAGACACAAATGTTCACATTAATGCAGACGATGTATGTGTGCCAGACTACTGGACAACCGCTCCCCACACCTCCACCGATACCTGTGTTTCACAGTGTTCCACAACCGCAATCGTCGCCGTCGCAGCAAGACCAGGGTAGCCGCCGCAGTTCAAATGATTTCGTCAACATGGATTTCGTCGACCCTTAGTGTAGTTGAATTTTATTTTCATATTGTTGCTGTTTGTACTGTTGAATGTGTATTTGGACGGTTCTGTTTTTCGGTGCAGGTTCTGGAATTGAGCCCAATCCAGAACCAGTTTTTTTTTGTAAAATTTCACCGGGTATTGCCGACGAGTTGGACCAATCTCGTCGGCAATAACTCCCACTTTCTGGCCACAGCGGAGCACCATTGCCGGCGATTAACTCGTCGGTGATGAGAGTTGCCATTGCTGGCGACTTTCGATGATGATTGTGTCATTCCCGGCGACTTTAGTCATCGGTGATGCCGGTGCCATTTCCGGCGACTTTAGTCGTCGGTGATACTTCAAGGTATCACCGACGACTTTCACATTTTGTCGTCGGTGATACTATCACCGACGGCTAACTTCCGGCGAGAGTATTACCGGCGACATGTCGCCGGTAATGACTATCACCGGCGACTAATAAACAAATGCCGACGACTTTAAGTCGCCGGCAATACTTAAAAATGTGGTAGTGATTATCAACTTTTGACGTTTTTTTTATATGCTTTTGAGGTTTATATATATACATATATATATATATTTACGGAATGCGCACTAAGTGTGCAATATATTGATATCTAGTTAGATACATTAACACACCTAGAATAACCCTCTTTCCGAGAAGAGAAAAATCTAAACTAGATAATGATGTATCCATAGTCGATTGGAGCTCACAAAAGACTCAGACAATTAAACGAAAAGATAAAAACTAAATCAAGAAAAAAAAAACTTGAAACAAGACTCGAGTTAAACCCGTTGGAACTAGACCTAAAGACCCTAGTCGCCGAATACTAAAAACACTATTAGCTGGCTTGGGCAAAAGACCCAAAGACCAAAGTGCAAGCCCAGTAGCCAGCCCATGCAAACCCTAATAGCCAAACTGCAGCCAACACCAAGAGGAAGACCGACCAATGCAAAGTTCACAACCATGCCAGCCCTGCCCATACTTATTGCCACACCTTCATTGTCCGGAATCATACGGCGCATCATTTCTCAAGCAAAGAGAGTAGAACACATCAAAACAATACTGAGAACTGACACTCCTATATATTGCACCACCGAACTTTGTCGCCAAAGACTTGAGAAAGCTACATTTTGATAGGTAAAAAACCACCCTCAAAGATAACTCTATTCTTATACAATTATGTCAATGTAATTTAATGATAAATATTGGTCATTACCCGCAGCAAATTGGTGAAACTAAGATTCAAGAACACAAGAAACACAAAAGACGCGAAAGCCAGAAATTTGACATACTTGACCAGTAGACACTAAGTACACTACGAACCTAACTTAGAAGAGGAGAAATGAGTCAAGAGAGGCATCGTGAATCCAGATGGGTTTCTCTTTGGGTTCATGTTCTTGACTTTTTGGGATCTCATCTGGTTTTGATCATGCATGGTATGTTTATTTGGAAGTTTGAGCTCTGTTCTACTAATCTTCGATTTGATGCGAGGGAAGAGAGAAAGAGTCGAGAGAAGAGAAGGCAAAGAAGGAAGCAAGAAATATAAACAATATTAAAGAAAGCATTTGACATATGGGATTTGATCTGCCAAATTTGGCCGATGAATTTTGATATGTTATTCACATAAACTCCACCTAAGTTTTGACAGATTAAGGAGCAAAACTTTCAAATGTTACTGTTTGAGCCTCCAATTGGTTTTTGACAGAACTGCTAGAGATGCTCTAATCAAGCTTAACAACATCTATTATACGGTATAATATACTGAGTAATTCTACAACTTGCAAAACATAAATGCGTAAGAGAATAATCTACTACGATTTAGCTTATCTCATAAACTATTCATCTAACTCCAATGCGGATAAAAATTATAACAAGTGTCCCGCATATTTTTTAAGTTTAATATTTTTATAATATATCTAATATTTTTATAATATTTTTTTTTCTGTTCTTTTTAAGTAATTTTAAAGAATGAAAAATTGAAAATATTAAAGAAAGAAGATGTTTTGTCTATACTAGAAGTGGGCACACACCTGATGGGTGTGAGTGAGAGGTGTGGATGTAAACTATTAATTTCAGTTTTATTTTTTCAAAAATTTATTTTTTGAAGATAGACGATTGAGATTTGAGATGGTTGGAGAAGTTTGAATCGTAGATCAGTTTTCTTCTCAACGTGGCAAAAGATGTGAATCTATTTCCAACCTCCGTGTAAAAATCTTATCATCAAATGGCATTTACCATGTTGTCCACGGTACAGAAAAGTTCTTACTTTTAAATTATTAAATTATTAAGGCTAATTGAAGAATTTCAAATTTTTGACCATAATAACCCGTCTATATCTGTCCTAATCTTTTCTCTCAATATATATAGCGATGTATAGGTCAACATTGACAAAATCCCAATTCTTTTCTTCTAATTCGTCCGAACTCACTTTTAGAGCAGCCAGTTGTGAGTCGATCAAGGATTTCTCTGCAACACTCATGGAGACCTTTACCGCCGCCTTTGACGGCGGAGACGCCTTCGACGACACCAACATTGGCACCTCAATCCTGATGTGCTTCACCGACCCTAACCTCGAACTCCATTTCGAAATCCGCAAACTAATAATCCTACTTTCCCAGCAATTCCGAGGCCTCGATACGACGACTCCTCCGACGCCGGTGGACTACATGTGTGCCTTATGCTCCTCTCTTGCCGACTCATCATCCAAACAAGAGCAAGTTCTCGAAGCCCACTTAACGATTATGTCCATCCTCATCCCAAAAGTCACTCCCGCAATTCTGATGAACAAGTTCCAATTGGTGTTTGATACCCTCTCTAAACTTCTCCGGCCTTTGACTTTGAGGTCTCAGAGATTCGAAAGTACGCTCGCCTTGGGAGTCAAATGCATAGCTCTATTGATCATTGCCATCACAAGTTGCGTCCACAATTGGTCAGATGTTTCCGAAGCCTTTAACTGGCTCATCAGTTATGCTGCGGTTGAACACAAGATGAGGGTATGCTAATTTTTTTTTTACCAGATAACTCAAGGTGGCTTCTATTATTATGTAGAATGACAGTATGTATATATGGATTCCGAAACTGTAAAAACAGGTGAGATTGCAATTACGGGTGTCTCTTCCTGCTGTACTGCAAAGTTTTCAAGGAACAGTGCTATGTGATCCTGCAAGCAAAATGATTCTCGACTTGTTGAATAACTGTCCTCCAACACCTTATTATGATGCAAATTCTCGTGAATCTGTTCTCCCTCAAATACAGAAGTCGATGCGTGCTTTGGATGTTGTGGTAGTAACTCTTTGCTTTATGTCCACTGAGGACAGAACTGCCGTGCTCAACACCTTCAAAACTTTCTTGGAACTGCGCCAAAACTATCTTACTGTACGCATAATAGATGCATTATATAGTCTCTCTCTAAATCCATCTCCAGACATTCCTCCTGAATTGTATCTCGATCTCATATGCTCAGTATGTTTTGTTGTCACCCAGAAAGAGACAAACCCCATCCCTGACATGACCTCCGGTTTGCTTAGTAATGGAATGGCAAAAGTCTATTCCTATAACCCTCAAATCTGCAAAACTAAACTGCCTATTGTCTTTGATGCACTCAGAGGTATATAGTTGTTTCTACCTTTGAATCGCACAATTATTTCTCTTCATATATACATTATATCCAGTTTTCTCAGACTGATTAAACTTCTTTGTCTTAGTTATATTGGAAGAGAGTATACAAAAACATAAAGGAAGGGACTATTATAATGCAATGCAGGCATTTAAGTGTCTAATTCATGCTTGTATTGATGAAAGCTTGATCAAAGAGGGAGTTGACCGTGTTGTGACATATATGGATGATGGCAATAGGTCCAAGCAAACTACGATTGAAATTTTGTGTTCGACTATTCAAAGCTTACTTGGCTATGGTGACACAACTTTGAACCTTTTTGAAGTTGTTTCAACAATGTTTGAAAAGTTAGGTAATACTGTTTTCCGTCTCTTACATATTTATATTCATTTATTTTTTTACCTTGTATTTATATGTCTATTTTATATAAATCGTAATAGCCGTTATCGACAGGGGAATACTCTTCTCATTTGATGAGGGGTACACTCAAGATCTTGGCAGACATGCTGAAGTTGCCTGATCAAGAATTCATTTTCAAGGAACAGGTGCATGTTTGTCTTATTATTAGTTTTTATTATATTATTAGGTGCATTTTTTTATTTTATAATATAAAGACTCAAACATGAATTCTTGCAGGTTAAGCTTCTTCTGAAAACAATTGTTGAGAAATGTGGGATTGAGGCTATAATGGCAGTCTTGCCTCAAGAAGACATGAAAATGCTTGTAGTGGTGGTAAGCGGATGGTTATCTTGCTAGAATGAGATTTGCTTTCGTATTCACTATTTCTTTAGCACTTATTTTATGTTTATCTATTTTAAAACAGATCAAGGAAATGGGTTCTAATTCTTTGGAAGCAGAATCTCTGGTTTCGAAAGCAAATACAGTCAAGTGTCAACTACCTCAGTAAGTTTTTTTCATCCTGCAGGACTCTTAGGCTATCTTCCCCATTGCATGTCCTAGTAACAGGTCCTTAATGGATTAACCTCTAAAGCAGAATGCATGCCTTTGAAAACTCTCCGCCCTGTATTTTTATGTTGTGATTGTTTCTCAACGTTCAGCCTCCAACCTCAAATATGAAAGAAAAAAAAATAGGGTAGTTGATCATCAAGAGCAAGTTCTCAGACAGTTGCCATACATATATGCAAATAATTTATAGCTCAAGTTTCTCTGTGTAGTTTGATTTCAGTTGCCACACATATGCACATAATTTACAGCCAAGTTTCTGTGCTTGGTTCTCTGTTTGACCTCCCTGAGTGTGTTTTGTCTATTCTCAGTTCTAGAATAGGATTAACGCATTAGCAAGTAAACGTAAATCTGTGTAAATTGATTTCCATTGTGTGTATAAAATTTGGAATGGCCTTGTGACGTGAAACAACACTCTGGACTAGAATTCAAATACATACATGAAAACATCTCTGCTCTAGTTTCTAGTTATACCTGGTTGTTCTTAATCAAATTGTGGAATACTTGGTAATAATATACATTTGCATATTCATTTCATCCAACTCTTACGTTTTTTCTCTACTTCGGTTAGTATGAAATTCTTTTGGCTTTTGTGCTGGTAATCAGTATGTAGTTTTTTTGGGTCTGGACTACTCGAATCTGACATAAAATGCAATTGTGTCGTGGGCTCGTTGCCGTGTTTGCATTCAGATTGAGCATACATGTGTTTGTACTTTGTCCTGCCAGGTCAGGGAGTCCAAACAATCAAGCACGTGATAAACGATGTAACAATTTAAAGCGGAAAATCCTTACTCCTGAGATGCTTGTTAGGCATAGAGCCAAGAGAGCCGCCCAAAAAAGGATGACAGCTACAGCTGCTGTGACAGAAATGCTAAAGCTCTAAGTGCTGAGATTCGAGGGATTCGTCGACTTACTAATATACGGGGGTTTGACATCAACTTATCTAATTATTTGTTCAATTCATTCACTAGAGACAAGAAGCTGAAACAGTATTAAATTAGAACTATGCTGGTCTATGTTCAAATGAAGTCTTTCCAGTCTGAAGTCATTTGCTGATGGTGTAGTTTGAACATTAATCTATGCTTGTTTTAAGAGAATATTGTGTCTTTTTTAAGAATAAGGTGGTTATTTATATATGCGCAATACAAAGTCAATCTACTATAATTTGGAACTGTTACGACCAAGCACACTCCATTGGCATTACGGCCAGGATATCATGCATCTTAGTACGTAGTTTGTACTCTGTAACATTGTTAGTGGTGGTGGTCCTATATGAACAGGCATCGTTCGTGACTTGGTGGTTTCTTTCTGCTTATAATGTAATCGTTTCTTGAGTATTGGGCAGGAATGAAACGGATCCCTTCGTTTCCCCACTTTTTCGATTGTGCACAGTGCATCTATATATTATACAGTATTAGACTATTAGCAGCCATGCATGAGTCTTACGGATTCTACAAACGACGGCGCGTTGTCCTTGGCCGCCAAGGCTCAAACACTACACACCATCCACCAATATCCCTCCACGGCTCCATCCCCAACTTCTCTCTAGATTTTTTACGAGCCCAAAATCAGGAGCTTCACTTACCCATTTACCATTTGACAGCCAACCTCTCAATGCCCAACAATCATCATTCCAGTGAGCTCACAATCACTCCAGCGAACTCTTTTAGCGGCTAAGCAACAAATTAAGGCCACCACTATTCAAAAGCCAAGCAGCACCACTACCACCCAGTTTAAACTATGTGATAATTCAATAAGAACCATATATATAGAGAGAGAGATTTTCAGTAAGGAAGTTCCCACCAAGCCCATCCGTACGAATTTCATCAAATTTCATTTCCATCGTTCAGAATATATATATATATATATATATGTATAGATCAACCATATAAAATTTTATTCAATTTGGTGATCATTTGAGTCTTCAAAAATGCGATTTACACTAACGGTTCCGGTTTACTGATTTCTATCCATTTGTGTAAATCGCATTTTTGAGGAGCCAAATGATCACCAAATTGGATGGAATTATACAGGGTTGATCTATACATATATATCTATATTCTGAACGGTGGAGATGAGATTTGGTGACCGTAACGCTGGCCAAAAGCTAAAATCCGTACGGATCGGACCGTCCGCAATATATATATATATATAGTCTTTCCACTAAGGTATACCTTTTTTTGATCATTTTCAAGCATAAGGTATTAGACAAACTTTTCAATCATATTTTAACATGTCCACTATCCAAATATTAGGTATATATGAGCAGATCATTCCTGTAAATTTTCAGCGAAAATGGTGACCGTTAACGTATCGAACTAGATTAAATCAAGTAACAGACCAAATTTGTCAAACCTGAACCGTTCATACTTATAAACTTCAATTGCAATTTTGAATACCTTAACGATTACCATTTTGGCTGAAATTTACAGGCTTCATTTACACATTGGGACCTAAAATTTAAACAGTAGAGATGATAAAATATGATCAAAATTAAAAATTAGTGTAATACTTCATACCTTAAAATGATAAAAAATAGATATACTTTAATGGAATGTGCTATATATGTGTGTGTGAATACTGAATAGGTAAACCTTGTGCGGAGTACGTGTGCTATGTATTAGCCAGACTCTATTCTTAATAATGATGTGAACAAAAACAACCACCATACAACATTAAAGAAAAAAAATCTACTCTCTGAAATTGTCCAACACGAAATGGATAATATAGATTAAAAGTTCATAACATCTAGAAAAGTACAAGTCATCATAAGTCCATAACATAATTTTGATAAAGATTAGCTAGGGAAAGAAAGTACCAAACTCCATAACATGTAGCATAAAGTACTCATCACACATATTTTTTATCAAATTAGCTAGGGTTTTGATAAGATTAGCTAGGGTAAGAAAGTACTCTGACTTCATAAACGTATAGCCGAGCACAAACAATCACTCATCATCATCGTCATCGTCTTCGTCATCGCTTTCAGAATCCTCCTCGCTTTCCTCCTCCTCATCATCATCGCCTTCAGCATCCTCCTCCTCTTCCTCATCATCATCATCTCTGACCTGCCCCTGCACATAGAGTTCATTCGATCCATCGCTATTTCCCGATGTCCACTCTTCAGGTGGCCAATCTTGCCTGAAAGAGGTGAACTGATCAGTCACTCTGAGCTCGTGTCGATCGTGCATGACGTCCTCCCATGCACACATCTCCCACTGTCCCTTGAAGCCTCGGATGTAATTCGTGTATGACGAATCGTCATCAAACCTAAAAACCAATAAGATGGAAACTCATGTAGCCATTCATAAAAATAAATTAACAACAAGATAACGGCCACAATTCTCTCCCGAAGGCTTCCTATTGGGTTTGAGGGAGAGAGAGTAATGTAGGACAGATGACATTAAGGATTGAAGAGGAGTTTGTTCGCAGAAAATGTAAAATTGGTAAAATACAAATTTTGGAAAATTTATTTTTGTGTTTTTGGACTTTTTTAGGATTTTATTTATTTTGGGTTTTATTTTATTTTTGATCCGCTGGCTTGAGTAAGCCTTTTGTTAGCACCCCAGAATTTTGTTTCAGTATTTAAGCGGCTCTTTGTGGCTGCTAGAATCATCTTTTATATTATTAATTAAAAACGAGAGCTTCTCTCAAAATCTAGTGGATTCCAGCTTATCTTGGTTCTTTCTAGGTTTAATGCTTGTTAACTTATATACTGTTACAACCCGGAACAAGATTACACAATAATTAAAATTTATGAGGTTAGTTGCTAATTAATTACATTAATCATCAATGGTAATTAGTTTTTACCGTTGGTAATTTTCGTTGGCAATTTATCGATTATGTCTTTCGAAAAATTTCTTTGGATAAAGTTATAGAGTTTGTCGATACGAGTTCGTGGCCACGTCAAGTGTTGAGTTATGACGAAGAAGTTATGGTTAGCGAAAATTTTACGGAAATATCGGAAAACGTTTTGTCGCCAAATTGCGGGTATAAATATGGCTTTTTATTTTGGGAAAGTTAGAAGTTTCCATATTTGGAAACCGGGTTGACTCGGCGTTGACCGAGTTCCCCGACCGGAGTCGCCATGGAAGGCGACGGCGACGGCGCGGCTATTTCCGACCACATCCGGCCGTGTTTTTTGGTGGAAAATCTTAGGTTTCCTCTCCTCTTTCGTTTGGTGGGTGTATCTCCGATGTTAGTGACCGGAGGAGGGAGAATCGAGGTGATGAAATCGGCTGGTTTCGGGTTAAACTTCTCGGCGACGGTGGCAGCGCTCACGATGACGTTGGACGTCTAACCCATGGCGGTTTTGAAGCCCCGGGAGACACGAGTTGAATGCAACACGTCTCAGCCTGGACGGATTCCGGCGATCAGAGTTTATGAATTTTCGGTTGGGACTTTGGTTTTCTGGTGACTTCGTTAATTTTTGGCCTAATTTTGATATCGTGTCATTCATAAATGTTGTTGGGCTTGTTGAGCTGAACATTTTGGAATGAAGGTTGTCTAATTTAGTGCCGATGAGAATTCCGGACGCCGCCATGCGCAGCGGAGCTCTGACGAGGTAGAATTTTCAGCAAAATTTTATGTTGTTCCACTCGGAGTTCCGTGCCGAACGCAATGGTGAGGTTCTTGAATTGATCTGGACTTGATTAGTTTAGACGTGTATTTAATCGGATAATAATTAATTAATTTCATGTTATTATTAACGGACGATCCGACTATCGATTTAAATTCGAGTCGCTCGATATTAGAGATTACGTTGCAACTCTAAAGTTTTGTTATAGTGAAGGAATACAAGGAACTAAATTCAGAATTTGATTAAATTCATTTTTGTTGAAAAATACGTTATTCGAGAACGCAAGCTTCTCATCATTTTTGCTCGTAGAATTACGAGCTTAGTTATTCAATATCGACAAGTAGATATTAATCATAATGAGTTAGTGGGCCATGTCAGATGATTATTACGCCGATTAGCAGGTTACGATTTTATGAATATCCCGGCATTGTACGGTGAGTGGACGTTTATTTATTTTCACAGTTGCTGCAAGTTCATATTTAAGCAGATTTACAGTCTCCTGTATTTTATTAAAGTCGATTTTGGAGGTATGTTTGTGATGGTTTTATATTCAACATCGATGTTTTGACTAATCGGCTGCTCACTAACAAGTCAGGTCAAACCAGGTTAAGACAAACGCATTGCCGACCCAGATTGTCTCGGGATAAGACAAACCCTCTAGACGATCCCATCACCTTTTTATTTACAGTCCTGGAGAAGAAAAACATCATGAGCGCCCACCTCCATATTTTATTTTAGTTTATTATATTTGAACTCGCTTTATTTTACTGAAATTAGCTTAAAAGTATGTTATTATAGATTTTTTGTTTTACGTAGTTTACATTATTTTTGTCCACTCACTCTAATGTTTTATATTTTAAATGCATTTCCCTGGGTCTTTCGATTTTCCGTGCCCAGATTGTAGTGCTTCTGCTGAGCTGGATTTTGGATCTTCAAAGGCTTTGAGTCCACCAGGTCATCATACCTTCCTGTAGGTTTCGGCCACTAGCCATGTATTTTCATTTGTTTTATTTTGCTCCTAGAAGTCGCTCTGAACACTAGTGTTGTAAATATTTTTCTGTGTTGGTAATAAATTGTTAGTACTGCCAGATTATGAATTTTCAGTTTTTGTATTAATATTCCAGCATTTTAATTAATTTACTTTCCGCACTTTATTGAGAAATCCGGATGGACATCGGTGGTTCACGATATTGTTTGTGAAAAATCCGAAGTGTAAAATTTTCTTGCAGGTTTCTGGTAATCCATTTCGTAGAAGAAATTATGTCAAATTTTCTACAGAAATCCACAGTTAAGTCTTGTCGTTAGGACATGATTCTAGATTTTTAGTTAATCTAGGGTTCGGTCCTTTCAATACTCTGTTGCATCAGGTGGTAATAGAGCAGGTTTACCTTGTTTTCTATTGCTGGTGTAATGATCCATGGCCGGTAACGATGACAGTCCTGTTACTAGAGAAGAACTCGCTGCTTTAACAATTCAGCTTACCACCCAGGTAACAACTCAATTGATGGGAGAGATGAGAAGAATGTTCAACTGGAATCAGGGGAATCGGGGAAGAAGGGAACCACAACCTCAACCCCAAACGCAAGACTCAAGTGAGTCAGAACCTGAAGAAAATGTTGCGCAACCAACTGCGGGAGGTGGCGATGGGCAGAGAGACTACAGAATAAAGGCAGAAATCCCAACTTTTTCAGGGCACCTGAAGTTGGAGGATTTTCTTGATTGGTTGGTGGAAGTGGAGAGGTTCTTCGAAATCATGGAGATCCTAGAGTCCAAATAGGTGAAGATGGTTGCATGGAAACTGAAAAGTAGTGCTTCAAATTGGTGGGACCAATTACAAACTTCTCAAACAAGCCAAGGGAAGGCAAAGATCCACACATGGAAAAAGATGAAGGAAAGACCCATTCTTGCCTAAGGACTATAAGCAACAACTGTTTCGTTTGTACATCAAGTGCATTCAAGGAAGTAGAACAATGCACGACTACATCGATGAGTTCTTACGTCTGGCTGAACGTAATAACTTGGGAGAGACAAAAAATTATAGGATAGCAAGGTATGTTAGTGGCCTAAGAACATCAATACAGGAGAAGATCGGCATGCAAAATATGTGGATCATACCTGATGCCTCGAATTTTTCATTGAAGACAAAGTTGTTGGAGAAAAACCGATCTTACCAGAGAACTCCTTACTCCAAGAATTCTACTACGTCATCCAGTGTTCCACCAGAAACAGGAAAACAAATCCCTCAGAATCAAGGAGTGATCCCAAAAACTCCTATTTCGAAGGGAACTATAGTTGGACCTACTGGGAATAAAAATACATATTCTAAGCCTACTGGAATCACTTGCTACAAATGCTTGAAGCAGGGTCACAGATCTAATGAGTGTCCTGAAGGTCGAAGACAACTAGCTGTCATGGATGGAACTGCAGAGTATGAAGAAGAAGAGTTGGAGAAGTCAAATCCTTATGAAGGAGTTGAATTCGCCACAGAGGAGAGTTCAGAAAGAGTCGACTTGGTACTCCGGTGTATGTTGTTGGCTCCTAAAGAGGAAGGATAATGTCATAGTATCTTCAAATCCTTTTGTACAGTGAAGAATAAAGTTTGCAACCTTATAGTGGACAATGGAAGTTGTGAGAATTTCGTGTCTAAGAAGTTGCTAGAGCCTTTACAGTTGCCTACAGAAGCTCACAATGCTCCTTATTTACTAGGTTAGGTGAAGAAATGACCTTGTGAAAGAGTTAAATAAGTGTGCAAATTACATCTTTCGATCGGTAAACATTATTCTTATGAGGTACGTTGTGATGTGCTTGATATGGATGCATATCATATTCTGCTAGGTCGTCAACTATAGTGGGATGTTGATGCAACTCATAAGGGTAGAGACAACATGGTGATGTTTATGTGGAAGACCTATAAAATTGCATTAATTAACACCAGCAGGTAGCACTACAGGGCCAAAGAATAACTTCCTGATAGTAAGCAGTAACGAATCAGACAAGGAGACAGACATGAAGGAGACTGAGATGGTGTTTCCGATTGTGGTTAAATGGTTATTGACTGATGAAAAGGAAGAAATCAAGATCCCTTGGGAGGTACAGAAGATATTAAAGGGGTTTCAAGAGTTGGTGTCGGAAGAGCTTCCTAATGAACTACCACCAATGCGAGATATACAGCATCAAATTGATTTGGTGTCGGGAGCTAGTCTGCCAAATCTGCCACATTATCGCATGAGCCCGAAGGAGTGTGAAATTCTATGGGAACAAATAGAGGATTTATTAAATAAGAGATTCATTCGTGAAAGTATGAGTCCATGTGCAGTTCTTGTTTTGTTAGTCCCAAAGAAGAATAAGCAATGGCGAATTTGTATCGATAGCAGGGCCATTAACAAAATTACTATAAAATACAGGTTTCTCATTCCTCATTTGGAGGACATGTTGGATGAATTGGAAGGTTCTAAAATATTTTCAAAGATTGATCTTCGTAGTGGATACCACCAAATTCGTATTAAGCCTGGTGATGAGTGGAAGACAGTATTCAAGAGCAAGGAGGGGTTGTATGAGTGGTTAGTCATGTCTTTCGGATTGACGTATACCAGGAGGGTCATAAAGCGCCGGCCGTCCAGATTTGGATTGACGTATACTAGCCGGACAAGAATGCGGCTAAGAAAGTGGTGAGCGAAAATATGTTACGTTACATTATTACAATTATTTTTGTTTACCATATTTTAATATTATTTAATTAATATATTTTAATTGAGCAGACGGTAGTAAAGCGAAGGCTGGACGAAATCTTGTCGCAGCAAGATAGTGCAGCGGGTGACGATGACGGCGATGTAGTTTCCCAAGACCATCCTCTTCCTCTTGATACAGAAATAAATATCATAGAGGAAAAGATGGGTTCAAGTCCGGGACCTCTATAAGAGGTAATACTATAAAACCTGTGGTCGTTTATCTCGATTTACATGTTTGCTCGCTTTTCGTGTACTATTCAAACATATTTATTTGTTCTTGTTTGACGTGACAGGGGTGGGGCACGCAGTCACACGCGACCCCAAAGCCAGAGGAGGGGCCCGGGTGACCAACAATTTGGAGGAAACCCAATCCCTAAAAAGGGAGGTCGCTGAAGCCAAAGAGGAGGCGCACAAATCCAGAGAGGATTATAATGCGCTCGCCCAAAGGGTGTAACAAATGGAGGCCCTCATGCGATCGATCCAAGCTAGGAGTCAACAAACTACAGTTCCTGCACCCGTTCCTGGCACGCAATCCAGTCGCAATGCCGTCCCAGACCATGAGTCTACTTTGTGAACAATAGTAGTTAGGGTTTGTATAGGCATCAAACTGTGTACATTTTGATTTGTGGTTTTTTTTTGTATGGATGAAGACGTGTGTTGAATGAGTTCGTTTATCACATATTGTCCATTCAAATTGTGTACTGTCGTAACTTGGCACGTCAATAATTAATTTTTTTTTTCTATCACCCAATGGAGCGACGAAGATTGACCTATTTTCGTCGCCTCATGTGAAACTGATGAGACGAAGATAGGTCAATCTTCGTTGCTTATGATAGCTGCCCTTGGTCGCCCCCATTTGACCAATGTTGGTCGCTCAAAGGAAGGAGCAACAACTCTTATCTTCGCCGCACTATTACAAGGCGACGAAGATTGCCTTCGTCGCTTCAGATTAATGAAGCGACAAAGCCTTATTAGTCTTCATCACCCCAAGTTTGGAGAGACCAATCTGATGCGACGACGCTTAAGCGACGAAGGTATGGTCACCTCCCATCCAGGCGACCACACTTCTTCGTCGCCTCGTCTCTCTCCTCCAATAGTGTAGGTGTCAGCTCATGGAGTTTAGTCGTTCCTGGCCGCTAGATGTTTCGATCCAAAATTTCACAACTATGGTTATTAACGGCGCCATCAAATTCCTCCGTACTGCCTTTGCATTGTTTATCAATATGATCGATTTACAGGTGACGCCTGGAATAAAGGCGGGACAGGCTGCATTTCAGGTGCCTAGCTCGCTACTATTTGGAATGTCTTTCATTCAGTAGCCCGAATGGTTAATTTACCAGGAAATTAAAGCAGGAACCATGATATGGCTTTGATCCGGATCGGAGGTTGATAAAGAACAACATGTACGTGGGGCATGAACTTTGAGATAACCTTTACTCTTGACATATTTATCTTCAACTCAATAACATAAATAATTGGAACATATATAGGCTAGGATATGAAATTCGACATCTTATACATACAGTTAAACATCATATCTCCCATGAGAGTCGACAAAATGCATTCGACCAATAGATCGATAGTACTATATATGTGGTACGTATACGTATATTTCTATAGTACAAAGTAACCCCACCCCACCACGCTTTTTCCCTAGCTTCCTCCTCTGTGTGTATATATATGTATATGTATATTAACAAACTTTTACTCAGTATACTTAAAAATAATTATTTTCAAGTATATGACATTACGCCAACTTTTTTATTTTATTATATTATCTCTACGGTTCAACTACTAGGTTTATATGAGTAGATCATTCATGTAAATTTTCAGCTAAATTGGTGATCGTTAAAGTATCGAACTAGTTTAAATCAATGAATATATATATATATATTTCTTTTTCCGGTTGGTCCTTCATTCGTTCTGAGTCTTCTGATTGCCCTGAAAGGAAAATATGTCGAATGCGCCATAATTGTTGTGTTTTGACGCAATTAAGTACGTACTTGTACAATTTGAATTTTTCTTTTCTCCAGAAATGAAAGGTAAGATCAGTCTGATGTATATGAACCACGCAAAGATCGATTCGTGTAGACCTACATATATATATATATATATATATATATAACTTGCGTGTTTTAATTTCCAAGCGATCGCGAACACCCCGATTTTGTTTGACTACAGTCTACAGAATCATATAAGTCATGTCACCAGCAAGCAGCAGTGAGATACATTGTATACATGCATGTATACAGATGAGGAAATAGTGGGGGAGCCACGTTAGACCTAGAAGGGATCAAGGCCCTCCTCTTAATTAAAATGCTATATAAATACTTCTGTTTTGGGACATTACGTCTGTGATCGGTTGCAGGTATAGAAACAAGAGAAGATTTTTGCAAATGATCGATAGGTCCTGGCCTCTCTAAGAATCACAATATTGCTCCATCTCGATCATTCTCGTAACTCTTTCATTTGCTTCATTAATTTATAGAGATCGATTTATATGTTCTGTGCTCTTTGTTTGATCCGATCCACTGCAGATAATTATAATGTCCAACGTAGCTGGACTGGGGATGGTGGAGGGGATCATCGTATCAATAATTCAATATCCTGTCAATTCAACGTATTTATGAAGCACGCACAGCGCTAGGGCAAGTTTTAGCTCAGAGTACAATTCAGAGGGATCTGGCTTGCTCGACCTCAGCTGGCAATAATGACCGGACCTCGATCGATCTGGGTATATATAGCTGCAGGGTTCGATCGATCATGGTAGATGGCAGAGTTATTTTCTTTCCTTTTGTTGCGGGGGATTAATGATATTAATCGATGATGGCCGGAACGTACTGCATGCTCTCTACTAGCTAGATCGAGCTGAGGTGTGTAAAAATGGCCGACCTAGAGTTAATTTAGGTATAGCTGGGTTCGATCATAGTACATACAATTAAAATTTTCATTGCTTCTGTAGTTTGATCAATTTTGACTCATACAACTACTATATACGTTCAGCATCAATTAACAGACTCTTAACTAGCTAGAAGTACCAACGCAATTCAAGCCGGAACTGTACGTGTAATATACTCTCAACTTAAGCACACCATGGTCCATGGTCATGATCCACGAAAGAAAATTGGAACTCGATCATACATAGCTAGGTTGATCATGATTCATGAATGCATATGAGGTTTTCAGTTTTTGGATCAAGTTTATCTCGACATCTCGTACATACATTATTTCAACGTACCTAGCTAACTTCCTTTTTCTCGTTGTATGTTTTCTCGTTGAATTTTATATAGGTAAAATTCAACTAGCATGCAACTAACACGAAATTAAAATACTGATAGATTCGACTACAGTACACTAATGACACTACGAACCTAAGCTAGACAAATCCAAATAACACAAAAATTGGACACAGTAAACTAGACAAAGTGGTGGACTACCACACAAAATTTGAGGGTGTTCTGAATAGTTTTGGTTACTGAACTGAATCGGCTAAAGTACAGATAATGCAGAAAATTAACGCTGAAAGTAAATATGCTAATGAATGCAAATGAGTTTAAACTATATGATTAATGAGTTAAGAAGCATGCAATCCACCACCGCCATTCCATCCTTCTAACATATACTTAAACCTAATTAATGCACATATCCAATGAATGAAAGTTCCGAGAAAAAGTTGATCGTTACAACCACATCTTATTACCTAATCTTTATGCCTATGCAGGTTTATCATGGACCTCTCATACATCTATCCCTCTATAAACCTATAGTCTTGGACCCCAAGGTTTATAAAGAAGTAAGCATTAAGTTCTAGAAAAGGTTTGAGAAGCTACAAGGATTCACAAGTACACTATGGGCGTGTCTCGCTAGACCTATGGATTCCAATCTCTTGACGGTAAAATCAGTGTATTCCTATAGAAAATCCGGTGAAAGAAATTATCTTCAGTCGCCCATATCTTATAACAGTAGAATCCTAGCATGCATACTAAGTTGGCCACTAAAGCAACATACAAGAATTCATACGGTGAATCATTCAGAGAAAGAAACCTCATTCAAAGAATAAGCAAAACTAGGTTAATTAAAGTATATGCATTAAAAAGACTTCGTGTACGGGGCTTGAAGCAGCCCCTTAACAATGGAAATTTAGCTACTCATAGTCTTATATAATAACATCAAATAATCTATGAAAGATAAATTTAAATGGAGGAGAAAGAAGAACTTTAGTCGACGTCGGGATCGAGCTCGCTTTGATTTTCTCTCCTTGTCGTCCCACTTCTTCTTTTCTTTATTCTGTTTTTGTCTTTTTTTTCTTGATCACGTTCCAGCCTCCCCGTAGGTCTGCTCCACTTGCTATTTATATATGTTTAGATAGCTAATTAACCTAGCTAGCACAAATGATGTATCACGTGCTTGCATCAAGAATCCATCATGGATTAGGATTCCAACACCAACTCACTTTCCAAAGTCCAAGTCCAAACCATCTCTTCCTTAATCACCTCGCCAGTAAGCCATATATATATGTCACTCGCCAAGACTCGATTCTCTCGCCAAGAACTCCAGCTAGTATCATTTATGGATTATAATTCCTACTTGCAATATGCTTCTCCAATTAACTCTCAAATTGTAATATTTAATCTCATTTCCTTCATTAATCTCCAAAATACCTAAAAGTAAATAAACATAATTAATTCACTCAAATAATAATAATAAATCAAATATAAGAATATAATTAAACACAAAAAAGTCGCAAATTTATGCGACTACCATCGACCGACGTATGATTGAAGGACTTATTCAAGTAAACCCCCTTGAAGGATTACCTATTTGTTTAGTTTTTCGCCAAATATTCACATGGCAGACAAACGTCGTCTGACTTAAGTATAATTTTTGAACAATCAAAATTTGAGATGCTCACCCTTAAAAATTGTAAATTTTGGATGTTCCCCTTAAAAACTGAAAAAATGTACTATGTAAAAGAACCTACAATGACGGACAGAAATGAACCAACGTCTGTTTATTTCAAAATCACTTAAACGACGGACATTTATTTTATGTCGTCTGAGAGACGTCATGCGAAACAGTTTTTGTACTAATGATAGAAGCCTTTTTGTACATACACGGCGAAGCAAAACGGAAAATATTTTCGTAGCTTTATGTATTAGACAAATGACATAACTACAAATGTTGGGGGGGGGGGGGGCTGTAAAGAAAGAGCCTTCGTTCCTTCCAGCTACAAAACTGACAAAAGCCACAAAACAAACTTTTATTGCAAATTTCTGTTAGTAAAAAACGGTATGCGAATTAAACGTTAAAAATACGTACGTGTATAATTCGGTAGTTTTATATGAATAAAATTCGTAAAAAATCGGCCAAATTTTTTATAAAAAAAAATTAATTTTTTTAGAGAAAAAAAACTAAGGAAATCCAATAAAATAAATTTTAAATTTTTATTGGAACAAATGTAAAAACGCATTTGTTTTCCAAATCTTTCAAAAAATTTGAAAAACAAACGTTTTTTTCAAAAATTCGACGATTCGCGAATTAACTAACTACCCTGCAAACACAAACACAAACTCACAAAGCAGAAACCAAATCCGAACTTCTACTGCAAATGTCACAAGACCAAACCCACCAAATCACCAATTTCAGTTCTCACTTGTAAAGATTAATCCAATCACACTTTGTCAAATAAACCTTAAATCCAAAGCTGATTGTTTGTTGCGAGAGAAGTTGTGACTTGTGAGGCTAAACCAACTCACCACCAAAGCAAGCCAAGCCATCCTCGTTTTTATTCCTTCAAATTTTCAAAGCAAGAGCCTTTTTAAGCTCAAGAGACCCCCAAAATCCCAATCCCGTTTCTTCATAGAAAGTTCCACATTTCGATCCTGGATATGATTCCATACCCCCAAATGGGTCTTCTGGGTCTGAATCAGAATCACTGATTGATGATCAGAGTTTTAAAAAACCGAGAGCTTTAGCAAATGGAGAGACGGCAGCAACCTTCGTCGGAGATAGAGATAAAAGTGGTCACTCCGCGGCGGGGAGATAACGTCATCCACCCGGAGGGCCCACCTCCGGCGCCGGCGAGGGAGTATAGGCCATTCAAGCGATGGAAATCGTGGCTGGTGCCGTTGTTTGTGGTGGCCAACATTGTGATTTTTGTGGTGACTATGTTCTTGAACAATTGCCCAAACAACTCTGATAGATGCATTGCAAAGTTTCTGGGTCGCTTTTCGTTTCAGCCCTTCAGTGAAAACCCACTTCTTGGGCCATCTTCATTCACGTAAAGTTTCACTCTTTCTAAGCCTCTGTTATTTACTATATTTGTATTTGAAATTTGAAATGAATTGTGGACTTGTGAGATCATGTTATTAGGATTCATGGTCTACTCGGATTGATTTTGCCTGTTGACTTGATCAGAATGTCCCCTGCGATATTTGCACTGTTATTATATGAATTGGTAGACTGGTTTTCAATATGTGCGTTTGACCGAGGGGCCTGAAATAGATGGAATTGAAGTTTCTTAGTTCTCTCTAGCAAGTAGCAAGAACTGAGGGGATTACATTTGTGAGTGATTCATCCTAAGATGCATTATGATCTCAACTCCTCACTGTAAAATGCCTCATCCTCGGTGCTAATATTAGAACTTTGAGGGGGGGATTTTTCTTTGGTTTAATAATAAGAGCTTTAGAAATGGCACATATAGAGTCAGCTGGTTTTAGCTGTGAACACAAGTGAAGGGTCTGTTTCCATTCTCTTCTTTATGTGTTTTCATTCTTCAGGTTAGACAAGATGGGTGCACTAGAAGTGCAGAAAATGATCCATGGACGCCATGAAGCATGGCGGATGCTCTCATGTATGTGGTTACCTGCTGGAGTTTTCTACATTCTGGCCAATATGCTGAGTCTTATATTTATCTGAATTCGGCTTGAGCAAGAATTTGGGTTTGGTATGCATCTATTTTTCTTTTCTTGCCATTTGGTGCTATGCATGTGTAGTCAAATATTCTGCCGCTGTAGATTTGTAGGCATGATGAATTTGAATTGCAATCCTAGAGCAGTTGTCATCTAGCACAGGTTTGGAATCTTTAATATCTATGTCAACAGGTTTCCAAATAAATAAAAAGGAGATTATTTGGGATGAGCTTATATATGGTAGTGCCTTTCCTAGTTTCCAGGCTAGTAAGACTTTAGTTTAGGGCTTTAGGCATAGTATTCAACTACTGAATAAAACTGCCTGAAACAACATGTTTTTTTGTTTACCTTTTTCCCATTATTTGTAAGGGAACATCGAAAGTTTCGGCTATCCTGTGATAATCTGAAATATTCTGTGATGCCTATGTTTGAAACAGTTATAATTAGCAAATAAGAATTATTTATAAGTATGTACCATGTGTTTATGACATTGCTTGGTTTCAAAACCTTGCCATTTCTGATTTCTTCTACAGTCCGGATTGGGTTGGTTTATGTTATCTCTGGTTTTGGTGGGAGTTTGCTCTCAGCTCTTTTTATCAAAGATGGTATATCAGTTGGTGCTTCTGGTGCACCTTTTGGTTTACTAGGAAGCATGCTTTCAGAGCTCATATCGAATTGGACAATTTATGCAAATAAGGTAAATAAAGTTTCTGATACAAAGCTACATGTTGCAACTTGCAACTCATCCTTTTATTACCAGTTTATCTTACATCTTCAGATTTTCATGTGCAGTTAGCAGCATTGCTTACTCTCATTATCATCATCGTAATAAATTTAGCAGTGGGACTCCTTCCACATGTGGGACAAATTTGCTCATATTGGAGGATTCGTTTCTGGGTTTCTTCTTGGATTTGTGTTACTGATCCGTCCCCAGTTTAAATGAGTTAACCAAAGATATGCTCCCCCTGGATGTATTACAAATCCAGTTAGGTCTAAACACAAAACATATCAGTATGTTTTGTGGGTTACCTCTTTGATACTATTGATTGTTGGGTAAGAACCTCAATCCCTGCTTTTATCTATTTAATTTCCTAAACTTAATTCCTTCCCTGGCAACATTAAAGCGCATGTGATGAGTACAGAACCCTGATCAGATAAAAAAGAACTTGACTATGTATGCTCGTTAGGTGATATAAATCTATTATGATACTCAGATGAATAACCTACACACCTGTTGATCCTTGTGTCTAATAATAATTTGGATTACTTTTATGATATTTACTAAAAGATAGCAGACTACTCTTTTCTTCTTCTCTTTCCCCCTTTTTTCTTTGGAAGTAGAAATGCATTCTCATCTTATGCGCCTTGATCGGTAGCGTGAGAATTCTGACAGCATTTTGTGCTCTTGTCAGGTATACTTTTGGCTTGATTTATCTCCTTAGAGGAATCAAACTAAATGACCACTGTTCCTGGTGTCACTATTTGACCTGTGTCCCAACCTCAAAATGGAAGTGCCAGCAACACAAAATTGAATGTCCGGTAATTTATGCTACCTTTCTGTTCCTCTCATTTTAACTTTCACCTTGTTAGTAGAATAATATACTTCCTTGAGTTACTTATATATCTGATGTGTGTCAATGGTAAATAGATACTAATTAAGCCAAATGAAACTGCTGTTTCAGTAAATTGTATACATAATTTAATTTGTTTTATTAAACTTCTCAAAGTTTTGTTAACTAGTGTTTGTCAAAAGACTTAAAAAGCTGCGATTCAGAAAGTTGTCACTGCTTGTGTCTGTTCTAGT
Organism: Geum urbanum; assembly: GCA_946800695.1. Taxonomy (NCBI): domain Eukaryota; kingdom Viridiplantae; phylum Streptophyta; class Magnoliopsida; order Rosales; family Rosaceae; genus Geum; species Geum urbanum. The sequence goes on from OX327006.1 coordinate 9,662,966, forward strand.
AAATAAATGAGATGGAAAAGGTCCATCTAGCCAATCTAAGTTCCTCAACTGACCGAGTTCTCTGCTTCATCATCTATAAGACTATAATGTTTTGAGCTTCTAGACCTTATGTTTGTTTTTGAAGTTAAGCTTTTGAGGCAGGGTACTTTAGAATTGAACTGATTAGTACCAGAAGGTTTGGTAAATTGGTTGTGTGCTGATCAATTGCTCTCCATGTATGCATGTATCCACTAATCTCGCAGACAACCCAGCTCAGAGACCAACTGATCTTGACATGTTCAAGCAACGGGAGAAATGGAACATATCCATCCTGAGATAACAGCCCTTCCCGGATTCTGCAGCTATGTACGGAACTTTGCACTTGACAGACATATACATACATACACGTGGAAGACTTGATAGAAAGGTGATCAGATGTCGTTCACTCTTGTTAGCTTATACCTGTGTAGAGAGTACTCTTCTGTATTCTTTAAAATCAATGTTTTCATTGCTAATATATTTATGTCATTCTTTTACTGGCTCTCTCTTGTCTCGAACTCTCAATTTCCCTAGTACCCCATGAGCAATGCATTATAATGAACCTCACCAAAACGTGCCGATGTTCTCAGTTTCTGAGTTCTTTTTTGCAGTCCTCTACTGTCCTATGATGGATTAGAACACATAACCTTTCAAACGAGAATTCCTTGTCTACCACCCCAACCAAAACATGCTGATTTGTTGTGTGGCGCTTTGCACTAACTGGGAAGAGTACAAAATAAATAAAGGGACGGAAACCTGGTTTTGTGAGGATGCGTGTAGATAGCCCAAGGATACTGGTATTAGAGGACCTACGATCATTACCATAGCTCATTTTAGCTAAATTTCACACTGGTTAACTAGAACTGTACCCTTTCAGTGCTTTTTATGATTAAAGAGAAAAATATATAGTTAATAAGATTACCTGGAATATGGTGAAATAGGAAAATGAACGAGAAGTCACTTTCAGGCTAAAGTTCTACGCTTCTACCCTCATCTGCCTCCTCACACATGAAATTTATCAAACATCCGACTATGATTAGATAGAAATATGGTGATAATTTATCTCAAATTTGTTATAGAATCCTTCAAACAATCGCAATAAATTTTTATCTTATTTTTTTTGAAATTAACAATCACAATAACTTTATGACTCTGAAAGTGAAAATTATGTGCAAGTTCAAGTTCTTTTATACATGGTAATCTAACAATCAACTTGTATATAATGGTGGATTGATCGATGACTATCTATCCAAATATTGTCCATCGTTTACAATGGATTCTGTTCTATTGCCTCCTTTCAGTCCTTTGGAAACACAAGCACAATGAATCATTGTTGCCTTCATTCACTCAAATTTAGTTACTGTCTATCCATATACTATGCATCGTTTCAGTGATACATGGGAGGAAATTAAAATGTACAGCTATGTTGCAATGGTGCTGCAGATGACTACTGTTTGGGCCTAAATAAAATATTTACTTTGGGCCTGGATGACCGAGGTCTATCGAGCGGCCCGTCATGGTTTATTAGTTCCTATCGAGGAAGTTAAGTATAAAAGGTCTAGCGAGATTCGTATCGAGTTTCGATGGGAAGAAGACTTAGAGTCTATTAGAACTGTGTCTTATCGAGCTGGTTTCACGCGGCTCAGTTTCTATCATAACTAGTTGATATTTGCAAGATTCTTAGAAGAGTTGTGATAGAATTGGAATGCCTATGAGAGGTATAATTTGATGCTGGTATGAAGATTCAGACAAAGTTACAAGAGCAAAGGAGTTAGAAACAGAATCAATGACTGATACGTAAGCGAGTATATAAGGAATGCAAGGATCTTATGAAAGGGACGACTACACAAACATACAAACAATCCTTGCTATACGCAATACAACCTAGACGGTTATCTCGTCCTCGAGATATCTATCTTCTTGCAACCAGAAAAGTCTAAGTGCTTGTCACCTATCGAGTGAGAGTATTAAGACTCAAAGGAAGCAAACTGCAACCTGAAGGTGGAAGGGCTGCTCACTTGTATGCTGAGGGCTTGAATACTCAAAGGAAGCGAGTGTTCTCAACACTTCATCAAGAGATTGCTCTGCTCTACACGAGAGACGTGAGGGTATCGATTTCTGGATCTAGCAGAGAGGTACACATATCAAAGTCCTAGGTTCCTAGGCAAAAAGAACCTATTCGGATAGGGTTGGTGCTCTCCCTATCTTAATCGCTTACATTAGAAGTCAGGCGGCTGTAACTAGTCCATATTCCGTTGAAGAACGGTGGCACGCCAGCATCGAAGCACATACAGGATAGACCGGTACACGCGGTTGAAACATCCGATATCAAAAGAGACTGCTTCGCGGAGAAAGTCTCTTCCGAGAGATATTTCTGCATCGAACATTTTGGCACGCCCAGTGGGACTGTCAATACTTCTTTGTGTTTCTAAGCGACAATTGGAGACCCTTATCGAAGGGTTTACCCTCAGTGTCGTAAACATCCACAACCGGTATACCGTGAACACACTGCTAACCAGTGTCGTTCATTGAGTAATCAAGCGGTTAAAGTTATTTTCGCTAGCGACTTCAACACCATGGAGTTCGAAACTCTAAGTGAAACGGAGATAAAGGCACTCACGTATAACGAATACGTGGCCTACGCAACGAAACGGGACTTACACCACGCTAGTGGTTTTCGATCATTCGAAGACAGACTTGAGCAACATAATGATCATCTTGCTGCTCAGACCGACTCCTTAAAGGAGATAGCGAGTACTATGCGGTCTATGCGACTAGAGTTGAATCAAGAACAAGAGGATAAAGAATCCATAAACGCTCAGGTAACTAGTTTGGCAGAAGGTCAAGAACGCCTACGGGCGGATGTCCAAAGCCTTTTAGACAAAGGATTGGAAGAATACCGTCGGTCAGCGGCAGCTATCACTCAAAGAGTCGATAGGGATCTGGGTTCTCTAACCAAAACCGTATCAGACTTGGCTAGGAAAACCAGACGATCAGAGGATTTTGCTTTCGAGTGGGAGACACGTATAAATAAGCTCATGGATGATTATCAAGTAAGAATAACCAAGATGCATGAGACTTACGAAGCACCGTTTCCCCTAAGCAAAAACGATCCTAATGAATGGCATTGGCCAAAGTTCTATAAACACCAAACCTTCCAGACATTCTCTGGTGACGATGATGCTAATGCGGCAACACATCTGGCTTACTTCACCTTGCAGTTAGGCCAGTTTTCCGAGGACGATGGACTCAAACTAAGGGTCTTCGGTTCATCGTTATCGGGATCAGCCCTCGTATGGTACACTGGCATCGAGAAGGGCTCGATCAGTACGTGGAAGGAGATGGAGGCCTTGTTTATAGACCACTTCGGAACGGAACGGCCAGAAACCACCGTGGGAAAGTTGGCTTCTCTTAGCCAATCGGTGACCAAGAGCCCAGTCACTTTCCTACACCGTTTCCGTTCAGAGTATAACCTCTGTAAGACCCCTCTAAGCAAGGAAGAGGTGGTAGAGATGGCCAAGAATGGGCTGGAGGATACTTATCACCAGCTATTCTTAAATAGCAAGTATTTCTCTCTAAATGAATTCATCGCTGCGGTGACCAGAGCATACAGCAACATGCAGGAGAGAGATAACAGAAAGAACGCGTCCAAAGGGACGTATAGCAATAGAACTTATGACAGGTTAAAGCCAAAAACTGTGGCTTATGTTGAACAGATTGATGACCAGGAAACAGATTCTGAAGACGATCATATAGAGGATGTGGATTTAATGTCAAGTAAAGTGCTGAAACCCCGAAAGCTTCAGAAGAATAGAGGTCCCGTCAAGCTCTCGACAGTAGCTTTTACTAAGCCAGAGTTTGAGAAGTACACTTATGACGCCAACATGGCTCATGAGATTTTGGACGAGCTGTACGGTCTACGGGTTGTCAAAGCAAACTTCGGGCCGCTTCCCACGGCTGAGCAGTTAAAGGGTAAAAATAACTGCAAGTTCCATGGAGCATGGAACCATCTTACCAAGGACTGTATCAAGCTAAAGGACCAAATCCAGAAGTGGATCAATGAAGGAAAGCTGGAGTTGGAGGGTTCGTCCAAGACAGCAGCTCTAGTGGATTCTGAGCCATTCCCGGCTCAACAGGTGAACATGGTTGACGTAAGTTGGCCAGCACCTAGTAGAGTCCTTGGAAACAAAGAGGCTTGGAATCAACCAGCCTACTTAACCTATTCATTCAAGACGGACATGGTGGATGAATATTTGGATAGGTTAAAAGATATGGGGCTGATCTTCTTCTACCCTGTCTATAAGCTTAGACATCTACGGTATGAAGGGCCAGCCCAACATTTTTGTAGATTCCACAATCACTTTGGCCATCAAACATCGATGTGTTCAACCCTGAGAGACAAGATCCAGGGCTTGATTAACTGGCGAGTGATTGTGATCACTGAAGACGGAGAGATGGATTTTCATCCTGAATATCCTCGTAGAACGTCATCTCCTCCGATCACAGAGTCTCCCGTCAGCGGTACTTCTTCAGAACGTAGTCAAGATACACCAAGTCAAGAGAAGAAGAAGTCCAAGCGAAGGACCAGGCGAAACATAGCCTTTGTCCGACCCAAGCGGACACGTATTACATACGACGCGTCCTGGCGGGAAGAAATATTTGAAAAGCTATGCCTAAAAGAAATAGCAGTGGTGCCTGACAACTGGGAATCATCAGACCCACATCCTGATGATGTTAGGGGTCTCCCTTATTGTCAATATCACCACAAGTGGGGAAGTCACACAACAGCTGTCTGTAGAGATCTAAAATATAGGATTCAGCAGTTGATCGATGACGGAGTAATAGCGATCGAGCAAAAGCCTTTGCTCAACTTAACAACTCCAATCCCCATGCTCGTTGGAATGCTGGACGTGACAGGTACTAAAACCAACAAAAGAAAGCAATCCAACGACCAACCAACAGCTGGCGAGAGTCTACCTCGTACACCAAAGAATAAAGGAAAAGAGAAGGTGGACCCTAAAGCAGACTCGCCAATATCCCTTTGTGCACACTGCAAATTGAGGAGTGGGCTGAAGATCTCCTTTGAAGAGCTGGCTCAGGCAGCCAAAGCCTTCCCGGAATTATTTTCCAATAAAGATCATCAGTCCCCACCATCGAAACAAAGGGATACTCCCGCTCCCAAGCGACCAAGAGCAACCAAACAAGCCAGTGTGGTTAAAACACCTGAATCTAAGGTTGCTGATACGCTCACCAAACCATACGTTCCTCCAGCTTCAAGGAATGTCACAAAGGAAGAGGTATGGTATATAAGGGAGAAGGGAAAGACAGTCGAGGTGACTCCAAGTAAGAGGAGGAACCTACAGCGACGCTTTGGTAGGGCCAAGAGAGCATTGGATGCTTACGAGGCTGGCCTTATCAAAGAAGAAGACCTGGAGTTTCCTCCAGAAGTGCTGTAGAGGCGGTTGAACACCCTCGCAGCAAATCCATTAGTGGTGTTTGGGAAGAAATCTCACGAGCCCAAAGTGAGAGCCCAAAGACCAGGGGTTTTCGAGAGAAACCCAGAACTAGCAAACAAAGGAAGAGAGTCTGAACCTACTCTAGAGGTTCATCGTGTAGTTCAGAAACAACGACCAGTAAGGAGGCGCCTTAACTTTGAAGAAGACACGATGAAACAAGTAGGGCTAAAGACACCTCCCAAGGGAACAGAGGGGTCACCACAACAAAGTACTCCGAGCAAGCCACCAGTCTTGAAATGGAAGCCAAGGCCTTTAGTTATTGAAGAACAAGCGAAGGCTAAGAAACTAACCCTGGTTCCCAAGGAAACAACTACACCGCCAACACCACCAGCAGCTATCAATCCTATTCTTGAGGATATAGTACAGCAAGTTGCTCACCTCAAACTGACCACATTGTCTATCGAGGAAGGACAGCCATCGGCTGAAGGTGATGATTTCAACGACGACGAGGAGTTGGTGGATTACGGTGAGGATGAGGTCGATGAAGTACAAGATTGCATCAAGAAAGACACTGCAGCCATTAACATGGTGTATGTCCTATCCTCCAAATATGCTTTGCCCTCACCAGCAACAAGAGATGAATCCAGGGACATCAGTAGTGTGATGTTACAAGATGAAGAACCAGAAGTGCCAGACAGTTCCATACTCGATGACACACGAGAACTGGATTCACCAGAAACAAGAGGACAAATTATGTTCTCCAAGCCTACCATTGACATGGCCATGCATATGCGGCCACTTTATGTCACAGGACAAGTCCAAGGAGCCCAGCTAAATAAACTTTTGGTGGACTCAGGGGCAGCGGTGAACATCATCACCTTTAAGGCATTGGCCCTTATCGGTGTTCCCAAGTCAGCTATCCAAGAGACCTCGCTGAGTGTCCGGAACTTCCAGGGTAGCATAACAAAGACCTTGGGCATTGTTTTCCTACAGGTACACATCGGGATAACTTCAGGCACTTATACATTCTTTGTGGTGGAATGTACATCACCATATAGTGCCATCCTGGGACGTGATTGGATCCATCGAAGCTACTGTGTACCATCTTCGCTACATCAGTAGATGCTGCTATGGAACATGGAGTCAGGAGAAGCAGAAATAGTCAACGCTGACCCTCGCCCATATTCCGTCTCTGCTAATGCTCTAGAGGCCAGGTATTACCACAGTGACCTTAGGCCATTAGAGGTATGTGGCGTCGATAGTAAAGGCCGCCCGATAGGTGTCACGGCCTCTGAATTGGCTCAGTGGGGGATTGTTCAAGCAAATCAGGATAGTCAAAGACCCTACACCATCGAGCTATCATCCAGACGTTCTCCATGAGTGCGTCTCTATCAGAAATAGAGACCGAGGCTTGTCTTTCGTTGCACGAACGCTTTCATAACTTTATGTTAGAAAGCCAAGCCTTAGAGAAGGTTCCAATGATTGCAGCATTGGAATACGTGGATGAAGACGTTCTGCAAGACTTAGAAGAGGAGGACGAGATTCAACTAGCTCCAGCAGCCTTAGATGATATACCTCCTAAAGTCAAAGATCCCATCGAACACATTCAGATCGGGACACAGGAAGAGCCAATGTCTGTGGCTATAAGTACTTTCTTGGAGCCTGAAGAGAGGCTCAAGATGATTGAGTTGCTGAAAGAATATGCAAATTGTTTTGCAGAGAAATATGAGGACATGCCGGGTCTTTCACCAGACTAAGTTTGTCACAACTTGCCCACCATCGAGGGAAAGAAGCCTGTAAAACAAGAAATGCGTCGCATGAATACAGAGACCGCAATTCTAGTCAAAGAGGAGGTTGCGAAGATGCTCAAGTCAGGAATTATACGAGTGGCCAAATATAATGAGTGGTTGTCTAACATAGTTCCAGTCAAGAAAAAGAACGGGAAGATGCGAGTATGCGTCGACTACAGAGACTTGAACAATGCAACCCCTAAGGATGCTTATCCTATGCCAGTAGCTGATTTATTGGTTGACTCAGTTGCCCGCCATGAGATGTTAACATTCATAGATGGTACTGCAGGATATCATCAGATCCCGGTGGCTGAAGAGGATAGACATAAAACAGCGTTTCGATGCCCAGGCTTTGCTGGTGTTTTTGAGTATGTGGATATGCCATTTGGACTCAAAAATGCAGGGGCAACCTACCAACGCGCAATGAACTTGATCTTTCATGATCTTATTGGTAAGACCATGGAGGTATACATCGATGATGTGGTAGTTAAAACGAAACATCGAAGCGACCATTTTGAAGACTTGAGACAGGTGTTTCTCAGAATGAGGCAGCATCAACTGAAGATGAACCCAGCCAAATGTGTGTTTGGCGTCCAGGCAGGTGACTTCCTGGGTTTTCTAGTTCATCAGCGTGGGATCGAGATACCGGATGATAAGAAACAAGCGGTTATCAGTGCAGCCCCACCTAAGAGTAAGAAGGAACTTCAACGTCTATTAGGAATGATTAATTTCTTACGACGGTTTATTGCCAATGCTGCTGGGAAGACACAATCATTCTCTACTCTCCTCAAGCTTCAAAATCAGAAAGACTTTGTATGGGAGCCTATACATCAGGAGGCCTTCGATACCATCAAAGCATACTTAACGAACCCACCAGTCTTGGTCCCTCCAAGACCTGGGGTTCCTCTTAAGCTGTACATTTCAGCTACCGAACTCTCCATTGGAAGCCTACTGGCTCAGGACGACACAGCAGGGGTTGAACGTGCTATTTTCTACCTTAGTCGTACCTTGAATGATTGTGAAACGAGGTACTCTCCAATGGAAAGGTTATGCCTAGCCTTATACTTTTCAGGATGTAAGTTGAGGCACTACATGCTATCCTTCACTACGTGTGTCATAGCACAAACAGATTTAGTGAAGTATATGTTATCCAGACCGATTCTCCGTGGTCGTATTGGAAAGTGGATTCTGGCTCTCTCAGAATTTTCTTTACAATATGTCCCTCAGAAGGCGGTGAAAGGCCAGGCAGTGGCTGATTTTTTGGCTCATCATCCCATGGAAGAAGTGGTCGATGGACCAGAACTGGATCTCGCTCGTATCGATTTGGCTCCTTGGTGTTTATATTTCGATGGGTCCAGTACGAGTACTATGGCTGGGGCAGGGGTAGCCTTGATCTCCCCACGCGGCCAAACTTATTCCTATTCTTTCAGGTTGGACTTCAAGTGCACAAATAATCAAGCAGAGTATGAAGCTTTAATCATTGGATTAGAACTTTTATTAGATATGGAGATCAACGATGTGCATGTCCTTGGGGATTCCCAACTAGTGATCAGACAACTGGAGACCAAGTATAGGGCAGGTCCAATACTAGAACCTTATGCAAGGAGGGCATGTGATTTATTGAAGTTGTTTACAGAGGTGGAGTTGAGTCATGTTCCTCGAGAAAAGAACTATGCAGCTAATGAGTTGGCTCAACTAGCAACGGGTGTAAGTTTGCAAGATGGAGTACGAGAAAGAATACTCAAGGTTGAAAGAAGAACCCTTCCATCTTTCCTTGCACGACAAGAAGATAAAAACGAATGGTACGTTGCTACACTTGATCACATCGATAAAGACTGGAGGCAGGAAATCATCTCTTATCTCCAGGATCCTGATAATCCGGTTGACAAGCGGATTCGATTCTTAGCTCCCAATTATGTGCTCAAAGATGCTGAGTTATATCGAAGGGGAGAAGAAGGCCTACTATTAAGGTGTGTCTTTGGACGTGACGCTAAAAAGTTAATGAGAGAAGTCCATCTTGGGAGTGCAGGGGCTCATCAAGCCGGTCCCAAGATGAGATGGTTATTAAGAAGACATGGCTTCTACTGGCCAGGAATGCTCAGAGACTGTATCACGTTCGCTAAAGGTTGTGAAGAATGCCAGAGACATGGTCCAGTCAACCATATGCCCAGAATACCATTACAGCCTATAATCAAGCCTTGGCCAGCTCGAGGATGGGCTTTGGACTTAATTGGAATGATTCATCCTCATTCATCTGAGGGGCATAAATTCATCATAGTGGCTACTGATTTCTTCACAAAGTGGGTCGAAGCTCGACCTCTCAGGGTATCTTCAGCGAAGGCCATCCGCCAATTTTTGTTTGAAGATATTATATGTCGGTTTGGCATCCCTGAGTGTTTTGTATCAGACCGAGGGGCAGCCTTTGTGTCTGGAGAAGTAGATACCTTAATGAAGGATCTGGGGATTCATTTTCTCCACTCTTCTCCATACTATGCCCAATCCAACGGTCAAGCAGAAGCGAGCAATAAAATCATCATACATATCCTAAAACGGATGCTCGCTGGAAATGCCAGACTGTGGCATGAAGAACTTTTTCATACCTTGTGGGCTTACAGGACTATTAAGAGGACCCCCACAGGTACAACTCCTTATGCACTAATGTTTGGGCACGATGCGGTGTTGCCTTTAGAGATTAACGTTCAGTCTTTACGGGTGATGGAGCAACACAATTTGATCGGTGACGACTATGTCCAAGCAATGTGGCAAGAGCATGAAGATCTCGATGAGCATCGAATACAGGCTTTTGAAAGTCTACGTACCGAAAAACAAAAGGTGGCTCGTGCCTATGACCAGCGAACAAGGGGCATGAGTTTTGCAGAAGGAGAACTCGTCTGGAGAGTGATTTTGCCTATCGGTGAGAAAACGGACGGACGAGGAAAATGGTCAGAAAAATGGGAAGGACCATACATCATCGATCGATTGTTGGGTAAAGGAGCAGTTCGTCTGAGAGATCGAGATGGTACTATACATGCAAACCCGATAAATGGTCGTTATCTAAAGAAATTCATACAACCAGTTTGGGAGTATGATGATCCTCCAGATACTGCTTAATCTAGTTTATTCATGCTCTTGCATCAATAAACTACAGGGGCAACACGTATACTCATCGAGGATCATAAACATCGAATAACCTATTAATGGGGTTAAGATAATTAGTTAGTGCCTATAGTTGAGGCCAAATTTTGTAATCAGAGTAGTGATTTATTCCAAGTCAAAAGTTCGATACAGGCCAGTCTGTGTGGCTTAAATTTTTGAGCAAACTATATACGAGTTTATCAATACAAAGAACTTTTATACTTCAAAATAAATATTACATTCAAATACTTGGAACAATACAAAGGCTTTGCGGCCTCAGGCTCTGATACCATATGGTAAAGATGAATCTTGGACAACTGCAGAAGATGAATGAAAAAAAAAGATTCATTTTTCACAAGATCCTCTGTGTTCCCAATCCCATCTCCTTAAAGGGGTCTGAAGACCTAAACAAAAAGATAAAGCCTGCAGATCGATCTCGGTGATTGGAAGAGATCGACCTCGGCATTGGAGAGGGAGAGGAAGCTGAATCGTCAAGATAAGAGGAGGAGGATTACAACAAGAGTTGCACCTGCCTTGACGATTGTCTACCTTTTCTCCAGTCAGGATGTGCCCCCAACTTTCCCCATGGATTGCAGGGGCCATTGGGCAGCACTTTCACCCCCATGCCTATCGATACCGAACGGGTGCGAGGCAGAAGACGAAGGGGCTGGAACCTCTGGATTGTGGCTTCTCCCTTAGAGTCTCCTTCAAGCAGGGAGAGCCAAGGCAGCGCCTGGGCATAGATATTGCTATCTAAAGGAACAGAACATCGAAGGATTTATCTGGAGGTTTCTTTGGATAGTAAGACCAGAGCATTTTGAGTTGGGTTTGGTTCATTCTCGCAAACGACTTGGTTCATTTTTACCAAGGGAAGGAAACCTTTTATAGCCAGGAATTACAACGGTTTGGTTTCACGTGAGTAATTACACCCAACAATAGTGAATACGTGTTCAATTAACAGTGGACCATGGAAGCGGTTTGACCGCTCGCAAGAGATGCATGATAAATGAGAAGATCTTTGGGGCAGGTAAAACGTATTTCAAAGATTTCGATGGTTTGACACGATACGGATTCCAAGTATAGAATTCAATTCTATTTATTGCTGAACAATCGGAAGGTTTAAAATTAATTACAGCTTAATACGAGGCTGGATCAGAGTTTGGAAAAAGGCTTATTATAAAAGCCCAATCAAGTTTTCAAACCTAATACATACTTTGTTGACAAGACAACGTGGATATGAGAAATTATTTGTTGTTCGATAACAAGTACAAAAAGCCTATAACTAGAGGCCCAAAATTTTTACATATCGAGAAAGCTCTTTATCGAGATCTTAATCATTTCTGAGGTCTTCCAGGCGTGATAAGCTGCTTTGCGAGCTTCGATGGCTTCCTGACGCGCCTCTTGTAAGAGTTGGGCTCGGATCTCGCCTTCTGCCAAAAAGTTATGCATTTCATTCCGATAGTTGGGGATGCTGCTTTCCAATGCATTTATCTCTGTTCTAAGTGCAGCGACATCAGCCTCAAGGGCAAGGAGCCTGGCACGTTTGGCTGCTAGATGTACCTCTTGTGAAGGCAGTTCCTTTAGATATTTCTCGATCTTTTCTGTCTCCCTGTGAGTTTTCTGCTCCAGGGTCATTGCTGCTTCTTTCTTTCTAGCAGCCTCGATGGACAACGCTTGGGAAATTTCACTAATATGCAGAAGCTCAAGCAATTTGCTTTCCATGTCTTCGAGACAGGGAGTGAGGTCTGCTGGGGCATTGGCATGCAATTCCTTCACTTGCTTGTGCACGGCCTGAATGTCTCCAAGAGAATCCAGGGGCCCAGAAAGAATGTCATGGAGAAGGTCTTCGATGCCTGAAGGGGTTCTCAGTGTGTTCAACGAACCTACAAGTTCTTGAATCTTGGTTGAGTCTTCTACACTGAGCAGTTGGAGTTGCTTTCCAGATGATGAAGAGGGGACAGATATTTCCTCGTGTCGAACGGAAGGTCCTTCATCTTCGATGGCCAGAGACCGATCAGGTTGATCCTCGATGGCCATCGAAATTGGTTCTCCTACTGTACCCACTTGTTTCCTTGGACTGTCAGGAAGACTTTGCTGAACAACCAGGTCCATAGGAACAACATCGAACTTCGATATAAAGATAACAGGAAGTGTTAGGGCTATATCGAACAAATTATTAACCTAAGAAGTGAGGTTACGATAGCTTACTTGTTGGGGAGACAGTACTGTTGTTTCTTTATGAGTCTGAACTTGTGGCTCTGGTGAGGGAGAACTTGCTGCTTCGACCTCTGGGTTAGTCTCAACTGGAGTTTGTGATTGATCAGATCTGGGCTCTGGTGAGGAGACGATTTGTTCAGCCTCTGAGACAACTTGTTCATCATGAGCACTGGAACCTTCGCCAGAAGAGGAAGGAATGTAGCAGCCTTGAATTTCAATCTGAATACGGTGGAACAAGGTGGTGAGGGCTACAGGTTGTTTATTCTCTTCTTCTTCAAGCTCTGCTCGATGCACTCCAGCCAAGAATTGGACTATGAATTCCTTGCAACACTCTTTGTGGCTGCTAACTATGGCCTTATCTGCAACTGTGGATATGGTGCTGGACTCATCGAACTTCAGGATGAAGGCTTGACTATTTCCTTCATGGAGCCTTTCTCCTAGTGAGTTAATTATGTAGAAGGCTTCGTCTTCAGCCTTGAGGACGAAGAAGTGATCATTCCAGCTCACTATGAAAACCTGAGGCTTCCTGCTTTTCTGAATGTGTTCCCACAAGTCGTCGAAGGGGTAGCAGCCGTGACCATTCAGGTTAGCAAACTTCTCAGGATTAAAGAGTCCTATCAGGGTGTCATCGGCTGAGAATTGGAGTGGTCTGATGTTTGCCTTCAAGATGGTGTCCAAATCAAAATGATGGTTTGGGTATTCCCTGGACAGGGACTCGTCCTTGCATAACTCTTGCCATTCTCTTGAGCCTTGGAGAAGGAGGTCATCGAACTGAGAGAGGGTGGGAGTGCTACCTGGATTTGCACAAAACCAGTGTGCAATGGTAAAAGCAATGGCTGAGCAAGCACTAGACCCTGAGGCTTTGTTACTCCTTTGATCGAATGAAGCAAAGAAGGCTTGAGTGATGAGGCGTAGTCGGTCGGTTCTGCTCCTGAGCCGTGATTCCAACCAAACTCCACTCTCTGGGGCCCTCCGTTTGAGTTTCTTGGAGCTTTGGGGCTACAGAGATTAAGGGCCAGTATCGAGATCAGTGATAAGAATCAGCATGTTCTGGAAAGGTAATAAATCGAATACTTACAGGTCATCTGGAACGCTGGGTCCTTTTCTTCTTGAAGGAGTGAATTGCCATGGTTATATCCGGCTCTGGATTGCACTATGGGGAGAAGAGAGGGATGGTTATTTCTGGTTCTAGAATTACCAATATAAGTGGAAATTTCTGAACTAAAAGCATACATGTGGCTATGGAGTTGGGCTCGAGTTGGAGGGAGGCTCGACGAGTGCATCCTTGTCTATTGTCATCGGGAATTTCTCATCGAATTCACTGAAGATGGTGGCAAAGCACAGTGCTGGACTCTTGTATTGCAGCTCAACCCAGAATTGGGAATACCAAGTAAGGTATGTTGAGGTAACCAACCTCGATGGAGACAGTGGTTGAGTAATCTCGGGAACTATCACCAATGGAAAGCCAAATTCTTCATCGATGACTTCTGCTGCATTAGATTTGCTCTCTGCTCGCCAGAGAGTATACTTGTTGACGGAGCATGCAAGGAGCATAGGGGCATCCTGGCCGAGCCCAAGTTGTCTGCAGAAGTGGTTGGGAGCGTAAAGCTCATACCCAGAATCTGGGAGTGGTAGATCCTGGCAAGTGTTCGACTTAGTGAACATATTCCTCGCTTGATTATCTTGGTCAGGAGACGGCATGAAGCCACTTGAGAGGATGCCAGGGTGACGACGATCCAGGATTGTTTCGATGGCAGTATAAGGGAGGTCTTTGTGGTTGCAGAGGTGCTTGAAGCAGTTGAAGTAGGACCATTGCCTAGTCCTGGGCATCATAGAGACCAGCGATTTGCCCAAGAGCTTGTGTTCTTCGAACCTAGGGGTTTTGGAGGGACAGAAGAAAGGAAAATAGACCTGCAGCCAGAGGTCTACCATCCAAAGTGGCCCAGCTTGGTTCAAGTCGAGCTTCGATAGAGTGATCCGCTTGAGACCACAGTAGATGGAAGCCAGGACGGATTCAACCAAACTCAGTGGTTCTCCGCTGTAAAGACGTTCAGCGAGATTGGTCCACGTCTTGATGACCTTTGCTGAGGTTGTGCAGAACAAGTACTTCGATAGCCAGTACTCCAAAAAGGCTATTCCTCCTCGTACAGTGTTTTTCGGTGAGAAATGTTTTACCCAGGCGGAGTAGGATGTAGGCCGTTTTTCTGAGGCTTTGTCAGTAGTCTGGCTGAAATCCTGAGGGGTCCAGCTTTTCTCAGAGGCAGGAACTCCAAAGATGGTGTAGAGGTCGAGCATGGTGATGCTTATATCTCCACAGGGAAGCCTGAAGCAGTTCGTTATGCAATCCCAGAAGCACATTGCTGCAGCAAGAGGGGGTTTGTTGGCTCCAGACGAAAGGGAGAAGCATAAGTCGATGAGTTCTGCAATTCCTGCTGCTTCCCATTGATCTTTGTCCTGCCTACGGCGTTGGTGGTACCAGTCGAGGTCGTCGGGGGATGAGTGTGGCCACTTCCCAATCGAGCAGAGGCTGTCTTTCTGAGACCATGACTTTGGGTCTGCAGAGGGGTCTACCTGAAGAAGAAGGGAAGAGCTGCAGATGGGTTCCCGAAGGATAGTAGGTAGGTCTGGATTCAATGGAGATTCTAGAAATGGGCCGAGAAGACCTGTGTTTTCTTCAGCGTCTATTGTAAGGGTGCAAATGGTGTCTGGGTTCGATCGAGTAGCGACTTCCTTAAGCCGTTTGACAAACTTCTTGGCGTGGACGTGGTCAAAAGGAATAGTAATGTCCTTACGAGGAGGCATTTTTTTGGGTTAGGGTTTTGACGGCGGTGAGAAGAAAGGTTTAAGCTTTTTGACTGTGAGAGTTAAGAAGTTGCAGGTCTCTGAGCAATTGAAAAGTTTTTGATGAAAGATGAAACTTGTGGATATGGACTGTTGCTCTTATAGAGGAGTCAGTCGAGCGTCATACTTTAGTTAGACATGGCATTCGAGTGATGGTATAGCGTTTCGAAGTCAATGAGCACGTCGTTCAAGGTACATTCAAGTCTTTTCACTTGTTCAGAACGTTTCCAAGTTCAAGACCTGAGGGGCAATGTTTGGGCCTAAATAAAATATTTACTTTGGGCCTGGATGGCCGAGGTCTATCGAGCGGCCCGTCATGGTTTATTAGTTCTTATCGAGGAAGTTAAGTATAAAAGGTCTAGCGAGATTCGTATCGAGCTTCGATGGGAAGAAGACTTAGAGTTCTATTAGAACTGTGTCTTATCGAGCTGGTTTCACGCGGCTCAGTTTCTATCATAACTAGTTGATATTTGCAAGATTCGTAGAAGAGTTGTGATAGAATTGGAATGCCTATGAGAGGTATAATTTGATGCTGGTATGAAGATTCAGACAAAGTTACAAGAGGAGTATAAAAGGTCTAGCGAGATTCGTATCGAGCTTCGATGGGAAGAAGACTTAGAGTTCTATTAGAACTGTGTCTTATCGAGCTGGTTTCACGCGGCTCAGTTTCTATCATAACTAGTTGATATTTGCAAGATTCGTAGAAGAGTTGTGATAGAATTGGAATGCCTATGAGAGGTATAATTTGATGCTGGTATGAAGATTCAGACAAAGTTACAAGAGCAAAGGAGTTAGAAACAGAATCAATGACTGATACGTAAGCGAGTATATAAGGAATGCAAGGATCTTATGAAAGGGACGACTACACAAACATACAAACAATCCTTGCTATACGCAATATAACCTAGACGGTTATCTCGTCCTCGAGATATCTATCTTCTTGCAACCAGAAAAGTCTAAGTGCTTGTCACCTATCGAGTGAGAGTATTAAGACTCAAAGGAAGCAAACTGCAACCTGAAGGTGGAAGGGCTGCTCACTTGTATGCTGAGGGCTTGAATACTCAAAGGAAGCGAGTGTTCTCAACACTTCATCAAGAGATTGCTCTGCTCTACACGAGAGACGTGAGGGTATCGATTTCTGGATCTAGCAGAGAGGTACACATATCAAAGTCCTAGGTTCCTAGGCAAAAAGAACCTATTCGGATAGGGTTGGTGCTCTCCCTATCTTAATCGCTTACATTAGAAGTCAGGCGGCTGTAACTAGTCCATATTCCGTTGAAGAACGGTGGCACGCCAGCATCGAAGCACATACAGGATAGACCGGTACACGCGGTTGAAACATCCGATATCAAAAGAGACTGCTTCGCGGAGAAAGTCTCTTCCGAGAGATATTTCTGCATCGAACAACTACTATATACAATTTTCACAATACGAATACTTAATATTCTAAAAATTCCAAAGAGGAATAAGGTCTAGCACTTGTTTAATATATGGATCGGGAATGAAATGGGCTAGGTTTATATGGTAGGTAAATAATTTTTTTCCTTTTTGGTCCTTTTTTAATCAGATCTATGATGTTAGAACTTAAGGTCGATCGGGTGGTATACATATTTAGTTTACCTCATAAATGAGAGTTGCATCCAATCTTTTTTTCGAATAACGAAAAAATTTCATTAAAATTCTCTCGGCTAGAATAGTACATATACAGTTGACACGTAACCCTAACTCTAAATAAGAGAAGAATAACTAATCAGCAGCAAATACTACTCTTTACAATGTTGAAACTCGAACAAAGTCGAGTTTACTTATATCTTTCAAAGACAGATGAAAGACACATAAACAGAGAAGAACATATCCCTAAGCACTCAATTGTGGTAGGTATGTCATCCCTATGAATTACGCAGTCCAAAAAAGATGCAAGTAAGTCATGATACCAATAGTACCAAGATCATTCACTGAGGACCATAAACGTAACTAGCTAAAACTAACTACCTAGAATAATAAAGCCCAGAAATAAAACCCAAGATTGAAGTCCAAACATCTCAAAGCCCAAACAAAACCCACACCAAGATCCCCATCGTACGAGCCACACCACAGCCCTCCACCACCCACCTCTGACCAGCACTGCTCAAAACCAACATCCACGATCGCGGCCTCCGGCCATACCGCCTCCCCCACCTAATCGGAAACCAAGAACGACGATGTCAACCCAAAACTATACACCATCCCTAAACCACCTACCAACACCGGGTCAGGAGGAAAACTCACACCACAACAACACCGTCGTCGAGATTCCACGCTGCCACCAATTTTCCTCATGCTACCCACACCGCCACGACCAACGCTGTAAGATTATGCCCGAGCTAAAGATCTCGAACCCCACAACCCAAGCTACCCCAATCCAACAACAACCACAAGATCAAAACATATCAACGAACCGCTCCCTCATAGTCGCCACTGGACGAAGAGTAGGAAGCAATCAGCGCCGCCCCTAGAAAAACTAGACGGAGAGAAAAGGCTTCTCTAGGGTTTTGTAGGGTTTCTGTTGTGACGGAATAGTTATTGGCAGAGGTGGTACTTTACTAAAGAGTTGTACATAATCCTTAATCCTTAATGAATAAATTCTACTATTCATATAAATAAATATACATGAAAAGAAAATATATAAAAAAACAAATACATTGCACAGTTTTGATGAAGTTGGAGAAGAATCAATTATGTACTTTACATATGTACATTATATTCGGTACGTATTTCCAATTTATTGAAGGTTACTTATTCAAAAGTTATTTAAAACTATTCTTGCGATCAAAAAGTTATCATATTTTTTAGAAAGTACCTATAAGTCACAAAATTATGATTTTAGTGACCCAAAAATCACTTTAAAGCCTCCACTTTAAAATAAAAACCTTTTTTCTGCGATGACCATTTTATCCAAATTAATTTTTTTTTCAAAAAAAAACTTTTTTACTCTCATTTAATTCGTTCAATTTTTTTATTATCTTTTAAAAAAAAATATTTTCATTTTGTGCTTCACGACTCGGCACAAACTCAAAAGATAAGGATATCAACTTCAGTAAATAATGATACCAACTATAGTTCATAGAGATACCAACTCAAATTCGTAAAGATACAATGTCTTATTTTTCAATTTTTTCTTCACAAACTCAATCAACAAGAATACTATGTCGAGTTTATGAGATGCTATGATATTAGAGAGAAAGAGAAGGGTATGTATATGGTTTAGGGTGTCGGGTTTAGGGTTTAGGGTATAAGGGTTTAGAGTATAAGGTTAGAGTTTAGGGTATAAGGGTATAAAATTTAGGGTATAACAGTTTAGGGTTTATGATTTAGGATAGGGGTCGGCAACGGGCCGGGTTTGAACACTATTTCACTAAAATCTGGGTCAGGCTTTTTCAAAAAGTTCAAGCCCATGGGTCGGGCCTTGACCGGCTTTTCGGCGGGGCGGGGCGGGGCTAAGCCCATAGGGATGGGTCTATTAGGTCTTTTATATTTAATAACATAAAAACATGAAAATTAAAAAAATTACAATTTCTTTTCTCTTCAACTCTTCAAATGAGACTACGATAAAAGAACTCTTCAAATGAGACTATTGCTACTCTAATAATTAGTTAATTAAACAAATATTATAAGACAAAAATTTCTATTTGTAATACTAACACTATAATTAATTACTTGATTAAATATCACTGTACTTAGTTAATTCTAAGACTATAAGACCATAATTAATTAATTATGAATTCTAGAGTGTTTAGTTTGGCGATATATAAATTATTACTATGTGGTTTTTTCCCCTTATTGTTGTTATTGTAGTGTATGACTATAAACTATAATGTATAATTGTATATATATAACAAATGGTTCATATATAATGTATTTGTTCATGGACTTGTCGGGCTAGGCTTTCTGGGTCGGGCTTCGGTGGGCTTTTGACGAACCGGAATTTTTTGGGCCTATGGGACTGGAATTTTTCAGGCCTAAATTCTGGCCGGGCTTGGGCTTAATGGGTCTCGGACTGCCCACGGACTTTTCGGGCGTATGGACTAAATGGTGACCCCTAGTTTAGGGTGTCGGGTTTGGGCCCTAAACCTAAATCACACTGTGACAGTACTCTTACGACACTGTGATTATATACTTAGGACACTGACAGTACCCTTAGGATGTTGTGATGGTAAATGTAGAACTCTGTGACAGTACCGGCCTTATGACATTGTGATGGTATACTTACGACACTGTGATATTATACTTAAGATGCTGCGATGGTATGCTTCTAAAACAAGCATACCATCACAGTCGCATAAATATACCAAGTTTCTAAAAAAAGCATAGCATCACAAGTTTCATAAGTATACCAAGCTTCCAAAACAAGCATACCATCATAATTGCATAAGCATACTAAGCTTCCATAAGTATATCAAGCTTCTAAAACAAGCATACCCTTAACCAACTACAAATATTCTACATTAGCTTATCAAATATACTATCTATATTTTCTAACAAAAAATATAACATTTTGAAAAGAAAACAAAGACGAGATGTAGATCACGATGGTCGAGATCACCATGATCGAGGGTGAGCGGCTTTAAGGCGAAGCATGGAGGCGGATGAGCTCAACAAAAAATAAGGCGAGCGGCTTCGGGGAGAGGCCGGGGCACAGCGGCGGAGGAGCCCAACAGGTCAGGTCGGAGACGACAACGAGATCGGTGCAACACCGCAAGGAGGTCGATGACGTGCCAGGGGAGGTCGATGGCTTCGGGGATCTGCGGTGGAGCGAAGGAAGTGATCAGTCTGACACCGGGAGGCGAGCTCAGTGAGATCGGGTTTACCGGAGCTCAGCGAGATCAGTTTTGATCAATTACGGTCAGTGAAAACAATTTTAATTTTTGTGAAGTTTCATATAGTGACAATGCATAAATAACGTGAAAATAAAGGATTTTCGTGCGTGTATTCAATTAAAGTGATTGGATAGTCAATTTTCAAGTGGGTGAATTTTTGTTCACTTTTTTTAATCTAAGTGAACTATGGGTCAATAACCTATAAATGACATGCTAACAGCTTTACTGCTTTAGCTTCCAATGACGTGGAGTGGCTTGGTCCATCCATGGATTGGTCTTCAGCAAATCCAAATCCATTAGGAAGCTAGCTAGGCAGGATCCTTTAATAAAATAAATCTAGCTTTGCGAAGATTTTCGGGTTAATCGGGTAGGGCGTGTACCCAGCTCAAATCCAGCACAATAATACCTCCATCTCCTACTGAGCAGCACGTCCTCTCTGTTTGTGAAGGAAAAAAATTAGGTTTACGCTCAACCCAATTCACCCCAGCCATACCGCTAGCTTTTACTGTTTAAATTATTTAATATCTAATACAAGAGGCAGTTAAGTTGGTTGATATGGTGGTTGGTCTTTCCCGACAATGCTTTGAGCAAGAATTCGAGTGCAGTGAGTACTTTGGCAATTTGTAAAGAGAATGAGAGCAAGAATTGGGCCACGGATTGTGGTTTTGGGAGAGACATAGTGATGGTGCTGCACCTGCTTATATGTGTTGGTGTTTTAGAAGAAACCAAAAGATGAAGAAAAAGTTTATGAGTTGCTTGCTTGCTTGCTCTCCTAGCCAGATATGATCAATATTCCCGATTGCTTGGTTGAGAAACTAATGGCTTTATTCATGGAGCTAGATAGATTGCGTAGAGGGGCAAACAATTTGTGCAGGCCGGCATGCATTTCGGTTTAGCATATGTTGGTCAATTAATTGGTCCCTACTCCCAAATTAACCGTATCAATTACAGTTTACAAGATATATATTCATTCATCAACTTTTGCATGCATGCATGCGAACTTGATCATTTAGATTAGATGATCAATCAAGGTTGTCTGTTCTGTCTTCCATTTCATTCCAAGGAAGTTTTCCCGAACGGAGACATATTGTGTATAGAGGGGCCATATATACTTCCTGATTACAAAAAGAAACCTCATTGATGTCGTTTAATTTGCGTTGAAAAATTAGAGGTCCTCCACATATCGTAAAGCATGTGAGTCGCATATAAATTGTTTTGTTAGTCTGATTTTGAAGATTTCGATCTAAATAGAATTGATAAATTAGGTACTTGTAATTCACTAATCCTTTTTTTTTTGCATCATCTGTTTATCATGATTTCAAATTAATTTCTAACCACCACAATCACGTACCCTCCCATAATTATAAGTTGGTCCATCATGAGAATGATCTAGATCCATCCTCATAGGGCACAAGGACGATTATTAAGGTGTCGCGCTCAATCGTTTTGTACACATGCTTATTATTATGAATTTTTTTAATCTATGGAGCTAGGTTTTCGTTGAATGAACCGCAACAAATGGGGTTACCCCCTAATTGCTAGTATATATGCAATTATGCATATGCACCGGTCTTGCTTCAAAATGGTTCTTCTAGCCAAAAGTACCAAATCAAGGGGGTACGTTGCTCCACTTTGAGATCAACCTCAAGATCTTTAATGGGGTACCCCATGATGATTCAGTTCACTCATTTGTATCTTCAACCTCTTCCTTCTTCCCTTTTCTTTTAAGCAATTCCATATATAAACATAATCATCTCTCTTAGGTTTAAAATTAATTATTCTCATTAATCAAAATTTGAGGGTTAGGTTTAAACTTTAAAATTGGTGGAATCGTTATTCTGGCAGGCTATACTAATTGGACGAGATCGTGCCCATATAAACGTACGCACGTACCAACGTACCATGCATCATCTCTGTATTGACCATTGTAATTGGCTGTTCGAATTCTCTTTAGACTTAAGCTCAACGTACACCTCAATTCCTAGAGCATGCAGACTCTCGTTCACTGACAAACTTGACCTCTTCGACTAGGCTGTATATATATTCCAGTCAAACTGGCCTAAAGTCCTCCACCCCGGCCGTATATATTATTCCGTGCATATAAGTGCTTTCATGCATGCAAAGCTAGACCCTTCGCTCCAGATTTTCAGACGCTCCGGTAAGCTTTTGTAACCCTGCACCGCAACACCTGCATTATGTTTTGGGTCCTCATCGCGAACCTGCGCCACTGCATCAATGACAAACATCCCTAATATTATAAGCTACAAGATAAGGACACTATCCGAATCGCCAATCTTAGCACTTTGAAGATCTCCAAATATATATATATATATATATATATATATTCAGACACTGAATACAGTACGTACTTTGGATTATAATGCATGGAAACTCATTTTTCTTTTCAAAGTTATTTTACTTATTTATGGAGGTCATATTCACGGGCCATGTAGATGCAAATTTGACAAACCAGATGATGTATTTAGGATCTCGTTTTAGATTGTAAATCACATGGGGGAAGGATCATAGATAGGGATGGGGAAGAAGGAAACATATATATCCATATGCAATCCAAATAGCTAAAATACTTGCCCTCCTCGCCAAGTTTATCTATTGTTCTAGCCACATGGGAATATGGCCATATGGGGTGGGATAGGTTATATCTGTGCTATATTCTCTCCCACATGGAATGCTTACCCGTGCACATTTAAGAGCGTCACCCCTAATGTATGTGACATACTGACATAGCATGTGATCATATAGGATTACTATGAAGCAACTTTCAACCTAGATGAAGTTTTATCCAAAATTATTGAGAAATTTGATCACATCCCCTATATGGTTCAAACCACTTTTCACATGGATTTGAAGCAGCTTGTTTCATAAACTTATTTTCCCCTTCGTTGTTGCAGTCACATTTATTAAACTAACGAATTTGTATTCTTAGATATTCATGTCCTATTAAATTTTATTTTATTTTTTGTAAAATTTATATTTAAACTAGATCAATCTTATGAAATTAAACTTCTCTTTTGACTTATGCCCTTTTTTATATATATTTCATAGCAAACTCTTCGATGTGTACCTTTGAGTAAGGAAGAATGTAGACTGCAACCGTGCGTTAATCTATTCAACGAATTGCAGTTGATCATTGAAAGTTATTTGCTTCAATTCAAACCCAACAATGAAGGCTACAATATTGGAGTCAGAACTCAGAAGTGTTCGTATCACCAACATAGTTCTCCCACAATTCGTGATGTCTGAAAAACCATCTAACATGGATTGTGGTCGGAAGAGAGCCGGCCACCAAATCTCAGTGATAACATGTCATCTACCAACATAAGAGAAATTAATATTAGCTAGAGCTAGCTAAACAGCAATCTTTGCTAATGAAGTTATCACCAACCATAGTCCATCAAAAGAGCTTATCCTTAAAAAATCGTAAACAAATAAAAAGACAACTACTGTCGTGTATCCTTGTGGGATCGTTTCAAAGATATTTAGTAATAGTTCGTGAATTATGAATTGTGGTAACACAAGTTATAGATTTAATTGCAGTGATCGGAGTTTGATTCTCACTACTATATGTAAAAGAAAGTAAAAAGAAGTGGATAATGCGTTGTATTTATGAAAAAATATATTCAATTAATATGTGATATTCGTACATATTTTCTTGATCGAAATCACACTGTTTTTTAAAAGACTAGTTAGATCCGAAGATAATCAGTGTTGACATGTCAATTAGTTTGAATTAATTTAATTTTAATTAGCGTCAGCAGAATTTCAAAATGGGCTCCACGTCTAAAATTCTTATAAGCTCGACTACCTATTGTTTCTACCGAATTTTGCAGAGGGTAATTAGTAGAAGCAAGTATAGGGTATTTCGGTGATGATGATATTTAATTGTTCGGACTTGGCTTCCGGGCGCTGCTCCGCTTTCTCGCTGTTAGAAATAATACAAAACGAATAAATGTCAAAGGCTTGGACGGGGATTGCCCGCCTTCAACACTCCGATGCCTAAGTCAGATAATGTATCGAGTATAACAACAATAGTAAGAGTTGAGTGCTCAGGATCGTTATATCTGTAATAAATGAGTTGATTATATTGGTGGTTGAGCATATAGTTGGCTGTTGTCCTTCAATGTGGGATTTCCTGTTTCGGGTCTGAATATTTGAAGTGCTTGTTCGGGCGCGTGGTTGCTCGGATGAAGATTGTTCCTTGCGTGAAGTTGGAGCCCTGGTTGCGGTCTTGTTACTAGTCAAATGGGTGTTGATCCATTTAGTGGTTAAGTGTCCGTTAATTAGGTGATGTAATGACTTATACTAACAAGTCCCCCAAGTCCCCAAGTTAAGGCGAACATCTCTTGATTGGGGAGTTGAAAAATGCTTTTTCTCCTAACTAACCATACTATAAAAAAGGTCGGGGTTGACGCCCCGTCATCCCAAGTCCCTCAACTCTCCGATCAAGAGCTGGTCTAGATGCTGGAATGGCTATTACTGAAGGTGTTGCTATTCGAATGACTCATGCCTTATTTTGCTGGTTATGCTTTGTAATCTGAACATTGTTGTCGTTCATAGCTGAATGCTCTTTTAAAGTGTAGACCGCTTATGGACAATGTTGAGCTAAGGATTTAGGTGTTGAAGTGATTACAATGCTCTTGATTGTCTGAACGTCCTTGTTGTTCGTAAATCGTATGCTCCTCGAGCAGGTCTTGCCTCTTTGGGTGGACTCTAAAACGATGTTGTTGTTCGGTATTGCTTTGTTTGTTGGGTGGACTATGAAACAGTGTTGCTGCTTGAAGCCGCTTTGATTGGTTCAAACCTACTGTTGCTGGTTTAACCCTCGTACTTCGAATACTATTGTCGTTTGGAACTGAATGCTCTTTCAAAATGTACTTGCCTATTTTTGAAAGCATCCCCATGTATCGAACAAAAGTGTTTTGTTCGATCATGCTGTGAAAGTCTAAACATTTATGCCATTCGTTGATCACATGCCTTCTCGAGTTGACATTGCCTGTCTCAAAAGCGCACTCATGTACCAAACCATGGGGCTTGTTCAATCATGGTCGAGAAAGTCCGAACAATTCCTGTCGTTCATCTAACCCATGCCTTCTCGAGATGACATTGCTTGTCTAGAAAGCGCATTCATGTACCAAACCATGGGGCTTGTTCGATCATGGTCGAGAAAGTCTGAATAATTCCTGTCGTTCATCTAACCCATTCCTTCTTAAGATGACTTTGCGTGTCTCGAAAGCGCATTCATGTACTGAACCATGGGGCTTGTTCGATCATGGGTCGAGAAAGTCCGAACAACTCTTTCCGTTTGTCTAACCTATGTCTTCTCAAGATGACACTGCCTGTCTCAAAAACACATTCATGTTATCGAACCATTGAGCTTCTTCAATCATGGTAGTGAAAGACTAAACAATTCATGTCGTTCGTCAATCACGTACGCCTTCCGAAGTCACTAATTTTAGAATCACCCATCTGGCTCAAACTTGATGTTTATGGTTTGACCGAGATATTGATAGTTCGAACATCCTTACCATTCGGCTATCACAGGCCAGTTCAAAATGATTTTTCCTTTTTCAAAGTGCCTCCACTCTCGAATGTCTACTTTCTGATTTGGGTGTAAAAGTCTGAACATGTATGGCCTTTTATGTTCGAGTGCTTTGGAGGGACCTTTTGCATTCCGAGTTTGGAATTTGCAACAGTTATTTCTTGCGTGTGGGCATGTGTCCAGACGTGTGAAACGGTTACTGTTTACCTGTATGACGTGTGTCCCTCGAAATTCGAAACGAATTAGAGTAAAAAGGAGAATGGGCGGGAGTGTGTGGGATGCAGGACACGTATTGCTGATCCAACGGACCGTAGTTTGTTGCGTGGACGACTGAGGTTGCTCGAAGGGTTAAACCAGTTTGCTATAAATAAGCTTGTTTCACTTTTTCACTTCACTTTTTTGCCTCCTCTACCGAAACGCTGTCAGATTGCTATCTCGCGTTCATCGGAATTCTTCGAAGCTACACCTGTGGATCTTCAAAGTTCCCAGAAGAAGAAAAAAGAAGGTAAACCCTTGATTCTCTTTGTCTTTCTTGCTTTGTGTTTTTTTTTGTGAATTCGATGGATTTTTAGCACTGTTTTCTGGGTAACCTGAATGGGTTTGGTAGGTTTTTTGGGATTCTGGTATGTGTTGCATGTTTTTTTTTGTTTTTAGGGAGGTGGGTGAGAATGGGATGTTCTTATGATGCTGTGAACTGGAAAATTTTTGGGTTTTCTGGAATTTCGCTCTAGTTTCTAGGTTTTTGCTGAAGTATAGCCTCGTGTTCTTGAGGTTTAGGCTGTTTAATCCATTTTGCTGACCATAGGTAGTTTTTTGTTGTTTGTGTTGACCTAGAGTAGTGCAACTATTAAGGATAATACGAACATTCACACGGTCTAATTGTTTTGTTCGCTAGGACTATGGAAACTATTGCGATGTCGAGTGGCGATAGTCAGTCTAATCAAATGTCTATCGTAGGATCAATTAGCCCTAGGACTACCTCTAATGATTTGAACACTTATCTAATAGTGTGTTCAGTGTGTCCCCCATATCCACTAACATTGGTGGTGCTATTCTTAGGTTCGTTCTCTCGAACGTAGAGTGTAGGCAAGTTTTCGGGGGTCCATCCATCGAGATAATGTCGACAGAGACAGGGTATTGCTCAGATTCCTCGAGTTCGGAAGCGGAAGATGTTCGGTCTCTTCGTCCTTCCAACCCCAAGTACTGCATTACCCGTATACGAATCTGGCGGGCCTTGATTTTATAGGTTCCCCGGATAATCAGGCCGTTCAGGAGCCTATAGGTTCACCCTCAATGAAAGAAATCGCGAGATGGCGCAAGACGTACAACATCCCGAGTAAAGTAGGTCTTCGGGCTCTAGAACCAAATGAGAGATTTATTCAACCCCCTCCCAGACATGTTTATATTAGAGAGTTTCAATTGAATTAATAGCGAAATTCAACTGCCTTTGAAGCCGTTCTTCCAATATGCCTTCTCGTTGCTCGGGGTGACGCTGGGGCAGTGCGGGCCTACCATGACCTGGGTACTCATCGCCATGTTCAACATTTGGCGGTTGAGTGGGTTGGATCATCCCACTCGGGCAAAGATTCTCTACTTCTTCTTATTGAAGTACTCTCCTCGAGTAATAGATTAGGGCATGATGACCTTGGAGCCGCGAACGAACTGGTGGTTCACGGAGCCGCCAATGTCATGGCGTCGGTACCAGTGCTTAGTGTTCGAGGAGTGGGAGTTTGAGAATTCAAATAGTGAGTTAGCACTTAATTGGGATAAGATTGACCAAGTCCCCGAATCGTTCCAGCCTTTGGGTTAGTGTTGTGTGTTTGTCTATTCGTGCTAGCATAGGTTTTCGTACTTATTATTATTTTATTATATATATATATAGTAAATCGACGGTTTTATCCCATTACTCCCCTAGAACATCACCGGGTTGCGCGTATCAAGCACGTGTTCGATCCGCAACCGGAAGCTCAGAATTTCTAGACTTGCATTCGTTGGGAGATAATCGAGCGAACTGGCCTTGTGAAAGCTCCTAGTAAGTTCAGACATAACTTGTATTACTCTTGTTCGAAATTTTTATTAACGTTTTGTTTGTTGTGCAGAGAAAATGGCCAAGTCTCACCGCCAATCCGACAAACAGCAGCTTGCGTATGAAAGGATGTTGAAAAACCTCAATGCTGCTTTGTCAATTCAAAAGATTGTTCCCGAGGACGAGCAAGGGAATTTCAAGGTTGGTGAGGAATTTCAGCCAACCATTTGACCTCCTCTTGTTTCCGAGTATGTAGATTCGATCGAGATGGAGGCTCCGATCGAAGATGTGGTGCACATGGATGTGGTGGAGTCCGAACAATTCTGCCTAGCCAGGGATACCCTTGGGGATACGCCGACTCTCGAGAGGGTCGACGATGTAGCCCTGGAGGTCGAGAAAGCGAGAAAAAATGCGAAGAGGCGGGAGAAAGATTCTTGCAACGTGATCAAGGCCCAGAAGCTGAAGGCCTCGAATGATGTTCGTTAAGCTAGCGGGCATACCCGATGAACTGGGGGTAAGTCCACCTTTCCCGACGACAAGGTTGAGTCCCTTCAAGCTAAGTGCAAGAGCAAGGCAAATCCTGATGGGTCGAACACCAGAAGCTCTCCTCCCTCGAAGCACCAAAAGCTTGCACTTGGGCATGGCTCCACCCCAGGTGTTAGTGTTGCCATGAAGAGTACCACAAGTTATGCCTCTGACAACCTGGTCAAGGTTCAGAAGTCGATGGATGTAGGCATGGTAGCCTTGCAGAAGTGTCGCCAACTCGAAGCTACCCCAGGTGAGAGTCTCGACAAGGCCTTCGAGATGTGCACCCAACTCCAACACTAGCTCTACCTTATGCGGGGCTTAGAAGGATCTCTCTTCTAGACGATCGAGCTCATAAAGGTCATGTTTGAGAAGTGGGCCCTTGAATCTGATCTGGCCAAGGCCAAAACCGTTATCGCCAAGGCCAATGAGCTTGCGACAAAGAAGGGTGAGTGGGTCAAGCAACTCAATATTGAGTTTTTAGACTCGCAGAAGGATTTGAAGGAGGCCCAGGATGACCTGGTGATGGTGACGGTAGAAAAGGAGGTGGTCGAGAAGCAAGTGTTTGACTTGCAGGGTCAAATGTCCGAGATGGAAAGCGAGCTTCTCACCTCCTAAAGTCGCATCCAGATCAAGGAGGAGGCCGTAACTAACTTCAAATACTCCCCCGAGTTCGAGTAGATGATGGACAAGGTGAGAGTTGAGGCGATTGCTGCGTTAAAAAGGAGTGCCGAATTTGAGGAGATGGTTAACGAAGAATGGAAGAATTAGGTGGATGACTATGCCGAGATCATCAAGCCCTTCCTCGACCTGGAGAAGTTCAACACCTTGCAAGACAAGCAAGCGAGGAATCTACAGGCCTTGATCAAGCAAGGGGTGATCGATTCAACATTCGAAGGGGGAGCCAGATGCAAACAAGGAGGGTAGGGATGGTGCTCAAGCTTGAAGGTGTCTGTGGTGTCTTTTTTTTTTTTTTGCTTTCTAGTTAGGAGTTCTTTCTTTGCTTTTTTTTGTTGTAAAGTACATTAACACCTTTATGTGATTTTTGCGTTCTCGATCTGAGAATGAGCATATTGTTTTTGGTGGGGCCAAGAATGGTGTTCTGTAAGTACTCGGCCTTCGTTTTGCATAGTCCTGCCCAACGATAGGTTGTTTTGGAATCTATTCAAGTATATCCATTTATTTCTGTCGTAAATTCGTATTACTTTTTTGCTGTCGGACATAAATGATGTTTCTGAATTATCTCATTCTCATTAAGTTGCTAGTAGTTTCATACAACAGAGCTCGCGAGTGCGAATAATGGGATTCCCCTAAGTCCGAGTATTAAATAACTTGGGGGAAGACCAACAAAAGAGTAAAACAGATAATTGAAATATTTTCGCAAGTGCTAAGTGTTCCATGGGAGATGAAGTCTTCATCCCTCCATATCCCTAAGGGAAAACGTACCCGGACGAGCAACCTCGACGATGACGTACGAGCCTTCCCAGGATGGTCTAAGGTCCTTCACTTTCTTTTACATTACCTTCATAACCCAGTCCCCGAGTTGTAGGGGGCGGGCCCGAACACGCTGACTATAAAGTCGAGCAACTCGCTGCTTGTTTATTATGTTGTGCAGATGTGTTATATCTCTCTTTTCTTCGAGCAGGTTGTTGTCTAGTCGTAACCCCTATTCGTTCATGACTGGATCGTAGCTTTCTATCCTCGGGCTTCAGTGGGTGAGCTGTAGAGGCAGTACCGCTTCTATTCCGAACGTCAAACTAAAAGGCGTCTCTCCTGTGGTCGTTTTTGTTGTTGTTCGGATTGACTATAGTATCTCAAGCACAAGCTCGGTCCATCGCCCATACCAGGTGCGTCGAGCTTGATGTCTCTATTCTTCTTCTTTATGCCTTGCTTGATGATCTTGTTTGCTTCTTCGACTTGACCGTTAGTTTGGGGATACGCTGGTGATGCAAAGATGAGGTTAGTGCCCTGTCGTTTGCAGAACGTCCTCAGTTCGTCATTGTTTAACTGGGGCCCGTGATTTGTGATGATGTTGAGCGGTGTTCCATAGCGACGGGGCAAGAATCACCACATGAATCTTTTTACTTTCTCAGTCGTGATTCTCACCAATAGTTAGGCCTCGATGAACTTGGTGTGATAGTTTATAATCACGATGAGGAAGAGATATTGTCTTTTAGATTTCGGGAGTTTTCCGATCAGGTCAAGTCCCTATTGTGCGAACGGCACAGGGGATAGGAGGATTGAAAGGGGTACGGCATGTGCTCAGTCCTTGTGGGCATGCAGCTGGCGCTGACGACATTTTCTCATAACTTCTACAGCATCTCTGACTATCGTGGGCCACCAAAATCCACTTCGAAGAGCCTTGTGGGCAATAGACTTGGTGCCCGCGTGATGTCCACACACTTCTGAGTGTATCTCTCTTAAGATGTTCTATCCTTTTTCTGGTATCACACTCTTGAGGTTCGCCCAGGTCTTCCCTTGTCGGTATAGGCGGCAGTTGTCTCGGATACTAAAGTTCGCTGCCTTGGCGATGATGTTGCGATCTTCTGCCTTGTCTGCCAGTTGTTCACCCCTCGTATTTTACGCGATGAGTGTGTCTATATATTATACTTGTATGGCTCGATTGATAATATCTCCTCTAGTTATTTGGGGATGCTCGGACTCTTCAAAACTTCGACCACCCTCTGTCCATACTCCGAGTGCACGGGTTCCGTGGCTAGTCGAGCGAGCTTGTTTACGTTAACATTCCTTCCCCTGGGGATATGGGTAATGTTGAAGAATCTAAATTTCCTCAGCAAGCAAGGATTTTACCTAACCAAGGTAATCGGCCATAGTCTCTCCCCTGGAAGTCCTCATCTACCTGGTTGACCACGAGTTGTGAGTCACTGAAGATGTGGATGTTCGGGGATTCAGAGTTCTTGGCCAATTGTAACCTGGATATGAGGGCTTCATACTCAGCTTCGATATTCGTGGGCTTGAACTCGAACTTGAGAGCATACTCGGAGTTCACTCCCCCCCCCCCTCCCGAGCCCAGCTCCACTCGTCTCCTTCGTGCATGATCCGTCCATATAGAGATTCTAATGGTACTAGGCATAGGTGGTTTTTTGGGTGCGATGGTCACGCTCATAACGTTGGCTTCTGTTAAGGCTGGTGTTTCAACTTCCGTATACTTTTCTATGAAGTCGGCCACTACCTGTCATTTTAGTGTTGTTCAGGGAAGATAGTGTTAGTCGAACTCGCTCAATTCAATTGCCCATTTTGCAAGATGACCACTATGATCGGGCAATTGAAGGACCTGTATGAGGGGCACGTTTGTAAGAATGTGGATGTTGTGAGCCTAGAAGTACGGTCTCAATCATCTGGCCACAGTGTCTAACGTAAATGCCATTTTATCAATCATCAGATAATGGGTCTCTGCATCTGCCATGCCTTTTCCTGAAAAGAAAATAGGCAACTCTGTATTCTCCTCCTTGCGAACAAAGGCAGAGCTTACGGCTGTTAGAGAAATAGCCTAGTATATGCATAAATTTTCTCCTTTCAAGGGTATGGATAGGAGAGAAATAGAGGCTAGATATTTCTTGATGTTGGAGAATGATGCCTCACATTCGGGCGTCCAAATGACATCCCGTTTGTTGGTTGTTTGGAGGGAATTGAAGAAGGGCGCACACTTATCAGAATAACGGGAATGAAGCGATTCAGCGAAGCCAGCTTCCCAGGGAGGCTCTGAAGGTCGGCTTTCTTGGTGGGAGGCTTCATGTTAATAATAGCTTTTACCTTTGCGGGTGAGGCCTCAATACCCCTCTGACTTACGATGTACCCGAGGAACTTGCTAGTGGTAACACCGAATGTGCATTTGTCCAGGTTTAGCCTCATGCCACTCTTGATGAGGAGGTCGAGCATGGTTTTTTGATTTTCAGCGTGATCCATAACCTTGACACTTTTCACGAGTATATCGGCGACGTAGACCTCAACAATTTGCCCATTAAGCCATCGAAGATGAGGTTCATGAGGCGTTGGTAGGTGGCCCCAGCATTCTTCAAGCCGAATGGCATCACAACATAGAATTCTTCAAGCCTTTGTCAGTTATGAAGCAAGTCGCCTCTTGGTCCTCGAGGTTCATAAATATCTAATTGTACCTTGAGTAGGCATCCATTATTGACAGTAGCTCGTGCTCAGCTGTCGCATTGGCCAGTTGATCGATCCTCGGTAGCAGGAAGCTATCCTTGGGGAAGGTTTTATTTAGGTTGATGTAGTCGATGCACATTCGCCACTTCCCGTTGCTCTTCTCTACCATGATTGCATTGGAGATCCAACTCAGATAGTCGACCTTTCTAACGAACCCAATCTTCAACGGTCTGTCTACTTCCGCGTTCATGGCGGCATAGTGTTCATCTTTGTACGCTCTCCGCTTCTTCTTGATCGGCCTTGTTCCCGAGGTGACACTGAGACTGTGTGATATAATGTTTGTAGAAATTACGGGCATGTCTGCGTAGGACCATGCGAACACCTCTTACCTCTCTCTCAATATCTAGACCAGTTGCTCGAAGAGCTCGGGTGCCAATTGGGCACTAATCTACATAGTGTGTTTAGGATACTCCTCTGAAAGCTAGATGGTTCGAAGCTCTTCATGCTCAGCCACTAGATGCACGGCATTCACTCAATCATGTGGGTTGTCTGGCTTCTTTACCTCAGGTGATGCTTCCTCAACCGTCAATACCTCCAATCGGGTGTTATTTCTGTTCAGGCGGGCGAATTTCTCCATAAAACTATATCCCCGCACATATCATGTTCCGTGATCGGTTGAGAATTTGCCTAGCAGTATATGCCCTGTTATTATGAGACTTAGCTTACTAATTCCTGGTCTCCCGAGGATCATGTTGTATGGGGAGTGGACATCCTGGACTACGAAATCCGTTCAGATCTTGCTGTGTGGAGAATCGTGTGCCCCGATTCTGAATCACATATAATCACTGTCGATCGGGTATGATGTTTAGCTTGTGAAGTTGGCAATGCACTCGTGATCTTGAGTCATCTTATGCTTGGGTCATCTCAATGACGCGTATGCATCCATGATTATAACGTTCACTGATGGCCCATTACCTACCAATATCCTCTTAACAAGGTAATGATCCACGATACCATCGATGATGAACGACAAGGTGTTGTTGTGTTGGATGTCCCCTTCGTCGAACGAGAAAATAATAATGGTCGCCCATTCTTCCGTGCCTTTATAGGCTTCTTGTAACTAATCGCATAGATCTCCCTTGTTGGGCATCTAATCTCCTCCCATGGCATCTTCGTCTTCCACTTCCCTCCTGAGATAGTGTTGATTATACCCCTAGGTTCGATATTCGCGGCCTGGTGAGTCTCATTCAGCATTGGGAGGATGATCTTGTCATTGTTCTGTAGCCGTTGTATTTCCTTAGTGAGTATTTCGCAGTCATTAGTGTGATGGGTGTTCGACTCGTGGTACATGCACCACTTGTTTCTGTTATTGAGCATTGGAGGTGTGCCTGATGCTTTCGGGATCGGGGGCCAAATCTGAGCTTTGTTATGCCGGAGGAGCTCTTCGTTTGAAGCTTGGGCAATAGAGAAGACCTCTCTTCGGTGTTGATCGGTGTTTCAGAATTGATTATTTTGTGGTTCCGATGGTCGTGTTTGCTTTTGTGGCTGGTTATTCGGGTAGTTATTGGGCCGTTGGAACGATTTCTGGTTCTTCTACTCTTGTAAATGATTCTCTCCACGCTTGTGGTTATTGAACTGGGGTTGTGCCTCTTGGGTCGGGGGTGTGATAATCGATATGGATGGTAGCTCGGTTGGTTGTGGGAGGGGCTGGATGTCTTCTTGGCTTAGCGAGGCGGGGTAGCTTGGTAAATAGGATGTGTCGTAGATCTCATGTCTCAATGAGTGCCTTTTATACGATCAGGTCCATGACCTCGTCGTCGTCGATATGTTCCTTCCGAACAAGCTTCTCGACAAATGGTGTTCCGATCATATTCTCCATCAGGGCTGTCTTGGCCACTTTCTTGTCGAGGTTTCTGCAAGTTTTAGCCAGCGCCCTCCATCGATTTACATAACTCGACAGGCTCTCTATCTCCACTTGTCGAACCTTCAAGAGTATGCTCGCGGTATTGTATTTTCCCTAAAGTCGATAACGCTTGAGGAATCACTCAGTCAGCTCTTCGAATGATCGTATTGAACCAAAAGGTATCTCGTAGAACCAAATCCTTGCTTCCTCGGTCAGAGCTTCCTGGAACCAGAAACACAGGGTCAGATCCGAATATCGGGTCCTAGGGGTGGCAGATTAGTATTCATCGATGTGGATCCTCATATCTCCCTTCCCGTTGAACCGGTTGATCTTAATAGTCTTTGCATTCGTGTCTCTTCCATGCTACAGTATCTGCATCGAGAATGGAGTTATTCGAGGGGTGAACATTCCATCCTGCCCGAGCAACTTATCCTTTCAAAGATATGAGACTTCTGCTGCCAACTCCTCCATCCTTCAGAGCATTGCCGATTTGTCACTGACCAAAGGGGTCTCCTCATCCTACTGATCCCTTTCGGGTAATGGGAGTGGCCTAGGTAACTGAAGGTTGAGTCCCCCGAGTGGATGGACCCAAACAACCTCCACATTATGCTATATCTATCCTCTCGTCCAGACCCATGGGTCCTCCAAATTTCGGGCCTCTTGCCCCCGAATGAATGTGTTGAGTCTGTCTTCCAACCTTTGTTGGGCCTGTCGTTCCTGATCGCGTTCGGCTTTGGCCTTTCGCTACTCCTGAAAGACTTGGTCGGCTGCCTCATCCTCGGTCATGTTGTGGGTGTCGTTTTCAGTCATGCTTGAGAGGAATTGCCAGGTTTTCACACTTTGGGGTGACATCATTGCGGACATGTTTCCAGCTTCGTGTGCCATTCCTGCTCTAGGGTTTTACTAGGTCGGGCTTTTGGTTTGGTGGTATTTGTACGTGGTTTGAACTTGACATCCCGTTTCTCACAGACGGCGGCAACTGTTTCTACCGAATTTGTCAAAGGGTAATTAGTAGAAGCAAGTGTAGGGTATTTCGGTGATGATGGTATTTAATTGTTCGGACCTGGCTTCCGGACGCTGCTCCGCTTCCTTACTGTTAGAAAGAATACAAAATGAACAAACGTCAGAGGCTTGGAAAGGGATTGCCCGCCTTCAACATTCTGATGCCTGAGTCAGATAATGTATTGAATATAACAACAATAGTAAGAATTGAGTGCTCGGGATCCTTATACCTATAATAAATGAGTTGATTATATTGGTGGTTGAGCATATAGTTGGTTGTTGTCCTTCGATGTGGGATTTCCTATTTCGGGTCCGAATATTCGAAGTGCTTGTTCGGGCGCGTGGTTGCTCAGATGAAGATGGTTCGTTGCGTGAAGTTGGAGCCCTGGTTGTGGTCTTATTACTAGTCAAAGGGGTGTTGACCCATTTAGTGGTTAAGTGTCTGTTAATTAGGTGATGTAGTGACCTATACTAACACCTATATGAGCGATTCTAGTTGTTAATCCAAATTATATTTGGGTGAAACAAAAACACACACATACCGTGCTAATTTTTATGAGAGCTGAATTTTTGATAATCACACAATAACATTTTAATCACAAAACAACACATAGACACATTTAACAAGACTTATAAAGCTTTATAGAAATGCAAGTGAGGAAGTTATGACTAGTAGTCGTCGTAACAAGCAAAATGTTTTGCACAATACTCTGTCTTTAAGTTTCTCTATAGGACGAGATTCTCAATAACCAGGTAGCTGAGAGTTTGCAAGGACTTGTGCTTTTACAGAGGACTGAGTACACATCCATCTGCCCATAAGAACGTAATGTGTTCCAACCCGAACTCTTTTATAAACCATATCTCTTAGTTTATGAAATAAACCTATCACAACCTTCTTCATTTATCTTATCATAAACTATATCGATAAATAACAAGAATAGAGTCCTATACATATATATGTTACTCCTTATAAATATACTAGGAGGGTAGCCCGTGCCAGAGGTGCGGTATTGATAATATATGACGAGAAGAGTCGAAAATAATATATAAGTGAGATTAGGATTTAGGTAAAAGATGTAACCCGTAAAAAAAAGTGAAAAAAGGTTAATGTGAATGGTTCATAAAATTCGTATCTTTTATTGTAAAATTTAAATTAAAAAATATAAATTAAAACTGTTAGAAAGTGAAAAGTAACAATTAATATTGATGTGTGAATGTTAAAAAATAAAAATAAAACTGTTCACACGTAAAACACAAAATACATTAATACCACTTATGAATAATTATCCACCGTTGTTATATAAAAAATTAATAATTGTTATTTACTGTCTTAACTTATATATGGTCCATATTAATTTTACATTAATAACTATTCTAGCCGAAGTACGTACCCAATGGTCGGTGGGAGATGAATGGATGATTGAAAGGGTCAAAGGGAGATCCTAATCAATCCGGCAGATATTGGCGTCAAATGAGGACGAGGAGATCGATTTCAAAGATATATTAAACGATCAATAAACATTGAAAGCAAGTCTATTGATAGATTAATCAACCAAAAAAGCTAGACAATGTTCTCATATAATTAAGTACAAGAGGAAACTAGTCAAACTACATTGTCCCAAATACTAGAAATAAAAATGCTCGAGCCAAGCAATTATAGCCAAATCGAAACGTTCCAAACTTCCAATAGGTCTAAAACCTTTCGGTTAGTAGTTAGTTGTTATAGATCCATTTATAATAAAACAGTCTCATAGATTAAGGACCAAATTATTTAGATTCGTCTTCTATAGTATCGTATGATTATGATCCTCCGAAATTATTTGGCTCTCTTTATGGTTTCATTGTCTCTTGTGTTTAGCAAATGTTCATCCCGATTGAATAGCTAGTGAACTCAGTCTTCATTTCGGTCTTGGGATATCCATCGATGGGAAAACCTCTTTTGGCACCGAGTATTTGTTGTTCACACAGTTAACTCACAAACTGAAAATTAGCTTCCACTTCAAGTTTGTCAATTTTCAATCTTCGAGCTTGCCTGCAGGAGACAATCTATTAAACCAAGAGCTTTACAATGGAAATTATTGTTCTTCCAGATCTTCTTGACATTGCTAGAATGGGACTGCCTTGGCACTTGGCAGTCTCTAATAACAAAATCAATTGCAACAACACCACATTAATGTTTCTGAATTTGTATTTATTTTAGCACACAAATTTACCCTCAATTACACTTGTAAAATATACATGAATTCATATGATTTTTTTGTATTTTTCTTATACTTAGATTATTCATAGAATGAATTTTTGTAAATATTACAGACAGATAAAAAACACCTTCAAAACTACACTATAATTTTTAAATAAGTTTGGTCGAGAATCTATGCTATTTATTAAGAAAATTCTCATTGTCAACGAAAATTTAATTTTTTTTTACTTTTTTAACATTCAACCAATAAAAAAGTTTAGATAAGTTTTAATTTAAAAGGATAAAGTTGTAATTTTGGAAAGAAAAAAATTACTAAAAAAAGAAGAAGAAGTTGAAAATAACTTCAAACATTTCAGGATAACTTCTCCCTATTCCCGTACTTCCCTCCGGTAAATGTCTCCTTTTTTTTCAGCTTCATATTTTTTTATATATTTTTATATGCATAATAACTTTTAGAATAACATTTCTAAAATTTGGTAAATGAAAGAAAAAAATAACACTCGGGCAAGTAAAAACAAACAAAAAAATGAATTCCTATATATATAGGATAATGTTTTTTTCACGTCACATGCATAACATGCGTACATTGACCAGTACTAACTAAATTTTGTGGAGAGGAGACAAATGCAAAAAAGCAAAATATATACTGAGGTTGACGAGCAGGAGACGGCTATAGTTGACCTGCAGGAAGGAGCTGAGCTATAAATCAGGTAGGCAATAATTAATCCCACATGGTTGCGAGTGAGGTGCACGCTCTAATCAGAGCTCATCATGAACCCAATGTCAGGCTGGTCCCGCATGCATCAAATCCTTACCCCCACAACGTCATGTAACATGGTGGACGTGCGAAATTCTTATTGGCGAGCATTTCAGGTCGTTGTTGTAGAAGCATGGGCTAAAGTTTATTGGATGTGATGTGACCTTACTAAAATTCGAACCTGTATCTTCAAAAAGTTAGGAATGCATGATCGGCTACGTATATATAATAATGCAAATAACTCATTATGTAATTTCAATTGACGGACAGAGTGCAAATTCTCTGGCGCTAATTTCTTAGCCTCTTTGATTTTCCCTCCAAAAGTTGGAGTCTAATTCCCCGGTGCAATTTTGACAATTGCTAAGTCTAGTCATCCCCTTCTTTTGATGTGGAATTGTAGATGCTTAAGAGTTGCGATATGTTTGACAACGCATGCAGAAGGTTCCTGCAAAACTGAAAGCAAAAGGTAAAAATAAAAAGAGAAAATCTATCAAGAGGGTAATCATCATCACCATTGGTTAATTTACCATCTTGTATCTTGTAATACTGTAATGGTATCCAATGTAGTAATACTGTAATAGTATAAGCCTAAACAAGTTCATCATTCCCCCTAAATTGTAGATTCGTCAGGTGTTGGAAGATTCCTTTACTTATTTTTCACAAATTTGCTGGACAATACTGAAAAAGAATAAGAATTTATGTCTAGTCAGGTTGTAATGTGGCCTAATAAAAATATGTACTTTATTTTCTTTAAAAAATGCATCTATTCGCAATTTCATTTTCAAAATTTACACTCAAACTTTTTTTTGAATTTTTATAATTCTAATTTTACACTTATATGAAGAAAAAAAGTACTACGGGGTCTTCTTCTTTGTACATCTCTCCAATATTATTCATATTGCTTCCATAAATGGGATGAACAAAATCTTCAATTCTAACCAACGAATGGTGATTAAGCTTATTATTAACAATCATGTTTAGTATTCTTATGGATGTAGGAAATATAAGTCTTTTAGATCTCATATATTTTCTCTTCCTATAGACTTGAGAGATGTGAATCTCTTGTATTGCATTTGAAGGTAGAGTTCAATTCGGGAGTCATAAGAAAATTGAGTTTAACAAATAAGGCTACTTAGAGCTTCTAGGTTGAGTTTCTAGGGAAAAAAAATACTACATTGATTTTAATATGTAGTGGATGCTATATTCTTTGTTGGTTAAATAAATTGTCGTGCGAAAGATGCACAAGAAAATTAATGCATGGACATGATTAGATAAGTATCAATCCATCGTGTAATTGTTCTCAAAGATGTTAAGTAGAGACCTGAGAGGTGGTCATGGTAAAGCTTTGAGAAAATTAGGAAAATTTGGAGGTACAAAAAGAAATTCAAAGGGCAAAAATGGATGCTTGATGTCAAAATAAAAGGAAGGAGGTGTATATATCAAATTAAAAGGTTTGAATAAACGCACTCTTAATTTAACTATAAAGCTCAAGATATAATTATCAGTTTGCTAATTTAGAAATTACTTTTTTGCAATTTGAATTGCTGCCCTAATAATTATTCCTGCCAAAATGTCATCCATGAATCTATACTATTATTGAGGAAGTCAATTTGTTTCCTATATTTCATATTTTGTTTCTTTCTAAAAAGTCCTTTACACCATAGCAAAATATGATCATTCAGGGTCTTTTAATTAGTAATTGACAAAATATATATAAACATAAAAAGAAAATATCAAAATCCCTTTACCCTCCCATTTTTGATTATTTTCTCTCAAACTGATTATCCATGTGCATGCATAACTGTTATATTCTCCCCATTTAGCCAAAAAAAATTGCTTTGTTCTATCTTGAAAAAAGAGAGGATAATCGCATGCAAAATATGTGTGCATTTTCTAGTTGTTTTTAAGGGCATCAAAGGGTTTAAAAAATAGCCAATTTGTAACTTATACATCATATTAGATGAAAGACTTTACCAATTTGCTAACCTAAGCGGCTAAGTTTAACTTTTTGATAGTTTTCATGTTTTTTTTGTACAAGTTAATAGAATAGCAGATGTAGAATACCAAAGTACTTTCAATGTTTATATTTTGTTTATATTGACGAAATCTAATTAATCAAACAAGGTTGATAGCAACTTTATAAATTCTAGGATTACAAATTCAGAAGAAAAAAAATTAGGGAAACTAATATGATTCTGAGCATAATAAATTGGCAATTAAGTCATCAATATGATACCGGTTTGCC
This sequence comes from Geum urbanum, assembly GCA_946800695.1. NCBI lineage: Eukaryota > Viridiplantae > Streptophyta > Magnoliopsida > Rosales > Rosaceae > Geum > Geum urbanum. Next base: position 9,703,622 of record OX327006.1, read on the forward strand.
ACCTGTTTCTAAAATTATAAGGGTTTGATATTGATGTTAATGTGTCAAGCAACACCCCCGATCTGTAGTAATCCTGATGATACCGACCCTCAATGGATTGTGGTGTAGACCGTGTAGTCCACTAATATTCTTGAATTGATATAGTCTATAATGTGCCAATTGCTCTTTTGTATAATTTTTATATGTGCGTAGCGCGTTTTATGACAAAAACGTTACATATAGATTTATATATAGTATGTATTAGTTGCTTTAAAACTAAATTTTGTATGGCACAATTATGTCCGGCGAATTACTTCAACTAAGTCCGATTCAGTTCAACATTGAAAGTTAAACTCGTGTTAGTAAACGGTCGTAATTATAAATTGCATGCAATCAGGAGATAACAAAATGATCGAGCTGAATTTAGGACTCTTCCGCAGCTCGACTGTCATAAGTGCGCAGGCTTTGCATGCAGGCAGCTAAAGAAAGTGAGCTTAAAGTGGGACAAAACGTGACACAAATTATATATAGCTTGCTTTGTAATTATGTAAAACATATATTGTATGTTGCGGCAAAAAGTGAAAAAGAAAAAAATAATAATAATAGAGTTTGGTCTACGATCTCTACTCAACTGTGTGTGCGGGTGTGGCTCGAGATTAAGAACCAGCTTAACTTTATTGTTATGTGCCCTTCTTCTTGTACTAATGCCCCACTTGTAGTTTCTTCTATCCAGGCAAGCAAATTGCCGGGTATATGGTCCGATGATTACGGGATTATGTGGATCCCTCAACTCTCAACTCTCCGTCATTCCTCAGTTCTCGACTTTTCATTCCTTTTTGTATGCATGGGTGTACACGAGGTAACAACCTCCCATAAACGTCAAATTCAGGCATTCACTTCACAACCATAAGCTATATTGAGCTCAAAATTCGGCCAAGATTTTAGGTAAACCAAGTTTATGGTGAACCGTGACAAATTTTGAAAAAGTGATGAGAAATATCAGTGGTTCAAGTAATTCAGACAAATGCATGCACGTGTGATTCACGGTAAACTAAATTCACCCGATTGTATTTCAAAAGTCTAAAGAAATTTTAAAGTCATAGTTTAAATAAGTTACGACTATTCACATTCTATTTTATACTCTCTACACCCCATTTTATTTCCCTATTTAATATTCTCATTTCACCATTTCTCTTCTCTTCGCACCCCATTATCATGAAACTCAAGCAGATGAACCAAACCGTACGTTCTGTTTCTACCGATTTACGCGCGGGGGCGTAAAGGGGCGGAAGCAACACGAATAAGCTTCCACGAACTCCTCTCTTCCTCTTGGTGCGTCCGAACGGTGGGGCTGTTCGGATAGGCGGGCGCTCTCTCTCTTCGTGCATGCGGGCTCTCCTTGCGGGTGCTTCCTTCTCTCCTCGTGCGTGCGGGCTCAGCTGTTAGAAGAATACAACAATGAAGCAGGCGGTCAGGGGTCAAGACGGGGTGGCCCGCCTTCAACGCTCTGATGCCTAAGTCAGAAGATGTATTGGATATAACAGTCAAGCGAACGTGCGAGCAGATATGTTGAGATGTCTGTGAATGGGTGGGATTGAAGATGTTGATTCCAATGGGATCTAATGGAGTGTGAATTCGTAGTCGTGAATGAGTGATCTTACATGTAATAAATACCTGATATATATAGGTGGTTGAGTTTGGAACCTGGTGGTGTTCTTCGATGTGGGACTTTGGTGTACCTGCTGGTGTGTGATCCACATGTTCGGGCGCGCCCCCCACGGGCGCATGCGCGCCCGGAGGGGGTGAGTTTGGTGAGTGAAGTTGGAGCCTCCTTGGTGATCTTGCGTGTGGTGTGGTAGGTGTTGCTAATCTGCTTAAGTGGATAAGTATATTAATCGTACAACTAATGATACAATACTAACACGTTCTCCTCTCAATTGTTTATGATTTGTCTTATGATCAAGATCGTTATATAAAAAAAAGATTTAGACTATCTTCTCATGTTGCAGAATAGAAAATTCTCGTGCTACTCGTGCATTTTGCAGATAGGAGAGCCAACTATAGTGGGTATGGTTCTCTTTGCTACGATCCTCGATTTATTGGTGGAGATGGTGGTATGTTCTACTTCCATGGAGTCAAGGATGGAATCTTTCTCATTGTTTAAGACGACAAACTCCAAATCAGCGCTCACTTCATTGGTTTTGTACCTTTGGAAAGGACTCGCGACTTCACGTGGCTTCAAGCACTGTCAATCATATTCGATTTGAGTTTGTTTTAGATTGTATGTTTTAAATATGTGAGTTTGGATATGGGGTGCCAAGAGTGAAAAAGAAGGTAAACTAGAAATAATGGTGCAAAGTCAATTAATGTGGTGTAGATAGTATAAATTGGGGTGTGAATAGCCCGAACCATTCAAATATTGTATCTTGAGACACAATAGTGAAGTAGTTTATTATTAAGAGAGTGTTACTACATCTAAATATGGAGGATGAAGTGACACATTCTTATTCTTTTTAGGCCTTATCTCTTTTTTAAAATTTTTTATTTATTAATGTACATTGATATACATGAAAAATAGAAAGAAAAAATATGATTTAATTAGAGTGCTAATTTTTAACGTTCTCGTCAATAGAATGATACACTCACAGAGACTCATTCATTCATTACACAAAAGAACAGAGTGGTTTATTAACAACAAAGAGAACCGTACGACACACGACCACGTTGAAGTTAGTAATTAATATGCCGCTCCTAGGATTCTTTCGCTATGCTTGGGCGGCGACCAAAAATCTCCGGTTTCACCGTGAGATTTTCAAGACGTGGGGATTCTCCGACGTGATATCCAAGGCACTCTCTTTCGACGTCGATTCTCAAGCTTCCCCACAAGTGAGGGGTGTCTTCCTATGCCAACGAGAATGGAAATTTCGCATGATGGGGAGATCTCTTCGGCTTCAGTTAAATTTAGGTGTCATGCGGCGGTGGTTTTGCCATCCTCATATCTGATTGAAGCAAACTTACATGGAGGCAGGGACTTCAGTGATGATGGTGGTTGGCAATGGGAGTCGGGGTAAGTCAGTTTTTTGGCGACTTCGTGGTCTCCCGGAGGTGTTGGTAGACTTGGCTGATTCGGATTCCGGTCAACAACACTTGAGATTTATGGACGGTGTTAAAGGAGGTGGTCCAATTGGTGTGGCTTCGACAAATTCTCAAGCTTGGTCGACCAACAGACTGCAACAACTCGAGTGCGAGGTACTAGTGGAGTGGCGTTGTGGTAGGCTTGGTGGAGAGGATGCTAGGCTGGGTTGGGGTCATAGGTGTGAGAAGGTTTTTGGGCCTTGGATTACTGATATTCAACTATTAAGATCTAAGGGGACTACTAAGATCTAGCTAGGGGCTGTTTCTATGGCCATTTGTTTACAATCAAGTGATAATAGTTTTGGTTTTATTAATTATTCTTTATTCGTGTCCTATTTGGTTTGCGAGTTTCTTTAAGGTAGACATACCTACCACAATTACGTACTTAAGAGTATGTTTATCTTTCTTCATTGATTTTCGTGATCTCGATAAGATGCAAATAAGCTTACATGCGTCAATTGTTTTGGATTTAAAGATTAGTGCTAGTAACTGTAATAGTATAGCATATATATTTGTTTATGATCGTGACATTTTTTTATGAATGATCCACCTCCTCTCCAGAGCCTGTTCTGAATGTCATTTATTACGATGTTAATCGTATTAAGTAATAAAACTTCTTTCCGATCTTTCCTCGACAACAAAAAATGATTCATACTCACATTAGATGTGTACGAATGGTGTGACAGTTTTATGCAAACTCAAGTGACTTATAGTTGACAACTTCTTCATTGGTCATTAGGTGTGCGCTTTTGTCTTTGGGCACCTCTTCCACAAACGAATTTCTGGTACACACCCTATTATTATTCAGCGGGAGTTTTTTTTTTTTTTTTTTTTTCAGATTGTAAATGCACAATTTCCTTTTCTATATTGCGTTGTGTGTTGTATACTTGTATTCCTGTCCCATGCCCCATGAAATCTTTTGTGGACCATCTCAAGAATGTCATCAAATCCCAGCCACATATCACGGCTCAACTTAAGAATGACTCAAAGTTGCTCTTTCTTTCTAGATAGGGAGAGCCTTAGATCTCACGTTCTCCACTTTATTTCACTAATTAAGGATTCAACATTCAACATTTCTCACATTTCGGTTTGGCCTAATGACTTCTTTTAGTTCCCTTTTTTTTTCTTTTTTTTTCCGAAGGAGCTCTTTTAGTCACTATTGTATGATGTCAGATTACGAAAAATATGATGTAAAAAAAATGAGGTACGTCAAACTAACTTACGTATCTATCAATTCATATAAAATTTACAATTATGTAGAAAGTTCAAAGTGTTCAAACAAGTTGCTGTAGTCTGTCTTACTTGATGGTAAGATAATTGTAAGCACTCATTTTTAATAGTTAGTTATGTTTCTGTGATGAAGTTTATAATTACGGCCATCTCCAAGAGGTAGTTGAGTACAACAACGATCATCGAACAACTACTATTCATGCATGAGAATGTTGTTCTACATAAATTGTGTTTCAATATTTAATTCACGTATCACTCATTTTTAATAGTTAGTTATGTTTTTGTGATGAAGTTTACAATTACGGCCATCTCCAAGAGAGGTAGTTGAGTACAACAATGATCATCAAACTACTACTATTCATGTATGAGAATGTTTTTCTACATAAATTGTGTTTCATTATTTAATTCATTTATCGCTTCACGTGAAAATTAAAATCTAATCCGTAACAAGTTAAGCGAACACATAAAACAACAAAGATAGAGAAAACAAACTTGCAAAATTCAAGCTCAAGAATGAAACATAGTAAAAAAACCGAAAAAAAAGTAATTCAGATTTGATCCTGAAATCAGTTACAAACTACAGTGCCCAAAATGTGTGAATACGGTTGCTCACTATAGCTTTTAGCCATGATTTCATTTCCTATTTTTGCCGGCAAACTTGTTGTGCTTTTCCGGTAACGTTTGACCGACCTCTCATGTATACACGATTTTGCTTTGACAAAATAGACAAACCTTAAACGAGTTTTAGGTGTGATGGCAAGAAAATTTCCAACAATAAGTAAAAGCAAAAAACAACTCGACCCTCTGAAAAAGAAGAAAGAAAAAAGAATATCAACCACCTCCATCAGCGCGTGCAGACCAAATCTTCCTACTAGCCAGCGTAACATGAGGAAGGACCCACAGTTATCCGTACAACCTCCACCACCATTGGTCAGTGACATGCACGCGCTAGAGGCTGTGACTGAGGATATGTTAAAATGGAATTATTATTTCTCATAAAAGGGTATTGTTAATGTCTGAGAATTCCAAGCTTTGCCACTCAAGGACCAACCCAAGCCACCTCCATAAGTAGTCCTCAACCTCCTGCTCTACTCCCCACAACCTTCTTTCTAACTAGCTAGCTCACTCAACCTAAACCCATCCCTCTCTTTCTTCTCACTCTCTGTTTCCCACAGAAGAGGAAAAGAAAAGAAAAGAAAGAAAGAAAGAAAGAGAGCTAGTAGAGAAAAATAAAATGGCTACCACGACTTTGGCTTGCATTGCCATACTTGTTGTTTCGCTAATGTGCCTTGCCGAGGCTAGAATCCCCGGTGTCTACACCGGCGGTGCATGGCAAGGTGCTCACGCCACCTTCTACGGTGGCTCCGATGCATCGGGCACAATGGGTATGTTCCTAGCTGTCTAAGCTCAAACCTCAAAAAATCGTTTTTACTAACTTGTGGCTAATTAATTTTCTTGCATTTGGTTTCGTTACGCAGGAGGTGCTTGTGGTTATGGAAATCTTTACAGCCAAGGATACGGTGTTAGCACGGCGGCGCTGAGTACGGCGCTGTTTAACAACGGGCTCAGCTGCGGCGCGTGCTTTGAACTCAAGTGTTCTGACGACCCCAAATGGTGTCACTCTGGGAGTCCGTCGATTTTTATTACTGCGACTAATTTTTGCCCGCCTAACTTTGCTCAGCCTAGCGACAACGGTGGGTGGTGCAACCCTCCTAGGCCTCATTTCGACCTTGCAATGCCCATGTTTCTTAAGATCGCCGAGTACCGCGCTGGGATTGTCCCTGTTTCCTACCGTAGGTCAGTCAACCTCCAACTCCTCAGTTTCTTACTCTGTTTTTGTGATGTTACTTTTTTTTTTACCAAATGCTCTGTTTTAAGTATTGATCCGAAGGCTAGCTAGAGTTACCCAGAATGCATATTGGTTTTGTTTTTACTCGAGTGGTAAATGTGGTTCGAAGATATGCCTAGAGAACATAGTTAACCCATTTTGTGAAGCTTTTATCTTTTTGAGTCAGAATGGTTCTGAAAATGCATGTGCTAGCCGGATCCTGTTTTCTGGTTAGTTATGGCTTTTGCAGAAGATATCATTCTTCTTGTGATTGACAAGATCACCCATGCCCATGTCTCGTCACTCTAGCTTTCCCCTCGAATCTAATTTACTCATTTTGTTTAACTGTAACTGAGTTCATCTACCGCATTATCTTTATTATGTTGATGGTCACTTTCTGTTATTTGGTTTTTAGCCTATTTGGTCCCAAAACACTCCAAAATAAACTAACAACAAGCAATACGAATAATTTAATCTAGATTTGAGCATAAGCAGTTTAGATTTCATGGCCCTTTGATCACGATTTTCTCCATTTCCTTAATTTTGTGTCCTTTTCCTTTACCCGATCCACGCAAATGTGCTAATTGACTTTGATGATCAACACTTTTTCGGATAAAATTCTCTTAACCATAAGGTGAAGTCATAGAAATTTCTAACGAAGTCGCATGTCAGTCACTTTGACAATTTTAAATGGTAAATTTGGAAGGGAATGTTTGGCGTTAGTAAGAGAATTTTATATTCCATTATTTGTTCCTCATTATTTCGAAATTGACTTAATAGTCCACTAACTTACATTAGCAACCAGACCATGTTTGTACTACTAATCAAGAGATCTGAACCGTACATGACGCTTACTGGAGAATCAAACGGCACATAGACCGAGGAGCACAAAACTAAAAGGCACGGTCTCCAAAAGTCCTTTGATCAATGTGAAAAGGGACTTCTGATTCTACGCTCAACTAAAAACACGGACCGCCATCCGCGCTCAACTCATAATTACTATCTTGTCCTCACTGTTTTTGTCTTTTTTATTTACAGGGTGCCATGCCGCAAGCGCGGAGGGATCAGGTTCACCATCAACGGCTTCCGCTACTTCAACTTGGTTCTGGTCTCCAACGTCGCGGGTGCAGGGGATATTGTGAGGGTGAGCGTGAAAGGGTCCAGGACTGGCTGGATGAGCCTGAGCCGCAACTGGGGTCAGAACTGGCAATCGAACTCGGTTCTGGTTGGTCAGTCACTCTCGTTCAGGGTCACAGGCAGTGACCGACGCACTTCCACCTCCTGGAACATCGCCCCCGCCAACTGGCAGTTCGGTCAAACTTTCGCCGGAAAGAATTTCCGAGTTTAAAATTATTTACTATATTGTAATTTTCCATTTTTACCCTTTCTTGGCGCCATTTCGTTGGATGCTTCTTTTGACTGGGTGTTGGAGAATGTGAAAGTGTTTCCAGGGACAAGTTTGACTTTTTGATTGGTGGGTTTTGGTGTGACTTGTGCTGAGAAGAGTGCGGTAAGTAGGGTAAGAGGTGAAAAATTACATTGAAGCCCAGAAATTGTAGGGAGGGGGGTCGTCGGGATCGGGTGGTTGAGGCGGTTGCAAAAGATTGTAGCCCGCAGCCTATTATTGATACTTTTGTATAAGCAAAAACAAAGCTCTAGTATATTGTAACGCCTTTTCTCAAGGCTATGTTTGTTGTGACTTATTGTGTTGTTGTTATTGAAAGTATTTGGCTTAAAAGAGACTATTATATATCGGTGTGTGAGTAGCCATAGGCTTCTATTATATATCGTTGGATTTTTTACTTCAGAAAAAAAATAATATCGTTGGGTTTTTACCTTATGTGTGTTCTACAGTGTTGTCCGGGCTGTTTCTGGTTAATTTACAGAATTTCCAGAAAGACACTCGTATTGGTTTGTACTTCCCTATCTCTCGACACTTTCGGTAATCTTTGATCTTCAATTCTTACATCATACAAATCCAACCAACCGAAGTCAGCGCGTAGTAAAAGTGTTTGGTTACCAAAAAGTGAGGGAAAGCCTTGAAATTGGGTACCCAACCATGGCCCCAAATACGGTAGAATGAATGCATCTGCACATGGGTGGTGTTTATATGTTGCTGTTTGGTTTTATATGTTCTTCTCCATTGTTAAAGTAGCTTAAAAGTTCTTCAGCATTGTAGGGGTTCTGTAAACATCTTTGGATTCCTTCTACAAGTTACATTTCAACAACACTCATCATTATCAATGGTACAAAAGGAGCATAAAGCAGTTTATTCAGATTCGCACACTTCATACATGATACATGAAACATAAAAGAAGCATACATACATCCTAAAATGAATGAAATTAAAATACACAGCCTCACAATAAGGAAAATGGAAATGTGTTTTGAATGAGTGAGGCTGGTTCTCCTGTGTACAAATACTACAGTTACAAACTTACAAGTCATTTCTGCACTAATTTCTTATTGGTAGCTGGCCGAGGCTACTCGTACCAGCTGAGCTAGTCATCATTGCAGCAGCATCTCGATGCCTCTGTCCCGCAAGATGATTATAAAAATCTGTAACGCTAATACTCACCACGTTACATATTGTACATGTCCTGAGAGAGTGGGGCGCTACACCAGCTTCGATAATCCTCCGCTTCTTAGACTGCAAATCCTCTTCTAGTGGATTAACTGCCTTGTTCTTACTCGTTTGTCCAACAACTGTTTTGCCTTTATAGTTGCCCAGGTTAGTCTGGTGCTTCCTTCCCATTTTATGCTTATCCAGTACAAGCTTAGTGTCACAAAAGATTTTGCATACGTCACAGAAAAATTTGGTAGTGCTATCTCTAACAGGCAGAGGTGTATTTGTCACACTCCATCGAGTAGTAGTACTGTTATTCCACACAGTTGGTGGCTTGGGATTTGCAGTAGGGAAGTGTGTCACAACTGAAGGTACTGAGATACCCTGAAAGATAATAAATGGTTAGCTATGCCTTAAAAAAAAATATAAATTAGTATAGCACAGATAGGCTATACATATTCGAAGAAAAATCCATTATGTAACAGTATGGATCAAGCAAATCCCCAAAAGCCTAGAAATTATTGAGTGACACTAACACTGCAATCTTACACAGTATTTCAATTTAATAAGATTCTCACGTTTAGCTTACTCTTAAAATTGGAGGATCATTACCTACAGCAACATGGAATCTGAACTGTCATTAGAATACTGGCCTCAAAAAATGCAATGTTATTTAATTTTAGCTTCACCGAAACAATTTTGTAGCTTCAGCTCTCTTCAAAGTAAATACAAGCTATTTGAAGATTGAAGGCATCAATAGTTTAATAGTCTCCTAATCTCTTCTAATATATGTTAGAAGGATTTGATCTTGATTAACGTATCCTAAACTACAGGATCAGACAAAAAAGGTAGAGCTGAACTGAAACTAAAAGACCAAACATAGAATGTTCTCAACAAACTCTTGAGCCTAAAATTTCTGGACTTGGCCAAATTTCAACTAGTTGGTTTTGATCTGGTGGACATGGAAAATGGAACTCCACACTATTCAGTCTAAGCCTCTAAGGTTGCAACAGGGCCAGGTACCCGTGAAATGGCATCTTGACGCTATAAAGCAGCTCACTATACAGAATAGATGCTGATCTACCCCTTTTGAGAGGACAAATGGATAAATTAGAAGGAAATGCAGAGAAAGTTCAACCTTTTTTCAGTAACACCCTTGATAATAAGAAAATCCAGAAACCTTTTGGTCCAAGGATGTATATGCTCTAGGCAACAGTGGCAACACTTAATGATTTTGAGGGAGCTAAACGGTTGAATTGTCATCAAAAGATGAATTCCCAGTAAGTTTATGTTTGTCAAGCAGGGTTAAATGGGAAAAATTGGCCTTGGCAACGTGTGAGACTTGCCCATAGCTTACATCAGCAAAATGTCAAGATCTCATTAAATATAGAGTAACACCACACCAGATTCCCCTGGTGGTGATGGCGACACACCGAATGGTTGAACTGTAAAACTATCTTATATGGGTACCTACAGTCCAATTATGGTTGAGCACCTACTTTTTTTCTCTTCAGTACACTCAATGTAACACATTCAGTGATCTCTAGTTTTCTACATGAACATTTCAGAACAACAAAGGAATTCCAATTCTTTGATCAGAGCCAGATGAAGGAATTATAGATAAAACAAGTCTTTCTAATGTTGTTAACTTCCATATGACATTCAACCAATATTTCAGAACAACAAAGGAATTCTATTTCTTTGATCGAACCAGATATGAAGGAATTCCAGATTTTCAATTCTTTCAAATGTTGCTAACTTTCATATGACATTCAACCTAATGGTCATTTCCATATGGCACAAATGTGCTCTGCCATATAGAGGTGATTATCCAAGGCCGAAAAAATGAGTAACAGTGAGCAAACACCACATTAATGAATGAATTTTCTACCTATTGGTCATTTTATGTTCCAGCAACAATGCTGAGTCTGACAATTGAATGCACTGCTTGCTCATACATATGTACATACTCACATATAAGGTCTTTGAGGCCTAATATATATAAATGAAATTGAAGTGCAATTTATCACAAGCAAAGTATAAGAGGAGTACCCTTTGTTGTAGTTGCAGACCACGCTGCTCAAGCTCTTTTGTATGACCAGTCTTAAGATCCTTCCATTGAGCCTCAAATCTAAGTAAGGCTCTACCCTGCTCTAAAAAGGCCTTCTCAAGGTTGTTACGCAGCTTCTGAAAATTTTGTTGCAATTTTGCTATTTAACAGCATAAAATAAAAAGAAAAAAAATACAGTAAGCTACAACAGCAATGAAACAGAAAACAATATAACATCAAATTTCAAAACACCTTCACTACATAACATAAGCAAATACCACATTGCAACTAAGTCAACACAACTCTTGAAATGCAAAGTCATTATTTGAAATTCATTAATCTCACCAATGGCAGTGTCCATTTCTTCGGAGCACCGTGACATCTCAACTAACCGCTGAGACATCTCAAATCTGCAAAAACAAAAATTGAAACAAGAAAACAAAAAACCCAGGATCAAAATTCAATCACTTAAACTAGAAAGTCAACAAGATACTGAAATAGCGCAAGTTTACAAGAAAGCTGCTATGGGAAACTCTAACAGTGTAGTCAAACAATCTTTGTCAAATTTGAATTTGACAGCTTATGTAGCAATCGGCCATTTTGACTAGATTCATCTCCAATGGAGATGTCAAATAAAACTTGGATCTTTTCTTGTATAGAACTTGAAGTTAACAAAAACTGGAATTGAAGTTCATAGTAACTGATATGAATTCATAACTGTATGGGAACTGATATGAGTTGATACAATCTTATCAGTTCATGTGGAAAATATGTCAAACCAAAATAATCTTTCGGCAAATACTAATCTTAGAACAATCCAATTCTGTTCCAGAACATGAAACAAACAACTCAGAAACAATGAATCTCAAATCTCATACTGAAACATTGAAAAAAATCAATTCATGACAGTTCATAACCCAAAGACTTAGATATCAGAAGAGAAGCATTGGAAACAATTAATTGTTCTGAACCATATATAGCCTCAAATTCAAAACAATCAGTCAATCCAAATTCAAAAGAATCAGTCAATCCAAAATCCAAACTAACCCAGAAAAATTGAATATCAGAAACCAACAACAGTCCCCGATCAAGTTCATAACCCACAAGAATTGAATATCAGAGAAAAAGCTGAAGTAGAAGTCTGAGCTATTAACTTACTGTAATAATCGTCCACATAAGAAGTGCTAATACACGTTTAAGTTTCTGAACTGTAACAACATGTTTGACACTTCCCACGTCCAACTTCGAAATCCCAGTTCAAATCTTCGCCGGAAGTCGAAATCAGAATGATTACTGGGGCTGCTGGAAACAAAAAAGACTTGGGAATTGGAAGATTAATGAATCTGGAGATTTTGGAAGTTCAAAGTGGATTGCATTCAAGGGAAGCAGTTTAATCCAGTAGAGCTTCGCCCTTTATTGAAGAAGAAGAAGCTCATAACCAGTTGAGCTCATAACCATGTGTGAGCTCATAACTGTACTGGAAATTGGAAACAGTAAAGTACATTTTCTGTTGGGCCTTGGGCCTCAGAGATTTGGGCATAGGCCTGTGCAGAAAAATACAAAAACTGTTTTCAATTGAAGAACCTATTTAAGTGTGTTTGGATAAAGATATTTCAATTTCGAAGACATTTATAAATTATGAGAATCCCAAAATTCGTATTTTAAATTACATCAACTGAGAATTTTATTGTTTGGGTGCTAACATGTAAGATTGCAAAATCAATGGGAATTATAAATTGTTTTGTTTGGATCGTTTTCTTTTTCAGATGAAATCCAAAGTTAATTTAACCATTTAAATGCTAAATTAGTTTGATGATGTCGATCAACATGCCTCCAGTAGAGGAGAATATTGTCATGCAACACCCTTTTATATATAAGCCGTTAAAGAGTGCATAATAAACATAACAGTAGCCATTGAACAAATCTAGTATTGGTTCCTAATTTACGATAACCGCTGAGATAAATTGTAGGACTGAGCACATGTGTCATGAACAATACAGCAACACTGTTCTAGTCCAAACGTGAACGGGTGATCAGACACGAACTCCTCTATCTCTCCAGGCTCATACAAATAGTTATCATAAAAAAGGTCTATATCCTTGTCAACATAGTAGCAGCTGCGGGTGTTCCGCTTTCTCATCAACCTCTATTAGACTAGTTATATATGTTAAAGTTTCATGAGATTTCTTAGATGGAATTAGCCACATTCCCAGCCATCCCGGCCATTTTATCCAAATTGTCCAAAACCTGGAAACCACTAATTCAAATCTAAAACGTTGATAGTCACTGACATCTGTGCTTGTAAATTAGAATGATTCAGATTGACTTGTGATGGAAGTGAAAAGAGAATGCATAAGAGGGTCGTATGTATCGCAGTCGGTACTAGTCGCGGAGCCACAGTGTATTATAAAAAACAAAAAAAGTCTGTTAAATTCAGCCCCAAAACTAGAAAGGAAGAAAAAAAACTAGAAAAAAAACAACCAGTTTTGTAACCACTGGTTTTGACCCCAAGTCACTGTAGATATATCAATGCCTGATTACCACTACACCATCAAACAATTCATGCAAATATGGGAAAACATAATATATTTATCTAAACTCAAGAGGGGCCATGACCCTCTTTGGCCCCAACGTGGCCCAGCCAGTACGATTAGTGTATACATATATGACCACAGTCCATTTCCAGCAGTAGAAACCAAAACTCTTGCTTCCGTGGAATTGAAAAATAACTCCTAAATTTGATGGAGTTCAAGTCAGGGAATTCACATCTCAAATTCCCCTTTTTTTCCTCCCAAAGAAATTGCTATTTCTACTGGATTTGTTGCCAAACAATCAAGTTGAAGGAAAAGAATCATAAAAACCCAATTTCTGTTTAAATTTCCGGGGTTTTGTTCCTACCCAAACACACCCTTAGTGTTTTAGGAGAGCAAATACGGTTATGGTTGGGGTGAACTAAGATTACAGTGAATGACTCGAAAGGTAACCGTTGTTGCTACTTTTGTATAAAACGGACAGATTGAAATATTTTGTTAAAAAAATCCTAAAAAATTACAAAAAAATTCCTAAAAATAATTTAGAATTAAAAAGTTGCTAGTGTTTGATACAAGTTTCTGTATATAGCACCTATCTTGCATATTTTTTTATCCATCTAAAGATAATTTAATTTGATTTCTTTATGCCTTAAAATCGCAGATCGATGATATTGCTGTACGTGGTAATTATAAGTGGAGGCATAACACGTAAATCATCGATCACCAACTATAAATTTGTTCAGTCCTTTACAAAGGACTAATTCTGTTGCAGCTGGCTAGCTTTCGTAAACCCTTGCACATATTTCTCATAATCCATGGCTTTGTCGACACACCAACAAATAACACATTTGTAATGACTAAACTCCAGATATTGATGGATGCAACTCGATGCAAATAGCACAAGAACTGTGAAGGCCATGCAGGCAAACCATACCATATATACCATATCTTCAGTTTGAGGTTCTTGTAATGAGCTAAAGAAGATTGTCAACAAACTAGAGCAATCAATAAAGTTGGGACTTCAAGCAGATCGACAAAGAAATTTGGAGATTTAGCATGCAATGGAAGCTGTATTTAATTAATTAGGAGCTTGTTAAGATACATCCAATCACTACTTTCTGTATATAGTTATCTGAAAATGATGGAAGATGAAAAGAAGTTGAAGAACAGAAAATGAATCCACTCACCTTATGAATTCTTGAAGCAAATCAATCAACGTACAGATATAGAAGTAATAGCTGAAGAGTCTACAGACACAGGTAGGCGTAGATTGAGGGGTGCAACGTACATTTCAAGATGCAAGGAGACTAAAGGTGAATAGTTATGCATGGTTCACAGAAATGAATCAATGCAACATATTGCAGAGTATTGAAATTCGTAGGTGATTAATTAAAACATTAACTAACGTCACCATTTGACGCATTGCCATCTCAAAGACAAATACAAATTAAGAGAATTTTATCAGCCATAAAATAGATTGGAGCTAGATCTCCAAACAAGAACAGATTTTGGTATTAGAATCTTTACTATATATATATTAAGGAAACACCCATTGTTCTCCACTTTTGCAAAAAGTTTCAAAAATACCCTTTTTATCTAGATCTACAATAATAACTTGAGGGCACTATAGTAATTGAATAAAAATAAAAATAAAAAAAAGAAAAAAAGAAACTTAAATTATCCCTAATTTTCCTCTCTGCATAACTTCTCTCTTATTTGAAAATAACTTCCATATATATATATATATAAATTTCCCTTCAATTTTCACTCCAAAATATAAAAATAAAGATATTTACATCCATAGCATGTGTGAGTTGACTAGTATATAAGGAAGTTTTGTTGCCATACGTCTATTTAGTGTGATATTTTTTTATTGTATCTAGATATGCATATATCATAGAGTATGTATATGTATAAGATTTCCTTTCCTAATTATGTATTCTAATGTGGATATTATTCCTTATTGGAATCAATTATGGCTCTAGGAGCCATTGGATCTCAATGATATTGTCATTCATATTCCAACAAAGTTCTTAGGCTTTTACATTGGTATGTACCTAGCTAATAACAATGTTATGTGTTTGATGGGTAATTGAATAGAACAGATGAAATAGAAGCTTGTTACGATGGACGGTGTGCATCGAAATAGTTGTGAATTTTGCCGAACCAGAATCAGAGGTGTGTTTGGCACGATTCTCGAGATTTGAGTTTAGTCGCAGTTTTACGATATTATGTGGTTTGCCGATTCGACTCGCGATTTTGTTTTCGGTTGAGAATTTGGGATGAGTGTCTTCACGGAATTGGTAGAGTACGTGATTTCGAGCTCGTGGGTGGTTTCGGAAGATTTTTCCATTAGCCGAGGAATATTTTATGATTATTTGAAGTTTCGGGTTCCGACGAGTTTATCCGATTGTTTCGTGTTTATCCGAATCATTTCGTATTTTCATTTCGGACCGTCGATTGACCCGAGGCTCGAGTATAAATAGCAAATTAGTCGAGAATTAGTCGAAAAACTTCATTTTGGGCGTTGACCGACTTGGAATTTCGTTGACTTTCCAAAATTGGAAAGTGAACCATCGGACCGAAAAGGAAAGTTGCCATTTTGGGAAGTCACCGTCCGGCGACCTAATTTCGGCCACCTTGGACTTCGAGGAAGGTATGGTTAGAACCCTTGAGTAATTTCGAGTCGTTTGGTGTTGAAATTTGTGAGGAATTGTGTGGGTTTCTTGGAACCCGATTAGGGCCGAATCGGTGTTGGTCGCCGGTAATGGGAGGAAGGATTCCGGCGAGTTCTTGGGGTTGGGTTGTTGGGGGTTTCATTCCCCATCCCTCAGTGATGCTCCCTAGGTGGTTAGATTTGAACGAGATGGAGTTTGGGACCGAACCCGATTGAGTTTTTCCGGTGAGAATTTTGCTCGGTTTTGCTTGATTTTGAGGTGGTTATGGTTTGATTTAGGCTTAGTGATAGAAGGGGATTTGGTTCGTGAGATCGAGGCGGTGGAATCTGGAACTTCCCACCGTGTGATTCCACCGTTGACGGCGCGTCGCCGGCGGCGGCGGCGGTCAACGATGAGGAAAAAGTCAACTTTTCAGATTTCGACGATTTTAATGTCATTTTCTCGTAATCGCGCCCTGATCGTCGTCCAGAGGTTTTCGGGTTGATTTGATTAGCTAATTTTCAGTCGAGGTTTCGAGTGGGGATTTCGGGATTTCCGTAATTCATTTTGCACTGCATTTCGTATTTCCGGGAACGGTTGGTTTCCGTGCATCAGTACAGTGTTGTGGACTATGTAATTGATCAGTTATGTTTTTGTGGATATTCAGGAGATCGGGATCGAGATCTGGATCGTGATCATGCTTCAGGCGAGGGAACTTCCGCCGGATCACGAGTTTAGCGCGAGTTCGCGCTAGCTGATCTGTGAGTGGACAAGTTTCTATTTTCACTGTTGATTTGCGAGTTCGTGGATTTTATGATTTCCGTATTTAAATTATACGATGATTGAGTTATATGTTATTTTTCGGAGGTATTATCATGTGTTATTGTGATTGGCATTTATTGCATCGATGCTACCAGAGTTGAGAGATTCCTCTGGCCCAGAGTTGAGAGATTCCTCTGAAACATGGTTGAGAGATTCCCCTGAGTGCCGCCGGGGTCGGGAGATTCCCCTGGCCTATCACAGTCGGGTTTGAGCGATTCACCCGACGTCGGGCTTGAGAGATTCGCCCGACAACCTCCCTATATATATGTGTTGTGTTCCGAACTCGCATTGTTTATATTGATTGTTTATATATAACTGGTGAAAGGCATATATATCTATTTTCGTCCACTCACTCTAACGTTTTTATTTGCCTTTCCCCTGGGCTTTTCGGTTTCCGTGCCCAGTTTGCAGTTCGGATTCCACTGTTTCACGTCGCGGTTTGGAGGCTAGTGATCAGAGCTATCTGTGTTTTCCAGTAGGTTCTTGTTTCGCCTACTGGTGTATACATTGTACATGATTTACTTTAGAGGTCGCTCTGATACATTCTGATACTTGTTATGCGGATTTTCACGGATATATTATATATGATACAGTACTATTTACTGTTTATGATTCATATATTGATGTTGAGAAATCCGGATGGGATTGGTGCCCACGGTTTGCTTTTTGTGGCATAGGACGAAGTGTTAATTTCTGGGTGCAGGTTATGGTAATTCAACACTAGTAACGAAACTCTGCCCAAATTTTGAAAAATTTTTGTTGGTTCGTAATTTCGAAGGGTTTGATTCCGGTTTAGGTAACTGAATCGGGATTGGGTCCTTTCAATAGTACTCGATACACTATAAGAAAAAAGGTCTATAAAGACTCTGAAAAAAAGTTCTAAAAGATATATAAGGACTCTTTAGGAATGAGTCCTCTATTTGGGTGTCATGGTAGGTATGATACAAAGACACTTAAAATGTGTCATCTTTTCTAAAAGATGACTCATTTTCAGTGTCTTAAAAGCAACAAAAATGGTGTCCTTAAAAACAAAAGAGGACGCATATATTGTGTCCTAAGAGTTAGGATTTCAGTGTCTTTAAAGACCAAAAAGGACACATATGTTGTGTCATAACAACTATGATTTTAGTGTCCTTAAAGACAACATAAGACTCGCATATTGTGTCCTAAATGCTATGATTTCAGTGTCTTTAAAGTCAATAGATGACACATATTGTGTCCTAAAAATTATAGTATTAGTGTCCTTAAAGACAATAGACGACATTTTTTGTGTCCTAAAATCTTTAAAAAAATGGTGTTCTCTAATACATTGGAGGTCACACTTTTTGTATCCTTAAATACATCATATTGTCCTCTACAAGCATGGACACTACCATCCAAATTAATCTCATCCATCAAATCAAACAAATATGAAGTTGAAGCTGAACTAATCAATAAACCATGTTGGCAGTATACAAAACCATTTTCACGCTTGTCACTAGCACAAATAGTAGAACCAACATAAAAGAAAAAACCGCCTCTCAAATAGGTACTTGATATAATATCTCAAGTAAAAGAAATACCAACAAGCATACTAGCTATTCCACATCATCTTGAATATATTCTGGAACCACTTCTGCCCATTTTACTCGAATTGCAACGTTGAATTCATTAGCTTGTTCACAGGTTCCCTAGATCCCTCTTCAAGGGCAGCCCACAGTTCTTCAGTCTTTGCATTTGAGTAAGCATGTTTTTTTTGACGTATGAAGCCAATGAACTTTGGATGAATGACAAAATAATGTGTAAAATGGGGAATAACGAAAATAACTAAATTAGTGTGGTACCAAGGGTTCACATATAGGACTGTAAGAATCTTTGAAGAAAAGATAGTTGCTTCAAGATGGACACCTACTTAGAAAACCAAAAGACCAACCTGAAAGGGTTAGCATTGAGATTGTTTTGCAACATCCGAATGACAAAATCACCTTTTGTATGACTCATAACATTGAATATTTCCGCACCATGATTGATTTCCACCTGAAAATACATAAAATAAAGCTTAGCCAACCAAAAACAAAGATTAGTGAATAATTCACTCCAAAGTATACAATTCATTTTTCAAAGCTAACCACGTAGGAGGTCATGAAACATAATCCAATGTGGAAAGTACCTCAATGGGATGAGATTCTTCAAGACCATCCAGCCTAAGATCCTCAGTGGATTCATTTAAGAACCGAGTCCATTTTTCATTCGGGAAACAAGCTCTCAATAGCTAAATAGTTCACCTAGAGGAATTAAAAAAAAACATATATTCAGTCCATCGGCATCCAAATCAAAGTAACAAGTACAACATATTGAGTTCATAAGCATACTGAACTATAATTCTCCATGGCCCCAGCAAAGAAATCATGGATTTCAACCATATCCAATTTGGACAAAGGGTATGGCACAACATATGAGCATTAAACTACAGATATGCATTCATTGTTGAGAAAACAGATAAAAACTAAACTATATGAGCACATATGAAATAAAAACTTCAGAGTGACTACAGATTGTTTACATCATGCATGGGTTGAGATTGTAAAATGAATTACCAGTAACTTCATTGGTAAGGCAGAGAATATTTGAAATGCAATCCAAAGACAGAGAATATTAGTACTAACCTGAAAAGCAAAATTGATGAATGGTAAACAAACATGCAAATCCACAACCATACACATGATTAGTAAACAAACCAACCTTACTAATTATCAAAATCAGAGTTTTCTGTAGGCCACACTTCTGTAAATTGAAAATCTAGAAGCTAATACAGTATCACAAAAACTTATGGTCTGAGACCATAAGAAAGCAAACCAGCCAAATAAAAAGTTTTCTACAGATGAAACCATTACAAGCAAAAATGGATTGAGGGTCATACATTAATTAGTAGTGCATCAATGTCAACATTTATACCTCCAAAACCTTTTCTGCTTTGTTTAAATCAAGAACTCTATCCTTAGTACCCTGAAGACAAGTGACGAACTTCTTGGTTAAAAAGCCTGCAAACAACAAATACACCTTGCATTAACCTTGGCCACATAATTTCGTATCCATCTACATACACCGGTACCGGTATAACTCTGTAATAAAATAAATGCTCTAGTGTGTGCATAATTAAATGGAGGTAAAGAGATCATGAAATAAGTGGATTCGATTCTACACTTGGATTTGATCAGCTTAGCAACCTTTTATTTATTAATCTTCTATACACCTCTCCCCGACTTTGGTGTAGGGAGTACAAGATCATTATGTATTTTTTGTTCAACCGCAGTTGCTTGCCCACTGATTTGAGTCTAATTATCAGTTTCTTCTTTAACTTTCTCCAACTACAGTCATTTATTTCCACTCTAACCTAATCTAATTAGTATTTACTTCCTACAAACTACAACCTTCATCGACATCACTTTTTTAGTGCTACATAAGTTAACCAACAACTGACAATATCACCTCAAGCAATAAAGAACTACTAACAATTTTGCACAACAATTGCGAATCTAAGCACAAGAACAAATCATGAATCTAACATCTCAAATATCATAAGAACAAATCAAAGCACAAATCAGCAAACTAATCATTAACAATCAAACAACCCTGAGAGATTCGATAATGAAACAAGTCGGAAGCTAACGTGCAACATATAATTCCAAAATAAAAAATCGAAAACAAGATGAGGCGGTGCTGCGATTCGGAGTTGAAACGAACCTCGAGCCTAAGCGGCTTAGGCATCGGCGCGAGAGCTGAAAGACTATTCAGAGGTGATACGAGGCTTGGAATCGTCGGTGGACGGGGCGGATCGAAGTGTCGGAGGAGACGCTGATATTGATTCGAGGTTGTCAGAATTTGAGAATGCGGGAGGAGGCACTATAATTGCGGCGGCGGGCGAGGAAGGCGAGGACTCGCATCCTCCATGGATAAGAGTTTGAGAAATAAGAGACACACACAATGTGTGAGGGAGTCTTAGGGAAGCACAAATGGGGAGCGAGGCTTAGTCGCCGTCAGTGAATGCGTTTTGAGCCACATTCTAATTGCCGTCGGAGAAAGTTGTGACTGTGAGGCTAAGAGAGAATGAGTTGCTTTCAGTTGTGAGGCTGAGTATAAGCAATGACAAAACGTAATTTTTTTGAAATTTCAGGCTGTTTTAAGCGTGTTTTTTATTCGGAAGGGTTTGCGCAAAAACGATTTCAATGAAATGATCTTGTGCAAAGAAAGAGATACATTTGAGGTTGACTCCTTAATATTGTGGTGTCCTTGTATGTATTTGAAGACACTTTAATTAATTATCTGTCCTTATAATGTAATATGTAATGTCCTTATATCTATTTTTTCTAGTAGTGATCGATAGAAAATAGCTCGACAAGTATACAAAAATTTGCTAGCCTGTTCGGAACCTGTTAGCAGATACTTCGTTCTCCTAGCCTCCATATAGTTGAGGATTTAGCGGCCTTCAGGTTCGCCAGTAGAGCCTAGAAACTTCAACCTTAAGTGCTCAACCACAGCCTCCCATGTCTGATAGCTCTCAAACTTTGTTTGCGAAAATAACCAAAAACAGGAAGGATGTACGTCAAATTAATGTCAAAATTCTCTCATGCCTGATCGATATAGGTACGCAACCAATCTCCGACTCTGAGTTTGATGAATATAAATAAACCTCTTTTGCAGATAGTAGATCGAGCCTCCTCCACTGCTCTCTTGTCTGCCTGGATACCCTCAAGCTTAATTTGTTATCGGTAACAACAAAAACAATCCATCCATATCAGGTACCAGGTGATGATAAAAAGACTAATACATGATCGAAGATATATATGCACACATGTGGCAGATTCAACTCCATTTTTTAACATAATTATGAAACACAAATTAAATTACCTCATCTTTAGCCCTCAGTAACTCCTTCTCGTTTGCCCTCTCAAGCTGAAAGGCATAGATATTTAGATCATTAACTCAAAGCAAGCTAAGAGTAAGTAATTAAGCCAAGCAGCATATATACGTTAACATCGATCAAAAGTACATATTATTGTTACCGTCGGTAGCAGCTCCAGTTCTAATGTTGCTAATTGGTTCTCCTCTAGCAGTAACTTGTTGCGGCGGTCTTGCAATTTTTTTGCTTTGAGCAGAGCAGCTAACGATGCAAAGACAGATCAATTAGTTAAGGAAACTCTTTGTTCCTTAAATATGACGGGCAGAGGGAAATAAAAATTTTGGCGTCTTAAATTAATGGAAACTCTTTGTTCCTTCCCCACACCAAACATTTACAGGGCATTAAATAATTAGTTCATGCATTAATGAACGCGCACGCGGGTATAACCTTGAGTTTCAAAAAGACCAGAGAGGATCAGAGTCTCATGTGTGCCATGGGTCTTGCATGTTACTTTAAAAAAAATATCATATATATTAAGCCTTTCTATAAAAGTTTCTCTCTTTTGAGTGCAATGGCAGCAATGCCGCAACATAGAAACATACTGTTTGCGCATAAGATTGGCTAATTAACAAATCTCTTATGACTCAAGGAGTCGAGGTGGTTTAGACAGTTAAATCCAGAGAATTAATCTCAAAGGGTATGGACCTTGTTACAGTTCTTGATCTTCCGGATTCAAGCGTTTCCAATCAATATGTAGTTGAACATTGAAAGAGGAAACACATGAGCAAGCTAGTAGTGAATGTTCGATCAACTATAGGGTAACAGAGAAATCACATTTAGAATATGTAAGAATTAAGAAGTCAGTCTTGTCAAATATGTACTTCAGCTTCCTCTTAACCAGAATAAGTACTTCAGCTTTAAAACCCCTGGTACTCAAAAGCGTTAATTTCTAGCTAAATAAGTCTGCTAAATCACTTGGCCACGAACCAGCGTTGGAGCACTATGAATTTCTACATGTCAATATGTTCTACACACAAAATAGGTTAATTATAGGGACTATCTTCACTGAATTATAGTACTAGTTCCCTTCTGCCAAGTCCCTAAGGTTGTCACAGCCTCAAAAGCTTCATCACCAAACTCTATCTTCAATTTGATAAGCCTTTTATCATCCTCATTAATAACTTCCTAAACAACTCAAATCCAGTATAATCTGGTTAGAAACAATGCAGCTGGGCAGGTTAATACTTTAGAAATTAACTAAAGCCACAGCAGCAGAAATATGAGAATAATGATGGAATTAGACAACTAGTGGAAACGAACTTTAAATAGAAATTATGCTAGACAAGTTAAATGCATACCATCGGTCTTTCTTCTTCATCAAATATAATCTTGAAGGGGTTCCCAGTTGAGTCTCTGAGATAAGTCTCCAACCGAGAACATAGCTCCTTGGCCGGCCTTCTTCTCGACATTAATCTGTTTTTTCAGTTCAATGTTCTTGTGAAATTCAGTGTATTCTTTCTGCCATCGCTAGTAAATTTACACACAAAGATAATACTTACTCATATAACAGGCTGATTCCGTTGATTTTAAAATAAGAAAACCAGAACCAGACACGGAGTCAGGAATTAAATTTTAGGTGTGCTAAATTTCCTTTGTTAGGAAGAACAATTTTTCCTTCAAAAAAATCGATAGAGTTTACTTTAATTTGATGAAACATCTGACCTAAAGAGTTGGAAACATGGAGAAAAGCGGTGTAGACTAGAGAGCAAGCTTTGAGCAGAGATGCACAAGAACAACTATAGAGGTCCGAAAGGGAGGGACTGCCGAACTAAGATAAAAACGAATAAGAAAGACTAAATTCGATGTTTGACATTGAGTTTTTATAGTTTTTTAGTATATATTTATTAATATTTTTTTTGGCAAAAAGACTAAATCCAGCCCTCACTGCATCCGTGCTTGTTCAGAACGACATGATAATATTATAGTTACCAATTCCTGCTGCTGCTTCTTAGAGCATTCCCACCCATGGAGGATGTGAGGAAGCCCCATTTTGAGGAATTCCTCAGAATTTTGAGGAATTCCTCAGAATAGGAAGTCCTCAAACAGTTTTTCGTGCAGCGGTGCCTGTTTGAGGACTTCCTATTACTATTCACGAATAATTAAAATTTTGAACTTTTAAATATCGAATATTATTTTCACCCAATAACTAACCGACACGTGTTATCCCAGAACATATAAGTGGTTACGGATTTACGATAACATTTTCGACAAGTTATTTTGAGACACGTGTCATGTATACGTGTCGGTGTCGGAAAAATCATTGATTAAGATAAGACGGTAATATTTCCTGTAAGATTGCGGTCCAACGAGAATGAGACACGTGTCAGTGTCGGCAAAATTATTAATGAAGATAGGACGGTAATATTTCTTGTAAGATTGCGGTCCAACGAGAATGTGACACGTGTATTGTGTACGTGTTGGTGTCGGCAAAATAATTGCGAAAGATATTCGGTAAGATTTTCAACCAATCGACGGTCGACACGTGTCGTTATCTAATCTAATCTGGTTCTTCAAAATGACTATAAAAGAATGAGCTATGGGAGTGGAAGAACTCACACCAACACTTCTTCACATTTCTTATCATCCTCTCTAAACACTTCATCACATTTCCCTTTCCTCAAGATGAATCCTATGGGTTTCACTAATTTTTTCAATAGGAGGCGACAACAACGCCGACAAAATGCTGAAATTGCCAATCAATTCGTTATTGACGCGGTGACGGTTGATGCAGCATTCGATGATGATCCAGCACCACGCCGCCGTGCAAATCAATCAAGGCTGAGGGATGAGAGGGGCCATAATCTTATGGAAGATTACTTCATCGAACGCTCGGTCTTCACCAACCACGACTTTCGTCGGCGGTTCCGAATGAGCCGACATATATTCAACCGTTTAATGACGGACCTCTGCAACAACGACCCATTTTGGCATCAAAGAGCCGGCGCCACTGGAATGGTCGGACTTCTTCCCCAACAAAAGATGACCGGTGCTCTTCGGATGTTGGCATACGGCTCAGCTGCAGATCAGTGTGCCGAAATCACAAGGATGGGGGACTCAACAACTATGGAGTGCATGAAGAAGTGGTGCACCCAAGTGGTTGAGCTTTATGGTACTCGTTACCTCCGTGCTCCAGATCAGAAAGACATCACTCGGCTTCTAAGAAGGGCTAAACAACGCAGATTTCTTGGTATGATCAGCAGCATTGATTGCATGCATTGGGAGTGGAAGAACTGCCCAACTGCTTGGTCCGGGGCGTACTCAGGGAGGAAAGGTCGTCCAACAATCATCTTAGAGGCAGTGGCCTCATATGACACGTGGATCTGGCATAGTTTCTTCGGGGTACCAGGAGCTCAAAATGATATCAACGTGTTGTATCAATCAGATGTATTCGATGCAGTGCTTGCTGGAAGAAGTCCATCTGTGACTTATAAAGTGAACGGTATGACATACTGTAACACCTATTACCTTGCTGACGGGATATATCCGAGGTACTCTTCGTTTGTCAAAACAATTTCTAATCCTCAAGAGCTTCCACAAAAGCTTTTTGCGAGAAAGCAAGAGTCGTACCGTAAGGATTTGGAGAGGTGCTTTGGCATCTTACAAGCTCGTTGGGGGATAATTCGTCATGCAGCTCGGTGTCACCGCCTTTCGACGTTAAAAGACATCATGTTGGCTTGCATCATAATGCACAACATGATCGTTGAGGACGAGTTCGTGGAGGATAAGTTTGAGGAGAACCAAGAAGAAGATCTCCAAAACCCATTTACCGCATTCATTGCTTATGATGGGCCAGTGGATGAAGGGGGGAACCGTATTCCATTCGAGCCGGTTGGAAGATATGGAAATGAACAACGGTTTAATGAGCGTATTGTAGATCTCCAATCAGCTTACATCCATGGAGAGCTTCAAAAGGACTTAGTTAAGCACAACTGGTTTCTTGAGACCGGTGAACAACTATAAAAATGTTGTCTTAATTGTTGTATTTTTATTATGTGTGTTTGCATTGTTGTGTGTTTGAATTATGTGTGTTAAATAATTTTTGTAATGTGTGGGAACTTGATGGAAATAAAGAAATTGCATTTTTATTTATTTTAATGGGAAACTACATAATTTAAATGCTTGAAGGGAAAATACTTGAAAAAAATACAAGTGGGTAATTTAATTTAAGAGCTTGGAAAAAGGGGGCGATAACAATTGGAATAGCTTTCTCTGCTTGCTTCATCTTCAACCTCATCCATTTGAGAAAGGATTTCGGCTTTCCTCTTGGTAAAATACTTCTTCGATTTAGGAGTCATAATCTCGGTATCCATTGACATGATCCGAGTCTCTTCCGCCAAAGCTCTCAAATCGATATCTCTTTTTTGAAGCGCGATTTGCTCTCGAAGAAGGGAAACCTCAATTGCATAATTATCTTTTTGATTGCGACCATAAGCTTCTTGATTTGTCGCAATCCTATTCAAAGCCTCGGCTCTTTCATTTGTTGAATTCATGCCTTTTTTTCCTTTCTTTTTCCCTTCCTTGGCCGCTTTCACTCCCATAGGACGCTCTGGAGAAGAGGGAGCTTGATTGCTCATTGGTGTGGGAAATGCATCATCCTCATCCAAGTTGACGGCGGAGGCCATTGAGCTTGCGGGATGTGTTGATGAGTAAGGCGGAGTAGAGGATAAGTAAGGTGGTGGTGTACTAGCTTCGACATGGATGAAGTATGGATGATTCTTCTAGGGGTCATCATTTGGCCCGTGGACCTCGTGGGCCGGTGGAGGCCCGCAAGCCCGTGGGCTAAAAGCCCGGCCCGGCCCGCAAAAAAGCCCGCAAAAGCCCGCCAAGGTGGTTGGTGGGCCGACCATGGTTTAGAGATCTAAAGCCCGGCCCGGCCCGCCAAAAGCCCGTCAAGGCCCGTTAGGCCCGGCCCGTCAAAGCCCGTTAGGCCCGGCCCGTCAAAGCCCGCACACATATTGACATATATCATTAAATCATTTAATGAATTTTAATCATTATACAATTTATACCTAGTTAATGTTTACCTACACACATATTGACATATATATATATAAAATATAGTGACTAGTAGTCTAATAGACTAATACTATATAGATATATATTTTACATTTGTGTATATATATTAATATATTACATATACATGGATAGATTGAATATTTGAATTCCATATATAATTAAATTTGTGTATCTATTTTACTATTAAGTCATTATTTAAAGTTTAGCATAAGTTAGGGTTTAGGTTTAGGGTAAATTAGGGTTTAGGAGATTAAGATTTATGGTAAGTTAAGGTTTAGGAATTTGAGGTTTATGGTAAGTTAGGGTTCCGGTTCTAGGATTTTATTATAATTTTTTTAGGGTTTAGGGTTTGGGGTTTAGGTTTTAGGGTTTAGGGTTAAGGGTTTAGGTCCAAAATTTATAAAAATTAGGGACGGCCTACTTAGAATATTATGAACAACCAATCCGACAGTCAATTTTTTATATATATAAGATAGTAGTACGTATATCATTATACCTACACTTATATATATAATATAGTGACTAGTACTATATATATATTTTTTATATTTGTGTATGTCTATATTAATATATTACATATACATATATTGATCAAATATTGGAATTCCATATATAGTTATATTTGTGTATCTATTTTACTATTAAATCATTGTTTAGAGTTTAGGATAATTAAGTTAGGGTTTAGGTTTAAGGTAAGTTAGGGTTTAGGGGATTGAGATTTAGGGTAAGTTAAGGTTTAGGAATTTTGAAGTTTAGAGTAAGTTAGATTTTAGGTTTTAGGAATTTTGAGGTTTAGAGTAAGTTAGGGTTTAGGGGTTAGGGGTTAGGGTTTAGGGGTTAGGGTTAGGGTTTAGGGTTTAGGGTTTAGGGTTAGGGTTTCATTGTAATTTTTTTTATCGATTTACACAGTAAAACAGTAAATATAATAGATGGTTCAGATTAGATCTTGTAATTTTTCAATGGTGAGAGTTTAATTGAGAGTGTGTGAAATGACATCAATACCCTTCTCTTATATATTGCTTATTTTTCCATGGAGAAACTAGATAAATTAAATTTTTATATCAATTTTTTTGACACTATGAGATAGATATGTAATTTACAAGAATGTGTGTTAAAATTTTGATCTTAAAAAATTCCTTTAGGGATGGGTAATTTATGTTTTAGTTGTAAGGGTACTACGGTCACATTTAGCGAAACTCATAGATGTAGGTCTAAATCAAGTCCAAAATTTATAAATTTTTAACGGCATGCTTAGAATATTATGAACAACCAATCTGACAGTCAGTTTTGTAAAATGATGATACATGATCGATTACGTTTCACAAAGGACTTTCAACCCATATAACCAAAGAATAAAGGTAAGAACATTAGTGAGCATGTAGAGAATTCAAGCAATATAAGAATTAAAAATGTTTTAACAATAAAGAAGGCCATATATAATAGTTCACCTTGTAATAAAAGACACCGTACGTAAAAATTAGCATAATCGAAGTACGTTTGGATCCCAGTCAATACAATTAAACAAAATTTGTGAAAACACTAAAATACACTCATCTTATTTTCCTTATTTTCCTATGGGGGGAGTAGATAAATCAATTTTTTATGTCATTTTTTTTGATACTATGAGATAGATATGTATTCCATAAGAGTATGTGTCCAAAATTTGATGTTAAAAAATTATTTTCGGGAGGGGTAATTTCCGTTTTAGTTGTAAGAGTACTATGGTCACATTTGGCGAAATATATGGATCGATGTCTAAATCAAGTCCAAATTTTATAAAATTTTAAAGGCATGGTTATAATATTCTAACCAATCAATCTAACGGTCAATTTTATAAAATAATTAAACATGTCCGATTAAGTTTCACAAAAGTATTTCATTCCATATAACAAATGAACAAACGTAAGAACATTAATATACATATGGAGAATTCAAGCAATATAAGAATTAAATATGTTTTAATAATAAACGAGGACATGTAGAAAACTCCATCTTATAGTGATAAACATCGTACGTAAAATTTAGACTCGTCGGAGTACGTTTAAACCCCGGTGCATGGATGAAGGTTACGTTTATTTTGAAATGTCTTATTTTTTTAATAATTAAAGCCCGATAGGCCCGGCCCGCAAAAGCCCGCAAAGGCCCGGCCCGCAAAAGCCCGCAAAAGCCCGCAAAAGCCCGCAAAGCCCGCTTGAATGGGCCGGGCTCGGATCCTTATATAAAAGATAAAGCCCGGCCCGGCCCGGCCCGCATATATTAAAATGTTGTTGAGGCCCGGCCCGGCCCGGCCCGTGCCGGCTATACATGGGCCGGGCCGGGCCGGGCCGGGCTTTTTGCCGACCCCTAGATTCTTCACCACATCCCAACAAGCAAAGTCCTTAAACTCTTTCTTCTTTTTGGCAACATAAAATGATTGAGCACTTCTCATCTAAAAAATTAAATAATTAAAGAACATGCCATAAAGAAAATTAAATAAAATGGACATAACTTATATTAAATATTTTTTCAAAAATAACTTGCAAAAAAATGGAGATAAAAAACAATACCTCATCGTGTAAGTTGGAGCCGGAAGATGCATTTCTTCGTGCGAAAGAAATAGCACTACCCCAAAGTTTCAAATTCGCCTTCAACTTTGCGAATCGAGAGGATAATGCGTTTTGGGTCCTAGTTTCCGGCATTGATTCACCATAACCTAGCTCCCAATTCGCCTTGAAATCGCCATGAATCTTTTCCCATAATTTGTCGACCTTTTGACGATTTCCGGTAATCGAATCAACACTAAAACGACAATAAGATATGCTTAATTGCACATCTTCCGAAAGAAGCCAATTTGTTGACATTTTTTTCCCAAAAAATAAACAAAGGATTTAGAGGATAGATGGAGAGATTGAGAGGGGGAGAGAGTGAATTTGTTGTGCACAAATTGATGTAAAAAATGAATGAAATGAAGGTAGTATTTATAGAAAAAATATAGGGGGTGATTTGCAATTTTTTGGGATTTTTTTTGCAATTTTTTGGAGTTTTTTTTGCAATTAATTGATTTCTGGCCGAAGTGGCCGTTGCATATGAATTTGGGCCGTCGGATCAGTTTAGATCCGTTTGAAATGGATGGCTGAGATCAACATATCCGTTGGTCTGTCAGCCTCCTAGAAGCTGACACGTGTCAGCTTCTGGTTGGCTGACAGTTTTAACTTTTACCGTTTTACTTTTTTTTTTACCCTAAAAAAAAAAAATTGAGTCATGCTGACGTCACCCACGTGGCGTGGGTCCCGCCAGCGGGACGTTCTGCTTCGCGTGCTCCGCCGAGGACGCCGCTCGGGACGATCCGTGGGTCAACGGTGGGTCGCCGCTGCTCCTTCCCCCCGCTGCACGCATGCCGATCGCCGGACGTCCCCGAAATGGTGGGCCACCCCCCCGGACGTCCTCGTCGTTCGGTACCGGTGGGAATGCTCTTAGGGTGCTCAAGCTCGATCTTCCTCAGATTAAGCTCATTTTGTGCTTCACTGATTTTATGTTGAAGTTCATTACTAGCCAATCATTAAAAAAGAATCACATTTCCAAGATGGTCAATTCAAGCTTATCAAAGTTCTATTGCATATAACCTCTTTTTAAGATTTTGCAATATGACCAATTCAGATCAAGGTTCTAAAAGATACTAGGGCGGTAGAGCTACTGCCTACCGTCTAAGCGGAATTAATCGATAATTAGACGATTATTAGGCGAATTATTTAATTAACTGTATATTTATATGGTGTATTATAAATTTATAATATGAAACATAAAGTAAAAATATTAAAGAGCTACGGCGCCTGCTTGCACCCTCCCGCACCTTAAAATAGCCCATCTTAGTCTCATCGCCCACGCCCACCAAGGTTTTTATCGGGTGATCCATCACGTAACAGAACCCGGATTGGTTTTTGAAAACTGAGCCCCAACAACTTCAGTTGCTCTCGCAGAGCTCCTCGCACTGCTCCATAGACGCTGCCGCTTCGTACCTCATCAACTCCTTGTACGGCAGCTCCACCCTGCTCCTCCTCAAAACCCAAAAACTATTCCTCGGAATCCCTAGTGCATCCTTGTTCCCAGAGCCACCACCGTCAGCCCCACCGTCACCATAGCTGACGGCGGCCTGCAAGTCCTTCTCGATCGACGCTTTCTCGAGCTTAAGCGCGTTTAGAGCTTCAATTGTGGCGTCGAGCTCCGTTTTGGCGGCGCAGGATTTCTTCAGGCTCCGGCCTAGGCGCGCCTAATGCCCGATTACTCACTAGGCAGACCGCCTAGTGCTAGATTTATAGCCCTCCGCCCAGTTAGCCCACCCACATGCAAAATTCAGTGTTTGCTTGATTTTTTCCCGACTCAGATAAAAGAAGAGAAACACATGACCAATTTCAACACTGCAAACATGACCCAAATGAACATGTCACTTTTTCCAAACCTTAAAACTATATGAACATGTCACTGTTTATGTGATTTCGACTTGTCAGTGGATTGTGATTTGGACGTGATTTTGGTATCGGAGGCAAATAGGAGAAAAATTTGTAATATGCCTTCAGTCTCAGGACACTTGCCTAAGTCAGTCTTGAACCTACTAGATGTAATTACTAATAAATACACTTTACACTTGTAAGGTTAGGAGAAATTGAATCACACTCTTCTTTTCATTCTATCAGAATCGTATCATCCAAATCTTAACAGAGACCGACGTTGAAAACTGAAACTTACCTTGTCAGATTTGTTTCCAGACTCATACTTTCCCCCACAAGTATCACCAGAACCCAGAATCTTGTCCATCTTCGTTCCAGACTCTTTCTCTTTTCTTATCAATGAAGATAACTCACCCATGATTTGATTTTTCAGTTCAAGTAGCACATTCTCTGATTCAGATGCAGTAGTGGAATTCTTGGCCTCCTTTATCTCTCTCCTTATCAAGTAAGGTAATTCACCCAGGATCTGAGTTCTAAACTCATGCAACACATCCCTTGTTGCAGGTACAGTACAGGAACTCACGGCCTCCTTTATCTCTTCCCTTATCAAGGAAGGTAGTTCACCCATGATCAGAGTTTTGAACAGGTGTAAAGCATCCATTGGGCCAGAGATAGTATAGGAGCTCGGGAACTTCTCAATCTCTTTTTTTTATCAAGCAAGGTAATTCATCCAGGATGAAAATACTAGAATGAATCTACTCTACTAATTATTTGAACAATTAGTAGAAAGTGCAGATTGAGAATGACACAGCAAACACAGTAAACTGTTTTCTCTCTCTTTTTACAGACTCTCAATACTCTGTATTTATACCTCTCTCCAATAACCTAACTTACTCGCCAATGACACCATTCCTCGTCAAGAACTCTGCTCCTCGCCAAAGACCACCAAAGTTTCTTACGTACGCTAAGAAACCAATCAAACTTCTAGCACACCACTCATGCACCTCACGTGCATATCACATGGATCAAGCGAGCAACTGTAAGCGAGCGAGAGAATGCGAGTAAGTGTGAAACCCACACACAATAATACCCACAGAGAGCACACCTCCAGTGTCTTCACATCCGCTTCTTCCGGATATCTTTCCTTGATAACACTAAGAAATGGTTTGACATCAAGCTCTCCCATTCTCTTGACACCAATGTTTGGACGAGTATTTCCTTTGCTCTGGTTAAACAAACTCCACAGTCCCTGCAAAATATGACATTAGACTTCCAGAACATGACAGAAGGGTTGGTCTGCAAGGATAAATATCAGCGAATCGTATACAACTTTAAAGCATGAAGCAAATTGCATCTGTACAAATGAATTCAACAATTACATAGCCAACATTCTTCACTAAAAAGTAAAAAAAAACAGGTTGTATTTGGGACAAAAACCAAATGACTGGCTTTCCCACTTGATCCTCAAATATGCTAGTATTGACATTTGAATTGCGCTCAACATGTATTAGCATTACAAAATACAAAACTATATTTTTCAAAACTATAGATAATCCATCAATTCTAAATAGTTAGTTCTGTTTGAAGCATATGGAGATATATATTAATTTCATTGATCCATGTACTAGCATGCTAATATGTGCTGCAAACTAAATGTTTATCATCATAACACATAAATTTAAGGCATTCGTTAATCTTTATCTATGCATCTCAGATATAGATTCACTAGTTCTGTATTTTGTGTATCGAGATATAGTTCAACGAACCAAGAAACAGTAAAATCAATGACCCAAGCAATGGATAAACATAGGGCATCAAAGATTACATACATTAATTAGCTCCTTGCGTGCCTCCTGCACTTCATCATTATTTCTGCGCTCCTTGACCACAAGCGTTTGATGAAATGCTTTTAATTCAGCATAATCCTCCTCCTTCTCTTTTAGTTTCTCTTTAATTTCCTCCATCTTCTTCTTGGCATCCATATCATCACCATCATCCATGTGTTCCATAGCATTTTAAGCACCTTTCATCTGCTCGATCTCTAACTCCAGTGCTTGTTTCGTCTCCAGCTCATTTTCCAATAGAATAAATTTTTCTACGTAATTCCTCATTTTGTTTCTGCAATTACCAAAGTCAGAGTATCAGGTATTCATTCGTCCAAATATCACAGAGTTGGAAGTAAAAAATGGAAAACAAACCTTTAGCTCTTCTGCCAACCGTAAACTATTTTCAACAGCCTTATTCTGTTCCAAAGTATCACTTTCATCAGTCTTACTATCCTTCTTTTGTTGTTCATAATTTAACATCGCTGTTTTCTTCTCTAAGAGCACCTTCTTAAGCTCTTCAATTTTTTTCTTAAGCTCTTGTTTCATTCTCAGGAGATTCGTTTAGTGCTTGATTCTGCTCAACAAGGTCACGTATACTTTGCACCAAATTGCCTATACATGACACAAAATATAAAAGTGATAAATCTAAACATGCAAGTAAAGTAAAATGTTAATCATTTAAGCAACTAAAACTTCAAAAGTAACAAGCAAAACAACACAAATTCTATCAGATGCATCATCCACATAAAGCACATTTGGGCTTCAAATGAAAGTTGATTCAGAAAATTCAATCTCAATTAACATAGATGTCAAACTCACCACCATGTCGATCTCCTAGAGACATTGCAGACCTGAAACAGGAAAGAGGACAAAACAAAACCCAGAAGACCCAGAGTTAGGTATAGACGAAAAAAAAAAACAAATCTTTACTGGTTTTGGGCAATTTATACACAAAACCCAAAAGACCTTAGTTGTTCAGTTTCCTCGGTTCGACTTAGATCATTCAGTGATCTCATAAATGTGCTGGTCAAGAAATAGCGGTATCGCGCGCGAGATCCTTTTCAACAATAATATGCCCAACCAGCCGGTACTAAAAAGATCCATAAGTCATACAATACTGGTAGGAAGGCATGTAAGGATAAGATGAACGGTTGTTCTGAGTCTTACAATAACCATGGTGGAAGAGAAAAACGTGACAAAGTTCGTGGTAGAGGGAACTGAACAAAGTGAGAGTTAAAGAGAGCGAGAGAAGAGAGGGAAGTGCAGGGTTTGCTCTCAAAGTGAGAGTGAAAGAAGCAAAGCTACTGTGATGAAAAGAGAAGGGCAGGGAGAGACTGAAGTGGAACGGCTTAGCTTAAAAAGAAAAGAATGAAAATGAAAACGAAAATGGGGGCCCTCTTTTTCTATTTCAGGAAACCAACATTTGCCAAACAGTGAACGTAATTGAATCCTAATCTAATCTAATGAATTATTTGATTTCAAGACTTCAAGTTCAAAGCGAACTTGAATACTCGGACGGGTTTGGAATTCTTTGAAACGATTCCTTTTTTCGGGCTAGGGTTCGCGCCGCCGGCACTACCATTTCTTCTCCTTGTGCTTTGTTGCCTCCTAGAGGCCGGATATTTGTGCCAACGTCGTAAAGGCAAGGCCTTAGGCGTGCTAGGCACGACGACGGTTCTATTTTTCATAATGGCGGTGGCAATCGGTGGTGGTGGTTGCAAAATGGTGCAGGCCGATCTGGGATGGCGGAGTGCTCGACATGGATTTACAGCCCTAGGTGGGCGGAGCGATTTTTGGATCTGCAAATGAGTGGCTTTTTCCGACGAGGTTTGGGATCCAGGTGAGGATACCAGACTTCAAGTTCAATTATGCTTGATGGCTCTGTGCGGTGACCGAATGTCAGCTCAACGACGCTCCTCCATTGTAGGCGGGTGGTACTTCTCGGCTACAGGGAGCCGATCTCACGTTGTGGCGTTTTGAAGAGGCGGTGGTGTTGGAGATCCACAGTAAAGCTTTGCCCTACCCGAGCTCGTTTCAAGGGGGGGGGGTGACACTTGAGGTAGAAGGAACTCGTGAGGGAGGCAGCAAACCGTAATGGTGCGGAGCGGATCGACGGTGTGGTAGAGCGACTGTTGTGGTCGTCGATGGTCAAGCAATGCACAGTGGTGTGGCATTGGTGGGCTAGACGGCTCTGGGTATTGATCTCTCTGAGGTGGGTAGGTTATTTGGATTGGCCTCGACCATTTTCTATGGGCCTAAAAGATAATTTTTACGACCCGGAACATCATTATACGATAATCAGAACTTATGTGGTTAGTCGCTAATTTATTACGTTAGTCATTGATGGTAATTAGTCTTTATCGTCGATAATTTTCGCGGGCATTTCGTCGAGATTTTATAGATTTTGTTTTTCAAGAAATTTCTTTGGATACTGCTATCGAGTTTGTCGATATGAGTTTGTGGCCATGTCAAGTGTTGAAATCAAAGTTACAACAAAGAAGTTATGGTCAACGAAAATTTTACATAAATTCGTAGTTTAAGTCTTATCGTTATGCTGTAATCCTAGATTACTAGTTAATCTAGGGTTGGGTCCTTTCAGTTGGTATCAGAGCATTAGGTCACAGATTCTGTAGACTTCCTTGGTCAGATCAGTTTAGACATTTGATAGTGTACAACACTCCCGGGAGGGGTGGCCCGATCGGCCGGCGGATCCCCATCACCTCCAAGTATTGAGCATTGTTAAGTGTTCAGAGTCTTCTAGTTGAGCCAGTTTCATTCGTCTGGTTTTGTGGGCTAATTACTAGTGGTGGACTCGTAGATCATTTTGCCTCGGCAACCAGCTCCTCAGGATGTGGCGCAGTCATTGGCCCAACAGATGCTTGAGCTATTCGCACGCATGATGCCAGCGCCATGGGAGGACAGTGAAGATCCTGTTACTCAGGCCAAAAAGGTAAGTGCTGTGCCTTTCTCCGGTTGTCACGATCTGGAGGTGTGTAAGAACTAACTTATTGAGATTTCTCAAGTTTGCGACTGTATGCGTCCTCAACTGACACATGAGAAAATGACAAAGTTAGTTGTCGGCCTACTACAAGACCATGCCTATGGTTGGTAGATGAGCACCAAGAGGCAGGAGGCTGCTACCTTGTGTGTCAAGATTAGCGATTTTTGGAGGTGTCGCTTCCCAATAAGGCGGATGAGAAAAGAAAACATGTAGAGTTCGTGAATCTGCGAAAGGAAATTTATCGGCTATGGTGTATCGGGACTGCTTTTATTGCCCATTCCGATTTTCATTCTGTTCTATCGAAATAGTGAGGGAGACAATGCTGGAGGTCTGAGCAATGCTTGTGACCTATAATTTCTTCATTTATGGTGAGTGCGCCATACAGGGACTTCGATGAATGTGTGTGCTGTGGTTTAATGTGAGATTTGACCTCAATTTTTGTTGGGTGTTATTCGATGATTTGAGTAAGGTGGACCTCACTAGGAATATTCTTTGGGTAAATGTTACAACACTTTCGGTTCCATATCATCTTCTGGCAAATAATTTCATACCTCAGCTCCTAGTGCCCATCATTCGAGCTGTTTTCCATTATAGAGGAGGAGCCGATGCCAGAGACGAGAGCTTTAGGTGAGTTCAGATGGATATGGATTTATTTCCCCAGCACCCACAGATTTTCTTTTATGTAACATTTTCCATAAATATCGTTATGGACAGTGCCCGTTGGGGATATCAGTATGTTACCGTTGTGGTCAGGTGAACCTCTTTGCATGGGAATGTCCATAAAGGGACACCTCTGGTGTATTTCTAGCACTAAGTTTTTGTGACGACCAGAAAATTACTTCGGGAGTCAAACCTATGCCATCACCCCGACCACCAGCATACCAGGACTGTCATCAGAAAAGGGTTGTGTTGAGGAGTTCGGTTTTCCTAAGATTTTACTTTGTGGTGAGGTAAACATGTTACTTTGTGTCTGGGTTCGGCCGTGATGGCTATGATGTTGTTGTGGGAGAGATGTACCGCATAATTGGCACATGTAGTAAAAACATTGTGTCTATACTTCTTGAACTGATTCAATTGAAGTAGTTAGTGTGTTATCTTTTGTGAGTTACCAAGTCTACCTATAGTTCGGGAGAGATTTTATTATTGAGTTATTATCAGGTACCGATCCTATAACTCAAGTATCCTATCGAATGGCTCCAGCTGAGTTGCAAGAGTGGCAGACTCTACTTCAAGAATTGATCGACGAGAATTTTATCCATCCTAGAATTTTATCGTGTGGAGCCCCCATATTATTCGTAAATGTGAAGGATGGTTCAATGAGGTTACGTATCACCTATCGAAAACTGAACCAGGATACAGTGAAAAACAATTACCCATTGTCATAGATCGATGATTTACTTAATCTTGATATTTCTTCGAAACTCATTCATTTTGTGAGGTATTCCAGTAATTCAGTTTTGTTAACCTAAAAAAAGTGTTTACTTGTGCTGTTCTTGCATAATTGTGTTCATTTTGTGTCATGAACACATTTCTTTTTGAAAGGATACCATTCATTTCGTGCCACCAACTTGGAAATGTATTTCTTCTAGTTATTAATCACATGAGTTTGCGGAGGAAAATATATTGTATTAACATTGGACCGGTGACATGTATATTATGTTGCATAGATTAAATTGTTCAGCTCGATGTCAGATATGAGTTTGCGAGTGTTACGGGTGTACGTGGAGATTAGTAGCGGTTGAGTATGATTTGAAATTTGTATGTTACATGATTTCCGGATTTCTCCTAAACGTGATTGGAGCATCCTATTGATAACTCGACGTTTATCACGTGCAAAAGTATATGAAGATTTCATACACGAGTGTGAATTCTGACTAGGGTTATGCTTGGCGACGATGATTTAATTTATTTCTTCCAGCTTTATAAAATTCGGAGTTCTAACGCTGCATGTTATCGAGAACTATCGCGTTTCTTGGGTTTCGCAGTACTATGACCTTCTGATTAATTTTTATAAGTTGATGATTTGGTGTCAGAGAAATTATAATATCTACGATGGTACAACATAGAAGGTTGCAGCAATTCGATTATTCAATCGAGATGATACTCTGGTATGAGTTTGACGTTCCTATATTATATTATTTTCAATGGATTGATTGTGTCGCCATACATGTATATGTATTGGTGGCCTATGCCTAATTTCTTGGGGTCTGTTGGCTCGTGTCAGCAGTAGTTTTGTTTCTGTGCGAGCCATATGGGTGAATCATTGAGGTGCAACTGTGAGGGCAGTTAGTTTTCAAGCTTGAGTATTTGAGGTCTGGGAATAATCAAGTGAATGTTGAGATTCAAGTTTTGTTTTGGCATTTGTTTAGATTGTGAGAACATTGGATGTTATCGATTTAACTGTTGCGACTATTCAAGAACTTCAAATGGAATGTCGAGTTTATATATCCGGATTTGTAGTAAATTACAATGTCAGTTTGACTCCCTCGTTCTTGCCCTTGGTTTGGATTTATATGTGGCTTACTATGGATATTTTCTTTTGAGCCTCTTTATGGTTATATGAATATTTGTTAAGGTAGTATGTTTTTGGGAGTGATGAATTGTTGAGATGCATGGTTTGTGTAATCATTATGATTCGTGAATTCAGTCAGGTAGTAGTGATTTATGTTTGTGTATAGCTCTGTTGATTTGTAAGTAATCCGAACGGAATGTGGAACCCACAGTTTATATTCTTGAGTTGAGATTATTGGGATATTTTCGTTATATAGGATTTGGGTTTCTCAAGTTCTAGAGGAGGCTATGCCCAATTTTCTGTAAGTAATTTCGAGAATTATATATGATTTTGAGTTCGTTGCGGATAGGTCAATTACCCATGTTGGTTGCGATTTTAAGCAGGTTGTTGGGTCCCCTTTTTGTGATCTTGGTGGCTTTAATATCCACCTTATGGGTGAGTGTCTGTGGTTGGGCATCTCACATTTTTCGGTGCTGGATTCTGATGGCGATTTGTGTGCCACTTCTGTGTTGGAACCGCACCACTACCCATGTAGTTACCTTGGTGGGACCTTGCTCAGGAAATCTTTGGGTAAGTTTGGCCGATAGAGTTAGAGTATGTTGGTAAATTTGGCCATTAGTTTTGACATGGATATCAGAAGCTTTTAAGTATGCACATTATGGAATTTGAATTATGTCGCTCATGGTATCAGTTTTATTTGGAGTGGTTATTGTGACTTCAAATTTAATGAGCGTAACATGTTGATGAAATGTTAGTTTAGTAACAAGTTTATGGATCATTTTGTTGGTTGCAGTTGTTCTTATGAGCTTGAAGTTGCTGGCTGGAACAATAATTGTGGAAATTCTTCCGTGATATGTTTATGTTTAAATTTTGAAGGCAAAATTTTTGTAAGGGGGGTAGATTGTTACGACCCGGAACACCATTATAAGATAATCGGAACATATGTGGCTAGTCGCTAATTTATTACGTTTAATCGTCGATAGTAATTAGTCTTTACCGTCAATAATTTTTGCGGGCACTGAGATTTAATCGATTTTGTTTTTCAAGAAATTTCTATGGATACAGTTGTAGAGTTTGTCGATACGAGTTCGTGGCCACGTCAAGTGTTGAAATCGGAGTTACGACGAAAAAGTTATGGTCAGCGAAAATTTGACAAAAATTTGTAATTTAAGTCTTGTCGTTAGGGCGTGATCCTAAATTACTAATTAATTTAGAGTTTGGTCCTTTCAATAATCCTCCTCACATGGGCCCTATGCTTGTTCTTATGGACTATCTGGTTGTTTGTATTTACATTCTAGGTTATTTTTGTCCCTCGGCATAAGATCCGGGGGATGTTATTCCATAAATGAGAGAGTTCCTAGTTAATAAAGAAGTGGTGCGCCATAAATTTTTTAACAATTATTTATGTTACATTGATTTATTAGTTTAGGATTTGGTCGTCATCATGTTAAACTAGTGTATTGATACAATCGAATTTTCCTTTTTACATGCCACTATATAATCCAATAGAATTCTGTATTACCGTTATTTTATTCCTATAATGGATTATTTTAACGCCCCCTAAAAAAATTAAAACTTCAAGTTCGAATTCTTAGACAGTAGTTTTTGTTGTCTTGTTTCTGTTCGAGTATGATGGTACTAATGGGCCAGAACATAGCGATTGTGAACGTCGTCGAGATTGTTGGCCGGGTTACTATCCCGGAAAGCTAAAATGTTTATAGCAAAGTACAGCTTCAAAGAGAATAGTTGACAAAGCAACAACACACATCATAATAAGCAACTTGATCAAATACGAGCTTTCCACAAAAACGCACAAATGAAGAATCCAAGACAGAGTAGCAGAAGAGGGATCGATTTACCTTCAATTATAGCGATCACAGATGATAGTCATAGTAAGCTGGTACAAAATTACAAATCATACCCTAAAATGATTCAAATAGCATTACTGTCATGAAGTCAGCCTCTAGTTTCATCAATACCAATAGCACAAAATTACCAACGTACCGTTAATGGTCATATCAGATCGACTTATTTCTCTTCAAAGCATGCATAAAAATGAAAATAAGAGCGTACATAAGCATAAAAAACTGAGCCACTGGATTGCCAAGACTCAAATCATTAATTAATGATGCTAAGCAATTCAATGGCTCAGATTTCTATCCTTGTATATGCTCACCTGCTTCATGCTTACAAGTGAATGCTTATATATCCACATTCACTTGATTGGTTTTCACAAGAGGGATGAGGTTAAGTGCTTCACGTTCAGCCAATTCCTCTTCAGTTTTCCTCAACTTTGCTCGAAATTCATTAGCACTCACCTTCAACTCAACTATGCGCTTCTTCTTTGCATCAAGCTGCTTCTCCATCTCAATGTTTATCCAGTTAAGTTTTTCATTCTCCTCCATACATTTCTTGTCAAGCATAAAAACAAAGGTTCAAGCATATCCAATTGAGATTCTCCAACTTTTAACAAATCACAGAAATGAACAAACCTTGTACTCTTCTGCTAACCATGATACCAATGCATTGGCCTTCTTTTTCTCCAAGCAAGCCCCATCATTCTGAAAAACATGTTAAGGCACTTCATGATCATATGTACAGCTCCTATAAAACATATTAAGCAATTGTCAAATCGAATTCTGGCTCATCAATAGTGTGCCAAATGGAGAACTTAACATGTGAGAAGGGTATCTAAAAGAAAAGAAATATTCTTGACAACTTTGTCGTCTTTGTGCCACCTTTAATCAAAACATTGAATACTACAATATTTAGTATATTGCCCATCTTTCAATTCTGATTACATTCTGGAACAGAGAAAGATAATTGTCTACAAACCTTCATAAGAATTGAAATTATAACCTCAGTGGAAAAACAAAAACTTTTATAGCAAGATCCTTCTGCTCAAGAACCAACTTCAGTGATTATAACCTTATAAGCTGAAAAGATAAAGTAATACCATATGTTGCAGTTGCATCTCACGCTGCTCAAGAACTTTGAGCTGCTCTCTCATTTGAGCTTCAGTAGGCTCAAGTTTCTTCCTCAGCTCATTCTTCTCAGCTTCAGCCTGCTCGAGCTGTTTCGTTAGTCTTTTGTTCTCAGCTCGACTCTGCTCAAGCTTTACCCTCAGATCCTCCCTTTGAGATTCAGATTTCGAGAAGTCTATATTGAGCTTGAAGAATAGCTGAAGTATCTCTTGCCTCATTCTTTCTAATTTATCACATAACATAGTAAAGAAACATCAGTTAGTATCTGCCTCAACTACTCTCTTCATGACAGCATATATAGCAATACAAGTTGAAACAGATAGTAAAACAAACTGACCAGCATCCATTTCTTCCAGCCCTGAAATTTCAATAGAGATTTCAGAACAAATGAGAAGGCTAACGATTCAACTCAACGATAGTACATAGAAACAAGGTAAAATTACACATAAAAACTGAAACGGAAAGTGTACAGAAACTCCCAAACGATTCCACTCAACAATAGTACAAACATCTCAGATGAATATGAATGTTTCTACCTTTTTCTTAGGAAACAAACAAAAGTTAGATTTCACTATAAATCCAGAAACAAGAAAGACAATGCATTTCATTTTCTATTAATAGAACAACATACAGAAAATTACAATGGTAGCAAGTTGGTCTTCCACTTTATTCGATTTATCACCAGCAAAGAAAAGCTAAGAATTAGTTAAGTTTTGTTATATTTAGTGTACTCACCACCAGAGCACAGAAGCAGCTTGAAGATGAAGAAGCAAGCACAAGAGGGAAAGGTAAAACGTTTAAACAGAAGAAGAGGTTTTTATGAGAGAGAAATGAAAGAAGCCGAAGAGGGTATGAGCCTATGACGCTACGATGAGTCGGGAAGAAGATAAATGTGATTAGTGGGAAATTATCAAGAGGATAATTAAGCTGACAAATTGGATTCTAGATTATAATTGAAAAGGAAGAACAGCATTTGAAACGTGCTGTGCTGTCATGTCCAGCCAAACAAGACAACCTAATTTGTTGTCTGGAGATGGAAATAGACTGATCAATGGCCATGATCAACAGAGCTTCTGTACCACAAACGACAACAGCTCTAGTTTCCATTTTTTTAGGACAAAATGTCAGAATTTTGAGGGAAAGAGCTACTGGTCTGGCAACCAAGGCTCTCTTCTAGTTTGGCATGTCGGTTCGGTACAGGGACCCAAGCTGTAAATTTTCTTTGACATTTTGAAACATTTGGAGATCGTCCCAATGTTCTCATAGGCTCATAGCTCAAGCCTAGAGTCCCACTTGCTCGTGGTAGA
The DNA here is from genome assembly GCA_946800695.1 of Geum urbanum. Classification (NCBI taxonomy): domain Eukaryota; kingdom Viridiplantae; phylum Streptophyta; class Magnoliopsida; order Rosales; family Rosaceae; genus Geum; species Geum urbanum. The sequence goes on from OX327006.1 coordinate 9,746,429, forward strand.
CTAGAACCAAATCTTCCAGAATCCTTTTGCGTTTGTAATAATAAGTCTTACTGTGTTGAAGTGACAGAAAGGTACTTTTTCAAGTGTCAAAACTTTTGCGAGGAGTAAATGACCAAAACTTTTCTGGTTAATGTAACCAAACTAGTTAGCTTCTGGTATATCCAGACAACCCTTTGATCTCCATTCGTGAAAATTGACCAAAATTAAGCTCTGGCATTTTGTTTTCCAAACAATACAATCTGATACGAAAATCCAAACCTGTTGAGGAATGAAGTCCTAGTCATTTGCAGAAAAACAGATTTGGGTCATAGGAACATAGGATGGTAGTGATTTCAGCGACGACGACAACCTCATTAGCACATGACATAGCTAATTAATTGAATAATGTAACCGATGTAAAACATAAGCATTACATCCCTAAAGAAGTCCTTACGAAGTTGACTACTGCATAGAAACAAAAAATTACCAACTGAAACAGATTAGTTCTTGTTCTGGAAATTCTAGAGTTCAAGATACTTTTACCTTCATAGTACACTATGAATGTTCTTCTCGTTTTGCTTTTTTCCACAGCTCGATCGCATTGGAACATACATCTTTAACCGATGCACTCGTCCTTGTCTTAAAGTTCCACATAACTGGCCGTATACTTCCACACAGGGGATCATTCTTATTCGGTTTATCGCTATCATCCTTATTCACTTTCATCAACGCAGTTGTAATGAACTTGTAAAAAAATTCACCCAAGTTTTTCTATATAAAGCTCAACATGTCATCCTCCACATCAAATGTTTCCTGTACCAGGCACCAACATCCAACATCCAACATAACCTAGTTAGCATGTAGAAACTAGAAAACTAAGGGCATCTCCAATGGTGAAGTGCTAAATGGAGTGCTATACCTATATTTAGGACTTCAATTTAGCACTTTTTATTTAGGACTTCAATCATCTCCAATGGTTAAGGTCCTATATGAAGTTCTAAACCTATTTTAGGGCATCAATCATTTCCAATGGTTAAAGTTCTATCTCAAAGTTTTAATTTTATATATTTAGATCATCTCCAACAGACTGAATTTTTTTGTAAAATTTTTCTTATTTTTTTCTGACCGTTATATAAAAAATAAATGGTAGATTGAATGATAATCGTTGGATCGATTTTAAGATATATCATTTATCGTCGGATCATAATCGGTAATAAAGAAAAAAAACCTATTTTACTTTCATTCATATCTGGCCATTGATTTCAAATAGAAATCAATCGTGGCCGTTGATTTCGGAGCCGTTGGAGCTCCTGGCAACGTGAGGAGCAGCTTCACGTGGGTGCGGGTCCTACACGGCAGCAGCTGTCGCTCACTCTCTCTTCTCCGTGGCGCATCGCGCGTCGCCAAGCAGGTGAGGAGCAGCTGCAGCGCGCGTTGCTCTCACTCCCTCCCTTGTGCGCGTCTCTCCAACCCTCTCTCCTCTCTCTTGCGTCAGTTGGGGCCCACGCTTCAGCTGGGCTGGATTTTAGGACGGGATCTATCTCAGGTGCTATCTTAGATCCCCTCATAAGACCTTACCCTATATTTTTAGGGTTTATAACCCCAAAATTACATCATTGGAGAGCCCTTTTGAGTTTAGGGTCTAGATTTTTAGGGTTTGGATCCCCCCATTGGAGATGCCCTAAGTGGGTCAAAACTAGAATCCTGCAGTAATCTAATTACGACGGTCCATAAAAAGTAGAGCTAGAAGCTAAGTTAAGAACTTAAAAAATGAATAACAGCATCTCCTTCTGTATCTCAAGGATGCCACTTCACAGAAGGATACTACATAACAATGGTTGTTATCGAAGGACTCAGGGGAAAGTTTCGTTACCTTGACGTTTCCTACTTCATCCAAGATAACCTTAACCGGATGCCAGCTTAGATCTCTAGTATACTCAGCCCACAAAGAGTGATTCTTTGTAGTTTTCAGTTCTGTTCTTTGAAAATCGACAGAAAAAAAACCAAGTCATTGATATAAGCTCAGACTTGACCTTTTGATTCTGCAAGAAAGCTAAGCTCAAGTTGGTTTCTTTCCTTCTTTCTTTTGGGTTTTGCAAATTGTTATGTTATTGTTCAATTTAAGCTATTATTTTCTTGTTGAAACATGATTTGCATTGTGCCAAGAAAAAGTTAGAAAAATAGGAAATTGGACAACTGGGTGTTGTATCTAAGAGGGATCCAAGTACGAATCAGAAATTTAGTATCTTTCTTTATCTTGGTGTTGTAGCTCAACTCATTATTTTCAGTTTCTTTGAAGAAGCTGGGCTGAAGTTTCTGTCTTGTGGATCTGCAGTTTTGCACAATGCCTCCAGGAGACCATGTTGGTGAGTATAAGCTTTGTTATTTTGTATTATATAAATGTTTAATTTTCTGAATTTTAGTGCCTAAAGAAAATAGATGCCCAAAAGTCTTTCCTTTGGGGCTTGAAAATTAGACCGATCAATATCACTGGAAATTGTGTTTGCATATATAGTACGTATGCTTCTCAGATAGCTCTGTAGTCTGTCCATCTTTCGTTTACTCTGTTTTGTTTATGTGCTAGAATTGCTTATTTTGTCATTGTTGTTGGACAGGGAATTTGCATATAAATTTAGCGAACCTACGTTACCAAGTTGAGAACTTGGTCACCGAGCAGCACAAAGCTCTATTAATAACTCGAGAGCAAAAGAATGATCTTCAAACAGTGCTTGAGAAGTGTGAACCTCGAAACAAGGAGCTCGAGTAGCAACTTCAGGAGAGTGAAGCTCAAAGCATAGAGCTCAAAAGCTTGGTCTCAGAGCAGCACACAACTTTGTTAAGCTATGAAGATCAAATTGAGGATCTAAAGACACAACTTGATCAGGTACCAAGTTATCCGTTTAAAATTGGAATTGCGGTTCTTATAATTTTGGATGCACTTAAACTTGTGTGAATCCCCTACCTATAGGTCGGCTCTTATCAACTGAGAAATGAAATCAGGGCCAAAGAGCATGACGACTTGATTATCAAATACAACCTAGTGTTAGAGCAGCGAGACTTGGCCTTGGCGAATTTGAGCACAATTGGACTAGAGCTTAAGGAGGTCCAAAATGATTGGGAATTAGGCAAGAAGGTTTGGCAGGCTGAGAGGCTCACTAACGCAAAGCAGGCATGGGAGGCTGAGAAGGTAGAACTGACAAATAACAACTCTGCTGCTTTGAAGGAGCGAGACGCTATCTGTGACAAGGCGGGTAAACACTTCTCAAATATATCCTATTCACAACCTGGATATATCAATGTAGTAAGATAAATAGAGGTTATCGAACACGAAGAATTGGTGAAACTAAATCCCAATACAAAATTGAAATGCTGACAGACTCGACTACAGTACACTAATAATAATTCGAACATAAGCTAGACAAACTCAAATGCTACGAAATTTGGACACAATGAACTAAACACAATGGCGGACTACCACACAAAATTTGAGGGTTTTCTGAGTTGATTTGATTACAGAACTGAATCAGCTAAGCTTCAGCTAATGCAGAAAATAAATGCTGAAAGTAAACTGCTAATGAATGCAAATGGATTTAAACTATATGATTAAAGAGTTGAGAGGAATGAAATCCACCACTGTCATTCCATCTATCTAACACATACTTAACCTAATGCACATATCCAATGAATGAAAGTTCCCAGGAAGAGTTGATCGTTACAACCACATCCTATTACCTAATCCTTATGCCTATGCAGGTTTGTCATGGACATCCCCTACATCTATCCCTCTATGAACCCAAAGTCATGGACCCCAAAGTTTACAAAGAAGAAATCATTAAGTTCTAGAAAAGGTTTGAGAAGCTACAAGGGTTCACAAGTACACTATGGGCGTGTCTCGTTAGACCTATGGATTTCAATCTCCCGACGATAAAATTGGCGTATCACTATAGAGAATCCAGTGGAAGAAATTATCTTCAGTCACCCGTATCTCATGAAACTAGAACCCTAACATGCATACTAAGTTGGCCACCAAAGCAAACATACAAGAATTCATACGGTGAATCATTTAGAGGAAGAAACCTCATTCAAAGAATATGTAAAACTAGGTTAAAGTGTATGAATTAAAAAGATTTCATTTACGGGGCTTCAACCAGCCTCTTAACAAAGAAAAATTAGCTACTCATAGTCTTAAATAATAACATCAATGAATTCATAAAATATAAACAAAAGAAGGAGAAAGAAGAACTCTTTGCGACAACGTGATCGGGCTCCGCTTCATGCACCAGAACTTCTTTTCTTTTCTTCTTGTTTTTCTCTCTTTCTTATTCTCTCTCTTATCTCTTGCCAGCCGTAATCCTTGTTTTTGTCTTTTTCTTCTTAATCTCCAGCCGTCTCTCCTTCATTCTTATGTATAGATATAAGCATGCAGCTAGAATAGCATAGCCAATTAACCTAGCTAACTAACCCACGTGCTCCAGTCTCCAACTCTAAATCCACTTCTTCTGATTTGTCTCTTAATTGCTTGCCAAGCCAATTCCCTTGCCAAGGACACAAATATAAATAGCCTCTCGCCAGACAACAAAACCAAGCTGCAATATATATGTCTTCAATTAACTTAATTAATTAACTCACGTGCACTCTTTCATCACATGCTCGCTAAACTGCTACACTTTGTATTTTTCTCAAATTAAGATGCATTGACCTTGTAAGTCCTCCACTTCCATAATAACTCCCAAAATATATTATTTAATCTTCTTTTCTTTATTAATCTCTAAAATACTTAAAAACAAATAAACATAATTAATTCACTTGATTAATAACAATAAACTAAATATAGGGAACAAATTAAATACCGAATAGACGCATAAATATGAGACTATCAAAATACCCTACACTTAGACATTGCTAGTCCTTAAGCAATACATTAAACTAAAACTCTGAAAAGACTCAACAAAACTCTAACTACATGACTCTAACACCCTCAACAAATTGTCTCAACAATTTTCCACAATTGTAACTTCAAGATTAGAATGACTCCAAATTTATATCCTACAAAGTTTTGAAAGTTAATTTCAATGCATGACACACATGTAATATGTAGGACGAAAACATAATCATGGTGAATGTAAAGCTGTAGCATGCGAGAAACAAGTCAATATTCAACCTCACAGGTATATGCTCTTAAAAGTGTTTCTCTCAAAGTATGTCTAAGGTAATCACTCAACTCAATTACTTGCCAAATGGACCACACCATATGCTTACTCATGTGACTAATCTCCACAGATCAAAGGCTGCCATCTTGAGAATCAAAAAGACTTTCATGGATTATAATGGGACTTGACTCATAGGTTAAAGAAAAAAGGGATACAGAATTCAAATATAATTCTAGAACCTAGTAGAGCACCAAATAAGAGACTTCTTCAAACTTTACAACCATGAACTTTCTCACTTTTGTGGCCGAATTTTATCTTGTTGGGCCTTTACATCATTGTTTTCATCAACAGTTAACCTGGATATCAAGCTAGACATCACATTTTTTTTTCTTTTCTTTTCTTTTGTTTTCATTTATTTTTTGAAACACTAACTTGATACCCCACACTTATTTTTTTGCATCACCTTTCGACATTGTCGCCGTCTTCACATACCTGTCTCATGTATAACTCTACCAAGTCCTAGAATAAGGGCAAATATATAACTATTCTAAAGTTTAAGGTCAGAGATATGTGGGTGATGACAAAAAGTTTAAACATGTAGGCTCAAAGCGGTTAACTAAGAAGTGCACATTTTGTGTACACAAAATTAGGACATAGGCTTCATATGGCAATGGTGGTGTCCCCTAAATGCCTTTATCACCTCCTCAATCAAAACATGTATTGACTATTGTTTCTACCAAATTACGCGCGGGGGCGTAACGGGGCAGGAGCAACACGAATACACTTCCACGGATACTCCTTCCTTCCTTCCTTCTCTTGGCGCGTCCGAATGCTGGGGCTGTTCGGATGTGCTGGCGCTCTCTCCTCCTCTTCGTGCGTGCAGATTCCTCTCTTCCGTCAGGTGGTCGGATGTGCGCGTTCGGGTGCGGCTGTTTGAAGAATACAACAACGAAACAGGCGGTCAGGGGTCAAGACGGGGTGGCCCGCCTTCAACGCTCCGATGCCTAAGTCAGATGATGTATTGGATATAACAGTCAAGCGAACGTGCGAGTAAGTGAGTTGAGGTGTGAATCAGTCATCTTACCTGTAGTTAATGCCTTAACTATATAGGTGGTTGAGTTTGGAGCTTGATGGTGTTCTTCGATGTGGGACTTGGTGTACATGCTGGTGTGTGATCCGTGCGTTCGGGCGTCCCCTCCACGGGCGCGTGCGCACTCGGAAGGGGTGGGTCTGGTGAGTGAAGTTGGAGCCTCCTTGGTGGTCTTTAGGGTGGTCCGGTGGGTGTTGCTAATCTGCTTAAGTGGATAAGTATGTTAATCGTACAACTAATGATGCAATACTAACAAGTCCCCCAAGTCCCCAAGTCAAAGAGAACTTTCTTGACTGGGGAGTTGAAAAAGGGTGTGCGATTAATAAGAATACTTATCTGATTGAGCAGTGGTGTATGATCCTGTAACCCCCAAGTCCCCCAACTCTCCGGTTAAGAAATGGCTCGCATGACCGAGTGGGACCTGGGCGTCCGAGTGTGTACCTGTTCCTGTATTCTGGGCCCGGCGTCCAAACTGATGTTGCTAGTTTGGGTCCGCGTGCCCGTGGGGTCGGTCTTGCAAACATATATAAGTTCAACAGATATAGACACAGACATATATATATATAGAGGTATATAGATATAGAGGTATATAGATATATAGGTATATAGATATATAGGTATATATGTATGGTGTGTATGGTATGATGCATGAATATGTGGTATGATGTGCGAGTGTATGCAAATGCTGTCCGTACGCCAGCGATGGGGTATACTGCGCACGCCGCACGTCAACGGGGATGCCGTCGCGTACGCTGTAGCGTCAACGGGTCGATCAGGACCGCGACTTACAAGTGTTGCGGTGCCCACGATCACATACTCGTGCCGCCCTTCGGCCTTAGCGCGCGCAGAGGCCTCTGCCGCCTAACCCGAGAAGATTTCGCGCCTGGAGAGGACGGACCCCATACCCGGTCTACGCTCATCGGTCTCGGGCCCTTGAAGGAGGGGACGGACCCCATACCCTTACCGGAATCCGAGTCGGCGAATCGATCGTTAACGTTACGTCCACGGAGGGGAAGAACCCCACACCCGTGTCGCCCATCGAGCTTAGCCCCGCTAATTCGGCTTGTACTTTTGCGATCGTCGAGGAGGGGCGCACCCCACACCCGCGTCGTGTCCGTGGCCTATAGGGGGGGACGGACCTCACATCCTTATTAGGACTTAGTTGGCGTACGGAGGGGAAGAACCCCACGCCCGTGGTCGCCTATCGCGTTTAGCGCGCGCAGAGAGGGGATGGACCCCATGCCTGTTGCCGTGTAAACCGATTTTAGTTCGTCAGGAGAGGGGACATATCCCATGCCTCTGCTAGGAATGAGCTGCCGCACGGAGGGGAAGAACCCCACGCCCGTGGCACCCATCGATTTTGGGGTACCCAGAGAGGGGACGGGCCCCATGCCTCTGGTTTGGAATGAGTCGGCGCACGGAGGGGAAGAACCCCACGCCCGTGGTACCCTTAACGCGCGCAAGAGAGGGGACGGTGTGACGACCCGGACCAGAATCAGTCGTATGATCAGCTATATTCGTGAGCTACGGCGTAGTCGCAGAGTTGCGACAGTTGTTTTAATCGCCGAGCTTCTTAACGACTAAATTATTGGCCAAGAATTGGAGCTAGGTCTCTTCTCGAGAGTCGTTCTATATGTAATTACGAGTTCGTGGGCGGTTCCGGATCGTTATTTGGACGACCGAAGAATTAGTTATGAATATTTGAAGTTCAGATTTAAATGGTGGGCTACTTAACGACTAAATTATCGGACGGGAATTTGGTCTCGAATTCTTCACGGAAGTTGTTCAGAATTTAATTTTGAGTTCGTGGGAACTTCCGGAGCATGATTTGAAGTTACGAGGAATTAGTTGTGAATTTTTCCGATTGTTGTTTGTTTGGTTGATTTAATGTGTGTTGGTTCGAAGGGTTGACTTTGTATCCATTTGGCCAATGTGTTTGACTTTGGGTGATATTGAAAGATTATGTCGAGACGAGTTTGTGACCGCAAGAATTATCGGAATCGAAATCACGACGAGAAAGTTACGTGGGTTTGAAGTTCGTCGAAAATGATAATTACAAGTTTCCATTTTGGGAAAGGCTATAAATAGCAACCTGTTATTTTGGGCAAGTGGATGACTTTCCATTTTGGGTGTTTGACCGAGTTGACTGAGTCAACTCGGTGGGAGGTGAAGCTCGCGACGGCCACGGCGGGCTCGACGGCGGCGAGCCTATTCCGGCCACCTCCGAGCCTCCTCTTGGTCTCTATCAACTCGTCTTACTGCCCTGTACCTAGCACCGGCCACCATCAACGGCGTAGGTCGCCGGAAAGAGAAGAAAAACCGGCCAAAGTTTGGAGGATTTTGGGTGATTTCGGGCTCCATGATTTAAGCCGAATTGAGCTGCAACTTTGAGTGGGCTTTGTAGCCCTCATCACCATGAAGCTACCATGTAAGTTTGAAGATCTAATTTTGCTTGAGCTTGGAGAATTTTGGGATTGAAATTTGTGTGTTCATTCGGTTTTTCACGAAATTGACCATGTTAGAGTGAGAATTGGACTTCGGTGCAGTTGACAAAGTTGCTCAGTGGGTGATTTTGAGTGGAACAAGGGTTTCTCCGCCGTGAAATTCTTCAGCCGGCAGCGGCGCCGCCGTGGACGGCGGTCAACGGTCAGGGTTGACTTTTTGACTTTCGGCAAGTTGCATGTCATTTGACTCGAAATCGCGCCCCGATCGCAGTGGGGAGGTTCGTTTTTCGAGTTGAGCGTCCGAATGTAAAGCGAGGTATTGATGTGTTATATACAGATTTTCGACGATTCGTCGACTTTGAATCACGTGTTTCCGAGAACGGCTGTTTCTCGTGATTTGTATTGTATTGTCGGATTATGACTTTGAATATTGGACGTTGTGATTATTCAGGGGTTCGTGATCGTTGTTTTGGCTAGGGATTTTCCGCCGGATCACGGGTTAACGCGAATCGCGTTACGCCAGACTGTGAGTGGACAAGTTTATATTTTCACTGTTGATTTGCGAGTTCGTGGATTTTATAATTTCCGTATTTAATTATTCGATGTTGTGATATATGTTGTTTCCGGAGGTATTATTATATGTGTTTATTTGTGATGGCATTTAATACATCGATGTACCAGAGTTGAGAGATTCCTCTGGGCGGGGTTGAGTGGTCCCCTGCGTGCCGCCAGGGTTGAGTGGTCCCCTGGCCTATCACTGTCAGGTTTGAGCGATTCACCTGACGTCGGGTTTGAGAGGTCGCCCGACAACCTCCGTGTATATATATATATATGTGTTGTGTTTTCCGAACTCGCACTGATTTGTATTGAGTATGTTTATAAACTGGTGAAAGGCATATGTTTATTTTCGTCCACTCACTCTAACGTTTTATTTGCCTTTCCCCTGGGCTTTTCGGTTTCCGTGCCCAGTTTGCAGTTCGGACTCTGGTGTCGCACGTCGTGGTCGGAGGCATAGTGCTCGAGCTACTTTGTTTCTTCCAGTAGGTTTATTGTTCTACCTACTGTGGTATACGTATATGATTATGTATTAGAAGTCGCTCTGAGTTTCCTATTGTATATGTTATACGATTTTACTCCGGATTTTCCGTAAAGTACATATATATTTACTACTTTACGTTATTGTTAATATATTGAGAAATCCGGATGAGATTGGTGCCCACGGTTTGCTTTTTGTGGCATAGGATGAAGTGTATTTTCCGCGTGCAGGTAATGGTAATTCAACGTTAGTAACGAAACTCTGCCCAAATTTCGAAAAGTTTTTGTTGGTTCGTGTTTTCGAAAGGGTTTGATTCCGATTTAGGGAGCTAAATCGGGGTTGGGTCCTTTCAGACGGACCCCATGCCTGTTGTCGCATACTGATTTTGGAACGCCCAGAGAGGGGACGGGCCCCATGCCTCTGGCATCTAATCCGGCCTGCATTTATGCGGACGGAGAGGACGTACCCCACACCCGTCTCCTGTTGGTTCGCCTGTTGGTTTCAGGGTCTGCAAGGGGAGGACGGGCCCCCTGCCTTTTCACGATAGGCAACCAGTATACTTGTGCGTACGGGGAGGACGTACCCCACACCCGTCGCCCGTTAGTCTCAGCGCCTGCAACCTGCCAGGGCTGAATCGGTGCGTCAATCGCTAATGTTTTGCGCATAGTGGGAGAACCCCACACTCGTGTCGCCCGTCCAGTTTAGCGCGCCATGCCTGTTGCCGCATAAACCGTAGCGTCAGTTCTTACCGCTGTGCGCACGGAGGGGAGTTCCCTTCGTGCGCGGTGGTGTTTACCTTGTTTGGACGTGTGCGAGTGATCTGTGTTCACTGGTCGTGCGGGTAGTGTGTCTTGCCTTGGATTTGGTGGTGCGCTGATGAGGCGGTTGGGGTGACATGCCTTTTGACCTTCCCACTGGGAACCGGTGTAGTAAATGCCAGTCGTCGTATTTAATGCCAGCGTGGGCCGGGCGTTTAAATGCTGCTGTTGTCATGATTGCTTGAAGGGCAGGCGTCACGCGCGTGGGAGTGGTGCATGGGTGCCATGTGTCGAACTGGTGGAGATCGTGCTAGGGTTTGAATTCAAGGCGGGAAGATGATGGGTTGGTACGGTTACTGAGAAGGGTGAGTGAACCGGTCTGGGCCACGCGTCATGATCCAACGGTGGACACGCGGGAGTGGACGGCTGGTGTTCGCTGGCTGACGTCGGGCGATTAGTATAAATAGGGGTGTGATCCTCGTATTCTCTTATCACTTTTATATTTTGCCGAAGCTCTGCCCACTGTTCCTCCTTGGATTTCTGTTGCTCTTCGCTTTCTTGCCGGAGTTTCTTCGTTGGCGATCCTCCTCTCCACCGTAAAGAGGCCGAATTGGTGAGGCCCTTTACCCTGTTTCTGTTTGTTTCCCGTTTTTGGTTTGTGTTTCTTGGATTGGTGGGCTTGTTCTGGGTTTATTGCTTTTCAAGAACAGGGCGTGTTCTTGAGGTGGGGTGGGTTTGATCTGTGTTGGGTGGTATTTGGTGGGTTTTGGTGTTTCTGGTGGTTTGTCTGCTGCCAAGTGTTGCCTCTTTCGTCCGTGCGCCCAGTGTACCCTGGCATGTGCCATGCGGGCGGAAGTCCCCCAGTCTTCTCGCACACTCGGTACGGGCGAGTGCCCGACGGGCGCAGGCGTGCCATCAGGCTATGCCAGCTGTGTTGTAGTTTTCTAGCAAAGAATAGGAATAGTACAGATTGACGAAGTGTTTGTATCTGTTTGGCTAACCTTCCGTGCGTGTGCTTGCAGTGAAGAATAAAGTCCACGACCACCGATATGGATGAAGCGGTCAAGCGTCGTTTGCTCAGAATGCGGAGTGCTGCCGCGAAGGTCCACAAGGTGGCGGATGATGGTGGTGGCCCGTTCGTCCCGGTGGATAGTACCCCAACCAAGATTCCTGTTGCGAATGTGGCTGTCCCTGTCCCGCCCGTCCAAGAGATGCAAGCGGATGCTCCACGCCCACCACCAGGTGATGCGGCCGGGTCCAAGGACCAGGCCCGGGCGGAGCGCGAACAGCAGGCCGAGCGAGATGTTGTCGGGGGCAGGCGGGAGGTTGTTCTGGCGCTTTGGTCGTCAAGTCGTGCGCCCGTGGGGCCTTCGTCTTCAAGTCGAGTGCATGTTGCTGCTCTGTCTGCCAGTCGACCTTCGAGTCCTCCACGATACCTGTCTCATCAGTCTTCTCCGCCTCGGTCTTTGGGTCTGCCAAAGTCTTCCGAGCAAGGGGAAGGCGAGGAGCGGGCGCGGACGGAAGGCTCCCTTCCTGGCCCCGCTCCGGGGTCGAGTGGTGATGTTGTGGATGGGCTGCGCCGTGCGCTGGTGGATGGTGCTGCCTCCCTTGCGTCCTTGCTGCAACCGCTGGAAGATGCCGCGCCTGATGGGCTGGATGCGGTCTTTGGTGCGTGTACCCGCCTGATGCAGCAGGTCTTCCGCGTCCGTTCGCGGGAGGTTGCGGAACTTGCACGCCTCAGGGCCGACGCGCTGGAGCACCGGAAGGTGGTAGAGCTGTTGGTGGCCAGTCAAGATAAGGCTAAGGATCTGGCGTGTCGGTACGTCGCTCGTGCAGACGAGGCGAATGTCCGGGCGGATGAAGCTGCTGCCTGTGAAGCTCTGGCGCGGATTGACCGGGATAAGGCCGTGGTCGAGGTTGAGTGTCTGTGAGGCGTGCTAAAGCGCGTGCGTGCTGAAGCAGCCGCCCGAGAGGCGTTCCTGGAGTCTGAGGTTGAGAGGCTGACGGGTGCTCAGTTTCCTTCGTACGAGAGGGAGGTGGGGCCTTCTGGCGGATCTGCTGAGGCGGAGCTGGAGCCGGTGGTCATGCGGATAGATCTGGGCGAGCAGGTGGAAGCTGTTGCGGCGGTGTCGTCGGAGGAGGATGAAGAGTTGGATGTTGATACGGGGGCGGATGTAGAGTAGTCTTCCTTTTCCTTCCTTTGTAATAGAGTACGCTTTGTAATTGGGCGAAATGAATGAAGTTTCTTTCCGTTTTTGTGCCTTGTCTTTTTTTTTTCTTTTTTTTTTGGCATCTTTTGAGCAATTTACGCGCGAACGTGCGCCCACTCCGTTGCTTTGAGTGGCTATGGGTTTTAACCATGTGTTATACCTGCGCGAGCGACCCATCCCCAGTCCCCCGAGTACAGGGGCGGGCGGGGTAAGGACGAACGGGCGCGCAAATATAAATCAAATGGAAAGAGCACAACAAAAGTACAATACAATAAGATTCTAATGAGAGTACTTCCCCCAAATGTTGGACGTTCCACGGGCGGGGTGTCCCTCCTCCGTTGGATTGCCTCCCAGTCCCCCAGTTGGGTTGGTTGGGTTCGAATGCGCTGGTCTGAACGATTGGGCGGTCCGTTTCCTCGCCCTTTCAGCAGATCAACTGAGGTGTGGTTTCTTGCCGTTCGCGCGTGGATCGCACCTTTCGATTTGTGGGCCCCAAGGCGAGAATCTCCTGCCTGCCCCGAGGCTCTGTGGTTTCCTCGTGATTATATCCCCGAACGTGCCCGATCCCACGCTCGGTTGGGAATCTTCCCAAGAGCAGATGCCTTGCGACGATCAATTTTAGTTTGCAGGTCCCTGGCCTCCCGAGAATGGCGTTGTAGGGGGAGGGGGTTTCCATGATGATGAAGTCCGTTCGGATCTCGCCGTGCGGGGAGTCGGGCACGCCAATTTCGACCCGGAGGCTATCACTCCCGATTGGATACGATGTTTCGCCCGTGAAGCTGGCGATGCACTCATGGTCCTGCGTTATCTTGCTGGCGGGCCGCCCGAGCGCCATGTATGCGTCAAAATATATGATGTTCACAGACGCCCCACTGTCTACTAGCACCCTCTTCACAAGGAATTGGTTGATGATCGCGTCGATCACGAACGGTAGGGTGCTGTCCTTCGGGTTCTCCTCCTCGTCTCTTGCTGTGAAGCTGATGGTGGGCGCCTGTTTCCTTCCTGCCTTGGGCGCTTTTCCTGCCCCGATTGCCAGTACTTCCTTGCTCGTGCGGTCGGGCGATGATGTTTTCTCCTTGCGCTTACCCCCGGATATCGTGTTGATAGTCCCACGGGTGCCGACGTTCGCCTGGTGCTGTCGTCCTTCCGCCCTGGGAATGGTTGTCTGTTCGTCCTTCAAGTCCTCAAGGGCCTTCTTCAGCATAATGCAGCTGTTGGTGCGGTGGGTGGCGGCGTTGTGGAATTCGCACCATACGTCCGGGAGTTGGCCGGTCGGAACCCCTGCTTTCGTCATGTTGTTTGGTGGCGGTATTCGGTGTCGATGCAGGCGGAGCAGGTGCTCGGGCGACTGTCCGTCGATCGTAAAGACCTCCTGTCCCGCCGGTTGGTAGCGCAGTGCCGGTGGGAAGCGGGCACCCTGCTGCGCTTGCCCCCGCGCCTGGTTGTAGCTGTTGCCCTGATGGTCGCGGAAAAAAGGTCTCTGGTAATTCTGTCTGTGCGTGTCCCGGTTCCTCTTGAAGTCCCCGGTTGGTCTTTCGTCGTCCGCCGGCTGTCGTGGTCGGGCGCCTGTCGCTTCTGGTCTGCTGGAACTGGGTTCGGAGGCGGGCCCGTACACTCGCGTCTCCACTAACGCCTTCTGTACAATTAGGTCCATGATCTCGTCGTAGTCGAGATGCTCATTCCTCACAAGTTTCTCTACGAAAGGGGTGGCGAGCAGATTATCCATCAGGGCGACCTTGGCCACCCGCTTATCAAGGTCCCTGCACGTACTTGCGAGCGTCCTCCATCGGTTGATGTAGCTCGACAGGCTCTCGTCCGTCCTTTGGCGGACCTTGAGGAGGATGCCCGTGGTGTTGTATTTGCCTTGGAGTCGATAGCGCTTTTGGAAGCTCTCCGCCAGCTCGAGGAATGAATGGACGGACCCTGGCAGGATCTCGTAGAACCAGCTCCGTGCTTCCTCCGCCAGCGTTTCCTGGAACAAGAAACACAAGGTTGGGTCTGAATACCGGGTTCCATCCGTGGTGGATCGAAACTCGTCCATGTGCGCACGTGGATCTCCGCTCCCGTCGAATCGAGCGATCTTTGTTATCTTCGCGTGGGGGTCCCTTCCCCTTTCTAGTATGTGTGTCGAGAACGGACTAACCCGGGGGGCGAACGTCCCGCCCTGACCGGCCAACTTGTCCTTGCGCAGGCGCGACACTTCCTCCGCCAGCTCCTCCATCCGAAGGATCAGAGCGTTGTTCGTCGGGGGCGCCGATTCTTCCACGGACGAGGGCGCTCGGGCCGCCTGGGCGTTGATCCCGCCGAGCGGGTGTTGCTCCTCGCTGGTGGTCTCCTGGGTCTCCTCGTGCTGCCCCATCTGCTGGCTGATGAGTGCGTCCAGTCGTTCCTCCAACCTCTGACGGATTTGGCGCTCCTCCGCTCTCTCGAGCGCCGCCTCCCGTAATTCCTGGACCAGGCCGCTGATGCGCCCCTCGCCATCGTCCCTGTCGATCGTTAGTACATTCCGCCCCTGCGAGTCTGGCGGCGTCTCCCCATCGGGGGTGTTGCTGCCGTCAGTCACCGGGTTGAGCATGTGGACCTTTGA
Organism: Geum urbanum; assembly: GCA_946800695.1. Lineage (NCBI taxonomy): Eukaryota > Viridiplantae > Streptophyta > Magnoliopsida > Rosales > Rosaceae > Geum > Geum urbanum. The sequence goes on from OX327006.1 coordinate 9,761,683, forward strand.
TTTTTGTGGTGTTTATACGAGGTTTGCAACTTGTAAGTTTCCCACTGACGGCGCCAGATGTTTCTACCGAATTACGCGCGGGGGCGTAACGGGGCAGAAGCAACACGAATACACTTCCACGGATACTCCTTCCTTCCTTCCTTCTCTTGGCGCGTCCGAACGCTGGGGCTATTCGGATGTGCTGGCGCTCTCTCCTCCTATTCGTGCGTGCGGATTCCTCTCTTCCGTCAGGTGGTCGGATGTGCGCGTTCGGGTGCGGCTGTTAGAAGAATACAACAACGAAACAGGCGGTCAGGGGTCAAGACGGGGTGGCCCACCTTCAACGCTCTGATGCCTAAGTCAGATGATGTATTGGATATAACAGTCAAGCGAACGTGCGAGTAAGTGAGTTGAGGTGTGAATCAGTCATCTTACCTGTAGTTAATGCCTTACCTATATAGGTGGTTGAGTTTGGAGCTTGATGGTGTTCTTCGATGTGGGACTTGGTGTACATGCTGGTGTGTGATCCGTGCGTTCGGGCGTCCCCTCCACGGGCGCGTGCGCACTCGGAAGGGGTGGGTCTGGTGAGTGAAGTTGGAGCCTCCTTGGTGGTCTTTAGGGTGGTCCGGTGGGTGTTGCTAATCTGCTTAAGTGGATAAGTATGTTAATCGTACAACTAATGATGCAATACTAACAACTATAAGTTTTGAAAAGCACAAGAGCAAGTTTTAGTAATATCTAGAGTCCATTAACTTAATCTGTGGCAAGCAATTGACATTCAACAAAGAAAGCATGTGTATTCACATATAGGCTCAATCGCTCACAGGTTAAATGAATCTTACCAAAGTTTAAGCATGCCAAAAATCTGTACCATGTTAACTCGTTTCTACATCCACTACACATTCGCATATGCATCATATATCAAGATTAACCAAAGAAACTCAAATAACATGATCATCTTTTAGTTGCAATTCCGAAAAATATAATCACATCATGGACTAGTTAAGGGCACCTAAGACTTAAAATAAGACTCTTTTTGTATTTCTTTTGTTGACACTTTTTATTTTTGTATTTGGTTTTTAAAATAAGACACTAAAACACACAAGAAAAACAAAGAAAAAACTCAAAAATACTAAATTCTGGCGAGGAAACCCTTCCACGACGAACTAGTCGTCGGAAAAGACTCCCTCAGGCTCGCCTGCACAACTCCACTCGCCAGATTTTTATAGAATTAATCACGTAATAGAATGAGCTAAAATTTTAAGAGAATAAATTAGACACATTTAAAAACATTCTCTCAAAATTTCAGAAATTTATGAGACCTCTAGTTATATCAAATAAATGACACACAACATCAAACTGCACAGTACCGAAATACAAGGCTCGCCAGACTCAACTCCACTCGCAAGAATTTTACAGAATTAATCACAGATTGGAATGAGCTGAAATTTTAAGAAAATAAATTATACATATGTAAAAATATTCTCTCAAAATTTCAGAAATTTAAGAGACCTCTAACTATGTCAAATAAATGACACAAAACGTCATACTGCACAATACCAAAAAACGAAAAATTTATACATAGACGCTAAGGATATGGTATAAACCCCCAAAAATTGATATGACCAAAACATGCATTTAAATTAAACACATAAATCAACCATAAAAAATTTAAAACCCTATAGATGTAGTATAATATAAGCAAGTAGGGATCGTTCTAAACCGGGGATTGAAGGGTGCATGCAATTATTGTGTAATATGGGGGGTGTATGAGTTGATTTTAATTACCTAATTTTCTATCTAATTACTACCCAAAAACGTTGAAAAATATAACAAGAAATTCTAGGACTCTAACATGCATCGACTCATAGACTGCTAAAACACATAAAAAGAATCCCAAAAATCCCACCATAAATTTCGACAAAAATAAAACATAAGCTAATTATTTACATGTGATCATCATATTCAACCTAACCAATTTTCTCTACCTAATTAAGCTACCTTCGAAATTTATGCTCCTAATTCTTATTGTTAACATGCCATGTGGTTTAAAGCTTAACGCCTTAAAATCTAAGAATCATTGAATAACTTCCAGGCGAAAGGTTAAAACACAATCATCCCGCACTACCCAACGCATTAAGAACTAGACATAGCATGCCTCAAACAAAACTAAGAACATAAACACATGGAAGATATACTCATGTAAGTATTAAAAATCCAAAAATATTCACCAAAACCCAACGTCAAACAAAAAGAGTACAAGAACAAAATATGACTACGGAGTAAAGGATTCATGGTTACACTTTAAAGAAATCTCGCTTAACGCTGCAAACTCCCAAGGTGTAGATGAATCCAAAGATGGTGGTTCTCACTTGTATGGACTTAACGTGTGCAAGTGATCCGAGTGATGGCGGATGGCGGTATTGTCAACTCCGTGTTTGGTCTTGGTGTTTGAGGGAGAGGTTGGAGAGTAATTTTGCAGAGCTTAGGCCTAGAATATGTGATGATCCACTTTGAGGCCGAGCTCCCCAATTTATAGAAGAAGATTAGGTCTTTTCCTACCAAAACAAGACTTTCCTTGTGTACCCGGGCAAATCTGACAGTTTGTAAATATTTGCACTTTCCCGGAGTTGTACATATACGAATTGCGTGATTCTTGCGGCGGCATTGGAAAGATCATTCCGAGAGCTATAAAATATATTCATTAATCACCTCAATCAAAGTTGATATGCAATTTCTATAGCTTGTCGAAGTTGGCCCATCTGCACAGGCAGATTCTGCTTTCCTTATTCTTCATGATTTCCTTCTTCTTTTGACTTTGGGAATCCTTTTCCTACCAAAGCTTGATCTCCACGAAATTGGCTGATTGGATCTTCATATTTGGGCTATCTAAATGGTCTTCTAATTAATTGGACCCATTTTCATTTGTTCTTCTTTAAGATCCTTCCGGAAGCTTTCAAATCCTAGTCAACATAGGAAAGGTTTTCCTAGTCAACCAATGATTTCTTTTTCTCTTCAATTTTTCTCCTTTCTTCCTTGGAATTTCGAACCAATTTCTTGTCTCCATTATTTTGCAGTGTTTTGCATGCTTGTAGACTCCTTTACTCCGTCTCTTTTGGTCAACACCTGAAATTAACAAAATAAGTTAAAACTAATAAAACTAAGCAATTATCAAAGTAAAAATGTAGAAAAAATATATTAATTAATACGCCTAAAATGCGTAGATTAAAACCCCACCTTACACTTGAAATTTGCATTGTCCTCAATGTAAGACGAAACTAAAACATACAATACATCAAACAAGCATGGAATAAGACACATAGCACATCACAAATCACACTAAACATGAAGAAAAATAAAGAAAAGAAGAAGGGATAAGAATTCAAATCTGGTCGTCAGCTTCTCTATCCACATGGGTTGCCTCCTAAGTAACGCTACGTTTAACGTCTTCATCTAGACAACACGTCTCATCACTCCACACGAAGAGATGCATCTCCAAGGTTTGCATCCTCAAAGACATGCTCCACCAATGACTCATAGAATGGCTTGAGTCGATGTCCATTCACTTTAAATGTCTTCCCTGTTTTTGAACTTACAATCTCTATGGTACCATGAGGAAAAACATTAGTGATAACATAAGGTCCAGTCCATCTACTTTTTAGCTTACCTGAAAACAAGCGTAGACGACTACTGAAGAGTAAAACTTTTTTACCAACTACAAATTCTTTTCTTTTAATATTCCGGTCATGAAAAGATTTAGTATTTTCCTTGTAAATCTTGTGGACTCATAGGCATTGTGCCTAATCTCACCAAGCTCATTCAGCTGCAACTTTTGATGCAAACCCGCATCATCTAAGTCAAAATTGAACTTCTTGACAACCTAATATGCTTTGTGCTCCAATTCCACCCGAAGATGGCAAGCTTTCCCATACACCAACATATAAGGAGACATTCTAATAGGTGTCTTATATGCTGTCTTGTAAGCCAACAACGCTTCATCAAGGCGTTGACTCCAATTTTTCCGGGCTGGCCCGACTGTCTCAAGGATTTGCTTGATCTCCCTATTCGACATTTCCACTTGCCCGCTGGTTTGAGGATGATAAGATGTGGCCACCTTATGTGTTACACTGTACTTCCGGAGCAAAGCATCAAATGTTCTATTGCAAAAATGATATCTTCCATCGCTGATAATGCATCTAGGTGTTCCAAATCTAGCAAAAATATCTTTCAGAAAACAAAGAACAACCTTAGCATCGTTAGTGCGGGTGGCTTTAGCTTTCACTCACTTAGAAACATAATCCACAGCGAGAAGAATATACAAATAATCTTGAGAATTAGGGAATGGTCCCATGAAATTAATACCCCACACATCAAATATTTCTACCACAAGAATAGGGTGTTGAGGCATTTAGTCTCTTGGGGTCGAGATTACCTGTCATTTGGCATCGCTCACATGATTTGTACATTACGTGAGCGTCATGGAACAAGGTTGGCCAATAAAATCCACTCTCAAGCACTTTGAGAGCAGTTTTCTTCCTTCCAAAATGTCCACCACCTACATGTGAGTGACAAAAAGATAGAATAGATTGAAATTCAGACTCGGGTACGCACCTGCGGATGATGGCATTAGTACAATGTTTCCAGAGGTATGGCTCATCCCATACGTAATACCTGGCACTTTGAGAGCAGTTTTCTTCCTTCCAAAATGTCCACCACCTATATGTGAGTGACAAAAAGATAGAATAGATTGAAATTCAGACTCGGGTACGCACCTGCGGATGATGGCATTAGTACAATGTTTCCAGAGGTATGGCTCATCCCATAGGTAATACCTGGCTCTCTTGACCAGTTTATCTTTCTGAGTTTTGCTGAAATTGGGTGGATTGTACTTACTCACCTCGTAGTTAACAATGTCGGCATACCATGGCATCATATCTTGGAGAACAATGAGCTGTTCATCCGGAAAACTATCTCTGAGAGGAAGATTATCCTCTTCTGCATTGGAACCATGGGTGAGTCTACTCAAGTGATCTGTCACAACATTCTCCGAACTCTTCTTGTCTTTGATCTCGATATCAAACTCCTGAAGTAAGAGCATCCATCGAATCAACCTGGGCTTGGCATCCTATTTAGTCATCAAATATCTCAAAGCAGCATGGTCAAAAAATATGATAACTTTAGCTCTCAATAAATAAGATCTAAACTTTTCAAGAGCAAAAACCACTGCTAAGAGCTCATTCTCAATAGTTGAATAGTTCAACTGTGCATCATTCAAAGTCCGGGAGGCGTAGTAGATGACATGTGGGAGTCTTTCCAGGCGTTGGCCTAGAACAACACCAACAACATAGTCTGAAGCATCACACATTAGCTCAAATGACAGACTCCAATCTGGTGCTTGGATAATGGGAGCTGTAGTGAACAACTCTTTGAGCTTATTGAATGCTTGCAAGCACTCATTGGTGAAGTTGAAAGCTACATCTTTCTGGAGCAATGCACACAATGGTCTGGATATCTTGGAAAAATCCTTGATAAACCTGCGATAAAATCCTGCATGTCCAAGGAAAGATCTCACCTCCTTCACAGCAGAAGGAGGGGGTAAGGTACGTACAATATCAACCTTAGCTTTATCAACCTCAATACCTCTAGCTGAAATAACATGTCCCAAAACTATACCCTGCTCCACCATAAAGTGGCATTTTTCCTAATTAAGTACAATGTTAGTTTCTCCACAACGCTCTAAAACCATAGTTAGATTATGAAGGCATATGTCAAAAGAATAACCGAATACGGAGAAATCATCCATAAATACCTCAATGATATTTTTAACCATGTCTGAGAAAATACTTACCATACACCTCTGAAATGTGGCAGGTGCATTGCATAGACCAAAGGGCATCCTCCTATAAGCAAAAGTGCCATATGGACATGTGAAGGTGGTCTTCTCCTGATCATCCTTATGTATGGCTATCTGGTTGTATCCTGAATAACCATCTAAAAAACAGTAATATGCATGACATGCTAACCTTTCCAACATCTGATTGATGAATGGGAGTGGAAAGTGATCTTTTCTTGTGGTGACATTGAGATTGCGGTAGTCAATACACACTCTCCATCCCGTTTGGACTCTTTGAGGCACCAACACGTTCTCATCATTCTTTACCACTGTGATTCCTGAACGTTTGGGCACAACCTGCACAGGACTAATCCATTTGCTGTCAGAAATAACATAAATGATACCTGCATCTCGAAGCTTGATGGCTTCTTTCTTGACAACTTTCATCATGGGAGGGTTGAAACGACGTTGAACTTCCCTTGTTGGTTTAGCTCCCTCCTCCAGGTAGATCCTGTGGGTACACAATGTTGGGCAGATGCCCTTGATATTGGCTACTGTCTATCCAATGGCGGCCTTGTATTCCTCAAGTATAGTGAGAAACTTCTCCTCTTGTAATGTTCAGAGCTTGGAATAGATGATAACTGGAAGTGTATCATACTCCCCTAAGAAAGCATACTTCAAATGCTCGGGTAGAAGTTTCAACTCTAATGTGGGTGCTGCCTATATAGATGGAACAAGAATATCATCCGAAACTGGAAGAAAAATGAGTTTAGAATATTTACCTTTCATACTTGGCAGGGATTTAAGTGCTTATTCCATAGCATAATACTCCTATTCCATTTCAAGATCCTCAGCCAAAGCTATCTCAAAGATAGGTTCAAATTCGACGGGTCGACATTTCTTCTCCTCGCCAAGCTCCAAACCTGGAACATCTTCTTTCCCGGATACCTCTATGACCTTTCTCAAAGGATCTTCCTCCAATGAATATTGAATGAATTCCTGCACAAAACTCTCAAAAGTGTAAATTTAACAACATGAATAAGTATCATCACTATTTGGATGTTTGAGAGCATCATAAATATTGAAGTGGATTTTCTCCTCAGCTACTGCCATACTCAATGATCTATCAAAACAATTTATCTTTGTACGCGCTGTTCTTAAGAACGGTCTCCCAAGAATCAATGGTATTTCTGATGGCATTGGCTCATGCTCCATCTCCAGCACAAAAAAATCTGCTGGGAATATCAAATCTCCCACCTGCACCAAAACATCCTCAATAATACCTCGAGGGTAACAGTTAAACCGATCAGCAAGTTTAATGGTGACCCCAGTGGGAATAAGTTCTCCCATTCTTAACCCGTTATAAGAAGTGTATGACATTAAATTAATGGAAGCACTTAAATCAAGTAAAGCACCCGCAAACCTGTGATCACCAATGGTACATGGGATCGTAAATCATCATGGATCACCCAACTTATGTGGAAGCTTTCTTTGAAGCACAGCATATACTCTCTCTCCCAAAGCCACAGTTTCAGTTCCATAGAATTTTCTCTTTGTTGTGCACAAATCTTTCAGGAACTTTGCATATTGTGGTATCTGCTTGATCACATCTAACAAGGGGATGTTTACTCCTACATTTCTGAACACATCCAAGATCTCCTTCTCTTTTTCAACCTTCACATGCTTCTTCAACCTGCTAGGAAAATGTAAGATAAGAATAATAGAAGGAGAAGGAGTAGAGGATACCTGGCTTGATTTTTGATTTGTCAGTTCTTCTATTTCAGGTGCATTTTCGACGACTCGAATTGGGGTTCCTGCAGAATCTTCTGACGGCTTGTCCAACAGCTTGTAAGGGACAAGTTGTTCAAGCACAGGCTCCTCCTACTTTCTCTTGGTTGACTTGGGCAGTTCTTCCTACATCTTCCCACTCTTTAGGGTCATGGCATGAGCTTCATATTTTATGTTGGGATTGGGAAGAGTGTTGCTGGAAAGACTTCCTTCCTTGACTTGAGCAAGTGTTTGCTGAATTTGGCTCACTTGTCGCTCCAACTAGTCAATTGCCTTCGCCTGCTGCAGAGTTGTAGCTTTGATATCTTGGCGAAAGGCACTACTCTCCTTTCGTTCCTTCTTGTTGTCAAACATCATTTGTTGCATCATGGCTTCCAAGGTAAAGTGTCATGATGATGTTTGAGCTTGAGCTTGTTGTTGCTGAGGCATACACCTTTGGCCAAACTGCTGCCCATCTCCTGTAGGCTGTCTCTGCTGAAATCCAGGTGGAACAATAGGAGGATTGAGCACATTATTGCTTCTATAGCTCAACAGATCCCTATTTCCACCATATGTGTTGGGTTGTCTCTAGAAGTAATTTGCTTCTTCCTCTTGATCAACCTCTTCATCTGCTCTGAACTTGGGACAATCTTCTGCTAGATGGCTTGTAGCTGAATATAAAGTGCACACAACCTGAGCTGCAGCAACTGATGTCTTCTTGCTCACTTTCAGACTACTAGCAATCAGAGCAATATCATTCTCCATAGAGCTTAATCTTTTTTCCGTGGCTCCATCGATTGCAACTGCATTGAGAGACATTCTACTTGCTCCCATAGATTTATCCTTTGACTGAAATTGCCTTGAATTTTTAGCTTGATTCTCAACAACTTCCTTGGCTGCAACTCCAGTCATATTCCACCAATTCCCCCCACAAGCTGAATCAAGCTTTGACCTGTTAAAATAATCAAGTCCTTCATAGAAGAACTCTATTTGAGTGTTGATGTCAAACTTATGGTGAGGGCATTTTCGAAGAAGACTCTTAAACTGGCTCCAGGCTTCATGTAATTCATCATTGTCTTTCTGCCTGAATGTGCTAATTTGCTTCTTCAAGTTCTTGGTGCGAGAAGAAGAGTAGAACTATTTCATAAATGCAGAGCACATCTTCTCCCATGTGTCCATAGATAAAGGAGCTAAAGAATTATACCATGCTTTTGCTTGCTCCTTCAAAGAGAACGAAAACAAGAGGAGTTTCACAGTATCTTCTTCCATATTAGTCGATCTCTGGATTCTGCACAATGCTGTAAACTCATTGAGATGGTCCTGAGGGTCTTCAGAAGGTATTCCTCTGAAGTGTGGCAGATTCAATATGAGTGAATGAGGAATAGAATAAGCCCCCAGATTTTCTAGTAGTACGATCGGTGAATCTTCTGCACCTGTGCCCGGTATAAAGGACTATCTTAGCTTGTTTGCATTTGCCATTCTTTTTGGTGATGGTGGTGGTGTTGGAATACTCTATTCTTCCTCAAATTCAGAATCTGAACCTGAATGTCTTTCTTGCTCAAATAGTTCACCACCACAGATCACGTTCATGGACCGTTGTCCCTGCTTCTTTCTGTTTTGCCTTGCTGAGCGATCAATCTCTGGATCAAGTAATAATGGCTCAGCGCTTCTTATGTGCCTAGTACGCATACACAATGCGTCTGCACACAGAAGAGACAGTAAGACTCAAAAGAAAAAGAAAAACAAAACAAAACAAAACAAAACTGAAAATTAAAGACTCTATTAGGACTTAGAATTAAGCAATTCCCCGGCAACGGCGCCAAAATATGACAAGGCGGGTAAACACCTCTCAAAGATACCCTATTCACAACCTGGATATATCAATATAGTAAGATAAATAAGGGTTATCGAACACGAAGAATTGGTGAAACTAAATCCTAACACAAAACTGAAATGCTGACAGACTCGACTACAGTACACTAATGATAATGCGAACCAAAGCTAGACAAACTCAAATGTTACGAAATTTGGACAAAATAAACTAGACATAGTGGCGGACTACTACACAAAATTTGAGGGTTTTCTGAGTTGATTTGATTACCAAACTGAATCGGCTAAGTTACAGCTAATACAGAAAATAAATGCTGAAAGTAAACTGCTAATGAATGCAAATGGATTTAAACTATATGATTAAAAAGTTAAGAGGAATGAAATCCACCACCATCATTCCATCTATCTAATACATACTTAACCTAATGCACATATCCAATGAATGAAAGTTCCCAGGAAGAGTTGATCGTTACAACCACATCCTATTATTTAATCCTTATGCCTATGCAGGTTTGTCATGGACCTCCCCTACATCTATCCCTCTATGAACCCATAGTTATGGACCCCAAAGTTTACAAAGAAGAAATCATTAAGTTCTAGAAAAGGTTTGAGAAGCTACAAGGGTTCACAAGTACACTATGGACGTGTCTCGTTAGACCTATGGATTTCAATCTCCCGACGATAAAATCGGCGTATCACTATAGAGAATTCAGTGGAATAAATTATCTTCAGTCACCCGCATCTTATGAAACTAGAACCCTAGCATGCATACTAAGTTGGCCACCAAAGCAAACATACAAGAATTCATACGGTGAATCATTTAGAGAAAGAAACCTCATTAAAAGAATATGCAAAACTAGGTTAAAGTGTATAAATTAAAAAGACTTCATGTACGGGACTTCAAGCAGCCCCTTAACAAAGAAAAATTAGCTACCCATAGTCTTAAATAATAACATCAACGAATTCATAAAAGATAAACAAAAGAAGGAGAAAGAAGAACTCTTGGCGACAACGCGATTGGGCTCCACTTCATGCACCAGAACTTCTTTTCTTTTCTTCTTGTTTTTCTCTCTTTCTTATTCTCTCTCTTATCTCTTGCCAGCCGTAATCCTTGTTTTTGTCTTTTTCTTCTTAATCTCCAACCGTCTCTCCTTCATTCTTATGTATGAAGCTAGAATAACATAGCCAATTAACCTAGCTAACTAACCCACGTTCTCCAGTCTCCAACTCCAAATCCACTTCTTCTGATTTGTGTCTTAATTGCTCGCCAAGCCAATTCCCTCGCCAAGGACATATATATAAATAGCCTCTCGCCAGATAGCAAAACCAAGCTGCAATATATATGTCTTCAATTAACTTAATTAATTAACTCACGTACACTCTTTCATCACATGCTCGCTAAACTGCTGCCCTTTGTATTTTTCTCAAATTAAGATGCATTGACCCTGTAAGTCCTCCACTTCCACAATAACTCCCAAAATATATTATTTAATCTTCTTTTCTTTATTAATCTCTAAAATACTTAAAAACAAATAAACATAATTAATTCATTCGATTAATAACAATAAACTAAATATAGGGAATAAATTAAATACCGAATAGACGCATAAATATGCGACTATCAGTCTGCTTGGGAGAGTTGAAGTCCCAGGCTGAGCTCAAACATTGCAAGAAAGAGCGAGACAGGGCCTTGAATGAGCTGAATGAGCTCCTGAAGGACTTGTCCAAGTCTCGGGCTGACTTGGAATATGGCAGGAAGGTCAGGGAGGCTGAGAAGATGAACTGACTAAAAAACTTTACAAGTTTGAAAAAGAGATAAAGGAGATCAGAGTGGAGCTCTTGGAATTGGCAAAGATCCACAAAGAGCACATTCAAGAAAATGAGAATGCATACTGCGCGGGGTACTTGACTGGGTGGTACAGGGAGCCTCATCAATATATCCCCTTGGCAAGCCATGAGACCAAGGAAGTTCCTGATCATAAACCTGTCGAGGCCTCTCTTGCCTTAGTTAGATGTTTCGGTAGTGCTCATTAACAAGAGTTGATATGCTTCTTTCGGATGAGTCATCTGTATATCGTTAGATTGAGTATCGGGGCTTTGAGCTTAACCAGATTAGGTAGGTAGGTATAAGGGAAAGGGTTTAGGTTGGGACATACAGCAGTTTCACTTGTGTTTATAGAAGTACCTGACAGTTACTTTCTGCAAACATATTTCTCCTCTGCATTCTTCAGGATTAAGTAGCCTCTAATCTTACCAACTATAAGAGAGAGGTACTCAATCTCCTAGTCTCTGAAAATAGAAGCAAAACACTTTACTACTACTTACATGGGATTTGATCGATATTGAGCCTCGCTTTAGTCTTGTTTGATCGAAACCCACATTGCATTTTTAGAGGAAGGATATACAAATTCAAGTTCATTCTGTCCATTGGATAGGCCAGCCCTATGTAGCAGACCACTAGAACTCGTATAGGGCTGGTCTTATGTATACAAGGACAATTAATAATAAGTCTCAGGGGTCATGTCACGTTGCTTCGGTTCCTCCAAATTCTCATTCCGAAGACTGCAACAACAATTTCTACTGCTGTGAAAATTATGGTGGTTATAGGCTTCTAACTACATCAATACTCGAACCAGAAAGCAGATATCGATCTAACACATTTCTGAGATTAAGGAATATCAAAAGTAGTTGTGCAAGTGACCAAGTAAATAAAGCCTATTGCTTGGTGTACCTGGATGGATGGTTTAAGGACCCTTATATGTCATGTCATGACACTGAGGAGGATAATTCTGTAGATCATGATCAAAATGCTGTGGACAAACTCATATTTGGAGTCTACACATCTGTTAGTTCAATAAGTATTTCATTCTACACCAGAAGAACTCTGAAAACATATATTAGTTTGAAGCGAGTTGACATAAAGCTCAAGCACACACAAATCTCCTGAAGCATTTAAACTCCACAAGGACAATATAAGCGGATTCAAAATTACAATTCCCAGAAAGAAGCTACATCTGTGAACTTGAGAATATAAAACCAGGCCACTTAACTAAAAAATTCGATCACGGTTCCCATCTCTATGCTGAAATATAACCTTACCGGCATATTTATGCATAGAATATAAATCCAATCTCAGTTCTTCAGCATCTAGTGCGTTTGACTGCTAGCAACTCTCATCAGAAGGTACTCAATCTCCTAGGTTCAAGTAAAAGAGCGTGTCAAGAACTTATAATTTTTTATGGATTGAACCAAATCACCTAAATAGAAAAAAGGATGCAAAAATAAACCTCTACTTCTTCTACCAAGCGTGACAATTCTGCGCTAGCCTTCTCTCTTTCCATTGAAGACCTCTCAACCTGAAGAAAAGCTGTTATTTAGCTCATCTGAAATACTAGTTGCAAAACACAAAAAATAAATCTTTGAACTTCAAAAATAAGGTGATCACTTTATAGTTTATACTGATCAAGCTATCATCTTAATTCTCATTCAAACCATAGGTCCACTTGGGATAAAATTCTCATTCTAAACATCAGTGCGAAAATGCAAAACTTCAGATTCATTGATCTCCATAGTATCCAAACAGATGACAAGCTTATAGATTGTAATGGGTTGCCAGACCCTAATAGAAAGCATCTCATACCGTTTGTATGATGCGCAGCTCACGCTCTTTCCTTTCTTTGCTCATGGTGTCACTTGTATCTTGTTCCACTTCCAATTGAAGATTTTGAATCTCTAATCACATCAGTCAGAATGAGTTGATGGCTACCACATAAATCAATACATATCAAGAAATCAAGATTTTAAGCCATTAAATAATAGTACGAATCAAGAATTTTTTTTATCAGTTAACTAATTAGTCTAACCAAAAAAAAAGAAAAACAAATTATGAGCTTACCTTCCAAGTAATGTAGGATTCTCTTTTTATGTTTATTCAAAGCTACAGCAAAAGCTTCACATAGCTCATTGTATCTGTTCTGCAGCTCCATCAGATTCATTTTCTCTGGTCCTCAGTCGTCACGGTCGCAAAACATTAAGTAACAAAATTAAGCTGTTGGAGGAATAGAGGATATTGACAGATGCTAGCTAGAGTTCTGAAATGGAAGATTAATGCAAAATTGGAAAGCTAACCAATTCAAGCTGCTTAAGCTTATTCAAGGTTCAGTAAAGGTTTATAACGCACAACGGTCACAAAGGTGAGGCCAGCTGTGAATGTGACAATTGTCAACATTCAGACTAAGAATCATAACTAACTCAACGCTGCGTTTTGAGCAAATTGTTCCTCTCTCTATATAAAATCGACTTTATGGTTTGGTTTCTCACCAGGCATGGTGGGTAGGACTAGTTGATGCCCCGACTTCGTCACCTGTGTTGAAACTTGAACCGGTATATCATGCTAAACTGAAGGATTACGTTCAGGAAACAACTGTGGAATACTCAGACCAAGTGAGGTAGATGTGTAGAAACAACTGCACTATTCCGCAGCTTCTGAAACACTAAGCTGTAATTGTGCAAATGTTCCTCGACATAAGAACTGTATACCAGTACGTGTATTGTCAAAACTCACCAACACAACGTTCCTAACATTCCTTGAATACCTCGTTAACAAAAAACTTTCAAAATCTTGATATTTATGGCACACTGCCATGCTCCATTGATTACAGATGACATATATATCTGGGGAAAAGAACTATATATTTTAACTCTAAAATGTTTTGATAGGCAAAGCAACAACAGTTCACAGAAAAGCTTCCCATTAACTTCCTTCTTCAGCTCACAACAGCTTCTGTCCCCTAACATCTGCCCCCTCGATAAGATATTTTCTGTTTCTTGTCAAGCTCTTACATTCTCTTCACCCCATAAATTTAGCCAATTTCCTGGAATGCATCTCTGCACATAACAAGATTAAACTAAGCTTTGAGATATTAAAAAGAGACTACAACATTGAACATTGACAAGCAAGGATCATGCACAAATACACAGTAGGACATCAAAGCTAATATGGTCAAGTAGAAGTTGTATATTGGACAGCTTACACAAATCATCTCGGTGGTTCCACCAATCATGGCACTATTGTGGTTGAAAAGAAAAATTATTCACATGTTAAAAGTATGCCATGCCAAGCTTGTTGGCAAAGAAATTGCCAATTCGGCGTACTTGCTTCCATAAACGAAAATCACACCGGTTTTATTTGTTTCTTTAAAAAAAAAATCGTATACGTAGTTACATACCTGGATTAATTGCTCTCATGTCCTCGGGTTCATCCTCATCCTGGAGAGCTGCAACGGCTTCGTGATCAATCCCCTCAATTTGTTTCTTATTTCAAGCTGCTTCTCCAACTCATTTATTCTGTTATGAATTGCAATGTATAGCTCCAAGACTCCAACTCTATTATAAGCATCTAACTTTGAAATCTTGTGATCGTACTTCAAATGGAAGACACAAAATCCCAATTATATGAACTTTAATATATATCACATTATTCACATAGAATGCAGAAGCGGTGAACGACTACCACGTACATGAGTGATGAGTCCACTAATGTTGATACAACAGTGTGTTACCACTAACCAGACCTTTTTTTTTTTCATGTGTAAATGACACATTTACAAAGGGAAAAAGAGTATACTCGGTAGAGTGTGACAAGTGTGTGAAAAAACAAAAGATTAACTGGGCAAGAGACATAAGTCCTAGGCTCCTTGACCCTAGCTCACCTTCGTTCAAAGAGAGATATTGGACGAGGTAAAAATCTGATTGTTGCCAAACAAAACTACTGCCGTGATCGAGTGATGGACAAAAAAGAGAAGCATATTTAGAGTGACGTACCCACAAAACAAAAACAAAAAACTGAAGAGTTAAACCCACCGGTCTCTATTCTCACTTCATTTCCTTTGTCAGAGCTGATTAAGCTGAAGTAAAAGGTGCGCATGCTATCATGCCCTGAACTTTTATTTATCATTTTAAAAATTAAAATTATAATATATATGAGCAAAAATTTACAACATTTAGAATAATATTACCACAATTGTTATGGGATATTTGATGTTCTTAGTTATGGTGGAGATCACAGGATATGACAGTGTATCTTATCCAGAGATGTAATAGGATTACTTTCCTGTTTGTACTTCTTGTACTCTCCTATATAAAGGAGTTGCTTCTTCATTAATAAATTTACACAGTTAATTGCTTCACACTATTCTCTCTACATTTATAATTCCTAAAACATGTTATCAGCACGAACCCTTAAATCGAGCACCGCTGCCGACTCCAACGTCGTCAACCGCCACCGTGATCCCGAAGAGAAAAGATGAAGAAAGAGAATTGTTCTGTAATCAAACAACAAGTAAGTTTTTATAAACTCAACTTTGTCTTTTTCAAAATAACCTACTCTTTTGGAAAATTTGGATTTTTCCGTAGGGATTTCAGGATAACATCTCATTCCTCATTTGTACACCGCACATTTCTTGAATGTGGGTATTTTTGGAACTAAGAGCGTTCCCACATGAACTAAGAGCGTTCATGAGTGAACTAAGAGCGTTCACAAAATCGATTTGAACTAAGAGTGTTCATAAAGAAAAGCATCGATTAAGACGAACACAGATTGTTCATGAGACCGCATACTTCAAAGTGAAGTACTAATCCAAAAACGATTGGAAAACTAATTAGTTGTCGAGGAAGTTTTTTACGACTACGAAACTAATATATCTTATGTTTATTTTCAGGATGTCTGAAACAAAACTCGATTTTAGCAAATTGGACCAAAGAGGCATTGAGTATCATTGTTGGTGTAGAGATGTCAAGAATGCGTTGACAATAAAGTCTATAGTCCCCACGATTGAGCCAGATAATCCAGATCTTGCGTTTCCACCAACATTAGCTGCGAAGGCGCAGGCTATCATCATTATGAAACGCCATATAGAGGCACCACTGCTATGTGAAAGGGCCCGATTCCGATTTAGTTACCTAAACCGAAATCAAACCCCTTCGAAAATATGACCTTAAAATTTTTTTGCCAGAGTTTGCTTTGAAGTACGTGAACCATTATTAGAACCTTCAAAGAAACACACTTCGAATATTCTACAAAAGCCAAACCGTTGGGCTCCGTTCCCCATCCAGATTTCTCAACAACATATATATAATAAACCAAAGGTTTACAAGAAATCCAGAAACATTCAGGAGTAAACTCAACTGAAAACAAACATAAGTATTCAGAGCGACGCATATATACATCATTTGCATAAAGTAGGTCAAACAAGAAATCTACAGAAATTGAAATGTGATTCGAACTCTATGTCTCCACAGTCAACGCGCAACACTCGAACCCAAACTGCGAACTGGGCAAAGGAAACCAAAAGTCCCAGGAGAAGACAAATAAAATCGTTAGAGTGGGTGGACGAAAATAATAATATGTCTTTCTCAAAATATATGCTCATAAAAGCATAAAGCGAGTCAATGCATATGAAAATCCCGACCAGGTACATTTTTCCTGATCCACAAATATGCACGTAAAATCCTGTGGGGTCACTCATGGACTCCTCCGCATAGTACAGTCTAATCACGGGATCACAGACCCCTTCGTGATTAATAAGCCTGAAAGACCTTGGGTCAGAATATCTGTCCTTCCCGGAGCATCTCGGGGATCAGCCGAGAAGCCAAAGCATCGATGCATACCTTAATATCCGAGACTGTACTCTGTGTAAACCAAATCATAAATCATTTCCATGCACATGCACAATCGTAAAATGCATAATTATAAAATGTATACTTATGTGTATATAATTGTAACTGCATACGTAAATGCATAATCATAAATATATATCCAGAAATGCATAAATCAAGACTCGCAATTCAACTGTGAAAATAAAATGTCCACTCACAGTACGGAGCTAACTCTGAGGTCTGGCGGAAGATCCCTCCCCAAACACTCGATCCTGATCACCTAAATAACAGGGATATGATCAATATATATATTGAAACACAACATACGGAGCTAATACGTTGAGAACCCCGCGTTCTCGAAAGACGTATCGCTCGAAATATCGACGAGGATAACAAAATTCCTAAAATATACCCAATTAACCCTCGTCCCAAAATATAATACTCAAATCAACCAAAAAACCTTACGACTATGATCGGGACGCGATTACGAGCAAAATGGTATAAAAATCTCCAAAATCCCAAAAAGTCAACCCTAGCCGGAGCTCCGTCGTTGATTGCCGCCGCCGCCGGCGGCACGGCGTCAATGGTGAAAATCTCCGGCGAAGAAAATCTAGAACTCATCACTCCTCAAGCCTAACATCTTTCTCTTCATCACCTACCTCCAAATCCAACCACACTGGCCGAAAAATAGCTCGAAACCTCGCTGGATTTCTCCCCTCTGGTCACCACCACGGTGACCACCAAAACTCATCCTTCCTCAAATCAAAACACCCAGAACTCTTCTAGGGGATGAGGGGAACCTAACCCCCATTATCCGCGACACCATAGCTCGCCGGAGCACCACCCTCGACGGCGGCAAAATCCCTAAACTTCATCGAAACAGAACTACCCCAAAACACAACCAATTCCACTCAAACCAAGTTCAATCCAATAGGAAATCACAAGGGGAAGCTAACCATACCAACATCATAGCAGAGGTGGCTGGAAACGCCGGGTCCGACGACGGAATCAAACCGGTTCAACTCGACCCAAATCGGTCAACGCGGGTCTACTTCGGTCAACGCTGGTCAAACGGCCCAAATGCGACTTTTCGACAATTTTACGACTATTCTGATATTTATACGCATGACCAAAGACCATCAACGGTCCAAAACGAATCGAAATCAAAACGGATAAACACGACTAAATCCAACGGCCGGAAATATTCATAACTTATTCCACGTAACTCGAAATAATCCTCCGGAAACTTCCACGAGCTCGAAATCACGCACACTAAAACTCTTATGAAGGAAATCATGTCAAATTCTTGCCCAATAATATAGTCGTAAACAAACCCGGCATATCGACTAATTACGACAAACTGCGACTAATCGTAAAACTCGCAAATCAAGCCAATTAATATACCATTTCCGGTTCGGGTCATTACATATGTAAATACTTGAACGTAATTGAGCCTACAACATTGTGGGTAGCACTTGCTGAGAGATTTGGAAATATCGCATACACCCTACTCCCGGATCTAAAGGACAACTGGACCCATATTAGGTTCCAAGACTTCAAGAGCATAGTAGATTTTGATGCTGAAATGCTCAAGCTTCGATCCATGCTTCAATACTGCAATCAGAAAGTGACTGAAGCAGATATGCTCGAGAAAACCCTCTCTACATTCCCGGTCGCTGTAAGGATACTTGCAAACTAATACCGTAATGAGATACAGACCAGGAATATCACAACGTACAATCAGCTTATACAGATTCTGTCTGTTGCCGAGAAGCAGGATAATGTACTTGTGAACAATAGTTCAAGGTCTTTGGGGACTAAGAGAGTTCCTGCAGCGAACTATGGAAGCGCAAAGGGGGAAACCCTAAAAGAAAGAGAAAACGTGAGGGACGTCAAGGTCCCTACAACCAGCCAGAGATGGACCACAGATCACGTGGAAACCGTGAGAGGGGAGCCACCAAGAGAGGCCGCCGAGGCCACGGTGGCCTAGGCAGCCAAGGAGGAGCCGCCACTATTGACAAAGGCAAGGCCAAAGTCTAACAATCTCGAGACAAGGGAGAAAAACGCGGTGATGGCGTTTGCCACAGGTGTGGAGCAAGTGACCACTGGTTCAGAAACTGTAGAGCAAGCAAGGGACTTGTAGATCACTACAAAGCCTACCGCGAAAAGCTTGCATTAGAAGCTCAGTATAACGAAACAGAAGATAGAGATGGAGCATAGGCTAATCTCGTTAAGGCAAACTTCAAAATTGGCAGAGACTCAATTACTGAGACACCGAATTTTGATTAGAGCTTTATGTTTTTCATTAATAAAGGCATGTGCGCCTAAGTCTTGTTATTGACATTGTAATTCATCAATTTTCTGGATTACTAAACTTTGATGTAATTCGTTGGCATTATTAATAAAGGCATTGTTTTGGCTTATTAATAATAGGTTTGTCTACATATTTTTGTGTAATATATATGCTTTGTGGTTGCTCCAAACCTATCGTCTACTAGGGCTCACCTCAGTAACTTGTGATGTCTAGAACAAGAGATTTTCAATAAAGGTATTTGGGCGGACTTTATGTCCCACCTACAAATGATCTCTCTTCACCTGGTCATAAGTGAAAAGAGCTACCTAAACGAATTTAGATGTACTAGCAAACTTGCAAATTCGTCCATGTATCTATTGGGATAGCTAAGAGTGCTCTAAATCCCCGAAAATGCAGAAAACAGAATCTGCCGCACTAACAGCCAGCTTCGACAACGAACTGAGAATTGCCCAGAAATAATTAGCATATGAGTTGTATATGGCTGAAAATATACGGATGTCTAGTTTCAGAACTACCTACGGATTGTCGATAGCTAATTTCTAGAAAAAGTTGTGCCCGTTTTACTGGATAAGGGTCAGAAACAGGGCATAACAAAATCTGCTCTGCAGATCAGTCGACTTCGACAAAAAATTGAGATTTGTCCAGAAAAAACCAACATATGGATGGTATATGGTTGAAAATATATGGACCTCTAGTTTTCATAACTATGTCCGTCTTATCGATATCTATTTTCTAGAAAAGATTATGCTCATTTCACTAGACAGAGGTCTGAAACCGACATAACACAATTGGCTGTGCAGATTTCTTAGCTTTGACATGAATTTGGGATTGATTCAGAACAATTCAGCATATGAGTAATATATTCTCGAAAATCTACGGTTGTCTAGTTTTTATAACTTCATCCAGAACATCAAAAACTTTTTTTAGACAAAGTTATGCTTGTTTAAGTACACTGAGGTCAGCTTGACCCGAGGAAGGCCAAAACCTGAGGAAAAGCGGTGGAGGCCCTTCGATGGATGGAAGATATCTTCAATGGATCAAAAAATTTCCTGAGGAAGCCCTTCACTGGATCGAAGGTGTCCTTAATGGATCGAGGGATCAACCTGAGGGGGTGCTTCGATGGATTGAAGGCATATCCCCAGAAAAATAAACTTTTGAGTTAATTTTTCGATCTTTCCTCATACAAGAATTGTTTTCTTGTAGGTATGTTTCCAGGAGAGCTTGAATGTCTCATTGATAGTAGAACTACACATACCATTCTTCGTCACAAACAACTCTTCATCGACTTTATGCCTTGTCGAACATCTTTAACTACAATGATGGGTGGGTCTTCGGATTTGATCCAATGGCGAGGAAAAGCCTAACTTTTGTTACTAAATGGAACAAAACTCATCATTGATGATGCTCTCTATGCTCCTAGGGATCCAAGGACCTTATTGAGTAGTCGAGACAACCAAGCCAACGGATTTCATACAAATACTCATTGTGAGATTAGAATTGAATATATATGCATTACCTCTAGTGATTTCAGTAGAAATCGAATACTAGAGAAGCTTATGTGTCAGCCAAATAGGCTATGTATTACAACTATGAGAGTTATAGAGTCACACCATGTCATAAGAGATGATCTATGAGACTCAAACACATATATGCTTTGGCACGATAGACCGGGACACCCAGATCGTGATATGATGATCCGGATTTTGAAGAATTCAAACGGACATTCATTCTTTCGAGTGAAAAGAAGCAATAACCAAAGAGAAGTTCACACAAACATAGAGGTGGGCACCAAAAAGGGTGGTGCCACCATCCATGGTCGGCCTCATATCGACACCTCCTCCCCCAAGAGGAGACGACTTGACACCAAGAGTGGTGCTCTCGTCCCCTATGATGCTTCCCTGGTCCATGGAGACCTTGAGCCAACGCCAGTATCCTCACTGGTGATGTCTAGTGCTCATCGCTCGTTCTCCAAAGCATGCTCTTTAGCCAAGGTAGGAGTGAGACCCTCTTACGCTAAAGACACCAAAGAAAATATTTCATTCTTACAACGTATCCAAGGTGATATTTGTAAACCATCCACCCATCATGCAGACCATTTAGATATTTTATGGTATTGGTGGATGCTTCGACACACTGGTCACATGTCGCATTATTGTCCACAAGGAATGCTGCATATGCTAAACTCCTTACTCAGATTATTCGTTTGAGGGCTCACCACCCAGATCATCCTATAAAGTCGATACGTCTCGACAATGCTGGGGAGTTTACATCGCAAACATTTGATGATTATTGCATGTCCATCGGGATTGATGTCGAGCATTCAGTTCCCCATGTACATACCCAAAATGGTCTCGCAGAAGCCACCATTAAAAGACTTCAAATGGTTGGACGGGCTTTGGTCATTCGCACCAACCCACCCACTTCTGCTTGGGCTTATGCGGTATTACATGCAACAATGCTTATTCGTTTTAGACCCGCTGCTAGACAACCCTTTTCTGCGTACCAGCTGGTTACTAGATATGAGCCGAATATTTCGCATCTTTGCATATTTGATTGTGCAGTTTATGTGCCAATCGCACCACCTTTACGCGATAAAATGGGTCCTCAGAGATGAATAAGTATCTATGTTAGATTTGTTTCTCCAACTATAATCTGCTACTTAGAACCCTTGACAGGCGATCTATTTACCACAAGATTTGTGGATTGTCACTTCGATGAGACAACCTTCCTGTCGTTAGGGGGAGGAAGGACACTTGAACGACAAGAATTGTCATGGTCAGTCCCTAACTTGTCTCATCTTGATCCCCGCTCAACACTAGCAGATAGTGAAGTAAGGAGAATTATAGAGCTTGGAAACATAGTAGATTTGATGCCTGATACGTTTGCTGACCTTGCTAAAGTGATAAGATCACATATACCTGCTGTAAATGTGCCTGCAAGGATTGACATCCCACAGGGAGGATGTCACGCCGCCACCCCTGTGATGGTAGAGAGCGGCACCACCACAAATGGTGGACTTGTGGTGGCTGAGGCCACAGCTTCCCAAAGGAAGAGGGGGAGACCTGTAGGTTCGATGGATACTCACCCTAGGAAGAGGGGGAGATCGGCACAACAAGATCCATTGTTCATCGACTCTCAAAATCCATCTTATGAAATTATTCCTGACTACAGTTATGTCCTTGAGACAACCAATTTGGAGGTCCAACGGTTGATCCTAGTTCAATGAATAAAGAAATTTTGATGAATTATGCTAGCATACATGAGATTTTGGAGAGAGAATCTATAATCATTGACGATGCGTTTGCATTCTCTGTTGCACATGAACTCATAGAACACGTTGACATCGAACCTCAATTTGTTGAAGAGTGTCAGCAGAGATCAGATTGGCCCAAATAAAAGATGCAATCCAGGCTGAAATAGATTCACTAACAAACAGATAGGTGTTTAGCCCGGTAGTGCTAACCCCGCCAAGTGTAAAACCTATTGGACATAAATGGGTGTTTATTAGAAAGTGTAATGAGAATAATGAGGTAGTAAGATACAAAGCTCGCCTTATGGCGCAAGGTTTCTCACAACGCCCTGGTATTGACTACGAGGAGACGTATTCTCCCATAATGGACGTCATAAAGTTCTGCTACCTTGTCAGTTTGGTAGTTTCCAAAAAACTTAACATACAACTCATGGATGTGGTTACTGCATATCTCTATGGGGATCTAGATTCAGAGATATACATGAAAGTCCCTGATGGATTCGAATTACCCAAGTTAAGTAGCTCTAAACCACGATGTGCATTCTCTATAAGAGTGAGAAGGTCACTGTATGGATTGAAGCAATCTAAGCATATATGGTACAACCGCCTAAATGAATACTTGATTAGGAAGGGATATGTGAATAATGAGCAATGCCCTTGCGTGTTCATTAAAAGAACAAGTTTCGGATTTGCAATAGTAGCAATTTATGTCGATGACATAAATCTCACTGGAACTCTTGATGAGTTAAAGGATACTACGAAGTACTGGAAATCCGAGTTTGAGATGAACGACATTGGGAAGACACGGTTTTGTCTAGGCCTTGAGCTAGAACACCGTAGTAGTGGAATACTAATCCACCAGGCAGCTTATGTCCACAAGATGTTGGGAAGGTTCAACATGGACAAAGTACATCCTGTTAGCACCCCCGTGGTAGTCCGCAGCCTAGATCCAGAGAAGGATCCGTTCCATTCAAGGGATGAGTACAAGGAACTCTTAGGGGCTGAAGTACCTTACCTAAGTGCAGTAGGTGCATTACTATACTTAGCTTAATGCATAAGACCGAACATCTCATATGCTGTGAACTTGTTAGCTAGATTTAGCTCAGCGCCCATGCAACGTCATTGGACAGGCATTAAGAATATCTTCAGGTACTTGAAGGGTATGATAGATATAGGCTTGTTTTATCCCTATAGAGAGGCAAGACGGAAAGCCACCGTCTCAAAGGGACGTGCCATTGAAGATCGTGACGCCATTCCCTTTACCCCCTATACCAAAAATCCTTGTGATTTGTTGACGGGTTTTGCTGATGCTGGATTTCTCTCTGATCCACATAAAGGTCGTTCCCAGACAGGATATATCTTTACTATTGGAAACACCGCAATATCTTGGAGGTCTATAAAGTAGACCATAGTCGCTACATCCACGAATCATTATGAGATTATTGTTCTTCATGAGGCAATTAAGGAGTGTATATGGCTGAGGTCCATCACTGCACATATTTGTGAGACTTGTGGATTGGAATCTACTATTGATGAATGTACATGCATTTATGAGGATAATGCTGCTTGGATCGAGCAGATGAAGCAAGGTTACATTAATGGCGACAACACCAAGCATATATCACTTAAGTACTTTTACAATCAGCAACAACAAGAGTTTCTCAAGATCCAGATTAACCAGGTTTGATCTGAAAGCAATGTGGCAGATTTATTTAATAAGTCATTGCCCAAATCCATATTTCAGAAGCATGTGAAGAGCATAGGGTTGCTCATCTTGTCTAAGATGCCTTGATTGTTAGTATCAAGCGGAGATGCAGACTTCAGGGGGAGTCTGACATACACATGAGCATTTCTAGATGTGAAGGACACGTAGTACTCTTTTTCCTTGACTAAGGTTGTTTTTATCCCACTGGATTTTTATTACTTAGAAAGGTTTTAATGAGGCAATATAGTTATGTGTCATATCATCGTCTAAGACTATCTGCACTCTTTTTACTTGGCGAGACTGATTTTCTCCTGCAAAGGTTTTTCATGAGGCTTCAATGAAGCAAATGAAGAAGTGTCACCACCATACACTGGCACAAGGGGGAGTGTTGTAGGATATTTGATGTTCCTAGTTATGGTGGAGATCACAGGATATAGCAGTGCATCTTATCCAAAGATGCAATAGGATTACTTTCCTGTTTGTACCTCTTGTACTCTCCTATATAAAAGAATTGCTTCTTCATTAATAGAGTTACACAGTTCATTGCTTCGCACTATTTTCTCTACATTTATAATTCCTAAAACAACAATGACTATATCTTTTTAGGATTATTTATAATGTTTACAACTAATTAGATCAAATTTACAACTATGAGAACAATTGATTTAAAAGTTGTAACTAAGTCTCTAAATAAAGTAATTATTTCAAATACAATTAAATAGACTAAAAAATAACTCATATTACCACAATGGCTACCAAATTTGTTCTCAAGTGATAAAATAAAATTACCATATCCTTGGGTACATAAGAATGATCCGTGAAAGGTCGAGAGCATCATATGTGTCAAAGAAGACCAATTTCTTCGAACGAAAGAGTTTGACATATAGCTCAAGTGATATGGCAGTCTTAACTCGAAATGGGTCTTCTGATTTTGAGTTTTTCAGTTTCCTCTTTTGCGTAAAGTTTTTTCTTTTATGATTCTGCTTGACTCCCAAAATTTTGTATCTAAAAGCTTTCTTCTTTTTTAGGGCTAATGGTTTTCGTTGTTGTTCTATAATCGCTTGTATGATTTATGTCTGGGGAATGTTATGGCCAATGACGTTGGGGTTAGGATTTTGTTTGGGGAAAGGTAGAGTCTTTCATCAATTCTCAGGTTTGGTTGGCTATGAATCTATGTATTCGAGGGAAAATTCTGGATTCCACCCCAAGGCTATTCACCCAAAGGTTAATTTTCAAATATGTCACGTGTCAAGCTCTGAATGGTTCAAAAAGTCAACATTTTTAAAACTCTTTGAGCTTAAGATAAGCTCAGTGTATCTAATTCCTCCTTAAAATCCACTCGGCTACCAGCATATCTCTCTCTCTCTCTCTCTCTCTCTCTCTCTCTCTCTCTCTCTCTCTCTCTCTCTCTCTCTCTCTCTCTCTCTCTCTCTCTCTCTCTCTCTCTCTCTCTCTCTCTCTCTCTCTCTCTCTCTCTCTCTCTCTCAAAGCATATGCACCCATGTAGCACCTCCTATTTAAGGAGGTGTTGCCACTATTCATCGAATAAGAGGTGTTGTTTCTGTTTTCGTGCAGCGGTGTAAAAAATAGCGCATTATATTACTATTCACTAATTATAAAATTTAATTATTTATTTCTTCGTAAGATTGTCAACCAATAAATAGACGACATGTGTCATTATCGTCTAAATAATGTAATTATATTCTCGGTGAGATTTCTGACTAATGAGGAGAGGACATGTGTCACTCTCACAGTTCGTTATCGTCTAAATAATTGAACCTAATTTTCGATAAGATTTTCGATTAATCACGAGACGACACGTGTCGACTCCACGATTGAGTAGTAAGAAGGTGGAGTAGTAGTTTCGACGAATCTAAAATAAATATGATTCTTCACTATTTCCCAACATTCAAACTTCGTAAACTCTTTATTCTTTTGGGCCACATACCACACTACAACATAATGTGCTTTTAGCGACCAATTTTTCTGCGAGGAATATTATTTAGTCGCCAAGTGTTATCATTTGCAAAGGAAAATTCCGAATTCTCACTCAAGACCATTAAACTTTTTTTGAGGAGCATATTTTCCCCATGAAAAATAGTCTTTTACGTTGAAAATTTAAGTTATTCGTTATAAACATGAAAATTTAGAAGATCAAATCATAATGTTTTAAGCGAGAATATATTAGACTTTATTGATGAATTTTTTTTCCCACAAACGGCCATTTGGCGAGGAAATAAAATTGTTCTCACTATTGATTTGGGGCCAAGTATCCATGAACTACTATGTCAAAATCATGTTTCCTCGCTAAAAGTTTATTTTTAGTGAGAAAAAAATTCTCTCGACAAAAGATTATATCAGCGAGAAAACAATAATTTTCTCATTAATGATTTTGCTACAAATGTAATAATTAATCGTTAGACTTTTATATTTTTTTGTAATAATCTTTAGAATTTTAGAAATTTTTGTAATATTTTTTTTTGTTTTTTTTGTGTGTTTGTAATAATCTTTAGGCTATTAGTATTTGCCCAACATATATATCTACTCGTGTCCTAAGTGGTACGCACCAAGTACCAATATTAGCTATATTTGGGCCTAACTAATAGAGATTGTTTCATACATTACTCTCCTAGCTTCTAGGCTTTATCTCTGATTTTCTGTCCTAATTCTGCTTTAATTCTTTATATTTTTATACAGCAACCTATTTTGATTTATCATGGTCTTCTACGTATAGATTTGAGGTTTGGGGTTTTGAGCTTGAGCTTAAGGTTTTTTAGATTTTGGGTTTTAAGTTAGATATGCTCATCCTATTTTTATCCCATAAAATGTATCCCCCCTTAAGTGTAAGCCCCTAACGAAAATTTAGTTCTTTACTTGTATAAAGCTTAAATATTCTTTTGATAACACTCTAAAAAAACTTCTCCAAGAAAAATTTGGTGTGAAGTATTACGAACTTTTTTTTTAAGGTAAAACTAGCCCCTCCAAGTTTTCAATCTTGGATCCGCTCTTGCATGTGGATATGCACTTGTGTACAGAATAATGGCGTCAACTACACTGCTCCATTGGATCAGGATGAGGGCACTATTAAAGAAATTTCTGTGGAGGAGTTTGGTCAAGCTTTGAAGGGGAATGATTTGGCCTTGAAAAGGCTCAACTTGCCGTCAGAGAATTTGAGAAATAATTCGTCTCCGTCTTTGGCTGAGGCTGATGTACTGTTTGGGAGACTTAATAAGCAGAATGATAATTGAGATGCAGAACTAATGGAGGTCACGAGAAAATTGTCCAAGAGCGAGGATGACTCGAAGCAGACTTCCCAGGAACAAGATAGTTATCAAATCAGCTTGGATTCAGAGAAACAGGCGTGGGAGGCTGAAAAGAAAACTCTGACGGAGAGATATAAAATGGAGTTTAGTAACAGTGGAAAGGAGCTAAAAGAGCTCCATGAAAGCTTATCCAAGGCACGGGCTGAGCTTGAGTTAGGGAAAATGGCGTGGGATGCTGAAAAGAAAGCTCTGATGGATAGACTTAATATGGAGTCTAGTAATTTTGGAAAGGAGCTAAAAGAGCTCCGTGAAAACTTATCCAAGGCACGGGCTGAGTATGAGCAAGGAAAAATGGTGTGGGAGGCTGAAAAGAAAGCATTGACTGAGAGACTTGATAAGGAGCTCAATAACTTTGCAGCAGAGCTGAAGGAAGTTTCGAAAACTTTGTTCAAGTGTGAGGTTGTGTTAGAGCGGACTGCCAACGAACGGGATAGTTACCGAAATAGCTTGGAATCAGAAAAGAAAGTGTGGGAGGCTGAGAAGAAAGCCATGACACAGAAACATAATAAGGAGTTCAATATAATTGGAGCAGTGTTAAATGAGGGCCTGAAGAATCTGTCCAAGAGCCAGGGTGAGTTGAAGCAGACTTCCCAGGAACGGGATAGGTATCGAAACACCTTAGAATTAGGAAACAAGGTATGGGAGGCTGATAGGATTGAAATGGCGAACAAGATAGCAGTGTTGAATAAGGAAAAGGAAGAAGCAGTGGAATTGGGGGGAAAGAAGCTCCAGGATGAGAGGACAAGATTGGCGGAGTGTGTAACAATTGCGATTAAGGAAAAGGAAACTATCTATTGCAAAGGGGACCTAGATGGATGGATGAAGAAGCCTCGTGCATATGTCTCCCCATGTCAAGGGGCCAGATTGGATGGTGAGGTTACTGATCTCTCTGTTTTGCAGAAGATGACCAAACTGCCGAAAACACCTGTAGAGGCTGCGAGTCATACTACTCCTATGTAGTAGAATATGTGATTGAGTGCTAACTTTAATGTTAGTTTTTGCGTCTTCTATTTCGCAAACATGGTTATGGAGTTCTTTTGTAACACATTCATGCCTATCATGGAGTCTGTTGTATATATCCAAGCTGGAAATGAAGTTCTGAATTGAGATGTCTAATGTTTTAGCCGTCAAGTATATATTTTCAGTGTCATTGCACGGTAAGAACATCACATACTTGGACCAAAAAATACTCGGAAAACTGATCTGAATTAAGCGCCATCTGCTGGAACTTTTGTTGCACACTCTGCTGCTAAATCTCGTACTTTACAAAAAAAAAAAAAAAAACCGTAACCACTGCTCATTCTAAGAATCCAAACCACTTATATATCTGAAGTGTAACTAGTGTTCACTTGTTCAGCTTCAGAAGAAAGCAGAAACATGAGTCCTGTGAAGGCAGCTCAATATGCTCGAAAATCAACCGGCGGTAAATTCCCCAAGAAGCGCCTATGTACCATGGTAAAGCTTCCTCCTTTAATTTCCCTTTTAGGGCTTTGCTCCTTGTTCCATGAAACTCATCTTAGTTTGTTTCTGTTGTGTTTTGATCCTATGAAATTAAAGCCTGATAGGAAATCAGCAAAAGTAGAAAGCTCAGCGATGAAGCCTCCACCACCCAAAACCCCAGTAGTGAATACTAGTCAAGTACCTGCTTTTGGGATTGGAGGACTTGTAAGCCCTGTGGATCTTAGAGCTGGGCTTGCCCAGTATTCTGCTTCTGTAAGTTTGCACTCAAACCATCCCCTATTTGGGTTTTAGCTCATTTCACATTTCTACTTCAAATTAATCCATTGAAATGGGTATATAGTTCAAGTTTTGCATTTGCAGCTAGTTATTTCAATTTTACAGTTATTTAAGCTCCATTTGGAAATGTATTGGATCTTAACAAAGTATTAACATTTCAATCGACTAAATTGAAAGCGTTAGAAGTTTATGGTCTTGTGATAGAGCTTTTAATAGTAATGCTGATTGAATTCCCACATTCATTTTACCCGAAAATGTAGTTGTTGTTTTAAGTCTAAGTCAGTAGAATCTTAGGTTTGGTATGCACCTTGTGTTTCTTTCCAGGTTGGTGCTTATGCGGACTGGTCTGAGGCCACTGTCCAGAATTCTGCGAAAGAGCGAGAATTGGCATACAAAGAGAGAGACTTGGTCTCCAAGGAGCGAGAGTTGGCTTTCAAAGAGCGTGATTTGACCTTGAGGGAGTTGAAGGAGGTTCAGAAGGACTTGTCTAAGTGCCAATCTGAGTTGGAGCAGACCAACAAGAGCTTGGAACTGTGTAAGAAGCAACATGAGGTTGAGAAGAGAAAGTTGATTGAAGATTTGATGCAGGACTTCCAAGAACAACTCTTTATGTCAGAGAGCCAGCACTACAGTGTTGGATACAGCGATTGCTCTAAGGGTAAATGCCACAGACTTGGGTGGAGTTCGGAGCAGGTTGAAGTGTTTGCTGATCAGCTCTGCTTCGGTGACATTGAGGAGGAAGATGCCTAGCTGATGATTCCCGACTCGCATTTCTAATATTTTCGGCAAATTCTGTGAGTGACCATCTTGCTTTATGATGTTTTCGTAGAGCATATATATGTCAAAGTTTTAACCAAATTCCGCCCTCTAGTCGTGATCATGTTTGTTTAGAGAAATTGATCCTCCATGTACAAAATGTTTACGAATAAGTGGTAAGACTTGTTGAATTTCACATGTACTTCACATCTCCGATTTTGGTGATGGTCACAGAAGTTGCACATTCTAGGGTAAATCTTGGCTAGTATTGAAGTTAATTTATCAGTGCCTTGGTGAAGCTAGCTTGAACTACATACAAAAGATGCAATCAATAATATCTTTCAATAACTACATATTTAAGCTAGAAACTTAGTGCAAAGATAGCTTAATCCAAAAGTCCCATATTCAGATAGTTTCCTATTTTCAAAATAGAACATCTTTCTTGTTCGTTCCTGTCATTCGTGTTTGTTGCTAGATTCAGAATTGAATTCCCCTTCGATTTTCTGCATGCCATTGCCAGTCTATGAAGAAAGTTAATTATTACCAGATTAAGACTACTTATATAGGTAATGGTATTTAGACTAATTAGACATAACCTCTACTTCTCTGTTCAAACGTAACACCTCTTCATGTGACCTGAACAATAAGAAGGCACAGATACAATATGTAAGCTCATATTGCCAAGTAGAAAACCACGCTATTTGACAACACAAATACTACCCTAAATCCGAAGGAACGGCCGAAAATAAGAGCAATATATAGATATATGTACTATTTGGTGGCAATGTTGTTGCACAAGCATCTGGAGATGTTTCATTCGAACTTCCAACTCCGATTTGGGTACTTCTCTATTCTCTAACAGCATCCTCATCTCACTGACAGCTTGTTGAACTGTTTTTACTTCTGAGTTGATTCCATCATTCATGAGTGAATTAAGTCAGCTTTATATTCAAAGAAGAAGTAAATGAATTGAACTCATCGGATACAGCTAGAATGCAACATTAATATATGATTACGTACCTTATTGGCAAGTTTTGATCATATTCATGTCCATGACTTTAAGCAAGTCTCAGCCGAGTGAAGCTTTGTGGAGTGAAGAAGTTACCGACGCGTGGATTATATAGAAAGTAGGAAGGGTAAAGCTTCTGCAGTTCTGCTAGAAACAAGCCACTGTGTATGGCTGTTGTGTAATTTTGAAGTGATTGACATGACCGTAGCACAGGTCAAGCTTCTTCATCGAAGCTACAGTGTATGGCTTTGAAAGAAACTATCACGTACCACGTACTCACGTACACTAGAGTTTCGTAGACTGCTGTATGAACTCCTCTACCTTTTGCTTTGATTTTGGTCCAACAAATAAAACTCACACCAACTGATATAAAGCAGCTGAAAGAAGGAATATAATTGATGCACAAATTGAGCTTCTGTATCCTCTCTGGTATCGGTTTTGGTCTGTAAATCTTTCTACTTTTGGACTCACACCAAAAGATGCAAATGAGAAACATAAAACAGAACAAATAGTAACAGACTGAAAATTCAACAAGCTCAAGTCTCAACTGCCTCAACGATCCATATTGACGTTTTGGAAAATTGTTACATGCAGTTTCAAGGTTGCCGAATCCCTTGCCCCTGCAGCACTACATTGAGACATCTTTAATTTTGTTTGTATCTATCAAACATATCAGAGATGGATTATTGTTCAAGATTATGAGATCCGACTCAAAACTAACTGCCACCATGTCAAATTTTTCTTTTCCTTTTCAGAGGTCTCCAGTTCAGTAGTATATATGATAATCCCTCTTTGTGTTGCCCTCCTCCCTTCTTGGTAGTTCCACAGTTCTTCTGTCACATACCAACCACTAGGATTATACTCATTAAATTCCATTAGTGCCGTTGTGACTGCCTTGTACATTACACCATCGCCCTCTATACTCCTCAATTTTTCATCTTCTACGTCAATGATTTCCTGCACTCTCCAAATATAGCAGAGCAATAACAAATAAGCCAGTCTCATCAATAATAATATCTAGCCGTATGTGCTTGATTAGTTAAAGATATCTAACCTGCCGATTTCCACGTTTTTCCATGCTTGTCTTGAATGGATACCAGCTTGGATCACCAAGATATTCCTGCCACACAACGAAATGACTCTTGCATAGCAGGATGCTCTTTCTTGTATAAAGTTGCAAAAGGTGCGATGTCAAGCTCCCCAATTCTCTTCACACCAATAAAACCATGATCATCCAGTCCCTGCATCGCATAAAAGTACATTCGATCAAAACCAATTGCAGTAGTACAAGACCAGACACTACAGTATTTCCCAATCTGGAGTTAACTGAAACATAGATGCATTCACTACAATTTTGTGTTTACGCAAATAAACTTAAAAAAAATCCTCAAACATACATTGATTAAATCCTTGCGAGCCTCCTGCAGTTCAGTGTTCCTTTTACACTCCATAACAGATAGTGTAGTATTAAGAGCTTCTGAATCTTCCAACTCAGCTTTTAAATCTTTCAACTCAGCTTCCTTCTCCATTAATTTTTTCCGAATGTCATCCACCCCCTCGTTAGTGTATTCCTCCTTCACACTGAGCTGTTGTTCCAATTCAACGATAGTTTCAAATACTCAATTAAATTTTTGTCAAAACTCCTAGTATATCTACTAAATTGAAACGAATCTCTTGTTCTGACAAGTTTTTACCCACTCTCATTCTCTGCAGTTTTAGTTGCTCCATAAGACATGATATTCCCTCTTTCAATGTTACCTTCCTCCCTTCTTCAAAGTTCCATAATTCCGATGCACTCTTACCATTGGTATTATAGTCATTTGATTCCTCAAGGGCAGTCGTCACACCAATAGAAGAACAGATTCTTGATTCCCTAGTCCCTAGTCCCTGCACTGCCCAAATGTTATGATCCCACATAATGTAAATGCATTAACTTAAGTGGATTCTACGTGGATCCTCCACCCAATTAAGATTCAAGTAACGTGCATCAGAACCTAAAAACAACACACAGAGAAAGATGTTTCATAGTAACTAGCTTGTATTTGGAAAAAAAGTATATGTTCTGGGAAACAAACTATGCCTGATGTATAAAGGGATGAAAGCATGGGATAAATCATCCTTTAGCTTGTAGTATTCTAGTATAATATTCTAAAAGATGAAAAGAAGTTGTTGTATACATACATTGATGAACTCTTTACGAGCCTCCTGTAGTTCGGCTTCAATATGATCATGCTTCTCTTGAAGCTCCTTCCTTTGGGATTCACTCTTACCTAGCTTTTCCTTGAGCTCATTTTCTAGAACTTCAGATTTTGATTAGTCTTCTTTCTCTACGAATGTCTTTTCAAGATGGTACCCTCCATTGATCAAATCATTGCCAGCATTTCTCTCCTTGGGAATAAAGGTATAGTAACGAGAACGTACTTCTGCCGACTCTTGTTCCATCTTCTTTAATTTATCCAAAACTACATTCATTTGCTCATGTTGGAGATCACAATGGTTGAGCACTCTATTCAATTTCCTATAAAGCTTCTCATTATGTTCCTGCATTGATTCACCAAAACAAAAATTCCAGCTCATCCATGTATGTCAGATTGATTTATCAAAATCTCGCAGTTTGGACGACAAACGAAACTGAAAATGGAAAATAAGAAACCTTTTCCTCTTGCTACCAGATTAAGCATAGGCATCTAAGCCAATAGACTAGCCAACAAAACAAACGATCATTTGATTAAGTTTGAGTAAGAAGGTTACAATACCAAATTTTTGATTCGGGTGGTCTCACTCTCTTGATGAACCACATAAAGTTCACCTTCTTCTCTTCTCCTTGGCTCTCTGGTCTGAGCGGCACTGTGCTCATTCTTTTCGGGAAGCTCCTTATTTTCAGCTTCACTTTTTTCAAGTTTTTCCTTGAGCACTTTATGTTCACAGCTCATAAGTTGAAGCTTTCTCTTCAAATCAATTATTTGAGCTCCAGAGCTTGACAAAAGTTTTCCCTGCTTTAAGAATGCCTCTCCAAAAAGATGACGTACATTTCGTTGCATTTTCTCTAATCATCAACAAAAAGAATAAATATAAGTAAAGCAGCAACCCTCTCTCAAGTCTCAAAGCCAAAACAATAGCAACTTCATCTGTAAATTAGAATCAGACTAACCAACATCAACATCTTGGTGATGATACTCATTCGGATCATCTATTCATTGGCATATGTCAGACATATCAAAACTGCAACAATAGAAAACAGACCAGCTGGTTAAAAAACACAATCTCTCTTCACTCACAAACAATCAAACATATACACAAATTAATGTCCTTCCTGCCTAATTTCTGAAAATACGATTCCGCAGCAAGCAAAACAGTAGAGTTCATTTTCAAGACAAACAAAAACAGCGCATATGAAAGTAGCTATAGAGTGAACCGTACTTGTGATGAATGCCCAAGGACAGTTAATCACCAAGGCATGTGTATGCGCAAAGACACGTGGCACCGGATGGCTAGGGGGATCGGGCGGGCGGGGATCATGACCCGAGAGAGTGGGTGTCTTTTCTTTTTGTAATATATCGAAGATTGCTATTAATTAATAATTCATTTTTACCTAGATTTTTGTAGGAAAAACAATAGCTCCTGCTCATCAGTTTTCTAAATAAATAATTATAGATTTCTCGACATTTCACAAACAATATAGATATACCGTTGGAAAAATATCATATTTTGAACGGAGATATCATATATGAGGGATTCTAAAAATGGATATATGAAGATGTAACGGATGATAGATAATAGAAATGAAAATGTGACACAAATAAAATAGGAAAACTAGATAGAAAAATCCGAAGATCTATTTTGTAGGCGTCAACTGTTTTTGGTCTCAATAAGAGGGCCAAATACGAGCCTTCCAATATAACACAATACAAGCAAGATTAGTGCTAGTTTATCCTGCCAAATATGACCAGTTCAGTTTCCTACCAAAGAAAATTTCAAAGTAGTAGCATCAACAGTAGCCGCATAGCAACAGACAACCGCTCTCGAACCATTCTCCATCTTGTATGTAATGCCTAGAAGAAATAAAGCACATCCAAATCAGAATATGTGTATATCAAATAGGAATTAAAGTTCAGAATCAAAACAACAACAGTAATTATAGGTCAAACCACGTTAAAAGATCATATGCTAATCATGATTCTAAAAATCATGCAAGTTGATGCAAGTTACTACTTTCTGGATAGACAAGTTGAAAGATAGTTCTCACTATATGATTGCTATATTGTAAGTAGAATTTAAAAACTTGCCTTCAAACACCATATGGTCTTCTCCGACTTTTAAGCGTTTTCCACTGCTTCAGAATATAATTTGCTCCCTCTTTTAGACTGGCCTTCCTTCCATCGATCTTTGAAGTTCCATAGCTCTTGTACTGAATACCGTCCACTCGGATTATATATATTCAGTTCCATCAATGCAGTTGTCACTGCCTCGCACGCTTCATCACCGAGCTCATTCTTCAAACCAGCCAGTTTTTTGTCTTCTTCATCAATAATCTCCTGCACTGAGCAAAACAATGTAACTCAAGGGACAGACAGCTCGTAGCACTTGGATAACAGACTTTCCCTCTGCGGGAAATGAGGGTGATGAGAATAATATTGACAAAATTATCAGAAAAGAAAAGGTGCCAATTGCAAGTTCAAAGTGTCGGCCACATGTACTTTTCTTCAATAAGAACACAAGAGCTCAAAATTACAGGCAATCCTGAATAATAGATCAAAGATATACAGCAGGAACAACAACAAAAGAAGTTAGTTCTATACCTTCGAATGCCCTTCTGTATCAGTGATGATCTTGAATGGATGCCAGTTTGGATCTGCAAGATACGACTCCCACAGAGAGGACACCTCCAGTGTCTTCACTCTTCCGGATATCTTTCCCTGATAGCACTCAGAAATAGTTTGACATCAAGCTCTCCCATTCTCTTGACACCAATGTTTGGACGAGTATTTCCTTTGCTCTGGTTAAACAAACTCCACAGTCCCTGCAAAATATGACATTAGACTTCCAGAACATGACAGAAGTGTTGGTCTGCAAGGATAACTATCACTAAATCGTATAAAACTTTAAAGCATGAAGCAAACTGTATCTGTTTAAATAAATCCAACAACTACGAACCCATAGCCAACATTCTTCACTAAAAAGTATAAATACAGGTTGTATTTGGGACAAAAACCAAATCACTGGCTGCTGTACATGTATTAGCATTACAAAATACAAAACTATATTCTTTAAAACTATTATCCATCAGTTCTAAATAATTTGTTCTGTATGAGGCATATGGAGGTGTATATTTACTATATAACAAAGTTCATACACTATTGCTAAACTGTTCCTCCTACAGTGACCAGG
Source organism: Geum urbanum (assembly GCA_946800695.1). Lineage (NCBI taxonomy): Eukaryota > Viridiplantae > Streptophyta > Magnoliopsida > Rosales > Rosaceae > Geum > Geum urbanum. The sequence goes on from OX327006.1 coordinate 9,798,230, forward strand.
TCTCACGTGTGAAGCGTGCGGGAAACTGAATTTACTATATAACAAAGTTGATACACTATTGCTAGAACAGTTCCTATACGTGTGAGGCGTGCGAGGTGAAACGTGTGAGTGAGAAGCCGTGCTTCCTTCTTCCATCAATTGAACTCGACCAACTCCACTTCTGATCAAAGCCAGCTCTGTCTCAGCCCTTCCTCTCTCAATTATTCTTCTCTTCGTTTCAATTTCAGCCGTCCTCTTCTCTTTCTCTCTCTCCTCTCACTCTTGCTATAATCTCATACCTCTCTGTTGAAGTTGTATATGATTTTGTGATGTTTGATCGATTCAGTTGAAGGTGATCTACTAAATCGATCAGTTCAAATGGGGAATCTCTGAGAATCAACAAGTGGTGGTTTCGCCTATTGCGATTCATAGTGGAAGCCGCTTACTCGACCCAATTTGGTCCTCTCATCTGTTTCGTTGTAGCTGCCTCACCCAGAAATCAAAAGGTAGTTTCCGATCTCTCTCCCTCTCAATCTCATACTACCGCCGCCGATTCATCATGGTTAGAGTTTTAGATCGATTCTGAGTTTGAGATTTGGTTGGTTTTTTTTTCAATAGATCTGTTCGCGATCGATTTTGTCTATGTTTCATTTGATTTCATTGTTCGTCTTTGTATGATTCCGATGTATGTGGATCAGGTTCTCATTTTTTTCCATTCTCCAAGGTTCAACCCCGAAAGAGAAACAGAAGAGAGCAAGGACCTGGTGGATGTTTTATTGGATGTACAGAAAACACTCTGCTGACATGCCTCTCACAATGGATAATATCAAGGCTATAATCTTGGTCAGTATAGACTCTTTGATGCTTTCTATTATATTCCTTCACAGCTATATTTAATTTCAAATGAGTTGGACCAAAAATCAGTATCAATGTCTGTACCTACTGATGCAGGACATATTTGCTGCAGGAACGGATATCGATACAACATTCATCACCCTTGATTGGGGAATGACAGAGCTTTTGATGAATCCCCAAGTCCTGGAAAAAGTACAAGCTCAAGTACGCAATGTTGTTGGAGAAAGAAAAGCTTCTCGATAGTTAGTGGTAAGTAGGACCAAAAGTTTCTATTGACTCTATTTCTCGAATCATTTGCGTTTAGTGAACCGCTATGGCACATGAATTAAGTGTGATTAAAATTTGGTTTAGTTTTTCTTTTAAATTCCAATTTAAAGAACTGGGATTCAACTAATGGTTTTTGCATAATGTTTATTTTTATCGTGCTCATCATCTATGGGATATATATATATATATATATATATATGCTAACTGCAGGGAGCTCCCCCTATACTATTTGTCGTGCTTGCCCCATTTTCAATATACTCAAGTGTCATGTGGAATTTAAGGGATCAAATGAAAATGTATTGGTTGATGTAAGTAATCACAGAGCTTTATATTGATTAGCTGTCTACAAAAATTTAATCAGTTCAGATCCTTTAACATTAATTGGTGAAATTTTGTTTCTTGGATGCTTTTTTGCAGTTAGTAGGCCTACCATCTAATACTGCTGAATGCAAACAAACGATCAAAGGGGAGAGACTACGGAATTGCAGAACAAAACTTATGACTTAGGGAGTCATAGTTTCTATCTCTTTGCTTTTTGGGTTTGTGGGTTGCAGGGAGGTCTACATCTTCTCCAGACTACGTAACAAAGCTATCAGGTAAGGTTCCTCTCGATGTAAGTACCACAAACTTTGAGACTATTCTAATGATACGGTTGTGTTATTTTCATAAAGATATGAGTTTTTATCTCAGCTTTTGTTCCTGGGTGTGTTTGAAGTTGAACAATGCAGCTTTTGATCTTTCAAATGGTGAAATTGTTGATTATGCTTCTTATATACTTAAATATACTACTATAGGTTACCAAGATTCGGTGGGGTGAATATGTTTGATAAAAATGAATGGATGAATTGTAGTTTTTGGGCGCTTATAGTTCTGTTATAGATTCAATTTAGTTATGTTTCATTTGGTTAGTAAGCTACAAATGAGAAGTCAAGCATATCTTTAGTTATGTATGCGTTATTCAAGCATATCTTTTTGGCCAAACATTAGAAATTGATTCTGGATATAATGATAAGAATACTATAATTACTCAAGACACATTTTAGCCCACAGTATTACTAGAGAACCTTCTTCTAAAAATTACAATTCCTTGAATTTTAAAATCTCTATCTCAATTCAGTAAGTACTATAAGAATACTACTTATTTTCAGTTTTGCAGATTTAGTTCTAATTCTCCTATTTTGATGTCCTTATAAAAAATTAAAAACAAAATCTCCTCTTTTTATTCTGAGCCGGTAATATTCCTAATCCCAATTACATTTGCAATAAAATTAAAGGGGGGGGGGATTCTTTTTTCAAATGTATAACTTTGGCCTTTGGAATGTTGATGTGTAGATTTGAATTGGAGATGGCAATCCAAGGAAGAAATATAAGAAGTAGATGCACGAAATGGAGGTTTACAAACACTAGCTAGAGAGGAATATGCCATTCGGTATCGAGGGGTAATGAAACTGCAAAGCAGAAGGCCTTTATATTGCTAAAGAAGGTAAAGAACATAATTATCGATTATTCTCACTGCAAAATCTATTCAATTTATTGAAAGAGTGATTTACTGTTGCATGCTATTTGAATACTATTCAATTTGTACGCAACTACAAAAAAAAAAATTTGTGAAGAAAAAAATGGAAAGAAAAAGGCTTGATGATCCCAACAAGCCCCAAGATGCATCATCTTCCCATCTATGTATATATTTGTATAAATTCCAGGAACAAGAAGATGAATTTTTCCAAAACTTGAAAGTTGAACAAAAACGTCTAATTGATTAAATTTTGTAACAGTTCAGCCGAATGAAATATTGTGTCAATTCGTATTATGTACAGCTTATGATGATGTACAATTTCTTTTTAAAAATTAAGGGCAGTGTGGTAGATGTATAGTTTCTGTTCTCCTGAGTTCAACGTCTCGAGGGGTTTTTTTATTTCTAGGGTTTAGGGACAGTTCCAATTTCTTGAAAACCTGGTGCTAGAACTGTAAACTCATAATCAGTAAATATCCAAAATGACAGATCAAAATGTTTGGATTTCTTACAAGGACATGAAGGTACATCAAAAACATTAAAAATCCACCTTCTTATGTAATATATTGACATGTATTTCACATCTGGACAGTGTATATAGATCCATGTATTAATCAATCAGGCTAGCTAGCACCAAATCCACCATAAGTTCTCCAAAAATTATAGTATTGCAACTTGCAATGTAATACTTGAACGTACAGTTAGTACTTTTGATATACATGTGCCATTATAATTGCTGTATCATGTTAAGTGTTAAGCCGAATAAACTAATTAAAGAGAAAACTGATATGCTAATAAGAAAATAAGCTAGCAATGTGATTTCGAAAAGAAGCAGTTTCTACAGCTTGGTTCATTTCAGTGTCCTCTATGACACAATCCTAAACTCGAGCAATATATCTGACGCTGGATATAGAGCGAGCTAGCTACCTAGCATGCATTTCTATCCACAATTGGGAGTACTACTATGTTAGAAATCATAGATGGATATATTTGGATCATGATCGATGTTATAGGACAGATCAATCTTTTGGATTTCTTCTGTATTGTTTGTGTGTCTGATGCTTTGATTGATATGGACTTTGGTGTGCGTATTGTGGAGTTAGATTCGATTCGGTTTTACATTTTGGTTTCAGAGGTTTTGGGGCTTTATTTTGCTGTGATTTTGAAACCATGTATAATTGGGTATTACATGTAATATTTGAGTGCCGTGTTGGGATTAGATCAGTTGATAGATGATTGGGTTGGTTTGGATTATATCTGCTTATGGGTCATTGGCCAAATCGATGCTGGGTTCCAATTGGATAAGTGGTTGAGAGAGGGACAATGTAATGGTATTGTAGAGAGAGATTTTGATCATCGAGTGATGGGTTTGTTCATTAAAGTTATAAGAACTTTGATTGTTTATGTTCTTCGTCTTTGTTTCCTCTCCATCTTGCTCAACTTCTAAGGTATAAGAACTGTATATATAGGAGCATCTGATTCCATATTTCTAGGGTACATAAGACTCTTCCATTACTCATCTCTACATGGAACATTTTATTACCTTCAGTCATTGCTTTATGAGTTATTGCCTGAAAGTATTACTGACATTGTGATTGCTATCAAAACAGTTAGTTCCAGACGTAGCATTTACATACAAGGATGGTCATAAGGAATTTGTGCGGAATGATCATGATGATCTATACCATATTTACTGGTTACTATTGTCTCTGGTGTCAGTGTTAATAAGGTATTCTCATTTAGATTCTATAGTCATCAAATTTCAGATACTTTAGCTCATCTTTGTCTGTATTCTGCACATATAGGTAGATGGACCTGGTAAGTTTGAGTTGGTATGTGGAACCAACATTGACGGCATCACATTTTGGGGTTTAGGAAGGCTTTTAACCAAGTGCAAGAGGTATATGCTTTATTTTGCTTCTCTATAGTGATATCAAATATATTGTACATATGTTAGTGATGTTTCCCTCTCTCTCTCTCTCTCTCTCTCTCTCTCTCTCTCTCTCTCTCTCTCTCTCTCTCTCTCTCTCTCTCTCTCTCTCTCTCTCTCTCTCTCTCTCTCTCTCTCTACATGGCCAAGTCGAAAAACAACAGCAACAACAACAAGGTCTCTTACATTTCAGTCCCTTCTCAGGTAATGAGTTCTCTCTCTGCATCTTCTCTGCAATCTCTCCTCACTTCACCCAAGAAATCAAGAAGTAGTAAAGCTAGGTTCTTGAGCTTCCTCACAAAGTACAAGAGCCCAAGTTTCTGGCTTTTCTTCCTCTTCCTCTTTGGTGTTCTTGGTATGCTCACGTTGGGCTTCAATTTAGAAACTTTGATCTCATATTCTGCTTACCCATGTACCACAAGTCAGTTCCAGGACTTGCTCTCCTCAAAAGGGCATTTGAGATCACACGAGTCAGAAAGCTCAGGTCTTTAGTGGTTTGAGCCAATCACTCCCTTTGAAGTTAAAATCAGAAGCAAAGAGTGACAAGGGAAGTGAGTTCTGGAAGCAACCGGATGGTCTGGGTTACAAGCCATGTTTGGATTTCAGTCCGGAATATGAGAAAGAGAGTAGGAACAGTGAAGAACAGGACTGAATACCTCATAGTTGTGGTTGCCGGTGGGCTCAACCAGCAGAGAAATCAGAGTGTTGATGTTGTGGTCATATCTAGGATTCTTGGAGCTGCTTTGGTTGTTCCCATTTTGCAAGTCAATGTCATTTGAGGAGATGAAAGGTATCTATCTATCTGTCTATTTTCAGCATTTAATTTCTTATTTTATTACTTTATATGGTTGCTAAATTATGCTCAATCACTATAGTTCCTCAAATTCTTTCCATTAATGAGGAAAACGGCTTCCTGATATAGTTATTAGTGTTGTATGTATAGCCCTATGACACTGACTATTGTTTTCTTTTATGTGAATGATGATGAATGCAGTGAATTTTCTGATATATTTGATATGGAGCACTTTAAGAAAGTTCTCGCTGATGATGTTCACATAGTTTCTTCACTTCCATCAACACATATAATGACAAGGCCAGTGGAGGAAAAACGGACTCCTCTTAATGCTATCAAAACAGTTGGTTCTTGACGCAACATTTACATACATGGATGGTCAGAAGGAATTTGTGTGGAATGATCATGATGATCTATAGCCCTATTTACTGGTTACTATTGGCTCTGGTGTCAGTATTAACAAGGTATTCTCATTTAGATTCTATAGTCATCAAATTTCAGGTACTTTAGCTCATCTTTCTCTGTATTCTGCACATATAGGTAGATGGACCTGGTAAGTTTGAGTTGGTATGCGGCAACATTGATTGTGAAGGTCCATCTACCTATAAGTTTGAAGTTCTGCGTTAAAATTATTTCCACCCGCGCCTCGCGCGCGGGCTTCCCTCCTAGTATATATATATCATTGAACCAAGTACTAGCCCGCTAAATGTGCAGCGAACTAAATTTTTATCAGCATTGCAAAACCTTCGCACATAAATTTAAGGCTTTCGTTAATCTTTATCTGTGCATCTCAGATATAGATACACTAGTTCTGTATTTTGTGTATGGAGATATAGTTCAATGAACCAAGAAACAGTAAAATCAATGACACAAGCAATGGACAAACAAAGGGGATCAAAGATTACATACATTGATTAGCTCCTTGCGTGCCTCCTGCATCATTATTTCTGCGCTCCTTGACCACAAGCGTTTGATGAAGTGCTTCTACATCGGCATAATCCTCCTCCTTCTCTTTTAATTTCTCTTTAATTTCCTCCATCTTCTTCTTGGCATCCATATCGTCATCATCATCCATGTGTTCCATAGTATTTAAAGCACCTTTCATCTGCTCTAACTCCAGTGCTTGTTTGGTCTCCAGCTCCTTTTCCAATAGAATGATTTTCCGGCGAAAATCCTCCTTTTGTTTCTGCATTTATCAAAGTCAGAGTATCAGGTACTCATTCATCCTAATTCATTAAGAGTCAGAAGTAAAACAATGGAAAGCAAACCTTTTGTTCTTCTGCCAGGCGTAACATATTTTCATCAGCCTTTTTCTGTTCCAGGGTAGCCCTTTTATTCTTAAAAAAGAATGACACTTATCAGCTAATAATTTGCATTTTGCAATAACACAAAAGTACATATCAAACAATCAGATTATGAGGCCCCCAAGATTAGTCAAAACAGAGCAGTAAGCAATTAAATACACTAATACAGCCATGATGAATACATGAAAATAATAATATCAAACATATCATAGTGATGTCAGATTTGTAACATCTGAAGATACACATTTTCTTTACAGCTTAACAGCTCAATTAGAAGCAAGTACGACAAGAGATACAGTTTCCAATTTCTTAATCTAACTAAATAGCAACAGTTTTCCGAATAATATTTATTACTCAAATCAAACACTGTATAAGTGGTTTAGCAAAAGATGTACGGTAACTAGATTTCCTTTTTTGTTCTTTGGTATTCTATAATCTATACTTGTTTGTCACATCCTCTTACTCGTCTGACTTATCTCTTCTCATTCAAGCATTATAATTTCCAAGGTTAACACTCAAACTTTTTAGTTAGATCAATTTCAAAATGGCTTTGATCAAGAAATAGTTACACCAAACTGCAAACGTCAATGGAACAACCCAATGTATCCAAACAGACCTAAGTTGTTCAGTAGATGAGAATAATAATATTACCATTTCCCTTTCATGATGGAGTTTCCTCCTCTCACTATCGTTTGGGGCCCTGCGTTCTCGCAGCTGCTTCTCACGGTGCTCAAGCTCCTTCTTTTGAGCTTCCAACTGCGATGCTGCTTTCTTATGGTCACTCAAAATTTTGCTGAACTGTTCTTTTTTCAGTTTTTCCCTTTTGTCTCTTTCTAACAGCACAAATTGAAAATTGAAGTAAGCTACCAGAAAAGTCTAATGACCAATAAATTCAAATTCCCACTGATTTAAACAGGGAGACAAAAAATGAAATCCAAAAGTGCCAGTTATACAAAGTTAAAGTTGTTTTGAGCATACCATCATTGAAAGCTTTGAGTATCGCATCCCTTTCAAGAACTACCTTGTTTAAGGAATCAGTAGTCTTGCGACTTTCATCTTGCATTTGTTCAAGATGTGAACTCTTTATCTCCAAGGTGTTCTTAAGATTGGTGACAAGATTTATGGTTTTTCTTTGTTCCTCAGCTTGCTGACCAGAAACAGTTTTCAAGTCTCCATTTTTGTGAAGATAATCACCTACAATGGTTTTTAATTGGCAATCATCATCTCGAGCAATCCATCCATATAACTGATCTCCTTTATTCTTGAAAAACTCATAGTCCCTTTTTCCATGGCGATCTACTTCAAAACTCTTCTCAAAGGACATCCCATTTTTGAACCCTTCCCAATTTTTTTCGAACTCAAGGATTGCAAAACCAGAGTGACCCCTATAACTCCACAAGGGATGTACCCTCGCAGGGTTGAAACCTTTAGAAGCCAACTCCGCTTTTACTTTTGAACCACTTTCTCCAACATGCTTCCCCCCTTTTAACTCAGTCTTGATGTTGGCCAAAATACCCATCACAGGCCATACAGACAATTTTTCATCATTCGGTTTGACTGCAGGTTCTGTATGCCTTTCTCTCTTAGAGGTAGGCTGTTGAAGCTGTTACATTGTGCTGCTACTATTGTAACAGTGCAAGTGGTGTGTGAAAGCAGTTGATAGCAGTCAAGTGTCCGTGTTGATCAAGTCTTTTCATCTACTTAAATCAGCTTTTGCCGCTGTTTTCTGTTGCTGATTTAGACGGGTGAGGAGAGGTGGCTGCTCCTTATTTTATTTTTAGTTGTTGGTTCACATGGTTCACATATATGTTTTTTTTGTAGTTGTTATCAAGACCCTTAAATTATGGATCTTGGTCAAGTTATATTTAGTTTTTCCCTTGTTTCTTAGCTCGGCTATATAGCCATGTAATTTCAGTTGAATCAATATAATAGACACATATTTATCTCTATACATATTTCTTCATGGTATCAGAGCAGTGATCCTCATAGGACCTACTTCTGCCCTTCATCTGTTCATCCTCATTTTCGTTTCATTTTCGTTTCTTCTTCATCATGGAAGGAGAAAAATCAGAAAACTCATAAGGAAATCCAAACCAACGTCTATCCTTCACATTACTCAATGAACTCAACTATCTTTCTTGGTCAAGAGCTGTAACCATTGCTCTTGGAAGAAAGGGTAAGTTGAGTTTCATTCAAGAAGACAACAAGCAGCCTGCAACCACAAGTAACTCATATGATGCTTGGATTATTCAGGATCGACTTGTCATGTCTTGGCTTCTTAACTCTATAGAGCCTAAGTTAATTGATATTTTCAGTTATTCTGAAACTTCAAAAGAGTTATGGAAGGCAGTAAAGCTGCTGTATGGCAACAAGAATTTTTCAAATAAAAAAGGAGTTAATAGATATGCAACAAGGAAGCAACTCATTTGTTCAGCATCTTGGAATTTTGAAGTCAAAGTGGAATGAGCTCGATGCCTATAGACCTCATACCACTGATGCAGCCATAATCCTCAAAAGAACTGAAGAAGATAAGATTTTTCAGCTTCTGGTTAGTCTAGAGCCTGAATATGAAGATCTTAGGAGTCATCTCTTGATATGGAATGATAGTTAGGGCTATATTCTTTCTGTGGTTTGCAGCACTATCCAGCATGAGGAAGTTAGGAGGAAGGTTATGAGTACTAAAACTCACACTGGAACATCAGAGGCAAGAGTTTTTGCAGCCACAAGGCCCTACAATGGAAGGAGGCCTGACTTGAAGTGCACTCACTGTTTGAAAATTGACAGGCATGGAATTGGCCATGAACATGAGAAATGTTGGATTCTTCATCCTGAGTTTAGGCCCAAGTTCTTTGAAGATAGGAACAAGAAGAGTTTTGTGCAGAAGACCTCAACCTTCTCAAATGCTCAAGCCAATATTTGTTCAACTTCAGAAGATTTGATAAAGTTCACAGCCAATCCAATCAATCTGATCAACCAATTTGCTACATACATTCAAAAATATGGAGGCATGGATGGCCGCTCCAGTGACAACTCAATAGCCTTGCTTGGCAAGTTTGCTGGTTTCATTGTTGATTCAGAAATGGCTACAATTGATGACATTCCTGGAATGATTTGTGCCTTGTCCACTGCTTTACACATGAACAACAATCATGATGTTTGGATTGTGGATTTAGGAGCCTCAGACCATATGACAAATGATAAGTCTTTTTTATGTGATTTTCAGTTTTTTTCCAAACCTTCTCCTGTAACAATTGCTAATGGCAACCGTGTTCATGTTTTAGGAAAAGGAAAATATAAGCTTTTTTTTTAAACCAATGATTTAAGCATCTTCTTCATTCCCTCTTTTCCTTTTAAACTCTTATATGTAGGAAGATTAATCAAACTTCTAGATTATCTAGCCATTTTCTCTCCTTACAATGTTGTTTTTCAGGATCAAGTGACAAAGAAGAAGATTGGTGAAGGTTTTTATCACTACAACATTTTTTAGTATTGCCGGCGATTTTAAATCGCCGGCAATAGTTTTTCAAGTATTGCCGGCGATTTTTCCCCCAAAAATCGCCGGCAATATATATTTTTTTATTATTATTGCCGGCGATTTAGAGGAAAAATCGCCGGCAATAATAAAAAAAATTTAAAAAAAAATATTGCTGGCGATTTTTGGGGGAAAAATTGCCGGCAATATTTGAAAAACTATTGCCGGCGATTTAAAATCGCCGGCAATACTTGAAAAACTATTGCCGGCGATTTAAAATCGCCGGCAATACTAAAAAATGTGGTAGTGTATCTTAATGGTCTGTATTACATCTCAGCCTCTTCAACCTTCTCAAAAAGTTTTTTTTTATGGATTCAGCATCTCAGTAACAACTGTGGCATAAACGTCTTGCTCATCCTTCTTCAAAAATTTTATCTGTCTTGTTTCCTAATTTTTGTAAAATATCTAGTGACTGTGTAACCTGTCACATGTCTAAGTCAGCTAGGCTACCATTTCCTATCTCTCAGTATAGAACCTCTCAGCCTTTTGAACTTGTGCATTCTGATGTATGGGAACCTGCTTCCCTTGCATCCTTTGATGGCTATAGGTTCTATGTAACTTTCATTGATGATTTTACAAGAACCACCTTCTTGTATTTGCTGAAATACAAAAGTGAAGTGTTCAAGTCATTCCAAGATTTTCATAATATGGTTAAAAATCATTTTTCTTTAAACATCGGGACCTTTATATCAGATAATGGCACTGAATTCACATCCAACATCATGCAAAGTTACCTTACTGAACAAGACATAATTCATCAAACTAGCTATGTGAAAACTCCACAACAGAATGGTGTTGCAGAACACAAAAATAGAGATATTCTTGAAAAAAACTAGAGCTCTAATGCTGCAAAATCATGTACCAAAAAGATTCTGGTCTCAAGCAATACACACTGCAGCATATCTCATTAATAGCTTGCCTAGCAGTGTATTGAAATTCAAGTCCCCTCTTGAGGTGCTAAAAGGAAGGAAAATTGATATTAGTCACCTCAGGACTTTTGGCTGTGTTTGCTATGTTCATATTCAAGCTAACAACAGGGACAAATTAGAGACTAGAGCTTTGAAGTGCATGCTGCTTGGTTATTCATCCACTCAAAAGGGCTATAAATGCTACAATTTAACTTCCAGGAAAGTGATTGTTTCCAGGGATGTCAGGTTTGCTGAAAATGAGTCCTATTTTAATGCTAGTGATCATGAACTTCAGGGGGAGCTTATTTGTGAAGTTTTTCCTACACCTATTATCACTGACAGTGTAGGTACTGATCCACCATTTCCTAACCAACATACCATAGTTCAAGATGATGATCTAGAAGTTCCTAAAGCAGCTGAAGAAATTCATAACCCTGTTCAAGAAGATGTTCATGAAGTTGCTCCACCATTGCAGCCTCGCAGGAATTCTGGTAGAGATAGGAGTCTGCCTGTTACACTACAAGGTTATGAAACATATGTTCCTAAGCACCCAGTGGGAAATTTGGCAAGTTCAAAGCAGTTTTCTCAACCTCACTGTGCCTTTATGAGTCAAATTCTTCAAGAAAATGAACCAAGAAGCTTTGAAGAAGCAAATCAATCTTCTGTATAGAGAAAAGCAATGCAGGAAGAACTCAAGGCTTTGAATGACAATCACACTTGGAGCATTGTGAAGTTGCCTCAAGGACAAAGGGTTGTTGGTGCTAGGTGGATTTACAAGATCAAATATCATGCAGATGGTTCAATAGAGAGACATAAAGCAAGACTAGTGGTGAGAGGTTTCACTCAAACATATGGAGTGGATTACAAAGAGACATTTGCTCCAGTGGCAAAGATGAACACTGTGAGAGTCTTGTTGTCTGTAGCTATGAATTATGGATGGCATTTATGCCAAATGGACGTGAAGAACGCCTTCCTGCATGGAGATCTTGAAGAAGATGTGTACATGAAGCTCCCACCTGGCCATCAGCAAGAGAATGAACCTGGTGTTATTTGTAAACTTCATAAAGCTCTTTATGGACTTAAGCAGTCTCCAAGGCCTGGTATTCCAAAATTAGTTCAGTTCTTATCTCATCTGGTTTTAAATGCAGTAATGCAGATTCATCATTATTTGTTAAAAGTGGAAAAGCAAGCAAGTTAATTTTTCTTGTCTATGTAGATGATTTGATAATCATAGGAGATGACATGTCTGAGATACAAGCTCTCAAAGAAGCTCTCCATCAAAGGTTTGCAATTAAGGATTTAGGAGCTCTTAAGTATTTTCTTGGCATTGAGATGCATCAAACATCATCTGGTTTATTTCTATGCCAAAGAAAATATCTTTTAGATCTCCTAGATGAAGCACGAATGAAGAACAGCAAACCAGCTTCATCTCCTTTAGACAACAAGCTCAAATTAGATGTTGACTCCTCACCTCTCCAAGATGTGTGTATGTATCAACGCCTTGTAGGTTAACTCATTTACCTCACTATAACTCGACCTGATATCACATTTGTTGCAAGTTTGGTGAGTCAGTTTATGCATTCTCCAACTTATCATCATCTTCACATTGTGAAAAGACTTCTTCGTTATCTCAAGGGAACTATCAGTCGAGGTATTGTCATGAAAAAGCAAGGTCATTTCACTTTGGAGGGTTATTGTGATTCAGACTGAGCTGGTAATACTTTGGATAGGAAGTCTACAGCTGGTTACTGCACTTTCATAGGAGGAAACCTTGTTACTTGGAAAAGTAAGAAGCAAACTGTGGTTGCAAGGTCTAGTGCAGAAGCAGAATATAGAGCCATGGCATCCACTGCTTGTGAACTAATATGGCTGAAAACCTTGTTGAAAGACTTAGGTATCACAAGCAATGTTCCCATCACTCTCCACTGTGACAATCAAGTTGCTATGCACATTACAGCAAATCCTATGTTTCTTGAAAGGACCAAGCATATTGAAGTGGACTGTCACTTTGTTAGATATCAAGTTCAATCAAAGGTTATTGAAACTACTTACACTAGTGGACTGTCACTTTGTTAGATATCAAGTTCAATCAAAGGTCATTGAAACTACTTACACTAGGTCCTGTGATCAACTTGCAGATTTGTTTACTAAATCCCTCGCTTCCGCTCAATTTGAAAGACTCATCTCCAAGCTTGGCTCAAGCAACTCCCTTGATCCAGCTTGATGGGGAGTGTTGAAGCTATTACATTATGTTGCTACTATTGCAACAATGCAAGTGGTGTGTGAAAGCAGTTGGTAGCAGTCAAGTGTTCGTGTTGATCAAGTCTTCTCATCTACTTGAATCAACTTTTGCTGCTGTTTTCTGTTGCTGATTTAGATGGATGAGGAGAGGTGGCTGCTCCTTGTTTTATGTTTAGTTGTTGGTTCACATCGTTCACATGTTTTTCTTTGTAGTTGTTATCAGGATCCTTAAATTATGAATCTTGATCAAGTTATATTTCAGCTTTTTCCTTGTTTCTTAGCTCGGCTATATAATCATGTAATTTCAGTTGAATCAATACAATACACATATTTATCTCTATACATATTTCTTCATAGGCTCTTATATCTCAACTACAGATTCAGTAGCTCCTTCTATCATGGGTGCACAATCTCTAGTCTGTCTCTTACGTGAACAGTCACTAGGCTCTTCTAGTTTGACTGCAGACTCTTTGCTTCTTCTCTCCTGGATGCTATAGTGCTGGGAATTTCTACCCTGTGTGCAGTTTCTAACCGATTCTCCGCATCTAGATATTTATTTACATAGCTCTTCAATGCCCAGTGCTTTGCTTCATCTTTTATACCCCTGCTATGTGAGCCTCTACTGATAAAAGTTGGCTTAGTCAATAATTTTGTCTCCTTTCATCATGACAAAATGGACATCTGTAAGAGCATATGCACTCATATAGCACCTTCTATTGGGATAGCACCTTCTATTGGGATAGCACCTCCTATTTGAGGAGGTGCTATCACTATTCATCTAATAAGAGGTGATGTTCCTGTTTTTCGTGCAGCGGTGTAAAAAATAGCACCTCTTATTACTATTCATAACTTATAAAATTTAAATTGTTTATTTCTCGATAAGATTTTCAACCAATAAATAGGTGACACGTGTCATTATCGTTTAAATAATGTGACCATATTTCCGGTAAGATTTTCGACCAATAACGAGTAGAAACGTGTCATTCTCACAGTACGTTACGTCTAAATAATTGAATCAAATTTCTGATAAGATTTCCGATCAATCACGAGCTGCCACGTGTCCACTCCACGTGTCACTATTGTTCAAATAATTGAAGAAAATTTCTGATAAGATTTCTGATCAATCAAAATGTGCCACGTGTCATCATCTTCAGACATAAGATGATCTGAATTTGGCTATAAAAATCAGCAATTGATCATTGTATTCTCACACCATCTCCAATTCACGTGCTATTCTACCCGTACACACATTTCTTCAAATATTTCCTCACATTCCCACATCAGTAAGATGAATCCTTTCGATTTGTACAATTTTATCACAAGGAGGCAACAACAACGTGAGCAAAATGCTGAAGTTGCTAATGCCATCGTCACTGACGCGGTCATAGTAGCTACATCGTTCGATGATGAACCCCCTCGCCGCAGTCGAAATGAAGAAAGGCATATGGAGTCAAGGGGACAGAATCTGATGGAAGATTACTTCATCGAACGCCCTATCTTCAACGAGCAAACCTTTCGTCGGAGGTATAGAATGAGTACGAACTTATTCAACCGTATAATGACTAATCTCTGCAACCACGACCAATTTTGGCATCAAAGATCAGATGCCACTGGAATGCTCAGCCTTCTTCCCCAACAAAAGAGACCGGTGCTCTTCGAATGTTGGCGTACGGCTCAGCCGCAGATCAGTGCGCTGAAATCACAGGGATGGGTGATTCAACAACACTAGAATGCATGAAGAAGTGGTGCATGCAAGTGTACGAGATCTACGGTGGCATTTACCTCCGCGCTCCAAATGCAGTTGATCTCACTCGACTTCTAAGGAGGGGAAGATCTCGGGGATTCTCTGGTATGATTGGAAGCATCGACTACATGCACTGGGAATGGAAAAACTGCCCAACAGCTTGGCAAGGGGAATTCTCGGGCCGGAAGAAACGACCCACTATTATCTTAGAGGCCATGGCTTCATATGACACGTGGATATGGCACAGCTTCTTCGGGGTACCTGGAGCACAAAATGATATCAACGTGCTCCACCAATCGGATATATTCAATTCGCTCCTTGCCGAAACAAGTCCGCAACAGAGTTTTAAAGTCAACGGTATGACATACCACAACACTTATTATCTAGTCGACTGAATATATCCGAGGTACTCCTCGTTTGTCAAAACAATTCCCAATCCCCAGGAGCTACCACATAAGTTGTTCGCAAGAAAACAGGAGGCATACCGCAAAGACGTGGAGAGGTGCTTTGGGATCTTACAATCTCGTTGGGGAATTATTCGTCATGCGGCTCGGTGTCACCGGCCACACATCAGTATTAAAAATGATCATGTTGGCTTGCATCATAATGCACAACATTATTATTAAGGAAGAATTTGTGGAGGACTAATTTGAGGAGAACGACGAAGAAGATCTACAAAACCTAGCCAGCGCTTTCGCTAGTTATGATGGGCCAGTTGATGGTTCAAGTAATCGAGTTCCTTTGGAGCCAGTTGGAAGAGAGGGCCTGAATGAAGAACGGTTTCGTGACCTTGTTGTGGATCTTCAATCTGCTTATATCCATGGAGAGCTTCAGAAGGATTTGGTGAAACACAATTGGTTTATTGAAACTGGCGAATATATCTAAATATGTTGTTTTTATTTAATGTGTTTGAATTTTATATTGTTTGAATTTAATGTACTTTATTTTTTTGTTATGTGTTTGAATTTTATCTCAATAACGAAACCAACATTTTTATTTCTTGAAAATTAAAATTACATAATGACAAGCCAATCCTAAATTTATTATAAAGACAAACTAATTAAACTAATCACTAAAATTAAGCGGGCGGTAACAGTTTGAAAATGTTGCAGCGCTATCTTCCCCTTCATTGTCATCCACTTTCTTAAGGATGTCTGCTTTCCTCTTCGAGAAATATCTCTTTGTGTTTGGGGTCAAAGCATTCATATCCATTGTCATGATCCTTGTTTCTTCAGCTAAAGCCCTCAAATTGAAGTCCTCGCGTTGGAGGGCGAGTGTCTCTTTGTGTAAACAATTAATTCATACCGTTATATTGAAAAGTAGCCATTTCAGTTGAATTTCGGCCATTGGATTGGATTTTCGATTCAAAATCTACGGTTCAGATCAACTTTATCGTTCTGATTTTTTTCTGCACCGACCTGGACACGTGGCGGCTTCCTATTGGGCCACATGTCCCCACAGTAAAATAAATAAATTCTTACTGGCGCGTGGGTCCCATGCGCCAAAAAAAGGGAAGCTGGCGTCACCCACGTGCGTGGGGACCACCAGCCTACTCGAGCTGCTCGCCGTGCTGATCGAGCTCGTGCTGGAGCTTCGAGCTGTGGTCAACAGTCGGTCGCCGGGGGGAGGAAGCATCGCTGCACGCCGTTTGGGCCGGCTCGTGCTGTCGTCGGCGGGGGCCACCGACTTTTGAAGGCTGCTTGTGCTGTTTTTCCGATCCAGTGTACATGCTCTAAGTTGAGTTGAGTTCTTCACTTTGTAACTACCCTTCTTTAATTCATTATAATACTTGTCCATATAATCTCTGAAATCAGACATCTCGAACCTGAAATGCAGACATAAAATCTGATATTAAGCTTGTAACTCCATGTAATTTCATCTCCTGTAAGGTACAAGTTACTCAATTTGAAAAAAACATCCTACCAGTATATATCCAAGCTGTTGAACCAAACAAAGAACAAACAAAACTACACATTTGCATCCAACCTCTGTAATCTAATAATTCAGTGATTCTTGTCTTGTCCTTGCTGAAATTAGTAGAACATCACTAACACGATAAATCAATATAATTTGTGAAGCATATATATTTACTCCAAACAATTATTTTGCAACAGACTTAATAAAAAAAAACTAAATAACCACAATATTCAAAGAGCCAAAATTTCCTCTACTCCTCTGTTTTCCTTAAGAACCAAACGAAGTCAAATCACTAGTCAAGGTTCAATAATGAACTACCTTATGCTCTAACCGACGACAATGCGAGAAGCGCGGCGGCGATAAAGCGAAGAGCGAGAATGTGTTGTGTGGTTTTGAGAATGGGAATTTAGGGTTTCTAGAGAGAGATGGAGAGAATTTACCAAGTGATTGACGGAAAGATAGAGCTCTCTATGAATTCATTTCGAGACCAAAAAAAGACCCGCGCTTTCATTCTCTCTCATTCTCGATTTTTTACTTTTCCTTTTTCGCTCGTCAATTTCAGGAAAGATCTTCGCGAGTGTGGAGGTTGAAATAGTACTCGCTGTTTGCGACATGCGATTAGAGTCAAAGTTGAGGAGTATACAAGATCAAGGGACGAGGTGTGGTGCTTTTGTCTTAATCAGCTGTGATCGCGTGGGTCACAGTGGAGACGCTCGGAGAGTTGAGCATGGAGTACTGGGGCAAGAAGAGTACACTGATCAAAACTGCCAAATAGCATGTCCATTCTCGTGCCTCCACGTGTTGGCTTTCTGGCCCACAAGCCTTTGAATGACCTGGATAAATAGAAAAGGAAATCATAAATTAATTTTTTCTACATTTTTTGTTGGATTAAAGTTTGTTGTTTTGAGGAATTCACCAGAAAATAAGAGGGTATGAAGTTGGTGGAACTGTGGAAGACTTTTGGTTAAGGGATTAATTATAGGTATAAAGTTGTTTTTCCATAAACTTATTGTGTGATTTATCACATGTTCGTTTTATTACATGTTTAATTCTCTACGTTTTCATTATGAAAAATATTTCAATTTGTTATTTATATGTTATCTCTTATTATATGTCTAAATAATAATGGGGATATAGAATGAGAAAATCTAAAATAATATGATATAAGTATGAGTTGGAGGCATGAATTGTAACGGCTTAGATTTAAGTCATTTAGAAATCTTATATGAGAAAAATGTAGACTTATTTTTTTAGTTATATTTTATTATACATGCTAATGTCGAGATATTTATATAAAATTTTCATGCTCGTTGAATTTTGAATTGCATAAACGAAGACTATCAACATTACTAATCATGTGTGTGCGGTGTTTATTAATTAGCTGCTTCCGCATAGTATCTAGAATTAGAGCCTAGAGTACTTCATTTGAAATTTGGTATCTAATACAGTCGAGTTATTTGGTGTTTAATCATCCTTACCTGTCGATCAGAATATTGATTTTCTAGATTGTCTCTATGCCTTGAACAGGATAGCTACTTCAGTCGGATTCTCACTATTCATGACAGTGTGCGTTGGGTCTTTACCGGTGAAACTACTCTCTTTTTCTTTTGGAGTTTTGTTGAACTGATCAGGATATTTGTTTGATCTTCGAAGGTTTTATTTTTTATCTCTTGTTCTTTTTAGGGCATTTACAATATTGTCCTCTGTTTTATTCATTCTATCTTTTATCCTTTCGTAATTTTTTTTCTTTCGTGATTATTTTGGGGTTTTCATATTTTAGTATGTTGATGACACCAAAGAGGTGCTTCTCTCTATTGTAGTAGAGATCAGAGCATCTCCAACAGCTTGTAAATTAAAAAAAAATCATTTTAGAGAAAAAACACTCATTTTCAGCTCCAACAGTTCTAGCTTGTATATTTTCTTGTATTCTACATAAAATGAAAAGAGTAAATAGAGAATCCTTGTATCTATAGAAAACTCAAAATTTGTATATCCATCTATAAATTAAACCTCTAAAATGTAATGTTTTCGTATGTTTTCTCTCTCCTTTTTCATTTTTTTTCCATATTTGTCATTCTCTTTCATCAAATTTAATACATCTTATGACTAAATTAAATACAAACTTAATAAATAAAAAATTATATTAGAATCAATAAATTATAGAGAAAATTATTAAAGTTTAGAGAACTATATAGAGGTGCTGTTGGAGTTGTGGTAACTTTATTTTAAAAATTTTGTATTTTCGGAACTCCCTGCCACTAGAAAATAAAATTGTATAATAAATCCCAATCAAGCAAACCCGAAAATAGAGAATATTATGCTTTTACCTGTAAATCTAATTTATATGATCAATCCGGCCAACAGCCATCATTGTTGTCCAAGCCTACAGTGACCTCTTAACCAGCCGTCTTTCTAAGTTCTAATATGATCAATCCACATACATTCTTGCTGTCCAAACCTACAGTAACGTCTTAACCGGTACCAGCCGTGAAAGACGACAAAATTAAAACTGATCGATCAACACAACCGTACCATATACATTCCCGGCCAACAAAAATGATATGTAGCCATTGCATCAAATAATTCATCCGTCTACACCCACCACATGCAGACGACGGAGTCAAAAATCCATGTCTATGAAGCAATGAGTCGTCATACCAGAGGAAAATATGCATGAGAACTTGCCTTAGACTTAGAGGGAGAGATCGACGGCTAAAATTTTACAAAATAGAAAAAGTAAAATGTAAAATGCCGGATGATATGGTATATATGGACATATTAGAACTACTTCTGATTCCTCATTCCTGATTCCATTCCTCCAGTATTAGCTCAAAATGGCCGGATACATATATATAACAATAAGAATAGTACAAACTGCATCTAATTAATTCCGAATTTTCATTATCAACCCGGCCACGATATTTGCAATCAGGAAACTCATGCATGAACTAACGTTCTTCGTTTCATCGATATTTTTCTCCTGCTATAAGTAGAATAGGTTTGTATACTTTTCCTTCACAAAGGAGATAACCATACTTTACACACTCACTCGTCATTACTCATCACAATTAAGTCTCAACTGTCCCTTTCGTCCTCCGAATCCTTATAACACTACAGCCTTCAATATATATATTACCACTCCCTCACTCACATACACTGCCAGATTTCTCCCCTCTCCGATCCCTCTCTCACTCTTTCACACAAGTCACAATGTCCGGCGTGTTGATATTCGACAAAAACGGCATCACTCGGCTCATCACAAACCCAACCAGAGAATCCTTCGAGCAAAAAGAACGGCCGTATCCGGGTACAGCCACCGCACCCGGTGCTCGACCACGAGTCCTAATATACCCTCCCAGATAACCGGGTCATCCGTTCATACGCTGAGCTTGAGCAGCGACTGAGTGAACTCGGCTGGACTCGCTACCGGCCCAACTCATCATCATCATGCTGCTGTCGACCGAATTCGAACCTGGTGCAATTCCACCGATCCGGCGACTCGGCTCACCTCATCTCGCTCATTGACAACTTTGATCACTTTAAGTCCTTCCATATGTACGACATCGTCGTCAAGAATAGATCCTTCTTTGAAGTTCGTGATCCTGCCGCAGTATATGATTAACGTACGTACTGCATGCTTCATGATATATAATCATGCTATATTTCAATCACATTCACCGAGCTTAATTAATTTGTATAAATATTAGAACTACGTACGACCTTATTAGGTGCTGCACGGTCGAGCTTCATGATGCGTGCATTCCGTTATATATGTCTTTGTAATTAAGTTTCTATCACTTATGAGTTCTGTTTGGGCCTAAATAAAGAATTTCATTTTGGGCTTGGATGGCTGAGGTCTATGCGAGCGGCCCATTATAATTAATGGTGCTTGGCGAAAAGTCAAGTTACATAGCGTCTGCCGAGTTTCGCTAGAAGAAGACTTTGAATTCTATTAGAATTATGTCTTATTAGCTGGTTCTATGCGGCTTAGGTTTCTGTCATAACTAGTTTCGTTTTGTATAGAACTCTTGGAAGAGTTATGATGGAATTAGAAGATCTATGAGTGATTACGACACGTATGCTGGTGTTGGATTCAGACTGTGATTACAAGAGCAGAGGAATTTGACATTGAATGAATGACTGTTATTAAGCGAGTATATAAGGAGAGTGATGATCTTATGAGAAAGGCCCCCCCAATCAATCAATCAATCTTGCTATACGCAAAACAAACCTAGACTAGACGTCTCGTCCTCGAGATTTCTATCTTTCTTGCAACCAGAAAGTCTAAGTGCTTGTCACCTATCGAGTGAAAGTATTACGACTCCAAGGAAGCAAACTGCAACCGGAAAGTTGAAAAGCGGCTCACTTGTAAGTTGGGAGCTTGAATACTCAAAGGGAGCGAGTGTTCTCAACACTCTGTTAAGAGATTGCTCTGCTTTACACGAGAAAGGACGTGTGGAGTATCGATTTCAAGACTTAGCAAGAGATTCACATATCCAAGTCCTAGGTTTCTAGGCAAAAAGGACCTATTCGAGCAGGGTTGGTGCTCTCCCTGTTCTAATCGCTTAATATAGAAGTCAGGCGGCTGTGATCAGTCCATATTCCGTCGAGAGACGGTGGCACGCCAGCATACGAAGCACATACAGGATAGACCGGCCCACGCGGTTAAAACATCCGAGATAAAAGAGACTACTTCGCGAGAAGGATCTCTTCCCGAGAGATATTTTTGCATCGAACATTTTGGCACGCCCAGTGGGACATATATATCTCTTTGCATCTATAAGCGACAATTGAAGATCCTTATCGAAGGATCTATCCTCAGTGTCGCAAACATCCACAACCGGTTTACCGTGAACACACATCTACGGATATTCACCAGGCTTATGAACGGATAACAGGGCTTACACTCGAACAATGCCTGGCTGATATTCACCAGGCTAATCACTATTTGGTACTCGAACAGAAAATCGAGCAACAGGCATAGCTTCTCATCACTCAGGCCCAATTAGTTGATACAGCAACAGTTGGATTCCAGGCACTACGGGCAGAGTTAAATCAGGATCGTGAGGAGAGAGAGGCCATGGGGGCCCAGGTGACTAGTTTGGTAGAAGGTCAAGACAGACTACGGATAGATATCCTTCGCCAAATGGAAAAAGGATTAGAGGAATACCGCCGATACGCGGCGACTCTATCACAAAGGGTAGACAATGACATAGGATCTCTAACCAAATCCGTATCCGACTTGGCCAAGAAAACCAGGCACGAGGAGGCTTTTCCTTTTGCTTGGGAGCAATGGTTAAATAAGTTCTTAGATGATTGTAACATACAACTATCTAAGATGCATGAAACTTACGAGACACCGTTTCCTTCGATGAAAGATGACCCCAACGAGTGGCGTTGGCCAAAATTTTACAAACACCAAACCTTCCAGACTTTCTCTGGTGATGACGATGCAAATGCGGCAACACACTTGGCCTATTTTACTCTGCAGTTAGGCCAATTTGCTGAAGATGAAGGACTCAAACTAAGAGTTTTTGGTTCATCGTTATCAGGATCAGCCCTTGTGTGGTATACTGAAATAGAGAAGGGTTCGATCAGTGAGTGGAATGATATGGAGGCCTTGTTCATAGATCACTTTGGAACGGCAAGGCCAGAAACTAGTGTTGGAAAGCTGGCTTCCTTGAGCCAATCAGTGACAGAAAGTCCAGTCACCTTCCTGCACCATTTTTGGTCAGAGTACAATCTATGTAAGACCCCTCTGAGCAAGGAAGAGGTGGTCGAGATGGCCAAGAATGGTTTGGAGGACACGTTCCATCAGCTATTCTTAAACAGCAAGTATTACTCTCTGAATGAGTTCATCACGGCTGTGACTAAAGCTCATAGCAACATGCAAGAGAGAGATAACAGAAGGAATGCGTCCAAAGGAACGTACAGTAGTCGGACCTACGACAGGTTGAAGCCAAAAACAGTGGCTTATATTGAAGGTGTAGACGACCAGGAATCAGACTCTGATGGTGACCATGTGGGTGCTGTTGACTTATCAACAAACAAAGTTATAAAACCCCGCAAGCTCCAGAAGAGTAGAGGTCCAATCAAACTCTCAACAGTGGCTTTCACCAAGCCAGAATTTGAGAAGTACACCTATGACGCCAACATGGCTCATGAAATTTTGGACGAGTTGTTTAGTCTGCGTGTCGTCAAGGCAGACTTTGGACCACTTCCCACAGCTAAGCAGTTAAAGGGTAAGAAATATTGCAAGTTCCATGGAGCATGGAACCACGTTACCAAGGACTGCATTAAGCTTAAAGATCAGATCCAGAAGTGGATCAATGAAGGAAAATTAGAATTGGAAGGGTCGTCCAAAACAGCTGCACTAGTGGATTCCGAGCCGTTCCCTGCTCCACAGGTCAATATGGCTGAGGTAGAATGGATTTCACCTAACAGACATCTTGAGGGTGCGGAGGCCTGGAATCAATCATCCTTTTTAGCCTATTCATTTAGGATCGATATGATAGAGGATTTCTTCGATAGGCTAAGGGACATGGGGCTGATCTCTTTTTACCCAGTTACTGAGCTTCGACAATTACAGTATAAAGACTCAGCCCAGTACTTTTGCAGGTTCCACAATCACTTTGGTCATCGAACAATAATGTGTTCGACCTTGAGAGATAAAATCCAGGGTTTGATCAATTGGGAAGTGATTGTGATCAAAGACGGGGGCGAGATGGATTTTCACCCAAAATATCTTCATAGAACACCATCTCCTCCAGTTACAACTCCTCCTGCCAGTGGCACTTCTTCAAGGGGTAGTCAAACTAAACCAACTCATGTGAGGAAGAAGTCTAGACGAAGAGCTAAGAGAAATATAGCGTTTGTCCGACCTAAGCGGACTCACATAACATATGACGCGTCTTGGTGAGAGGAGATATTCAATGAGCTATGCCTAGAAGGAATAGCTGTGGTTCCTGACAATTGGGGAGCACCTGACCCACATCCTGAGGATGTTAGGGGTTTTGCCTTATTGTCGATACCACCATAAATGGGGATGTCACACCATAAGTGCTTATCGAGATCTGAAATTCAAGATACAGCAGTTGATTGACGAGGGAGTGATAGAAATAGAACAAAAGCCCTTGTCAAACTTGACCACCCCCATGCCCATGGTTGGAATGTTGGAATTGACACGTGACAAATCAAATAAAAGAAAACAGTCCAACGACCAACCAACTACTGGCGAGAATCCATCTTACACACCAAGGAATAAAGGAAAAGAAAAGGTGGATCCCAAAGCAGAATCGCCAGTAGCCCTTTGTGCACATTGTAAACTCAGAAGTGGACTGAAGATCTCTTATGAGGAACTGGCTCAGGCAGCCAAGTCTTTCCCAGAACTATTCTCGAGCACAGATCATCAGCCCCCACAAGCAAGACAAAGGGATACTCCAGCTCCCAAGCGCTCGCGAGCAACAGACCAAGCCAGTCTGGCTAAAACACCTGAGTCTAAAGTTGCAAGTACGCTCGCGAAGCCATATATTCCTCCAGCTTCAAGAAATATTACAAAGGAGGATATTTGGTACATAAGGGAGAAAGGAAAAACCGTGGAGGTAACTCCGAGCAAGAGGAGAAACCTTCAACGACGCTTTGGTAGGGCCAAGAGAGCATTGGATGCTTATGAGGCTGGCCTCATCAAAGAAGAAGACCTGGAGTTTCCTCCAGAAGTGTTGCAAAGGAGGTTGAACACCCTTGCAGCAAACCCATTGGTGGTCTTTGGGAAGAAATCTCGCGAGCCTAAGGTGAGAGCCCAAAGACCAGGGATTTTCGAACGAAACCCAGACTTATGGACTAAAGGTAAAGAGCCTGAATCTACTCAGGAGATTCATCGTGAGACTACAAAACGACAGCCAGAAAGGAGACGCCTCACCTTTGAGGAAGACACGATGAAAACAGTAGGGCTAAAGACACCCCTTAAGGGAACAGGGGGCATGCAGAAACAAGGTACTCCCAGGCCTTTGGTTGTGGAAGAACAAGCGAAGGCCCAAAAATTAATCCCTGCTCCCAAGGAGAAAACTCCACCACCACTACTACCAGCAGCCATTGATCCTATTCCTGAGGATCCAATACAGCAAGTAGCCCATCTTGAGGTCACTACAATGTCTAAAGAGGATGGACACTTGGCTGGAGATGATAACTATGACGACGATGAGCAGTTGTTAGACTACGGTGAGGACGAAGATCTTGAAGCACTTGCCTGTATCAAGGAAGATACCTCCACCATTAACATGGTGTATGTCTTATCTTCTAAATATGCTTTATCTCTGTCAGCATCAAAAGGTGAATCCAAGAACGTCGACAGTGTGGTATTACCAGATGAAGAACCAGAGCTACCAAATGATTCAACACTGTTTGAAATACCAGAGTTGGATTCATTACACACAAAAGGACAGATGATGTTCTCCAAGCCTACTATTGACATGGCCATGCACATGCGACCGTTATATGTCACAGGACAAGTCCAAGGGATTCAATTGAATAAACTCCTAGTGAACTCAGGGGCAGCGGTTAACATCATCACTGTTAAGGCAATGGCCTTAATAGGTATTCCCAAGTCTGCTATCCAAGAGACCTCGCTTAGTGTCAGAAACTTTCAGGGTAGCATAACTAAGACTTTGGGAATTGTCTTCTTGCAGGTACACATAGGGCTGGCCTCAGGCACTTACACATTCTTTGTGGTAGAATGCACATCTCCATATAGTGCCATTTTGGGGCGTGACTGGATACATCGAAGCTACTGTGTACCATCTTCACTTCATCAGCAGATGTTACTTTGGAACATGGAGTCAGGCGAAGCAGAGCTTGTCAATGTTGACCCTCGTCCATATTCTGTTTCTACTAATGCATTAGAAGCCAGATATTACCACAGTGACCTTAGGCCATTGGAGGTATGTGGCGACGACGGTAAGGGCCGCCCAGTTGGTGTTACGGCCTCTGAATTAGCTCAGTGGGGTATACTTCAAGCAACTCAAGATAGTAAAAGACCCTACACCATTGAGCTACCATCCAAACGTTCTCCATGATTGGGTTTCTATCAGATATAGAGACTGAGGCTTGTCTTTCTCTACATGAACGCTTTCATAATTTTCTACTAGAAAGCCAAGCCTATGAGAAGGTTCCAATGGTTGCAGCCTTGGAATACGTGGATGAAGACGTTTTGCAAGACTTTGAGGAGGAGGACGAGATTAAATTAGCTCCAGCAGCTCTAGATGATTTACCTCCCAAAGTCAAGGATCCCATTGAACACATTAATATTGGGACACATGAAGAGCCAATCTCTGTGGCTATTAGTACCTTCTTGGAGCCTGAGGAAAGACTCAAGCTTATTGAATTTCTAAAAGAATATGCTGACTGTTTTGCAGAGAAATACGATGACATGCCTGGTCTGTCACCAGATTTGGTTTGTCATAATTTGCCCATCATCGAAGGGAAGAAGCCTGTAAAACAGGAGATGCGTCGCATGAACACAGAAACGGCAATTCTAGTCAAGGAAGAAGTCGAGAAAATGCTCAAGTCAGGGATTATACGTGTAGCCAAATACAATGAGTGGCTTTCCAATATAGTCCCAGTTAAGAAAAAGAATGGAAAGATGCGAGTATGCGTCGACTACAGAGACTTGAACAATGCAACCCCAAAGGATGCATACCCTATACCAGTAGCTGATTTGTTGGTTGACTCAGTTGCCCGCCATGAAATGTTAACATTCATGGATGACACTGCTGGTTATCATCAAATTCCAGTGGCTGAAGCAGATAAACATAAAACTGCGTTTCAGTGCCCTGGCTTTGCTGGTGTTTTTGAGTACGTGGATATGCCATTTGGGCTCAAGAATGCAGGGGCAACCTATCAACGAGCTATGAATTTGATCTTTCATGATCTTATTGGTAAGACCATGGAGGTTTATATTGATGATGTGGTAGTTAAAACGAAACACAGAAGTGATCATTTTGAAGACTTAAGGCAAGTGTTTCTCAGAATAAGGCAACATCAATTGAAGATGAACCCAGCCAAATGTGTGTTTGGCGTCCAGGCAGGAGATTTCCTGGGCTTTTTGGTTCATCAGCGTGGGATTGAGATACCGGATGACAAGAAACAAGCAGTTCTCAATGCAGTCCCACCAAAGAGTAAGAAAGAGCTACAACATTTATTGGGAAAAATCAATTTCTTACGACGGTTTATTGCCAATGCTGCTGGGAAAACACAACCATTTTCCACATTGCTCAAGCTTCAAAATCAGAAAGACTTTGTATGGGAGCCTATACATCAAGAGGCCTTTGAAAATATTAAAGCTTACTTAACAAACCCACCTGTCTTGGTTCCTCCAAGACCTGGGGTTCCTCTTAAGCTGTATATATCAGCTACTGAACTTTCCTTTGGAAGTCTATTAGCTCAGGACGACACGGCCGGAGTTGAACGTGCTATTTTTTATCTTAGTCGTACCTTAAACGATTGTGAAACGAGATACTCTCCAATGGAAAGGTTATGCCTAGCCTTATACTTTTCAGGGTGTAAGTTGAGGCACTATATGCTTTCCTTCACTACGTGTGTTATTGCACAAACAGATTTAGTGAAGTATATGTTGTCCATACCGATTCTTCGTAGACGCATTGGCTAGTGGATTCTAGCTTTGTCAGAATTTTCTTTGCAATATGTCCCTCAGAGGGCGGTAAAAGGCCAAGCAGTGGCTGATTTTTTGGCTCATCATCCCATGGAAGAGGTGGTTGAGGGGCCAGAACTGGATCTTGCTCGTATTGACTTGGCCCCCTGGTGTTTATATTTTGATGGGTCCAGTACGAGTACTATGGCCGGGGCAGGGGTAGCTTTGATCTCCCCACGCGGCCAAACTTATTCTTATTCTTTCAGGTTGGACTTCAAGTGCACAAACAATCAAGCAGAGTATGAAGCTTTAATCATTGGGTTAGAACTTCTGATAGATATGGAGATCAATGACGTGCATGTCTTTGGAGATTCCCAACTGGTGGTCAGACAACTTGAACAAAATACAAGGCAGGTCCAATATTAGAGCCTTATGCGAGGAGGGCCTGTGACTTATTAAAGTTGTTTACAGAAGTGGAGTTGAGTCATGTTCCTCGCGAGAAGAATTATGCAGCTAATGAGTTGGCTCAACTAGCAACGGGTATCAGTTTGCAAGATGGGGTACGCGAACGTATATTAAAGGTTGAAAGAAGAACCCTTCCATCTTTCATTGTACGACAAGAAGATAAAAATGAATGGTACGTTGCTACACTTGATCACATCGACAAAGACTGGAGACAGGAAATCATCTCTTATCTCCAGGATCCTAATAATCCGGTTGACAAGCGGATTCGATTTTTAGCTCCCAATTATGTACTCAAGGATGCTGAGTTATATAGAAGGGGAGAGGAAGGCATACTGTTAAGGTGTGTCTTTGGACGAGACGCTAAGCGGTTAATGAGAGAGGTCCATCTTGGGATTGCATGGGTACATCAGGCTGGTCCCAAGATGAGATGGTTATTAAGGAGACATGGCTTTTATTGGCCAGGAATGCTCGAGACTGCATCACGTTCGTCAAAGGTTGTGAAGAATGCCAGAAACATGGTCTAGTCAACCATATGCCCAGAATACCATTACAGCCAATAATCAAGCCTTGGCCAGCTCGAGGATGGGCTTTGGACTTAATAGAGATGATTCATCCTCATTCATCTGAAGGGCACAAGTTTATCATTGTGGCTACTGATTTCTTCACAAAATGGGTCGAAGCTCGACCTCTCAGGGTATCTTCTGCAAAGGCCATCCGCCAGTTCCTATTTGAAGATATTATCTGTAGATTTGGTATTCCTGAGAGTTTTGTTTCAGACCGTGGGGCTGCATTCATGTCTGGAGAAGTAGATACTCTAATGAAGGATCTTGGGATCCATTTTCTTCACTCTTCTCCATACTATGCCCAATCCAATGGTCAAGCTGAAGCGAGCAATAAAATCATCATCCATATCCTAAAACGGATGCTCGCGAGCAATGCCAGACTATGGCATGAAGAACTTTTTAATACTTTGTGTGCTTATAGGACTAGTAAGAGGACACCCATAGGTACAACTCCTTATGCATTAATGTTTGGGCACGATGCAGTCTTGCCTTTGGAGATCAACGTTCAGTCTTTACGCGTGATGGAACAACACAATTTTATCAGTGAAGACTATGTCCAAGCGATGTGGCAAGAACATGAAGACTTAGATGAGAAACGTATACACCCTTATGACAGTCTACGTGCTGAGAAACAAAAGGTGGCTCGTGCCTATGACCAACGTACAAGGGGCATGAGTTTTGCAGAAGGAGAACTTGTTTGGAGAGTCATTTTGCCTGTTGGCGAGAAGACTGAAGGACAAGGTAAATGGTCAGAAAAATGGGAAGGACCATACATTATCGATCGACTGTTGGGTAAAGGAGCAGTTCGCTTGCGAGATCGAGATGGTACTATACACGCGAACCCAATAAATGGTCGTTACTTAAAGAAATTCATACAACCTGTATGGGAGTATGATGATCCTCCAATTATAGCTTAATTTAGTTTATTTATGCTCTCGCATAAGTAAACTACAGGGGCAACACATACCGAGGATCATGTACTTTAAAATAGCCTATTTATGGGGTTAAATTTTCTAGGGCCTTTACTCGAGGCCAAACTTTTGTAATATATTTTATGGTTTTTCTTCCAAGTCAAAGTTCATAATAGCCAGTTTTTGTGGCTTAAATTTTGAGCAAACTATATATGAGTTTATCAATACAAAGAACTTTTACACTTCAAATATAAAATTTTACATTCAATACTTGGAAGAATACAAAGGCTTTGCGGCCTCAAGCTCTGATACCATATACAAGAACAAACCTGAATCAACAACAGAGAAAAAGAAAATAGTTTGTTCTTTCACAAGATCCTCTGCGTTGTTTGCCATCCTCTGGGGTTGAGTTATCAAATGAAGACCAAAACACCAAGTTAAAAAGAGATCGACCTCGGTGAGGGATGGGGAGGATCTGAAACGCAGGAGGTGCTGTTCACCTGCCATGGCGTTTGTTGCCTTCTTCCCAGGGTGACACTCCCATCTTTCCCCATCTATTGCAGACCACATTGAAGAGGCCTCCCTTCTCCAGGGCATATGGACACCGAACGGGTGCACTGGGGAAGGGTGAGGGAGTCTTCACCTTGGGATGGTGGCTTGTCCCTTCCGGATTCCTTCAATCTGGGACGAGCCAAGGCAACGCCTGGGCATAGATATTGCTATCTAGTCCAGGTTTGGGCATGGATATTGCTATCTAAGGAACACAACATGGAAAGATTTATCTGGAGGTTTCTTTAGATGGGAAGACCAGAGCAAAAGAACGATGAGGTAGTTCATTCTCGCGAAAGTGTTGGTTCATAACACGAAGGAAAGGGAAACCTTTTATAGATAGGAGTCACACCGGTTTGGTTTCGCGAGAGTAACTACGCTTGAAAATAGAGAATACGTGTCCAGGTAAGAGTGGACCTTGAAGACGGTTTATCCGCTCGCAAGAAGTGCATGATAAATAAGGAGATCTTTGGGGCAGGTAAAACGTATTTCAAGGATTTTTGATCGTTTGACGCGATACAGATTCCAAGTTTAAGAATTCAATTCCATTTATTGTTGAACGATCAAAATGATCAAAATTAATTACAGCCTAAAACGAGGTTGGATCGAAAATTGGAAAAGGGCTTATTCAAGAAGCCCAAATTGGGTGTTTTTGACCTAATTCAGACTTTGTTGTCAAAGCAATGTGAATACATAGAAATCTTTAGTGTTTGGTAACAAATAGAAAAGGCCTACGTTAGAGGCCCAAAATTTTACAACTGAAGGAAGAAGCTCTTTATCGAGATTTTAGTCATCTCTGAGGCCACCCAAGCTTGATGAGCTGCTATGCGAGCTTCATTGGCTTCATTACGTGCATCTTGCATGAGTTGAGCTCGGGTCTCACCTTCCACCAAGAAGTGATGCATTTCGTTCTGATAACTGGGGATGTCAGTTTCCAATGCATTTACTTCTGCTCTAAGTACAGCGAGATCAGCTTCGAGAGCAATTATCTTAGCACGTTTGGTTGCTAGAGTCTCCTCCTTTGTAATCTTTTCCTTCAAATGCTTCTTGATTCTCTCTGTCTCCTTGTGAGTTTTTTGCTCCAAGGTCTCCGCTGCTTCATTCTTACGCTCAGCCTCGAGTGTTAGTTCTTGGAAGACTTCGCTTTGGTGCTGGAATTCAAAGAGAGTTTCTTCTAGTTCATCCAAGCGAGGAATGAAGTCTGCTGGGGCAGTGGCCTGAAGGGTTTTCACTTGTTTTTGAATGGCCTGAACGTCTTTTAGAGAATCTAGGGGCCCAGAGAGGATGTTTTGAAGCAAGGTTTTCATGTCGGAATGAGTGCTTAGTGTGCTCAGTTTGCCCACAAGATCTTGTATCTTGGTGTTTGACTCTTGTGCACTGAGCAGTTGAAGATCCTTTCCTTGTGATGAAGATGGAATAGGACTTTCTTTGGCCATAATTGTTGGATCTTCATCATCAACACTTGGAGGACTGTCAGGCTGATCTTCAGCAGCCATCACAATTGGCTCTCCTGACGTGCTTGTTTGTTCCCTTGGACTGTGGAGAATTGTCTCGTGAACATCAGGGTCCACAGCAACAAATTTGGACTACAATATAAATAACAGGTCATGTCAGGACTAATATTAGAAGTCATTAATCTAGAAGCGAGGGTACAAAGTTCTTACTTGTTGGGGAGACAATGGCTGTGTTTCTTTAAGAGCTTGAATTTGTTGCTCTGGCGAGTAGGGACTCGGTTCTTCGCCTTCTGGGTTATTCTCTACCAGGACTTATGGTTGTTCAGTTATGAGCTCTGGCGAGGGGATGATTGGGACCTTCGCCAGAGGAGGAAGGAATAAAGCAGGCTTGAACTTCAAATTGAAGAGCGGCTCACTTGTAAGTTGGGAGCTTGAATACTCAAAGGGAGCGAGTGTTCTCAACACTCTGTTAAGAGATTGCTCTGCTTTACACGAGAAAGGACGTGTGGAGTATCGATTTCAAGACTTAGCAAGAGATTCATATATCCAAGTCCTAGGTTTCTAGGCAAAAATGATCTATTCGAGCAGGGTTGGTGCTCTCTCTGTTCTAATCGCTTAATATAGAAGTCAGGCGGCTGTGATCAGTCCATATTCCGTCGAGAGACGGTGGCACGCCAGCATACGAAGCACATACAGGATAGACCGACCCACGCGGTTAAAACATCCGAGATAAAAGAGACTGCTTCGCGAGAAGGATCTCTTCCCGAGAGATATTTTTACATCGAACAAGTTCTCGATGTCCAATCCTTCTTCAGTTATCTGTTGAATGTGCTTTATTGATCTAAAAGTGGGATTGTCCTCAGTTGTATAGAGGCCCTTTATTCAATGTTCATCTCAGGTGCATCAGACAAGCCAAGGAAAAAGAAACTATACAGCTAATTGTTAATTTAGGACCACGTACCTACGTAATGAAATTATAAAGAATTAGCCAATTGATTTTGATTTACATACCTTTCAACTGGTTTACGTGAACGGTACAGCATAAATGTCACTCCATATGTCTTCTTCGCTTAAAACTTTTCCAGAGCAGAAGTTCCGAGAAGTACTTCATATAAAACAGTTGATCCAACCTAGCTAAATCCGGGGCCTATTCATGTTTTGTGCTAAACTACATATATGGGAGAAACTTGGGGCATACCGAGCTTGTGACTGATCGATGACTTCTTCGTGCTCATAACATACCTAGAAGTTAATGAGCCTGTACCAAGGCGTGAACGGATTTTCTTTTTGTGGAGATATCTAACATTTGGATATGTTAGCCTCGATCATATAGTTTTGCTTGAAACTTGAATTTTACCTATAGAATAGGCTATGTAATGAGAAAGCATATATACAACGAAATTAATAAACAAGATTGTAATGATGCTCACTGATTTGCTCGAGTGGCTGGAGAATTGTACGTGTACGTTAGGATCAAGCTGCCTCAAGATTTGATCCAAAATCTCGGTCATGATCGATCCACCTATGAGTTTTATTTCGTGATTCAAGACCATGGAGTGCTTATGGCGTAGCCTCTTCTAATCAGTCTATCAGTTTCCGCTTCCGTTGGTATTTGAAGCCATCAATCAATATATCTAATCTCCCATAAAAAATTAAAAAAAACACTGCCATGACTGGCATCCAATTAGCCTGTTACTCTGTTAGCCAAAACTCCCATTTCCTTGTAATTGTTTGGTTTCAGAAGAGGAGCATGCAGCTAGCTCCAGGGTGTAGAAATGAATGTTGAACGTATATAGTAGTTGTATGTGTTGAAATTGATCGAACAGAAGCAATGGATATTAATTGTACTATGATCAAACCCAGCTATACCCAGAGGTCCGGTCCGGTCATTATTATGAGCTGAGCAAGCCATCCTCTAAAGCCCTAGAGCTGTGCAGCTTCATAAATACGTACGCAGATATGATATGATGATACCCACTCACCAGCCCGAGAGGCGACGTTGAACATTATCCGTATCTCAGTGCTGCATGTTGGCATGGCTTACTTCTATAGTCAAACAAATATCGGGCACGTGTGGAAATTACAATAAGCAAGCTATATACGTCTACACGAATCTTTGAGTGGTCCATATAGATCAGAATCTTTACCTTTCGTTTCCGAAGTATCCAAATTAAGTGCTCGATTTGATTTCCTTCAACAGAAAATAGAACAAATGGAGGACAAACTGGAAAATGAAAGATGGAAGCAAAGAGTGCAGTAAAGAGAGCCAGAGGGGGATTAGGAACTGCAGGATGTCAAATCACAGCAATTGTGATTAGACGCATCGAACAGCTACTGCTGATCGATGATCATGATTCGTGAAGCAGCTGGCTGGCTGGCTGGCTGGTGTAGTCACGTACACAGCCTGCAACGAGGTACATGTATGATTAATGAAGACTCTTTCTCTCCCTGCCAGCGACCTTGAGGGTCCAATACCTAGCTACCATCTCCGACTAATATTAATTTTATTCTTGATCTGTATCAAAATAATATTTATGCTCGATCAATCCAGTTCTTGGTTCCAAAAAACAAAGAAAATTCTAGATCGTACGATAATAATTAAAGATCGAGGAAAGAGGAATAAATTACGGCAATATAATATTGAAAGTACTTGAATAATATATCAATAGAAATATTGATACAGAGCTACAGAGAAACTTTCGGTTTGAAATGATAAAAAAATTCATGAAACTTATTAACGATTAAATCTGTAAGTTTGGACATAATATAGATTATTATTTTTTTGGAAACTTGGACATAATATAGATTAGAAAATGTCAAACTAACATAAAAGATGCTCTAATGCGGATGACTGAGTCTGTTCAATGCTCTAACGAGGTTAATTTTCTTGAAAAGTTTGATTTCTGGCATTTATCTTCTCCAGTCGATCAGGGGACTAGTGAATGGCGATTGAAGTGACATCGTCGCACTTCGGTGGTCCAGCCAATTCAAAGTGATATCGAAAGATATTCATTTTTTTTTCCTTTAGATTTATTCATCATTCTTTTCTCTTATATTAATCTCGGGATCGTTTTTTTAAAACAAAAATTCTTTTGTGTCTTGTAAACTCGTATCAGAAGCTCAGAACTAGTGAGAATGGGCTTTACTGCTTTAATATCACAAGTTTCACAATTACCAGTGAGAATTATTGAAACTTTTTGTACCATCTTCATTTTAGCCCACGTATTGGAAGGGTAGTGGCGGATGCAAATTCTATCTAGGACTCGAATTGTTGGACTTGAATTAATTTATCATCCAACAGCTCGCGGCTGCCTTCTTTGCAGCGATTAAAATCTTCTCCCACCCACTAATTCATTCATATGACCTGAGGCTCCGAAGGGGAAATTCTCCACATACCTTGGGTTTCCGTATGGAGCCATGCGACAGAAATTTCCTATGGTGACGATAGATGCAGTCTCGAAGCCACTCGGCTTTCACCCATCAATGTCTGAGGATACTTATTTCGTCTGTTTTGAACTAGGTTGAGTCTGTAGTATTCCCGTTCGTGTTCTCATATCGTAACAGACAGCGCGGGCTTGTTTTCTTTTTAAAGTAAATTTACGATCTTGACACTGAAGACTTTAGTAGATCTTGGAAGTTGTATCAAAGACACAAGTCTGTGCTCGAGCCTCTCTAATAATAATAATAATAATCATGATGGTGTTTTATGAGTGTATAAGGCTTGGTTCATCAAGTGGGGGATGTGATAGATAGGGCTTTAATTCGCTTTTACAAAGCTCTCCCTTAAAGAATCTAGTAGTAGTAATTATGAATAGGAACATGGAACACAAGCTGGACATGTTGATGGGACAATTGCCTTAGCGTTTCACACTAAGCTCTTCGATCCTTACTTAATAGGAAGAAGGAGAAACATTCTTGAACAAGCCAAATGCTTGCCAAGAAAATCATGAGGCAAGGCCCCCCTATAAAAAAAAGAAGAAGACGGATTCTAAGGTTTTTCCCATGTTAGAGAACTTTCCCCGCTCTCCTTCTTTCAGCCGGTCCTAACTCCCTTCTCTTCTGGTTAATCCTATGAATCGGTAATCGGATCGGCAACAGGAGCAGGTTTTATCCAGGTTCAATTCCTTGATTCCTACCCATCGGATTAATTCCTTCGATGCTTGCTCGGAGCGGGGTCGACTCAATATTGAGAGACTCACCCACCGAGGACCGCTGTTGGCGCCTTTATGTCTCCACCTCTCGAGTCGAGCTCAATCTCTGGTAGGTATTGTTTGGTCTGTAGTGCAGTGCATCTTTCTGGATGATGAACCCCCGTTTGAAGATGAGTGGATCGGGAATCTAACCGAAAATGCCGTAAGGCGCACTAGCGCACCAAGGGGTTGGATTGACTGGCTAGCTCGTGCAATCAACGAAAAATGCCTTCGCGTTAGTAAGCCACGCAATCCTGGTTCCAGGGCACTACGTGGATCGATCATGACAAGAATGAACTTCTCCGTAATGTAATAGAAGAGTCACAGTCCAGTTCCCCGGGCTTTCTCCCCTCTCGAGGAGATAAATTCTGGCGGGTAAGGGCTTGGCTTGACCCTGTGTTCTCCCCTGGTCGGGTCGGAGGCGAAGATTGACAAAGTTCATCATTCAATGGTGAGGTACTCATTGAAAATAGAAAAGAAGGTGTCGCCTAACAAGTGACAGATTTTGATGGAGTCTCGCTTTGACGCTGGGGGGATCCATAGATCTGGATAGAGTCTCGCCCATACCATAGATAGAGGAAGACTACGCGTGCTACGATATGTATCATAAGTCTCAAAAGGAGAGCATCATGTCGTACTCTACAATACCACTCTCTCTCTACGTGAGAGCCTTTGTTTTCTTCTTATAAGGCCTTTGAATAAGCCGCTCATCTGGGCTTTTCTTTTTCAAATCCAGCTTCTCCGTTTAACCCAGTAGCAATTGCTAGTCCCTTTGAGCCCATTACTGTTCCTTGTATCTTATCTGTCTTTCGTTCCAACTGTCTCCTCAAACACCGTTCTTGGTTTTCTAATTTAGGTTTTAATTTTCTGTTAATTATTACGTCCTATTGTCCCTTGTTGGTTTAGACTTCTCTCCCGTCCTTTCTTCTTCTTCCCACCCGTATGTTTCCAGTCTGATTTGGCTCTGTTTTCTTAGTTCGATGTAACACTTGGCTTTCATCCTCCCATTGTTTCTTAATCTAACCGTTGCATGTCTAGCTTTGTTTTCTTAGATTTTCTGTAATCATATCTTTCTTCGATTTTCCGTAATCTTGCTGGCGTGTTATAGTGTTTTGCATGGCTTCTTATATACCCTCCCTTTATTACTGTGTTTCGCATAACTCTCACTCGTCTTCACTTCATCCTTGTTCTTTTTCTGCAACTATGCCTCCAAAACACCCTGATGATCGTGAACGTCCTGGCCCTGGGGAGTTGTATCTCCATTTTAGGAAGGCAAAGCCTGGATCTCCTCCTCGGAATGTTAGGTTTCTGGGGAGGCTTTTGTCTCGTCGTGTTTTACGTGCTCCCAATGTTATCGAGATTTTGCAGAATGCGTGGGCGCCGATAGGTATCTTCCAAATCATTCCTATTCGTGGCCAAATTGTATACTCAATTACTGCCCCTAATGAAGATGCAGCACAAGCTGTCATTGATCGTGGCCCCTGGTCGGTTGATGGTAACATCTTTTCAGTCCATCGCTGGCCTTCCTAAAAGAGGTTTGAGGATATTCCATTGCATTTGGTTTCTTTTTGGTCCAAGTGCATGGTCTGATCCCAGCTTGATGACTACTGAGAATGTTCGATGGTTAGGTGATCAAGTGAGTCGGGTTATCACTTTCAATCCACCAGAGGAGCAGCCGGTTTGGTATGGCTTTGTTCAAATTCGTATTGAGATTGATTCCAGAGCTCCATTGATCCCGGGGTTTTGGTTTGACCAGACTTCTGAAGCTCCAGCTTGGGCAGAGGTCAGGTATAAGCGGCTGTCGGATTTGTGTTATCGTTGTGGTCTCTTAGGCCACACTCTTCGTAGCTGTAATTGGAATGAGCATTCATCCACACATATATGGGAGCATGGAATGCTATTCAGGAGTTTTGACCTTTTTCTCCTCCAAGGGTTAAGTCTCCGATTCCTCGAGTTTCTCCTGGTTTGCATGCACGGCGCAATCGGTGGTTTTCACGTCCTCCATCTTCGTTTCTTGCTGTTGAGCCACCGATCACAGCCACTCCTGCCACGACAGTTCAGGCTCCAACGGTGGAACCGACTTTGTAAGCAAGATTGGAACCAAAGGGTTATAACTTAGCTGATATGAAGTCATCAGGTGAAGTTTTCAGAAAAACACATGTGATTATCAGAAATCGAATTAAAGGAAATAATCATGTGATTCAAATCTATTTCGAATTCAAAATTCAAATAGTGCAGTTATCATAATTCTATCCTATACAGATCACTATACAGATGACATGATTTCCTTGATGGAAGGAAGCATAACTGCTGTATCTAGTGTATATATATAAACATCAGGATATAAACATTGATCCCTGCTAGACACAAACATTTTCTCTATTTATTCTGTCCCATCAAACATCAAGAGAACTAAAGTGTGCATCTAGGAGAAGATTCAATGTCCCAAGGAGCAAATTGCTTTCAGTATCTCCTTGTTCATATTCATTCTGTACATATATGTTGCAGTATGCAGTTTGTTTCCTATTTTGTTCTTGATTTCTATTTTGACACAACAATAACATTTCAACTGAATGATGTAGTTTCATTGTCAATTACATTATGTTAATCTAACAGACTTATGCTCGACCAATTATAATTAGGGCTTCGTCATGGTGCCGATTGCCACCTGGGTTTGAATCAGCAGCCATGTCAGCCTTTAGTAGCTAGCCTGTCATTTCTTATAAGAAAGATAAGGAACCTATGGTGGAGTTGGATAGTGATCTTGATGTTGAGGTTATCTCATCTGATGCTTCAAATAGCGATGCTGATATGCATGAAGCTATACAGCTCTTATTGCAACAGATGGTTGAAGCAAAAACAGTGCTGCAATTTGCAAGGCTGATAGGCGAGATAATACGAAGATATCACATTCTCAAGTAAGATATATTAATGTAGTAATGAGAAACAAGGGTTATCGAATACAAGGAATTGGTGAGACTAAGTCTTAAAACACTAACTAAACGTGAATGTCAGAAATCTGACAGACTCGATCACAGAACACTAAGTACACTACGAAACTAATCTAAACAAACTCAAATGCTACGAAAATTGGACACAATACACACACAGTGACAGATTATCACACAAAATTTAAGGGTATTCAGAGTTGGTTTGATTGCCAAATTAAATAGGCTAACTACAACTACGTGCAGAAAATAAATAAATAAAGTAAATATGATTATGAATACAAAATGTTAAACTATATGAATGAGAAGTTAAGAGGAATGTAATCCACCACCGTCATTCCATCTTTTTAACACATACTTGACCTAATGCACATATCCCATAAATGAAAGTTCACAGGAAGAGTCGATCGTTACGACTACAACATATTACCTAATCCTTATGTCTATGTGAGTTTGTCATGAACCTCCCCCACATCTATCTCCCTATTGAACCCATAGTCATGGACCTAAAGGTTTACAAAGAAGAAAGCATTAAGTTCTAGAAAAGGTTTAAGAATCTACAAGGGTTCACAAGTACACTATGAGCTTATCCTGCTAGACCTAGAATTTCAATCACCCAATGGTTTCTCACCTCCATTGGTGTATCACTGTAGAGAATCCGGTGGAAGAAATTATCTTTAGTTACCAGTATCTCATGATAATAGAATCCTAGCATGCAAATTAAGTTGCGCACCAAAGTAAACATACAAGAATTCATAAGGTGAATTACACAGAGAAAGAAACCTCATTAAAAAGAATATGTAAAATTAGGTCAAAATATATGCATTAAAAAGATTTCATATATGGATCTTCAAGTAGTCCCTTAACAAGGTGTTTAGCTACTATAACTCATAATGAAAGAATCAAAACAAATCATAGAGTTTAAAGATCAAGAATAGATGAAGAAGATGAATTGTCGTCTAGTTTCGATGGATCGAAGGTTGATCTTCAATGGAATGAAAACTGGTATCTGGCTCTCTCGCGGCTGCTTCTTCCTTTACTCGAGTTTGTGCTCCAAGATTGTTGATTAGCCTTTCCAAAAATCTTAAAATAGGTTTATATAGTTCTCCTATGGATCTCCTCAAGTTCACATTGGAATAGACTTCTTAATTTGGACAAAACTCCTTCTTAAATCCATATTGAGTTAGGAATCCTTCATTTATTTCCTGTTCCTTTATTCCTCCACAAAACCTATAAAACAATAAATATTAATTAAAATACTCAATTATATAACAATAAACTAAATATAGTTAGTGAATTAAACACCGAATAGTCGCATAAATATGTGACTATCAAAATACCCTACTCGTAAACATTACTAGTCCTCGAGTAATCACTAAACTAAGACTCTAAAAAAAACTCAACAAACTTTACAAACACCAACTCTAATGCCCTCAACAAATTGCCTCAGTATTCTTTCACAAAATTGTAACACCAAGATCACAAGTACCTACAAGTTACCAAAGATAACAACAACATATAGCACACATGTAACATGTAGGACACATACATAATCAAGGTGAATAAATAGCTAGAACATGCACATGACCAATCAAGATTCAACCTCACATCGATATTCTTTCACAAGTGTTTCTCTCAAAATACATCTAAGGTATCACTCAATTAAATTACTTGCCAAATGGACCAAACCATATACTCACTCTTGTGACTAATCTCCATAGATCAAAGGTTGTCATCTTGAGGATCACAAAGGCTTCATGGGTTGTGAAAGGGCCCAACCCCAATTTAGTTTCCTAAACCGGAATCAAACCCCTTCTGAAAACACGAACTTGCAAAAACCACAAAAATTTTGGTAGAGTTTCGTTACTAACGTGGAATTGCCATTAACTTGCACCCGGAAAACACACTTCAACCTATGCCCCAAAAGCCAAACCGTGGGCGTCAATCCCATCCGGATTTCTCAATATCATAACAATAAAGTAAAGCAGTAAACAAAACTGTACTTTATAGAAATCCGGGGAAAATCATACGAAAACATATTAGTAGAGTATCAGAGCGACCTCTAGTATATATATACAAAAATATACAACAGTAAGCAAAACAAGAAACCTACTGGAAAAGAAAGGTAGCTCGAACGCTAAGCCTCCGACCGTGACGTAAGACACCAGAATCCGAACTGCAAACTGGGCACGGAAACCGAAAAGCCCAGGGGAAAGGGAAATAAAATCGTTAGAGTGAGTGGACGAAAATAAACATATGCCTTTCACCATTTACATATATCATAAAATCAAGCAAAGAGAGTTCGGAAAATAAATTGAGGTGCCAGGTGAATCTCTCAAGCCCGACGGTCAGACGAATCTCTCAAGCCCGACAGTGATAGGCTAGGCGAATCTCTCAAGCCTAGCGGGCACATCAGGGGAATCTCTCAACCCTGGATCTGACTACCGGTGATCAGCCGAGTAGCCAATGCATCGATGCTAAATAAATGCCATCACCATATAAAATATTAAACAATACCTCCAAAAGCAATAAATAATCTCAACATCGTATATAAATAAATACGGAAATCACAAACTCACTACAACAGTGAAAATAGAAAAGTCCACTCACAGATTAGCACAGCGCGCACACGCGCTAATCACGAGATCCGGCGGAAGATTCCTCACCCAATGTACGATCTCGATCCCCTGAATAATCACAAAATTTTACTGATCAAAATCACAGTTCAATACCCTGTACAACACCTCGGAAACCAACCATTTCCGGAAACATATAACTCGATACAAAATAATCGACGTAAACTCCCGAAATCTCCACACAACCCCTCGACTAAAAATCTGATACCCAAATCAACTCGAAAACCTCAAGGCGATGATTGAGGCGCGAATACGAGCAAAACGACATATAACTTGACAGATTTCAAAAAGTCAACGGGTCGCCGGAGCTCTGCCGTTGACCGCCGCCGCCGGCGGCGGCGCGCCGTCAATCGGAGAGATTTCCCGGCGGCCAAGCTCCCAAATTGTTCTCCTCCTCAAGCCAAGCATCTTTTCTAAAGGGGTCACCACCATCCAACCACCACCGTGGCCGAAAATCAGCTCGAAAGTATCACGGCCGAGAATCGCCGGAAAACTTTCTCGGGCGATTCCGGCGCCGTCACGCCACCTCGTCCCTCCAAACAAAAGGAGAAATCATCCTTAGTCAAAACCCAAGTGATTCCACAAAAAATCCTCACCGAAAAGCCACCGGAGCACCGCCACCAAACGGAGCCGATTCCGGCCGGAAAACCCAAATTTCAAACCACTCGTTCTACCTCAAATCAACACCAATTTACAAAATTCCAAGTTCTAAACAGTTGTAAATGAAGAGAGGAATCATTTCATACCCAAATCGGAGCCGGAAGTGGCCGGAAACGAAAGGTCGCCGGCGAGTCAAACGGTGGCCGGTTTTCTCCTTCGGTCAACGCGGGTCAACGTCTCAAATCTTGGTCAACACCGGTCAAACTTCCCAAAACAGTGTTTTCGACTATTTCTGATATTTATACTCGCGGCTCGATACGATCGACGGTCCAAAACAAATCACATCCACATTTCGGATAACTCAATCCAAACGGATAAACACGACGAAATTCCGCGATTTCAAATATTCATAACTTATTCCTCGGTCGTTGAAATAATTATCCGGAACCGCTCACGAACTCAAAATCACGTGTACAACAACTCTCGAGACTCAACTCAACTCAAATTCTAGCCCGATAATTAAGTCGTGATCAAAACCGGCAAATCAATTAACTTACAGATAACTACGATTACGCATAAATTCGTGGATTAAGCCGATTACTCTCCTGATTCTGTTTCGGGTTGTCACAAATCTACCCCTCATAAAAAAATTTCGACCTCGAAATTTACGTACCTGTCAGATGAACAGATGAGGATATTGCTCCCGCATACGCTGCTCAGTCTCCCAGGTGGTCTCCTCAACTGAGTGATTCTACCATAAGACCTTCACCAGCGGTATAACACGGTGCCTCAATTCCTGCTCATGTCGATCGAGAATCTATACCGGCTCCTCCACATA
Source organism: Geum urbanum (assembly GCA_946800695.1). Lineage (NCBI taxonomy): Eukaryota > Viridiplantae > Streptophyta > Magnoliopsida > Rosales > Rosaceae > Geum > Geum urbanum. The sequence continues at coordinate 9,841,012 of OX327006.1, forward strand.
TGTTAAATCCTCTCGGATAGGTAGCTGATGTGGCGCTAACACATGTGATGGATCATGGATATACTTCCGCAACATCGAAACATGGAAAACATCGTGTACACGAGCCATCTCGGACGGCAACTCAAGTCTGTAAGCCACGACACCAGCTTTCTCGGTAATCTCATACGAACCAATGTACCGTGGTCGAAGCTTTCCACGCTTCCCGAAACGCACAACTCCCCTCCACGGAGATAGTTTCAGGAAGACCCAATCGCCCACCTCGAACTCAAGACTCTTTTTTCTCACGTCCGCATAACTCTTCTGGCGATCCTGGGCAATCTTCAATCTATCCCGGATAATCTGAATGTCTTCTATGGTACTTTTCACTAGATCAGAGCCAATAAGCCATCGCTCGCCCACCTCACTCCAACACAATGGGGTGCGACACTGCCTCCCGTATAGGGCCTCATACGGTGCCATCTCAATACTGGCCTGATAGTTGTTGTTGTAAGCAAACTCAATCAAATGTAGTTGCTGGTCCCAATTTCCTCGAAACTGCAAAACACAAGACCGCAACATATCCTCGAGAGTCTGTATAGTCCTCTCAGACTGCCGGATGGAAAGTTGTACTGAAACACAATCTAGTACCCATGGCTCGCTGCAATGCCTGCTAGAACTCGGAAGTAAACTGACTGTCTCGGTCAGAAAAAATAGATACAGGCACACCGTGCAGTATAACGATCTCTGAGAAATACAGCTTTGCCAATCTGCCCACTGAAATCTTCCCCGAAAGTGCAAGAAAATGAGCGGATTTAGTCAATCGATCAACCATAACCCAAATACCAGTATTACCAGCCGAAGTACGCGGTAACTGATACACGAAATCCATGGTAATGTGTTCCCACTTCCAAACCGGAATTTCCAAGGGCTGCAACTTTCCCACAGGCTTCTGTTTCTCCACTTTAACATGCTGACAAATCAAACATCTGCTCACATATGCGGCAATCTCCCGCTTCATATTGCGCCACCAGTAATAAGCTTGAAGTGTACGAAAAATCTTCGTACCACCGGGATGCATTGCATACGCCGAACAATGAGCTTCGTCTAAAACCTCTTTCTTCAGACTCTCGTCCCTAGGTACACATAATCTGCCTCTGAATAGCAACGTACCGTTACCACTCAACCGAAACTCTGTTGGCACACCATTCTGAATCATGGTCTTCTTATCCAACAGGTAAGAGTCCGCATCCTGAGCTTCCCGAACCTGATCAACCAACACTGGTCGAACCTGGAAGCTAGCCAACAAAGCTCCATCATCGTCCCACGTGAACTCAGCTCCCGTAGCCCAAAGCTCGGCTAACATAGAAACTCTGGCCACACACACATGAAACAATGAAGCTCCGGATTTCCGACTAATTGCATCAGCAATGACATTAGCTTTCCCTGGATGGTACTCGAAAGTGCAATCGTAATCGTTGATCAACTTCATCCATCTGCGCTATCTCATGTTCAAGTCGGGCTGCGTGCGCAAATAAGTGAGACTCTTGTGATCGGTGTATATCTTGCACTGAGCTCCGTACAAGTATGTCTCCAACTCTTCAACGCTAATACAATAGCATCCAACTCTAAATCATGTGTAGGATAGTTGACTTCATTTGGTTTCAGCTGCCTGGAACTGTAGGCCACAACTCTACCATGCTACATCAGAACACAACCAAGTCCCAACTTCGATGCATCGCTGTAAACCACGAACTCTCCACTATCGTTAGGTAGGGTCAAAACCAGTGCAGTGGTCAACTTTTCCTTCAGGAGTAAGTAACTCTCCTCACATGCATCGGACCACTCGAACTTGACGCCTTTCTTCGTCAATCTGGTAAGTGGAGTGGAAATCCGTGAAAAATCCTGCACAAAGCGCTGATAGTAGCCTGCCAAACCCAAGAAACTCCTGATCTCTGGTACGGTGGTAGGTCTACTCTAATTCAACACGGCTTCGATCTTGTCAGGATCCACGCTGACTCCCTCAGCTGATATCACGTGACCCAAAAATTTCACGCTATCCAACCAGAACACACACTTGCTGAACTTCACAAACAACTGATTGTCCCGCAAAGTCCGCAAAACAGCTCGCAAATGCTTCTTACGCTGGCCCATACTCCTAGAATAAATCAGTATGACGTCGATGAACACGATCACAAACTTTTCCAGAAACCGCCTGAACACCCGGTTCATCAAGTCCATAAAGTTGCGGGGGCATTGGTCAACCCAAACGGCATAACCAAGAACTCGTAATGCCAATACCGCGATCTGAAAGCTGTCCTGGCCACATCTGACTCTCGGATCCTCAACTGATGATATCCAAACCTGAGATCAATCTTCGAAAAGACTGAACCTCCCTTGAGCTGATCAAACAAGTCGTCAATCCGCGGCAACGGATACTTGTTCTTCACAGTGACCTTATTCAGCTTCCGGTAATCGATGCATAACCGCATGGAACCATCCTTCTTCCGCACAAATAAAACCAGAGCACCCCACGGCGATACACTAGGTCGTATGAAACCCTTCTCCAGCAACTCCTGAAGTAGAATCTGTAGCTCTTCCAACTCCGCTGGCGCCATACGATAAGTAGCCTATGATATGGGTCCAGTGCCCGGTAATAGCTCAATGGTGAAATAGATCTCCGGAACTGGAGGAATACCAGTAACTCCTCCGGAAACACATCTGGAAACTCAGAAACAACCTCAATATCACCAATGTCTAGCACAATAGTCTTGGTATCCACAACATGAACTAAGTAAGCAACACAACCCTTCTTCATCATCCGATCAGCCTTCATCGCTAAAATCACACATGGCAATGAAGTATTCTTCTCACCGCGAAACAAAATCTCGGGGAAACCTGGTCGTCGAAACACAACCTCCTTCTTGTGACAATCGAATATAGCCCAATGTGTCTCCAAGAAGTCCATACCCAAAATCACATCAAAGTCAACGATATCCAGTAATAACAAATTCGCGGCTAAACCATGACCTCCAATAAAAATCTCACAATCCCGATATACCCAGCCAATACTCACAACCTCACCGGACGGATACAACACTCTCCACAACCCCGGAAGTGGAGACGCAGGTACAGTAGCTAGAGATGATAGTCTATATGACATAAATGAATGTGTAGCACCTGGATCTAGCAATGTAAGTACTAAATAGCCAAAGACATGCAACGTACCGATAACAACCTCCGGTGAAGCTCTGCCCTCGCGCAATATCATGACATGAACCCTGGCTTGCCCGGCTGGTCGTCCACGCTGAGGGGGTCCCTGCTGTCCCCCCTGGCCAGAAAACTGTACTGGTCGAGCCCCAGAAGTGGCACCTCTCTCTCCTCCGGAACTCTGGGCCGCCTGTCCATCAGCACCAGCAAGCTGGAAACATTCTCTCGAATAGTGACCCTCCTGGCCACAACGATAACAAACAATAGGGCCTCGCTGACATGGACCAACATGATGCCTGCTACAGAGACTACACAATGGGTACTCCCTCAATACGGCAAAAGTGCCACCGGTACGCCGAGGATAACTGGAACCTCTAGAACCCCCACTAGACTGTGGTCGCTGCGGTCGATATCTTCTCCATCTCTGCCTTTGTCTCGGTGCACTAGCTGGTGGTCTATATGGTCCACTGCCCGAGGATGATGCCGATCCGGAAGTATTGATCTACGCATTTTAGGCGTATTAATTAATGTGTTTTCTCTACATTTTTACTTTGATAATTGCTTAGTTTTATTAGTTTTAACTTATTTTGTTAAATTCAGGTGTTGACCAAAAGAGACGGAGTAAAGGAGTCTACAAGCACGCAAAACGCAATAAATCCGGAGAAGAAATAGTCCGAGGAATGGTCTTCAAATGGTTACTAAAATGCATTCCCATATGGTGTCAAGAATTGGAAACCAAATGCCAAATGAAATGGATACCAAAATGGTGGACAAAAAGATGAAGACATTTCTCCTGCGCGACCCAGGAAAGAGCAAATATGGCGGAATATATGGAGCATATAATGGACGAATTTTTGAAGGATATTCCATGAAGAAAAATACTTTATTTGAGGCCCAAAATATGTGCAAGAATATGGTATATTCGGCCAAGAAGTATTGGGGAATAAGGAATGCAAGATTTGAAGATATAAAGATTTCCTTTTCCTTGAAGAAGAAGAAAACTGGGCAGTCAGGTCACTCAACTTCTAAAATCCGTAGTAAATTCAATTCAACTCCAAATATGGCGTTCATTATATGGATTTTATAGCCCTTTGAATAAGCTTTCCAATGAAACAAGAATCGGAATTTTCTGAGCTCTAGAACTCCCGGAAAAGACGTTTCAAGACAGGCTGGCAGTTCTACCCGAGTACACTAGGAAAACCTAGTTTGGAGAGGAAAGTTGGAATTCTTCACCTATAAATACAAGAGCTCGGCCTCAAAGCAAATCATCACATATTCTAGGCCTAAGCTCTGCAAAATTACTCTCCACCCTCTCCCTCAGACACCAAGGCCGAGCACAAAGTGACTACACCGCCATCCACCATCACTCGGATCGCTTGCACACGTTAAGTCCATACAAGTGAGAACCACCATCCTTGGAGTCATCTACACCTTGGGAGTTTGCAGCGTTAAGCGGGATTTCTTCAAAGTGTAACCATGAACCCTTTACTCCGTAGTCATATTTTGTTCTTGTATTCTTTTTGTTTGACATTGGGTTTTGGTGAATACTTTTGGATTTTTAATACTTACTTGAGTATATCTTCCATGTGTTTATGTTCTTAGTTTTGTTTGATGCATGCTATGTCTAGTTCTTAATGCGTTGGGTAGTGCGGGATGATTGTGTTTTAACCTTTCGCCTGGAAGTTATTCAATGATTCTTAGATTTTAAGGCGTTAAGCTTTAACCCACATGGCATGTTGATAATAAAAATTAGGAGCATGAATTTCGAAGGTAGCTTAATTAGGTAGAGAAAATTGGCTAGGTTGAATATGATGATCACATGTAAATAATTAGCTTAGGTTTATTTTTGTCGAAAATATGGTAAGGGTTTTTGGGATTTTCTTATGTGTTTGCTTGTCTATGAGTTGATGCATGTTAGAGTCCTAGGAATACTTGCTATGTGATTGACGTTTTTAGTAAATAAATTAGTAATTAAAATCAACTCTTTTATACCCCCCTTTTACTACACAAGAATTGCATGCACCCTTCAATCCCCGGTTTAGAACGATCCCTACTTGCTTATATTATACTACATCTATAGGGTTTTAAATTGTTTATGGTTGATTTATGTGTTTAATTTAAATGCATGTTTCCGTCATATCAATTTTTGGCGCCGTTGCCGGGGATTGTTAATTGTTTGTAATTTTTGTGTGTATATATGTAAATTTATACTTGTGCATATTACTAACCATTTTCTTTTTCAGGAATTTTCGAAGTATATATGCTAATTTTACTTACAAATTTTCGATGCCTTGTATATGTGCCCTAATTGATTTAATTTTTCGTAAATAAATACATGTGAATAAATGTTAGTGTAAATTTTAATTTTTGTAAATATTAATCGGTGTTTGTATATATATATCTAATAATTGTTAAGCATGTTAAAGGATAGTCTTAGATTTACATTGATTACATGCTTGATTAATTAGGTCTCACTCCTTGGAATAGATGGTGCCTCTTTTTCTTGTTTATCTCCTTAACCCCTTATGTTTTACACATAAGGTTGAGGGCGGAGTCTACAAGAATTATGAGGGAGTGTGAATTTTTGAATGTTTGGCTGAATGTCGGACATGGTGTCTAGAAACGGGTTATGACTGGTGACAGGCTCTGGATCTAAGAAAGACTTGCATCAATGGAGTATATACCAATGATCCGGTAAGTGGATGAAAACTTGTCTTTGAGTAAGAAATCTTTGGTAACTTGGTGTCTAGAAGGTGACGGTTTCTATGACGGGTTCTGGATCCGAGATCTCAAATCGGTCCTACCTCTCGTGGTCTCTCTTGCCAACTGGCCAAGCTTATTAAAGTTGCCCAAAGAAGACAAGGACTAAATCTACTTTCCATGATCGGTAAGCCTCGGGATGTATTGTCGAAATTAGTCCTGCCTCTCGCGTTATCTCTATCCCCAACTGGCCATGTTTTTCGATTGAACCAAGGCTGAACAATTGAGAATTCATACTTTATCGCACGGGTCGCACGTCCTTGGAAAGACTGAAAAATCAATGCCTTGTAATCCTTGTAAATTTTTGGCGAAATCAATTTGGGACATGTGTTCTAAAAATCTCGAAAATTGTTGAACATGTAAAGAACTTTCCAACGTTGCAGGTACCTAGTTGCATTAACTCCCCTGCGGTTTCATGATGCTCGGATTTCATCACCGGGTACCCTAACCTAAGTGAAGTTAGGGACATGAGACCAATGGATGAGTCATTCTATTCATGATTGTTCACGTAACTTGGATGTCTTCTGCAGGTTCTAACCATTTTCTCTTATGCATTCACACCAATTTATCATCAAGGTTGATCTTGTTTGATGCATTTAGTTAATTCTCATTAAGTAAATGTGTGATACATGGTAAATCGAAGTATGACATTGTGTGAAAGGTTCCCTAAAAACATGTCCAACGTGTGAAACAAACTTTGTGTGTTTTACACTTAGATTTCTCATTGGTTACTATATTTCTGCATCATTTGCATTGCATTTTTTTTTATATATCATTTGCATTCACGTTTAAGTGTGTTTCTGCATTTAACATTGTATATTTTTGCATTCCATATGTATTCTGTTGATACTAACGCTTGATCTGTTGAATCTCAGGCCATTTAATGAATGTCCACTCCTATTCTCCATCAACTTGAACTCAGAAACCGAACAGTTGTTAGACAGAATCAAGGGAATCAAGTTAACGCAGAAGGGGTTTTACAAGGGCCTATTTTCAACAGTCCACCAAGTAGTCCACCTAGACCACCATCACCTACATCATTTTCAGACACTTCAGAAGCCGAATCCATGGGTGACAACAGGGATAACGTTGAGCAGTCCATCAGACAGCAGACTTGCTCGAATCTGGGTAACTTTGGCCCAATGTCGATCACTTATCCAACACCAACAGCGGGCCAGACTACACCAGAACTCAAGAGTGGTGTCATCCATCATTTGCCACGTTTTCATGGCCACACAACAGAGGATGCCAACACTCACTTGACCACATTTCTGTTTGTGTGTGATTCCATGTGTCCCACCAACACTGATAGGGATGCATTTCGACTAAGAGCCTTCCCATTTTCACTGGAGGAGAAGGCCAAACGTTGGCTCTTCATTCTACCTGCTGGATCCATCACCACATGGGACGCTTGCATCCAAGCTTTCCTCACCAAGTACTTTCCGGCGTCCAAGATCACAAGTCTGAGAAAGAAGATAACGGGCGTTATGCAAGAAAGTGATGAGTCTTTCGCTACTTACTATGAAAGATTCAAGGAGTTGTGTGAATCATGCCCATCACATGGAATATCTGAGAGCAACCTCTTGACATACTTTTATGAGGGACTCAAGCCTTTGGAGAGAGAACTTCTAGATGCTGCCGCTGGTGGATCATTTCTGGAGAAGCCTGCAACTGTGGGACGTACTTTATTGAACCAGCGTGCTCTCAACACTTAGCAATATGAGGGAATGACGTTGCAGCAGACTAGGAAAGTGAGTGAGGCGTCTTCTTCAAGCACTAGTGCCGAAATTGCCAAGCTTTCTTCATTAATTACCAAGCTTCTGGAGACCAAGTCACCTAAACCACAACCACCTGCAACATTGGTATGTGGGATCTGCCTGCTGGATGGACATCATAATGATCAGTGTCCTCAGAATGTACCTACTCAGAAGATGGAAGAAGTCAATGCCATTGGTGGATATCAGAACAATCAAGGTGCTCCTTGCTACAATAACTATGGAAACTACAATCAAGGGATTCGAAATAATCATCTTGGTTTTCAGTGGAGGAACAATGATGGATGCCTTAATCCTGCGCCTCAACCATTGCAACAACAACAACAGACTCAGCCTGTACTCACCAATCCGGATTATGACAAGATGTTGTCACAACTTTCATCGTCTACACAGGCTTTGCTGAACACTCAAGCCCAACAAGGGAATGACATTAGTGAATTGAAGAAGCATATGGGCCAAGTGATTGAATTCATGGGCCAGATTAAGGGCAGTTCTGGAAAATTACCTACTCAAACAATTCAAAATCCTGGGGGAGATTTTCGTCCAGCACAGTGAGTATCACTGGAAGAAGCCAACGTCACATAAACATCCTGGATGGCGTTGAGCATGAAGCGCCCATTTCAAATACTAAAAGAGCATCATGTCTAGGCTGTAAGACAATAAAAAATAAGCGCTTGTTGGGAGGCAACCCAATGGAGGATCGACATACAGATTTGCTTTCTTTTCCCTTCCTCTTTATTAATTAGTTTGTTAGTGTGTTAATTAGTTAGTTATTTTTGGTAAATTCATTCTCCATGCTTGATTCTTTGCTTTTACTTTATTACATTGAGGACAATGTAGGGTTTAAGTGTGGGGGAGGGGTTTACACTTTATTTGAGTCATAAATTGTAAAAATTGGGCGGACAATGAAACTTCTCGGCGGATGATGCCCTAAAAATAAAAAATTTCGTGGGTTTTTAGTTTTCAAAAATTTTAGGTAGTTTTTGAGTGTATTTTAGTGTTTTTCAGAGTCTTAGGATGCCCTTAACTCGTCGATGATGATATTTTTCTGAGACAATTTCGAGTTCATGGCTTTCATATTATTAAACTATGGAATTCTTTTGTTGATAGAGATGTTTTGATTGCATTAACATGTAGTGGATATAGATAGTAAAACTTGGTACAGAATTCGCATGTTAGAATAAGTTTTAAATCATACAAACCTAAAAGTGAGTTTTTGAGCCTACATTACTTCATTTGAGAGTGAATTTCGTGCATATGGTTTTCAAAAACAAAACATGCCTCATCTGATTACTTGCCATAGATTTTAATGAACTAGAGATTACTAGAACTTACTCATGTAGATTTACAACGCTATTAAGTTGATATATGCTCTGATTTTGGATATGATTAAAGGCAAATTAGGTTACCACCACTTAAACCAAATGGCCTTGTGTCCCATTGTGCGCACGAGTTGCGACACCCTTAGATTACCCCTTTGTGCCTACATTAAGCCTTTTCTTTCATTTACCACATACATATCTAAACACTTAGCCTAGTGTAGAATTTCCAACCCTTGTTCAAAGACTTGGTGAAGAAGTTTCGAAGCTAGCATAAAAGAAGTGGCGAAAAAAAAAGAGATGAAAGAATACAAAGAAGGGAAGACTTGTCCAAAAAAGATGATTGCCGAAAATACAAAAAAAAAATATAAAAAAGAGAGAAGAAAATATCGAGAGCAAAAGAAAAAGAAAAGAAAAAATGTATGAAAAAGCTCTCCGGCAAAAGTTCTAAGTGTAAAAGTTTGGACAAGTGAAGTTTAGAATGAAGTTAGGGCCCAAAAAGATGAAAATTGGTCCCCGATCTTGAAGTTTGACACAAGAAGAAGTGTAGAAAGGATGAGCCACGAATTTGAAGAATTCTAAGTGCTAAACTAAGTCTTTGGAACGTTTTTACACCACCACTTATCTAAATTTCGAATGCCTTAGCCTTAGCCCCATTACAACCTTTCTAAAGTCCTTTATGATCCTTAAGATGAGTAGCCTTCAATTGGTTGAGTAAGTTACATGAGTAAGCATATGGTTTGGTTCATTTGTGCAAGTAATTATGAGGTATTTCGATGCAATACATATACATTTGAGTGAACCTCTTTTCATGAGTGAAAACATGATGAGTGCATCCATGTGAGATTGATTTAAACTTTTTCGAAGCATGCATAGCTTATAAATCACCATTGTTTTCATCTAAGTCTTACTTGTTCATGCATGAGAATATCTTTATTAACTCTTGAATTCCTTGTGCTTTAATTTTGTGAATTTTCATGAAATTTTCGAAATTCATTTGTTATAGGGCTTAGTAGTATTTTTGTTGGAAAATTTTGAGTCTTAGTTTAATTTAGTATTTGCTAAGGGACTAGCAAAGTTTAAGTGTGGGGGATTTGATCTACGCATTTTAGGCGTATTAATTAATGTGTTTTCTCTACATTTTTACTTTGATAATTGCTTAGTTTTATTAGTTTTAACTTATTTTGTTAAATTCAGGTGTTGACCAAAAGAGACGGAGTAAAGGAGTCTACAAGCACGCAAAACGCAATAAATCCGGAGAAGAAATAGTCCGAGGAATGGTCTTCAAATGGTTACTAAAATGCATTCCCATATGGTGTCAAGAATTGGAAACCAAATGCCAAATGAAATGGATACCAAAATGGTGGACAAAAAGATGAAGACATTTCTCCTGCGCGACCCAGGAAAGAGCAAATATGGCGGAATATATGGAGCATATAATGGACGAATTTTTGAAGGATATTCCATGAAGAAAAATACTTTATTTGAGGCCCAAAATATGTGCAAGAATATGGTATATTCGGCCAAGAAGTATTGGGGAATAAGGAATGCAAGATTTGAAGATATAAAGATTTCCTTTTCCTTGAAGAAGAAGAAAACTGGGCAGTCAGGTCACTCAACTTCTAAAATCCGTAGTAAATTCAATTCAACTCCAAATATGGCGTTCATTATATGGATTTTATAGCCCTTTGAATAAGCTTTCCAATGAAACAAGAATCGGAATTTTCTGAGCTCTAGAACTCCCGGAAAAGACGTTTCAAGACAGGCTGGCAGTTCTACCCGAGTACACTAGGAAAACCTAGTTTGGAGAGGAAAGTTGGAATTCTTCACCTATAAATACAAGAGCTCGGCCTCAAAGCAAATCATCACATATTCTAGGCCTAAGCTCTGCAAAATTACTCTCCACCCTCTCCCTCAGACACCAAGGCCGAGCACAAAGTGACTACACCGCCATCCACCATCACTCGGATCGCTTGCACACGTTAAGTCCATACAAGTGAGAACCACCATCCTTGGAGTCATCTACACCTTGGGAGTTTGCAGCGTTAAGCGGGATTTCTTCAAAGTGTAACCATGAACCCTTTACTCCGTAGTCATATTTTGTTCTTGTATTCTTTTTGTTTGACATTGGGTTTTGGTGAATACTTTTGGATTTTTAATACTTACTTGAGTATATCTTCCATGTGTTTATGTTCTTAGTTTTGTTTGATGCATGCTATGTCTAGTTCTTAATGCGTTGGGTAGTGCGGGATGATTGTGTTTTAACCTTTCGCCTGGAAGTTATTCAATGATTCTTAGATTTTAAGGCGTTAAGCTTTAACCCACATGGCATGTTGATAATAAAAATTAGGAGCATGAATTTCGAAGGTAGCTTAATTAGGTAGAGAAAATTGGCTAGGTTGAATATGATGATCACATGTAAATAATTAGCTTAGGTTTATTTTTGTCGAAAATATGGTAAGGGTTTTTGAGATTTTCTTATGTGTTTGCTTGTCTATGAGTTGATGCATGTTAGAGTCCTAGGAATACTTGCTATGTGATTGACGTTTTTAGTAAATAAATTAGTAATTAAAATCAACTCTTTTATACCCCCCTTTTACTACACAAGAATTGCATGCACCCTTCAATCCCCGGTTTAGAACGATCCCTACTTGCTTATATTATACTACATCTATAGGGTTTTAAATTGTTTATGGTTGATTTATGTGTTTAATTTAAATGCATGTTTCCGTCATATCAAGTATCAAAACTCAGCCTCTTGGAAGGTCCCTGACTCGGTCCACCCTCCTCAAATCGTCGAGACTAGTATCTCATTTGCCTTTCCTTCTCGATATCCTCGCCTCGAAGTGCGGCACTGCCAAACTCATCAAAGTTGTTCCGAGGCATCGTAGTCAGAGTCCCCTTGATGTTCAAGTTCAAACCCAACTCAAATCTACGGCACTTGGCTTCCTCTGTAGCCACCATGTCGCGAGCAAACCGAGATAAGCGGGTAAATCTGTCCCGGTACTCAAGTACAGACATACTGCCCTGCCTTAAATTAGTGAACTCCTCATACTTCCGCTGCTGTGTAGCCTGGTTGAAGTATCTCTGCATAAACAAGTCTCGAAACAAAGTCCACGGAGTATCAACCGGAACTCTATCGGTGCTAACCCATCAGAAGTATGCATCTGACTCAAGTAAACCGACTGCTGCCACTGTCATCTGCTCAGGGGTAAAACGCAGACGCTCACAAACGCGTTCAATCTGAACCAACCATGCTTCACAAATCTCTGGATCAGCTGAACCCGAAAAGACAGTTGCACCAGCAGTACGAGCTTTGACCATAGGGTCAAAACGCTCCTCCAAACGCAACACTCGCATCAGCAAGTCATGCGTCTGGCGATCCTCATCAGGATCCACATCCTGATTAACACGGGGACCACGTCGAGGAGGCATCCTACTAATACAAGACAAGCATTAGATACAAGCACAAGGAACGTAATCATGAGACCTTAGATATTTGAACATATACAACACCCGAAGCATTGATAAGTACCGCTGGCCAGTCGGGTCATCGCTCCAGACATGCTGTACATACTCAAATACCCTAAGTGTCACAACTACAAGAGTCTAGAAAACCTGACAACCTAATGCTCTGATACCAAGCTGAAAAGACCCAACCCCAATTTAGTTTCCTAAACCGGAATCAAACCCCTTCTGAAAACACGAACTTGCAAAAACCACAAAAATTTTGGCAGAGTTTCGTTACTAACGTGGAATTTTCATTAACCTGCACCCAGAAAACACACTTTAACCTATGCCACAAAAGCCAAACCGTGGGCGCCAATCCCATCAGGATTTCTCAATATCATAACAATAAAGTAAAGCAGTAAACAAAACTATACTTTACAGAAATCGGGGGAAAATCATACAAAAATATATCAATAGCGTATCAGAGCGACCTCTAGTATATATATACAAAAATATACAACAGTAGGCAAAACAAGAAACCTACTGGAAAAGAAAGGTAGCTCGAACGCTAAGCCTCCGACCGCAACGTAAGACACCAGAATCCGAACTGCAAAATGGGCACGGAAACCGAAAAGCCCAGGGGAAAGACAAATAAAATCGTTAGAGTGAGTGGACGAAAATAAACATATGCCTTTCACCATTTACATATATCATAAAATCAAGCAAAGCGAGTTCGGAAAATAAATGGAGGTGCCAGGTGAATCTCTCAAGCCCGACGGTGATAGGCTAGGCGAATCTCTCAAGCCATTCGCCTAGCGGGCACATCAGGGGAATCTCTCAACCCTGGATCTGACTACCGGTGATCAGCCGAGTAGTCAATGCATCGATGCTAAATAAATGCCATCACCATATAAAATATAAAACAATACCTCCAAAAGCAATAAATAATCTCAACATCGTATATAAATAAATATGGAAATCACGAACTCACTACAACAGTGAAAATAGAAAAGTCCACTCACAGATGAGCACAGCGCGCACACGCGCTAATCACGAGATCCAGTGGAAGATCCCTCGCCCAATGTAGGATCTCGATCCCCTGAATAATCACAAAATTTAACTGATCAAAATCACAGTTCAATACCCAGTACCACACCTCGGAAACCAACCATTTTCGGAAACATATAACTCGATACAAAATAATCGACGTAAACTCCCGAAATCTCCATACAAACCCTCGATTAAAAATCTGATACGCAAATCAACTCGAAAACCTCATGGCGATGATCGGGGCGTGAGTACGAGCAAAACGATATATAACTCGACAGATTTCAAAAAGTCAACAGGTCGCCGGAGCTCTGTCGTTGACTGCCGCCGCCGCCGCCGCGCCGTCAACCGGAGAGATTTCCCGGCGGCCAAGCTCCCAAACTGTTCTCCTCCTCAAGCCAAGCATTTTTCCCAAAGGGGTCACCACCATCTAGCCACCATCGTGGCCGGAAATTAGCTCGAAAGTATCTCGGCCGAGAATCGCCAGAAAAATTTCCCGGCCGATTCCGGTGCCGTCATGCCACCTCGTCCCTCCAAACCAAAGGGAAAATCATCCTTAGTCAAAACCCAACTAATTCCACCAAAAATCCTCACCGGAAAGCCACCGGAGCACCGCCCTCAAACGGAGCCAATTCCGGCCGGAAAACCCAAATTTCAAACCACTCATTCTACCTCAAATCAACACCAATTTACAAAATTCCAAGTTCTAAACAGTTGTAAATGAAGAGAGGAATCGTTTCATACCCAAATCGGAGCCAGAGGTAGCCGGAAACAAAAGGTCGCCGGCGAGTCAAACAATGGCTGGTTTTCTCCTTCGGTCAACACGGGTCAACGTCTCAAATCTTGGTCAACGCTGGTCAAACTTCCCAAAATAGTGTTTTCGACAATTTTTGACTATTTCCAATATTTATACTCGCGGCTCGATACTATCGACGGTCCAAAACGGATCACATCCACGTTTCGGATAATTCAATCCGAACGGATAAACACGATGAAATTCCACAATTTCAAATATTCATAACATATTCCTCGGTCGTCGAAATAATTATCCGGAACCTCTCACGAACTTGAAATCATGTGTACAACAACTCTCGAGAAGAGACTCAACTCAAATTCTCGCCCGATAATTAAGTCGTGATCAAAACCGGCAAATCAATTAACTTACGGAAAATTACAATTACGCATAAATTCGTGGATTAAGCCGATCACTCTACTGATTCTGTTTCGGGTTGTCACAGGTTGTAATGGGGTTTGGCTCATAAGTTAAAGAATAAATGGATATGGATTGCAAACACAATTCTAGAACCTAGTAGAGGACCAAATAAGAGACTTCTTCAAACTTTACAACCATGAACGTTTTTACTATTGTGGCCGGATTCCATTTTGTTGGATCTTCACAACATTCTTTTCATCAAAAGTTAACTTGGTTATCAAGCTAGACGTCACGACTTTTTTCTTTTGTTTTTTTAGAAGTACTTTTTTTTCACACTAGCTTGATACCCCCACACTTATCTCTTGTTATCACCTTTCTACATTGCCGCCGTCTTCACATACATGTCTCATGCATAGCTCTACCAAGTCCTAAAACAAGGGTAAAGATATAACTATCCTATAGTTCAAGGTCAGAGATATGTGGGTGATGATATACAGTTTCACATGTAGGCTCAAAGTGGTTAACTACGGGTGCACATCTTGTGTACACAAAATCAAGACACAGACTCATATGGCTTTGGTGGTGTCCCTTAAATGCCTTAATCACTTCCTCAATCAGAACATGTGTTGACAAAAGCTTTGAATAGCATAAGAACAAGTTATAGTAATCTCTAGAGTCCATTAACTTAATCTGCGGCAAGCAATTAACACTCAACAAGGAAAGCATGTATATCACGTAAAGGCACAAAAGCTCACGGGTTAAATAAATCTTAATAAAGTCTATGCATGCTCAAAAATATTTGTACCATGTTAATTCGTTTTAACATCCATTACATATTTGCATATGCATCATATATCAACATTATCCAAAGAAACTCAAGTCACATAATAATCTCTTAATCACAAAATTGGAAGAAATAAACACATCATTGACTTGTTAAGGGCTCCTAAGACTCTTCTTTTTGTATTTTTCTTGACACTATTTATTTTTGTATTTTGTTTTTCAAAATAAAACACTTAAAACACACAAGAAAAACAAAGAAAAAAGCTAAAAACTGACTCTAAGCTTCGATGGATCGAGTATAATCCTTGATGGATGGAAGCAAGCTCTCTGGTCTCATTCTAGAACAACATTTCGATAGGTCGAAGGATATACCTCGATGGATTGAAGGGTACACCCTGGACATTCTAAGCAAAACGAAAAAAACTGAAGAGACTGTGCACTCTCACTTGTATAATTTCTACATAATTAACCACATGCCTGAATAGGCTGAAATTTTAGGAGCATACATTAGACATATGTACCAACACATCAAAATTTCAGAATTTTCTGAGACCTCTATCTATGTCTGAAAAATCACACTACATCAAACATTTAAAATTCTGACACAAAAAACTAAAAATCTATATCTAGACGCTAAGTATATGATATAACCCCAGCCCACACTTGAAAGTTGCATTGTCCTTAATGTAAAAACTTGAACTGAATCATGCAATACATCAAGCAAGTATGACAAATAACACATATCACACATAAAACACACTATGTGGAGAAAAATAAAGTAAAAGAGAGGGGATAAGAGAACAATTCTGATCCCCATGCTTCTCCATCAACATGGGCTACCTCCCAAGTAGCACTAAGTTTAATGTCTTCAGCCAGACATTGCGAACATCATTTAATGCACGTCGAAGATGTGTCCGTTCATTGGACCATAAAGCTTATCCTTCTTGACATATTTCCTCCATAGTATGGAACTTGGAGGACGTGGAGTTGGATCATCCAAGTGTTCCTATTTAGTTGCAAAAATATTGACGTGTCAGAATGGCTTCCTTGGTGGACGACTCTCATCACAAAACTTTGAGTCCTCTTGGTTAGGCCTACTTTCAACACTAGCATTCTTCTCATTAGAAATAATTGAAACATCACAAGAAGAAGAATGCTTACCTTTTGACCCAAGGGTGGTCACAGCAGCCACAATGTCTACTTCCTTCTTAAGATCAGGATGACCTTGATCTGGTGGTGTTCAAGTCTTGAGAAATTTGGCTTCCACCATCAAGTGTACATTCTCTTTCTCAAAATATTGTCTTACCTCTCCTGCCTCTTTAGGTGGTTGGAAGATGCAAAACTCCACAGTCTCACCAAACACTGTCATGCTCAATCTTCCATTGTATATATCGATCTTTGTGTGAGCTGTAGCCATGAAATGACGACCCAAAATCAAGGGTAACATATCAGTAGAGGTCTCCTCACTCATATCAAGCACAAAGAAATCCACTAGGAGAATGAGTCCTTCGACATGCACAAGTACATCCTCAAGAACCCCTCGAGGATAAACATAAAATTGATCCACAAGCTCAATCCTCACTGAGGTTCTCGTCAATGCGCCTAGACTAAGAAGCTTATACATAGAATATGGCATTAGATTAATAGAAGCCCCTAAGTCTAGTGAAACACATTTAAACCTGGTTTCACCAATCCTACATGGAATGGTGAATCTCCCTGGATATTTTCATTTAACCGGTAATTTTCTTTGCAATACTGCTGAAATCTCCTTACTCACCGCCACAGTCTCATGTTCCTTAAACTTTTTCTTGTTGGTACAAAGTGCCTTCAAGAACTTTGCATATTTAGGCACTTGTCTGATAGCATCAAGGAGTGGAAAACTCACTTGAATTTTGCAAAGATGTCTAATATCTCTTGGTCTTGATGGTCCTTTTTCTGTTTCTGGCCAAAAGTGAGTGTTGAGAAGATACCTACCCAATTTTTGAGGTGGTCTGAACGTTGGCTTCATGTGCATTATCATTGTGCTGAGTTGGGGTTCCTAGAGTCGGCTTCGATGGATCGAAGGGGCCTATCGGGTCTGCTGAAACTAGGCTGCTAGAAATTTCTGGATGAAGTGTCAAATGCGATTTGCTCTATTATCGGTTCTAACACCTTCCCACTCCTCAATTTCATAGCATGAACTTTATATTGTCCCTTGGGATTGGGAAGAGTATTGCTGAAAGACCTCCTTGGTTAATTTGAGCAAGTGTTTGTTGTATTTGGCTCACTTAACGTTCTAGCAAACCAATTGCCTTCCCTTATTACTGCTGTGTAGTCTTGCTTTCTTGGAGGAAGGTACCCATCTCTTGGCAGAGTGCACTATGGTCCTCTCTAGTTTGCTTGTTATCGACCGCCAACTGTTGTATTAATAAGGTCAATGTTGACAACTCTGTTGACGGCTAAGGTGGTGGAGGTAGCAATGCTTGATACTGCTGCTGTGGAACACGTCTTTGACCAAAGTTTTGTCCATCCCCTGTAGGTTGTCTTTGGAAGTAATTTGTTTCCTCCTCTTGGTTGGCTTCCTCATGTGCTCTGAACTTGGGGCAATCTTCTGCTAGATAATTTGTAGCTGAACATAGGGCACACACTACCTGAGCTGCAATAACTGTTGTCTTCTTAGCCACCTTCAGACTACTAGCAATCATAGCAATGTTGTTCTCCATGGAACTCAATCTCTTTTCCATGGCTCCATCAATAGTAATAGCATTAAAAGATCTTCTGCTTGCTCCCATAGTTCTATCTCTTGACTGAAACTGTCTTGAGTTTTCTGCTTAGTTCTATACAATTTCCTTTGCTTCAGCTCCAGTCATATTCCATCAGTTTCCACCACAAGGTGAATCAAGTTTAGACATGTTGAAAGAATCAAGTCCTTCATAGAAGAACTTTATCTGAGTATTCAGATCAAACTTGTGATTAGGGAATTGTCTAAGCAAAGTCTTGGATTGACCCCATGCCTTATGTGATTCATCTTCATCCTTCTGTCTGAAGGTGCTGATTTACTTCTTCAAATTCTTGGTACGAGAAGCTAAGTAAAATTCCTTCATGAATACACAACACATCATCTCCTAAGTGTCCATCGATTGAGGAGCTAAAGAATTAAACCATGTCTTTGCCTGCTCCTTCAACGAAAAAGAGAAAAGAATGAATTTCACATTGTTTTCATCCACATTTGTAGACCTTTGAATTCTGCACAATGCTGCAAAATCATTAAGATGATCTTGAGGGTCTTTAGAAGGAGTGTCTCTGAAGTGTGGCAGATTTGAGATGAGAGATGGAGGAATGACATAAGACCCCAAATTTGCCGGTAGCACGATTGGTGAATCATCAACACCTGTTCCCGAGACAAAAGATTCCCTAAGCTTCCTGTTATTCGCCATTGGTGATGGTGATTTCTCATGTTCACAATAAAGTTTATAAGACTCAAAAGAAAAAGAAACTAAATAAACAAAAATAAAACACTATTAAGACTTAGAATTAAACAATTCTCCGGCAACGGCACCAAAATTTGATAGGCCAGAAAACACTTATGCAAAGGTACTCTATTCTCAAGTAAGATATATCACTGTAGTAATGATAAACAATGGTTATCTAATACAAGGAATTTTTGAGACTAAATCTTAAAACACTACCTAAACGCGAATGCTAGAAATCTGATAGACTCGACCACATGACACTAAGTACACTACGAATCTAACCTAAATAGACTCAAATACTATGAAAATTGAAAACAATATACTAGACACAGTGATGGACTACCACAAAACATTTGAGGGTATTTAGAGTTGTTTTGATTGTCAAACTAAATCGGCTAACTACAGCTACGTGCAGAAAATAAATGCAGAAAGTAAATATGATTATGAATGCAAGATGTTAAACTATATGAATGAGAAGTTAAGAGAAATGCAATTCACCACCATCATTCCATCTTTCTAATACATACTTGACTTAATGCACATATCCCATGAATGAAACTTCCCAGGAAGAGTCGATCGTTACAGCGACAACCTATTACTTAATCCTTATGTCTATATGAGTTTGCCATGGACCTTCCCCACATCTATCCCTCTATTGAACCCATAGTCATGGACCCAAGGGTTTACAAAGAAGAAATCATTAAGTTCTAGAAAAGGTTTGAGAATCTATAAGGGTTCACAAGTATACTATGAGCGTGTCTTGCTATACCTAGGGTTTTAATCACCCAAAGGTTTCTCACTTCCGTTGGTATATCATTGTTGAGAATTTCGTGAAAGAAATTATCTTCAGTCGCCTGTATCTCATAATAATAGAATCATAGTATGCAAACTAAGTTACGCACCAAAGCAAACATATAAGAATTCATACGGTGAATTACACAGAGAAAGAAACCTCATTTAAAAGAATATGCAAAATAAGGCAAAGTATATGCATTAAAAAGACTTCATGTGCGGGGCTTCAAACAACCCCTTACCAAGGTCTTTAGCTACTAAAACTCATAATGAAAGAATCAAAACAAATCATAGAGTTTAAAGATCAAGAATGGATGAAGAAGATAAATTGTCGTCCAATTTTGATGGATTGAAGGTTGATCTTCGATGGATCGAAAACTGGTCTCAGGCTCTCTCGCGTTTGCTTCTTCCTTTGCTCGAGTTTGTGCTCCAAGATTCCAAAAGCCCTAAAATAGATTTATATAGTTCTCCAATGGATCTTCTCAAGTCCACATTGGAATAGGCTTCTGTATTTGCACAAAACTCCTTCTTAAATCCATATTGAGCTAGGAATCCTTCATTTGTTTTATTTTCCTTTATTCTTTCACAAAACTTATAAAATAGTAAATATTAATTAAACACTCAATTATATAACAATAAAATAAATATAATTAGTGAATTAAAAACCGAATAAACGCATAAATATATGATTATCAAATACCTGCTGTTATTACTACTGGACCCTCTCGGGCTAGGCCTGTGATCAATGCTCCTTTGGACCCCATCTCTCTTCAAAAGCATTTAGCTTTTGGATGCCCACACCCAAAGAAAACTCAAACTTTTATCGGTCCTCAGGGTTTATCCTCTCCCTTGCATGTGGCTGACACTGATCTGTTCTAGCAAGTTTATCCCAATCAAGCTTTGTCAGTGTCAAGTTCTCAAATTCCAATTATTCCTACTTGGGTGTTCTCAACTCAGGAGCTTTTTCAAGCATCTGAAAATGTTTCAAATCAGCGCCTTCATGAACACGGTAGGAAGTTTGAGATTCCTCCTATTGGTTCTCTCCAAGTCTTGTCAACACAGTTTAAGCACCTCAATCTTAAACGGAGAATCCAAGAGGTTTTTGAAGAGTCTTTACGGTTGGCAAAACATATGAGGTCTGAAGGTACTAATGATGGTGAATCCATGCTGCATGCCTCATCTGGGCCTAATAGCCAGGGATCGCAATATCGAAACCCTTGAGTAAAAACTGTTCCAGCAGTGGCTCGTGGTCGTGGATGTGGGCCTAGTCGTGGGCATCCTAAGAAGGTCGTCCATCGTGGCAATTCGAGTGCTGGAGTGCTTGGTTCTTTCTCTGTTGATTTGGCTCTAATTGGGTCTTCTATTGCAGTCGCGGATCATGCTTCGCAAGTTAGCCATGTCTTTGTGCCTTTGCCTTCATATCCTGGCATAGCAATTGCGCACATGGTTCCACCTGATACTGATAATATTACTACTGCTGCTATGGATGTTAATCAAAATATTGTGATGCAATCTTCTGGTTTTACTACTTCGGTGCATGTGCTAGATAGTTCTAGGGAGTCTATTAAGCAACAAGTCCAATCTGAAATAGATAATCTTGCTTCATTGGTTGATGGTTTAGATGGTCCCTCATATTCTGTTCTTCTACACACCTCTATTATGGCAACTTCTACTGCAGAGGGGACTGATCAGGATGCTTCTGTCAATGGGAGTGGTGGCTGTCCCGATCCGGTGCCAAATCCAAAATGAAGTTCCTATCCTGGAATTGTCAGGGATTAGGTTCGTCCCTGACTAAAAAAGCACTTCGTCAGTTACACATGAAGCATAAACCAAGCATCTTATTTCTAATAGAGACTCAGGCTTTTGATGATGTAATCCAAGACTGGCAGCATGATTTGGGTTACTCTCACCATTTTGTTAAAATACCTAGAGCTGAAGGTGGTTTAGCTTTATTGTGGTCTGATGATGTGCATTTATCTATCACTAGTAGTAGTTTGAACTATGTGGATGCTAATGTGCTGTTTTTTCATGAGAATTTTAGTTGTAGAATTACATGGAC
Organism: Geum urbanum; assembly: GCA_946800695.1. Taxonomy (NCBI): domain Eukaryota; kingdom Viridiplantae; phylum Streptophyta; class Magnoliopsida; order Rosales; family Rosaceae; genus Geum; species Geum urbanum. Next base: position 9,862,788 of record OX327006.1, read on the forward strand.
GCATGGTACTCCCTCTAGTAAGAATAAAGCATCCTCTTGGTATGATTTGTGTCGTTTTTTTCATTCCAGTTCACTTCCATGGCTTTGTGCGGGGAATTTTAATGAAATCCTTTGAATTTCTGAGAAATGGGGAGGGAATCCCCAACCTCAGTGGCGTATGAACTTGTTTAGACAGTTTGTTGATCATTGTGGTTTTAGAGATTCACATTTTCAAGGACCTCCTTTCACTTGGTTCTGTTATTGTAATGGTCTAAGGAGAGACTAGATAGAGATTTTGGAAACATGCAGTGGTGTATTGATCAGTCTCATTCTCAAGTGTTCCAGTTGCCTTCCATTGGCTCTGAAGTTACAACCCGAACCAAAATTACGTATTTATCGAATCGTATTATGTTTTATCGCGAAATAGTCGCACTATCGAGGTTATTAATGAATTTTTCACCAAGCAAGAACTTGACATAACTTTCTTCATGAGAGTTGTAGAATATTTTATTTCGACATTATAGGAATTTTGGAAAAAATTTCAGATAAGTGAGCTAATTTTTATAATTACCTAAATTCGGCGTGGAAAATTATTAAAAATGAATTTATTTTTAGTCGGTTTAATCTCGATCGTCTGATCTTGATCAGATCAATTCTGGATCGTTGATCTATTGAGGAGATTAGGGTACAAATAGCCTTTTTCCAGAAAACCCAAAACAGAAAAACACCACTTCGGCTCGACCCGGTTTGTGCTCGTCGTTGACCCACTCCGCCATTGAGCTGACCCGTTCAGTTTGCCATTTTCCAGCCACCTCTGATGTCGATTAAGGTAGGAATTTGAAGCTTGAAGCTTCCTTGATGTTGTGCTGTTGATATTTTTGGGTGTATGCAGGTTTTTAGAGTGACCTGATTCGAGTTTTACCCATGGAGTTATCGTCGGTGGTGGCGGCACTCTGACTGATTTTGGTGGTCAGGAGTTGGGGTTTTTAGAAGCTATCTCTCCCCTGAGTCGATTGTGGGTGGTCACAAACTCCGCCGTGGCTCGACGACGGAGATTTGACGAATTTGGATTTTTTGGTCAATTTCGGGCTGTAGACTTTGACGCCAATTCATCAGAATTGGCAGCGAGTTGAGGCCCGTAGGTTTAGGGGTTTGGTAGGGTTTGACGAGAGGAAGGTTTTTAGGGGTTAATTGCCGTCGTTGGTGGTGGCTGTTGAAAATAGGTTTTCTGGTTTGTTTATGTTAATTCCGGCCAAATGCCTTTGATTTGGACATCGACCCAGTTGCAAAAGAGATTGGCCTCGTTGAGAGCTTTCCACAAGGTGTTCAACGCCGCCATTGGAAGACTTACACCGGAGGCGCGTGTGACCCACGCGTCGCCGCCTGTGGAGGCGCATGAGGGCCACTCGCCACCATCAACGACGGAGCTCCAGCGAGGCAGGTTTTAGGATTTCGCGACGTGGTTTTCGGAGTTGGTTTTAGAGTGAATTTCCATACTTTTACATGCTCTGATATAATGTGATCTTATGGACATGACATCGTGATCACGACCTTGACGAGGAGAATTCCGCTGTACCCCAGCAATAGTCGCAAAACTATGAGTATACCCTTTTATTTTCACAGTCGATAGTGAGTTCATTTTTCAGCATTTCAGTATTACAGTATATTTTACGGTATGTTACAGAGCATTTAAATTTGAAGGTTTATTTTGTGATATTAGTTAGTTGCATCAATGTACTGACTGTTCGGCTGATCACCGGATAGTCCGGTGAGGAGAGCTTAGGAAAAACCCCTCGTCTGACTCATCACCTATATTTTTCATACAGTTAGTCGACTCAGGTTAGGTGGTATGAGCGATCACCTCCATTTGTATTTCAGTTATACGATATTGAACTCACATTATTTCACGAAAATAAGTGGAAAGACATGATAATTCAATTTTATCGATTTACGTGAATAATATTATTGTTGTCCACTCACGCTAACATTTTATATTTTAATGCAGATAATGTTATTTTTGTCCACCCAAATCAGACTGCAATGTATATCCTGAGAGTGCTTGGTTTCATCGAAGGTTTCAAGTCCACCAGTCATCTCTTCAGTAGTATGTTTCAGCTCACAGTCGGTTTGTATCATGTGTATCATATGTATGTAGAAGTCGCTCTGAGTACCAGTTGTAGTATGTTGCTTTCAATGAGACTCTTGTGATTAGCCAGTTACTCAAATAATCGTTGAGTTTACTTTCCTTTGTATTCATAACCAGTACTTTGTAAATATGTTTCTAAATTCCTGAGTTGAGTTTCTGGTTTTGTTATGACATTTGTTGAGAAATCTGAATGGACATCGGTGGTCCATGGTTTGTGTGTGAGATTTAGTTTCTAAAGTGTTATCTTCATGCAAGTTTTTAGTTGTCTCAGTTTCAATGGAGGTTATGTCAAAATTTTCATAGAATTTCTTAGATTATGATCCGTCGTTAGGGCTTAATCTTAGTTTACTAGCTAAACTAGGGTTGGGTCCTTTCATTTAATCACTAACCATTCTTGTGGATACACATCCATTGGATTTTAAGTTCCCTGGTAGGTTTAGTTTTGAAAATATGTGGATGTCTAAAGAAGATTGCAAGGAAACAGTGTTCGACACCTGGAAGCCCCAAACAGTTTCCTCATGTTCTCATACTTGGTTTGCTAATTTTCTTTGATGTAATAAAAAGTCAATCAGGTGGGCTAATGCAACTTTTCCTCAGTTTCTTCAACAGTCTTCTACTGTAGCTCAACGTTTGGAGGTTTTGCAACAATCTAATGCCAATCAGTCTCAAATTAGGGAAGTACTTATGGATTTGGATGATCATTGGAGGTTAGAGGAGTTATACTGGCACCAACGATCTAGAGTACAGTGGCTTAGGGATGGGGACCAAAACACTATTTTTTTTTCATCAGACCACTTTGCAACATCGACAGTTTAACCAGATCTTACAGCTTACGTCGGACGATGGTCAGTGGTTGTGTTATCAACCAGACATTCACCTTTATCTCACTCAGTTTTACTCTCGATTATTTAAAGCGGAACCTACTACTTCTCAAGAAGCGGTTCTTTCTTTTGTGGATTCTTGTGTTACCCAAGAAATGAATGAGCAGTTGTTGTGTCCTATTTCTGTTGACGAAGTTAAAGAAGCAGCTTTTGATCTGGGAGTCAAAGCACCTGGTTCGGATGGTTTCTCTTGAGCATTTTATAGATCCTATTTTTCAATAATAAGTTCTCTTATTTCTGATGCAGCTATAGAAACCTTTAATCTATCGTCTGAATTGGAGGAGCTAAATCAGACTTTTTTCACACTACTACAAAAACTGAAAAATCCTCAGATTATTGCTCAATTGAGACCAATCGGTTTGTGTAACTTCCCTTATAAGATTTTCTCTCGAATATTCGTTAACAGATTAAGACCATTAATATCACATGTGATATCTGATAATCAAGCTGCTTTCATTGAGAGTAGACAGATCCATGATAATATCATCATTGCTCATGAACACTTTCATCATCTACGCCAACAACGAGAAATTGATCCTAAGCTGATGACTTAAAAGTTAGATATGAATAAAGCATATGATCGTGTGGAGTGGTCTTTCCTCAAAGCTACCATGCTTAAGATGGGATTTGCACCAAGATGGGTTGATATCATTATGCTTTGTACTGTAAAGGCTAGAGATGGGATTTGCACCAAGATGGGTTGTAACTGTAAAGGCTAGAAGCAGAAACTTCTTTCCCAGAGTGGTAAGGAAACCTTGATTAAATCAGTCGCCACAGTCGTACCTGCTTAATCAATGAGTTGTTTCCTGTATCCAAAATATTTGTGTACAGAGCTTGCTCCTTCTTTGTCTAGATTCTGGTGGTCTTCTAATTCGGAGAGTGCAATGCATCGAAAAAGCTAGTCCAATTTACAAAAATCTAAAGTTGATGGAGGTCTTGGATTTCGTGACTTAAGGATTTTTAATGAGGCTTTGTTAGCAAAACAAGTTTGGTGATTGCTTCAGTCTCCACATTTTTTGGTTGCTAAGGTAATTCAGAGTAAGTACTATCCCTCATCTTCTTTGTTTGAAGAATCACAAGGTGTCTCACCCTCTTGGTTCTGGTCTAGTATCTTTACGGTTCAGAATATGTTTAGAGATGGCCTTCTGTGTCATGTACGTAGTGGTGCTACCACTGATGTCTGGAGAGACGGCTGGATTCCTTCACTCCCCTCTTATAATCTTCGTCACTACCTGCCTCAAGATCCTCTTCCTGTGTCTCGACTGATTAATCCAAATATGGGTTTGTGGAACTTGACTTCTATTTCCAACTCTTTGTTGCCAGCAGAGTTGAATGCCATTAGCGCGATCCCAATTTTCGACACTACATCTGTAGATACTTACACTTGGTATCCTTGTCACTCTGGGATTTACACTGTAAAATCTGGATATAAGTTCTTCACTCATCAACACAATCAGTCAAAGGTACAGTCATGAGCTTCTACTGCCTATACAATTCCTTCTAATACTTGGAAATAGCTTTGGTCTTTGTGTACACTACCCAATATTCGAATTTTCCTTTGGAGAGGCAATGCATAATATTGTTCCGGTGAATGCATTTCTTCACTATCGCCACATTAGCCACAGTAGTGACTGTCTAATTTGTGATCAAGGTGTAGAATCGATAGAGCATTGTTTTTTTGAATGTCCTTGGGTATGACAGGTGTGGTTTATTCATCCTCTTGGATATAAAATAGATCTTCAACGACTTACTTCTTTTCTGCAATGGATTGAAGGTTTGAGTACTCAATTCTCAGGACAAAGTCATTTGAAGTTACAGGTTTGTTCCATGGTTTCCTTTCTACTTCGGAATATTTGGAAGTCCAGGTGCAAGGCAATCTATGAAAGTGTAATGCCTTTGCCAGAATTCACTGCTCAATTGGCTTTCAATGTTGCCGAAGAATTTCTTGCTGCAAAGGTTTTTCTTTCCAGAGAATACCAAATTCGGTAACGTTAAACTCCTGTCATTGGTAACCTCCACCTTCAACAGTCATCAAGATTAAGACGGATGCAATATGGAATTCAGTTTCTTTGTCATGCAGCAATTCAGCATTAGCCAGGAATTCCATGGGTAGTTTAGTACAAGGTAAGACGAAGATGACAAAAGCAATTTCGGCCGAAGCAGCAGAAGCACAAGGAATTTTGCTTGGTCTCCATTTAGCCCAGAAGATGGGAATTACTGCTTTTATTCTGGAATCAGATTGTCATCAGCTTATTAAGGCGTTAACTGTGTCTCGATTGTATTCACATTGGACCTCACTCTCTTGGATCCGTCAGATAAAAGCTCTGGCGTCTTCGTTCACAGATGTTAACTGGCGTTGGGTTAGTAGGGAAGCTAACAGTGCCGCGTACTTGGTGGCAGCTATGGCTTCGAGTTTGGAGTGTTATCCGGACTGGTATTCACATCCTTCATTAGAGTTATCTTCCATTCTGTCTTTGGATGCTAATTACCGTCCTCCCTAGTTTGTTTGTAATATGGTTGGTCTATCTTTAAAAAAAAGGAGAGCATCATGTATACATCAATTAAACTTTTTTTTCTTGATAACTCAATTTATCTATGTGCGTGTATAATCTGAATAGTTTTCTAATAAACCTAAAGAATAATTTCTTATATATATTATTGTTATTATTATTATTATTATTATTATTATTATTATTATTATTATATATTCCTTGTATATATATGTATGCATATATACGATATGCTACTATGCCGAGGCATGCTCGACTAGCAGATCGAGTTTCTGAAGTTGGCAAGCTAGCAGGGTACGTAGCCACTTCAGATACTTCCCAACTTGAATAACGTTCGTTCTGATTACTCTCTCTCTCTCTCTCTCTCTCTCTCTCTCTCTCTCTCTCTCTCTCTCTCTCTCTCTCTCTCTCTCTCTCTCTCTCTATATATATATATATATATATATATATATATACAGATATACACGCACACACACCCCTGTAAGTCTAGTTATACACTAATACCACCTTCAAGAAAAAGAAATATCAGCTTAAAAGCAACATAGATAAATATTACTAATGTAGAAAGATTTAAAAAAAAATTAAATTAAATTCGCCCGAAAATTAGTTTATGGGGAATTGAACCCTGACCTCTGAAGTTATAAGAATAATATTAGAGTGGTCAACCACTGAATAAGTGAAGAATTATATTAAATAATCTTGTATGCACTAAAACTTCGATAAATTAATATTTGATAAATTAATAATCTGGCTAAAGTAATATGTTTTCCCGGTTCCGACTCGGTACTAGTTCATATTAGTAGCAACCTCACTAAATGCATAAAATAATAACTTTTATTTAATTCCTTTAGGTTTATCCCTATGAATATATAAATCATAATTTAATTAAAAAATATATTAAATATATAAAAATTAAATTTTCAACTTAGAATTTCTATTTTCTCGATCATTTCAACTATTTCTTAAAAAAAAACTATATTATACTCATGACCAAGAAGAGAAGTAATTAGCAGATTAAGAGCTAGACACCACAAGTCCACAATAGTTGAAGGGTGAGCTAGAAAGCACATGTTCATGACCCTTTTTTATAGGTGAAACGATAGAAATAGTAGAAGCAAATACAATCAGTCCAACCATCTCTGTATGAAGTCATGGACGACTTGATACATATAGGGGACCCTATCATTACAGACCCATTTTGCTAACTTATCTGCTACTACATTGGCCTCTCGGCCTAAATGAACAAATCTAGCGCTTGACAACAAGGGAAGGTCTGCCGAAGGTCCTCACAAGAATCACGGAACATACTAGAGAATGTTCCTGGGTCTTCAACTGCTAGCACCACGATAAGGCTATCTGAACTAATCCTAGTTGGATTGTATCCCAATTGACTAATCAAATGCATAACTCTCTATACAGCCTCAATCTCCACTGCCAAGATTGAATACACATTCCCTTTTCATCTAGCTACTGCAAACACAAACCTGTTGTCCCAATCATGAACTATCATGCTTATACCACCTATATGTTTAGAAGAATTGAAGACTCCATCAATACAGACACAATATTGACCCAAAGGAGGTCTAATCCATGTTTGAAGAACTCTAGTCGGGCGGTCCGAGGTCATGTATTGACCCAAAGGAGGTCTGGTCCATGTCTGAAGAACAATCCTGAAATAATTGCAACTCAGTCTTAACCTCTTGCTCATATAACAACCAAATCCCATCAACGTCTACTCTTCGCCCTTGTAACCTAGGTCTTGTAGGTAGAAAACCATGACAAGATCACCAGACATAAAGTTTTACTATCGGGGCTGCCCATAGACACTAGAAAACCTTCCTGAAGTTCCCATATTGGTCTGGAGCAACCATGTGTGGTAGGGTTATCTGATCTCAGGCTAAGCAGTATGCACTGCTAATAGTGTAATCTTCTTTTGAATTATAATGCCATATCACCCTATCATAACTTGTAGTATGACTCAGTGGAATGGTCAGAGCAACAGAAACATCAGTAGGAGTAAAGTTTCTCTATGGTGCCTTCTAATCCCATGTTTGATGACGAGTGATGAACTGAGAAACTTAGTCTAAAGTAGTAAGGACTCGAAGCTCCCCTCCACAGTAAAAGGTGGCTGAGGAAGCCATATGTCTCCCCAAATCCTAACCTGGTCACCCTTCCCTACCTGCCATCGGGAGCCTCTTTCCAAAATCTCTCTAGCATGCATAAAATTGTGCCAAGTATAAGAGGAGGAACCGCCTAGCTTGCCTCCTAGATGCAACATTTTGCAAAATATCGAGCCTTGTACACTTGTCCCACCACTGAGTTCAAATTCTATATAATCTTCCACACCTGCTTAGTCAATAAAGATAAGTTCAAAGCATATAGATTCTAAAATCTAAGTCTCCCCTTATCCTTCTACTTGCACATAACATCTCAGGTACACTAATGTATCTGTATGTGCTCTACTGTATCACTCCAGAAGAAATTTGCACATATCTGCTGTAACTCCTCACAAGTGATCTTTGGTAATAAGAAACAACTCATAATGTATCTAGGTAAGGCCTATGCTACAACCTTGACCAGTATCTCTCTGCCAGCTCCACTCAGCAGTGATCCCTTCCACCCTTTCAATCAGTCCCCGTAGCCTGTCCTTTATGTATGCAAAGGTTTTCTTCTTACTAGCTCTAACATAGGTCAGAAAGTTAAGGTACTGCTCATGAAAAGGAACTCAGGTCATCCCTAACATAGTGACCAACTCATCCTGAGCCTCCTTCTGCAAATTATAGCTAAAACATACACTACTTTTTTAGTAATTTATGAACTGACTAGAAGCTTTTTCTGTGATACCCCGAACTTTTTATATAATTTCTATCATTTTAAATACTGAGATGTCTTGAATTGACTTTTTATCAAATTATTGAAGTTGTTTGACTTTGGATAAAAATCGTAGAATTGGTCAAGACAAGTTTGTAGACATGAGAATCGTTGAAATAAGAGTTATGATGTAAAAATTATGACTATTGGAAGTTTATCGGAAAATTATTTAGAGTATTTAAGGGAGGTTTCCTTTTTTGGAAGTCATTCTGAGATTGACTTCTAGTTAACCTTCTCTCTCTCGGTGGAGAGAGTCCGAGTTCAACCCTTTTAGGGTCGTTTTATATCGATCGGCGGCACAGCACCATATAACCACCTTCGACCTTGAAATTGGTTGGGTTTGATCGGTCTATCTCTCTTCTCTCTACTTATGTTTTCAAATTTAGTGTTTGTGTCATGAGGTGAGCGTTTCGAATCGATGAGAATTTTAGGGTTTTCCAGCGAATTTCAGTTGTCATCACCTTCGACGTTCCCTGTAATGAAACAGGTGAGAATCGATTCCCTGTGATGTCTGGATGATGTATATGTGTTGATTCGTTTGGTTGCAGGTATTGTTCGATGGAATAGAATTGATTTCCGTCGAACGTCGTTTCGGCCTCTGCTGGACACAGCAGTTGCCAGTGGTTTTCGCCGGCGAGGATAGAGGGTTTTGATCCCCTCATCCTCCTGAGTCGATTGGGGTGAGCCTCGAGCCCATCCGGGACTCGAGGGCAGAGATTCGTTGTTGGAATCAATTTCTTGCGAAGTTAGGTTTTATGACTTTCGACTTGATTTTTTGGCCGGAATTCGGCCAAATCAGGCTTTGTGATAGTTAAACAGGTTATAGGGATCAACGACAGCTTTCAGGCGAGGTATTAATCTCTACCACCGGCGGTGGTCGCCGGTGATGGCGGCGCGTGTAACCGAAAAAAGTTTTCGAAATGTGTCAAGTTATATATCATTAGATCTGTATCTGCACTGTGAGTGTATCTGTGAGATTTATAGTGTGTTTAGGATTTTTTTTTTGTCTTAGTGGGTGGGCAGTGGTGACTAGTGTCACGAATAGTGGCAGTACGGACGATGAAGAACTAGATGTTCTTTATATCGTTAATTTCGTATTATCATATTTAGTTTGTCAATAAGGTTTTTGACTTGTTTTGATTGAGTTTAATTTTAGTCGAGCATTTAATAGAATTACTTGAATAATTTATCATTTTGACGATATTCGACAAGGGTTGGGTCCTCACATTTTCATACACACTCAGAACCTCCTTCACATTGTAACAAACCTATGGGGTATCCTGGGAGAAGATCAAGCTATCATCTACAAATAACAAATGAGACAACATAGAAGCTTTTGGGCAAACCTGAATATCTTCTAGACCCTTTATATGTTGGGCTCTATACAATAGTGCAGATAATCCCTCAGTACATAACAGAAAAAGGTATGGAGACAATGGATCCCCTTGTTGTAGGCCTCGACTAGGTGTAACATACCCTCTAGGAGAGCCATTGATAAGGAATACATACCTCACCGATGTAACGCATGCCATGACATTCCCAATCCAAGCTTCCGAAAAGCCCATCTTCTTCATTATTGCCTTCAGATACCTCATTTCCATCCTATCACAGGCTTTACTAACATCCAGTTTTAGAGCCATCTGGTACTTCTGGCCACTTTTCTTAGTCCACAAGTAGTAAGCTACCTCATTTGCCACTAACTTGTTGTCCGTTATCTGCCGCTCTGGAATGAAAGTACTTTGACATGGATCAATAATATGTTGCAGCAATAGTTTTAGTCTATTTGTCAACACCTTTGCAACAATCCGGTACACACCATTATATAGGGAAATCAACCTATACTTTATGATTCTCTTTGGGTTCTGAACTTTAGGAATTAGCCAGATGTTTGTAGAGTTTAAAGCCATGAGAATCTGTTATGATTGCAACACATCCTGGATAACATGCACAACATCTATACCAATAATATCCCAATATTTTTGAAAGAAAAGAAAGGGTATACCGTTAGGACCTGGAGCTTTCATCAGATTCATCTAGAATAAGGCAACCCAAACCTCCTTAGCAGTGTACAATAACAGTTGTGATTGGGACATTTCCTCAGTCACAATCAGCTTGACAAAAGTAGTTACCACCCCAAGTTGTTCTTCAGAAATACCCGCGCGAAGTGAAAATCCTTATATAATAATTAACCACCACTGACTCAATACCACTTGGTGTTTTCTGCCATACATCATGGCCATCAAACAGACCCGAAATATGGTTCTTCCCTTTTCTGTTTGTGGCCTTCTGATGAAAATACCTCGAGTTCACATCTCCATCCTTCATATGTTTATCTTTTGCCATTTGCTTCCAATACAGTGCTTCTTGTGTCAATAGTGCTTCTTGCCACTCATACCATTGTCTTCGAGCTTCCACAATATTTTGATCAAACAGCTAAGTTGAAACCCTCAAGCTTTCTCTGCATATCTTGCAGCTCACTCTTCCGAGCACCAAAGACAGCCTTTGCCCAGTCTTTTAGTCCAAACTATGCAAATTTGATCTTCTTATTTAGTTTATACTATGAAGTCTTAGACTCTAGAATTAGTTCTTGATCCCATGCCACTCGTGCACCACTTCCTTACTTCCTTCTTCCTCTGCCTACATTGTTTCAAAACGAAAGAAATGTTGTCCCAAGAAAAAAATCGTAGGAGACTCCTTAACTAAGACAAGAATCGAGATGTGATTGGAGACTGAGGGAGGAAGATGGACAACTTGTTCTGCAAGGAATCGGTTTCTCCATGCCCTTGTAGCTACAACTCAGTCTAATCGGCATTGCGTGTGACTATCATGCCATGTAAAATCAGCTTCGTTATATCCAATGTTCGAAAAGGCGTCCCCCTAACCCGCCTAGGTTCTGAAAATAATAAAATGCCTAAATTTATCCTAGGCCCCCTTCCTAGGTAGTGCTCAGCCTAGACGACCGCCTAACTCAAAAACGGGCAAAACTTAAACCTTCGCATTTTAGTTTTTGACTTACTTTGAATTGGAGATAATAGTACACAAGAAAATAAGTTAGAGAATTTAAAGACAATGTGTTTTGATGACATTTCCTTATAATTTTTTTTCTATATTATTCATAATATATATAATATACTAACTAATTATATAATTAATTAAATATATAAAAATAGTAATCTTCCTAGAATCTTATTGATCTTTGCCTAGGCAGTAACTCCACCACCTAGCGCCTTTTTGAACATTGGATATATCAAATATCCTCCAATTCACAATCGGTAAGGCATCTGGCAAAGTTATCCATCTGCCATGCAGACCGTGGCGGTCCTCTGAATTTTTCTAAAGATTGGAGTATTTCATTAATGTCTCCGATAACAATCCATTCATATGATGCATCCTTCCCTTTTAGAGTACATAACAAGTCCCAAGTCTTCCATCGATTTTGCGGCTGAAACTAACCATACTACCCAGTAAATCTGATCCAATCTCTTTCATTGCCTCGGACACGAACGTCGGCATCAATGAAACTCAGTTGTAATCAAACCTCCCCCCTAGTGAACAAGGGAACAAGATGAGCCTCATTAAACCGTAGACTACGCCACCATGATTCGCAACGAGTCACACTATCAGTGAAGGTTTGGATGAGAAAGACAATCGTTAGTTTCTTTGTCAACATTATCGTTCGGATCGATGCGGTCTTTTGCCATTTGCTTTCAATATAGTGCATCTTGTGTCAATAGTGCTTCTTGCCACTCATACCATTGTCTTCGAGCTTCCACAATATTTGGATTAAACGACTTAGTTGAAACCTTCAAGCTTTCTCTGCATTTCTTGCAGCTCACTCTTCCGAGCACCAAAGGCAGCCTTTGCCCAGTCTTTTAGTACAAACTGTGCAAATTTTATCCTCTTATTTAGTTTATACTATGAAGCCTTAGACTCTAGAATTGGTGCTTGATCCCATGCCACCCGCACCACTTCCTTGATTCCTCCTTCCTCTGCCTACATTGCTTCAAAACGAAAGAAATGTTGTGCCAAGAAAAGAAATCGGAGGAGACTCCTTGACTAAGACAAGAATTGAGATGTGATCCGAGATTGAGGGAGGAAAATGGGCAACTTGTTCTGCAAGGAATCGGTTTCTCCATGCCCTTATAGCTACAGCTTGGTCTAATCGGCATTGCGTGTGACTATCATGCCATGTAAAATCAGCTTCGGTATATCCAATGTTCGAAAAGGCGTCCCCCTAACCCGCCTAGGCCCTGAAAATAGTAAAATACCTAAATTTATCCTATGCCCCTTCCTAGGAAGTGCTCAGCCTAGACTGCCGCTTAACTCAAAAACAAGCAAAACTTAAACTTTTGCATTTTAGTTTTTGACTTACTTCGAATTGGAGATGATAGTCCACAAGAAAATAAGTTAGAGACCTTAAAAACAATTTGTTTTGATGACATTTCCTATTAAATTTTTTTCTATATTATTCATAATATATATAAAAATATATAAATGATTATATAATTAATTAAATATATAAAAATAATAATCCGCCTAGAATCCGATTGATCTTCGCCTAGGTAGTTAGGCACTAGGCAGTAACTCCACCGCCTACCGCCTAACGCCTTTTTGAACATTGCGTATATCCAATATCCTGCAATCCACAATCAGTAAGGCATCCGGCAAAGTTATCCATCTTCCATGCAGACTGTGGCGGTCCTCTGAATTTTCTAAAGATCAGAATATTTTGTTAATGTCTCTGATAACAATCCATTCATATGATGCATCCTTCCCTTTTAGAGTACATAATAAGTCCCAAGTCTTCCATCGATTTTGCGGCTGAGACTAACCATACTACCCGGTAAATCTGATCCAATCTCTTTCATTGGCTTGCGCTATCAATGAAGGTTTGGATGAGAAAGATGATCGTTGGTTTCTTTGCCAACATCATCGTTCAGATCGATGCAAACTTTGTTGTCTCCTTTGTGCCTCCTAAGTTCCATGCTAAATCTCTATCTCTTCGTCTCCTACTTTCATTGCAACAATCAAACAATCGCAACGTATCAATGTCGAGAAAACTCCCCGTAATAAACCCTAACTTTGCTAAGTTTTCCGGTCGCTCGCGATAAACCGGGAGCCATCACATGGGTAGCTAAAGATCATACTTGCCTGTTCATGACCTACAATATCATTATCTCATTTAGTATATCCAATCGAATAATAAAATGGAGTACACCGTGCGCGCACCTTAATTTTTAAATTAAAGATTGCTAGTTCAAATAATCAACTATTGAATGTTTGGCATGGTCACACGAAAGCCAGGCAGCCATGCATGGTCGATTCTGCGTCGTCATGGATTTGTTTATAGTATTGATTAATTATAGTATATATATGCCCATTTTTACTCGTCTAATTTTTTTAATATAAACAAAGTACATAGTAAAAATCACGGCAAATGGTTCCGTGGAAGTTTTGGGTCCCACCACGGGAATGTTTGATATAAAACTCCTACGTCATACGTTCGAATGCTAGTGACGTCAAAATATGTTTGTTAGATTATAAACGTAGTCAGGTACTATGCTCCAATGCATAGTTGAACTATTTCACATGAACCAGGAATTTATCCTGAACCTAAGAAACCTTTGCATTAGGTTACCCTTAATACCTTAAAAAACCATAGTGATGTAATGTATAGAGCTCTCTAACAATATAATTCTGTATAGCCGCGCTCGTCGTAACGCGCACATATTCTACATCTAAGTGATCTGACCATATATATATATATATATATATATGTGTGCGCAGGGCTTGATCTAATCTCTATTAATTAAAGAAAAGGTGTTTAAGGCAGTTGAGGAGAAGTTCACAGTAGTTTACAAGGAGTTCAAGGTAGAACATTGAAAATGCCACATATTACCCTTTCATTCTGTAAATTTAAAACCACCGAATTAAAAAAGAGAGGATAGAAGTGTAAAAGCCAAAACAATAAAACAAATAGAGGAATCACCGGTCGACACGTATGTGAAAGCAAGAAATCAGATTAACTTCTCCTCTGGTCCTTCCTATCCTATCGCCGCTTAACTTCTCTTCTCCAACCTTCTCCAAACGAGGTTTTGTTCTTCCCCTCACGACTGTAAAAAGTTCAATTGAACATTTTGAGGTATACCTTCTTCGACAACATTGGGTTTTGAGAAAAAAGGTATATATGTGAAACTCGGCTACAATCTCAGTTTCTTCAACAACAAAAAAAAAATTCAAACTCGATTCTCTTTGGTGAATTTGGTTTATTGATTCACCAAACTTAGACACAAAACTATTAGTTTCATGAGATTTTCTTAAGCAACAAAGTATTTTAAGGGGCTTCATTATTATTGTTAAGCAGGGTATTCAAAAGTCTAATACTTTAGTTGCCAGACTTTGAGTGTAGGATTTGTAACGATTTAATGCTTTAGTTGTGAGACTGGCCAGACACATTGAATTGGTGGTGAGTGAGTTTCCTCAATTTTTTTATCAAATGTTTTAGGATGTATCTTTATCAAGTTTTTCCTACTTTCAAAATTTGTTGCCCATATTTTTAGGACTGTTTTGAAAGCTTTAAACTTTTTTATGTTTCACTGTGTTTAATTCAATATGATTTTCTAAACCCTAGATTATATATTATATATTATAGATAAATCATTCTGTCCCCGAACGACGTCGTATACCTCTACTACGGAGTACAGAGTAGAGACTAGGGTTTTAACTTCAGTATAAAGAGAGAGATCTGCTTCTATAAACCCCTTCACAGACATTGAGTAATTGACCCCCAAGAAATCCCAGAATTCGATTCCTGTGCAGCAAACGAGATACAATCCAACATGGACAAGAGCATGATTGGAGATCTGGACTCGCTTGGCGAGGAAGATAAGCTCAGAATGGCCTCCATGATCGACCAGCTCCAAGTCCGCGACAGGTTTCCGATTCGTTCACTTTCTCAATTCCTTTGCATTTCCTCAGCTGTATTTTAGTTTCTAGCTTAATTTTGACCACCACTGAAAATTTGGCTCAAGATAAGAAACTAGAAAGTTTGGGTCTTTGGATTGAGAATGGTTATGCTGATGTATAAGATGAACAAGCATTAGACTTTAGGGTACTCGATGATTGTTTCTTAAAATTAGTCATTCAATTTGGTTTGCATTTCTAGTATATTGGGTGATGTGATTTTAGTTTCAATGTTCAATTCCATTGCTTTGATTGAAATAGTGAGTTTCTTATCTTGCATAGATGTGATTTTGTATATTTGGCTACACATGGTATATTTGAGGCATTGGGCAGTCTGATATTAACGGCTTCACCCTTCATCCTTGTTCGATTTTGCGTAACATATTTTGATTTTGTGAATACTCTATATGTTGAAGCCGGTTCTCCTGAAACCAGTACTACATTTGCAATGCTTCTCGATATCTAAGGAACTATAGTGATTAGTTTTTGTGAAAGTATTGTGTAGCAAATTTTTGTGTCGACACTTTCAAGCACAAAGTCTTGGGAGTATATATAAATTTTTTGTCTAGCAGTTGTAGGGATTCTGAGTAGCAAATCAGATTAGATAAGCTTGTTTTCTTGTACTAGATAACAAATAGAATTATCTTTTAGTACTCATGTGTCATATGAGTATTATTCTCGCATGGATTCTCCTGTAGGCTTTTCTTCTACAACATGATTAAATGCTTGGAGCCTGTCATTCGATTTATATAGATAAATATGTAGTTTGACACTGCATCTTGGCTAATCACCACTTAAATAGTGAAATGAAACAAGAACACACCAAAAAATTTATAACTAAATTTGTATCACATAAAAGCAGGTAACTTCTTGCAGCTACCCGGCTTACTAAATTGAATGCATAATATGACGATGTGATTTCTGGTTTGGTGGAAGTTATTGGAATTGCTAACAGTATCTAATCATTGCAGCTTAAGGATGTACAACTCACTTGTCGAGAGATGCTTCAATGATTGTGTTGACACTTTCAAGCACAAATCACTGCAGAAGCAAGAGGAAACCTGTGTTCGACGATGTGCTGAGAAGTTTCTCAAGCATTCAATGCGTGTTGGAATGAGGTTTGCTGAGCTCAACCAGGGAGCTGCAACCCAGGACTAGAGTCAGCGAGTTGCCAGGGTAGAGAGCTTAGGGGAAGTTGCGCCATATTTTCTTTGCTGTATTTTTACATCTTGTTTTCGGAAAATAGGGATCATGTTGTAGTTGTACCCAATCAAATATTCTTTTCTATGGGGAAACAGCAGATTATCATCTGTAGATACATGTGATCTGAAGTTGCTGTCTGATATGAGATTCGGCTATTACCAATTGAAGCAGCAGTTCTTTTTCAACTGAAGAAATGAATCACTTTGTTTTTGTATGAATTATGTGCAACTGCATTTTATCTTTTGGTTCGCAACCTTGACAAACGTTAAGCAGTTACTTATAACTTATTTTGTCTGAATTTTTCTAGATGATGAGCTATTCCTTTAGTTGCAACAAGGTCATGTCGGCAAATAAATTGATCGAGCTGACCAAACCGTGGAATCGTCTGAATTTTTCTAGATGATGAGCTATTCCTTTAGTTGCAACAAGGTCATGTCGGCAAATAAACTGATCGAGCTGACCAAACCGTGGAGGAGAAGATAAATTGTAGTAAGAAACCAAGAATAAACTTTAAAACAGCTTGTATGTATTCCTTGAGAAAGACATCCTTCTCCACTAGATGTATCTTTCCATCTTCAATTGGATCGCCCTCTTGTTACGGCTCAAGCAGCGGTCCACTTTTAAATGTGATAAATAATTTTCTTTGTATTTGTAGATTTGTACAGAGACTACAACCCTTGCAACTAGTTAAACAAATGCTTTACAAGTTTTACAATATCATAGAATAATTCCAAATGAAAATGGATCACAATTAAATCAACATTTATCAGAAGGCTTCAGCAATTCGATATAGTAATATAGTTTCATCACGTTAGAGCAAGAGCTTCCTCCAAGCAAATCAACAGAACAATGTGATGATTACAATATCATATAGTTGCAAAACACAAAGATCAACAGTAGCTAGCATAAATAGACTGATACCATTCTTTGATAGATTTATTCAGCATCACGATGGTGTTTATGGCTCTTCTTCTCGGATCGTTTCCTACCCCTACCTACCCGTGAATCATCAGAGCCACTCGCATAAGAATCGGATGGTGTTGCTGCCCTCCTGCTCCTCCGACTACGGTGTCGTCTATGAGCATCTTCAGATGCATCAGACTCAGAATCATCCGAATACCGATGATGCCTTCTCCTCTTCTCTTTCCCACTTTTCCTATGGCGTCGACATCGCTTACCATCCTCATCCGAGGACTCATCCCTCCTTCTCCGCTTTTTCTTTCTTCTTTTCTTCCTCTCTTCTTCAGAATCATCTGACTCATCATGTTTCCTCTTGCTGCTTCTCCTCTTCTTTGACCTTCCTCTCTTCTTCCTCTTCTCCCCTGAATCTGTATCCAACCCATCATCATCCGAGTCCTTATCCTTTTTTTTCAACTTCTCCTTTTGAATAACCTTTTTCCCCATTCTCTGTGCAATGATCCTCTCAAACTCAGAATTATAGTCCGAATCCGAACTCTCATCCTCTTCATCCTCCTCCTCACTATCACTATCAACCACATTCTTCCCTTTGCCCAGCTTCCCCTTCAACTTTCCCAACTCAGCAGCAATATCAGCCTGCATAGCTTCCGGGTCTTTCTCCTTGTCATCCTTAACACTCAAAAAGTTCCTGCACTGATAGGTCAGATGGCCAACTCGGCAGCACCTCTTGCAGGCCCCTCTGGCCTCATCAACAGTAGACGCCTGAGTTATACGAGCAAGAGCCATGAGGCCCTGGAAGCTAGCATAGGCATTTTCCCCATCTGGTTCCGCGTTTGGCACATTCGGCTGAGCTCTTTCCTCCTTGTTGGTGGGTGCATAGGGGTCATACCCAATCGCACTCTGCCATATACCGTGAGTCTGAAGAGCAGCACTACTATGTACCCGGTTGTTCGCCGGCATACGAACTCTACCTGCAGTGGCCGGCATCTTGAATTTCCGAGATCAAAACCCTACAAAGAGACAAACTAATCAGAATTCAATCCGAAACAATATCAACAATTACTTCAATTGAAACATCATAAAACTGGAAGAAAAAAATTACAATTTAAATATAGATCTGAAACCATTTTCCAGCGATTGATGTTTCAGCGAACACAATTAATCCTAAGAATTCAAAATTTTCAATTCTAGGGTTTTCTCAGTGAGTCATTCAAATGAATTGAAACGAATCTAAGAGAGAGAATAGAACTGACACTACGTATATCTCTGCGAAGAGGTAGAAGTTCTAGGGTTTCAGATTTAGGGGTTTACCTGTGAAAACTTGATCGGAGAGAGAGAGAGAGGTTTGGGGAAAAAGCACGACTGAAAATTTATTTATGATCTAAATTTTGAGACAGAGAGATAAAATAATGTTCATCGCACTTTTTTGTAAACCCACAAAAAAAAAAAGTTCATTCTCATATTTTTTGAGTGTAGCCCATACGAATTTGGGCCTACGTCCAAAATCTGAAAATAAGGTTCCTTTTTTCTTTTCATTTTTGGATAGTCTCTTGTTCGGACGATAACTACAGTATGTACTGTATTGTTTCCTTTGTTTACTAGAGTATTCGCACTTGTTCGGGAAGTTTTATTGGTTTAGAAATTTTTGTCACCATTCATTAAATATGATGTTTTATTCATATTTTTTGCACAGCAATGTTACAAATAGAAATTCTTATTACTATTCATCAATTAAAAAAATATATTTTATTTAATTGTTAGTAATATGTTCATCTAATAACTAGCCGACACGTGTCATTATCGTTTATATTATTGAACCAAATGTCCGATAAGAATTCCAACGAATCATAATCTGCACGTGTCACTTTCACGTGACGTTATCGACTAAATTATTGATGAAAATTTCCGGTAAGATTTTCGACCAATCATTGTGCGACATGTGTCACACTCACGTGTCGTTATCGGGTAAATAATTGGATGAAGATTTCTGACCAATAAGGATGTGACATGTGTATTCATCTTCGAACATCACATTATCTAAATTTTGCTATAAAAACATTGTCTATGGCTCCTTGAAACCTCACAACATCTACAAGTCACTTGATATTCTACACTCGTAAACACATATCTCCAAACACTTGTTTACATTCCCTCATCAGTAAGATGAATCCTAATGATTACAAGGAGTCTTCCAGGAGGAGGCGACAACAACGTCTGCAAGTTGCCGCAATTGCTAATTCCTTCGTCACTGATGCAGTCATGGTAGCTGTAGCATTTGACGATGAGTCACCTCGCCGCCGCCGTCCAAACAAACTAAGGCAGAGGGAAGCAAGGGGACAGAATCTGATGGAAGATTACTTCATCGAACGCTCTATTTTCAACGAGCAAGATTTTCGTCGGAGGTTCTGAATGAGCACGAACTTGTTCAACCGCATCAAGACAAAACTCTGCAACCACGACCCATTTTGACATCAAAGAGCAGATGTCACTAGATTGCAAGGACTTCTTCCCGAACAAAAGATGACTGGTGCTCTACGAATGTTGGCATACGGCACAACCACAGATCAGTGTACTGAATACACAAGGATGAGGGAATCAACAACTACTACCAAAATAATGACTATAGCCGACGACTTGTCGTCAGCTATAGTTTTGTCGGGAGAAGGGCATCGGTGAAAGAATAGCCGACGACATTGGTGGCCGTCGTTGGCTATAGGTAGAAACTTTTGCCGACGACAATGTAGTCGAAAAAACCTTCCCCGGTGGTCAAAATGGTTGACTCGAATAAGACTATAGCCGACGACTCCAAAATCATATCCTCAACTATAGTATTTGAACGTCGTCAGCTATAGTATGAAACTGTAACTTTTATTAAACACTTTAGCTGACGAGTGGGACTAATGTCGTCGGCTATAGTTGGTGATTTCTGGAAGACAAAAAAATGCAGATTCTGGATTTCTATTCCCAGAACTTGAAATTGCATAATTGTATTTACAAAATAGCCAACAACACATATTCACCAACAAACATAATGGTCACTAACAAAACATATATTCACCCATATTAGACCTACACTAAGGGTTATCCAAATCTATGTTATGAAAACAGAAGTGTTACCACCAAGAGCTTGCGGATCCTCTTGCGGCTGTTGAGCAGGAAAAGGGAACAAAGGTGGGGTCAGAACCAGGATTCTAGAAATCTGAAGCTGTGCAGTCTAATCCTGAAACCAGGAACCCAACGACCGCTGCATCTCCTCCACCCGTCTCCAAGTCTCTTCTATCTCCCTCTAATGCTCCATCTCCTACCTCTGAAGCTGTTCATGTAGCTGAGAAGCCCTTGAAGTTTTCGACTTGCGTGAGAAACATGGAGTGTTGTTCAAGACCCTGTCGCCCTTCCGTCCTAGACCCCTGCAGTAGTATGTGTTCCCTCATAGTGGGAAAGTGTGACCCATGATCCTCGCCGCTACCATCGAGTCAGATTGATCAATCTGAGAGATGGCCCAGGGGAGATCCTCATCCTAGGTCTCAGGTCATTGCTTTCTCACAATCTGAGTCAACACCTCCGGAGTCACCTCCTGCACTCTCGCCTAATTGACAAAGAAAACAAAATAACATATTAGTAAACATACGTAGTTTTTTTTAGAGAAAATACATATATATGCAAATATGTTAATTAAATTATAAAGGCATAAGACTTACAATATCTTCGGGGCTCTGATGATACGCTTTCTGTAACGTATACTCCAAAGGGGGGACTTCAAGGTGTTGGACAGCCTCCTCCCTCCAACCCGCAAGGATCTAGAACCTGCATGATGGTTTTTCGTGTTTTTTCCCCGGTTCGCCGCATTTATCGCATAAATTGCCTGATTAGATAAACATATATCAAAACAAAATTAATTAGGAAACTATTTTTTCCAAATACGATACAAGTAATTAAACACAAATATAATGTTGCATACCCCAAATTTTGGGTTGTTGAAGTGGGCGAGAAGTCATTGCCACTCATACTCTCTATACATAAACTCGCTAGGTGTACCCCCGCGAAGGTTGCTGTGGTTCTTCCAGTGCTTTTTTAGCTCACTTTTCCACTCCTTGTACCTATATTAATGCAACACAAATGTTAGAAATTGACAATAAATGATCAACAAAATAAAACTCGATATATAAAATATAACTCGAATCTCATCACCTTTTCCCTTGCACGTCATTTGCCCACGTACATTTGAGCTCACCCGGCACAATAAACTACACCTGCAAATGTATATATAAATGATAATATTTCTAAATTTATTTGGACTTAATTAATAAAGGTAGACATACATAATTAATGAATATATAATTAACTCACCGACATTGCATTATTCACCATGTCCTTCACACACTGTAGCACGGAGGACCAGCCTGCCCACAAAACTGGGACTCTGTCACATATGATACTTCCTACTTGACCGGAGTACATGCGCGCATTCTTTCCCAAAATCACTGATCTATCCTGCTCGGTCTCTATGACCACTCTCCCACTGTCATTGATCGTCCTCTCAAGTAGCTTGCTGGTGACGGAGCCTCTAGTATTTTTTTTCCTTACCTTCGGCGTCTGTTTCGACTAAGACAAGGTAAAAAGCTTAAAACATTAGCACCTAATTTAATATACAAATTATTAATAAGTTTGAAATTAAATAACCAAGGTTGTTAATATTTACCCGATTCTGACATCGATGTGTTTGATACTCTTGCACTAGATAGAGGTGTATCAAATGACACATAGATTTAGGCTTGTTCCGGGGTAGTGAAACCAAGTTGTCCTGGAAAAGGCATTCCTCGATCATCGAGAGCAGGTATGGTAGGTATCTCCCAGGGTAAGAAGAGGTGAGCCAACACACCATGTACCCCCGTCGAGGAATTACCTGAAACACCAGTCTCAGAGAAATGTAGAGCATGAGCCGTAGAGGGAGAAGGCTTCGGCCGGCAAATGTGTGGCATATGTTCACATGAAGAAACATGACATGTAGAGGCTGTCGATGAGGGGTTGGAGGGGCAGTCTTCGTTCCAGAGCTGTCTCGTGCTGGTGCGTCAGCAGGCCACTACATCCTGCTACGGTGTCTGCTGAAGCAGTTTTAGGTGTCGAGAGGTCCTAAGGCCGTTATAAGTGTTGCTGATAGAGGCGGATGAGGAATTATCACCGCTAAACCCGTTTCCTTTCTTATATTCCTTCGAATTCTTCTGGCTTAACCAATTCATGATTCCTAACGGCTAAAAACCACCCATAATACACACAAACTAATACATCAGTCAATACCAATCTAATCAAATATAACACAAAATTAATACATCGGTGTTGGACCTGTTTCCTTTCTTAGATCTTCCGACTTAACCAATTCATGATTCCTAAAATACTACAACTGCAAATTTCACAAAATTCACAAAGAACACAAATTCAAATACCTCAATTAAATCTGATAACTATACACAAAATCACAAAAATTAAATAATCGCAAAAATTCACAAATGTAGCATAACATATATATAATCCATAATCAATAATCAAATTTATGCAAATATATATCAAATATACCACAATTCCCAACTATATATCAAATAATCACAAAAATCAAATAATCAAATAATCACAAAAATCAAATATATACCTATATATATCAACTATGCATATATATATATATATCAACCATGCATAAATAATCAATATCAACTATGCATATATATAGGTGGCCGCTGAGAGAGAGAGAGAGAGAGAGAGAGAGAGAGAGAGAGAGAGAGAGAGAGAGAGAGAGAGAGAGAGAGAGAGAGAGAGAGAGAGAGAGAGAGAGAGAGAGAGAGAGAGAGAGAGAGAGAGAGAGAGAGAGAGAGAGAGAGAGAGAGAGAGAGAGAGAGAGAGAGAGAGAGAGAGAGAGAGAACCTGGGTGGGCTACGTGGCGGTGGGCTAGGGCTAGGCGATTGCAGCGATTAAGGGAGAATTTAGGCTAGGCGACTGCAGCGATTAAGGGGAAATTTTTGGATTTTTTTCCGAAGAGGAGGCACGGTCTATATCATTCTGGCGTTTAAATTCCCAAAAACTATAGCCGACGATTTAAAATGGTCATCGGCTATACTATAGCCGACGACCTTCATGTATAATATCGTGACACGTGTCTTTGGTTATAGTTACTACACCCGACGATATCAGTCAAATGTCGTCAGGTATAGTGTGAAGTTTTTTTGAAAAATTTGGCTCATGCGAAACGTTTCCCACAATTACCTGTTTAACTAAATAAAGAACAGGGACTAATAAGAATCGCTATTTTTAGAAGTGTGAAAATACTTTACAAAAACATATTCATGACCAACAAACACATTTAACACAAATTCATATTTAACTAAGACTCATAATCAGAATCATCACTTGAGTGTTCCTAAGTGTTCGAGCTAATTTCTGGTAATATGTGCCGCTCCTCGTCATCGGAGTCTTTGTTGTCTTCATTGAGATTAACATTAAGACTTACATCAGCTCGAGGAAATCGAACAACACTACCCAGTCTCACATTATTAAGACGAATTATAGAGGATTCAGGAATACTAATTGTGTTCGGCTCTTGGTATACAATAATTTCTTCATTATCTTTGGATTCACCAAGTGTAGCAGCACTGTATATGTATCTAGGAACAATATGGTTGACTATTTTTCACCCACCTTTGTGCACAAGATCATCAAGATAAAACACTTGTTTTACCACTGTGGCAAAAATAAAAGGGTCATATTCATACCAGCTTGTAGCAGTATTCACAAAAAATATTATGTACTGATCGGTCCTTGTGTTCTCAAGGTTAGTATCAAACCATCTACACTTAAACAAGTGCACTGTCATGCCTTCTCCATAAATTAGTTCAACCACTGAATAGTGAACACCGTAATAGTCAATGACATTCCGCCCACCATGTACCATTACCCCAGAATTCTGTGTTCTCCGTCTGTCGTCTCTGTGTTCTCCGTCTGTTGTCTCTATGTTGACATATAAATTGTACGTCATTGACCTTACACATCAGATAAACTCTTGAAGTTATCGACTTCATTGCCAAAAGCCTCAATTCTTGTGACCAGTGTAGGTCACCATCACATTGTATACGGTTCATTTGAAAAAAAATCGCAACCATTAACTTTAAATATGAACATTGAAATTAATATATATATAGAAGTAAATATATATATATATGTTGACGTACTCAGCCTCCAAAATAGTTTGCAAACTCCCTATTGTGGTACTTAAGATCACCGGAAATCACAGGACAGTAAAGATGGATGTCTTTCCAGTATTGAACTTTTGGACAGTTAATCAATACCTACTAGTGGGCAATGACTAGCTCATATGGTTCCAACTGGTACGACTTTGGCAACTGTTCATATACTTTAACATCATTGGAGATGATAGAAAGATTGAATTGTGGTTCATCTACCGGCATATATTGTGGAGGGTCCTCCAACTCTCCCCAATATAACTTGGTGTATGTTACGCACTCGTGTGCAAGATATGCTTCAGCTATACTGTGACGACCCGAACCAGAATTAGTGGTGTATGTGGCACGATTCACGAGATTATGTTTAGTCGCGGTTTTACATTATATGTGCGGTTTGTCGATTCTATTCGCGACTTGATTTTTTGCCGAGAATTTGAATTGAGTTTCTTCACGGAAGTTGTAGAGTACGTGATTTCGAGCTCGAGGGCGGTTTCAGATGATTTTTCCAATACCCGAGGAATATAATATGATTATTCGAAGTTTCGGTTTTCGACGAGTTTATCCGTTTGTTTCGTGTTTATCCGAATCGTTTTGATTACTCATTTTGGACCGTCAATTGACCCGAGGCGCGAGTATAAATATCGGAAATAGTCGTAAAATCGTCGAAAAACACTGTTTGGGTTTGACTGACGTTGACTTTCCAAATTGGGAAGCTGTTGACCGTTGACCGAAGGGGAGAACTTTCCCGTTTTGGCTTCGCCGTCCGACCTGCTTATTCCGGCCACCTCCAGCCACGTGAAGGGTAAGGATAGATTCCTCTCATGATTTTTGAATTGTTTGGTATTTGGTTTTGTGGAAATTGATGGGGTTTTGGTGGAACCCGAATCGGGTCAGTTTTGAGTTTGTCGCCGGTGTTCGTTGGCCGTGCTCCGGCAAGATTTGGAGGTGGGGATGTTGGGGTTTCACTTCCCCACACCTTGGTGATGCTTTCCCTGTGGTTATTTTGGGTTGAGGTTGGATTTTTGGTCGAAACCGATTAGGTCACAGGAATCTGGATTCCGATCTGTTTCGAGGCGAAATTGAGTGGGTTATGGTTCGAATCGTGACTTGTGGTAGTTATGGAAGTGGTTTAGCTTGGAAAGACCTTGAGTTCTGGAGATTCTCGCCGTGGAATTCCACCGTTGATGGCGCGCCGGCGGCGACGGCGGCAGTCAACGGTGGAGCTCCGGCGAAGGGTTGACTTTTTAGTTTTCCACGTTTTTAATGTCGTTTTTCTCGTAATCGCGTCCTGATTATCGTCCAGAGGTTTTCGTAGTGATTTGAGTATCGGATTTTCAGTCGAGGGTTTCGAGTGGAGATTTCGGGAATTCCGTTAATCATTTTGTACTGCATTGTATATTTTCGGGAACGGTTGGTTTTCGTGGTTAAGTACAGAGTTGTGGGTTATGTTTTTGATCAGTTATGTTTTATGAATATTTAGGGGATCGAGATCGAAATCGTGATCGTGCTTCGGGCGAGGGATCTTCCACCGGGCCACGAGATTAGCGCGAGTGCGCATTACGCGAGTCTGTGAGTGGACAATTTCTTTTCACGGAATCATTGCGAGTCTTTTTATACGATTTATGAACTTGAGCATGCATACGAGATTATGTTTTATATGAGCATGTGTTATACGATTATGCTTCTATTATATGCATTATTATATTGCTTTACGCATATGCATCGAGTTATTTATGATTTGGTTTACACAGAGTACAGTCTTAGTATATGTTGTTGTATAGATACACACGCATCCCGGCTGATCCCCGAGGGTGCCTATCAGGGGGAAACTGTACCTTGTGCCGATGTATTTCCGGGTGGGTACAGTTCTCTGTACCTTGTGCTGATGTATTTCCGTGTGGGTACAGTTATCTGTTTCTTGTGCCGATGTATTTCCGGGTGGAAACAGATATCCTGACCTAAGGCCTTTCTGGCTAGAATCACGTGTGGGTCTGGGATCCCGTGATTCGGACTGTACTAGCACGGACGTGTCCATGAGTGACCCCGTGGGATTTTTACTTGCATGCTCAGTACGCTGGAGGAGTATGAGTTTACCTCGTGTACTTTATTAATTTTATTTACCTGGACTCGCATATGTTATTTTAACATATATATCAACTGGTGAAAGACATTTATTTTCGTCCACTCACTCTAACGATTTTCATGTCTTTCCCCTGGGTTTTTCGGTTTTCGTGCCCAGTTTGCAGTTCAGGTTTTGGTGTTTCACCTCGCGGTTGGAGGCTAGTGATCCGAGCTACCTGTGTTTTCCAGTAGGTTCTTGTTTCGCCTACTGATGTGTATATTGTATATATTTACACTAGTGGTCGCTCTGATACACTCTGATACGTGTTTATACGGATTTTCTCGGATATAATATATATATAGTACAGTATGTTTACTGTTTGTTGTTTATATTATGATGTTGAGAAATCTGGATGGGATTGGTTCCCACGGTTTGGCTTTTGTGGCATAGGATGATGTGTTGTTTTCAGGGTGCAGTTTTATGCAATTCCACGTTAGTAACGAAACTCTGCCGAAATTTTGAATGATTTTTTGTTGGTTCGTGTTTTCAGAAGAGGTTCGATTCCGGTTTAGGCAACTGAATCGGGGTTGGGTCTTTTCAGCTTGGTATCAGAGCATTAGGTTGTCAAATTTTGTAGACTATTGTAGTTGTGACACTTAGGGTATTTGAGTTTGTACAGCATGACTGGAGTGATGACCCGACTGGCCAGCGGTACTCATCAATACTTCGGGTGTTGTGTGTTCTCAAATATCTGTGGTTTCATGATTACGTGCTTTCTGCTTGTACCTAATGCTTGTCTTGTATCAGTAGGATGCCTCCTCGACGTGGTCCCCGTGTTGATCGGGAAGTGGATCCTGATGAGGATCGCCAGACGCGCGACTTGCTGATGCAAGTGCTGCGTTTGGAAGAGCGTTTTGACCCTGTGGTCAAGGCTCGTACTGCTGGTGCTACTGTGTTTTCGGGTTCAGTTGATCCAGAGATATGCGAGGCATGGTTGGTTCAGGTTAAGCGTGTATGTGAGCGTCTGCGGTTTACCCCTGAGCAGATAACAGTGGCAGCAGTCGGATTACTTGAGGGTGATGCATACTTTTGGTGGGTTAGCACCGACAAAGTTCCAGTGGATACTTCGTGGACTTTGTTCCGAGATTTGTTTATGCGGAGGTACTTTAATCAGGTTACCCAGCAGCGCAAGTATGAGGAGTTTACGAACCTGAGGCAGGGCAATTTGTCTGTGCTTGAGTATCGGGACAGGTTTACCCGTTTATCTCGTTTTACGCGTGATATGGTGGCTACTGAGGAAGCCAAGTGTCGCAGGTTTGAGTTGGGTTTGAACTTGAATATCAAGGGGACTCTGACTACGATGCCTCGGAACAACTTTGATGAGTTTGTCAGTGCAGCACTCCGAGGTGAGGACATAGAGAAGGAGAGGCAGCAGAGGTACCAACCGAGACGGTTTGAGGAGGGTGGACCGGGTCAGGGGCCTTCAAAGAGGCAGAGTTCTGATACTTCCGGTTCAGTTTCATCCTCGGGTAGTAGACCTTATCGACCACCAACCAGTGTATCGAGACAGAGGCAGAGGTAGAGGAGAGATCGACCGCAGCGACCACAGGCTAGTGGAGGTTCTAGTGGTTCCAGTTATTCTCGACGTACTAGTGGCACTTTTGTTGTACCGAGGGAGTACCTGTTGTGCAGCCTCTGCAACAGATATCACTATGGTGCTTGTCAGCGAGTTCCTACTCTTTGTTATCGTTGTGGCCAGGAGGGTCACTTCGCGAGGGATTGTTTTCAGCCTATTGGTGGACAGGCGGCCCAGAGTTCCGGAGGAGAGCGAGGTGCCACTTCAGGAGCTTAACCCGTACAGTTTGCGGGCCAGAGTAGTCAGCAGGGACAGCCTCAGCGTGGATGACCAGCCGGACAGGTGAGGGTTCATGCCATTACTCTACGAGAGGGCAGAGCTTCACCGGAGGTCGTTATCGGTACGTTACATGTCTTTGGTATTTCAATACTTGCATTGTTAGATCCAGGTGCCACATATTCATTCATATCATATAGACTGTCATCATTAGCTACGGTACCTGCATCTCCACTTACGGGGTTGTGGAGAGTGTTATATCCGTCAGGTGAGGTTGTGAGCATCGGTTGGGTGTACAGAGACTGTGAGGTGTTTATTGGAGATCACGGTTTAGCCGTAGATCTGTTGTTGCTTGATATTGTGGACTTTGATTTGATCTTGGGTATGGACTTGTTGGAGACAGACTGGGCCATGTTTGATTGTCACAAGAAGGAGGTCGCGTTTCGACGACCAGGGTTACCTGAGATACTGTTTCGTGGCGAGAAGAACACTTCACTACCATGTTTGATTTCTGCAATGAGGGCGGATCGGTTGATGAAGAAGGGTTGTGTTGCTTATTTAGCCCATATTGTGGACACTACGGCAGCTGTACCAGATCTTTGTAGCATTGAGGTTGTTTCTGAGTTTCCGGATGTGTTTCCAGCAGAGTTACCTGGTATACCCCCTGTGTGGGAGATTGATTTCACTATTGAGTTATTACCAGGCACATGACCTATCTCCCAAACACCGTATCGGATGGCACCTGCAGAGTTGAAGGAGTTACAGGTTCAGCTCTAGGAGTTACTGGAGAAGGGTTTCATTAGACCGAGTGTTTCTCCATGGGGTGCTCCGGTTTTGTTTGTGCGAAAGAAGGATGGATCTATGCGTTTGTGCATTGACTACCAGAAGCTGAATCAGGTTACAGTGAAGAACAAGTATCCGTTGCCGCGGATTGATGATTTGTTCGATCAGCTCAAGGGAGCATCAGTCTTTTCGAAGATTGATATTCGATCCAGATATCACCAGTTGAGGATCCGAGACTCTGATGTAGCCAGGACAGCTTTCAGATCGCAGTATGGGCATTACGAGTTTCTGGTTATGCCGTTTGGGTTTACCAACGCCCCCGCAGCTTTCATGGACTTGATGAATCGGGTGTTTAGACGATTCCTGGACAAGTTCGTGATTGTGTTTATTGATGATATTTTGATCTATTCCAGAAGTGTGGGCCAGCACAAAAAGCATTTGCGAGTAGTGTTGTGGACTTTGCGGGATCATCAGTTGTTCGCGAAGTTCAGCAAATGCGAGTTCTGGTTGGACAGTGTGAAGTTCTTGGGCCACGTGATCTCAGCAGAGGGAGTTAGTGTCGATCCTGACAAGATCGAGGCCGTGCTAAACTGGAGTAGACCTACTACTGTACCGGAGATCCGGAGTTTCTTGGGGTTAGCAGGCTATTACCGGAGGTTTGTACAGGATTTCTCCTGGATTGCTACAGCACTGACCAGATTGACGAAGAAGAGCGTCAAGTTTGAGTGGTCTGATGCGTGCGAGGAGAGTTATTTGCTCTTGAAGGAGAGATTGACTACCGCACCGGTTTTGAAATTGCCAGACGACAGTGGTGAGTTCGTTGTGTACACTGATGCATCGAAGTTGGAGCTTGGCTGTGTGTTAATGCAGCATGGTAGAGTTGTGGCCTATGGTTCCAAGCAGTTGAAACCATATGAAGTCAACTATCCGACGCATGATTTGGAGTTAGCCGCTATTGTGTTAGCGTTGAAGAGTTGGAGACATTACCTGTATGGAGCTCAGTGTAAGATCTACACCGACCACAAAAGTCTCACTTACTTGCAGACGCAGCCGGATCTGAACATGAGGCAACGCCGATGGATGGAGTTGATCAACGATTACGATTGCACTTTCGAGTACCATCCGGGGAAGGCCAATGTTGTAGCTGATGCACTTAGCCGGAAATCTAGAGCCTCGTTGTTTCATATGTGTGTGGCCAGAGTATCGATGTTAGCCGAGCTTCGGGTTACGGGTGCCGAGTTCGAGTGGGATGATGAGGGAGCTTTGTTGGCCAGTTTTTAGGTTCGATCGGTATTGTTTGATCAGGTAAGAGAGGCTCAGGATTCAGATTCCTACCTGTTGAGCAAGAAGACCATGATACGGAATGGTGTGCCTACAGAGTTCCGATTGAGCGAGGACGGTACATTGTTGTTCAGAGGCAGGTTATGTGTGCCCAGAGACGAGAGCCTGAAGAAGGAGATTCTAGATGAGGCCCATAGTTCAGCGTATGCGATGCATCCCGGAGGTAAGAAGATGTTTCTCACACTTCGAGCGTACTACTGGTGACGCAACATGAAGCGGGAGATTGCCGCGTACGTGAGTCGATGTCTGATATGTCAGCAGGTTAAAGCGGAGAGGCAGAAACCTGCAGGGAAACTACAACCACTTGAGATTCCGGTTTGGAAGTGGGAGCATATTACGATGGATTTCGTCTATCAGTTGCCGCGTACTTCGGCTGGCAACACTGGTATTTGGGTTATTGTGAATCGACTGTCGAAATCCGCTCACTTTCTTGCACTTCCGGGGAAGATATCAGTGGGTAGATTGGCTAAGTTGTACTTATCGGAGATTGTTCGCTTGCATGGTGTACCTGTATCGATTGTTTCTAACCGAGATAGTCAGTTCACTTCTGAGTTTTGGCAGGCGTTGCAGCGAGCCTTGGGCACGAGGTTGTGATTTAGTACAGCTTTCCATCCTCATACCGATGGGCAGTCTGAGCGGACTATACAGACACTTGAGGATATGTTGCGGTCTTGTGTGTTGCAGTTCCGCGGGAATTGGGACCAGCAGCTACATTTGATAGAGTTCGCCTACAACAACAGTTATCAGGCCGGTATTGAGACACCGTACGAGGCCCTGTACGGGAAGCAGTGTCGCACTCCGTTGTGTTGGAGTGAGGTAGGCAAGCGATGGCTTATCGGCCCTAATCTGGTGAAGAGCACTATGGAGGATGTCCAGATTATCCGGGATCGATTGAAGATCGCCCAGGATCGTCAGAAGAGTTATGCGGACGTGAGGAGGAAGAGCCTCGAGTTTGAGGTAGGTGATTGGGTTTTCCTGAAACTATCTCCGTGGAGGGGTGTTATACGTTTCGGAAAGCGTGGCAAGCTTCGACCACGGTACATTGGTCCGTACAAGATTATAGAGAGGGTTAGAGCTGTTGCTTACAGACTTGAGTTACCAGCTGAGATGGCTCATGTTCATGATGTCTTCCATGTTTCGATGTTGCGGAAGTATATTTCAGATCCTTCACATGTGTTAGCCCCACAGCAGTTGTCGATCAGAGAGGATTTGACTTACGTGGAGGAGCCTGTGCAGATTCTTGATCGTCGTGAGCAGGAATTGAGGCACCGTGTGATCCCGCTAGTGAAGGTCTTGTGGCAGAACCACTCAGTTGAAGAGGCCACCTGGGAGACTGAGCAGCGTATGTGGGAGCAGTATCCTCATCTGTTCACTTGACAGGTACGTAAATTTCGAGGTCGAAATTTTTTTAAAGGGGGTAGATTTGTGACGACCCGAACCAGAATTAGTGGTGTATGTGGCACGATTCACGAGATTATGTTTAGTCGCGGTTTTACATTATATGTGCGGAAGTTGTAGAGTACGTGATTTTGAGCTCGAAGGCGGTTCCGGATGATTTTTCTGATACCCGAAGAATATAATATGATTATTGGAAGTTTTGGTTTTCGACGAGTTTATCCGTTTGTTTCGTGTTTATCCGAATCGTTTTGATTATTCATTTTGGACCGTCGATTGACCCGAGGTGCGAGTATAAATATCAGAAATAGTCGTAAAATCATCGTAAAAAAACACTGTTTGGCATTGACTGACGTTGACTTTCCAAAATTGGAAACTTGACCGTTGACCCGAAGTGGAAAGCTTTCCGTTTTGGTTTCGCCGTTCGACCTGCTTATTCCGGCCACCTCCGGCCATGTGAAGGGTAAGGATAGCTTCCTCTCATGATTTTGAATTGTTTGGTATTTGGTTTTGTGGAAATTGATGGGGTTTTGGTGGAACCCGAATCGGGTCGGTTTTGAGTTTGCCGCCGGTGTTGGTTGGCCATGCTCCGGCGAGATTTGGAGGTGGGGATGTTGGGGTTTAACTTCCCCACACCTTGGTGATGCTTTCCCTGTGGTTATTTTGGGCTGAGGTTGGATTTTTGGTCGAAACCGATTAGGTCACCGGAATCTGGATTCCGATCTGTTTCGAGGCGAAATTGAGTGGGTTATGGTTCGAATCATGACTTGTGGTAGTTATGGAAGTGGTTTATCTTGGAAAGACCTTGAGTTCTGGATATTCTCGCCGTGGAATTCCACCGTTGACAGCGAGCCGCCGCCGCCGCCGGCGGCGGTCAACGGCGGAGCTCCGGCGAGGGGTTGACTTTTTAGTTTTCGACGTTTTTAATGTCGTTTTTCTCGTAATCGCGCCCTGATTATCGTCCAGAGGTTTTCGTAGTGATTTGAGTATCGAATTTTCAGTCGAGGGTTTCGAGTGGAGATTTCGGGAATTTCGTTAATCATTTTGTACTGCATTGTATATTTCCGGGAACGGTTGGTTTCCGTGGTTAAGTACAGAGTTGTGGGTTATCACTACAAGAAAACAGCACTTAGACCACGGAAACGTAATTGTTCCGTGGTCCAAGTGACACCTAGACCACGGAAAAGACTCCGTGGTCCAAGTACCACCTAGACGACGGAGAATACCATCTCCGTCCTCCAGGTGATCACCTGGAGGACGGAGAATACTCCGAGGTCCAGGTGATCACCTGGACGATGGAGACGGCATTATCCGTCGTCCAGGTGATCACCTGTACCTCGGAGTCTTCTCCGTCCTCCAGGTGATCACCTGGACGACGGAGATGGTATTCTCCGTCGTCCAGGTGATTACCTGGAGGACGGACCGACACGCCGTCGTCCGAGTACGTAACTTACTTCCACTTAGACGACGTACCGACACCTCCGTCATCTAAGTGAAGCATTATATAAGCCCGATGCCAAACTGAATTCATTCCTCGATCTCTTCATTCCATTTGAAGAAGAATTGAAGGAGAAGGGAGAAGGAGAAGGGAGCTAGCTAGCTAGAAGGCCGAGAAGAATCAGGATCGATAAGGGATCTCCGCTGACTAGCTAGGTAGCTTAATTAACGTACAGATATCGAGAAGGCCAGCAAGTACGTACGTACGCAGTTAAAATTTGCTTAATTAATATATATTTAGTGAAAACGTACATACATACATGCAAGGATGTTAGCTATATATATATGTATAGATCGATTAAATTACGTACGTACGTACGTAATTGATGAATCGATATGTAGATCGAGTACGTATAATTAAGCGTAAATTAATGGACAAATATATATATATTTAATAATTAATTAATTATAATATTTTGTAGCAGTATGGACAAGAGTTGGATGAAGTTGAAGAATAGATGTGATGTCCGGTATATGGATGGAATTAGCGAATTTGTGAATTTTGCGATAGAACATGGTCAGGGAAAGAAACGTTTCAGGTGTCCGTGTCAGAAATGTCTTAATTGTCAGTATGCGGAGGTTAATGTTATGGTGCAACACCTGTACGAAAATGGTATGATGTGGAGTTACACTACATGAAGCGAGCATGGTGAAGCAGTAGAGTTCAGCGCAGCAGACTTCAGCTCAGGGTACAGTTACCATGGTGCCTCATCCAGCGGCAGTGGTGCCGGACCCCCAGCTTGCAACCCAACTGCAGATTTGGTCCATGATGCGTTTCCAGGATGTAGTCATAGTGGACACCAACACCAAGACGGAGGTTACAGTACCACTAATGAGCATGATGACACATTTCCCCCAGCTAGCTTGGCCACTGACACCAGTGAGATGGAAAAGTACAACCAGATACTACTTGAAGCGCAGACCCCGGTGTTCCCTGGATGTCGAGAGAATGTGTTGCAATATGTGATGGAGCAAATGAAGATAAAAGTGAAGCACAAAATGTCAGTGAGTGCTTTTGACGAAATTCAGGAGCAAATATGTAAGTTGCTCCCTGATGATCACAATCTTCCTAAATCTCATTATAAGGTTAGAAATATCCTGAGCAGCCTCGGCCTAAAGTACAGGATAATTGACGCATGTCCGAATGATTGTGTGCTATTTTACAAAGAGTATAAAGAGTTGGACTATTGTCCCGTATATGGCCAGTGCAGATTCCAGTTGAATAGGAAGAGTACGAAAAAGAGAATTCCTGTGAAAGTTGTTCGATATTTTCCCTTGATTCCCAGATTGCAGCGCCTCTACAAGTCTCTACACACAGCAGAGGCGATGTGATGGTACGCAGAAAAGCGAATAGATGACGATGTCCTGCGACACGCCGCGGATGGGGAGGGTTTCAAACATTTCGACAGAGAATTTGGAGACTTTGCTTCAGAGGTTAGAAATGTTAGACTCGGCCTATCTACAGACGGATTCAATCCTTGGGGAAGTAATAGCTCCGCCGTCAGCACTTGGCCAGTTATTCTGATGCCGTACAACTTGCCTCCGTGGATGTGCATGAACAAGGAATTTAATTTCCTTACCGTACTAATTCCAGGTCCTAAATCTCCATTGAAGTGCTTAGATGTCTACCTCAGACCTTTGATCGATGAGCTGAAACTGTTGTGGGAAAATGGAGTCCCAACTTATGACAAATTCACTGACACGATGTTCACGATGAGGGCTGCCGTAATGTGGACGATCAGCGATTTTCCAGCTTATGGGATGTTGGCAGCCTGCAGGACAAAAAGATATAATGGATGTCCTATATGTTTGGACGACGTGAACTCTAGTTGGCACGCGGGGAAGGTGTGTTACTTGGGTCACCGTAGATGGCTTCCTCACGACCACCCCTGGCGACAGGATGAAGCTCATTTTGACGGTACGGTAGAGAACAATCCTAAACCCCGTAGTTGGTCGGGCGAAGAGATTTTAGAGAGGTTGAGCTATTTCGACTTTGGTGTGTTGAGCAATGAAGTGGATGTAAAGAAATGCAATCCAATTCCTCCACATGATCTGAGCTATTGGGATCACAAGAGTATATTCTTTGAACTCCCTTACTTGTCGAAGTTGAAGCTGAGGAACAACTTGGACGCGATGCACATAGAAAAGAATGTGTGCGACAGCGTGGTGGGAACAATTCTCGGTATTAAGTTCAAGACTAAAGATACTCCCAAAGCGCGCAAAGATTTGGAATCAATGAATCTACGTCGTCCCTTGTGGTTGAGGAGGGATAGGAAAGGAGTGTACAACAAGATGCCAGATGCACCTTACACAGTGAAGCCGACGCTTAGACGTTCTGTATTTCACTGGTTTAAGGGCGTTCGTTATCCGGCTACATATGTAGCTACTATAACTGGAGCAGTGGACGAGGTGTAACACAAGTTTGTTGGTCTAAAGACACATGACTATCACGTTATGCTGCAACGTTTGATTCCAGTGGTAATTCGACCATACTTGCCTCGGGACGTCGTAGAACCAATAGTAGCATTGTGCAGGTGGTGGCAGAGGTTATGCGCCAGAGAATTAAAGAAGTCAGATGTGGTGGAATTGCAACAACAAATTGTGCACATCATTTGCAAACTAGAGAGGATTTTCCCCCTGCTTTCTTTGACATCATGATTCACCTAATGATCCACCTGCCCGAGCAGGTGCTCATTTCTGGTCCGGTCCAGTACACTTGGATGTATCCTCAAGAAAGGTACGTACAACTAATTAATTTATTTGTTCCACTGGAGATTATATATATACTAGCTAGCTATATGTACTTATGTAATGTGTACGTTTGATTTTGTAGACAGCTTGGACAGTATAAGTCATTCGTCAAAAACAGGTCGGCCCCGGATGGCTTCATAGCAGAGACATACCTAATGCATGAGTGTGTTACTTACTGCAACAGGTACCTCAAAGATCCACCCCATCCCACTGCCTCCGATCGCAGTGCCCGCATCAATCTTTCTGTCGTCACCAATGTCGTCCGACCATTTAGAGGAGTATTAAAGGAAGCGTTAACACGGGAAGAACTTATTGAGGCACATTGGGTAGTGTTGCGAGACTGTGACGAAGTTGAGCCATACATGTTGTCATACAGGGAGAGGCTTCAGGCGTTAAATCAAAACAAGAGTTCGGCGTGGATTGAGAAAATGGTTAAGAAGAAGTTTCCCGATTATTTCTTCCAATGGGTACGTACGTACGTCTCGGTATTAATTATTTAAATACATATCGCTCATGTTTGTAGAAAGTAAACCCTTATATTAATTTGCCCTTTTTCGCAGATGATTGATCTGCAAAAATCTGATAACCACGGAGGGTGGTGGTCATGGCCAAAGCACTTGCTAGCAGGGAAGCCAGTTAAACACTATATTTATCCCGGATGTTTTGTGAACGGTGTAAAGTTCCATTCATTGGCCCGAGACGAAGGAAGAAGAACACAAAACAGTGGGGTAGCGGTTGGGAAAGACAATGATCTATATTACGGGGCTATTGTATACGTGGTTCAGCTATGTTACGGGAATGATGTCAACGTTTTCCTATTCAAGTGCAGATGGTTCAAGCGTACAAAGGAAGACCTGGGACTATTATCATTCGATACAAACTCGCACTGGTATGAGGATGAGCCTTTCGCTCTCGCCACCTTAGTTCGGCAGGTGTTCTATCTCGACGATCCGAAAGCCGGTGAAGGGTGGAAAATAGTGAACCATATCTCTCACCGAGGAATATGGAATACAGAGACAATTGAAGGGACACCGGCGACGACTGAAGATGTTGCTGAACCAGAAAGAGACATTCCTGCCTATCAAGAGCCTAATATTTCTATGGTCCGCTCCGATATAATGGACCTGGTTCAAGATGGTGAACGGTTACCCATGCCTGATGGTTGTACAGATCTAACTGAAGATGAGATTATCGATGAGGTAGATGAAGAAGACGAGCAGGAAGAGGACGCGGACGAGGACTCAGGTTATTCGTCGAACGATGTTGAGTACGATGACGAGGATGAGCCGTCGTCTAACGGGGATGAGGACGATGATGATTATGACGAAGAGTACGGTCATACGACGAGGGAGATTAATTGGTAATTAATTACTGTAATTATTGTAATATATATATGATCGATGCCGGTTTACGGTAAGAAATTAATCCGAATTATATATCCTGGACAACGGAGAAATTAATTGCAGGTTGTCGCCAAATCTCAATCTCATATAAAACCCTAGCTAAATCCTGGACCCTAAATCTAACTAGCAGTTCGGATCGATCGATCAATTTTTTAATTATATTTTTGAATCAGAATAATTGAACGGACACACAAATGACCGGGGACGACCTAAACCGTAAACCCTAAGGCCCTAACCCCTGAAATCGGGTTTTAGAACTTGGACGACGGATATGGTCATTATCCGTCGTCCAGGTACACACTATGACGACGGAGATGGTAATTCTCCGTCGTCCTAGTGTAGAAACCCTAAACCCTAAACAGTAGGGCCCTAACCCCTGAATTCAGGGTCTATACACCTGGACGACGGAGAACGTCATTCTCCGTCGTCCAGGTGTAGAAACCCTAAACCCTAAACAGTAAGGCCCTAACCCCTGAATTCAGGGTCTATACACCTGGACGACGGAGAACGTCATTCTCCGTCGTCCAGGTCAGAACCTGGACGACGGATAACTTCATATCCGTCGTCCAGGTGATTACCTGAACGACGGAAACACTCATTTCCGTCGTCCAGGTGCAGATATCGTAATTTTTTCTAAGACAACGACCATCTAGACCTTCTTCCAATGCAAAGTCTTTTCATCAAGACTTTAGAGTAAACAATTCTTGGTGTGTGAGCTTCGACGGTTCGAAAATCGGAGTTGCGAAATGCCTTGTATCCACGTTTCCGGTTTGTGAAATTATCGGTTTTGCGGTTGACTGTGCCGATCAAACTCTTCCCGAACTTATTATTTTATGGTCCTTTGAAGACAATTATATATTATGTTACGACGAACATATCCAACGGTTGTTTTGTCCAAATTCAATTTCGTTAATACTCTGTTGCAAATGAGCCTCTACTCATGAACACTTAAGTCGTAAGGATTAGTCGATACTTAACAACTTTCAAAACGAAAATCTATTCGTCGGTTCAAATTTAAGTGTTCATATATACGAAACGTTCATCGATATTGGACGACTATTTCACTCCAATGACAGATCGCTAAATTCCTAGCGAATTAATTTTAAACTTTTTTTTTACGTAAATTGAACCTGGACGACGGAGAATGACTTTATCCGTCGTCCAGGTGAACACCCGGACGACGGAAAACGTCCTTCTCTGTCGTCCAGGTTCAATTTACCATGGCGGTTCGATTATTTATTTCTTTTTTTCCAATGAATTTTTCACCTGGACGACGGATATGTGGTTGTCCGTCGTCCAGGTGATAACCTGGACGACGGAGAACGTCAATATCCGTCGTCCAAGTCGAAAATCATGGCGGTTCGTTTTACCGCCTCAATTTTCGGCGCCGCTTGAATGTCCACTTAGACGACGGAGAATCAATTCTCCGTCGTCTAAGTCCAAATTTATGGCGGGTGAAACGTCCCGCCCATTAATTATGCGACGCTTCGAAACATTTTAACCTTTCACTTAGACGACGGAAAATACTGTTTCCGTCGTCCAAGTGCACTTAGACGACGGAGAATAGTGCTCCGTCGTCTAAGTGAAACTCTATAAATAGGCCGAGCCTCATCTTCTTTTCCTCATCCCTTACAACTTTCTCTCCTCCATCTCCTCTCTCTCTCTCATTCCGGCGATTCTCCTCCGGCGACATTATTTCCGGCGTGGTTCCTCCTCTCCGACGACACAACTCCGGCGATTTTTTCAAAAACTCCCGAAAAACTCCGATTCGGTAAATTTCTATTTTTCCCTTATTAAAATAATTTTTATTTAATTAATTAGTTTTAAATATTTCTTAAATGATTATTGTAATGTTATTTATTAATTATTGTTATTAATACTAATTAAATAAATAATTGTAAATTTATTGTTATTAATTATATTTAGATTAATTATTGTTATTAATTAAGTAAATGATTACATATTGTTATTAATTAATTAAATGGTAAATTATTGTTATTAATAATAATTAAATGAATAATTGTAATTACTTGATCATTTATGAAATCAATAAATATTATTGTAATTATTTATTAATTAGTTGCATAATTAAATAAATATGAGATTAAATTAATTAGTAGTACGTGTTCGATTTAAATTTAGTACATAGGCTTGGTTTATTAAGTCGCACTCTTTGGAATAGATGGCGCCTCTTTTCCTTGCTTATCTCCTTAACCCCTCGTGATGTGTGGATTTCATCACCGCACACCATAACCTAAGTGAAGTTATGGACACGAGGTTGAGGGCGGAGTTTGCAAAGGACTTGAGGGAGTGTAAATTTTTGAAAAATTGGCCGAATGTCGGACATGGTGTCTAGAAACGGGTTATGACTGGTGACAGGATTTGGACTAAGAAAGACTTTTGTCGAAATTAGTCCTGCCTCTCGCGTTATCTCTATCCCTAACTGGCCATGTTTTTCGATTTAACCAAGGCTGATTAATTGAAAATTTACACTTTATCGCGCGGGTCGCACGTCCATTGAACGACCGAAAATGTCAAGCTACTGTACTCTATTTAAATCTTAAACGTACTTAATTAATTAGCGTAAATTTTTAAGTTGTAAATATTATGGTAAGTAGGTATTTTAACACCATACTCTTAGGTTTAAATGGCTCCGCCAAAGACGACATCCGGCAAGAAGAAAGCCCAACAGGAGGCAGAAGATGAGATGCTCCGAATGTTGGCGGCCCAAGTCGGTTGGGTTCAACAGGAGGGCAACGACGCTCTCAATCCGGATGGATCATCTGGTCCGTCCGTAGCGCCCTCTGGGAAAATTTCCGCTCCCCCATTCATCTCGAGCGGTGATGACGTCGACCCCTTCCAATCTCCGACGCCCGGTACCTGTTCAACGGGAAGTACTCAGGCGTCCTCGACCGCCGAATCAATCATGTACAGCGCCCACCGTAGGCAAAGGAGGGCCCTCACTGACCCGGAACCGAAAAGGACTCGGGGTCTCGTTAAAGGGGGCAAAGCGGAGCGTATTTGCAAGGCGACCGGTAAAAAGATCGACTTGCCGTACGACGAATTCACCGGTGGCCCTCCCACATCTCAGCTAGCAAGTCTCTCGGCGCATGGGATAGGGTCAATCATCCGTAACCGGGTTCGTATCACTGCCCCTACTTGGAAGGAGGCGCCGGATCATGAGAAGGCGAAAGTCTTCAAAGATCTTTCGGTACGTAATACGTCCAATTTAGTTATTATATAATATTGTTAATCTCGGCCTAAAATTTCATAATATATACGATTATAATTTTCTATTTATTTTTGATAGGAACAATTTGACGTGGATCCGACACCGGCTATGTTGAGGCATATCAACCAAACCGCCAACTCCATCTACAAAGATTGGAAGTACAAGCTCCATAAGTACTTCCAAGATGTCGGTCCCGTGCCTCCCCCGGTAGAGCTGCAAGGGGAGAGAGAAGATGAGTGGGAGTGGTTGTGTAACCACTTTGCCGATGAACAATTTAAGGTATTAATTTATTTTTTTTATTTCAATTAAGATAATTGAATTATTTAAATTGTAGTTATTCATTTTTTAATGATTTAATTATGTTGTGTAACAGAAATTCTCCGGTGTCAACAAAGTCAACCGGGGGAAGAAGGAGAAACACCATACTACCGGCGCCAAGCAGTTCATTCAAATAGCCAAGGAGCACAAGGATAAGGGCTCCAAACACCCTTATCTTGATGCAAGCGTAAGCGCGTACGTGACGCCAGGGCTCGATAATGAAGCGAGTCAATGCGGCGTAAGTGATATATATATATATATATGCTTTTAATTATAGTAATTATTATTTAAATATGATTTCATTATAATAAATTAATTATTCTTTTGTAGGCAAGGGCGATAGAGCGTGCGCATGAAGAGTTGGCTAATACTCAGCTTGCGTTCCCAGATGTGCCGCCGGAAGACCTGCCTCCTCTATCCTTAGAGAGCCAAATTGCAATCGCGGATAAGGTCTACGGTCGTAGAGCTGGCAAGGAGGTTAGACACTTTGGGCCTAGGGTGATACGAGATTTGTCGACGACCTCCGGCTCATCATCTACGGGAGGTTCGGGGCAGCGGAGAAGGAGTCAGGCTGCGGCCGTCGAAGCAGCCATTCAAGAGGCTCGACTGGCACGAGAGGAGAATGAGTCAATGCGGCAAAGACTTGACGAACAACAATCACAAATAGCCCAACTCATCGCCCTCATGCAACAAAATCGAGAAGTATGTCAACCTCCTCGGAACCCACACCCCGACGACAACGACCCGGCTGGAGGCGGAGGACTCGGCGGCGCATCTGCTCCTCCAGTGTATTAGCTAGCTAGTTAATTATTGCGTTTCTTTATTTCCGAGTTCCGAACAATATTATATAATTTTTCTGGGTTTTTAATTTGGATGTGTATATATGTACAAATTAATTAATTATTTAATATTAAAAATTTAGTTTAATTAATTATTTTCGACTATTTTTCATTATTTAAATTAAATTAATAATAAATTAAATTAATAATATTTAATTTCAATTTATTTTTTTTTTAAAATTAAATATTCACTTGGACGACGAAGATTATGTTCTCCGTCGTCTAGGTGCACAAACCCTAAACCTAACCCTAAACCCCTAACCCCTAACCCCTAAACCCTAAACCTGCCATT
The DNA here is from genome assembly GCA_946800695.1 of Geum urbanum. Taxonomy (NCBI): domain Eukaryota; kingdom Viridiplantae; phylum Streptophyta; class Magnoliopsida; order Rosales; family Rosaceae; genus Geum; species Geum urbanum. The sequence continues at coordinate 9,905,250 of OX327006.1, forward strand.
CTCCGTGGCCCAGGTGTTCACCTGGACGACAGAGAATTAGAGTTTCCGTCGTCCAGGTGAACACCTGGGCCACGGACATTGCTCGTTTCTCTGTGGCCCACGTGTTCACCTGGACGACGGAAACTCTAATTCTCCGTCGTCCAGGTGAACACCTGGGCCACGGAGAAATGAGCAATGTCCGTGGCCCATGTAGAGACTTGGACGACGGAGACTTAGAGTTTCCGTCGTCCAGGTGTCTACATGGGCCACGGATAACGTCCGCGGTCTAAGTTAACTTGGACGACGGAGCACTAAATCTCCGTCGTCCAGGTTCTTGGACGACAGCACTTGGAGCACGGACCTTGGACGACGGAGATTCCGTCGTCCAAGTACTTAGACGACGGAAAACTGCACCTAAACGACGGAAATGGTCCGTGGTCTAGGTGCAGTTTTCTTGTAGTGTATGTTTTTAATCAGTTATGTTTTATGAATATTCAGGGGATCGAGATCGAAATCGTGATCGTGCTTCGGGCGAGGGATCTTCCGTCGGGCCATGAGATTAGCGCGAGTGCGCGTTACGCGAGTCTGTGAGTGGACAATTTCTTTTCACGGAATCATTGCGAGTCTTTTTATACGATTTAAGAACTTGAGCATGCATACGAGATTATGTTTTATATGATCATGTGTTATACGATTATGCTTCTATTATATGCATTATTATATTGCTTTACGCATATGCATCGAGTTATTTATGATTTGGTTTACACAGAGTACAGTTTTAGTATATGTTGTTGTATCGATACACACGCATCCCGGCTGATCCCCGAGGGTGCCTACCAGGGGGAAACTGTACCTTGTGCCGATGTATTTCCGGAAGGGTACAGTTCTCTGTACCTTGTGCCGATGTATTTCCGGGTGGGTACAGTTATCTGTTTCTTGTGCCGATGTATTTCCGGGTGGAAACAGATATCCTGACCTAAGGCCTTTCTGGCTAGAATCACGTATGGGTCTGGGATCCCGTGATTCGGACTGTACTAGCACGGACGTGTCCATGAGTGTCCCCGTGGGATTTTTACTTGCATGCTCAGTACGCTGAATGAATATGAGTTTACCTCGTGTACTTTATTAATTTTATTTACCTGGACTCGCATATGTTATTTTAACATATATATCAACTGGTGAAAGACATTTATTTTCGTCCACTCACTCTAAAGATTTTCATGTCTTTCCCCTGGGCTTTTCGGTTTCCGTGCCCAATTTGCAGTTCAGGTTTTGGTGTTTCACTTCGCGGTTGGAGGCTAGTGATCCGAGCTACCTGTGTTTTCCAGTATGTTCTTGTTTCGCCTACTGATGTGTATATTGTATATATTTACACTAGTGGTCGCTCTGATACACTCTGATACGTGTTTATACGGATTTTCTCGGATATAATATATATATAGTACAGTATGTTTACTGTTTGTTGTTTATATTATGATGTTGAGAAATCCGGATGGGATTGGTGCCCACGGTTTGGCTTTTGTGGCATAGGATGAAGTGTTGTTTTCAGGGTGCAGGTTTATGCATTTCCACGTTAGTAACGAAACTCTGCCGAAATTTTGAATGATTTTTTGTTGATTCGTGTTTTCAGAAGGGGTTCGATTCCGGTTTAGGCAACTGAATCGGAGTTGGGTCCTTTCATATACACCCTTCAGATGCGGATTTATTAGCCACATAGTCTTTGTAGTCCCCCAGTTGTCTATCAAATTGCAAAGTGCATGTGGTGATTATTGAAAAAATATAAAAGAGCATCTCCTCTTGCTCATCCATCTTTGCATAATTTTCTTCTTTTCCCCATTTCGGACACTCATACTGGAAATGACCGAGCTTATGACACTTATAGCATTCAACAATGGCTTTGTTGACCTATTGGCATCATTTTCCTCTACCTCTGCCTCTAGATGAAGCCCTACCTCGACCTCTTCCACCAGTGTAATCACTAGACACCTTGAGAGCTTGTTTTTCAATATTCTGCCTTTGAAGCTTTTGTTCATGAACGGTCAGTGAGCTTTGTAACTCATCAATGGAAAGCTCATCTATATCCTTTGATACTTCGATTAAGCAGACTATGTAATTAAATCTCTCAGTCAAAGATCGAAGGATCTTCTCAACCAAATCCACATCTTTCAACACTTCACCATTTATATGCCTCTTATTCACCATTGACATAACCCTAGAGAAGTAATCAGTAACAGACTCACCGATTTTCATCTCTAGCATTTCATAGTGCCTCCGTAAAGCTTGAAGCATTGATCTCTTCACACGTGCACTTCCTTCATAGTTTTTCTTCATAGACTCCCAAATATTCTTGGAAGTATCCTTCTTCAGTATTGTCTCCAGAATTCTTCTATCAATTGCTTGGACAAGTAGTTCTTTACCCTCATATCCTTCAGCTTCAGCTCCTTAATCGCTTTGCACTGCGCATCGGAAGATTATGCCGCTCTTACTGCCACTGTAGCAAAGGATCTTTGTTCCACTCCTTGTGGTTCCTCCGGGATTCCATCCTCTATTAAATCCCACTACTCCTTAGAACGAAGAAAATGTTCCATTAACATGGCCCAGTGGTCGTAATGACCATCGAACCTAGGAATCGCTGGATGAACAAAACTCCCTTCAGTAGCCATGTCTTCCTACGTTCTAAACTCTCTCCCTCTTGTGTTTCACTCATTGTTTACACTTATAAGAATCAGCAGATTCTCACTCTCTCTCAATCAGGCCCCTCTGATGGGGCTCTAATACCACTTTGTTAAGAACTCTGTAAAAGACAATGAATTGCAAAACAAATATCAAAGCAGAGTGGGGAATGCCTTCATCTTATTCAACAACTGAACTCGGCTTTTAAATAGCCTTTACAAAGAAATCTAACGAAATTGTCAAAGAAATTGTCAGACTAAGCAGCTGACACCCTTACAGCTAATTAAGGATTTCTTTTAACAAACCGGCTAATATTAATTTTAATTAATGTTCATGTCAATTTAAACGTTATAATTGCATTATTTAATTACTTAATTAATTTTAATTTCTTAACTTCAATAATAATCACAACATTTTTGTAAAATAATATAATAAATTTATCATGTGTGATACTTTAAAAACATAAAAATATATTTTTTAAATTTTTAATAAATATAATATATGCAACGGTAATATAGTAAATAAATATAAAAATATAATATTTTAAAATATTAATAACAATTTATTTGTTAAATGAACCATCAATGAATATAATAGATACAACTAATACAATTATGACATTAGTATAATTGTCAACGATAATATTTTCAACAACTAAATTAAATGCAATGAAATAAATATATGTTTGAATATATATAAGCTTAAAAGTAGTTGATTTTGAGTAAATATATTTTTGAATATATATAAGTTTAAAAGTTTGAATTAATATAAAAAATTAAAATTATAACCCTTACGGGTTTGAGACGACACAAAATATAGCTCTTACTATTTATTAAAACAGTATATTTGAGGGGCTAAATTATGTCCCAACACCAAATAGAACCACCTAGAACTAGAGATGGCCCGAGATGCACAAACCCGATAAGAAAATAAGAAAAAGGAGAATTAATTTGTGCTTTCAATTATAGAATAAGTTTTAATGAGAAAGTTTTCTCTTCTCTCCTTGCAACTTTTGTGATTCGTTTTTGGGATTGATAATTTCTTCTCATCTGTCTTGCCATTTCTCTTATTGATGATGTTAACCACTCATAGTGGGGTTTCCTTCACACATATAGTCTACATCACTAAATCCGATTTTAGAACTCAAACGTTCTAGCTTCTTGTCTTTTCTGGATGTCGCACTTGAATGATTTGGACTTCACGCATCTCGCTTCTGATAGGGAAGATTATGGACTCTTATGTAGTAAACATGTAATGTAATCTATCACCTTACGAATATGGGATTTTACAAACAAATCTTTCCATCAATACGAATTGTTCAAAAGCATAGCGTTGCTTCAAGCCTTCAACACATATTGAACAACAGTAAACTATCTCATTCAACACCTCCATATTGAATTCCAAATCTAATTATATTTGTGGATGAAGAACTACCAAGGATTGTTTAGACTACACTCCATTCCATGATCTCTTTTATAGACTTCGCAACTAATTTAATAGCTAGCCAGCTTGGTTCGTTTTGCATGAACAATCATATGTTACTCTTTTAACACCGAATACGTGTTTCGTCTTCTCCATCCATCCCTGGTACGTTGTCAAACTCTCCATAAGCTAGTATGACTCGCGTAAATTAATAAAGAACAATTTGCATGTAAGAGGCAAAGCTGTTTTGTACACATTCTACTCGAACAAGTTCAATTTCTTTGTGAATCGAAATCAAAACTAAAGAGAGCCATGGATATCATCAACTCGATACTAAACTAGGTTCGTACCTCCCCTAGCTAGGTCTCATCTCGCTGCTCTTCTTTCTGGCACCCTATCTGTTTTGCAAGCTTCTCCTCTCAACCATAAAGCTGCTGCTGTTTCGTGAAGACGGGGCCGGAACTGAGAGATATATCTTCTCCCCAGTAATTGGATAATGAGCTTATGTGCCTCTTATGTGCCTAAGTTCGATGATTCTTTAACTTCTGTTACATGAATGTTGTATAGACTAAAATAGTGCAATGCCTTTGATGCCCGTTATGAACGTTGCCGAAGCTATCGTGGACAGCGCATCCCACGGAAATAATTACTTGACAGTTCCGGCTTGGATCCAGCAATCGGTTTACTGGAAGATGTTTTTAATTGGCATCATTCAAGGAAAGGTTTCCAACAATATTCCATACATAGGAGGCAGATCTCAACAATTTACTAATGACCAAACCATCATGATCTCTCAATGCCACAAATACTAATACTTTCCATACGAACAGGATCATAGATATGAAGTTTTAACAATCACATACCATATAGTTTGGAGTCTGCAAATACTTGTAACAACAAAAAACAACCAAAATGAAAATTAAAGAAGAAAACATACATTGGCCACTTAGCATATATCATATGGCACTTCCGGAAGTAAAATGTTCAATTGTTCCGGGGCGGAGGCGCTTCGTCAAGTGTTCATCTTCGGGGCAGAGGCAATTCTTCAATTGTTCATCTTCGGGGAAGTCGCGCTTCTTCAATTGTTCATCTTTGGGGCACCGGGGAAAATAAAGCTCGATTCCTTTGGGGCAGTCCTTTACATTGTGGTCAAATATAAAGCAATCCATGCATACATTCCTTCGGTCACTCATTTCCCTTAAATTCTCATTGAAGACCTTGGCTTCCTCCTCAGTTGGCCAAATTACATCTGAGAACTTGCGGCCATACGGAAAGTAGCGGTGGTGGCAATAGCCAGTGTTATGATTCTCGCCACAAATTTCACATTGCAAGTCTTCTTCGGGAGATCCTAGTTTGTCTCCTCCATTTGCAGCAATTGCAATTCTTGCCTTCTTTTTCAAAAGCCTCACTTCTCTTCCCCCATGATCTGTTTAGTTTTTGTTCAATCAATCGTCAAAAGATTACATACAGCAGTACATATACATATATATAAAGACCAAAACTGAAAACGTCCTGATGATGATGATGATGATGATGACCAAAAGTTCTTAGAACACACAGATAGATATACATGCATGTTCAACTTATATATATACACACACACACACGTATGTATAGACAAAACCTATTAATTGCTTACGGGATTAATGCATCTATCTCATAAATTTGGAATATTGGAGGAGAAAAGCAATCGCTCTACAGTTTCATTACAGATAAAACTATCGATCTTGTATAAATTCCAGATCATCGATCCCTTATAAACAAACACAAAAACATATAACAAGATCATACCAAATTCCGGAACTTATTTCATGGTGGCGTTGCCTGGAATTAAACTCATAGGAAACGAATCGGATAGATGACAAGAAACGAGATCTGCTTCCACGCTGGCTGGGTCTGGAATTAAACTCAGAATCGAATTGAATGTGTTGGGAAAGTTATCTGTTAGGAGCTACAAACTTGTGTTGGTGGATGCACAAGTTTGAATGTGTCTTCTGATAGGATTTACTTGTTTGGTTTGTTAGAGTGAAATTAGGAGTCTTTGTTGTTTCTGTTGAAATAAGACCTATTGTTTAGGTACTTTTGAATTTGCTTTAATCTAGTTATCCACGTTTGTAGGAGTGTAAAACGTGGTTTATTGTTTTCCCTTTCAGTAGCTTTGTAAGGCTATTTAAGCCAAGAGTTTGTTTTCAATTGAATAAGATCATTCACCAAAAAAGCTCCTGTGAGAGCATCTCTAGCAATATTACTCAATTTTTTCTTATTTTGTGTAAAAGTATACCGCAAAGTCATTTTAGTTACAAGTTTTTGTACTTTTGCTCCAACAACAAAACCTTAAAATTTAGTTATATTTGAATAAATGTTAAGTTTTGATTGGTTGATCAATATAATTTATTAAGTATATTTAGAAATTAAATGCATTTGTAACATAAAAGGAAACAATTTATTACAATGTTAGCTATTATGATTACCTATATTCTTTGTTTTTGGTATAGGAATAAGGGATGAAATTGCATTATTTAGGGATTTCCTATTATAGGGAATGTGATAGAGGAGATGCTGGAGTCTAAATCTTGTTAAAACACCAATAATATTGAATAAATAGATGTTTAGGGGATCTGCTGGAGTTGCTCTGAGTTTGCTGTTTTGGCTTTTGATACTTCAACAGAATGGGAATTGGGACTTCAGATCTAAGACGGCTCTCTCTCTCTCTCTCTCTCTCTCTCTCTCTCTCTCTCTCTCTCTCTCTCTCTCTCTCTCTCTCTCTCTCTCTCTCTCGGAATGAGAGATTTGGAATTTGGTACAGCCATTATATACAGATCTATCGTGACTTCTTCCGCGTGGCCTTGCAAATTCACCTGTCAATTTAACTATATTTTCATTTCCTATTATCTTTTCCAAAGATAAAATAAAACGCACTTTAAAGAAAATTAAGTATAAAATAAGGGTAAATGAAAAAAAAACTCATTTTTAGAATCCCTTTCTAAAAAGAACCAAAACATTTTTTTCTAGTCTTACAAAAACTCAACACTTCTTATCACTACCAGAATAAGTATTATAGTCGACAAAATGGAGATGGAGCGGACGAGATTAGCCGAGCAGGCATCTATGGTGACATGGATGCAGTAATATTTTGCACAACTTCAGGCTTCTGGAATCTAGGTCCCGGACCCACCTCTGCACATTTTCAGTGCTCCACAGCCGCAGTCGCAGCCGTATACGCAAGATCATGGTAGTCATGCCTCTGATTTCATAAACAACATAGATTTTGATCACCCTTAGTGTAGGTGTATTATGGATGAATGTGTGATTTGTTTGTATGGATGTGTACGTTATTGGAATATGTGTTGTTGGTTAGCTATTGTGTAAATACAATTTTGCAATTGTAGGTTCTAGTAGTGAAAATCGAGAATCTGCAATTTTTTTTTAAAAAAAAATCACCAACTATAGCTGATGACATGAGATAATCTCGTCGGTTATAGTGTTCCAGAAACTGACATTTTGCAGACTATAGCCGACGAGTTTCAAACTATTTTCGATGACATTCTTAAACTATAGCCGACGACATGCTTCCAAAGCATCGTCGGCTATAGTCTGATTATGGTCAACCTTTTGACCACAGGGGAGGGTTTGTCCGATGACGTTATCGTCGGTAATAGTGAAAACTATGTCTGACGATTTATATGTCGTTGGATATAGTTAGGACTATAGCCGACGATAACACTATACGTCATCGGCTATAATATGATTGACAACCATTTTTGACGACGCTATATATAAAATTCATAAACTAATTTGTTAAAATATATAAAATATGTTGTGGTGTAATATTCCTTATTTAGGTATGTAGAATATATTATCAAGAGTGAATTTAGAAATAAGATGTAATTAAGGAGAATTTCTAAGTGCATGATTGTATAGTGCTCCACATTGAGAAAAAATATGTTGATTCTATTAGTAGTGACTTTAGGATCAAGGAATTTGAAGTTTCAGTACTTGTAGGGTTAGATTTAGTTAGCTTAGCTCGGTTTTACATTTATATACTTTGTATTACATTTGCACGGTTTTAGCTTAGCTCGGTTTTACATTTATATACTTTGTATTACATTTGCATGGTATCTAGCTTCTTTTAATTTGTGTTGCATTTAGAGAGTTTTATGACTTCTTTTTATATTAGCATACATTCGAGGTGTAAGGTTTACTACATCTCTCCTATATAGGTGTATCTTTCTTTTCAATCTATAAATTACTCTCGTATCATGATAATCACATATTTATGCGTCTATTCAGTATTTAAATTATTCCATATATTTAGTTTATTGTTATTAATAGAGTGAATTAATTATGTTTATTTGTTTTTAAGTATTTTGGAGTTAATTGATGAAAATGAGACTAAATAATATATTTTGGAGCTTGGCGAGAAGAGACAGTTTAATCAAGCCAAATGATGTGATATATATATGTCTTGGCGAGCACGTTATCACTAGCTATTTTATTTAGCTATTGCTAAGTGTGTGTGTGTGTGTGTGTGTGTGTGTGTGTGTGTGTGTGTGTGTGTGTGTGTGTGTGTGTGTGTGTGTGTGTGTGTGTGTGTGTGTGTGTGTGTGTGTGTGTGTGTGTGTGATTGGAAGTGGTGTTGTTGCTTGGCGAGGAACAGTAAGAAGAATTGGAAGTGGACTTGAAGACTAAGATAAGACAAAGAAGAGAAGTCCATTTACAATTGGACTTTGGAAAGAAGAGGCAGACTTGGAATTGAAGTCTGCATGCACGTGTTGCATGCTAGCTAGGTTAATTGCCTAGTTATATATATATATATATATATATATATATATATGATTGCTAGCTAAAGAAAAGGGAGAACGGCGGGCTTGCGAGGAGATTAAGAAGAGACAAAAACAGAGGATTCAAGCGAGCACAATTACGATGTCGCCAAGAGTTCTTCTTTTTCCATCATTTAAATTATCTTTCATGAATTTTTTGATGTTATTATTTAAGACTATGAGTAGCTAAATTTTCATTGTTAAGGGGCTGCTTGAAGCCCCGCACATGAAGTCTTTTTAATACATACACTTTAACTTAATTTTACATGTTCTTTGAATGAGGTTTCTTTCTCTGAATGATTCACCGTATGAATTCTTGTATGTTTGCTTTGGTGGCCAACTTAGTATGCATGCTAGAGTCCTATTATCATGAGATACGGGCGACTGAAGATACTTTCTTCCACCGGATTCAAGTGGATATGAGATGTGATTCAAAACCCTTGAACTCGATACACATCAGATCTGCAATTGAACAATTCTTGATGAAACCCTAACTTTGAAAAACAATCAGATCGCATATGTAACTATGATTCCGAACAGAAACGAAAGCAGCTCAGGAGCTATGTGAGCTCTGATACCATGATAACATGGTGAAATACTTGCATAACTACAGATTGAAGCAAGAAACATTAACAAGCTATCTAACCAGAATTGAGAGAATTTCAGTCTGTAAAACCAACAGAGCTTCACTGTTCCATTGCTAATCTATCTGAACAATCGTTTTACAGCTATATATAGTACAATTGCATCAGATGCACGAAATGTCAGCTAAGAGTCAGCTAATATCTAGCTGGATAAGCAACACGTGCCGAATACAAACTAACAAACTTAACAGTATTATTAACCACTAACAGCTAAACTAACGCCTCCGTTATTAAAGACGACGTAGAAGAATTAGAAACTCTAAGACTGGAACAGTTGATATGGAATCGTAGACACATCCTGATCGAGGATCGGAAACCTCACTTACCTCAGTACGTAGAACGTACAGTTCAAGTACCTTTTGTTTTCTTTTTCTTTGTTATACTTAGCAATCAAGATTTCAACCCTTGTAATTTTGATCGAATTGGGCGACAGTCAATCTGATCTCGACCTTAAATTTCTTATTGTACCATTATTCTTGCATTCTTCCTCCCATTGGCAAATTGATTGGTTAAGATTAGTTTACTTATGTTTCCTGCTTTGTTAATTAGTTAGCTTTTACTCGATCTTCTTGAAAGTAAGAACAAATTCGCTGATCATGAATTACTTTGCCCTATTTGTATACTACTTTATAAAAGAAAGTGAAAAAGTCCTTAGTCAACAAAAAGAGCACGCATTAAGTGATCTGGGTCATAAAATTACTCAACTTAAATCATTTATATAGACGTAAATAATCAAAAGCATCGTGCATATACTAACATAGGAGTCACCATTTGATTCATAGGCTCAAAAAAAATTCGTGGGTGACCCGAAGTCCGAACAACCCGACAAAACCTGAAGCTTAAAAAGTCCATAGGAGGCCCTTGGACTTTAAATTTTCAAAAAACCCCGACAAGACCTGAATTTTAAAGACTATGTGCTACCCGACCCACGTTGCGGAGCCCTATTCAATTAGTGGCTGCTACGAGCTTCAACTTTGATACACCTACAATGGCCCTAAAAAACCCAAAAAAATGGCCCAACAATAAGCCACCTCTAGATCTCAAGTCTGACCCTAATTAATAAAGCAAAAATCATAACACAGTGTTAGTTTCTCAAATATTAAAAATAACCCCACATGTCACCATTACAGATGTCACCGCCACTTTGCTGTATCTCATCCTCACTGAGCTTCTCGGCACCGACTTCGCCGGACTGTCCGACGTGGCCTCCTCCTCCTCCGCATTGTTCGGGTACGTGCATGTTTGATAACCTGCCAACCATGTGCCACGTACCCAATTAGCATTAACCATCGTTTTTTTTTTGACAGTGATCATCGTACGTTTCTTGTCCTAAATAAAATAGTTACCTAACTGACAAGTAATATAAGTTTATCAGAACTTACTTGGATCCTCGGTGGCGACGACTCCGGTGCCGCTGAAGTCGCAGTTGATGTCCTGTGGGCCACGGTCCTGGTAATAAGCGTTCATGACGTAAGCGGCGTGCGACCTCACCGTGTTGGGCTCATAGTCGGCCCGCCTTTCTGTATGGGCTTACAGTCCACTCCGCTGGTCCAAACGTAGTCTATGTTCTTCTGCAATGCCGCGTTAGAAACGTTCGTTTTCGGCACGCACCATCTCCGCCGATGATGTCGGCCCTTGTGCCACCTGTCCACTGGGACCCATTGCCGTCGGGCCGGATTCTGGACCGGGTACCCATGCTGGACTAGCTGCTTGGCCCATAGCCTGAATTAGAAAAATCACGGTCATTATACATAAAACGACAAGGACGAGTTAGGCTTTGTCGTAAGCCAAACCGCCCACTCATATTGGGAGGAGCTGTAAAGCACAGAGACAGAGCACAGATTTGGAATGTGAGGCTTCCGATACACGTGTCAGAAATTAATTGAGTAGTACTAGTTGAGGTACAGATAAGTGGAGTAAAAGTAGTCAATTACGAATTTACCTGCCCGTTTCTTAAAAGCCCCACGTCGTAAACCGAGTCGAGGTCGGGTTTGAACAACCCGTAATTCTGCTCCGACAGTGTGGGTTTCAGGTTCTCATTGAACAGCGCGAAAATGAAAGTCTCGAAAGTTACTGTAGTAAGCCTCAGCGTTCTCCAAGCTGACCCCGAGCTGGCTCGGGTCGCCCGCGGATGGCCAACCCGTTTCGGCCACGACGAGTTCCACGTCCTCGTACCCAGACCTTCTTCATCGCCGAGAACACCGCGTCCATCTGTGCGTCGAACATGTTGGTGTAGTTCATCCCGGTCGCACTGTCGAAAACGCCGCCGTTTGGTCGGAACGTTGCGTAGTTTAAAGTGTCCGGCAAGAGGCCGAAGAACGGGTAAGGGTTGACGAGGAAAGGAGACTTGGTCTGGCGGTGATACTCTAAGATGAGTTTGTCGTAACCTGTTCGGAACTAGCCGAGACTCAGTGGGCGCGAGTATGCCGAGCGAGTGCGGTGTCGACACCTGGACGGAGGTGACGTTGGCGAGGGTGAGAGCTTGATGGAGAGCCTTCATGGCGGGTAAAGAGATGAGCGATGACGTGGCGAGGATTTCGTTGCCGACGGCGATGCGGTTGATGTTGGTGCGAGGGAGGTAAGGAAGGATGTTGGTTGCAATCCATGACTGGGCGGCGGGGAGCTTGGCGAGGGGAGGGACGTCGCCGTTGCCGACTGTGACGGTGACGGCTATTCTGGTGTTGGCGAAGGCGCGTAGGACGGTTGGGTCGGTGTTGAAGATCTTGACGCGGTCGATGGTAGTCTTTGTCATGAGGAACGTGGGAAGGCGGAGGGAGGTTGTTGGCTATGGTGCCGTAGTTGACTCCGATCGAGGCTGTGAGGATGACGTGGCAGGCGGAGAGGAGGCTGAGAAAGAGGAGGAGCTTGAGGTTCAGCTCCATGGCTTTAGCTTCAGTTGAAAGAGGAAAGTGAATTCGAAAGGAGCTAGCCTGGGAAGATCATATGTTTTGTTTATTCAAATTTCGAAAGGCTCCAAAAAAACAAAAAAATCGAAAGCTAGGGTTTTGTGTGATCTGATGGAGGATTGGGACCCGGTGGGGGAGTGTTCGTATCGGTTTTGTGACACTGTTTGACGAAGTGGGTAGATGTGGCGAAGTGGCTCTTTTCTCCAAAACTTTTTTATTGGTCACTTTCGGTATAATTATATCTGGCCGTTTTTTTGGACGGCAAGTTTCCGTTGGATTCTCAAAGTCACGTTGAAAGAAGCTGAACACTGTGTTTGTGGGAAGCTTCTTCAGCATCTACGATCTACTGCTGCTGCAGTTTAATGCGGTCGGTTCCGGAATTTTGAAATACGGTGATATAGATCACTTGTAACAAATTGACAAAAATATCCCTTTAAAAAGTCAAGATCAGAAACCTAGCAAAAGGAATCGACAAAATCAAAAACATGGGTAATTCCTTTCGACACCCATATGAACTGTGAACTGTCAGAAATCTGCTGCACCCATGGACCGCTACCTGAAGGCATACTTGTAGATTGGCTATTCCTTGACATTAGACAAAACAAAGTAGCAAATGATCATCAAATATAAATGTTGACATAGCCTACTTTATCTCAATGGAAAAACAGGTATATCATTCATTTGCATAACATGTTTTCATTTAGGATAACACACTGAGTATATATCCCTGATAATCTGAAACGTCTTTCTTGTATAAACCTTCATGGCTATACTCACTTCTAAAACCCAGAATATGTGTCAATAATCTGTGTGCTCCCTGATTATGAAAAACTGACTTGGTTTAAGGAAGATCCCTAGGAAAGTTATTGAAAGATCACATGTGACTCCTAAGAATCTGTTATGTCTTTTTCTGGTTGTCTTGCTCTTCTATTTCTTGACCAGCTGGGTGCTGCCTTTTGCTGTCAAAAACGTGTTCCACTTTTGACTATTGCCATGGTTATTCTAGTACAAGAGCATGAAAACTTTTTGCCTCTTTTTGACAAACTTTGCCTAAATTGGAAACTCTAAAAAGCTGTCTCGATTGAACATGCATTTGTCCCATCAACAATTGGCTACTATAGGGCTGCAATAGGACTGCTGTAGGTTTGTGTTAGGTCGTCTTAGAAGCTGTTCTTTCACGTGCCTACTTGCTGTCATTGACCTCTGATTTACTTTGCCTATATAAGGAGTCTTATGCTGTCTTGACTCCTTGGTTGGTTGAGTGAAATATTTTCTGGATAGATATTCTTTAGGGTTACTCTTTGAGAGCACATTTCTGTGTAGATTCTCTTCTCTCTTCTCTTCCCCTCCATGTCTTTTGGTTGCTCATAACTGTGCATAATAGACATGGATTCTCAAGCATAAAATCTGTTTTCAAAACTCATATGCATCATTGCATAGTGCATTCCATTGAGATAGGTATGGAGATGACAACCCAAAGAAGTAGATCAAGAAGATTTAACTTGAGGTTAGTTAAGATCTGAGTTGATGCTTCTGAATATTTTCCAAAGTGTAAACACATAGATTGAGTTGTGTAGCTCTGTTAGAACTGGTAGTCAGACTAGTTAGGATAGCATACGGGTTATGTGTTCCCAGAGTACGAGAAACTTGTAATTGTGTGTGTTACTTGATAGTGGAAATGTTTGTCCCTCAAGAGTTAGGGGCACGCAGTTTTAATCCTGGTTCACTACAACATTTTTGCCCATTACCGGCGAGATCACCGGAGACAAGGCCGGCGACCGGAAAAGTCGCCGGTAATGTTCAACATTACCGGCGACTTAGCCCGTCGCCGGTAATGTCGCCGGAATCTCGCCGGTAATGTCTTCATTTCCGGCGACTTACTCCGTCGCCGGCAATGTGTCTTATATTAGATGCCGGATCGGGCAGCTCGATCATTCAATCATTTTGAGCGAAAAAAATCCAGAGAAATCGAAAGAAGGAAAACGTACGCTCTGAAATCGATCATTCGGTATATTGTCAAAATTAAGGCGGGCGTCGAAAACTCGATCACTCGGGAAGCTATTTATATAGGTACGTAGGTGTATATATACGTATATGTGGTATATATATATGTGTGTGTGTGTGTGTTGATCAAATCCAATTCGTGAGATATATATATATATATATATATATATATGAAATGTTGTTGATGTACGGTCACCGAAACGAGAAAACAGCTTGTAGTTAATCTTGTGTTTGAATCAATGACTGGTATTATCGTATTGTTATCGGAGCCAGGCTTAACAGAGCCTCCTCCTATATACCCAGTCAAATACGTTTTGAATTGAAAAAAGGAGAATACGTACTATCATCGAGTACTGAATCGAATTCAGAGATTAGATCGATATATATACATATGCATGCATGTGTTGATTTAATTAGAGTTGAATTGAGAGATCACGTCGATTATTAGTAGTGAATGTGTGTATATATATATAATTAATACGTAAAATTGTTAGAATTTTCAGGATGGACAAGAGTTGGATGAGCCTCGAAAGATGGGATGTCAGATATCACGAGGGAATTAGGAGTTTTGTGGATTTTGTGAAGGCTAATTGTGGAGACACTACACTTCATTATTGCCCGTGTAAAGAATGTAAGTGTTTCAGCGATCGATTTCGATTTCCCATTGATAAAGTCCAGAGGCACCTGAGTAAATACGGGTTTTGGGATAAGTACACTTGTTGGATTTATCACGGTGAAACATCGGTACCGGGTCCGCATGATCATGGACAATTTGGTGAGAGGGCCAGTCCACGCTATGATTATGGAGATTTTGCTGAAAGGGGCAGTTCATCCTATGATCCAACATCGATGTTAATCAATGATATGTTTCCTCATGAGAGCGGTGTATTTGCTGATGAAGCACCAAATGTCCCTCCCGTCGTTGAGGGTTTCCCCCATATCGAGCCAGTCGAACCATTACCTGGAGGTCATGCCAACACAAGCGGTATGGACAAGTACAATAACCTGATTGCATTGCAACAGACTCCGTTGTACGACGGTTGTAGTAAGACTGTTCTTGAAAGTCTGATGGGAGTGATGCAGCTAACAATGGAGAACAAAATGTCTGTCAAACCTGTTGATTCTTGGTTGAAGTGGACTGGTTCGCTACTGCCACCCGGTCATCGTCTTCCTACCACTCATCATAAGGTGCGACATATCCTGAAAGATCTTGGGCTTTCCTACATCAAAATCCATGCATGCAGATATGATTGTATTCTCTTCTGGGGAAAAGATCTCGAAGACCTTGAAGTCTGCCCGGTATGTTTTACAGAAAGATATAAGTTGACTCCTGCAGGCAACAAGAAAGCTGTGAAGATACTTCGATATTTCCCGCTTATTGATAGGCTGGAGCGGTTGTTCATGTGTGCTTTCACGGCCGAGGCAATGAGATGGTGGGCTGAGAGGAACTTGCCTGACGATGACACCCTTATACACCCTTCTGACGGAGAGGCTTGGAAGCACATGGTCAGGGAGTTTGATCATTTTGCAGCAGAGGTCCGAAATGTTTGGCTAGGGCTCTCATCTGACGGATTCAACCCTTTTGGCAACATGAGTCTTCAATACAGTATATGGCCAGTTATTTTGGTACCGTACAACCTTCCACCATGGATGTGCATGAAGAAGGAATACAATATGCTCACTCTGTTAATTCCGGGCCCGGGTTATCCAGGAAAGTGTCTCGATGTGTATTTGAGGCCTTTGATTGAGGAGCTTAAGTACCTGAGTGAGTGTGGCCACCCCACTTACGATAGGTTCAAAAAGGAGATGTTCCAGATGCATGCCATGCTTGTTGGCACCATCAGTGATTTTCCTGCCCGCGGTATGTTGTCGGGCAACGTTACCAGGGGTTACAGGGCTTGTTCAGAGTGCATGACGGTTGATTGTTGCAGTCCTCATTGCAGTAAAATTGTCTCGATGCGTCACCGTTGTTGGCTTCCATATGATCACCCATTTAGGCAGGATCCAGACGCGTTTGATGGGACTGTTGAAACTGGTGTGGCACCCAGGCGATGGACAGGGGACGAAATTTTGGAAGTGTTGAATGAATACGATTTTGGCCAGCTGAGCAATCATCCTGACATAGTGGCGTCAATTCCAGACAAGCCCGAAAGGTATAAGTTTTGGACACACAAGAGCATATTCTGGGAACTCTCCTACTGGCCCAGGTTGCTTATCAGACATTACCTAGATGTCATGCACATAGAGAAGAATGTGTGTGAAAGTGTGGTGGGTACAGTTCTTAACTTGGAGGGGAAAACAAAAGACATCCCTAAGGCACGCATTGATCTTAAAGCAATGGGTGTGCGGAAACATTTGTGGTTAAGAGATGGTAAGAGAAAAATGCCGCAAGCTCCGTACACCGTAAAGCCGAAGCATAAGCATGAAATTTTTCGGTGGCTGAGTAATGTCAGGTATATATTCTTATGGCTATGTATGAATTTGTCCTTAAATTTTTAGCGGAGTATATATGGTTATATGCGAGAAATATAATTAGTCCATATATATGGCTTCATCTATATATATATGCAGGTATCCTTATGGCTATGCAGGAAATATAAGCAGGTGTGTTAACTTCCGGGACAATAAGATGTACGGATTAAAGAGTCATGACTGCCATGTACTGCTTCAACGCCTTTTCCCTATTTTCATTCGAGGGTACATGCCCAAAGAGGTGGTGGAGCCGTTGGTGGCCTTGTCAAGATTCTTTCAGAAGTTATGCACCAGGGAAGTTAAAAAAGCAGACCTGAGGGAGATGCAAGATGACATCATTTTTATCATGTGCAAGCTTGAGAGGATATTTCCCCCAAATTTTTTCGACATAATGCCGCACCTGATGATCCATCTTCCCGAACAATTGTTGCTTACCGGTCCCGTACACTACACTTGGATGTATCCCATGGAAAGGTACAAATGATTCATAAATTTGGTTTGCCTATGGTTTTTATATGTAATGACTTCTGGTTAAGTAAGTTAACATGCACTTGTTAACTTGTAGACAATTGGGAGCCTACAAGGACTATGTGAAGAATAAATATGCACCTGAAGGGTGTATCGCTGAAGCATATCTTGCGCATGAGTGTGTAACGTACACCAAAGTCTACCTCGAAAATGTAGAGGACCCCCAACAACATATGCCGATAGATGAACCCCAGTTCAACCTTTCTATCATCTCCAGTGACGTGGTAGTACAGGGAAGCTTGCCAAAGTCGTACAAGTTGGATGGAAATGAGGTAGCCATTGCCCACTGGTCGGTACTGATTAACTGTCAAGAAGTACAATATTGGAAAAACTATCATCTTCACTGCCCTGCTATTGCCGGAAATGTTGATTACCACAACAAGACGTTTGCAAACTACTTTGGTCAATGGGTAAGTATATGTGTATATGTCTATTTTTATATATATATCCTTACATAGCATGTATGTATGTACGTGCTTTTGTGGTTTCAAGATGACATAATTTCTTCTGTACGTATTAATATATGGACGTTTTCAGATGAACCATGTAGCAGATGATGGTTGCCCAGAGTGGTCAAACGAATTGAGGGTCCTGGCGATGAAACCGATTGCTTCAAAAGTTTACTCGATGTGTCAGGTCAATGGCGTGAAATTTATATGTGAAAATCGAGACGACCGACTGAAAACACAGAATTGTGGGGTGATGGTCCATGGTGGGCAGGATGGCGTTGACTATTACGGTGTCCTTCATTCAGTTGTTGAACTAATTTATGGGAACCGCATGAAAGTGCACTTGTTCAAGTGTAGATGGTTTGATACTAGCCCGGAGAACACAAGGACCGATCAGTACGGAACATTTTCGGTGAATACTGCTACTACCTGGTATGAAGATGACCCTTTCGTTCTTGCCTCATCAGTAAAACAAGTGTTTTACTTGGACGATCTTCTTAACAAAGTCCCGTGGAAGGTGGTTAACCATGTTGCTCATAGAAACATATACAGTGCTGCCACACTTGGTGATACCGCAGATGATGAGGAAGTTACTGCATACCAAGAGCCGAACGCTTTTGACATTCCGGAATCATCTACGATTCGCCTTAATAATGTGAGATCTGGGAGTGTGGTTCGAATTACTGGAGCAGAACTTCTCGATGTTAATCCATATGAAGTTGACGCTGATTCAGATGACGAGGAGCGGCACATATTGCCAGAGGTTACCTATGAAACCGAGTCAGACTCAAGTGATGAAGATGATTACGATTATCATCCTTAGTACGTTGGAAATTGTAGTCGGAAATTGTAGTCGGAAATCGTACGTAGTCGGAAAATGTAGCTAGTCTAAATTGTAGTCGTTAATCGTACGTAGATGGAATTTGATAATCAAAAATGTAGTCGGAAAATGTAGTCGTTAATCGTACGTATACGGAAATTGATAATCGAAATTTTAGTCGGAAAATGTAGCCGGAAATCGTAGACGGAAAATGTAGTCGTTAATCGTACGTATACGGAAATCGTAGTACGTATACGGAAATCATTAATCGAAAATGTAGTCGGAAAATGTAGTCATTAATCGTACGTATACGGAAATTGATAATCGAAATTTTAGTCGGAAAATGTAGCCGGAAATCGTAGACGGAAAATGTAGTCGTTAATCGTACGTATACGGAAATCGTAGTACGTATACGAAAATCATTAATCGAAAATGTAGTCGGAAAATGTAGTCATTAATCGTACGTATACGGAAATTGATAATCGAAATTTTAGTCAGAAAATGTAGCCGGAAATCGTAGACGGAAAATGTAGTCGTTAATCGTACGTATACGGAAATCGTAGTACGTATACGGAAATCATTAATCGAAAATGTAGTCGGAAAATGTAGTCATTAATCGTACGTATACGGAAATTGATAATCGAAATTTTAGTCGGAAAATGTAGCCGGAAATCGTAGACGGAAAATGTTGTCGGATAATCTTCGGGAAATAATGACATTACCAACGAGTTGAAGTCGTTGGTAATGACATTACCAACGAGTTATAAGCAACTCGTTGGTAATGACATTACCCACGAGTTAACTCGTCGTTGGTAATGTCATTACCAACGAGTTGCTTATAACTCGTTAGTAATGTCATTACCAACGAGTTAACTCGTTGGTAATGTCATTACCAACGAGTTGAAGTCGTTGGTAATGACATTACCAACGAGTTATAAGCAACTCGCCGGTAATGTTTTCTGGTTTCCCCCATATCGAGCCCGAGCCTTTCATTTCTCCTCCTCTCCCTCTCCCTCTCCTCCTCCTCTCCCTCTCCTCTCCCTCTCCTCCTCCCAAATCGGTCCGGTGAGTGTATGTGCTCCTCCTCCTCCTCTCCCACTCCTCCTCCTTATCCTCTACTCCTCCTCTCCCTCTCCTCCTCTCCACCGATCCCCTCTCCTCTCCTCCTCCGAAAATCTCCTCCTCCCCTCCTCTCCTCCCCTCACCATTGTAGGTGGAAATTCATGGCAGGTCCGATCCTCTCTCTCTCCCTCTCTCTCTCTCTCACAATTTTTAATTATTTTTTTGCATGTGTATGTGTATGTGTATGTGTATGTGTATGTGTATGTGTATGTGTATGTGTATGTGTATGTGCATGTGTATGTGTATGTGTATGTGTAAATTAATTAGGGTGCTAAGTTGGAAATTAGGGTGATAAGTTCTAAATTAGCATGTATGTATATATGTGATGCATATATATATTTAGGTATGTGAATATGAAGTGATGTATATATATATGTGAAAATTATGTATAAATGTGGTTTGGATGAATATGTGATGTATATATATGTGGAAATTAAACCGGTTTAATTTGGATGAATATGTGATGGAAAATTAATTAGGGTTTGTGATTTGGATGAATATGTGATGGATAAATTTAATTAAGATGCATGATGTATATATATATACACATCGAATATGTATAGTCGTTAATTTAGGTGATATAGTTGTTAATTAATCGTATAAATGAAGGTGGAAATCGGGATCGGGACGGTTTAGAACCAGAACGGTTTTAAACCGGAACGGTTTGGAACCGGAACGGAAATTGTAACCGGAACCTTTATGTTACAAACGTTTCCGGTTACAAACAGTTCCGGTTTCAAACGGTTCCGGTTCCAAACCGTTCCGGTTCCGATTTGTTATAGAACCGAAACGGTTTGGAACCGGAACGGTTTGGAACCGGAACTGTTTGTAACCGGAACCGTTTGTAACATAACGGTTCCGGTTACAAACAGTTCCGGTTTCAAACGGTTCCGGTTCCACACCGTTCCGGTTTCAAACGGTTCCGGTTCCAAACCGTTCCGGTTCCGATTTGTTATAGAACCGAAACGGTTTGGAACCGGAACTGTTTGTAACCGGAACCGTTATGTTACAAACGGTTCCGGTTACAAACAGTTCCGGTTTCAAACGGTTCCGGTTCCACACCGTTCCGGTTCCGATTTGTTATTGAACCGAATCCATGACTATTACGATGTCCAGGAGGTTTTGCGGCTAATTGGCTTCGGAGAGGTTCCCGAAATAGTGGAGGGAACAGTAGTCAAGCTTCCTCCTCGCCCGCAGTTAGCAACACGCCCAGTGGGCCAATGATGACTGCTCGCACGAGAGCCTTGCTAGAGGCACGAGCTGAGGAGGAAGTTGCACGATCAAGAGCCGTGGAACCGGAATTCGAGGCTCGAGCCTCAGTCTCTAGACGCTCAATCAGCAGACGTCCCTCCGGTGGCAGAGCCTCAGACGAGCGACAGTCAACGGGGGCATCAGAAACTCCCTCAATCCGAATGCCCCATATTCGGATGGTGCCTACTCCCGTTTCACGGGAATCATCTGAGGCACATGGTGGTGCTGGCGCCTCATCGTCCAGGCCTCGTCTATCTCCGCCGTCCGGTCTCTTCCTACCCGACGAGATTCCTGTCATCCCTGAATTCGATGATAGGGGGATGCCTGTTTATATTGAAGGACGGCCGGATTTCCTGACCGTGGAGGAAGCGTATAACTTCCTCCCGTTCGACCCCGTGTATCTTTGGAGTGTGAGGTGCACCAACCAACAAACGGACGATGC
The DNA here is from genome assembly GCA_946800695.1 of Geum urbanum. Lineage (NCBI taxonomy): Eukaryota > Viridiplantae > Streptophyta > Magnoliopsida > Rosales > Rosaceae > Geum > Geum urbanum. The sequence goes on from OX327006.1 coordinate 9,926,782, forward strand.
AGGTAAATTTTATTTAACATCAGATTGATTAATTAATTATTACTTAAGACTTGCGATTGGTTCAATTAATGATATCAATTTGTTGACATTGTTTTATTAGGCAATTTCGTTAATGGGACTGGAAAACGGAAAGGGGCTAGAGGCACCTGCACCGGGAAGAGACTTGAGCAGGCCACCGGCGGAAGGAAAACGCCCATAAGGGCCAATGAGGATGGCGAGGTGATCGAGGCATTCGACACCACGCGCAAATATGTCAGCATGGCCGGTGCGATCGTGCGGGACAAGGTCCCAATGCTTTGGCCAGATTGGGAATCTGTGCCTATCTACGTGAAGATGCAAGTGCATAATGCACTCAGTGTGAGTAAAATCGTATTTTCATTACGTAAATTTTACATTTATTAATTAAGTCCACTTAAATATATAATTTTACCTTTTATATATTCATATTGCAGGTGTGGTTTGACGTGGATGAAGTTCTTATTCACACGTGGGTAGAGCGTCAACTACATAATCGGTGATGTGCTTCGACTTATTTGAATATATATCGAGTTAGATTTTTGTTTATCAACTGTTTTAATATCTCTAACTTTTTTTCCTTGTTTTAATATAGGTATAAAGAGTGGAAGAACGAGCTTTCTTCCCATTACACTGTATACAAGGAGCTAGGCCGAGGTTCTACCCCTAGCGAATTCCAGTTTAGGGAGTACGAGTGGCTGTGGCTGATAGCCCACTTCGAGCACCCCAAAGCTCAGGTATGCATCCTTAATATATCTTACAAGCCTAATGTATCGTATCAGATTGAAATAGTGTGAGATCTAATTTTTTTCCATATGTTTATCAAACAAGGCGATTTCGAAGATGAACCGGGCGAATAGATTGAAAAACACCAGGGCCCATCATGCAGGTTCACTCAACTACATGGGTTGGTCGACTAAGGCGCAGCAACAACAAGAAGTGAACCCCTTGGTGTATATTCATCAGAAGTTCTATCCGCAGTGCCCTGACGAAGCGGTAAGTCTTTCGCCTCTCCATGTGTTAATAAAACTATTTTTCGATATTAATAGATGTTGTTAGTTAATACGTTGTTCATTTTCGCTTTTCAATTAGGCGAGAGTGGAGGAGGCGACCGCAGAAGTGACCATGAGTATAGCTCGGACTAACCATCCTGACTGCTCCGAGGAAGAAGTCACCCAGTATGCCTCTCAGATCGATCCGCTTGATCCCCCGATAGCGGCTCAGATCATGGCAAAAGCGTGCGGGACTGGAAAGAATACCTACTACTGTAGGGGAATGGGCTCGGCGGGAGAAGGAGTATTGAAAACCACTTCACAATACTCTACCGGGTCAAGAAGTTCAACTTCTAGTCGTAACCTCGCAGCGGAGCTTCATAGGACGCAGAGGGAGTTGGAGAAGCAAAAGAGGCAGATGGCCGAGTACCAAATGCAGCAGACACAGGTGCAGGCTCAGATGTACACATGGATGCGGACGATGTACGAGGCTCAGACTACCGGACAACCGTTCCCCACACCTCCCCCGGTCCCGGTCCCGGTCCCTCCGTTCCCTAGCTATCCACCACCACCACCGCACCAATCAACGCCAGAGCAAGACCAAGGAAGCCACCGGAATTCAAATGAGTACATGGATTACTTCGACCCTGACCCGCAAGTTCCTGGACCCTGACCTGTAGTTGTAGTTAATTTTCGTATCGTCGTTGCTATTTGTACTGTACGTTGGACATTTATGTGTACTGTTGAACTTGTATGATTGTACGGTTTATGTCTTTCAATGCAGGTTCTGGAATTGGGCCCAATCCAGAACCGCGTTTTTTTTTCAAAATTTTTTCAGACATTGCCGGCGACATGGACCTCAGTCGCCGGCAATGTCACAAATTCCGGCCACGGCGGCGGAACCATTGCCGGCGACTTGAGTCGCCGGTGATGTCTCCGACATTACCGGCGACGCCGTTTCCCGTCGCCGGCAATGTTAACACCGGCGGGAGATTTCCGGCGACGTCATTGCCGGCGACTCGTCGCCGGGAATGACATTTCTGGCGAAAAAAAAAGACAAGGCCGGCGACCTCCCGTCGCCGGTAATGTCTCCTTTTCTTGTAGTGGTTGTAGAATTTCTGCGTTAACAAAAATATCTTGTGTTATTCTTTACTTACTGTCTTTACGTTTTAACACTCGTATCCTATATTTAGGGATATGACTCTATCTTACTATCCCGAGAATAGATTAAGCGAAAAAGTGGCAAAAGGCCTATTCAGACTATATCATTCATTTGCATAACATGTTTTCATTTAGGATAGCACATTGAGCATATATCCCTGATAATCTGGAACGTCTTTCTTGTATAAACTTTCATGGCTATATTCACTTCTAAAACCCAGAATATGTGTCAATAATCCGTGTGCTCCCTAATTATGAAAAACTGACTTGGTTTAAGGAAGATCCCTAGGAAAGTTATTGAAAGATCACATGTGACTCCTAGGAATCTGTTCTGTCTTTTTCTGGTTGTCTTGCTCTTTTATTTCTTGACCAGCTGGGTGCTGCTTTTTGCTGTCAAAAACGTGCTCCACTTTTGACTATTGCCATGGCTATTCTAGTACAAGAGCATGAAAACCTTTTGCCTCTTTTTGACAAACTTTGCCTAAATTGGAAACTCTAAAAAGCTGTCTCGATTGAACATGCATTTGTCCCATCAACAGTTGGCTACTATAGGGCTGCAATAGGACTGCTGTAGGTTTGTGTTAGGTCGTCTTAGAAGCTGTTCTTTCACGTGCCTACTTGCTGTCATTGACCTCTGATTTACTTTGCCTATATAAGGAGTCTTATGCTGCTTTGACTCCTTGGTTGGTTGAGTGAAATATTTTCTGGATAGATTTTCTTTAGGGTTATTCTTTGAGAGCACATTTCTGTGTAGATTCTCTTCTCTCTTCCCTTCCCCTCCATGTCTTTTGGTTGCTCATAACTGTGCATAATAGACATGGATTCTTAAGCATAAAATCTGTTTTCAAAACTCATATGCATCATTGCATAGTGCATTCCATTGAGATAGGTATGGAGATGTCAACCCAAAGAAGTAGATCAAGAAGATTTAACTTGAGAGTAGTTAAGATCTGAGTTGATGCTTCTGAATATTTTCCAAAGTGTAAACACATAGATTGAGTTGTGTAGCTCTGTTAGAACTGGTAATCAGACTAATTAGGATAACATACGGGTTATGTATCCCCAGAGTACGAGAAACATTTAATTGTGTGTGTTACTTGATAGTGGAAATGTTTGTCCTTCAAGAGTTAGGGGCACGCAGTTTTAATCCTGGTTGTAGAATTTATGCGTTAACAAAAACATCTTGTGTTATTCTTTACTTACTGTCTTTACGTATTAACACTCGTATCCTGTATTTCGGGATATGACTCTATCTTGCTATCCCGAGAACAGATTAAGCGAAAAAGTGGCAAAATGCCTATTAACCCCTCCCCCCCTAGGACCTTTACTACCTCAGTGTCATTTCTCACCCTACCCTCCCAGATTGGACCCTTAGAGTTTATCCAATAGAAACCTCCTGAACTTTTCTGTTTCCTGAATCCCAAAACCCACCAAAAATTCAATAAAAACCCAACTCTTCTGAGTAAAACAAAACTGAGTCTGAAAATCTGTATTCAGTTGCTTTGCATATCTGCTTATTTAAGAATGAGATGGTGAAGATGAAGTAAGGCGACTAGTATAGTATATAAAAGACTAGTCTGCCATGACGAAAGACTGAAATTTAAGATTGAAGAAGAAGAATTGAAGAAGGTTGATGATTGGTCAAGTTTTGGAGGTGTTGCTTATACAAGCGAAGTTACTATACTATTTATAGTCTTCTGCATCTGAAAGGCTCTGGAAGACCAAAATATCGCGACGAAAGAGAGGAGGTGGTGTGGTGATGTATGGGATGATAACGACGGATTCACCGACGACTTTGTGCGTCGCCGACGTGAGTACCTCACCGTCAATGAAGTCGGTTTACTGAGCTCTCCCCAATTTAAAGTTCCTCCGGAGAAAGTTCCGGTCCAAGGTCATATTTGGAAGAGTAAAGTCCGGAAAAGATGGCTTGATTAATTGTGATATCAATCAACTGAATCTAAGGGCTACCATTAAGCCGTGCACCACACTTGCGGTAGTTATAGAATACTGCCCGTGGACAGAAGTGGTTTCGCGTTATTGGAGTAGATTTCTGGTCGATCCCGGTCTTCAATACCTTGATTCGTCATGTACGTTATATGATATTTGTTACCAGTTTTTTCATCATTTTGAATTGTATTTCTCTTTGTTTTCATTCCTGTATGCAAAGTTATTAATATGTGGTGTATCAAAAAAATGTGCTCTATTGTTATCACTCCGAATCGATACCTATTTGTTTATAATTCTTCAACAATGTCTTTCTTATCCGGTCATACAGTATGTATACCCTCTTTACTATCCAGCCAACATTAGCCATGTTTCAACCAAAGAGCCAGGTTTCATCTTCCAAGCACTGAAGCACATTCCAAGAAATCGACCCGGCCCATTATTTACAAACTAATAAACGCGCCTTAACTCGCCAAGAGAGAAAAACAGCCACCGCCGCCACCACCACCACCACCACCACAACAAAAATGAAGAAAAATGTCACCGAATCCTTTGTGCTCATCCAAAAAATGGTGAAAAGCCCGCCACTGAAAGCACTCACAATCTTCAACACCTCAACCCTCCAAGGCTTCCACCACACTCACCACTCCATCTCTTTCATTCTACACCACCTCATCTCCTCCCACAACCGAACCCAAGCCCACTCTCTCATTCTCCAACTCATCTCCGCTCGAATCTCATCACCCTTCTTCACGCCTTCATCTCTCTTCGACGACCTAACTCAAAACCCCAGCTCTGCTCATCTCTTCGAACCAATCATCAACGCCCACGTGGATTCCCACTCCCCAGATCAAGCCCTTCACTATTTGACCAAAATGGTCACTCAAGGCCTCCTACCTAGTTCAAACACTTTCAACAACTTACTGGGTTTTCTCGTCAAGTCGAAAGAGTTTAATAAAGCTTGGTCGGTGTACAATGAGTTTAGGAATAGAGTTGAGTTGGATTTGTATAGCTTTGGCATAGTTATAAAGAGTTGCTGCGAGAGTAGTGATTTAGAAATGGGTTTTGGGGTTTTGGCTCAGATGGTGAAATTGGGTGGATCTCCGAATGTGGTTATATACACTACATTGATCGATGGGTGTTGCAAGAAGGGTGATTTGGATAGAGCTAATGAGATGTTTTGTAAAATGGGGGAGATGGGTTTGGTTCCTAATCAGTATACTTATACTGTTCTCATTGATGGGTTTTTCAAGAAAGGTTTGAACAAGGAAGGGTTTGACTTTTATGAGAAGATGAAGATTAATGGGGTTGTTCCAAATTTGCGTACTTATACTTGTTTGATCAGTGTGTATTGCAAAGATGGGGAAATGAAGAGTGCCTTGGAGGTGTTTGATGAAATGCGTGAGAGAGGAGTGGTCTGCCATGTGGTCACTTACAACATCTTGATTGGTGGGTTGTGTAGAGTAATAAGGGTTTGGGAAGGCGAAAAGCTCGTGAAACAGATGAGGAGAGATGGTATTAATCCGAATGTAGTTACTTTCAACACGCTGATTGATGGGTTTTGTAGTCTTGGGAAGCTGGACAAGGCGATGAGTTTATTTGATCAGTTGAAGTCGAGCGGAGAGTCACCGTCTCTGGCGACTTATAATGTTCTGATTCGAGGGTTTGCTAGAGCAGGAAACTCTGTGGGAGTTACTGATTTGGTGAGAGAGATGGAGAGCAGGGGCATGTCTCCTTCCAAGGTGACGTATACTATTGTAATTGATGCATTAGTTCGTTCTGGTGCCATGGAAAGAGCATTTCTTATATTCTCTTCCATGGAGAATGCTGGTTTGGTGCCAGATGCTTACACCTACGGAGTATTAATACATGGATTGTGCACGAAAGGAAATATGATAGAAGCATCGAAGCTGTTCAATTCAATGAGTGACTTGCATTTGGAGCCAAGCGATGTCATATTCAATATAATCATTCATGGCTACTGCAAAGAGGGTAGCTCTTACAGGGCACTCAGGCTGCTCAAAGAAATGAGAAAGAAAGGAATGGTTCCAAATGTGGCTAGTTACAGTTCGACCATTGGAGTTCTTTGTAATGATGAGAAATGGGAGGAAGCTGAAATTCTTCTCAAGGATATGATGGAGTCAAACTTGAAACCATCAACGTCTTTGTTTAATAAAGTTGCTAAAGCAAAACAGGTACCCCGTGAAGTTAGAACCTAAACCGATGATTTTGCTAGTGAATCACAAATGTGCTGGAGAGAAAGTATTGCTATTGACTAGTGAAGCTTCTGGCTGGATCAGTCATGTGAACAAGCGTCAGTGTATAAACTTGATGAAAAGCTTTGCCCCACAAAGTAAGATGCTCAACCACAAGATACCTTTATCCTTTTCGTTATTATAAACTGGACATGCTCGGTTATAAACTCAAGTATGGCGTATACAATTCCGCACTGCTTAAAAAACAAGAGTATTTACTGTGTGCAAATGTCAATATGAAAGTATTCAAACTGAGCTATGAGTCTATTAAGTTTGGGAATTAACCGTTGCTGTGAGCTTGGATGAGAACTTCAGACTTTGGGGGAGAACAAGTTGGATTCCAACACTTCGGTGACTTTACTCTTCAGATGACCTTTGAGTTCTTTGCTTGTTACTGGCGGAATGTAGGATTGGACTTCTCAAGCTACAAGTTATAGTTGGACAGTATAGAATCTTCAGTAAATGCTGGACCTTGGCAAAACTTCTATGTCCACATTGAGTTTCAGGCTTTCAGCTGTAGATGTTGGAGATGGCAATCCACCAAACAGAACTAAATTTGAAAGACAAATCTGAGGAAGTGTGACGTTGGTACTTGGCAGCCTTACTCGAAAATGAAGTTGCTCTTGGTAATGGGAGTTTTAGATTCGATTCCACGAGCCAGATTGATAATTATTTGTATGAGATGACTGCATCTAGATTCCAAAGCAGGACCTCGGAAAAATAACTAACTGTGTAATCAATGGTCGGCATGCAATGAGCCGATGGATCCGGCTCTTCTGTAGTACATATAAGTGCGGGTAATCTTGTTCCTTCCAGTGATCTAATAATATTCACAACTGGCACCACATTTACGAGTGGTATTTTTGGAATTTTAGTCCATATGAAGTTAACTTGGCGTTAACCCTTTTTTTCTCGCTCAAAAAAAAAATAAAAAAAAATAGGATTGAATCGTAGGTTTCTGATGATAGGGAAGAAAGAAAAACATCCCCTGCAATCTGTGGACTGGAAGATCGAAGAACATGCTTGGTTCATAATACATGTTCTATCATGATCGACAATTCCAAGTTTGGGTGGTTCATATACGTATATTGGTTACAAGAATTACATAAAAGATTTTGCAATGCAATAGAACTTTCTTGAAATCTGGGTTGGTTTACAGCTGCACACTTCTTCCATAACTTACATAACTTAGCAATCTTCATATCCTTGCTTGTTCTGCTGTATCTTCCAACGAGAGAGACGACATCTTTGATATTATGAAATATTCCCAATTTCTATAATTTTATATTCTGTAATAGGAATTGGATCCTTTGCCATGGTACCAATTTGCATCCGAAGCGAAGACCTAATTGATAAAAGTGCGTCGTACGTATATAGATTGGTTGATTATTGAATTCCACTTCGGTATGAGTTATGCTCTTCTGTTCACGCCCATCGATCATGTATCTCCAGACTCAAAAAGAATTGTCCGGCTATAAGTAAATTTATGTATTGTTGAACTAGGGCTTGAGACCAATGCTTGTTGTTCTTCCTTGTTTTCTTTTTACGTCCTACAGATCTCAAATTCGTACGAGTGACTTTTTTTTTTGTTGTTTTTTAGAAAGTGGTTAACGGTGTTAATACCAATTGGCTCAACTTTCTAGATTCAATGTGGTGGTGGCACTTGTGAATATCATTAAATAATTCGAAGGAATAAGATTACCCGCACTTTATGTAAAGTGCACTACAGAAGAGCCGGTTCCGAGCCAATGAGGTCGACAACTTGGAACCAGGAAGAGTATGAAATGGCTGTGCAACTTTTTGTTCTTCATCTTGTTATAGCTGCATGAAGATGGAATTCAGAAATTTTTAGGCATTGAGAGATGTGATCAATGCTTTTATTGATCAATTCTTACCCTATATTTTTTGTATCACGTGATAACTTTTGTTGCTTGCCTTTCTGTTTTTCTTTTGCTTAAATTGCACAAGCAAAAAAAGAGTTTATGGTAAAAAACAAACGAAAAACAAGGACAAAGAATGCCTACATTCTCCTCAGCCCAAGTCTGCCGAACCCGAACGCGAATACCCGATCCAAGCCCACATCGAAACTAGTGTCCTGAAAACAAAATTAAATCCGATGATAGAGAGTCAAAGTCAAAACGGGTCATACTGTTACTCAAACAGAGAGAGAAGTGAGACGCGCATGTCATCTCCCCATAAACAACTCAACCCGCCGGTCCCAAGTTCAGCCTCCGATCCTCTCCTCAGCTCCGGCGCTTTCATCGACGCCACCACAGACCCTATGGAAAACGGAAACGGCGCAGACCCCCCCGGTGGAGTCTCCGCCGCAGCAGACGGGTCTTCGGGTCGGGTCAAGGACGCCATGAATATGGATTGGTTGCCGCCCGGTTGGACAGTCGAACATAAAGTCCGGACCTCCGGTGCTACAGCTGGCAGTACAGATAGGGTAAGCAACCCCCTTTTTCTTCAATTTATTTATTTCTAGGGTTTATGAATTTACATTGTCTGATCAGCTCAGAAAATTGAAATTTAGGGATTATGGGTTGGTTTTAAGAACATATAGATCTACAAATCCACATGAAGTGCTAGAAATGTGCGTAACAGAATTTAGAAAAGGATTTGTTGCAAAATTGACCTGTAATTTGTTTATAGAATGAGTGAAGGATTGTGACTTAGTTGTTTAGAAAGTGTCCGGATGCCATTGAATGTTTGTGTAAGATTGATGATGCTATAGAATTGATTACAGGATGAGATAATGGGCATATTGTTGTGTAGGATTGGAAGTTAATAGTAAACCCGGGTACTTTAGAGTGGTTGATATCGAATATGTTTTTAGCGGTTGGTTGCTTGAAATACTTTAATCAGGGAAGTTTCCATATTCTGTTGTGGCATTACTGTTAAGTTTGACAACTTCTACAAAATCATAAGAGGTTATAAACATTAGTTTTAATCCTATTTTGGGCTTCTTTGTGTTGATGTGAGGAATTCTTGTTACAATTTTTTGATTCCTGTAACACACTTCTAAGTAATTCTCTTCTTAGGAGTTAAACTCAGTTGACTAAACGTCAATGACATCAGAAAACGAAATATTTTTTCTGCGAAGGGTACAATAATGTCATGTTGATCCATCAAATTATGGGTTTTGTCTAGAACTTGGGATAACCTGAACCTTCAAAAATTTTCAGAGTTCAGTCTATAGATAAATGGGAACTAGTCCCAAGGTCATGGTGGCTCTGCTCGGTCTGAACGTAAATGATACAGTGATGCTATTATTTCTTCCTCTGCATTTGATCAAATACATTCTCGTACTGAATCTGTACTACTGTTATTGTATTTGACCCAAATCTTAAAACAGTAGAAAAGCAACAGTTATTCCTTCAAATCTTTTGATAACAAAATTATCAGTGAGATTGTTCAATACTACCTAAAAAGCCACATATTTTTTGTGTTTATGAGATTTTTTTTTTCTAGTAGTTGTGATCTGCATTATCTTGCATAAACATTTATAGAAATTTACAGAAAAGTGTAAAATTAATTCCACCAGTGTAAAAGATAAGTGTGCATACCACTATTATGTTAAGGTTGACCACAGAGGTTAGGCTTACGCATTCTTATCTGTCGTCCTGTACAGGAATGTGATAAGTTTTCCATTCTCGGTTACTGGTATCATGATGCATGATGAACCTTTTGTACAACTTTTTTTTTATTTCCCTCCCAGAGTCTTTTAAATGTTATCATCATTGATATGATGCCGATGAATTTTCAAGTTAGTTCTATATTGTAAACTCTTAAATGAAGGGAATTGACTTTTACCCTTTAGAAAATACATTATTATAGACCAAGTGTTTTCAGTCTGTATTAGATGGGGTGATTAGATACATTGATCGGATTAAAATACTTTCTGTGGTTCATGGGGGGAACAGTTGATGTATGACTTAACTCTGAAATACATGGGGAGAATCTTACAAGTCTTTAATTGGGAAATAAAAATTTGATTACAAGTGGAGAGTACATCTAAGTTAATATTAAGTTACGTTGGCAATGCCATTGATCCCCCTAATGCGCATTGCTTTAGGTGACCTATGACTATGAAGGCATTTTCAATTTTGTTTTTCTCATAGTTGGACTTATTCCTGTCACTTGCTTGCAACTATAACTTTGCTGTTTTTTTACATTGTTTTCCATAAACCATTAATATGTCTACATGCTCCATGTTATTATTAGAATTCAGAAAAGAAAGGTGACTGGTAGGAAAAAAAAACCGAAAAACACTTGGTTTAGCTATTCTGATGGCAAAAGAATTCATCAGTGATATACTAAGATTGTAGTTGCTTTTCATTAGAAAAGGATCTACATTCTCCTGTGATGCCGGTATATGCTGCTGTTTAGTGGCCTTTTTGTTTCCTTACAGCTTCAATGCTTTCTATAGTTCACTTGTAGCAAACTTAATGCTACAATTGGAACATCAATGATTGCATTTTACCACACTTTGAGGTTTACGTCATCTATCTTGTGCAGTATTACCATGATCCGGTTTCAGGACGCCGATTTCGATCAAAGAAAGAAGTCCTGCACTTTCTGGAAACAGGAACCCTTAAGAAGAATTCTATTGAAAAGCCGGTGAGTTAGAACTGTAATTGGTTGAATGTAGTTATATGTCTGTTTATTTGTCTTAACCGTGTTTGGTCTTCTTTGTTATTTCTGGCAGTCCGTGGATAGTTCTCCAAGCAAGAGGCAGAAGAAGTCTGGCACAAAGTCTAAACCTGAAGTGAACTTTGATTTTTTTGATGTGCCGACAGAAGTGGAATGGGTTCTCACAGACTCTTCTCAGTGGTCCTGGACACCCTTCATTGCTGGGCAAAAGGTGGCTGAATCTACTGCACAAAAATGGGCTTCTGCATTTGCAGTTTTCACATCCAAGAGTAGTGGACGCACCCAGTGAACACCCACTAAACCACCCTTCTGCATTATGAGGTTGTAGCCACCAACGAAAATTATTCTTTTGCCAACAGACCTATACTGAGTCACTGACCAATATTAGATCCTAGCTCTTGCATGTACCCATCAGAAGATATATGCCCTTGCATGGACTCTTTCAGGTCATATGAATCAGGCCATATGACAAGCGGGCTCGTGAAGTTTGCTGTTTGGTTTTTGACCAATATGGGTTACAGGCTGTTCATAACTTGTTTGTTTAGTGTTATTTAACTAGAATTTGGACCCATGTTTGTTCCAAACCAAAAGAAGCCTCTTAGACTCATATATGAGCGCATGGAGCAATGTATGATGCTTGTTTTGGAGTACAAGTACATGTGGTGTAGTAATCTGTGAGGGTCCTTCAAGTTTTGCGTTCAACGGTACATGGAGTAGGCTTTGTAGACTTTTTTTTCCGATTAACTTTGTAGACTACATGTTCTCTATCAAATTTACTACGTTAGAGCGTAGTTGTCTTCAAAAAAAAAAAAAATAGATGAAGTACGGTACATGTGCCGCACTTGGGTAGTGACTAGTGAGTGATCGAGGGAGTAGATTCTTTGCCTAGTCTTGCCTTTCTTGTCTCGTATTATTTCATTTCCGAATTTTGTTTCCGAGATCTCTACAAAGTATAAACACATCAAGACATCTATATATCTAGAATCTATGTAGCACGGACACGGGACACGGATACTGTAAAATCCAAGAAAATAAGACACAAACATGGCATGGACATTAAATTAATTTAAATATAAATATTTAATATATAATAAGCTAACATAAGATAAATAATCAAGATTATTCTTGAACATATATTTTAAAATTCATGTAATAAAGAAAAAAACACGCATTGAATCATAAAAGAAGTTAGAGACAACAACAAAGTACGAGTTAGAAAGATTTTATTTGTATATGAAGACTTTTAACTTTAATCATCTAGTTCTATAATAAATATGACTCATACTAAAAAATATAACATATATATATATATATATATATATATTATTTAGCGTGTTAAATTGTCAAGAGTATCCCCAATTGTCCAAATAGCAATATTTTGGAATACGTCACGTGCCATTTTAGACACGGTGTTCCCAAGTGTCCCTAAGTGTCGGACACGTGACACGACACTAAACTGTAATGTCAGTGCTACGTAGTCTAGAATTTGTATGGGACTGTTTACTAGAGCTTGACAGTAATTTTAACCAAGTCCCTCCAAGTGTTTCTAAAACTCAACTAAATTATGTTTTTTTCTTCTATTTATAACTTCATAAACACTTAGGCATCCGAAAGCATCATAGGACTTAAAAATTAGGGTAAGTTCTTGTAAGAACCGGGTTTACCCTTGTTAGGGTTGGAAATTAGCATATTAATTAGTGACTGTTATTTTTGGCGTTTTCCGAGTTTGGATAGGAATGGTTAGTACGCACGAGCTGTTTCTTTGTCCTTTAATTTTGTTGTGATTGGCACGGGTCGATGTGTGACAAGTGTCTACCATCTAGTGATGGCTTTGATTCCTCATAGTCTGTAGCTCTCTATTACCTTTGGCATTCAATCACTCGAGTTTTTTGCTTTCTCTGAGCGTAGCTTTTCTCTCTCACTTTCATATTCTCTCTTTCACCATTTCATATGGATTACTACCCTATCAAGTGGTATCAGCAGCCAAGTCCATGGGACCTGAGCGCAAATGTGGTACCTCCACCACTGGCCAAGGCAAGGAGATCACAACGGCCGAGAAAGACTACCTCGCTTAACAAACCGAGCTCAACGAGTCACAACTTCACTCTATTCTGGACTTGGTGGCTCAGCTACGTGCAGAGCAAGATGCCATGCGTGTGCACTCTGAGATTTTATAAGAGAGTACAGAGAAGATGTTCTCTTAACTTATGGAAGAGATGCGGTCTCTCATATCTGCTCAAGTTACTCTCCCACAACCCTCCGGTGGCTCAGTGTTAGATATAGTTAAAGTTCATTAATCGTAGTTTTGTTATGTATATAGAGCATGATCACAGAAGTAGATGTAGAAATCCTTTGTGTGTTCTTATGTTTGTACACAGATGGTTTAACTGATATCTGTACTTACTTGCAGAGAAGTTTTGGTCCATCAACAGTTCTGCTTATTCCACACTCCGGTTTCTTCGCATGCAGTGGGGCATTTCCTCTTGAAGAGATTGTGTGTATAAACAGGCCATTGATCAGTGTATATATAGATGTATGATCTGTATTTAGATGAGGCAGTTTCTTCCACAAAGAAAACTGCTCCATAACCACTTTATTAGATCAGACTGTAATAACTGTTCTTATAACAGATTTTTCATTTGAATTACTTTAACACATATGATGTTTTACATATCTACTTGTTTACGTATGTCATCATTCAATCCAACACTCAGATTTGTAAGTCTTAGCACCCCTAGCAACAAGGAACTCATATCCATACACACAAAACTCCCCTCTGGCTTTGGGTGTCATTCTCCTCATAAGTCACATTTGCCATCTCATGGTCTATCTTTCATTTACCCTCAAGGCCTTGGTGTGTTGAGTATTCCTGAAAATCATCAAGGTAACACATCTAATTCCCCTGTTGTTGGGCTAGACGATGAGCATAGTCTTACTGAGAAGCAAAAAGGGAAATTAAAAGCCACTGAAGATGACAATAAGAAAAATACTCAAAATGATGGTCCTAAGCTTATGCAAGATGCTTTTAAAAGTCGTGAGTATGGAAAGATAATCTATGAACCTCACTCTCAGTATGCAGCACCAACCTTTTTTCCACCACCTTAAAATATACCCATACCAAGCCTTTCATATGTTGTCCCTCGTTATTTTCATGATCAACAAGCTTCCACCAACTCCTCTCATGGCCAAGCTCACAACTTTACATTTCCTACTGGTTATTCCAGCATGATTGCACCTTCACACCCATTTTTACCTACCTATTCATATCTACCATCCACCACATATCCCCAACCACCACTATACATGCCACCACCACCTACTCCTACATATAACATTATCACCACCCCCAACTGATAGTCGCATATTTATGCGTCTATTCGGTATTTAATTTGTTCCCTATAGTTAGTTTATTATTATTAATCGAGTGAATTAATTAAGTTTATTTGTAATTAGGTATTTTGGAGATTAATGAAGAAAATGAGGTCAAATAATATATTTTGGGAGTTATTGTGGAAGAAGAAGACTTACGAGGTGAAGGAATCCCAATTTGAGAAGAATATTAATTGCCCACGTGACCTTGGCAAGGAGCAGCTTGGCGAGCCTCGCGAGAGAGATTAAAGTGGGAAGCTTAGCTTGGCATGTGACTCACATCTAGGATAATTGATCTTGACTTTGCTAGTGGAGTTGACTTGGTAGTTGGTGTGCTACTTGCAAGAAGAAGAAGTAGAGTCCATTTATAATAAGGAGAGATGGGCTGAAGTTGGTGCCTTGCACGTGGGTTGCTAGCTAGGTTAATTAACCTAACTAGATTGGAACATATAAATAGCTAGCAAGAGAACGTACGTAAGGGAGGCCAGACTGTAATTTTTATCTTTTCTCTCATATTCTTATGGCTACCATGAGGAGCTAAACTCCATTATTAAGGGGCTGTTTTGAAGCCATGTTCATGCTTTATAAACTATTCATGCTTGTTAATTGAATAATATTTTTGTTATTTGAATGAGGTTTCTTTGTTATTTATACAGTGATGATTCTTGATTATGTATTCTTTGAGTGCATGCTTAGTATGCATGTTTAGGAATCTAATTCTAAGAAATTTGATGGTTGTTGGTGATCATTACCTTCCTCAAGTTTCAATTGTAGAACTCATACATGCTTGGTATAAGAAACCCTAAGTCTAGCAAGACACGACCGTAGTGTACTTGTAAAGCCTTGTAGATTCTCAAACCCTTTCTAAATCTTAATGCCCTTGACTTCGAGTTCTTTGAGGGATAGACAATATTGATAAGCAAACCTTCAATGTTGTAAACATAAGGATCGAGTGATTGGTTGTGTTCATAGCTTTGAATCTTCCTGGGAACTTTCATTCATGACATTAATATGTTTTTGGTTCTGCATTTGTGGTCTAGATAATGTGACGGTGGTGGATGGCACTCCCCCTTAACCATTTTTATCATTGATTGTTACTCTACTGTTAATCTGTTTACTGTTTCAGTTTCGTAATCTGTTTTGCAGAAATTTATTCGACAACCAAACCAACTCCAGTTGCATTGAAAATTTGTGTGGTAGTCCACCATTATGTCTGTAGTGTCCAATATTAATTTCGTGATTTTAGGTTGAGTCTAGCTATTTTAATTAATTACGTTAGTGTCAGTAATCGAGGCTGTCAGGTTTCTGACTTTCGCGTATGTTTGTAGTTTAGAGTATTGAGTCTCATCTTTTCCTGTGGATAGACCCCTATATTATTATACTGCATTGACAAGCATTTTGAGTTCATTATAGGATAACTTTGAGGGTGGTTAAACATCGATCACCAACCTATACCTACATTTAATCCTGGAGTACTACAACATGATAATACTTTCCCCCACCACACAGATTCAAATTTACCTACTATGACTCTATGAGGCAGGTTTAGTTGAAACTTGGTAGTTTTGAGAATGGAGACCCTGTGGAGTGGTTATACAAAGTAGATCAATACTTTGATGTATACCATGTATCTAAAGATAAGAAGATTATCATGGCTTCTATGCAGCTTACAGGATATGTCTCTTATGTGTGGTATATGTTCAGACACGAATTTTCAAATACTTGGCAAGGGATGTCTGATCTCCTAATGAGAGAGTTTGGGCCTTACAACCAAGCTAACTTTCAAGAAGTTTTGGCTAGATTGACTTATGTAGGCTCTGTTGATGAGTATAGTCAAATAGAACACACTACTTGGGAAATTTTTTGATATATTGATCAATTCTGAATTGGGCATATATACAAGCATACTTACAGTCCTAGAAGGAAACCTAATCAATTACATAATCCTACTTAATTACAGAATATACACTTCTTAAATATATAAAGAGTGTGACTCACTCTAACACTCCTCAAGTTGGAGCATACAAATCTTGAATGCCCAACTTGTCAAGTGAGTCACGAAAAGCTTTGGATGAAACAGATTTAGTAAGGATGTTATCTAATTACTTCTATGAATGAACAAATGGGAATGAGATAATATAAGCATCTAGCTTCTCCTTGATGAAGTGTCTATCAATTTGTACATGCTTTGTCCGATCATGCTGAACAGGATTATGTGCGATTTCAACTGCAGCAGTATTGTCACAATAAAGAGGCATGGGTTGCCTCTGCTTGAAACCTAAGTCTGCAAGCAAATACTTCAACCACAACAACTTACAAACCCCTTGAGCCATACCTCTGTACTCGGCCTCTGCACTAGAACGGGCTACCACATTATGCTTATTACTCCTCTAAGTAACTAAAATTTCACCAACAAATGTAAAGTTGCCAGAAGTGGAACGTCTGTCAGTAATGTTTCATGCCCAGTCTGTATCAGTGTACCCACTAGTCTCCAATTCTCCATACTTATGAAACACAAGACCTTTACCAGGAGCAGATTTCATGTACCTCAAGATTCTTATCACAGCATTCATATGATCTTCAATGGGAGCTGAATTTGGCCACATTAAGCTGGAGAAATTCTGGTCCCCCAGGTCCGCAAGTAGAAGATGTCCGATAATTGAAATACTAGGCTCGGGCCTGTACGATTAGGGTTCCAAGTATGAATTGATTGATCTAGAGGTTTTTGGAAGTATCTAGAATGATCTAGAAGCCTCTAGAATGTTCATAAGATGGTGTGACAATCCCAAAGTACGATTGGACCTCGAGGAACAGTACGATCAGACCTCGAGGGATTGGCAGAAATCCTAGGGGATAAGGGTAAGATTTGTACGAATCCTAAGGGGATTATACCAAAGGGCTTGTGGTAATCTAATAACATGATTAACCCTAGTTAAGGTGATCTATTCCTTAATGGATCCTCCTATCCGAACGTAAGTAGTCCAATTCCTATATGGACTATGCTTAGACCTTGAACGATCACTATATATATGATGTCATAACTTGGCAAAGGTATGGAATTAAACCTTAATACACACTTATGCTTGGTTCTATACTAATTAAAGCATCGGAGGGTCTAAGCACGGTACCACACCATGCTTGGACTTATTTTGTAGGCTTTCAAGGTAGAATGTTCAGGGGAGGCAGTACGGTAAAGCTTCACATCATCAACAGATCTCAGAAGGAAGGTCTTCACCTTCAACGATCATAGGCAGCCCATATGATCTGGTACTTTCATTCAATCATAGAGCCTAAGCTCGGGGGCGCCACAAATTGGTGCTTTCATTGAGAGGACTTCTATTGTGATCATTCAATAATCCTTCCATGAATGAGCTCTCCAAGAATCCAGATCTATTGAGTTATTACCAAAACCCTAAAAAATATGATGAAGAACGACATTTCAGAAACCCAGAAAAATAGAGCATATGTTCACCAATATTTTGGAAATGCTACAGGAAACATCAGACAATGAATCATATACCGTTGGAAAGATACGAAAGTCTAGTTTTCAACGAAATAAATTTCATCCTAATAGAACTTCGGAGCAGAAAGATACAACCAAAATACCGGCCGGAGGTCGAGTCTGACTAAAACAGCACCGCAGGTTCTGGTCTGTTTTGCGAGCTACTTTCGGAGATCAATATCCAAGACTAAGGGGGATGTGACCTATGGTTAGAAAGCCCCTAAAATCTACTTTCCAACGCCATATTAATCGCATCAATTGGACGTTCCAAGAGAAAGATATAACAAAAGATCTACAACATGTCAGAACATAAAAACTGGCTAGAAAACCTTTTTTAAACGGGATACAAAGTACGACAACAAGGATGAAGAGATTACCGTAGAAAATTGGACGGTTTACCGGGGGATTACGACACCTATGAACGACCTTATAACCCCATGGAATCCAAGAAACCCAAGGAGTTACAGAAAATAAAGTTCTTCAACTAGTTTTTCAATAAAACCAACACTTGAGAAAGACTTAGTTCTCCATAAGAGCAACAGTTTTCAATGATGACCAACTACCAACAAAGTAACTTATTTGATCAAAGAAATAGTAGTTTAAGCGCAGAAGCAACCGTTTCTTATGAGAAGAAGACGTCTCACTCCTTAACATGTCAGATCAAACTTTTTCTCAAGGGCAATCTATACGCTTAATGACGTGCGCTTGCGAATAAACAACCATCTTTATACAACACGAATGATGAAGACTTGAAGACCACAAAGCCAACATCTCCAAGAAGCCTTCAAAAGCTTAAGATTGATTAGGAAGCTTTGGTCTGGGCATAGAAAGTTGTGCGACTAGTGATCAATATCTTGTCAAACCATGCACGAGTAATCCCCAAGGCTCAATATCCAATAGCTGGAGGTTTGGAGGGCATATTCGACAACTGGAGGAAGTTGGGAATGAATAAAAAAAAAGGATAAGAAGAAAGGTTCCAAGCCTAAACTTGAAAATCTACCCATGCAGATCAGTAGACTTCAAAGGCAAACTGGTAACAGATCATAATGAACTAGATTACGATTTTCATATGCATGGAAAGCCCCATGTGTCTAGTTTCTGTAACATCTTTTGGATTGTGATTAACATGTTCCACGAGTACGTTATGACCAATTTAGTATGAAGGGGTCAGTCTGCCCGAGAATTTAACTTTTCACCTCACCTTGAGGATGATCTTTGGGGAGCAGCGTGACAAGAAGTGACGACTAAAGTCACATGAGGAGGAAAGAAGAGTGAGGGCTGCTCTCTCTAGCAAGATTAAAGAGCTCGAGGAGGCCAACCAACGTCTCTATCTCAACAACACTTTACCATATCAAAGACGAGCCACATTTGAAGATACCTCTCCACCACCCAGACCAATCCGAGACCCCTTCACCACGAGGTGAGCAATCATGATATGATAGATTATGGAGCCCTCAAACTTTATTCAGCAGGTTGACTAAAGATATTGCTGGGAGTACTTAACTGATGAATACATACGAAAGCTCGAAGATTCAGTGAGGCCTCAAGGTAATGACAAGCGTCCCAAGAATGACTGGACCTTGCCACCACCAGCTAAAGGCCAAGAGAAGAAGTACTTAGTGCCACACTGTATCATCAAAACTCCCAAATACTCTAGAGTAATGATTTTTCTGAGCAACAATCGTGTAATGGTAGAAGTAGTGGAGCTAGGGGTATCCTCCAGCTCAGAATACTTGAGGTACGAATTTGGAGACTTGGGGGCATCCCCAGGTTCATGAAGCTCAAGGGCATGGCAAGAAGGCTCAAGGCATGCATGTGCTCGAGGAAAGATAAGCAAAGTTCGAGAAAAAAGGCAAGAATCACTAGACAGGGAGCCCATTCCCCATCCTCCACCAATGAATGACTATGCCATGTTGTACACCATTCATCTGGTGCTAGAATCCTCACGGACTGAAGAATCTTGTGACCCACGACCAGGGAGCTCGAGGTGCACAGAGGTCAACCGACAACCTTGAGGGTAACATACCAGGAGAATACCTCAGCAGAGTTCTCTAGAGAGACCTCGAGGAACACCAGTTTGGTGTAATAGACAGCAAAATAAGGCTAGAAATAAGGTGTATAAGGGAATCCCCTTGACCAAGAGATGGGTCCTCAAGGTTTCCACGAGAAGCAACTTCAGAGCTAGTGGTGAGCTAGAGGAAAAAAGATGAAGACCATGTATGTTTTTACAAATAGTGGGAGAAACACATCCTGCTTACCTAGCCGGAATATAATCGTTATCGAGTTTAAGGAAAAAACCACGACCTCAAGCTTGACATCGGAGCTGGGGGTGAATTTCTGGAAAGCTCTGGATCGAACCTGGGAGAATTGTTCCCCTTTGCTCAAAAATTACTAAAAGTAAGGTTACCACACCTGCACACTCGAGCATTGTGTGGAATTTACCAGGAGGCTGCTAAATTAAGGAGGAGACCACGAGGGTGCACACCCAAAATTCTGAACTCTTGAGGGATCATGCTCACCCAAAATATGAAAGACGGAAGAACACTTCACTCTTGGAGGTTTGTTGAACGATTATTGGAACAAGGATCGAAAGAATAGAGGGTCGTGCATGAAGAGAATTCAAGCGAGGGCATTGAGTATTCTCCAAGACTCGAATAGTCTAGCAGAATACTAGGGGCCATGAGTATCTACCCAAATATCACTCTTTTATGAGATAACGTACCTCGACAAGGACTTGCTGCAAAAGAATTTGACTTTCCAATTTGGAAGTCAGTTTCAACTAGTGATTGACAAAACGGTGTGAGTTTGGAATTCATCTTGTTCTACACGAGAGCAGGGGGTTGAGCATCAACATGTGGACCGACCTGGGAGTTGATCATCAACCTGTGAACTGAGCTGGGGATTGATCACATACCTCGAGGGTTGATAGCTTCCAAGCCGGAAAGCTAAAGGATCAATCAGCAAGCTTGAGGGATGATTACCAAGCTTAAAGGATCGATCAAAGACCTCTAGGATCATGAGCTTTCGAATGGAAAGCTCAGGAGATGATTGCTGACCAGGAGGGTACGATTTCTAACCTGGAGGGTTAGAGGCTATCACAGCCCTATACAATAAACCATGCCTAATGTAGATCATGCCATCAGACATGGCTAACATTAGTATTACCTTTCGAACCTCGATTCATTATGAGGATTATGTGGAGATCGATGGAGCATGTTTACTCAGAACTATAGCAAGATCATGAAGTACGATGGTTTATGTGAAGTACGATGAGGAACGATGATGTGTTCGATA
This sequence comes from Geum urbanum, assembly GCA_946800695.1. Classification (NCBI taxonomy): domain Eukaryota; kingdom Viridiplantae; phylum Streptophyta; class Magnoliopsida; order Rosales; family Rosaceae; genus Geum; species Geum urbanum. The sequence goes on from OX327006.1 coordinate 9,947,967, forward strand.
TGTTCATGTGTACGATTTATATGAAGTCCCTGTGGTCGACCTTGACTACAAGAAATGGGAAAAAACTTCATACTTAGTATCAATGTGAAAACCTCGAGGTTTCTCTAAAACCTTAAGGGTTTTCAAGAAGGTTTATCAACCTCTATCGCGAGCTCGAGGAAACCCAAAAAATTGAAGGAAAGCTTGAGGGTTCTATTTTGCAAGCTCTCATGTCACGTGGAGAAGATGATACTAGCTGAGGGGATGCCTTCCCACAAATCTATATAAAGTCCTCGAGCATAAAACATGTTATTGTTGGGGATGACGATGATGGGCTTGGTCAAACTTGAAATCTAGAGTATTCTGAGTGAATCCATTGATGTGGGGATCCTAGCAACGTAATCCCTCGAGGTTTCCTCAATTTCAGATCATTCCCTCGAGGTCCGTGATTGCTGGGCATTCCCTTCAGATTCGTGGTAGAAGGTCAAAATACCCTTGGGGGGAAAGAATTTCTTGGACAAGCTCCGAGAAATATCTCCAAAATCATGCTCATTCCTTAAAAGGATGATTTCCATGATTTATTCAATGGATTGACTATGAACGATGAAGTATGATTAGCTCAAATGTTTTGCAAGTGAACGATCTATTCAATGTGTACGATTAGGGGGAGTTTAAAGCCCAGGAAAGACAACGAGCTTGAGTGGGGCAAGTCATGTGGGTTCCTAGGGAAGGACCTTCACTCTGCAAGCTATTCAGTCCTCCCAAAGGTAAAGCATCCCGAGGGAGGAAGGATTAGAGCAATGAGAAGGACGCCCGTGGATAGACCAAAATATTCGGAGTAAAATCCCGCGATAGCTCACAATAATCTTGGGCCAGTAAATTCCTCGAGGTTAGAATGTATGTGGTAAGATTAACAAACACCCCAGTGGTTGCTTGACCATATTTTGGAAAATTAAGTATTCTAAATCTCAAGCGTATACACCTGACGATGCCTTAGGGATAAGTCAAAGTCGATGAGAAGAGTTTTGACATACCCCATCTCGACACTGCAGACAAGCCCCCTTGGCAAGAACTAAGCTCGAGGGGAAACTCTGATGTGGTCTTTGTGATAGCATCAGGTGTCATTGTGAAGCTAAAATCTCCCAAGACGAAGGGACTTGGTCGTGGGAAGGGTCTGGAGTATGGTTTTTATGAATGTCAACCAAGTATCGTAAGTAAATTGCTCCCAGTTGTTCAATCATTTTATTTTTTCTTTAAAAAAATTTTAGAATTAGAAAGCATTTCTTTTTCAATTTTCGTGAGAAGAACCTGATGCCAAGTGCTTGTTCAGTTGCTTGCTTCATGTACTACTTCATTGTTCGAATCCTACTGAGAGGTCCACTAGAGATCAAAAATTGTTGAAGAAAGAACAAGATGCTTCGTATTTTTGATTTTCCAATGGATTTACATCTTTCATTAATGGAAATTTTTTGATGTAGTGAGTAATAACTCTTGTTGACACATTTCCACTTGATTTGATGCTGCGGGTTCACAAACTTTCGTACATGTCGAAATATATCATTTCTTGTGTAGGTCAAGCTGAGTCAAGTCAGAGAAAATAGACCCATATAAGAGAAAGCCGCGCAACTAGAGTTCCCCTTACGGGGGCCCCAGATAACGTAGCAGAAACCAATCCACATAGGGGGCCATCAGTCAAAAATCGTTGAGAACACTATTGACGTGAGTGGGTAGGGATGGCTATATTTCTGGGAACGAACTCCAGGCGAATATGAAGCGCATGGATACACAAAACACCTCAACCACATTGTGTTGCCCCATACGCCATATCCCCGAAGCATCATAAATCCCTTCTATCTTCTTCTTCTTTTTCTGCCCTCGTGAAAGAATTAGGCAAAGGTGCTCAATCTGCTCGGTCTCATGCACATCATGTCTCTCAACCTCTCTCTCGAATAGGCGGCTCGAGTCGAAAGAAATGATATTCTCGTGGATACACCCCCTAAATTAAAGAATTAACCAAATTTGCCCGATGTAGTCTTTTAGTCTTTCTGGGATCGGGTCTTATACTAGGCAGTATAGGTGTGGTATTACTTACCAACCCCATCCAACCTGATTTTAGTCAGGAATATCGTAATTCAATTATATGATGACAAAATTATCAAAGATTGGTATTCCTTATTTCTATTCAACAGCATACGTACACGGCTATCTATATATTTTGTGGTAGTTGTGTTGAGTATTGTCTTTATACAGACCGAGGTAGGCATGCATACCCCTCACATTAGGGAGGCAGTCTCAAAACTGCGAGCACCTCCCAGGAGACCTTAAGGTTACCAAGGCAATCTCCTTAAGCCTCTTTTGAGAGCATTTAGTACGTGTGGTGGTCCGAGAGTTGCACCGAGGCCACAGGCACTCAGAGGCAGATCCCATAAGCCCCATAAGCAAGATTGATGGGCATGGAATAAAAGAAGGATACCAAAAGGTATGAAAAAATTGAGTATGATGAACTAAGAACGATAAAGCAAAGTACGATGAACTAAGTACAATATTTACTATTGGTATGAGAGTTTTCTGAGCTAAAGGTCCGGGACAAGATTAGCAAAAATTATGTAAGATAAGAAAGAAAAGAACGATGTGTTAGATGTAAAAGGAACGATTGAGTAAACAACGCGAAAAGGTGTCAGGTGTACAAAAAAGCTACTCAGAGGCAACCTTGGTTATGTTGAAAAAATTGAACGATTTGCTTGAGAAAGATTTGTTAATTGATTAAGAAATATGCGTTTGATGAAAGTTTGAACTGTATTGTTCATAAATAGCTCGAAGCTCGAGGGAGAAAGATTTATTGCCTGAAAGCTTGAGGAAAATCGATGGAGTGCCTTATAAGCTGAATACTTTCAGATAAGGAAGTTATTTTCCAAAAACGTTACAGTTTTCCATAAAGTCCCGAGCTTTCCATGAAAATTGGGGGTGATTGCTCGAAAACTTGAGGAAAGCTAGAGGAAGGTTCCAGAAAACTAGAGGAAAGTGTCACATAGCTGGGGCAGATTGCCACCATGCATCGTGAACTATCTATTCTGGAACGTGAGGTTGAAAATTCGAGAAAGAAAGAACTATTTGTTTATGCTTGAGATCGAGCACGAGGAAAGATGTCAACATCAATTTTCTAGGAAAAAGTACATGCCTAAGATGATCCTATGAACCAGGGTAGAAGATTATCATGTTTGAAGGAAAGCGTTCGTTTTTCCTAAGGTTTCTAAGTAAGCAATCTACAGAAACCAGAGGTTTTCCTGACCTCAAGGGTCGTTCAGACCTCAAGGGTTTTTCTGACCTCTGGGGTATTTTCCTGACCTCGAGGGTTTTTCAGGAACATTGAGAAATGTTCCAGAAATTTCAGCAACGACTTTTTGTGGAGCATTCTCTATGGAGACTAGGTTATAACGATTTATTTAGTGTTCCAAGCCGATGGAAGACTCCAAGGAAAGATATGAATGGATTTTGAAGCAATCATGAGCTCGTTATGGCAGAAAGCTAAAGGGTTTGAGTTAAGCAAGTTGCAAAGCTCGTTATTATCTTCATAAATGATTTCCTACTGGAATATTGAGGTATTCCATGGAAGACCTGTGGAAACAAGAAAACTCGTGTGAAGAATGAGAAATATCTTAATGGAGTTTCGCTTCCATGAATTGTTCGTGGCTAAGGTATGATTTAATATGTTAAATATTATTGCTTTAACACCTTTGTAGGCCAAATTAGCTGGAGTGTAAAGCCACACCGATTAACAAGGTCTGCTTGGTATGTCTTGGGGGTATTTGTGGGAGCTGAATTTGGCCACGTTGAGCTGGAGGGATTCTGGTTCCCCAAGTCCGCAAGCATAAGAGGTGTGATAATTGGAATAATGGACTTGGGCCTGTACGATTATGGTTCCAAGTATGAATCGATTGATCTAGAGGTTTCTAGAAGTATCTAGAATGATCTAGAGGCCTCTAGAATGTTCGTAAGATGGTGTGACAATCCCAAAGTATGATTGGACCTCGAGGAACAGTACGATCAGACCTCGAGGGATTGGCAGAAATCCTAGAGGATAAGAGTAAGATTTGTACGAATCCTAAGGGGATGTCTTATGGTAATCTAGTAACATGATTAGCCCTAGAAAATGAGATATATTCCTTATTGGACTCCTCCTTTCCGAAAGTAAGTAGTCTGATTCCTATATGGGCTATGCTTAGACCTTGAACGATCATTATATATATGATGCCATAACTTGGAAAAGGTATAGAATTCAACCCTAATACACGCTTATGCTTAGTTCTATACTAACTTAAGCATCGGAGGGTCTAAGCACGGTACCACACCGTGCTTGGACTTATTTTGTAGGCTTTCAAGGAAGAATGTTCAGGGGAAGCAGTATGGCAAAGCCTCACATCATCAACAGATCTCAGAAGGAAGGTCTTCACCTTCAACGATCATAGGAAACCTTTATGATCTGGTGCTTTCATTTAATCATAGATCCTAAGCTCGAGGGCGCCATAAATATGCGCTCACGGAATTGTGCATATATTGGCTCATCACACTAACAACATAAGCCAAATCAGGTCTAGTGTGTGACAAGTAAATTAATCTTCCAACTAACCTCTGGTACCGAGACTTGTCTGTAGGAACTTGAGTAGGATATTCTGCAAGCCGATGATTATGCTATATAGGTATATCAAATGGTTTGTAGTCAAGTATACCAGTTTCAGTCAACAGATCTAGAACATATTTTCTCTGACTCAATATAATGCAGTCCTTATTCCGAGCTACCTCAATACCCAAGAAATACTTCAAGTTCCCGAGATCCTTCATCTCAAATTTAGAAGACAACTGAGTTTGTAATCTCTTGATTTCACCAAAGTCATCACCTGTCACGCCATGTCATCTACATAAATAATTAAAGCTATCAATTTTCCTTGTCGATGCTTCAGGAGCAGAGTGTGATCTGAATTGCTCTGCCTATACCCAATCTTCTTCATGAAAGTTGTAAATCTTCCAAACCAAGCTCTTGGAGATTGTTTCAATCTGTATAAGGACTTCTTTAATCTGCACACCACCTTCTTACCTGTAGGAGTATCATATCCTGGAGGAAGATCCATGTAAATTTATTCATTTAATTCTCCATAAAGAAATGCATTCTTCACATCAAACTGCTACAAGGGCCAGTTTAGATTAGCAGCCAAAGACATGAGGACTCGAATAATATTGATCTTTGCTACTGGTGCAAATGTCTCGTTATAATCCACTCCATACTTCTGGGTGTATCCCTTTGCAACCAACCTTGCCTTATATCTGTCAATTGATTCATCTACATTATGCTTCACAACATACACTCATCTACACCCAACAGTCTTCTTTCCAGGTGGCAATGGTACCAAGTTCCAAGTACCATTCTTGTTTAGAGCATCCATCTCAACTTCTATTACTTTGGCCCACTCCTCCTCCTAGATTGCATCGTGCACTTTACTCGGAAGAGATACAGCACACAATTTATTCACAAAGCCTTCATAAGGTTTAGATAATCTATGGGTTGACACATAATTAGCTACAGGATACGTGGCTTTAGCTGATAAGAAAGGTTCATATCTTTTTGAAGGTTGACCTAGTAGGTAAAACCCTTTTAGGAACACCAGAACTAGACAAAGGAATACTACTACATACCTTAGGTGATGACAAGTTATGAGAGATTATTGATGGAGAGGGAGAGACTGGACTTGCATGTACATCTTCAACAATTTGTGGCTGATTACTGACTAGTTCTCCTCCTTTCGACTTGTCGGACACTTGGTCGACTTGTTGAACACAATCAGAACTCGGAATAGTCACACCTGTCTGGGATTTTTTGATTGGTCGAAAACCACACTCTGCCCGATCCAGGGAACCTTTTTCGACGGGTAGAGTTTCTGTCTCGACGGGTCGAAAACCACACTCTGCCTAATATAGGGAACCTTTTTCGACCGGTCAAGTTTCTGCCTCAATGGGTCGAGTGTTTTCCTCGATGGGTCAAAAAACCTCCTCGACCCGTCGAAAGCTACCTTTTGCCTGGTTTGGTGAACCATTTTTCATGGGTCGAGGGTATTCCTTGACGGGTCAAAAAATCCTTCCGGCTGGAACACTATGAACCGAAATACAATCTTCTGGTTCCCCAAATTGGTTTTCATAAAACACATTCTGCTCCTCCTCACTCTGAGATGTTGTAGGAGAGTAGTACAAGTCTTCACTAAAAGAGACGTTCATAGTGACATAAAACCTTTGAAAAGGAGGATGGTAACACATAAATCTTTTTGATGGGTGCCACAGCCAACAAAAACACATTTCAGAGCACGAGCCTCTAACTTAGACTTCTAATTCTTATGAAGATTAACATATGCCACACAACCAAATACCTGAGCAAGAAGTTTGTTGAGAGATGGAATGACAACAAACTGAGACAACACCTCAAAAGGAATTTGATTCTGAAGAGCTATAGATGGTAGGCAGTTGATGAGGTGGGAGGCACACAACACAGCTTCTTCCCATAGATATTTGGGCATATTGGCACTAAGTAAGAGAGCTCTTCCCATATCCAAGAGATGACGATTTTTCCTTTCAGAAACTCCATTCTGCTCCGGTGTCTGAGAACAAGTAGTCTGATGCATAATTCCATGCTATTAAAAATAGTCTTTGAAGGAATGGTTGACAAACTCTCCTCCATTATTAGATCAAAATATTTTCACACAAACATCATACTGAGTGCGGATAAGACTATGAAAACCAGTGAAGGCAGAAAACACAGCATCCTTCCTATTTAGCAACACAACCCATGTTAATCTTGTAAAATCATCAATAAACAAAACAAAGTATTTCATTCCAGACAGTGTCGAGTTCTTGGAAGGCCCCCATACATCAGAATGAATCAACTCAAACAGTGCGAAACTAGAAGACAAACTAGAAGAATAACTAGACTTATGGCTCTTAGCAGAAATACAAGTCTCACAATGGAGAGTTGACTCCTTTATTCCTAAAAATAACGATGGCATAGATTTCTTCATGACTCCAAAAGATGGATGACCCAATCATCGATGCCATAGCCAAATTTCATTTACTCTATCATAACTCAATGTCAAGGTAACTGGTCGTGATGGCACTTTTATCTCTCCGTTGTACATGCAATCCAAGTGAAACAGTCTCCCCCTCAGATCTCTCTTGCATATTATCACCTGAGATGTCAAATCTTGAAATATGACATACATAGCAAAAAAAGTTACAGAGCATTTGTTTTGTGAGTTTAATCTCGAGACAGATAACAGGTGATTAGATAAGGAAGGCACATAAAGGACATTATGTAACATAATGGTTGGAGTGACTTGGATTCATCCTATACCTAAAACTAGGAAAGACACACCATTTGCATTAGATACTTCAAATATGGTAGACGAAGACAGATTAGAAAACAAAGACTTATCAAGTGTCATATGGTCAGACTTACCAGAATCAATTATCCATGTATCTCCACCAGTAAAGCTAGAGACTTTTAAAGCAATACCAATTTTACCTTTTATTTCATGAGAAAAAAAATACCTATACTGATATCTTATCCTTCTATTCCACAGATATTAGGTGCTTGAACCAATAGCACGGCAGCCTTGCTACTATGATTCTTGTCATAAGTAACACCTTGATTTGATTTCAGAGGGCATGCGATCTTGTAGTGTCCAAACTCCTTGCAGTAGAAGCACTGCACCTTACTCAGATCTGGTCCACGAGCTGGCTGGATGCAAAGTTAATTGTCTTTGGGCTTTCAACCCTGTTGAGGTTTTGATTGAACAACAAGACTCGAAACCTTGGTATGAAGCTCTTTAGGTTGGTTAGACTCATCTTTACTAACATAGGCATATTCTTGCTCCAGAGTTGGTGGCATGGCTTGTCATAGTATCTCTCCTTTAGCAGTAGTAAATCTTAAATCCAGCCTTTTCAGGAAGATGTGGACACGCATCTTGCCAGTGGTCCTGTTGTGTGTAGTAGTATCAAGATCACACACCATGGGATTTTGATCCCTTTCATCTAGTTCTTGTCAGATAGCTTTCAGGTTGGCGTAATATTCCGCAAGAGATTGACCATCCTGGGTAGTTGCAAAGGTTTGGGAAGTCAAATCATGTACTCTTGCAAAATCATTCTCATCATAATATGTGGTTGCAGCAGCATCCCAAATGGCATTTGGAGATGAGTAGCCAAAGAACAATATCATAATTGGTTTTGTCATGGATTTTAGGAGAGTCATCATTCTATTAAAATTCATAGTATCCCACAGAGTTTGTTCTTTGCCAGCAACCTCCAATCGTGGTAGAGTCCCCTCCACATATGGCCACTTTTCAACACCACCGAGATGCATCTTCATTAATCTTCTCCACAACTGCTAATTGGTGCCATCCAGTTGTACTCCATATCCTATGTTCCCAGTCTGAAGAGCCATTAATTTTTCACAAGTAACTTCAGGTTGATCAAAGATTGCAAGATCCATGGCCAACAGATTCAGATGTTAAATCAGAAAAAAAAAAAAACTCAGAAGAACAAGATTCTGGGACAGGAGTTCATGTTCAGATCAGGCAGCAAAATTCAGATTAAGTCAGCTCAGATTTTCAGGATCAACTCAGGCTCTGATGCTAAGTCAAATAGAACACAATACTTGGGGAATTTTCTGATATATTGATTAATCCCGAATTGGGCATATATACAAGTATACTTACAATCTTAGAAGGAAACCTAATCAATTACAAAATATACACTTCCTAAATATACAAGGAGTGTGACTCACTCTAACAAGTATAGAACTCAATTTACTAAAATGTCCACAAGGGCAACTAGATTTCCATAAGAGTTGCTTGTAGCTTATTTCATTGAAAGGTTAAAACCTGAGCTTATGTTGGATGTTCAAAACTAGGCCCCAAGAACATTGTAACAAGATGCATAATGGGCTAGGAGATTGGAAGCTCAGAATGCAACTCAAAAACCACAACATCGTTGGTTTCCTAGCTCTGCTAGAAATGAAGGATTCAGTAACACACCCAATATGCATAGAGGCCAAGCTATTACTCATGTCTCATACATAGCTTCTGTCAATAACCAAACTGGAGCTTATAGAGGGGCTTCTAATGTGAGACCTACTAATACAAACACCTCCAGACAAGAAGGCAATAACCTTGGCAACATGAGCTTATCATAAGCAGAATACCAACCTCGAAGGGCCAAGAACTAATGCTTCTTCTGTGAGGAAGCATATAAGCTAGCCCACACATGCAAGAAACTAGCTCGGGCCTTATTCATTGAAGGGTATGTGTGTGAAGATCCAGGTGATTTGTTGTCCCAAGAAGAGCAAAGTGACAAAAAAACATGGACAAGCCTCAAGAGGATGAAGAAGAACCATTAAATGAGCTGAATGTGATTGGAGAAGGGTCCAAGAGGGAAACTATGCAGCTGAAGGGACTATTGGGTAAGAGAAGTTCATGTGTTAATAGAATCAAGTGCCAATCACAATTTTATGGACCCTAGTCTGATTAAACATGCCAAGGGACTATGCAGCTCAAAGAAATCTCTTGTTGTAAAGGTGGCCAGTGGAGAGATTTTGTATACTCAAGGTACTATTATTATTAGCTTGAGATTGTAAAAGTATGAAGTTATGAGAGAATTCCACATTCCTGCAGTGCCTGGTTGTGAAGTTCTTCTTGGAGTGGAGTGATTGAGGTCATTAGGAGTTATAACATGGAATTTCAATTCCATGCGCATGAGATTCCATGTTCAAGGCCAGGAATTTATGTTACAAGGAGAGACTAAACCAGAAACAGTGGTAGTTAGCTGCAACCTGATGAAAAAAATTCTCAAAAAGACTAGTGTGGAAGCAATCCTAGTACACTTGCAACATCTAGAACCTATGGATGGCAGGATACAAGAGTTGATCGGGAAATATGAGGAGATATTTGCTGAACCTACAGAGCTACCACCTCAAAGATGAGATCATCATAGGATCACACTTTTGCCTAATGTTGCACCTATGAATACCAGGCCATGCATTTATCCTCATTTTCAGAAGGAGGAAATTGAAAAAGATCATTAAAGAGTTGTTGGATGCTAGTCTGATTAGAATGAGTGTTGGCCCTTATTCTTCTCATATGATTCTAATAAAAAAGACATATGGCTCATGGAGGTTATTTGTTTACTATAGTTACTATTGTTTACAATATCACAGTCAAAGACAAACAGTTATGTTTTGATGGTCAATGAGTTCGTGGCCAGTCATGGTCAACTATCGTTAGATCTGCATCCAACAAATAATATTAAATTATCTTTAAACTGTTTTTTAATTACCTATCGTAAGTTACAGATCTAAGGGCAATTGACCATGACTGACCATAAAATTCACTGACCACCAGAACAAGACTCACTAAGACAAATATCCAATCCCCATTGTGGATGAGTTACTGGATGAAACACAAGGAGTTGCTTACTATTCCAAGTTGGACTTGCAAGTTGGGTATCATCAAATCAAAATGCACACTGCTGACATACAAAAAACTGCCTTCAGAAGCCACAATGGTCTCTATGAATTTGTAATGATGCCATTTGGGCTTACCAATGCACCATCCCCTTTCTAATCCCTCGTGAATGAAGTACTCAGGGAGTATTTGAGGAAATTTGTATTGATTTTTTCTTATGATATTTTAATATATAGTCCAATATGGAATCTCACTTACAACACTTATAGCTAATTTTTCAGAAATGCAGGAGCATAGCCTTAAGGTTAAAACCAGTAAATGTATTTATGGCACTCAACAGGTGGAGTACTTGGGGCATATAATCTTTGTAAGGGGAGTAGCGGTAGATCCTGAAAAGATCAAGTGTGTAAAGGAGAGGAAGCCACCCAAAACTTTGAAGGGACTGAGAGGGTTCCTATGTCTAGCTGGATACTATAGAAAATTTGTAAGGAATTTTCGTATTATTGTCAAGCCCTTAATAAATATGCTTAAGAAGGATAGATTCAACTGAAATGAAAAGGGCATTAAGGGATGCTAAAGCAAGCTCTGGCTACTGGGGCCCAGTACTAGCGCTCCCTCATTTTGCTAAGCCATTCACATTGGAATGCATGTGATGCTTCATATACTGGATTTGGAGTAGTGCTCACTCAAGAGGGTCATCCATTGGCTTTCTTAAGCAAGGCTTTAAGTCAAAGGCACCTCTCTTTATCTGTTTGTGACAAAGAGATGCTTGTTGTGATCAGTGTAGTCCAACATTGAAGAGCCTATTTGTTGGGACATCACTCTACAATTATTACTTATCACAGAATTTCTTTAAGCAGAGGTTAATTACTCTAGCACAAAAAAATAGCTAGTCAAGCTCATTTGTTTTGATTACACTATCCAATATAGAGCTGATACTCACAACCATGTCCCATATGCCTTATCCTAGAAAGCTGAGCAACAAACAATTCCAGGTATCTCTGCCCCTATTCTTAAGTTCTTATCTGATATTGATGGTGTTTGTGTGCATAACTCAGAAGTGTTGCAATGGAAAGAGAAAAAAATCAGCAAGGAGATTGTAGGAATCACAAGTATACTGTGGTAAATGATAAGTTATACTATAGAGGGGGAAAGTTTATGCCACAAGGAGGAGGCTTGAGAGACAAAGTGATTGCTGAATTCCATGAAGGGAAATAAGGAGGCCACTCTGGTTACTTGAGAACCTATCATAGGATTTTTAGAACCTTCAACTGGCTTGGGATCAAGAGAGACATTAAAGCTTTTGTTGTTGCATGTGATATCTGTCAAAGAAATCACTATGAGACCATGTTTCCACTTGGAGTGTTACAACCCAATTCTATTCCAGAGACGACTTGGATGGACATTGCCATGAACTTTGTAGAAGGGTTACCTGTGACTGAAGGCAAGTCTGTTATTTTGGTAGTGGTGGATATGTTAACCAAATATGCACACTTCCTACCTTTAGCTCACCCTTATTCTGCCAAGATTGTAGCTAACGCTTTCATTGTGGGAATGTTCAAACTACATGGACTTCCAAGAACAATCATGATAGGGATCCAGTATTCTTAAGTAATTTTTGGGAAGCCTTCTTTTCTGCTCAAGGTACCAAACTGCACAAGAGTACAACTTACCATCCTTAGTCATATGGTCAATCTGAAAGTATAACATATCTTTAGAGCAGTACTTGCGTTGTGTGATCTCTGAGCAAGAAACCAGCTGGATTAAAGCTCTCCCTTGGGGTGAATGGTGGTACAACACCAACTACCAAGCTGCCATTCAAATAACCTCATTCCAGGCTTTTTTATGGATATAAACCACCATCAATTCAAGTTTACCTTCCTGGCACTACTGTAGTTCATGAGGTTGATTAGAACTTGAAATTCAGAGATGCCTTGTTGGCCCAACTGAAGAGAAACTTATTGCATGCTCAAGAAAGATGAAATTCTTCTGTGACAAGAAACACGTGGAGAGCATTTCAAGTTGTCTATTGAGTTTATCTTAAGCTCCAACCATATCGACAAGAATCGATGGAGAAGAGAATAGTGCAAAAGCTTGTTGAAAGGTATTATTGGTCCATTCAAAGTCCTTGAGAAGATTGGCACAATTGCTTACAAGTTGGAGTTGCTAGTGACTGACAAGATACATTTTGTGTTTCATGTAACTTTGTTAAAGAAGAAGATTTGAGATATTTCATTTGACAACCAAGGACAATTGACCTAAAATTAGGTCAGCAAACCCCCTAAATACCAAGATGAGCAGTTTTCAAGTAAAATAATCTCATACATATCCCAATAATAAAGTGTCAGTCAACTTAGAAATGTGTGTCATCTGTATGGCATCTTGTGTCTTGTACAATATTAGAGATACATTACCAGTGTATAAGATAGAATAAAGGAAGAAGAGAAGTAGAGAACTCTCTAGCCTCTAGCCTCTAGCCTCTAGCCTCCTTGTAAAAATTCTCTGAATCAATAAAATCTTTCAAGTTCTTCAATTCTTTATTCTTGAAACCACCACCACCATTACTACTACCACTACCACCACTACCACTACCATTATTGTTACAACCTGTACCGAAATTACACTCTTATCGAACCATGTTACGCGTTATCGCAGATTATGCTCGTTATTAGGGTTGTTAACAACTTTTTCATCATGCAAGAATTTGACTTGACTTTCTTCATAAGAGTTGTAGAGTATTTAATTTTAAGCTTGTAGGAATTTTTGGGAATTTATCAGATAAGCGAGCTAATTTTAATGTTTATCAGAAGTTTAGGCGACATATAATTAAAATATAATTAATTTTTGGTTGGTTTAAATCGCGACTATCCGATCTTGATCAGATTGATTCTAAACTATTGATTTGGGGCAACAACTTATACGGGTATTTATACGTGTTATTTTTGGAAAGTTTCCAAAATTAGCAGAAATACGTACAGAGCTCGACTCGACCCGTACAGCCGATCCTAGCCACCTTGGGCGACGTTTCAAGTATGGTTAGAAAGCTCTGCTCCTCCTCTATCATTTGGCATATGTATTGTAGGGTTTTTGTTAAGTTTTTTTTATTCGAATCGATTCGATGTTTCTGCCAGATTTTGTGGTTAACGGTCGGCGACGCTCCCCGGCCATTTTCCGATGACGAGGTTTGGTGGGTTCGACTAGGTTTTGACCCAGGAATCGAACCCCTATGGTTTTTTGGGCCAAAGAGCGATGGCAGCGACGTTATCAGCCAAATTTGGTTTTCGGCGAATTTTAGGGCCGCGTGTTTCGGGCCGTTTTCTGGCCAAACGACGACAAGTCGGGGGATGGTGAAATTAGGAAAGTTATTTTACTTTGTGAGATCTAACTAGCCATTTATGGAATGCTCCCATTTATGGAGGCGCGTGAGGGCCACGCGCCACCTTCCATGGTGGTTTTCCAGTGAGTCAGTTTTCAGAAATTATCGACAGGACTTCCGAGGTTGTTTTTAGATTAGATTTTCATAGTTTTACGCGTATTTTGATATCTAATGATCCATATTTACAGAACATCGAGATCGCGACTCTAGCAGCGAAGGAAATTCCGATGGACCACAACAGTAGCCGCAGACTTGTGAGTGGACCTTTATTTTCACAGTTGATTGTGAGTTCATTATTTTTAGCAGTACGTTTTACGGCATATTTTTTAAAGCGTTTATTCAGAGGCTTGCTTTGTGATGGTTTGTTTAGTTTGCATCGATGCTTTAGCTATTCGGCTGATCACCGGATAGTTGGTTAAAGGAGGTTAGGTGGCCTCGTCTAACCCAGATCGACTCAGGTTAGGTGGCCTGGGGACGATCCCGTCACATATTTACATATTTTCTATTTCAATTTAACGCCTCAGGTTAGGTGGCCTGTGAGAGCACCTCCATTTATATTTCAGTTATTCAGTATATAACTCGCATTATTTCACATAAATTAGCAGAAAAGCATGAAATTACAGTTTAGCGATTTACACAAATTATTATATAATTTTTGTCAACTCACGCTAACGTTTTATATTTTAAATGTCTTTCCCTGGGCTTTTCGGTTTCCGTTGCCCAGGTTGTAATGTTATTCCTGAGCGTGCATGGTATCGTTGCGAGCTCCAAGTCCACCAGTCATCCTCTCATTAATAAGTTCCAACTCACTGTTAGTTTGTTTCATATGTATATAGAAGTCGCTTTGGATACCAGTTTTCTTATGTTGTTACAGTGAGACTCTTGTGAATAGGCTGTTACTCGAGTAGTTGTCGAGCATGCTTCTCCTTGTATTTAGAACCAGTGCTTTGTAAAGTATGTTTTCAATCTTGAGTTTTACATCTGGTTTAGTTTCTATATGTTAAGTAATCCGGATGGACATCGGTGGTCCACCGTTTGATTGTGGGATTTTTCTGCGGAGTGTCATTCTTTTTGCAGGTTTTGGTTGTCTCAGTTTTAACGGGAGTTATGTCAAAAAAAATTAGAGAATTTCTGATGCAGCTAGACCACAAAGGAAAAATAGAATTCCTTATACAGGAATTGAGCATGTGAGCATAGCCGGAAACATATTAAACTTAGATCAAGTAGATCCACAAGATTGAGAGAAAATTATAGAACCTGGGAAAAAAGATGTGTTTATGTTGCAATCATGTTAGATTTTAGCAACACAAATGATATGCTAGACTATTTTGAGCATACATTGGATGACATGGTTTTTGATTTCTTTCAATCATGGAAAGCAAAAAATCCAGGGGATTACCAAGCAGCAAAATAAGCTTTTAATATTGATACTTTTGTTGAACTTATTAAATTTGAGTTTTTAGATCGTAATCGAGTTGATAGAAGAAATAATCAAGAGCAAATCCGAGCAATACGTAATTTAAAACAATTACAAATATGTGATTTACAATATATTGGTGAATATACTACTTATTTCTTTAAATATCTTGGTAGAACATGTAGAATAAATGATGTAAATCTACTAATTTATTATATGACAAAAATAAAAGGACCTATAAGAGAAAAAATATGGAAAGAAAGACAAAACTACCCTAGAAAAAATGATGAAGCAATTGGCCCTCAAACTCAATATGTAAATGATATATTACGAGAAGAGTAGCCAAATTAAACCAAAGAGACAAATAAGAAAATAATTTTACATGAGCGATAAAAATATAGACTTACCTAAACAATATGAGTGTCGACATAGAAAAGAAAGACATACTAAGAAAATTAAGCATTATAAGAAGAGCTATAAAAGAAAATATAAGCCTTATAAGTAATATAGAATGTTTGATATACAACTTTGAAAAACCTTTAAAAAATGAAAATATATACCTAAGAAACTTAAGAAAATGAGCACTAAACATTGGATGAGAAAATATAAAGCACCAAATTAAAGATAAGATCACTTGTAAATGTTACTTTTGTGGTGAAGTTGAACATATTAGACCAAAGTGTCCTAAACTAGGAAAACAACCTAGAGAAAATATTCAATTACTTGAGAAATATGAATTAAAAGAAGATGAAGATTTGGAGAGCATTTACATTTTGGATAACTTAAGCGATAATGAAAGTATATGTAGCATTAATAACATCGATATATTTTCTGAATCAGAATTTGAGTGTTCTGACAGTTCAGAAAGTGAACTAGAAAGTATATGTATGTTTGAAGAGCATGAAGAATTTAAATACGTAAATTTAGGATGACCACAAGAATGTAATAAATGTAAAAAAATAGTAGCAGAAAAATATTATACGAGCAAAATAATATCGTGTAAGCCTTGTTATAATAACACAGCATTAGAAGTAAATTATGTTGAAGAAGAAGTGAGTAGAATGCAAAGTCTTGATATCGAAAATAAAAAATTAGCACATTAATAACTATTAATTGTGAGTTTGAATTAGCAAAAGATCATAAAATACAAACAATAGCAACGATTGATATTAGGAGCACTAAGAGTGGCATAAGAGAAGAGTTAGTACCAACACAATATAGGCAAAAACTTGTCAAACTAATTTGAGTATCCCAATTGGATTCAAGAACTGTACACATCACACACTGCCTAAACAACATAAAAAAAATAACAATTTAACTTACTTTTAACCTTTGTTTCACCAGTAGGATCTTATCCACTTATTTTGGGATTAAATTTTCTAAAAAATTTGAAAGGTTGTTATTATCATCCACCTAATATAGTGTTTTACAAAAAAAGCTATAACTACTACAGATCAAAACAATTTATTAGAAGCATATAATAATTTGAGTATAGAAGAGTTAAAAGAAGAGCAAAATATTGAGTATGATGAGTCAAATTTTGAATTAGAATATCCAAATTTTGAAAAAAAAAATAGCATCTTTTGAAATAATGCATTTTGATGGACCTAAAATATTAGAAGAATTATTACAATTAACATAACAAACAAAGATTATTGGTGAAGATCTACAATTACATTAGAGCAAAAATAAGATTTTGACAAAATTAGATATTATAAACCCATGTTTAACAATTAAAACAACAAATATGCCTTGTAATTTGTTAAATAAGTAAGAACTTGAGCAACAAATCAAAGAGCTTTTAAATCTTAAACTAATTAGACCATCTAAATCAAGACATAGATCATCAACTTTTATTGTTAGAAAGCATTCCAAGCTTAAACATGGAAAAACACGAATAATATATTATTATAGAAAATTAAATAATAATAATACTTATGAAGACAGTTAAAAACTACCTAATAAATATGAATTAATAAACAAAATTTAAGAGAGAAAATATTTTAGCAAATTTGATTGTAAATCAAGTTTTTGGCAAATTCGCCTAGCAGAAGAGTCGATAAAGTGGGCAACTATCACTTGTCCAGAATGACATTTTGAATGACCAGTCATGCCATCTAGGTTGAAAAATGCACCTTAAATTTTTCAACGCAAAAATGGATTAAAATTTTAAGAAATATGATAGTTTTTGTAGTGTATATGTCGATGATATACTTATACACTAGCAAAAATAGAACTGAGCATAGAAAATATTTAGAAATAATTTTGAGTGAATTTATAAATAATGAAATTATTATTAGCAAAATAAAATAGACTTGGAGAAGCAAAATATAGAGTTCTTAGGGATCTATATTGAGTCAGGTACTATACAACTACAAGAGCATATAGCTAAGAAAGTTATTAAATTTTCTGATAAGAAGCAACTACAAGCATTTTGGGGACTTCTTAACTATGCTAGAAATTTCATTCCTGATTTAGGAAAAAAATAGCATTTTTACATTAAAAAATAGCAAAATCGGACAAATGTATTTTAATACCTAAGATATTGAATTAGTACAACGTATTAAAAAAAATTACTCAGCTAAAATCTTTAGTATTACTTTTAAATAATAGCTATAAAATAGTTAAAAACCGATGCATCCTCCCTTGGATGGGCAAAAAATTTGTATCAGAAAAATAGCAAAGAGTTATCAAAATCAGATGAGCAAATATGTAGATATGCTTCTGGTGAATTCAATGATATTCATCTCGATTATCATTAACTGACTTGGAAATATTAGGCATCATAAATTCTCTTGAAACATTTTCTTTGTTTTCCATAAAAACTAATTGTCAAAACATTGTTTCTCATTAAAATAAAATTAGTAGCAATAGACAAGCAACTTGTAGATGAGTTAACTTTATAGATGAAATTATTGGTAATGAATTTAAACCACATTTTGAGCATATTAAAGGAAGTGATAATACTTTAGCCAATATATTGTCTAGACTAATTCTTTGAATAATTTGCAGAAATGGATCAAAGAGGAGCATCTTCTTCAAATCCTAGGAGACCATGGAGCACTCCTCCAAAATTCTTTAAGCATGAACATGTCAGCAAGGCCACCTGTAAAACCATGATACAAACTCACACTTATGGCAATATCCATAATCAAAGAGTTGTAAACCCCGAGTATCGATATAACTCTTGGCAACAAATTTATCCAAAGCAAAAGGTATTACTCGATAACTTTTGGAACCTAAAAAATCAACCTCCATAAATGAACGTAGAAATTGAGAAATTGATACGAGCATTAGAGAATGAGTTTACAGAATATAACCAAATAGTGGACAATCTCAATAAGCAACTCCATCATTTACAAGAAAGTTATGCCTTGCTATCTTTTAAGTGTAATAAAACAGTAGACAAACTTACTACTTTGGAGCAATACCATGAAAGATTGATTAGACTACATAGCAACTTGCATCTTAATGTAGCACTTCAAGAGCAATAAGAGTTTGAGAGAAATAGACCAATAAGCACACATGGTTACAATCCTCAGCATAATATTTTAGCACTTAATCATATAGATGAGCAGCAAGGAATACTTTCTCCAAGATTGAGCACATATTCTCTATGTGTTCTTACAATGGAGTTATTTCGTGGTCATAAAGCAAAAGAAGTATTTTGTCTTTATCAACAAGCAAAACTACATTCTTTACAAAGAGCAATTTAGAAGTTTCTCTTTGATATATGGGAAAATCTTCAACCTGGAATTAACATTATTAGTAAAGCAGAACATCACCATCTTTCTCCAAGACTCTTGTTGGAGAATGATTTTCTAGTACATCTGAACATGAGCAGAACTAATCATGTAGAATCGTTTCCTACCAACCTTAGAGAGAGCATAATACATTACTTTGAAACCCTAGAAGATAGTCTTCTTCTAAACATTAACAACATTCTACTAGCAAGATTCAACAACAGTTTGAGCCCTGCTCCAGCCCAACATAATATCATTATGGAGCAAGCTATCTATGTCCCTGGACCAGCAAGACCAAATGTCACCAGGATACCCAATACAAAAGATATTAAGAGATATAGAGGAGCACAAATGTCTTACCATGTATTCTGGGATGATACACATCTCAACCTAGTCAAGCAAGCTAAAGACTATAGTCTTTACTCCACAAGAATGATCAGAATATTAAAAGGAGATGGTCGTCACCTCCGCATAAGCAAATCTACTGAAGTTGCTTACAAACAATTTTGAGTACAAGGGGCATCAAGGATAGCCATGCTCCAAGGAGATGAAGATGAAGATGCAGCTAATCGTTGACTAAACTTATCCGACGTCGACTTGGATTTCTTTGATCCTGAATAACACAACATCGAAAAATATGATATAAGGATGAAGTTCTCTTGAGCACATGGAACAGAAGCATGAGGACGAATTTAGAGTCTTAGTCAAACTTTTCGTTTCAAAAAATTAGAGTTTTGTATAATACAATAAAGGTATTAGAGTCTAATCAAGTCCAATAATGTCCTAGAATGTAAAGTATCTTTTAAACTGTCTTTGTCTGTCATTCCCCCTTGGAGATAAGGTATGTGCTTATCCACACTTGCCACCCTCAACTGATCCAGGAAGTCCAAGGTGGTACCCTGCTGCAATTTTGGACCAAATAATGGTGAAACGAAGAGGTGAGGCTGCCACTAAATGGCTCATTCAATGGTCGGGATCAACTCCTGAAGATGCTACATGAAAGTTTGCACAAGAGATCAAGTTCTAGTATCCAGATTTTCAAGCTTGAGAACAAGCTTTTGGTGATGAGAGATGGAGTTGTTACGGTTGGAAATTAGCAGATTAATTAGGCCGCGTCTGGTATCATTTTACAAAATAGTATTTGAAAAAATGTTTCATAAAATGAAAACAGTAAATTGAATTTCGCATTTCTAAGATTCAAAAACGTGTCTGGTAAGTTAAATTACAGAATTATATTTTCAATATAAAAACAGTAAAGTGTGTTTGGTATACTAACGCGAGGTCTACAAAACACAAATTTGTATTTGTTCAATTTTAAATTTCAATCAAAATAGATTATATATGTATATTTAAAGGGTAAATTTCAATAGAAGGAAGACTTTAGATTTTTTCCGAATATTTTCAGATTTTATTTTCAGAAAATAGTGAAAACTTCATTTTGACGTTTTACATAACGTAGTGCATTTTCTGTTATCATTATTTTTCGTTTTTAAACTTCGTTTTCTGAAAACAGTCTACCAAACACATTTTCATTGCATTTTTGTATTCAAAAACGAAAAATTATTTTGTAAAACGATACCAAACACGACCTTAATAATTTTTTTTTGACGTTTTCCTAGTTTGATAGGAATGGTTGGTACGCACTGGCTGTTTCTTTGTCCTTTAATTTTGTGAATGGCAACTGATCGATGTGTGACAACTGTCCACCATCTAGTGATGGCTTGATTCCTCAAAGTCGGTAGCTCTCCATTGCCTTCGGCATTCCATCAATCAATCAAGTCTTTTGCTTTCTCTTAGCGTAGCTTTTCTCTCTCACTCTCATACTCTCTTTTTCACCATTTCATAGGGATTACTATCCTATCAACCTTGAATCAAGATAAAATTTTGAAAATACAGCTAAAATCGTCAACCATGTGACATGAGGATTGAGATTGAGGCTGATTTAAAATGAACTATGTTTACCCCAGCGGTACCCCAAACCAAAAGTTAGAGACGAACATTGATATTTTCGAAAGAAAAAAAACAAACAAAATAATTGCGCGAAATATGGACGGGTCAAGTGCTCAACCCGACTCTCGGCTCGCACAATTAAACCCTCTCGAGTCTAAACCCCCCACAGCTCCTTTGATCTCAGGCTCGAGGATTTTTCAGTTTCTTTCATATATCAACTCAAGGAAACATGGGCAGAAAGTTCTTCGTTGGTGGCAATTGGAAATGCGTATGTCTCTTATTCTTCCCATCCTCCTATGCTTTCGTTCTCCAACTTCTGTTTCCATTGGACTTGGTTTCTTTGAAAACTTTTGTTACTTCTTGTTTATTTGGTTTGCTGGGTTTTCATCAATATCATTGAAACATTTTGTTGCGTATTTGACTTGAGAAACAACACCAAATGACCCAGTATTGAATCTTTTGTTGCAGAATGGGACAACTTCAGAGGTAAAGAAGATTGTTAGCATATTGAATGAAGCTGAAGTCCTTTCAGAAGATACTGTGGGTAAAGTTTTAATCTTTGCTTTACTTGTTTGTTTGGTTTGTTGTTTTTTCTTGGTTCATATCAAAGAATGCAACTTTTCTAAACAAGAAGTATTGTGCAATGTTTCAGTGATTAATGTTGAATGCGCTTTACTTTTATTTATTGCAGAGGTTGTTGTGAGCCCTCCCTTTGTGTTTCTCACATATGTGAAGAGTTTATTACGATCTGATTTTGAAGTTGCTGCACAGAACTGCTGGGTTCGGAGAGGTGGTGCTGATTTTGAAATTACGGTCTGATTTTTAAGTTGCGGCACAGGAGAGATTAGGTATGTTTATTCAAATGATATAAGGGCATGAAAATTAGAGTCACAAATTTATCAGTTTATTGTTTGCTCAGAGCTGAAATGCTGGTAAACTTGGGGATTCCCTGGGTCATTATTGGCCATTCTCAGAGAAGACAGATTCTGAATGAAACCAACGAGGTAATAAGTGACATGGTGCACTTTGATCTTAACATCTTCAGTTTTGTAGCGTGTGATTGGTTGCAACTTTACTCAAAATCAGTTGGTGGTCTTGTGGTTATCCACTTATCCTTGTCCATGCAGTTTGTTGGGGACAAAGTTGGATATGCAGCTTCACAAGGCTTAAAAGTTATTGCTTGTGTTGGAGAGACTCTTGAGCAGCGAGAATCAGGATCTACTGTGGCTTTCATTGCTGCACAAACAAAAGCTATTGCAGGCATTCCTTTATGATGTGATTTGGTCCTCTTTACTGTGTATGGTTCAGACGTCTGTATTTTTCGTAACATATTCAAATCTCCATGCGTTTAAGATTTTAGAAGATGCTACAGGCTACCATGCCAGCTGATGAACCTTTTTTTCTCTCTTGTCTTCTAGATAAAGTATCATGCTGGGAGAACATTGTTTTGGCTTATGAGCCGGTTTGGGCCATTGGCATAGGGAAGGTTGCAACGCCTACTCAGGTGCAGGAAGTGTGATTGTATCAGATGTTGTCCAACTTATGTGTTTCATTGTTTTATTGAAGGGTATCGGCCTTGTTCTCACAAGTGTGCTATCTTGTTTCTCGTTTTTCCTTCTATTTGGCCTTTCTTGCATTGCATCAGCTGACAATGGTAGTGCGTGGATTAAAATCTAAACCCTCATCTTGAGACAAAGAGATACCACTTGTGCTTGAACTCAAGCATTTAGTGTAAAGCTCTGTCTAGTAATATCGAACCTCTCGAAATTTACAAGAAATAATCTCATTATTTATGTAATTTGCAATGCTACTTTGATATTGACTGTGAACTTTTCTCCAAAAGTAGAATAATGAATCAGCAAATGTTCCCATGGTTATGTTACATATTTAGGTGGTATTTGGCAACATCAGTATAGTATACCTGTACTGTTTTCAATCATAAGCTTCTGAGGACATTCATGCCACAAGACATCATGATTTTGAAGTTGGACTGGCACCTTAAGAGGATATGCCCTTTTCTCAAATGATTATCTGGTTGGGGTTGGGCGAGGGTAAAACAAGTTCCATAGATACTGTTACATAGCCAAATTACTTATTATAATCTTCATTTTGACACTCATTTTGATAATTTTGTTTATAGATTCTAGTTAAAAGAATACACAATGTTTTGGCCTTCTTTGTGAAGTATTTATGTATAGCAGCACAATTCTCATCATAGTTATTAGTGACAATTTGATGTGACATCAAGTTTATTAAAGTTTTTTTTTTGTTTTGTTTTTCTTTCATCTTATCCCACCTGGTCCATTTTGAACTGAGGAAATGGCTTCAAGGGAATGTTGGGGCTGAAGTGGCTGCATCAACCAGAATTATTTATGGAGGTAATCTTGATCCATCTGTTATGACTTTATCCATATACCTCCTTCCCTCCAGATATCTTTGATAGTGAGTGTAGAAAATTACTTATCATCACGTGGAAGTAAGGGCAAAGCTTTCAAGGATTAAAATTATTATGATTGGAGAAGCATAGCATTAGTGTGGGTGGTTTTCTGCCACAAGTCAGTTGTCAATGTTGATTGTTCAGTCTATTAGTTTTGGAAACTCAGAAATATGGGATAGATATAACAAACCTTGGCATCTCTGCTAATTTGTAGAAACCAATTTTAAAGAAGAAAAAATCACCTTATGTTGTCACCTATTTTCATTTTTCCACTGTCATGTTTAGGTTCTGTAAATGGAGCAAACTGCAGGGAATTGGCAACACAGCCAGATGTGGATGGTTTTCTGGTTGGTGGAGCTTCACTTTAAGGTGGTTTGTTTTCTCTGTCTTGTCCGAGTTGCATATTTGATTTACCACTAACTTGGTTACTATTTCGTTTCATGCACATTTCATTTGATCAGCCCGAGTTCATTGACATCATCAAGTCAGCTATACTGAAGAAGGATGATTGATGTCAAAAATGGCCATTTGGGTTTGTTTGTCTAGCTTCAGTCCAAGCTTATTCGTAGTTACAAACTTACAATAAACTTGTATATATAAGAATAGTCCAAGAAGGAACAACAAACTTGTGCTTGTCCAGCACACTCACTGTAAATTATAACTGTTCCTTGTGAGCCAGGCTGATCTGCTGGAAACCGGAAAAGCGAAAAATGAGTGTTCTGGTGAGCCAGACTGATCCAGTGGACTTTGGAAAGAGAAAAGTCGATTGTGCCTATATCTGATTCTACTTCCAGTTGTGTAGTCCGAGATGTATCCCCGGCTTGTATAAGATGATGAATATGAATGGTTTCTGTTATAATTTGGTATTATGATTCTTGTGTAAGGAATAAGATTCGATTCCCTCCCAACTTGTTGGATAACTGGGCAGAATAAACATTGTATTGGATAACTGATCGGCATGGTTACCCAGTCCATGGCATGTAGGGATTATGAGCTATTCCCTACAGAGAGGTATGGCATAAATGCACGAATAAAACATATTTGTAGTATGGGTTGATTTCTGAATACAGTTTGAATCTTTATAAATTAATAATTTCGGAACTAACAATATTTATTAATTTAACGAGATGTTAAATAATCAATAAATTAATAATTTATTAATTTAACGAGATATTAAATAATCAATAAATTAATAATTTATTAGTTAATTAATAACATACTAATTTATAAAATTATTATTATTGTACCATATTTAATGTACATCATTTTTTAATTTATTGTGTATACATTATTGAGGTCCCTTTCAGTATGTTAACGCATAGATACAATAAAACTAGACTGTTTCACAAAATAAGTAGATTAACATCATGAAACAAGTAGACTAAAATTAAACACAAAGTAGAATATTTCGCAAAACAAGTAAAATAATATCATGAAATAAGTATATTGATTTTTACTATGTCAGTCTACTTATTTTGCAAAATTGTCTACCTTATAATAATTTAATTTTAGTCTACTTGTTTCACAATGTTAGTTTATGTAGTTTGCGAAGTAGTCTACCTAATATTAATCAACCATCTAATTCTATTGTATCGGTGTGTTAACGCATGGAAGAATTTTCTACATACATTCATAAATGTTTTGTGCATGAGAAGACAACATTAGAAATTCTTATAATATTAAGAAAATTCTAAGATCAAATTCAAGTTGACATCAATTTTAAGAAGCAAAAAATCATAATTAAATCATTTTTCATGAAGTCATCATTGAAGGAATGATCAATTTTATGTATTAATGCATTATTAATTTATATTGCATTAGGCCAATATAAATTCTCGAATTTCTATTATCTTATAAATTTAGCAAATTATTAATTTAGCACGTTGTCCCCAAGTCGGAACTGATAAAAAATATTCTTTTAACAAGATTATTAATTAATCGAGTATTAAATTATCGAGATGCTACTGTAACAACATTTCCATTTGAACTATATGCATAAACTGATAAACTGCTTGCAGCTTCCCACAAATCTCCCACCAAATCAATAAAAGCAAAGGGAAAATAGCTAAAAATGTCATTCAAATATGGCCCGTTCTAAACTTTGCTCACTCATGTATGGCAAATATCACTTTGCTCACTATTGAATTACACTTTTACTCGTTTTGTTCACTCCAAATTTTACAAAATTTGGGGATTTCAATTATAGTTATAATCGGCCAAGAAAACCTATTAGGCATTGTAGCTCTCTTCCTTGTGAGTCTTTTCATACTAAGGTCGAGTCTCAATTTATTATGAGGAGGGAGAATTGAATATTTGAAGTTTTTAGTGTTTTCGAGTTCAAAGGTTAATTCAACCACTTCCATGATGACTTGAACTTAAGTATAGTTGAGAAAATTGTTGTTGGGTTGATTTCGCACAGATTGAGCTCCAGTTCGCTGGAAATTAAAGTGGCGCCGCCAATTTCTCCGGTTTAGAGTGATCAAAGTGAGTAAAAGTGTAATTCGATAATGAACAAAGTAATATTTATCATACATGAGTGAACAAAATTTAAAACAGATCATATTTGAGTGACATATTTAACTATTTTCTGCAGAAAAAAGCAAAAGCAAAAACAAAATGATCAAACTCATTATCTTTTCTTTCTCCAGGTACGTTATCTTTGACCGGCACCAAATTCCTTCCACATTTGCACGTACATTTTTTTTATATGATTTCGCCAGATTAAATACACATTTCTTTGCCTCTAAATTCAAAGATTCCTTTACTGTGAAGTCCATAGTCTACACCCCGAACTTTTCACTCATTACACTTTTTAATACGATCCAATTAAGTGACAACTAGAGCATGTAATGATGATGATGGTTCTTGGTTCAAATTAAACAACACCAACGCACACCGACACTTCCAACTTCAAAAATGCTCACTGCAATCACCCAAGTTCACAAGTGCTGATTCATTGACACCGCACATGTTTGCATTCGCAAGTGGTTGATTGATTAATACGAACCTTTTGCCTATTATACATCAAATAGATTAAGCTCAATGTTGAGATGGAAGAGTACGATGATCAAAAAATAACCACTCACAAGCTAGTCACAAGTGACATCCATGCACAAACAGAAATCTTTAACAAACCTTATTGCTCTTGTCACGTAAATACTCATAGCGAAGTTGAATGACTTTTTGTGAGTTGCACTATTTTTGTTTCTTAATTTGTAGGTGCATTTTGGGAACCAAGAATTAAAGATGGGTGGGACTTGAAATTTTTAGTGAAAGAAAATTTTTCATGGTTGTATGAAAATGCAATCTAAAGATATATTTATACAAAATTTGAAAGAACAAATTGCACAAACTGTATAAGAAAAATGTAATTATAACGAATTGTCGATATATGACACAATTAATATATTTTGAATTTTTAATTCAATAAACTGTATATTATAAGCTTAATATAAAAGATAGCTCTATTTTCTATCCTGGTATACATATATATAATTTTTATTTAGAGCGGAGCTCCGCCTTAATAATATGGAACAAAGTTTCGATTTTCACAAGATTGAGAAAGTTGTTCGGTGATTTAAACCACTCATTATGTAGATTACAGTTCAATGATCATGCTTACAAAAAAAATTAGCTCAATTTAACCATTTGATCACCACATTCAACATTTACACTATATCGGACGAACTGTGTAAATCAAAAGTTAACCATGACGATTAAGTGATCAAATCATATCCAATTAAGCTGATTTTTTGTTTGCTTGTGAACACTAATCTACAATGAGTGGTTTAAATTATTGTACAACTTTCTCAATCTTGTAGATATAGAAACTTTACTCCGAATTTTGAAAATGTATCCGCTCTAAATAGAATTTATATATATACACACACTTATAATGAAAGGAGAAGAAAATTTAAAAATACAAAACTAATTATGCAATAGAACGATAAAACTCTAATTATGCAATAAAAACGAGTACATTACTTTTAAATATGAGAGAGAAAATTAAGTTCTAATTATTATTTGTACATTTTAAAGTTAAAATTTAATTATCTATTACTCCTCTTTAATCTTTATGTGTATATGTATGTACATGTAGGTATAATATTTTACCAAAATTTTGAATAGAACTTGAGTCCCACTCTAGCATGGGGTAGTTCCGTCACTGGTGCATTATGTAGATCGACTTATATGGTGTGGATAGGTTGACTTATATGGTGTGGATATCTTTTCCGTCACATATGTAGCGTACCACTGTACGTGGTTTAGTACGGTCTTGGGATAGTATAAATTTTATGGGAAGACTAAAACAAAGGGGTTTGTGGCGTCATGCCAACTAATACGCGACTTTTACAGCAATTATGGGCAGCGACTTTTTCGGTACTTCAAATATCTCTCGTAACATCACTTATAATGTTGTTATTTTGTTCAAAAATTAACCTTCAAACTAATTTAATTAGTCAATTTTTGAAAGTTACTCCATTAATATTAGTTAAATTTAAAAAAAATTATTTAAAAACCCAAAAACAGATAAGATTTCAAAAAAAAAAAATCAACTTATGATACCAAAGTAAAAAATGTCTAACTTATGACCTTTTTTTTTCTAAAAAAATTTAGTTGATGTCATTTTCTCCCAAAAAACTCAATAAGTTATCTCATTTTGTCATTTCAATTTTGCCCATAAAGAAGGGGTTGCTGGTTAGTCATCTCATCCATCCCCTTCCATTTTAGTCTATTTATCTCTCTTCCTCGACTTTATTTCTTCCGCGACGAAATCGCCAGCTACGGAGCAAGGCTGTCCTACCACAAAAACCTTAGAGTAGGGTACTAAAATGACCACATCGACGTCTTCTTTTTCTCTCCCTCAACTCCTACTCTTATTCTTGGCCGAATCATGCAGAAAAGTGAAGAGAAAGTCTGAGAAAACCTAAAATCCTAGAAATTAGAGGTTGATCGATTTCAAGCCCGATCGGACGACAAGACTCACTGAGCTTTGTAGCCCTTACCTCCACGAAGCTAACCATATTTTGGTTGCTTCCTAATTCAATCGGTGTTCTCCGAATTGAAGAATTAAAGATTTTGATGTTCAATGGTAAATTCGATGTTTTGTAGTTAGAATTGGAGGATGTTGTAGAAAAGAAAGTTGTTTGTTGTTTGATTTTGAGATGAATAAGTCTCGGGTCGGCGAAAATGGATGAACAAATCGATAGTTATCTAGACAGATACCTAGACAACTATATATTTTCTTTTATTTTGAGACTGCAAAGACAACTTGACAATTAAACAAGAAAATAAAGGAATGACACTTAACACTTTATGATGCATTTTAGAACACAAAAATAACTCAAAGTGGAGTGTATATATATGTATGAAATATATATGAGTAAGCTAAGGTAGTCTACAACCATAAAATCATGGAAAAAATGATGTAATGGAGGAATATATTGAATAAAAGATCCCACAATTAGATTCAACATTACTTTCTCATCATATATAATTTCTCAACCAAAAAAATGCTCCCTTTAATTTGTATATATATACATGTGAACCATGAAGAAGAAGAGATTAAAAGGGAAAGAACATGATTAATTGATTAAATTATGAAGTCAATTAAATGAAGTGTAGGGTAGTATAGGGCGCCATTAATTCAAATAGAATTAATTTTTGAGACAAAGATAGGTACTTACACAGCTCTCCAGACATCTACTTACACAGCTACCCAGACAGCTACAACCATAAAATCTTAAAAAAAGAATGATGTGATGGAGGAATATATTGAATAAAAGATCTCACAGTTAGATTCAACATTACTTTCTCATCATATATAATTTTTCAAGAAAAAATGCTCCCTTTAATTCGTATATATAAACATATGAACCATGAAGAAGAAGAGATTAAGAGGGAAAGAACTTGATTAATTGATTAAATTATGGAGTCAATTAAGTGAAGTGTAGGGTAGTATAAGACATCATTCATTCAAATAGAATTGATTTTTGAGACAAAGACATCTCTCCAGATAGCTAATTGGACAACTACTTAGACAGCTACCCAGACAGCTACTTAGACAGCTACCCAAACAGCTACAACCATAAAATCAGGGGGGGGGGGGAGAATGATGTGATGGAGGAATATATTGAATAAAAGACCCCACAATTAGATTCAACATTACTTTCTCATCATATATAATTTCTCAAGAAAAAATGCTTCATTTAATTTGTGTGTGTGTGTGTGTGTGTGTGTGTGTGTGTGTGTGTGTGTGTGTGTGTGTGTGTGTGTGTGTGTGTGTGTGTGTGTGTGTGTGTGTGTGTGTGTGTGTGTGTGTGTGTGTGTGAACCATGAAGAAGAAGAGATTAAAAGGGAAAGAGCTTGATTAATTGATTAAATTATGGAGTCAATTAAGTGAATGGTAGGTATAGGAAACCATTAATTCAAATGGAATTGATTTTTGAGACAAAGACAGCTCACTAAGAGCTACCCAGACAACTACTTAGATAGCTACCCGACAGCTACCCAGACACTTCAAGTATCTATCTAACACCAACCAGATATCTGTATTAAACTCTTGTATTCATTAATTATTGTGCGCTACAATTTGCATGAATACACATACATATATATATATGATCAAATACAAAAAGTATTTTTGAATCTCCTATAGACCTATTAATGCCACGACATATGTATGATACAACTCTTGGCCACCTAATTCCTCACCACCTCTGCGCTTTCTTCCATACCAAAATCCAACTTGGTTATGTCTTCAATCGCTACCTTCAGCCTGGTGGCCTTGGCTATTGCTTCGTATTCTTCCTTAGTTCCACCTTCAAGAAAAGACCCAACCAGATGGCCCAACCCCTTCGTGGAAAAACTTGAGTGTAGCAAGTTCAATGCCCGAAGGATCAGCTATCAAGCAACAACTATGCCAATAGGACTGTTTAGGAAAATTCTCATAAGAGTCGCTTTAATAAAAGTGTACCGACTACATCAAGATCATAATATCTATTATCTTACCATCAATGAATCCTTAAGATATCCATATCGATGCCAGGAACTTAATTCGAAAAAAGAAAACGGCCCATTTTTCTTCCCTTCATCATCCTCATACAGCCAGCAAGACTCTTTATTTGACTGGGATATACATCGAACATGCAGTTACAAGAGAAAAGAGAATTAATATGACATGTATCTGAAATGTAAACTGATATATAGAAAAATGGTTATTTCCATAGCTGGAGTGAATTTCAATTAGAAAAGTATGTATACCCAAGACTGATTGGAAATAACTAGGTTATGTGCTTCAGAGTTCAATACTGGCTGCTGATTGGAAACATTAGCGTTGCAATTGGCCTGTGAAGTGGCGCCGAGTTGGAAACCAGGATAGCCAGTAGTAACCAGTGTAGGTGTTTTACATGTAGCCACATCCCATTGCACGATTTGAAAGAGTTGTTAGGCGTGTTTGTGCTTCAGATTGTGCCCAGACTGAGATATGCAAACCCAGTAGCAACATGATCAGGGAACTGCTTGAAATACTTCAACGGGTACTGGGTTTATTAATGCCCCATTTACGACAGGATATACAGGAAGCTCCTCTGGCAAAAACCCAATAGAGAAACCTTCATATAACTGCTGCTGAATATACGGACCACACATTCGTCCTTGATCATTAACATACATCCATCCACTCACAAACGGAGGAGGCATATACCCCGACGAGTAATTCTTGTCCTGGTATAATGTCCCCGCAGATTTACCAAGCTGTGGAATATCACTTGAATTGCCATTAGACTGGCAACTCATCTCCATTGATCCAACTCCGTCGTCGAAATCACACCACTGCACTCACACCTGATGACAATGATTATAACAATAAGTAAATATATGCAAACATAAACAAACAAATAAACAGAAATACTCAATACCCAAAGAAGAACATTGTTTCTGACCAATACTCTGGGGACCGAGGCATCGGTTTCGGCTCCAAAGCGAAGGCTCCGAACAGCGCAAGCCTTGCCGCATAAAATTTTGGAGATGAGATTCTTGTTATGGATCTCCGTCACAAAATCATCACCATTGTTGTGCTGTCCGGATCAGATATGGAGTTAGATCGAGTCGTACGCCGTAGAGAGAGAGAGAGAGAGAGAGAGCTTTAGGTGATTAGGCCTGAAAAATAGTGGCATTTTTTTTATAAATAATTTAAACAGTATGTCTGTTATCTATTCAGAAAAATAGAATAGATACTTTTGGGATTAAAAATTTATGGTGAATTTTTTAGGAAAAAAAAATCTAAACTTGGTCTTTTTCTCATTTTTCTTAAAATTTAGCTATATTTCAATAAATGTTTGATTTTGATTGGTTAACTTTAAAGAAATTATTAAATATATATATAATTATTAATTACACTTGGAACATAAAAGGAAATAATTAGTTACACTACTCCTTATTCTCATTATAAAAGGACTCAATCCCAATTTAGCTCCCTAAACCAGAATCAAACCATTTCGAAAACACGAACCAACAAAAATCATAGAAATTTCGGCAGAGTTTCGTTACTAACGTGGAATTACCATTACCTGCACGCGGAAAATACACTTCATCATATGCCACAAAAATCAAACTGTGGGCACCAATCCTATCCGGATTTCTCAATATATCAACAGTAAAGTAAATTAATAAATATATCTGTACTTTACTGAAATCCGGAGTAAAATCGTATAATATATATAACAGAATAATCAGAGCGACCTCTAATGTATAATCATATACGTATACCACAGTAGGTAGAACAATAAACCTACTGAAAGAAACAAGGTAGCTCTAGCACTATGCCTCTGACCACGACGTGCGACACCAGAATCCGAACTGCAAACTGGGCACGAAAACCGAAAAGCCCAGGGGAAAGACATGCAAATCGTTAGAGTGAGTGGACGAAAATAAATGTCTTTCACCAAGTAATATACGTTATAAAAACATATGCGAGTCCAAATGGATAAATATAATAAAATACGCGAGGTAAACTCATACTCCTCCAGCGTACAGAGCATGCAAGTAAAAATCTCACGGGGTCACTTATGGACACGTCCGTGCTAGTACAGTCCGAATCACAGGATCCCAGACCCACACGTGATTCTAGCCAGAAAGGCCTCAGGTCAGGATATCTGTTTCCACCCGGAAATACATCGGCACAAGAAACAGATAACTGTACCCACCCGGAAATACATCGGCACAAGGTACAGAGAACTGTACCCACCCGGAAATACATCGGCACAAGGTACAGTTTCCCCCTGGTAGGCACCCTCGGGGATCAGCCGGGATGCGTGTGTATCGATACAACAACATAAACTACGACTGTACTCTGTGAAAACCAAATCATAAATATTTCGATGCAAATGCAATAAACAGCATATAAATGCATATACGTAATGTATAATAATATAAGCATAATCGTCTAACACATGCTCGTATAAATCGTAATCTCGTATGCATGGCTCAAGTTCGAAAATCGTATAAAAAGACTCGCAATCAATCCGTGAAAAGAAATTGTCCACTCACAGACTAGCGTAACGCAGTTCGCGTTAACCCGTGATCCGGCGGAAAGTCCCTCGCCAAACGAACGATCACGAACACCTCGCTGTAAGTTCGGATGCTCAATTCGAAAAATGAACCTCCCCACTGCGATCGGGGTGCGATTTCGAGTAAAATGACATGCAACTTGTCGAAAACCCCAATAAGTCAAAGTTTGACCGTTGACCGCCGGCGGCGGCGGCGGCGCCACCAACTTGAACTTTTCCCGGCGGAGCGGCCCCTATTCCATGCAAAATCACCCACTGAGCAACTTTGTCAAATGGTTAGAATCATGGTGAGGAGAGCTTCAAAGCCCACTACTTGATTAAGCTCAACATGGCCGAAATCATAACCACCCAAAACCCCAAAATTTCCAAACTTTCACCCAAAATTTCTCTCTCCACCGTCCACCTCGCCGTGAACGGTGGCCGGCACCACCACGAGGGAACCACGCGGAGCAGAACCATCCCTAGGCCGAGCCCTAGGGTGGCCGGAAACCCATCGCCGCCGTGGAGCTCACCGAGCACGTCGCACCTCACCTTCACCACCGAGTTGACTCGGTCAACTTAATAAATGAGGATGTTGACTTTCCAAAACAGGAAACCCCCTATTTATAGCCTTCCCAAAATGGAAACTTCGTAATTATCTTTTCGACAAACTTTGAATACCCGTAATTTTCTCGTTGTAATTCCGATTCCGATAATTCTCGCGGCAACAAACTCGACTCGACGTATTCTTCAATTATCACCCGAAGTCAAATACATCGACAAACCTGATAAAAATTCAATTGTTCAAACCAACACATATTTAAACCGACTAAATAATCAACAATCGGAAATATTCACAACTTAATCTTCGTAACTCGGAATAATGCTCCGGAAGTTCCCACTAGCTCGAAATTAAATTCTCAACAACTTCCGTGAAGAAGCCGAAACCAAATTCTCGTCCGGTAATTTAGTCGCTAAGTGCACCACCATTTAAATCCGATTATGTCGAAACTTTAAATATTCATAATTTATTCCTCGGTCGTCCAAATAACGATCCGGAACCGCCCACGAACTCGAAATCACACGTACAACGACTCTCGAGAAGAGACCTAGCTCCAATTCTCGGCCAATAATTTAGTCATTAACAAATCTGGCGATTCAAACACTGTCGTAACTCTGTGACTATGCGCAAGCTCGTAGATCAAGCTGATTCCACTGCTGTTTCTGTTCTGGGTCGTCACAAATCCACCCCCCTTAAAAAATTTCGACCTCGAAATTGCTGAGTCTGCCGACTAAAAGTAGGAGCACTGCCTCTGCATACTGCTCAACTCTCCAGTGACAATGTCAACTGAACAACTCTGACAACTGACTCCACAATAGGAGATAGCTCTGTGCTGAAATCCCTATACCCTCAAATCTCGAATCTGGACTGGCTCCATACAACAGCCAAGTGTTCCTACATAAGGAACAGATAGGGTATACAACACGTAACAAACCTAAAACATAGTGCCGCCACACGGAACACAACACACACAAAAGCCAACACTATAGGCGATGCCGAATTATACGGCACAACACAAACTCGCCTATGACCATATCTGGATCAAAACAACATGACAAATCACAACTCAGTCCACACACATCAACATAACTCACACACTCATATCAACATAGTTCAAACATCAAACTCGGGCAATTAATAACCTGTTTCTGCTAATCCGAAAGTCTGTGGTAGCACATTCCACAAAATCCGAATCAAATGTTAAATCAAACTCAAACCAAACTCTCTCCAGCACAATGGAGTACAACATCATTCCTCAAAACGACATCAAGCAACGTCAATATCACAGTGGTCAACACACTGGTACCGCAACCAATCTCGAACAAGTGAAACTGCTGGTCCCAAATCCTCAGGAACTGCAATACCGAGGTCCACAATATGCCCTCCAAGGTCTGAATAGTCCTCAAAGATCGCTCACCAATCTGAGGATAAGAACCGGTACTAACTCGTAATCTGGTCCCCAATGCTCGCTGCAACGCTTGCCAACACTCTGTTGTAGCTGATTACCTAGTTCAGCAATCTGGGACACAGGCGCACCACGTAAATGGACAATCTCCGCCAAACACAACTATGCCAGCCTGCCACTGAAATCATTTCCCGAAAGTACAAGGAAACGTACTAAGTTCATCAAATGGTCCACAATGGCCTGACAACTGGTATTACAAACCGAAGTGCGTACTAGCACATAAGATCACAGCGACAAACTCCAACTACTAATCGAAAATGTCCAATGGCTGTAACTCTCCAGCAATTCTCTGCCTCGCTGCCATCATCCGTCGACAAATGTGGTATCTGCACACACAAGCTGTTACATTGCTCTTCATGTTGCGTCACGAGTAGTAAACTCAAAGTATCAGACACATCTCCGCACCACTAGCGCCAAATGCAGGCAAAACAGTGAGCTTCAACATCATCACACTCGAACTCAGCTCTCATAGCTCGCAACTCGGCTAACATGGAAACTCGAGCCACACTCATATAAAACACTAAAGCTCCCGACTCTCGACTGAATGCATCAGCAACGACATCCCAGAAGGATAGTCAAAGTACAACCTCTAACCTTTCCCGAACAAGCTCAAAGGTGCAGCCATAGTCGTTAGTCAACCACATCCATCTACACTGCCTCAAGCCCAAATCTGGCCGAAAATGCAAGTGGATGAAACTCAAGTGATCAGTGTACGTCCTACACCGCGCTGCACGCCATAGCAGTAGTGTCTCCAACTCTCTGATGCTAACATAAAACAACTACCCCAAATCATACACAGGATATGCAACCACATAAGGTTTCCACTGCCTGAAATCATGAGCCATCGCTCTGCTACACAACATCAAAACATAACAAAATCCAAACCTCGATGCATCGCCATAACCTACGAACTCATCGCGGTCGTCTGGTAAGATCAAAACCAAAGCAACGGTCAACCATCCTTCAAGAGTAAATAACTCTTCTCGCGTGCATCGAACCACTCGAACTTGACGCCTTCTTCGTCAATCCGGAAAGTAGAGTGGCAATCCGGGAAAATCCTGCACAAGTCGTCGATAAAAGCCTGCCAAACCCAAGAGACCCCTGATCTCCGGTATAATGGTAGAACAATCCCCAAATCCACACGACTTCTAACTAGTCAGGATCCACGCCAACTCCTTCGGATAACATCACACAGCCCAAAATCTTCACGTTAATCGATCAAAATTCACACTGGCTGAACTTCGCAAACAGCTGATCATCTCGCGAATTCTGCAAAACCGTTCGCAATTGCTTCAGGTACTGGTCCACATTCCCGGAATACATCAGGACGTTGCCAATGAACATGACCGCAACTCGTCCAGAAACCGTCTGAACACCTGGTCTATCAAGTCCGTAAAAACTACGGGGTATTGGTCAACCAATGACGTGACCAAGAACTCCTGATGCCCGCACCATGATCTGAAAACTATCCAAACCACATCGGACACATCAATCCTCAACTGATGGTATCCGGACCCGAAATCAATCTTCAAAAAGAGTGAAGCTCCCTTGAGCTGAACAAATCACTCGTTAATCCGAAGCGGAGGATACTCACTCTCCTCT
Source organism: Geum urbanum (assembly GCA_946800695.1). Taxonomy (NCBI): domain Eukaryota; kingdom Viridiplantae; phylum Streptophyta; class Magnoliopsida; order Rosales; family Rosaceae; genus Geum; species Geum urbanum. The sequence goes on from OX327006.1 coordinate 9,984,542, forward strand.
GAAGCGAATCAGGCTTCGATAGTCAATACACCACTTCATCGAACCATCCAACATCCGTGCAAACATTGCAAAAGCACACCACGCAAATACGCGGGGTCACATGAAATCTCCTGAAACCTCCTCCAGCAATTCCTAGAGTCGAAACTGTAGCTCCATCAGCTCTGCTGGCTCCGAACGACAAGATGCCGGTAAAATGAGTCCAGCGCCCGGTACAAGCTCAATGGTGTAGTCAATCTCCTGAACTGGAGGAACGCCTGGTAACTCCTCCGGAATACACCTGGAAACTCGGGAACTGCCTCAATGTCACCAATGTCGGGCACAGCAACCGAAGTATCCACATCATACGCTAAGCAGGCAACACAATCCATCTCCATCATCCGCTCGACCATCACCGCGAAACAATATCTTGGGGAAACCTGGTCGCCGAAACACAACCACCTTCTCGAGACACTCGAACACAGCCAAATGCGTCGTCAGTAAGTCCATACTCACAATCACACCAAAACCACGATGTCCAGCTATAACAGATCCGCGGCTAACACATAACCTCCAACAAGGATCTCGCAACCTCCGGATGGATACAACACTCTCCAAAACCTCGGAAGTGGAGATGCAGGTACAATAACCATGGATATCAAACAACAGTAACCTCGGAGAAAATTTTGTCCTCAAACAAGGTCGTGGCACAAACTCCAACATGCTCAACTAGCCGCCCATATCAAACGCGACTTGCTGAATAACTCATCTAAATGCTACATTGGTCAAACTTCAGGAACAACATGAGGATCTCCTCGTGAACTCTGAGCTGTCGAACTGCTAACACAGCTGGCTGAGGGCACTCCCTCGTAACGTGACCCTCCTGGCCACCACAATAGTGACTGAGAGTGCTCCACGAACACAAGTCACCGCAACACCTGCTGCGAGATAGGATCACCAACAATCGCCCAAACTCATACCACAGGAGCAAGTCCGCTACACTGTGATCTCCGCCATCGTCAAACGGATCCTCTGCTTGACCTGATGACCCTCAACATAATCAAAAAGGCCATAGCCTGATGAAGTCAGTGAACCCGAGGTGTCGGAACTCAACCTCATCAAAATCTCGACAAAGTCCATTTTCCTCAAACCATCACATTGAAAACCATGCATGTCTCTCCTTCTCAATAGCCTCGCCACTGAGTGCAGCACACTAAGCTCCTCACGGTTGTCTCGAGGCATAATAGTCAAAGTCCCCCTGATGCTCAGGCTCAAACTCATCTCGAACCTCATGCATTGCTTCCTCTGAAGCCACACAACACGTGCAAAAAGGGACAAGCATGTGAACAATACATCTCTGCTTCAGGTGGGTAAACACTCCACAATCGAATGCTGGGTAGCCTCATAAAACCATTATCGTATAAACAACACCCTGAATGTAGGCCATGGAGTTGCAACAGGAACTCACACAATATCAGCCCACCAAATACAACAATCTGACTCAGGCAAAACATCAACTGCCACAATTCTCAGCTCTGAGGCAACATGCAGACGCTCATACACACAATCAGGCAAACCGTGCCACACAATTCTCTGAATTCAGAATACTCATCCAAATCCACAGTTCTCTGGCAACTCACGCGTCGAATGATCCTCAATAGGATCCACAACCGTACCGACACGGAAAGCACGTCAAGGAGGCATCCTAATGAATAAAACATCGTTCACAACAAGTGGAACGTAATCATGGAACTTCAAATATTTGAAAATATACAACACCCGGAATATTGATGAGTTTCCGCCGGCCAGTCGGGTCACCATTCCAGACATGCTGTACATTCTCAAATATTCTTAGTAAACACGACTACAGAAGTCTACAGAACATATAACCTAATGCTCTGATACCAAGCTGAAAGGACCCAATCCCGATTTAGCTCCCTAAACCGGAATCAAACCCTTTCGAAAACACGAACCAACAAAAACCATAGAAATTTCGGCAGAGTTTCGTTACTAACGTGGAATTACCATTACCTGCACGCGGAAAACACACTTCATCATATGCCACAAAAATCAAACCGTTGACACTAATCCCATCCGGATTTCTCAATATATCAACAGTAAAGTAAATTAATAAATATATCTGTACTTTACTGAAATCCGGAGTAAAATCGTATAATATATATAACAGAATACTCAGAGAGACCTCTAATGTATAATCATATACGTATACCACAGTAGGTAGAACAACAAACCTACTGGAAGAAACAAGGTAGCTCGAGCACTATGCCTCCGACCACGACGTGCGACACCAGAATCCGAACTGCAAACTGGGCACGAAAACCGAAAAACCCAGGGGAAAGACATGCAAATCGTTAGAGTGAGTGGACGAAAATAAATGTCTTTCACCAAGTAATATACGTTATAAAAACATATGCGAGTCCAAATAGATAAATATAATAAAATACGTGAGGTAAACTCATACTCCTCCAGCGTACAGAGCATGCAAGTAAAAATCCTACGGGGTCACTCATGGACACGTCCGTGCTAGTACAGTCCGAATCACGGGATCCCAGACCCACACGTGATTCGAGCCAGAAAGGCCTCAGGTCAGGATATCTGTTTCCACCCGGAATTACATCGGCACAAGGTACAGTTTCCCCCTGGTAGGCACCCTCAGGTATCAGCCGGGATGCGTGTGTATCGATACAACAACATAAACTACGACTGTACTCTGTGAAAACCAAATCATAAATATTTCGATGCAAATGCAATAAACAGCATATAAATGCATATACGTAATGTATAATAATATAAGCATAATCGTCTAACACATGCTCGTATAAATCGTAATCTCGTATGCATGCTCAAGTTCGAAAATCGTATAAAAAGACTCGCAATCAATCCGTGAAAAGAAATTGTCCACTCACAGACTAGCGTAGCGCAGTTCGCGTTAACCCGTGATCCGGCGGAAAATCCCTCGCCAAACGAACGATCACGAACACCTCGCTGTAAGTTCGGATGCTCAATTCGAAAAACGAACCTCCCCACTGCGATCGGGGCGCGATTTCGAGTAAAATGACATGCAACTTGTCGAAAACTCCAAAAAGTCAAAGTTTGACCGTTGACCGCCGCCGCCGCCGGCGGCGCCACCAACTTGAACTTTTCCCAGCGGAGCGGTCCCTATTCCATGCAAAATCACCCACTGAGCAACTTTGTCAAATGGTTAGAATCATGGTGAGGAGAGCTTCAAAGCCCACTACTTGATTAAGCTCAATATGGCCGAAATCATAACCACCCAAAACCCCAAAATTTCCAAACTTTCACCCAAAATTTCTCCCTCCACCGTTCACCTCGCCGTGAACGGTGGCCGGCACCACCACGAGGGAACCACGCCGAGCAGAACCATCCCACGAGCCCTAGGGTGGCCGGAAACGCATCGCCGCCGTGGAGCTCACCGAGCACGTCGCACCTTACCTTCACCACCGAGTTGACTCGGTCAACTTGGTCAACCCAATAAATGAGGATGTTGACTTTCCAAAACAGGAAACCCCCTATTTATAGCCTTCCCAAAATGGAAACTTCGTAATTATCTTTTTGACAAACTTTGAATACCCGTAACTTTCTCGTCGTAATTCCGATTCCGATAATTCTCGCGGCAACAAACTCGACTCGACGTATTCTTCAATTATCACCCGAAGTCAAACATATCGACAAACCCGATAAAAATTCAACTGTTCAAACCAACACATATTTAAACCGACTAAATAATCAACAATCGGAAATATTCACAACTTAATCTTCGTAACTCGGAATAATGCTCCGGAAGTTCCCACTAGCTCGAAATTAAATTCTCAACAACTTCCATGAAGAAGCCGAAACAAAATTCTTGTCCGGTAATTTAGTCGCTAAGAGCACCACCATTTAAATCTGATTATGTCGAAACTTCAAATATTCATAATTTATTCCTCGGTTGTCCAAATAACGATTCAGAACTTCCCACGAACTCGAAATCACACGTACAACGACTCTCGAGAAGAGACCCAGCTCCAATTCTCGGCCAATAATTTAGTCGTTAACAAATCTGGCGATTCAAACTCTGTTGTAACTCTGCGACTACGCGCAAGCTCGTAGATCAAGCTGATTCCACTGCTGATTCTGTTCTTGGTCGTCACACATTACCTATATTCTCACTTTTTTGTATAGATATAAAAGATGAAAATGTGAAATTTAGGGAATCCCTAAAATAGATAATGATATAGCAAATCTACTGGAGCTAAAATTTGATAAGAATCCTTATATTATTAGAAAAATTCACATTTAAGGAATCTGATAGAGTTTCTCTTACATTTATGCGTCATAGTACAAAACTAACTATGTTGGCCTTTTCCACTCATCGATTCTAGACCGAATATAAAGAAGATGTTGGTCATCCATTTCACGACTAGTTTTGATTGAAAATTTTGGCTTTCGTGTATGCACTAGCTAGGGAAGTAGGGATTGCCCGTTGTTGATCAAGATCGAAGCACTTGGTCAAAACATTATAGACTCTCGTCGGTGACGATCAATTGCTGAGCCAGGATTAAATTGTTCTTTGGGCTAATTGTAACACGGCAATATTTTACATTTTTTTTTCTATATGATTTTGTTATTTCACCACGACGGTTGAATTTTATCATAGTAGGCCCAAAAAAATAACAGAATCTTACAAACACTATTCACTAAAATTCTACGGTTTAAAGTTTAATTAAACTTGAAAAGGCTACAAATAGAGCATAACAAAGAACAAAAATTGTAAAAAAAATCAAATGTTTTAGATAAGTATTGAAACAATAAGAAAGAACAAATAAGCGGTGGCTTAGAGGGTGCAAGTGTGACAAAGAGACAAGGAGCGACAGAATGAATGGATGGAAGAAAAAAGTTTTCACGTCAAATAACTCTTTACTTGAAATAGATTATTTTTTTACATTTCTAAAAATTTACCTTGGCCAATGGTTGGCTCCCCCAGTGATGACGATTGACGAGGACGTTGGAACTAAGATTGAGTAGAAACTTTCTAATTAGTGGAATTAGTACCAAGCTGTTAGACCAACAAATATTAGCAACCAATGTATAATTGTATATGTAGTGTAGCAGCACACAACTGCGCATTATCCTTGACAACATTTCAATCACGTACCCTAGTCCATATAAACAGTATATGATGGGAGAAATTTTAATGGTGAATTGGTGTCAGGGCGGCCTTGAGTCAACAGAGGTCCTGTTCGATCTTAGAAGTGTGGCCTTTATTTTTTTTTTATTATCACGACTTCAAAAAAAAGTATAATTTATGTCTTTGATCATCAAAATCTAAATATAGATAGTTGATAAACAATATCATTAAACTATAAAAGAATGATTCATAAACTACATAGTGGTATTATTGATCAATCATAACAAGAATGACAACGAAAAATATGAATGAACCATTGAAATGAAAAACATCTTTGGAAAAAAACATCAACCTAGTGTGATAACCTTTCAGGAGACTTGATAAAGAATTTTTTTTTTCTAATCGTTGATTGTATATCAATGAATGAGATTGATTCTTGAGAAGAGGAAGTAGAAGAGACTTTTTGCTTAGTATATCAAATAACAGAGGCAAGTATAAGAGAAGTCGCACAAAAAAAAATGTTGGATAAAAAGAAACAAAAAGGAAAGAAATTTGCAGGGAAAAAATAAAAGAAAAAGGTAAAAAATGAAAGAAATTCGTTGAAGAAGAAAAAATGTTCGAAAAAAAAAAGGAAAGAAATTCGTTGGAAAAAAAATAAAAGAAATTCGTTGAAGCAGAAAACAAAAAAGTACCAGGTAGGGTATGAACTTGGGGCCTACAACTCTAAAGCCTTGACCAACTGCACTGCATTTCCATTTAGTTACTCCAGACATTTTTTTCTTCTTTTATCTAATACCCCAGTAATATAAAAGAAAATTAAAACCCCCAAAAATCGGAGGTTCTGTACCGCACGACCGCCACGAGCGTGGGGCGCCCCTGATTGGTGCCTAACACTGGTGTGCATCGACTAATCTGCCTCTAAATATAGTCTAGATGTCAAAGAAGAAACGTTGTCCTTTTTGTTCAAGCTTCAAACAAATGAGACTTAATATTAAAGTAGTTGGGTTGTCACGCTTATACCAAACTTAAAAATATAGGAACAGCATCATTTCGCATTATCTTTGGATTATATAGCTAACGAAGTTGACTCAGTTTCTTGTTTCTTTCCCTTTTAGAATGAGGAACTTTCATGGAGTTTTGGACCGACACAGCCGAGGAAAAGATGTTTTTACCGTAAAAATTTGATTTAAGAATATTTTATAAATTAATAATTTTTAATGATAAAAAATTTGATCCAAACTTGGGACCAGTTTTAAATAAAAATAACTTCTACATTGTGATAAATTATAAAAAAAATTGGTCCCATATATAGAAAAGTTACATCTATATAGTAATAATTGTCAATAATAATAATATTTATAGATACTAGTTTGAGACAATGATTTATACTTAATTGTTGCAATCACGTATTTGAGTTTGCGGGTCTGTAATAACTTGTTGGCATATTCATCATGTTGTTGAAGCCAAAATGTTTCCAACTTCTCTTGCATGTCGATGATTTCTTAAGTTGAAACATTTGGTAGTTCTACATTCTCGTCCTCCGAATTATCGTATTTGAATTTTCGCAGCGACATGTTTGATTTGAAATGACTTAAGTACTTTAATTGAGTTTAATTAACTAACACAATTTATTTATAGAAAAAAAAATATTGTAGAACATTAAGAAATATAATGTCAATAAAAAAATTCAAATAAACTAGTTTTCCTTATTAATCATATAAATTTCTCATTTAAATTATAAATATATTACTTTCTTAATATTTGTGAACTAATTTATAGATCAACATCTACTTAAGAATAATCTCTATATAAGAATAAGTTTCAGTGAACCCAACATTACGAAGATAAATATTGTATAAATCTTGACTTTAGCACACCGTCAATCTCGTCTACGAGTAGTCGAGTACCTACAACCTTATTTTTTACAATGTACATACTTAATATATCTGACAATTTCTCTGGACTTCACAAAGCATTACTATTATATGATCGACGACAGCAACATGAACAATTAATCCCGGACTGTAGCTTGTAGCTTCTTTCTTTCTTCAACTATTTTTTTATTTCCTTCAACTAACTCATTGCTTATATCGATCATTTCATGCACTATAAGAAATACACATTTAGGAGATAAAAAATTTAAAATTTCGTCGTTTAAATGAGACTTAACCGACGAAATATTGTTTTGTCCCTCCAAAAATATTTTTTGGCGGCTAAATACCACTTACGCAACGAAACAAAATCTTCGTTGCCTAAGAAATTACTTAGACAATAGATCTCATAAGTTGTCACCTACGTGTGTACTTAGATGAAGATAATTATTTTATTGTCGCCTAAGATGCACACTAAGACGACGTATACTTATTTTCGTCGGCTAAGTATGACACACTTAGACGACGAAACGTGTGTCGTCGTCTAAGTGATCACTTTTCGCCGTCTAAGTGATCACTAAGATGATGAATTTTTTAAATCATCGCCTTAGATTAAATAACTTAGACGAAGAAATACAATTCACACTTAAAACGATGACATACGTGATTCGTCGCCTGCGAGCTCACTTAGGCGACGAACCTGTTTCCATCGCCTAAGTGTAAATCTAGGGGACGAAAATTTACTTAGGCAAAGAATAATTTCTTGGGGCTATAATGATTATAGAGTAAGGGGTTATGAAGTAGGAGTTTCTTGGGATGACGTGCCCGAAATTCATGTTGAAGAGAGAGGAGTTTCAAGGCAAGTGTAACTTTTGTGGGATCAGTTGAAAGCACAAGCCAAAGAGGCACAAGAGAGGGAAGCACGTATGATGCAAGAATTTCAGAGTAAAATGGCAAAACACAGTAAAAGGATGGGAGGTTTGAATTGAGGGTCACAGAATTTGCCTTCAAAAAAATGAAAAAAATGATGAAGGAACGTGGAATACCCACTGATACACAAGACAATTCAATGCAAACAATATTTCAGTTTCCACATGACATGTCTCAAATGCGAATGACCTTGGAAATGAAGATGTCTACCCTCCTATATTGCATGTTGAATGCTCTTATACGCAAATGGATTGATTTGGTAAGTATACAATATATTGCTCTGATCTTTATAAAACATAGTTAGTGTTGTAGAATGATAATCTTTAATACTGATCAATATGTATCTTTGTCTTGTAGGAATCATGTAACAAGAAGAGTGCAACATAATGGTTAATGTGGATGATATCTGGAGTGTTTTGATCATGCTAATAGAACATTAAGATTTGATCTATGTTATTTTGGATTTAGTACTTTTCATCTGGTTTGTATCAAACCAGCAACATACATGTTGATGCTTTTATGTAGTTTTGAGATATACCTTAATTTGAATGTTGGTTTTGGATTAGTTCTATGCTTCTTTAGATTTTGCATATCGATTTGGATCAAATTAGAATTTCAGGTTAATATAATATTAAATTAATTTTTTTAATTACTATTGTAATTTTTTTAAAATTATAAAATTCAAAGGGCACTGATTTGATAACGGTATCCCTTGAATAGATAATGCAAGATATTATCATTTATATTTGAAAAATAATTACAATAAATAGAAATATATATTAAATAAAAGTAATTCGGTTTATGAAAAAATATTAAATATAAATATTAAAAAAATGAGAGAGAGAAAAATATTATTTAAAATAGAATTTAGATATCAATAAAAAAGAAGGTACTGAAACTATAAGCGTATCCTTTAGTTACTAGAGTCTGCAATACATGATACATTTTTCAAATTCGTGGCTGCACTGTACCCAAAAAATTTTAGATACCCATATTAGTATTTTTAATAGCATAAGATACAGATTACTATAAGTATTATATAATCCCTTTTCTAGTAGTGCAATTATACTCTCATGTGCATTTCGAAATGATACATGCACTCTCAAAACTATCAATATGATACATGCACTCTCAAAACTCTATGAATGTGATACCTCCATTAAAAAAATTGTCAGAACTCCGTCTCGTTGATGACGTGGCTTAGTCGTTGATTTAAATTTAAGGGTATATTGGTCATTTTTCATCCACATCTATTTTATTCTCTCAATCGTTAATCTTGGATAAAAAATGACCTTACGATAAACCCAGGAAATCAGAACGCACAAACTCTCTCATCTTATTTTCTTCATGATTCTTCCTTCAGTGGTTGAGCAAAAGTCACTGGAAGAGATCTGTGCTCAACCATTTGAGCATCCCCACAGCTTGCTTCACTCATCCTGAGATCAGTATGGTGGGATTAACCTAGATAATTATTTTTTGTAGTATGGTGGTACCTCAGCTGTTTATTGGGCGACGCCAGAGAAAACGAATTGAGCTTCAGTGGACTCGGCGACGGCCATTCGAAGGAGTCAGGTTGGACTAGGGTGGGGGATTTCCAACGAAGGTTCGGGTCAGTTAGCAATGAGGAGGGATTCTTGTTGTTGTGGTTGATGGGGGGTTCCATTTCATCTCTGGTCTTCCTCTTGGATGGGGGCGGGTTCGGGAACTACGGGTCAGGTCGTCGTGAATAGTGTGTAATGGAGGCCTGGGTCATATTGTGAGATTGGGATTTGTGCGATTAAGAGGGTCTTAGTGTTGCAGCGATACATGTAACAGTACCAGCAACCTCAGTGATGTTGCCTCGTTGTTCGGAGCTCTGAAGTTCATTGTAGTTGTTAATATGATTACATTGTAAGGCTTCATCCTCGCGGAAAAGGTCTCGGTTCGGTTCCACAGTCGACGTCGAGGCCGAGACGAAGGACGGTTATGGCGGCCTTGGTGATTTGGAAGAGATGTGGAACCGGGAGGTCGAGCTCGGGTTTGTAAGTTATGAAGTTAAGGGAAGGGGTTGAGGGCTTAGCGGAGTTCTGGCGAAGCAATGACGGCAGGGGAGATGGTGACAGCTGCGGAGATGGTGGCAGCTGCTGAGATGAGGGCTCGACGGCGGTGATGACGAAATCGGAGGGAGAACCAAAGGGAGGGGTTGAGAATCAGAGAGACACATGAAAAGTCTGAGTGTGTGAGAGAGAGGATGGACATTATTGTCATTTTAAGCTATTTTTTTATTAAAAAAAACAACGTCATCAAATAGACGGTGGAATGACGAAAAAATGAACGAAAGTATCACATTCATAGAGTTTTTGAGAGTGCAGGTACCATATTGATAGTTTTGAGAGTTCATGTACAATTTTGACATGCCCGTGAGAGTTCAAGTACCTCTCATGCATTTTTTTCAAAAAAAAAAATCACGCCATTAAATAGATGGTTGAATGACGAGAAAATGAACAGAAATATTACATTCATAAAATTTTGAGAGTACAAGTACTATAGTGATAGTTTTAAGAATTCATGTACAATTTTGACATGTCATAAAAATTCAAGTATCTCTCCTACATTTTTTTTCTATTATTTATTTAGCATATGCAATATAAAATGTAAAAAAGGCAAATGGGCGATCCGCCTCTTCTTTCTTGTTTCTTAATAGAGAGCTAGCTAGCCAGCTCAAACGGCTCGGTCTATCCAGCCGGCTCGCCAAAATCCCCCCAACGCATAAAACCAGTGGCAGGCGCCACTTGGCAAACATTCCCTGCGAAGGGCACACGCGGAGCTGGGTCCCACGATGAGATTTTTGGGACAAAATATAGGGACAAGTGGACTCCCGATCCGATCACAGCTAAGATTTGCTGGGGCACGGAACATGTGACCAGACCTCTCCTCCTTAAAGGCAAGATCATCCAAGAAAGTCAATACATCACACGGCCAAGAATGAATCTGGGTTCCTAATGACAAAGCGAGATGACGTAATGCATACCGACGATACTACGACACGGAGCATGGCAATTGGCTAATTGGAGAAAATGAAAAACTGAAATGATAATTGACGAATATTTTTAGAGAAATATATATAATAAAAAAAATTACCTTAAGGACTTGAATTCTTGCAGGCATATAAGTATAGTATTCGAACTTTCAAAATTATCAATGTGATACTTGCACTGTCAAAACACTATCAATGTGGTACTTCCGTCCAGTTTTTCGTTAACGACCCGACTATTTGATGACGTGGATTTTTTAGTGACAAAAAAATTGAGAAATGACCTAACTACCCTTATTGTTGTACTAATCCCTAATTCTCTTTATAGTGATTTTCACACCTCGGCGTGACTTCAAAGCCGCTGCGCCTCGATTGCACTGATCCGACCAATCGTTGTTCCTCCCAGACATTGACAACTCCGCTCGCACCACCGAGACTCGTCCAAACTAATTTGGACACCCATTGTCGGCCTACAACCATCGAGTTTCTGGCTTTCTTCCTTATTCTGCACAACACCACCTAACCAGCACCAACACGTCGTCGTGACGCCTTCTATGCCCGACAAGCTTAGCCGGTCTTCATTGCTGGTTGATTCCCCTCACAACTCCGTGGTCTTTAACATGCAGCCGATCAGGTGCCTAGGTTGCGCGCCTTCAGCGTTGTTTGACGCAATTGCCTGCCTGACAAGCTTAGCCGGCCTTCATTGCTGGTCGATTCCCCTCACGACTATGGAAACTTTAAACCCATAAATGGACTTGACTACATCAACACCCGAATCCGACTCTAAATCCAATCCCCTAACCTCCTCTGATCCCCTAACCTCCCAGTTTTCCTCCCTCAACGACCTCGCCCACGAGCTCACCTCCCTCCAAGACCTTGTCACTTGTGGCTCCTGACGCTCCTTCCTCGACAAGGTTGCCCAGGCCTGAGCCCAAGCCCAACTCGACAAGCCCCACGAACATCTCCTCTACTTCACCTACAACGTCCTCGCCCTCACTAAACTATGTCGTTTCACCGAGCCGACACCGAGATTGACTTTGGAGTTCGAACTCTAACTCTCTCCAACTATTTGATTTTTTATTAATACATCTAAAAATAAAGAAACATTATGTGAACAGGAATGCCCGATATACCCTTAGATTCAAATTAACGCCTAGGCCACGTCATCAACGGGACGGAGATATGACATTTTTTTTTTTACGAAAGTACCACATTGATAGTGTTTTGAGAGTGCAAGTACTATATTGATAGTTTTGAGAGTTCAAATACTAAACTTATATACCCACGAGAGTTCAAGTACTTCAAGTAATTTTTTTTTCATATATATATATATATCTTGTGGTGTAGCTATATTCATGATCGATTAAATGAATTTATGAAAGAAAGAAATATATCTTTGCCCTTTGAGAGAGAAAGCTGATGCAAATTTCAGCATATATACACATTTGTGTAGTTCTCAGTGTACTTCAAATATTTGAGTATTTGTTTATGAAACTTTGTGGCATAAAATTGATAAAAATAAGTCAATAGGGTTTCACGGGAAGAAAGAGATCGAGGATGGATGGTTAAGGGTTCTTCCCCATAATGCATGCAACTAGCTGTGGAGCCGAGAATTATATTTTGCTTTTTGAAGATGGCTGTCCATATATATCATTCATGAATTCGGAGTGGGTTTCATATGATAAAGGAATCAATATTAATGGATTTAATGGTGATGGTAATGTTTATGCACCCGGGGAAAGATGCATGAATATTGTAGTACGTGTAGTTACTAGCTAGCTAACCTCTCTTTTCCGGCCAGGACGAAAATGAGTTGATCTTGACATATGCAAGTATGCATGTTAACATGTGTCATGTGTGTACGTGCTTATGATCGATGTTAACTTGTGAAAGACTATATTTACTTATTTAGTATCACTTTTGTATATTGACATTATCTAATATACGTACTATAATTGGTATATAGGGTTGGTAAATACATATGCATGCATGTGAAGAATTAATCAAATGAAAATTACATGTTTTAATCGATATATAGTCTTCTCGAGTCCTGTTATGGTGGTCAGTGAATTTTGTAGTCAATTTTCGTTAGATCTAGACAATTGGATGCATCTCATTTGTTGGATGTAATTCTAAACAACGGTAGGTAATTAAAAAAATAGTTGGAAAATAATTTAATATCATTTGTTGGATGCAAATCTAACAATAATTGACCACGGCTGACCACCAGAACATAACTATTTTTTTCAAAGGCGATTAATATATTCTTGACGTTACAATATTTATCTATATTAGTAATACCTACCTAGCTAGTTTTCTGTGATATTTTTAATTTTTATAAATTTAGTTAATATTGCAATAGTTTTTTTTTCGTCTTCTCTCCGTCGATGAGTTCCGCATTGAAGATATGGATGAGTTTGAGTATTTAGCTTTAGGATGGTTGGATACAATTGTGACAAGTTTGATCGATGATGATATCGTTGTTGAGACACTACAAGAAAAGTCGTCTTTTACGGTACAAAATTTATGACACACTTTGATCTATGTCATAATTCATATATATTTACGATGCATTTTAAGTGCATACAGTAAAAGATATATTAATTACAACACACATTGAGCGCATGTCGTGAATGACTATCCTCTTTTATAGCACACATTCAAAACACGCTATAAATGTTCATATTTAAGACACTCATCAAAAACACGTTGTGAATGACTATACTCTTTATGACACACATTTAATATGGGATGACTATACTTATGACATACATGAAAAGTACGCCGTAAATGCCTATTCTCTTTTACAACACACATTTAAAATACGTCGTAAATAATTTATTTTAAATAAAAAACTATTTATGATGCACTTTGAATATATGTTGTAAATAAAATTCTAATTTTGTTATAAACTAATCAACTCACACATGATATGCATGTGTAATAATTTTATTTTTTATTAGAGTGAGAATTGAAAAAAAATAACAAAACTGGCTGGAAGTTACAGCAGACGGGCTGGGCTGCATGTGGATAAGACAGGGAAGTTATGCAGTTTTTTGTAATTTTTACCTTCTTTTTTTATTTTATATTTTGTCATATACAATTTTGACTATAACTAACAAACTATAAATATAATTTTTTTAATTAATAAAGGGTATAAGAGCATCTCCAACAGATACTTTAAACTTGAAATGAACTCTAATTTAGAGTAAAAACACCATATTTTTGCTCCAACAGATACTCTAAACCATTCTCGCTCTATAATAGAGAAAATAGGTGGAGAGAGAAACAAAATTCATATCTATAGAAAAACCAAAAACTCTAAAACTATCAAAACTCTTTAAACTTTAATGCTTAGCTAGCATTCAAAATTCAAAATTTTCTCTCTTCTTGATCATTCTCTCTTCATTGAAAACACCAATAAACATATCTTTAAATTAAAATCTGGATTGATTCATTAAATTGTGAATAAAATATTAAATTATAGAGAATGAGATAGAAAATTTGTTGGAGTTAAGGGCTAATTTTTATAAAGATTTTCGATTTTGCTACTCTATTATAGAGAAATTTTACATAAGTTGTTGGAGATGCTCTAACAGTAAAAAATTTATTTTAGTTGATAACAGAGATATTTTAATATATAGTATAGATAATGTCATTTTTTTTTGGGTTACAAACGGGGTCAACAAACATAAAACAACAAAAACCAACAATCAAGTAACAGTAGTAGTTCTAGAGGCTCTAGGAAAAGATATTCCAGCAAGATCGATCATCAAAGAATGCCTTCATGACATGAATAAGAGGCTCAATAAAGGAGAGAAGCCAAGCTCATGAATCACACTCTCCTTAGGATTCGCCAACGGATATCTCCATGGCTTCATACCATTGCTTCTTGGAGAAATGAGTTTGCTGAGTTCTCGTGTACGTGAATTTCTAGGAAAGCTAATTGCGTTGCAGATGCAAACGCAAAGTTAGGCAAATTGAGATTGAGCCCTTGTGTTTGGGTCGATAGACCCCTAATCTCTTTGGTGAACGTTCTTACTAATGATGGCCTACCTTGTCTCCATTGAGCTTAGCTTTGGAGTTTTTGCTCTCAGAGTTGTTTGAGCTTCCACTGGTGTGTTATTCACATGAATGTTCTTATTACTTGTATTGCTCTTTTATGTATTTTGTTCCTTTTGTTTAATCAAAAGTCCTTTTCGATCAAAAAAAAGTGTCACACTCTCCTTAGCCATAACATCAACTACCATATTCTCTTCACAAAATATATTTTGAATAGTGCATTCACCAAACTACCTCATTATCCCATGGCAACCAGATATAATAGAACCAAGAGGATGTCTTTCCACATCAGAGCTAAGTAAGTGAACTAAGATGGCAGAGTCGGATTCAACTTCAAGTTTCTCACAACCAAATCTTTGGGCCTTCTGAAGGCCAAAAAAGAGTCCTCGTGCCTCGGCTTGTAACACCTCTCTATTTGCCAGATTAGCTTGAAAACCAGCTAGCTAATTTCCAGAATGATCACGAAGAACACCACCAGCCCCAATGTGACCATCTCTATTCCTTGATCCATTTGCATTTAACTTTAACCAGCCAGCAATGTTTTTTTTTTTCCAGCTCAACATAGTAATACAGCAATCCCCATTTCTGATCATCAACCGCAATATGTAGTATAATTAGAGAAATAATGAAGGAAATAGGAGGATGAATAGCATAATAAGTCCAGCGAGAAGATAAAATTAGGGGACTGTGTATTAGTCTGGCATTGGTTGACAACTACAAAGTCACATTCTAGTTTGAATATGTTGTTTTTGTTTCCTTATTATTCATTATTACCTCATATCTCAGATCTTGTTACAAGTGTTCCTCCAACAATGAGCATTAGAAGGAAGATCATCAATGGGAGCATTATTGGTCAGGCACTATGACCTTGTATGTAGGATTATTACATATATAATTTTTATTTTATTTGTAAAATAGTATTTACGGTACACATCTAATGCATGCCGTAAATGACAAGTCTTTTACAACATGAATTCAAACCTTTTACGACATACATTTGCGTCATGTATGGACTCTTTTACGGCGTGTATTGGATGTGTACATGTGCCATAAATGCATTTGCTTTTTACGACATGCATTAAAGTCTTTTACGGTGTACATTTGTGCCATAAATGACACTCTTTTAAGGCGTACAAAAGACATGTCTTAAATAAGGGTGACCTTTTTACGACACAAAAATGTGTGTGTACATATACATTTGGAATGATAAATAAGAGAATAACACGTTCACTTATTTGGAATGATAAATAAGAGAATAATTATGAGATGACAAAATTCATGCGTTTTTAAGTATTTCACCTTCTAAACTTCGAAGTTATATTATATATTTTAGTTCATGACATCTATTGCCGCCTACAACTATAGTATTGAAATTAAATGAATTAGGAATGAGAATTTTTATATCGCAGATTTCGTCTTGTTTATTCGTGTTATGTATGCGGTAAAATTACTCATAAATAGACGGATAAATTTTATCTTAGTTTATTTTTATTTTCCTAAGTGCTAAAGTGCAAAACACATTGACATAAAAATCCCAACACGTGGTGGTAGCTGCACAATTTCAGATTTTTTCCCCGAATTTAGAAACAAAATAGAAGAGTTCCCAAGCTGCTGCTAAGCCAAGCCATCACCTAAATAGAAGAATGGGTTCCTTTTGGAAACCAAATCCAACGGTCACCTAAAAATAGATAATAGCAGACAACGCGAGAAGGCTTATCTCCTCCGCGAGTCCGAGTCTCTGTCTCGATGACTCGTCGACTGAGTAAAGAGAAGAGTTTAAAGAGAGAGCAGAGAACATAACCAATTAAACACCAGTAGTGTAGTTTCAAGTGAACAACGTTGGGCGGGACCAACACGCCATTAATGCACCCACCACCATCCTTAAGCTTCTCAGCCTTCCAATAACCCAACGCCAACCTATCTCTTTACGTATCGAACACAATCCAAAAGCTACGTACTTCTCCAAACACAAGTCAACTTGCTCAGCTCTCTCTGTTTTCAGCAGCCATTATTAGACAAGCCCAAAACCCACTTCACTCTCTCTCCCTGTCTCTTTGTTATTCGACCAGAAAAGAAAGAGGTCGGTTACTCGGTTGTCGATTTCTTTATATGTTTTGGTTCATGGTTTATTTTCTTTGGATTTAAAAATCAAGTGTCTTTGTTTCTTGAAAGGCTTATCTTTTGTGGATGATTCCCAACTCTTGCTTTAATTTGTTTATATGTTGGGTTTTGCTACAAAGGTTTGAGCTTTTGTTTTAGATCTGTCTTGGTTTTGAAACTTCCACTGTTCAATTTGTGAGTTAGTTTAGTAAGCTGAGGCAATCTATATATGATCTGCAGGCAGAGTGTTCAGAACAAAAGGTTGTTGGTTTTCTGTGTTCATGGGGGTCTGCTGGAGCGCCAAAATCAAAGGTGAGAGCCCGTTAAACACAGGTACAGACTTCACAGCTCTGATCATTATAGCTCATGCCATTAGTATAAATTGGTTTTTAAGATCTTTATGGGTTATGCTCTTAACATCTGAGAAAATTCTAGTTGAGCTTTGTTTTGGGAATTTTGGATTTTATCTAATTATGGGAAGTTCAGTTGTAATTGTAATTACTGGGCGGGGTGTGGTTTGTTTGCGAGTACTGTCCTGATCTCATTCCAACCTTGTTTTGGAAATTAGATTTCTTCACACTTTAATCATTTCGTTTCCAGATTTGCTTTCCTCTGTTCGTTCATGTAAATGATTTCCCAATTAAACCAATTAACTCTGGCTAGAAAAGATGGCAGTGATTTTCTTACTATATATGATACAGGGAATTTAGTTAAGCATGCATGAGTAATCTTATGTCGGTACATTTTTGGTGACTAAATATTCTCATGTAGTTTCGAAGTTTGTTAGTACTGATGGGAGTACAAGCAGCAAGGTCTCCGCATTTTCGGCACCCCCAATTCCTCGGACTGAGGGCGAGATCTTGCAGTCTTCCAATTTGAGGAGCTTCACTTTTGCTGACCTCAAGTTGGCCACCAGGAATTTCCGTCCTGATAGTGTGCTAGGAGAAGGCGGCTTTGGTTCTGTTTTTAAAGGGTGGATTGATGAAAATTCATTCACTGCTGCAAAGCCTGGGACTGGCATAGTTTTGGCTGTGAAGCGACTTAACCAAGAGAGTTTCCAGGGTCACAGGGAGTGGCTGGTGAGTTTCTTTTCTCGCTGAAGATATGGGTGTTGTCTTGATTGTTTGATCTTTGTTTTTATGGAAACCTCTTAGATAGTTGGTTAAGGTAAGCGTGGTAGGCACTAGTGTTTATGGTCAAATGTCAACAACATCTTCTAGGATGGTACTTGCATCTTGGCAATTACTACTGACAAATCATCTTTGGCCCCCTCTTTATATGTTCCTACTCTTATGCTAAAGATTGACATATGGCATGGCTTTCTTGTGTTTCATAGGCAGAAGTGAATTATTTGGGGCAGTTCTATCATCCTAATCTTGTGAAACTAATTGGCTATTGCTTGGAAGATGAGCAGCGCCTTTTGGTATATGAGTTCATGCCTCGAGGCAGCCTGGAAAATCATTTGTTCAGGAGTAAGTTTTTAATTGATGTCTATGGATACTTTAAAAGCAGAATGGCTTTGATTATAATTGTAAACTATGTACCAGGAGGATCTTACTTTCAACCTCTTTCTTGGACCCTTCGGATGAAGGTTGCTCTTGGTGCTGCCAAGGGGCTTGCCTTCTTGCATAGTGCTGAAACAAGGGTGATATACCGAGACTTTAAGACATCAAATATCCTGCTTGATTCGGTATGAGACTACTGAAGTTGTTATTTACATTAGTCAAGGATTGAGGGGACCATTTGACTTCACTGTTGGCTATTCTGAGAAATCCCTTTTGTGATATAATTCAGAACTACAATGCAAAGCTGTCTGATTTTGGCTTGGCCAAGGATGGACCAACAGGTGATAAAAGCCATGTCTCGACTAGGGTGATGGGGACCTATGGATATGCAGCACCAGAATATCTAGCCACAGGTATGATTTGTATAATTTTGATTTCAAGTACTCATGCTGATGATGAAGCACTAGTTATCTTTTCCACATTTCCTTCCAGTTGCTATTGACCATTCAACTTAAGAGTCCGACCTTTTACTTTGGTTCTATAATCTTGATTGCCATGTCTTCTGACGGCTCCACTTTTCACTCTTTCAAGGTCATCTTACTGCCAAGAGTGATATATATAGTTTTGGAGTCGTCTTGTTGGAAATGCTATCTGGTCGGAGAGCAGTTGACAAGAATAGGCCATCTGGGGAGCACAATTTGGTTGAATGGGCTAAACCCTTCTTGGCAAACAAGCGCAAGATCTTTCGCATCATAGATAATCGTCTGGAAGGGCAGTACTCAATGGATGGAGCTTACAAGGCAGCTACCCTTGCCTTGCGATGCCTATCCACAGATTCAAAGCTCAGGCCAACCATGGATGAAGTTGTAAAAGCACTGGAGCAACTACAGGATTCTAATGTCACCACAAGCAATCAGACCCATGCACAGAGGATGCGCAGGCGAAGTGCTGATGATGCTAGAAAAGCAAGGCGTGCATGTACAGATGATATTAAGAAAGCAAGAAGTAGTCTTGCATATCCTCGGCCATCTGCTTCCCCGCTTTATGCCTAAGAATCTGAGTCAAAGCAAAACCTACAATATACCACTGTCCATGCAGTGAATGTATAGTTTATTCTGGCCAATGTATTCGACCCTTTCTTGACAATATACTACAGAGCCTGTAAAATGAGCCATGCCAATGTGTTCTAAATCAGCAAATTGTAACAGTAGCCTGAAAAAGTAGGAATGTAAATGCATGGGGTTGTATCTCGATAATTCTTATCTCATTTTTTAATTTCTCTGAGATTACCTTGTTTGGATATCTATCTAATCGGTACACTGCAAAATTGGAACTCTAAGATTCCAGTGCCGTGTGAACCGTTGTACTGTACATCTAGATGGACTTAAAAGTTAAAGTTGAATGGCTAATAACAGATTCCGGATCCAGGAGAACATAAGAATACAATGTAGTGAGTGCATAATCATCATCACCCCAAAGTTCCAGAAATGAATATAGACACCTATTTGGGCTCGTCATTTGTTAGTTCTTTGCAGTTTGTAAACCATATTTGACAAGACTGGTACACATTAAATACATGAGCGAGAATGATTTTTGCTTCATATTTTGTGTATTCAACGAAGGGAAGCATGCCTCCAAACTCCAAAGTGCAGCTTCCCAGTCCATAATTATTTAGAGTCATCAAATAAATAGAAAAACAGGAGAATAACCAGGTACCTCCATAACTTCTGAAGAATGTCAAGTACCGTCTTCAGTATGCATCCGTGTTCCATTAACTGGAAGGAACCAGTCACATGGATCTTCTCTACCATAAGCTCGCTGAAAGCTTTATCAACAAGCTCTTATCAACCAAACCAGTTTCTCCTAACTAACTTCGTAATGGATCTGATTCTAACGATCACAGTTGCTCTTGTATACAACACCCTCTTCAGATATCATTTCTTTGTTAAAAATCAGCCTGTCTCCTTTACACTCTCTCTCCTACGATCTGGTCGGCAGCTTTATCACCAAGTTCGTATCAACCCAGGGGCCCAATTTCTCCAATCCAACTTCCCAATAGACTTGTTTCTAAAGTTTACCATTTCTCTTATATCAAACACCTTTTTCATACTCTTGTTTCCTGGTTTGGTAGTAGACTCAATCTCAGTCACCACCAAAGTTTCTTCCTTTGCCTCTTCACTATTGACAACAGGTTGAGGGACAACTTCATCTTGAGATGCAAGCTCATCAATGATAGTTCCTATAATTCTAACCACCTCACTCATTTTTGGGCGAGACTTTGGTTGTTTTGATAGACACCTGTTAGCTAATAATGCAAGCTTCTGAGCTGATTTGATGCAACACTGTCCTTCAAGTCGTGGGTCTACAATATGGTGAAATTTCTTCAAGTCTGAAGCATAAGGCCTAACCCATTCCAAAAGCTTTTGCTCACTCCGCGGCAGATTTCTCTCCATCGCTCTCCTTCCTGTGATGAGTTCATAGAGAGCTACCCCAAAACTCCAGACATCACTTTTAACTGTTAGTTTCCCTGTCTGTACATACTCTGGAGCCGCATATCCTACTGTCCCAACAACCTAAGAAAGTAAACATATTGTCAGTAATATATTCCACATAACAGCAATCAGAGATTGAGAGCTGCAAATGAAATTGGAACCAAGGGCGGAGCTAGGATTTCAAGATGAGGGCGGCTAAATTTTTTTTCGAGTAAGCTTACTATATAGGTATACAAATTTGGGGGGGGGGGGGGGGGGGGGGGGAGGGGGGTGTGGCGGCTATAGCCCACCGTAGCCCGTGTGTAGCTACGCATTTGATTGGAACGCATATACAAAAAAGCGGCATGGGAGAACATGATGACAGTCAATTAACTCGTTTTCAAAAATTACAAACTCCATTAGAGGCCTATACAATGTGCAGATAACCTATTCTTTCTGCTAAAATCTCCTTGGTAAAGCTTATGACTGATTCTGACCCATTATGACTTGTGACTTATGAGTATGATAGCCTAATTCAAATACAGTGTTCAGAAAGCTTACAACGGTTGAAACATGAGTCATTCCCTGAAGAGGTCCTTGCCTTGCAAGTCCAAAGTCTGAAAGCTTTGCATTGAAGTCTTCATCGAGTAGAATGTTTGACGGTTTAAAATCACGGAAGATAAGCTGCAGCAATTATAAGGACATCCAAATCATTTAACTATCAAGCAGTTGAGAAAGTAACATAAGCAAAAATACAAGCCAAGCCGCCAGGGTCTATGATACAAGTACGGGAGGTATCTACTTGCAGATATAAGTCATATAACATTACACCTTGCCATTCGAATAGAGAGGGGCATAACAAAGAAAACTAAGCACATTAGGGTTAAACTATAGACATTGATTTATAACTGTTCTAGAATAACAAAATATGAGCAACAAATTGGCAATTAAAGTACAAATTGAAGAATGTACCTGGAAATCCATTTCTTCGTGCAGGTATGCCAATCCACGAGCTGCATCTTGAGCAATTTTCAATCTCGTCATCCACGGAAGTGTAGACGGGGACCGAACCAATAGATGATCCTCCAGGCTTCTATTATGCATAAGTTCATAAACCAAAAGGCGCTGTATCCCCCTCTCATCATCTTCCGCACAGTATCCGACTAGCTTCACAAGATTCGGGTGATCCACAACGCCCAGAAAATTCACTTCATTAATCCACTCCTTATGCCCCTGAAATACTAGAATGTGAAAACAATTTAATCCACAACCTCCAACACCAATCCAAACATTAATCATTTAATCCAAGTCTATAATCTCCAAAACAAATTTCTTCAAACTTGGAATGTACACAAGTTGGCTCAGCAATAAAAAAACATGGTACTAATTTTCAAGAGACAATTAATATATGCTTGACTTTTAAGAAGAACACAAAAAAAGAGAGGAGAAAATGGACATGCCTGGAAGCCATTACGATTCAACTGTTTGATAGCAACGTCCATTTTAGCTCCGCCGTCGTCGGTCTTAACGATCCCTCTGTAAACACAACCAAAACCTCCCTCACCGATCACACAGGCTCTACTAAACCCTCGGCTCGCCGATTTCAACTCGGAGAAGGCGAACACTCTCAGATCATTTGCCCGCCGCTGACTCAGCATCTCGTAGAACGCCGCCGCGTCCGCAACCTCCCTCGACTCCGCCGAGTCGAACTCCGACCGCCGCGTCGACGCCGTGGTGGTGCTGTCGTGGCTGCTCGACGCCACGCTCAGTGACCGCGCCCACGACACTTTGGACGGCGCGCGCGTCACAACACCTGGATGGTCTCCGCCGCAGGAGTCGTCCTCCGGCCGATCTCCGTTCGTGAAATGGAAGCATTTCATCGTCGCCGGAATTTGAATTTCAAAACAGAGAGGAGAAATTGAGACCGAGAGAGTAGAGAGCGAGGCCAAGAGGGAGGAGCTTTTTGATTTTAAATTATTGGAGGAAATTAAATTAAATTAAATTAGGCGGCGATATGATATTTTGGGTTTGTTTTGTTGTGGTTTGGATTATGAGGAGGCCCAGACAGGGCCCATTGTCGTTGTATACGAACGAGTCAGACTCGATCACGAGCTCGACTGCATAATTTTGTTTCCTTATACGAAGTGGGGCCGTTGATCAGTTGGGTCGTTTGATTAGGTCAACAGTCAACCTTGAAGTCAATTGACCATGGCTTCTAGAAGTGCACGAGCCATGAGACATGCGTAATCCATATTATTCTCTTTTCCAAAATATATGAAATGTAGTTAGTATATAGGTAGATTGTTAATTAGGGATCTAGGGTTAGTACAATTCTAGGAATCTAGGGTTCTTTAGGTAGAGATTATCTAGTTTACGGGATCCTTTTAAAACATCAAAATTTGAAAATACACTTAAAATGTTGGTTGAATCGAGTAATCACTTATCACTCACATATTTACGAATTGTTTGGAAGGACAACATTACTTGGTAAGCAACATTAATCATCATAAGCTAGCTGTCTAAAGTCTAAACCAAAAGCAAGAGAAGTAGAGAACACGACAGATCGAGATAACCAGAAAACAAACATGAGCTACACTACTCTTCGGTCTTCCGACTCTTCCCCATAATACAAGCAATTAACCAGCCACGCATGCATCGAGTAGTTTTAGAAATGGAGTGAAATATCATAATCGTGTCGTCTGTAAACTTTTAATTTATTGATAACTAACCTTTTTGCACGCCTGTGATTGTCAAGGATATATATTTCATTCGTTGGTGTATTTATTATGCGTGTGCAGTAATTGTATTACACAATATATAATAGCATACGCGTGTATAAAAAAGCGCCGTGCTCGTGAATGAATGCGAGTTATCGATATAATGATATTAGGTTCTACACAATATATAATTCAACTTCGTACAACTAATATTTAGTGTAATTTATTTTTGAACTCAAATATATTTTATATATATATATATGAAGCCATATATAGGGGCATTGAGATATTTAATAAACTCAAACTCAACTCAAATCAAACCAAAAATATGAATATCACTAATCAATCTTTAACAATCAAAAAGGTAGAAGATGTGATGATGTTTGTGAAAAAATGAATCGGAATACCTATCACAACATATGCCCTTATTTTGTTTTTAGTAAACACGGTTATTGCTTGCTTCATCTCTCGGTTAAACACCATTTTCAATTCTTCCTACGAGGCTTCTTACTATCTTTATCTCTTGGTAACACGATCTTTATTCTTCCTTCAATGCTAGCTTCTTGTTTTCTGTATCTAGCTTGTTGAACCTTCTTTCTTCTACATTTCACACAGCATAGTGAGTCGGAAAAGTGCATAAACAAAAAGTGAAGAAGTTCCTCACGTGAGATTGGAAATTTTCTATAAATTAAAAAGTAAGCTATAGAGATATCAATATACTTTCAATTTGCTCCAAAATACTCCTACATTTAGTTAGCTTCAACATTACACATGAGCAAAAGCATAAACCTATATGCCTGACAATGCAATGTCGGGACCATTACCAATTCTCAAGTTCTTTTGACTAAACACAAAGAAAGTAAAAAAAATCTTCTTTCTCTCATTCTTTTTGTATTTACTATAACAAATCTTTATCAAGCACCATCTTCATGAAATTGAGCCTCTGCCATCCTAAAACACGGAAATCACATTTGAGAAGCAATGCAGGTTGATGAGTTCTAGCAATCACCACCTCAGCTTGTTGCAAGTTGGTGACATCGTTTCTCAGAGTTCAACAAATGTGTACATGATGATAGGGTGGATTTTTCACCTAACATATTGTGAAAATCCGAACCGAGATTATGCGCTTATCAAAAGTATTAAACTTTATCGCGAATTAGTTGCATTATCGAGTTTGTTAACAATTTTTTTATTGGGGCAGAATTTGACTTGACTTTCTTCGCGAAAGTTGTTTCAAACTTGTAGTAATTTTCGGAGATTTTTTGGATAAGCGATATAGTTTTTATGTTCATCGGAAGTCGGCACGAGAAATAAATAAACATGAAATGATTTTTAGTTGGCTTAATCTCAGTAGTTCGATCGTGATTTTATTGATTTTGAGCCATTGATTTGGTGAGGTTCTTAGGGGTATTTAAGGAAAATTTTGGAAAATCAGAAAATCAGAAATTGCATCGGGCTCAACTAGTTTTCTCCCCCACCGACCCGCGCCTCTTTCCGATTCGACTAGCCATTTTCGGTCACCTTCTGCGACGAAACAGGTAGGGAATTTAAGCCCACATGGCTTCCTTGGTTGATTGGTGTAGATAGTTTTGGGTGATTTGCAGGTTTTGGGGGCACCCGAATCGTGTTTACCCGTGGGACTCGTCGTCGTTGGTGGCGGTGCTCCGGCGTGTTTCAGGGGTTGGGAGTTGAGCAGTTTTGAACCTCTCCTCCCCCTGAGTCTTTCTGGATAGGTTACGAGGTTCGTCGAGGCTCCACGGTGGAGCTTCGATTTTGGGGTGATAGGTCGTCGGCGAGAGACGGTTGATTTTTGATCAATTTTCTGGTTAATTTGTTAGTAATTGGAGCATGTATGTATAGGGGATCAATTTGGCTTGACGAGAGGAACATTTCGAGGGGTCAATTGCCATCGTTGGTGGCAGCCACCAGAAAATGGTTTCAGGATTGTTTACGTTATTTTCGGCCAAACACCAATGTGTTGGACCTCGGTGCAGTTATGAAAGTGTTAGAGCTCGTGGAGAGCTTTCCAACGAGGGGTCGAACACCCCCATTAGAGAAGGTTCACCGGAGGCACGTGTGACCCACGTGCCGCCATTAGTGGAGGTGAGTGAGGGCCACACGCCGCCATCCAAAGTGGAGCTCCGACGAGGCAGTTTATGGAATTCTTCGACGGGACTTTCGGAGTTATTTTTAGTACTTATTTCCATAGTTTTACATGTTCTAATATTATGTAATCCGTATGGACAGGACATCATGATCGTGACCCTAGCAGTGAAGGGAATTCTGCTGGATCTCAGCAGTAGTCGCAGACTTGTAAGTGGACCTTTATTTTCATAGTCGATAGCGAGTTCATATTTTTATGCATTATTTGGAGGTTTATTTTGTGATGGTTTTATTTAGTCGCATCGATGCCCTAGCTATTTGGCTGATCACCAGATAGCCTGTTGGACCAGGTTAGGATAAACACCCTGCCGGACCCAAATTGTCTCGGGTTAAGGCAAACACCCTAGACGATCCCATCACCTTACTTTTTATATTTACAGATGTTCCGGGTTAAGTCAAACATCTTGAATGACCACCTCCATTGCATTTCAGTTTATTAGATTTGAACTCGCATTATTTCGTGAAAATCAGCAGCAAGGCATGATAGATTAGTTTTATTGATTTACGCAGATTATATTATTTCTTTCCACTCACGCTAATGTTATATTTTTAATGTTTTTCCTTGGACTTTTCAGTTTTCATCGTCATGCTGCAGTGTATATCCTGGAAGAGCCTGGTATCGTCGAAGGCTTTGAGTCCACTAGTCATCTTTTCAGTTGTATATCTCGGCTCACTATCAGTTTGTATCACATGTAATATTTGTTAGTAGAAGTCGCTCTGATACAACACAAAGACATTATTACTATACATGAGTCTTTATCTAAAATCTATTTTTCAGTGTACAAAAATTACTTGGTACATGCATTGAGATTCAGATTCAGATAATAAAACTAAAAGATAGTATACATGACAAAAGTGATAGTAAATAACTAACCCAATCGTTCATCCTCCAACACGAGTCCTCACATGCATCCTTGCCAGAGTTGCCTCTTGACAAATTGACTCCAGTAAAAACCCTCAAATGATTACACAAACAATATCTATTAATCACATTCACACAACTTTGCCTATAAAAATGATTAAACCAACAATTATAACATATCATATTCACACCACCCCGACAAACGATAGAATCAATGTTTAAACTTATATGCAAAAAAATTGGCATATGAGAAAGTTGACGGGTTATTGAAATATTTATAGGAGTGTACGGTCCTCGTAACCATTTAGGCATGCATCAATTATCTTGTAATCCTTATTTTTCTTAAATTCTCTCATCTCTTATGTCGGTTTAATCAAGTTTAAAATAGAATAAGAGTGTCTGTACCTTGAAAAACTCTAACTGACTATCATTATCACAATGTTACGGTAAAGTTTAATAGCTCCAATCACAAATTCAATGATAGAATTCGTCTGCTTTGCCTCAGATTCTATTTCTTTCATCTACCTTAACATAATGATGTAAAATTGAAGAAGAAAAAAAATTACAGAACCCATAAAATAAAACAGCCCGTACCTTAGATACTTTTCTGTTTAAGGTAATGCTCTACTCCAGTCTTTCATCTAAGTATAGTCGGAGAGTGTCTCTTTGGTGGTTAATACCCTGTTATACCAAAAAAAAAGTAAGCAAATTTGGCAAGCATTATTTACCAAATTCCTTATATATGAAAAACCATATAGATATGAAATATCAGTATCAAAGAAGTAAGAAATCAAAGATAAATTACTACTCAAACAATAGAACTAATTCAAAATCTACTCATATGCAATAAAATAGGTCAACCATAAACACACTCACCCAACTCAGTAATCAACCTAATTAGAAAATCATATTAAATTGAACACAGTGAGTCACTAAACATAACAAAAGTTTAAACCTTTCAAAGCAGTCCTAAGAATATGGGCAAAAAGATTTGAAAGTATGAAAAACTTGATCAAACTTCAAAGATACACCCTAAAACATTCGATAAAAAAGTCAAGGAAACTTACTCACCACCAATTCAATGTGTATGGCGAGACTGGCAACCAAAGCATTAAAAATTTACAAATCCTACACTCACAGACTAGCAACCAAAGCATTAGACCTTTGAATACCTTGCTTAACAATAACAATGAAGCCCCTTAAAAATACGCTGTTGCTTAAGAAAATCTCATGAAACTGATAGTTTAGCATCTTAGTCTGGGCAGCCAATAAACCAAATTCACCAAAGAGAATCGAGTTTGGTTTTTTTTTTTTAATAAACTGAGATTGTAGCCGAGTCTCACATACCTTTTTTTTTCAAAACTCACCGCTGTCGGAGAAGGTATACCTCAAAATTTTCAATTGAAATTTTTACAGTGGTGAAGGGAAGAACAAAACCTCATTTGGAAAAGTTTGGAGAAGAGAAGTTAAGCGGTGATAGGATAGGGAGGACCGGAGGAGAAGTCACTACAAGAAAACATCACTTAGACCACGGAAACGTAATTGTTCCGTGGTCTAAGTAACACTTAGACGACGGAGTCTTCTTCGTCGTCCAAGTACCACCTGGACGACGGATAATACCATTTCCGTCGTCCAGGTGATCACCTGGAGGACGGAGAAGTCTCCGAGGTCCAGGTGGTCACCTGGACGACGGAAATGGTATTCTCCGTCGTCCAGGTGATCACCTGGACCTCGGAGACTTCTCTGTCCTCCAGGTGGCCACCTGGACAACGGACCGACACGCCGTGGTCCGAGTAACTTCCACTTAGACGACGTACCGACACCTCCGTCGTCTAAGTGAAGCATTATATAAGCCCGATGCCAAACTCTCTTCATTCAATTCCATCCTCTGTCCCGTGGGAAATTTTAAAGATCGAAGAAGAAGGAGAAGGGAGAAGGAGAAGGATCAGGATCAGGCTAGGATCTCCGCTGACTAGCTAGCTAGCTTAATTAATTAACTGATATCGAGAAGGCCAG
This sequence comes from Geum urbanum, assembly GCA_946800695.1. NCBI lineage: Eukaryota > Viridiplantae > Streptophyta > Magnoliopsida > Rosales > Rosaceae > Geum > Geum urbanum. The sequence goes on from OX327006.1 coordinate 10,013,377, forward strand.
CAGGTACGTACGCAGTTAAAATTTGCTTAATATATATACAGATTAAATTACGTACGTAATTGATGGATCGATGTAGATCGAGTACGTATAATTAAGCGTAAATTAATGGACTAATATATATATATATATATGTAATAATTAATTAATTATAATATTTTGTAGCAGTATGGACAAGAGTTGGATGAAGTTGAAGAATAGATGTGATGTCCGGTATATGGATGGAATTAGCGAATTTGTGAATTTTGCGATAGAACATGGTCAGGGAAAGAAGCGTTTCAGGTGTCCGTGCTAGAAATGTCTTAATTGTCAGTATGTGGAGGTTAATGTTATGGTGCAACACCTGTACGAAAATAGTATGATGTGGAGTTACACTACATGGAGCGAGCATGGTGAAGCAGTAGAGTTCAGCGCAGCAGACTTCAGCTCAGGGTACAGTTACCATGGTGCCTCATCCAGCGGCAGTGGTGCCGGACCCCCAGCTTGCAACCCAACTGCAGATTTGGTCCATGATGCGTTTCCGGGATGTAGTCATGGTGGACACCAACACCAAGACGGAGGTTACAGTACCACTAATGGGCATGATGACACATTCCTCGCTGCTAGCTTGGCCACTGACACCAGTGAGATGGATAAATACAACCGGATGCTACTTGAAGCGCAGACCCCGGTGTTCCCTGGATGTCGAGAGAATGTGTTGCAATATGTGATGGAGCAAATGAAGATAAAAGTGAAGCACAAAATGTCAGTGAGTGCTTTTGACGAAATTCAGGAGCAAATATGTAAGTTGCTTCCTGATGATCACAATCTTCCTAAATCTCATTATAAGGTTAGAAATATCTTGAGCAGCCTCGGCCTAAAGTACAGGATAATTGACGCATGTCCGAATGATTGTGTGCTATTTTACAAAGAGTATAAAGATTTGGACTATTGTCCCGTATGTGGCCAGTGCAGATTCCAGGTGAATAGGAAGAGTTCGAAAAAGAGAATTCCTGTGAAAGTTGTTCGATATTTTCCCTTGATTCCCAGATTGCAGCGCCTGTACATGTCTCTACACACAGCAGAGGCGATGCGATGGTACGCAGAAAAGCGAATAGATGACGATGTCCTGCGACACGCCGCGGATGGGGAAGGTTTCAAACATTTCGACAGAGAATTTGGAGACTTTGCTGCAGAGGTTAGAAATGTTAGACTTAGCCTATCTACAGACAGATTCAATCCTTGGGGAAGTAATAGCTCCGCCGTCAGCACTTGGCCAGTTATTCTGATGCCGTACAACTTGCCTCCGTGGATGTGCATGAACAAGGAATTTAATTTCCTTACTGTACTAATTCCAGGTCCTAAATCTCTAGGGAAGTGCTTAGATGTCTACCTCAGACCTTTGATCGACGAGCTGAAACTGTTGTGGGAAAAGGAGTCTCAACTTATGACAAATTCACTGACACGATGTTCACGATGAGGGCTGCCGTAATGTGGACAATCAGCGATTTTCCAGGGTATGGGATGTTGGCAGCCTGTAGGACAAAAGGATATAATGGATAAACTATATGTTTGGACGACGTGAACTCTAGTTGGCACGCGGGGAAGGTGTGTTACTTGGGTCACCGTAGATGGCTTCCTCACGACCACCCATGACGACAGGATGAAGCTCATTTCGAAGGGACGGCAGAGAACAATCCTAAACCCCGTAGTTGGTCGGGCGAAGAGATTTTAGAGAGGTTGAGCTATTTCGACTTTGGTGTGTTGACCAATGACGCGGATGTAAAGAAATGCAATCCAATTCCTCCACATGATCTGAGCTATTGGGATCACAAGAGTATATTCTTTGAACTCCCTTACTGGTCGAAGTTGAAGCTGAGGAACAACTTGGACGCGATGCACATAGAAAAGAATGTGTGCGACAGCGTGGTGGGAACAATTCTCGGTATTAAGTTCAAGACTAAAGATACTCCCAAAGCGCGCAAAGATTTGGAATCAATGAATCTACGTCGTCCCTTGTGGTTGAGGAGGGATAGGAAATGAGTGTACAACAAGATGCCAGCTGCACCTTACACATTGAAGCCGACACTTAGACGTTCTGTATTTCACTGGTTTAAGGGCGTTCGTTATCCGGCTACATATGCAGCTACTATAACTGGAGCAGTGGACGAGGTGCAACACAAGTTTGTTGGTCTAAAGACACATGACTATCATGTTATGCTGCAACGTCTGATTCCAGTGGTAATTCGACCATACTTGCCTCGTGACGTCGTAGAACCAATAGTGGCATTGTGCAGATGGTGGCAGAGGTTATGCGCCAGAGAATTAAAGAAGTCAGATGTGGTGGAATTGCAACAACAAATTGTGCACATCATTTGCAAACTAGAGAGGATTTTTCCCTCTGCTTTCTTTGACATCATCATTCACCTAATGATCCACCTGCCCGAGTAGGTGCTCATTTCTGGTCCGGTCCAGTACACTTGGATGTATCCTCAAGAAAGGCACGTACAACTAATTAATTATATACAGGTTTTTTGATTCATAATTTGTTCCACTGGAGATTACTAGCTAGCTATATGTACTTATTCTTATTGTACGCTTGATTTTGTAGACAGCTTGGACAATATAAGTCATTCGTCAAAAACAGGTCGACCCCAGATTGCTCCATAGCAGAGACATACCTAATGCATGAGTGTGTTACTTACTGCAACAGGTACCTCAAAGATCAACCACCTCCCACTGCCTCCGATCGCAGTGCCCGCATCAATCTTTCTGTCGTCACCAATGTCGTCCGACCGTTTAGAGGAGTATTAAAGGAATCGTTAACACGGGAAGAGCTTATTAAGGCACATTGGGTAGTGTTGCGAGACTGTAACGAAGTTGAGCCGTACATGATGTCATACAGGGAGAGGCTTCAGGCGTTAAATCAAAACAAGAGTTCGGCGTGGATTGAGAAAATGGTTAAGAAAAAGTTTCCCGATTATTTCTTCCAATGGGTACGTGCGTACGTCTCGATATTTAATTAGTAATTTATATACATATCGATCATGTTTGTAGAAAGTAAACCCTTATATTAATTTTCCCTTTTTCGCAGATGATTGATCTGCAAAAATCTGAAAACCACGGGGGTGGTGGTCATGGCCAAAGCACTTGCTAGCAGGGAAGCCGATTAAACACTATATTTATCCCGGATGTTTTGTGAACGGTGTAAAGTTCCATTCATTGGCCCGAGATGAAGGAAGAATAACACAAAACAGTGGGGTAGCGGTTGGGAAAGACAATGATCTATATTACGGGGCTATTGTATATGTGGTTCAGCTATGTTACGAGAATGATGTCAACGTTTTCCTATTCAAGTGCAGATGGTTCAAGCGTACAAAGGAAGACCTGGAACTATTATCAGTCGATACAAACTCAAGCTGGTATGAGGATGAGTCTTTCGCTCTCGCCACCTTAATTAGGCAGGTGTTCTATCTCGACGATCCGAAAGCCGGTGAAAGGTGGAAAATAGTGAACCATATCTCTCATCGAGGAATATGGAATACAGAGACAATTGAAGGGACACCGGCGACGACTGAAGATGCTGCTGAACCAGAAAGAGACATTCCTGCCTATCAAGAGCCTAATATTTCTGTCATCCGCTCCGATATAATGGACCTGGTTCAAGATGGTGAACGGTTACCCATGCCTGATGGTTGTACAGATCTAACTGAAGATGAGATTATCGATGCCATTAATGAAGAAGATGAAGAAGACGAGCAAGATGAGGACGCGGACGAGGACTCAGGTTATTCGTCGGACGATGTTGAGTATGATGAGGAGGATGAGCAATCGGATACCGGGGACGAGGATGATGACGATTATGATGATGACTACTTAACTAAGACGAGAAAAATTAATTGGTAATTAATTTATGTAATTAATTGTAATATATGATCGATGCATCATCGATCAATAATTAATATAAATATTATAAGGAGGAGAATATATATATGTACGTATATCTTCGACTTTTTGTAGACTGTTATTAATTAATTACACGCGTCCATGCTCGATCAGATTGGATCGACCGATGTACGTAAACTAAATTAAATTAATTAATTAATCCGAATTATATATCCTGGACAACGGAGAAATTTATTGCAGACTGTCGCCTTTTGGGTATTTTGGCTATCACCCTAAATATCCTCGACCCTAAATCTAGCAAATCGGATCAATCGATCATTTTTTTTAATTACATTCTTGAATCAGAATAATTGAACGGACACACAAATGACCGGGGACGACCTAAACCCTAAACCCTAAGGACATTCCTGCTGAATTCAGGGTTTGTACACTTGGACGACGGATATGGTCATTCTCCGTCGTCCAGGTACTCACTAGGACGACGGAGACGATCATCTCCGTCGTCCAAGTTCACAAACCCTATACCCTAAACCCTAAGGCCCTAACCCCTGAATTCAGGGTCTCTGAACCTGGACGACGGAGAAGCTCATCTCCGTCGTCCAGGTTCAGAGACCCTATGCTATAAACAGTAAGGCCCCTAACCCCTGAATTCAGGGTCTCTGCACTTGGACGACGGAGAAGCTCATCTCCGTCGTCCAGGTGCAGATTTTGTAATTTTTTCTAAGACAACGACCATCTAGACTTTCTTCCCATGCATATTCTTTTCGTCAAGACTTTAGAGTAAAAAATTCTTGGTGTGTGAACTTCGACGGTTCGAAAATCGGAGTTGCGAAATGTCTTGTATCCACGTTTCCGGTTTGTGAAATTCTCGATTTTGCGGTTGACTGTGCCGATGAAACCCTTCCCGAACTTATTATTTTCTGGTCCTTTATTTTAATTATATATTATGTTACGACGAACATATCCAACGGTTGTTTTGTCCAAATTCAATTTCGTTAATACTCTGCTGCGAATGAGCCTCTACTTATGAACACTTAAGTCGTAAAGATTCGTCGATACTTAACAACTTTCAATACGTAAAATTATTCGTCGGTTCAAATTTAACTGTTCATATATACGATGGGTTCATCGATATTGTACGACTATTTCACTCGAATGACAGATCGCTAAATTCCTAGCGAATTAATTTTTAAATTTTTTTTTACGTAATTTTTGCCTGGACGACGGAGAATGACCATCTCCGTCATCCAGGTTCAAATTACCATGGCGGTTCGAATTAATTTTTTTATTTTTTTTTCATGTAAATTGCACGTGGACGACGGAGATGGTCATTTCCGTCGTCCAAGTTACACCTGGACGACGGAGAATGACCATCTCCGTCGTCCAAGTTCAAATATTATGGCGGTTCAATGTGCCGCCTCAATTTTCGGCACCGCTTGAAATTTCACTTAGACGACGGAGAATCAATTCTCCGTCGTCTAAGTTCAAATTTATGGCGGGTGAAACGTCCCGCCCATTAATTACGCGCCGCTTCGAAAAAATTTAACGCTTCACCTAGACAACGGAAACACCCGTTTCCGTTGTCCAAGTGCACTTAGACGACGGAAACTAGGGCTCCGTCGTCTATTCCGTCGTCTAAGTGAAAGCCTATATATAGAACAGCACCCCCTCTTTTCTCATTCCATCTCCTCTCCTCTCCTCTCCTCCGGCGACTCAAATTCCGGCGTGGTTCCCCCTCTCCGACGACTCTACTCTTCCGATATTCCGGCGACATTCCGACGAGGTAATAATTCTATTTTTTACCTCTTTAACATTTTTTTTATTTAATTAATTATTTAATTTCTAAATAGTTTTAATTTATTAGTTTTAAATAATTAATAGTTGTAATTATAATAATTATTTAGTTGTTATTATTAAAATTTAGTAATCATTATTAGTTGTTAATTATTTGGTAATGAATAATTATTAGTTAAAATTAAATAATAGTAATAATAATTATTGTTAATAATAATTAATTATATTGGTAAATGAATAATTATTATTAAATGCATGATAAATAATAATTCATTATTGTCATTATTTATTGTTTTAATTAATTGATAATTACGTGTATTTTCTAGTAAATTGCATGGTAGTACGTCTTCGATTTAAATTTAGTACATAGGCTTGGTTTATTAAGTCGCACTCTTTGAAATAGATGGCGCCTCTTTTCCTAGCTTATCTCCTTAACCCCTCGTGATGTGTGGATTTCATCACCGCACACCATAACCTAAGTGAAGTTATAGACACGAGGTTGAGGGCGGAGTTTGCAAAGGACTTGAGGGAGTGTAAATTTTCAAAAAATTGGCCGAATGTCGGACATGGTGTCTAGAAACGGGTTATGACTGGTGACAGGTTTTGGATCTAAGAAAGACGACACCAATAGAGTATATACCATTCATTTGGTTAGCCTCAGGGTGTTTTGTCGAAATTAGTCATGCCTCTCGCGTTATCTCTATCCCTAACTGGCCATGTTTTTCGATTTAACCAAGGCTGATTAATTGAAAATTTACACTTTATCGCGCGGGTCGCACGTCCATTGAACGACCGAAAAGCCAAGCTAGTGTACTCTATTTAAATCTTAACCGTACTTAATTAGCGTAAATTTTTTATTTGTAATTATTATGGTAAGTAGGTATTTTAACAACGTACTCCTAGGTTTAAATAGCTCCATCCGGCAAGAAGAAAGCCCAACAGGAGGCAGAAGATGCCATGCTCCGCCGCTTAGCGGACCAAGTCGGTTGGGTTCAACAGGAGGGCAACGACGCCCTCAATCCGGACCCTTCATCTGGTCCGGAGGCAGCGCCTTCTGGGGAAATTCCCGCTGCCCCATTTATCTCGGGGGGTGATGACGTCGACCCCTTTTCAACTCCGCCGCCCGGTACCGGTTCAACGGTAAGTACTCAGGCGTCCTCGACCGCTGAATCTATCATGTACAGCGCCCGACGTAAGCAAAGGAGGGCCCCCACTGACCCGGAACCGAAAAGGACTCGGGGTCTCGTTAAAGGGGGCAAAGAGGAGAAAATTTGCAAGGCGACCGGGAAAAAGATCGACTTGCCCTACGACGAATTCACCGGTGGTCCTCCCACAGCTCAGCTAACAAGTCTCTCGGCGCGTAGCATAGGGTCAATCGTTCGTAGCCGGGTTCGTCTCACTGCCCCTACTTGGAAGGAGGTGTCGGATGATGAGAAGGCGAAAGTCTTTAAAGAACTTTCGGTACGTGATACGTACAATTTTAGTTATTATATAATATTGTTAATATTAGTTATAATTTCATAATATATACGATTATAATTTTCTATTTATTTCTGATAGGAACAATTTGCGGTGGATCCGACACCGACGATGTTGAGGCATATCAACCAAACCGCCAACTCCATCTACAAAGATTGGAAGTACAGGCTCTATCAGTACTTTGAAACTATCGGTCCCGCGCCTGCCCCCGTAGAGCTGCGTGGGGATAGAGAAGATGAGTGGCAGTGGTTGTGTAACCACTTTGCCGATGAAGAATTTAAGGTGTTAATTTACTTTTTTTATTTCAATTAGGATAATTGAATTATTTAAATTTTAGTTACTTTTTAATTTTTTAATGATTTAATTATGTTGTCTAACAGAAATTCTCCGGTGTCAACAAAGCCAACCGGGGGAAGAAGGACAAACACCATACTTCCGGCGCCAAGCAACTCATTCAAATAGCCAAGGAGCACAGGGATAAGGGCTCCAAACACCCTTATCTCGATGCAAGCATAAGCGCGTACGTGACGTCTGGGCTCGATAATGAAGCGAGTCAATGCGGCGTAAGTAATATATATATATATGTGCTTTTAATTATAGTAATTATTATTTAAATATTATTTTTAATTATAATAAATTAATTATTCTTTTGTAGGCAAGGGTGATAGAGCGTGCGCAGGAAGAATTGGCTAACACTCAGCTTGTGTTCCCATATGTGCCGCCGGAAGACCTGCCTCCTCTATCCATGGAGAGCCAAATTGCAATCGCGGATGAGGTCTACGGTCGTAGAGCTGGCAAGGAGGTTAGGCACTTCGGGCCTAAGGTGGTTTGAGATTTGTCGACGACCTCCGACTCATCATCTACGGGAGGTTCGGGGCGGCGGAGAAGGACTCAGGCTGCGGCCGTCGAAGCAGCCATTCAAGAGGCTCGACTGGCACGAGAGGAGAATCAATCTATGCGTCAAAGACTTGATGAGCAACAAGCACAAATAGCCCAACTCATCGCCCTCATGCAACAATCTCGAGAAGAATGTCAACCTCCTTCGAACCCATACCGCGACGACGACGACCCGGCTGGAGGCGGGGGACACGGCGGCGCATCTGCTCCTCCAGTGTGTTAATTAGCTAGTAGTTTATTAATTATCTCGTTTCTTTCCGCATTCCGAACAATATTTTAATTTTTATGGGTTTTTTAGATGTGTATGTACAAATTAATTTTAATTATTTAATTAAGTAATATTAAAAATTTAGTTTATTTAATTAATTTTAACATTTTTCATTATTTAAATTGAATTAATAATAAATTAAATTAATAATATTTAATTATAATTTAATTTTAAAAAAAAATTAAATAAGCACTTGGACGACGGAGAACTTAATCTCCATCGTCCAGGTGCTTACCTGGGCCACAGAGAAGCTAACATTCTCCGTGGCCCAGGTAAGCACTGGCTTTAAGTGAATAAAGACAACTTAAAAACTAATAGTGTTTAACAATCAAATATATCAACAATTATATGCACTAATTAATATAGAAGTTTTAAAATTGATAATTTGTATATAATGATTGATATTAAAGTAAATTAGAGGTTTATAATGAATTCATGTTTAAGTAATCTATAATATTTATACTTAGTGAGCTTTACGGGCGGGCCTCGATGATGGGGCTTGGCTTTTTCAGGTCTATGGACTTTGGGATCTCTGCCCTAACCCAACCTTATACCCATAAGAGCGGGTTTTTTCGGGCCTGAATTCAGGCCGGACCGAGCTGAGCTCAATACACGTTGGGCCCTATAGATTTTTTGAGCCTATGGACCAAATGATGACCCTTAGGCATCTCATAATTTCTTATTTCCCCTTGGTCTTGCTTGAGGTTTCAGGATCATATGCTTGTCTAAGAGTCTCTAATATTTGGGCCGGATGTGGTGGATTTAGGCCTAGCTTGGGGTAGCTTATGAGACAGTTTTGCGGCTTAAATTAAATTTTAAGCTGCTTGAGGTGTTTGGTAAATTAAACGAGCTGTAGCTTATTCCAAAACTTACACACAAAAGTTATAAGCGACTACAACTTATAGAAGTTGACAATATGTATCTTTTATAAGCTATAAGCCACAACTGATTACCCTTACATCGCATCTCTCCCAAACTGGACCTTAATCTAGGATCCTATTGTACTTTATGCCTTTGTTTGTTTTTTCCTCTTAATTTTTGGAAAAATTATCCAAATGATCATTTATTTTTGTCACGTTTGACACTTTAGTCACTCTACTTTTGAAAACATCATTTGATCACTCAACTTTGCTTCCATATATCAATTTGGTCACTCTATTTATTTCTTACGTTAAATATTTGACATACAAGGATAACTATTTCTTTCTATCTCACACTTCTTAATATATACAATAGTGCCATTCTCTCACTCTATTTATTTCTTACATTAAATATTTGACATACAAGGATAACCATGTCTTTCTATCTCACACTTCTTAATATATACAATAGTGCCATTCTCTCTCTCTCTCTCTCTCTCTCTCTCTCTCTCTCTCTCTCTCTCTCTCTCTCTCTCTCTCTCTCTCTCTCTCTCTCTCTCTCTCTCTCTCTCTCTCTCTCTCTCTCTCTGACGTGAACTCCACCTGGTCAAAAATAATTGAAATCCAAAACAATGGCGTTTTGTGCTTCTCGGTTGACCACAAGTCATCGTCTTCGTCGTCATTAGAAGAAAAAGTTTGGGTCTTCTTCAAGCGATTGTTCGACCGAACAGTAGAACTACCACTACCAATACGATGTCGTTTTCATCTTCAACTATGTCGCGCGACCATCAACAAACGAACGGTGACAGATCAAATCCTTTTCACGCCGCCTCGAGTTCGGTGTCGTCTCTCGAGGGCTGGACGGATCGAATCCTCCTCACTGACATGCTTACTGCGTGCCGACCACTGCTTATGTCACGTCCGTCGTGCCGAGCATAGTGTTGTCCTCCATCGTGCGAATGATGCAAGAATTTGGGTGCCCAATGTAATTTTTTTTTTTAAAATAAAATTGAATTGAATTGAATTGAATTAACAAAAGATGTGAATAGCCTTCTAAATTAACGGAAAAATAAAGTGTTAACGTCTATTTCTTACACATTAACTAAAGTGATATGCAAACAATCAATTCAGTGAGAAAAGTGATGTTTTCAAAAATAGAGTGACTAAAGTGTCGAACGTGATAAAGATGAGTGATCATTTGGATAACTTCTCTTTTATTTAATTCAAAGACGAAATTTTACAAGGAAGAGTCTCTAGCTATTCTAGAATCTAGTAAATCAAACGAAGTAGCTAATCTTGCAGATGGGCGGAGACATCTATCCCAAACCTGCAGATGATGCAGTGAGTGTCCATAGTTGTCGAGTTTATTAGAAACAAAGTTTGCCTCCCGATATACATAGTAAGAGGCCTCGTTGTTGTTGAGTTTTTTTTTTATAAATATTTTTGGGTAAGAGGCCTTGTTGTTGGTTGGGTTGGCCAACATTGCTAAATTTTCCTCTTTGAATGAAGTATCTTTTCGATAATTTTTTTTAATATTTTGAAAGAAAGAATTATTTGGTCACAACGTAATGTTCTGTGTCTCTCTTTCAGAGATTTCAAGCACGGGATCTTAGTGCGGTTCCATTTTTTATCATTTTTGTATGAGTACAAATTTTATACGAGGACTCGAAATTGTTTTGATTTTTCGTTTATTTATTTGTTCAAAATGAAAGAAAGTAAATGACCAACGTATTTGACGTATTGGCCGACGTGAACAAATATCTCACAAATATATTTCTAGTGAAGTAAAAATGTTGGGGAAGAGAACAAAAGCTAGTGTTTGGCTTTATGAAGAGTGAGCTGATTACTAGAGACAGAAACAGTGCCTACCCAGAAGACCAAAGTTAGTGGGCAAGTCCCTTTTTTTGTTATATTGACACGTTCACATGCAATCCATCCACCTCCACCGTTCAATCCGTGATGGCAGTTTAGTAAAATCTCCCCACACCATTTCCCATTTCCCATTTCACATATCACAGTCAATCATTCATTCGCAACCTCATCATTGTTACAGCACAAAGCTCAGTCTCGCTCTCTCTCTTTCTCAGAGTGTAAGTGAAGAAGAATAAGAAGAAATGCCGACGAGTGGGTTTTCACCGTCAGTTTCGGGGCCGAAGGTCGACGTGGCCATTGACATGGGCAACCCATTGCTCAATGTCACCGTCGATGGCTTCTTGAAGATCGGAGCAGTATGGCCCTTTTTTTCTGTACATTTCATTTTGTTGGTGTTTTTTTGCTTCTGGGTTTTGATCATTTTGATTGTGGTGGCGTTTGGTTTTGCCTTTGGTTCAGGTTGCTGCTACCAGAGCTGCTGCAGAGGATGCTTACTATGCTGTCAAGAAAGGTACCATCTTTACCGTTTTATGTTGCTTACATTCTTTGTTGAATCAGTGTAAAATTTGACAGAAAAAGTTTAATACTTCAATGGTTGCATTAAAACTCCGTTCATTGTATGTCTTTGGTTTCTTGAGTTTAATCTGTAATGTACTGAAAAGTTTTGAAATGAGGAGTTGTGTTTCAAGTTATTATGACTCTGGTGGTGGAGATAGTTGAGTCTGCTGGGGGTTCTTGATTTGTGCTAAAGATATGTGATTTTCTTGCAGGGAGCATTTCAAGCCACAACTTTGAGACCACTGTGAGACACCAGATCAGAACAGTCCCTAGTTAAAATAAATGCTTTTGTAATTTTATTGTCTCCTAGGGAACTAGTAGCTGCGTTTAGTAATTTGAGCATATTCTATTGAGTGTCACTTGATTTCGTTTATGAAATTTGATCCGTTGCGTATTGGAGTTTTACTATGTCTATGCAAATGTTTTGAATAGTTACATTGTTTTAAGCTTTTAAACATACACAAGTTTCTCATTTTGCTGAGCGATAGTACTGGTTTTGTAGTTGAAGAATATGTGTAAAGAAGGAGCTTATTGGGGTAAGTTGATTCATATTTCATTGTTTGCTAAATATTATGCAGTTTGTCTTTGAAAAAGGCTCCAGCTTTGTTCTGTCTGCAAAATGCAGAACTGCATCAATAATATCTGCTTTTAAAATTGACAGGAAGTGTTGCTGGAGTTTATGTTGGAGCAGAGTATGGTATAGAGAGGATCCGTGGCACGAGGGACTGGGTATGTCATCTGTAGATTGCTTGTTGTACTGTACATGAGCAAGTTAGGAAAGGGCTAAAGATTCTATTATTGCTGAAAATTTTTTATTATGTTCCTCAGCTGGTCATAATTTGTTAACCGTTTATCTTAACTCTCTTTGCAGTTGTAATTCTGATAATATTTTTGTAGTCCGTTTTAGAATTGCTACTTGCTAATCTTTTGAAAGAAGCTCAGGTTCCTTTATTGGAAATCTATTTTATATTCTATTTGATACCACAAGTAATCCATTTCAACTAAGGATTCGTCATAGAACAATTTCATTCGGAGAGGCAGAACATCAAAACTATTGAACAGTTCTTTCAAACTCATTTCCCTGAATTGTCACAAAGATTGTCCTTCATTTCAGATATCATTTTAAGTCTTCAACTGGGAATTGTGTACTCATTTTTGTTTGTTTCATTTCTTGCAGAAGAATGCAATGATTGGTGGTGCAGTGGCAGGAGCTGTAATATCTGCAGCCACTAGCAAGGACAAAGACAGAGTCCTGGTCGATGCAATCACAGGAGGTGCCATTGCAACTGCTGCGGAGTTCCTCAACTATCTCACCTGAATGCATAACTAAATCTTGCAGATCACTCTGCAGATTATGTAGGTGTAGAGGTTTCTCGTATCATCTTCCTCATGAATTTGTTGCTTTGTAAAAAGAATGATGCAAGGGTTCTTCAGCTAAATTACTGAAGTTTGATGTAATAGATTATGAATCTTCCAATATCATCTTTTGTTGAGATTATGTATGACTGGTTTGTGTGTGTGTGTGTGTGTGTGTGTTTTGTGTCTGTTAGATGCCACCTGATGGTGTGATTCTACTTTTGTTTTAACAGCCTCTCTTTTTTCATTTTTTTTCAAACAAAATAGAGACATTAGACAGAGGCTAACCTCTTCAAGTACAGATACTGCGTACAACATTACATTGGGGTAACTGGCAACTTGTAGAAACTAGAACTTATGCCTAAAGCAAATCTTAACAAACGCAACCCGTCTCCAATAGGCCAAGTTTAACCTTTTCACAATAAGCAGAAGAAAGTCGTCCATTTCTATCTTCAATTTACAACATTGATAAACACTACGAAAAATCAGTGAAATGTATAACAGTTGTTAAACACTACGTTACAAACCAATGTCATGTCCCAAACTGCTCGGCAAGTTTTATCAGACTATAGGTTTCAGCATCTGGTCGCGCCTCCTAAAATCATCCTCTTCAAAAGATTTGGATCATAATGGTTGGCCTTCACATAAGCTTTGATTAAAGTGTTGTATACAAAGGTGTACCTTATATACTTGGCTTTAGCTAGTTCTTTAAATAACCACTCAGTGTTCCGTACATCACCCTTCTCGGCGAAAGCCTCAATTATTGAGAGAGTGGTCTCCAACCACGGGGTAGAATTCCTGACCACATTGCACACAGAAAAATCAATCTTAGAGTCTTAATGGCTTCCTCCACTAATCCTGCTTTCAAGCAACCCAAAGCTAGATGCCTGAAAGTTATGGCATTTGGTTTGCACCCATCCGCCATTATTTCCCTGAAAACTTTAGATGCTTTATCAATGAGCCCACGCTTGCAGTACACAGATATTATAGAGTTGTACTGCTCAGTGGATCTCAGCCCTTTCTTGGACTTGATCTCTAACCAAAGTTCTTCAGCTCGAGCAACTAGGCCAAGTCTACCAAATGCTTCAATTTCCATTACATAACTCTTAGACCTAACACATGGTAGCTCCTTCAGTAAGCCCCAAGTCTTCTTGTGCTGCCTCTCCTTCCCCAGACACCCATACAACATAATGAGAACATCTAGTGTTGACCAGTTTTTACCTGTAGCTGATTTCTCCAAGGCTTCAACATAAGCTTCAGCAGCGGTATACAACCTTGCCACTGCATATGCAGTAGCTACAATGCAGTAAGTAATTTCATCCGGCTCAACATTTTCTCACTTCATATCTGCGAATACCTTCATCAACCCCTTGGTATTATGCTCATTGGCCTCCATTTTCATGAGAATGTTGAAAATGTGGAAGCATGTCTAGTCACCTTATCGGCCTTCATCTGAGGAAGGATCTTCCGTACCAATTTCTTACGCTTTGGTGACGAATGAAGAATAATGATCCTATTAAACACCAAGTGCGAGATGGGATGACCCAATTCCCTCATTTCCTTCATACACTCAAGTGGAATCCTGATTGCTCCTTTGTCCAAGCAAGCAATCGCCAAATTATTGTAAAGGAGGTCATTCTGAAACTCCTCCGGAACGAGCGTAAAGAGTTCTTTACCTTGTGATATCCCATGAAACTTAGTAGTAAATTCCAACAGATAAGAGTAGTCTAGCTCCTTTGGCCTGTAGGGCTTTTCACTGATCACCCATTCCATAACCTGTAGAAACCAATAGCTCAGCTTCTATGCTAAATTGGTCCATATTCCAAGAGGCTAATAAGATTAATGGTCCTTTCTGATCCAAACAAAACAACATTTCTGGGTTCTGTTCCAGAATGGATTGTAAAAACTGGGTTCCTATTCAAAAATGCAATGTGGCCCTATTACAATATGTGTCTATAAACACAAAGCTCCAAGCTTTACCCATAAAGGTTCAATCTTTAACAACCTTAGGTGATTCAGAGAGAAAGGTAGAGAGAGATAGGTACCTCAAGAGCGCGTTGGTTAGACTTGAGCTTTCTGAGGCGATTAATGGCGTGGAAGATGTCACCTCTATGAATAGGGAATCCATCGCCCATCCAGCTCTGGAAAGCAGACCCAACTGGCTCGCCTCTCGGAAGCTTCTCGATTCTATAAGATAAGCAGCTTCTTCTAGGTTGTTGTTGGTGTTGTTTTGGGTCTGAGACTTGATCGGAGACTTCATTGGGTGCTTGGGCGCAGAAGAAGAAGTTGAAGCTAGAGATATATGGGTTTTTGTTGGGAGAGAAATGTAGCACACCAAGTGTTCGAGGTTTTGCCTGAACCAGACTGCGTTGTACACAAGGTAGAGTGTTTGCATGCTTTGATTTTGAGTGTCAGTCAGGTCGAGACTCGTAGAGAGTTTGTAGTTAATGGGGCAAGTGGTAACTTCTCCAAAACTGCAAAACCTTTACATGAGCCCAAAACTTGAAGGTCAGCCGAGGCCCGACTAGGAAGTCCACGAGTTCTAATAGCTGAGCAACCCAAGTACAAAGTTTTGTAAAGGGATTTTGGGTGATTTCTTTCGTTGTCAATCAAATTTCGGGTATGAGATGATGAGTTAGTTTCAGTTGTGTTTTCATCAAAAAGGAAAAAAAAAACAAAACAAGAGGAAAAATCACGAACATGAAAACTAGCCAATGAAGGAGGAAATCTCAACAACCAAATAACTAGGGCTGGCAATGGTACACAATTCCATTCCAACCAATTCCTATACCAACCGTATCAAATAATTTGGTATACCAGAAAGTCGGTACATGGTACACGGTACAGTATACCGTACTAACTTCAAAATACGGTACGGTAGGTGGTACAAGTTTTTCTCTACCGTGGTATACCGTACCTACTGACTTATCCTATATTAAATTATTAAATATAAAATATATATATCTCTTTTAATCTCAACCGTAGATTTAGTGAAAATAAATCTCAACCCTTAAAATCAACCCTAATTCTCACTCTGTCACTCAGTCACTCTCCCGCTTTTAGACCTATCATTTATTTTCTTCTTTTTTCAATCGTTTTGTGAATTTGTGACTTGTTAGTACTTTGGAAGTTTGGGTATTTGTACTTTGGCATTCAGTTTGTGACTTTTTATTTGGTAATTTGGTTGAAGTTGTATAAGACTATGGATTTGTGTTGTGATTTGTTGTTACTTATTTGGATTGGGCCTTTAAATTTTTGGGCCATAAATATGTTGGTAGAAGCCCAGTACCAACCGTACCAACCGAGTACCAACCGTACCAAGTAGTTGGTATACCAACGTTATTGGTTGGTAGAAATGGTGGATTTTTCCTACCAATTATATATTGGTTGGTACATGGTACTAGGAAAATGTAATTGGTATACCTACCAATCCACCCCTACAAATAACCATGCACTTCGTTTTTGTTAGGCTTCATTATTAACAAGACGGTTCGCTAACTTCTTAACCCTAGCTTCTTTTTGTGAGCACCCTTAATAAATTCGGGCGTATTGTTAGATTCTAACTGAATTCGGTCTGAATAGTACAAATAGAGCTGATAGAAGTCAGAACCTATCAGCATTCTTTATAATCACTAAGCTCGAGTCAACAAAGTCGAGCTTACTTACGTCTTAAGAAGATCACGAAAGAGATGAAAAAAGGAGTTAAACCATACCCCGAACCACACAATTGTGGTAGGTATGGCAACACCTATGAATCACGCATTCTAAAAAAGACACAAATAAGCCGAACGACACCAAAAGTGCCAACTAACATCCTAAAAAAATAGAGCATAATGTAATTAGTAAAAACTAAAAACATAGAAAACCCTAACAGCACATCAAAGCCCACAAAATGAGGCCCAAAAACACAAGGTCAAGTAACTCTCTCCCAACAACCAAATCACTAATGCACAAGCACAATAAGCAGTCGACCGACTCGCTCCGCCGCCCCACCTCGTCTGAACAAGAAGAGCCGACCACGAACCCTGATCAAAGCCCAGCGTCTACCCTCCTAACCATCCTTCGTTGAAGCCCTCGTCCAAAATGAATACCACCTACAACCCACCATCTGAATTGACACGCGATCACATGATAGTGAAGCACCACCGCCGCACAGACAAGATGCCGACTCCACTGCTCACCAACCGGACACCGCAATGAATTTTGCACTATGAAGAGATTCACCAAAAAAGAGATGTGGTCAAGAGACCAGCCCCACCAAAGAGTAGCCGCTGTCAGACGAAGACTGAAGAAGATGAAAGAATCTGCCACTAGAGAAAGTCGTAGAGAGAAAAGCCCTTGCTAAGGTTACTCTTTATTTTTATTGTTGTTTAAGGAGATTTTGTCTCCGTAATTTCTGGTATATATCGTGTCCTAATTTAGATACGGATTAGATTAAATAGAGATACAAAAAATCTCTATTTTATAGGGACAGTTATTATAAGAGATTGTATCAGCATATATATATAGAGCATTCTATCAATGAAAGAGTTACAGTTTTTAGTTTACATATTTTTCCTCTCAAACACGTTATCAAGCACGCTTTGAGTTGATAGTCATCCATCACCATAGAGAAAAAACATCCTAACCTAAATATCCTCCACAGTCGGCAGCTCTATATCACAGCCGGCTTCACTAAATTGGCTCCTCCTCTTCTGGTGATCCTCCTTGTGAAGCACACGCTCCAATGAATTTCCATTGTTTGACAAGATTGCTCGACTTCCAAAGAACCGTTTCAGACGAGCTCTTCCTTCACGTTGTCCAAGTTTTGTACTAGACATACCGAGCATAACACCAATCGAGGTAAGCTTTTCTAAACCGTCAATCTATAGATGTAGGATTAAAACTTACTTTCTGCAACACCCTAGATCTAAGATTGTGATATTGATGTGTGAATATTATATATCGATAACCTAGTTCCTATGGACCTATATCCATAGAGTATAAATGACAGTTCTGGGGGAATCATGGTTTGAAAATGAAAAGAAAAGAAATAAAAATGTGACGGTTTTTCATAGTTGTTGGGTGTGATTTTTGAACCACCGTTTGTTGATAATCGATTTTTTTTGACCATATATCATGGATCACGTTCTTATCCAATTAAAACTTGATATTAGTGCTCATGATTCTTCGATCTATACTAATCAAATCTCTTTATATTTTGTAGATGAGTTCGAACGAGCCGGTTAGGCCAGAATTCAACATCCTTGACCTTCAAGGAAAGAAATATCACCGTCATTAGGTCTTTGATATGAAAAATACATTCATCGAAAAAAGACTTACCAATACCATCAAACCCTCTGGGGCTGGACAAAATCTTATTCCACCCACAAATGAATCAAAAGCTCAAGTACTCATGTTTTTGAGGCGTCATAATCATTCAAATCTCAAGAAGTAGTATTTAAAAAAGATTGATCCCCTGAAATTGTGGGATGTTCTGAAGCAACGCTTCAACAATGTACATGATGCACAACTTCTTGAATTGACTGCAAGATGGGAAGCCCTTAGGCTCTTAGATTTTTCAAAGATCCAAGATTACAATCAAGCGATGTTGAATTTGTAGTCTGAGTTGAGATTTTGTGGGGTGGAAAAGTCTGAGAATGATATGATTGAAAGGTTGTTGAACATCTTTCCAATCTCTATAAGCACTCTTGCTCATCAGTACCGAATCAAGTACGAATAAGGGAGGATTCTTACCTTCAGTGATCTCATCAATAGCCTCGCTAAAAAGGAAAGGCATCATGAGATCATCCTAAATAATAACTCAAGACCGGCTGTTACTAAAAAGCCTAAGAGTTACCAAACTGGAGAAAAGACTCGTAAAAATAAGAAGAACGTTCATTTAGAACCTTATGTGCATGGAGGACATGGTCCATGCAGTGAGAGAGGAGGACGTGGACGTGGCTAAGACCACATCCAATATCTGACTTGACATAAAGATCAGAATGTCAACTCCAACAAGAACCAAGGTGGTTCGGTTAACGATGGACAAAAGTATTCACATTCTGGAAAATACACTTGTTTCAAGTGTGGTTCAAACAAGCATATTCACAAGCAGTAATGTGTTAGCAAAGAAATCTAGAACATCTACAAGAAGCACAAGCATTATTTGGCTCAAGAGTCAAACTATGCTAGAGATGTAGAGATGGAGGTTGACACCAATCTCGTTCTTGCAGAGGACAAGGAGAAGGAATTTGCTACTCCAGATTTTGAATTGCCTATGTAAAAGACGGTTATCTCTGTTATGTATTCAAGTTTTTGATTATTTTTTTTTATTGTTTTTTTTATTGTTTTTGGCTTATTTTTTAGTTATTTTTACAAGATTCGCTGTCTTGATTTTTGGACAAGAACATCTATGATGTATTTTTATTTATTGGCAGTAATGAAATTTTCTCTATTTTTTGATATATATAAAAATGTTGAGAATATTATTTTCATACCCATTCAGTGTATGGTTTGATGTTTACAAATATATATGGCATAATGATACAAAGATACGGTAAAAATGAGACACAATAGAGGATGTTGTCTTTAGACCCGGGGAGCCTTCGATCCATCGAGGTCTTGTACTTGGTCCATCGTAGCTATCCCATGGGTCGGTTTCCTGAGAATTTTCTATCCATCAAAAATTTGTACGCAAAACAACTTTGATCCATCGAAGTTGATCCTCGGGTCTCTTATTGCAATTTTTGATCCATCGAGACACTCCTTCGATCCATCGAAGGAATGCTTTGGCTTAGTTCTTCGATCATCGAAAATCAGTATCCGAAAATCAAGTTTTATTTTAGGTTTCTTCGATCCATCGAGGTATTGCACTTTGATTCATTGAAGGTATCCCACAGATAGGTTTTAAGAAGTTTTTGATCCCTCGAAAAGTTTGCTTTTCGATCTATCGAATGTTCTACTCAAATTGTGGTGTTTTTGATGTATTGTACATCAGTTTCATTGGAAAATGATGAAAAAGTTTTGACCAACCTGGATTTCAGTACCAGATGTGGTTTTACATCAGTTTCTATCATGCCATATCAGTACTTAACAAGGGTCACACATTTATTCAAATATTTAAGTATTTACTTAAAGTGTTCGCTTAGTCTTTAGTTCAAAGACTTACTTATTTAAATTAATTTTGTAGGTGTTTCAAGGCAAGATTGAGTGTCTTGCAGATAGTGGTACTACTCATACTGTTCTGCGGAATAGGCAACTATTTGTGGATCTTTTCTCATATAAATTCTCAGTGACAACCATGATTAGTGCAGCACCGGTTATTCAAGGACGTGGTTCAGCAGAATTTATGTTGTCTCATGGTACAAAATGATATATCACTAATGCCTTATATGTGCCAAAGGCCAATCAAACCATGATGAGTTTTAAGGATATTCGTACCAACGGTTTTCACTTGGAAACATATTGTGAGAATAAAAAAGAACTATTGTGTATCACCTCTGTTGAATGTGGCCGCAAGCACATTCTAGAGAAGTTTCCCGCTATTTGTAGTGGTTTATATCTAACTACAGTTCAGATCATTGAATCCATTGCAGTGACTCACACGACTTCGTGTGATTCAGACTCATATAAGCTTTGACATTTTTAACGGGGACGTCCAGGTCGTGATATGATGATCAAAATATTAAAAATTCTCATGGTCATCCATTCTTTAGAGTGAAGAAGCATGTGGGAATACATATATCCATCAGTTTAGATGGAGAGGACGAGACTACTCCTCTCAATCCTGGCTTAGTCTCCAACACAAGTGCAGCACAATCCCGACAACATACCGCTATGGCGTCATGTTTTATCCCACTAGATTCATATGTTGTAATCTCTGATGTACATCGCTCGTTTTGCAAAGCTTATTCTTTAGCAAAGTTACAGGCACATCCTTCTTTTGTTGTTGCTAATACAGACAATATTCCTTTCTTACAAAGGATCCAAAGTGATATTTGTGGACCTATTAAATAGGAATGCGGACCATTTAAATATTTCATGGTTTTGGTAGATGCATCAACGCAATGGTCACACGTTGCTTTGCTATCCAACAGGAATGTTACTTTTGCAAAGCTCTTGGCTCAAATTATTAAGCTCCAGGCTCACCACTTGGATCATCCAATCAGATCTATTCAATTAGACAACATAGAAGAGTTTACATCAAAATCTTTTGATGATTACTGCATGTCAGTTGGGATTGAAGTTGAACATCATGTTCCTCATGTTCATTCTCAGAACGTTTTAGTAGAGGCTCACATCAAGCGGTTACAACTTGTGTCTCGAGCTTTGGTAATGCATAGAATCTTACCGGTCTCAGCATGGGGATATGCAGTGTTTCACGCAGCTACGCTTCT
This sequence comes from Geum urbanum, assembly GCA_946800695.1. Lineage (NCBI taxonomy): Eukaryota > Viridiplantae > Streptophyta > Magnoliopsida > Rosales > Rosaceae > Geum > Geum urbanum. Next base: position 10,034,721 of record OX327006.1, read on the forward strand.
TTGTTTTCAACCTCTCCAACCATTCAGTGTGTACCAGTTGATAACTGGATATGAGTCTGATATTTCACATTTGCGCATTTTAGGTTGCGCGGTATATGTGAAAATTGCGCCTCCACAACACACTGGATCCTCAACAAAGATTAGGCATTTATGTTGGCTATGATTCTCCAACGATAGTCCTCTATCTTGAACCTTCGACAAAATATCTCTGTACTACTAGACTTGTAGATTGTCACTTCGATGAGACATACTTCGTACTGTTAAGGGGAGATATGAATGTTTCTATTCTGGTTCAATGTTAGGAATTGACGTGGTTTGATCCCTTTGTGTCTCATCATGATCCTCGCACATCTCAGAGTGATATGAAAGTGCGAAGAATACTCGATCTTCAGCAAGTAGCAAACTCTATGCCTGACTCTTTTGCTGATATCGCTAAAGTGACGAGATCGGATATACCAGCTGTAAATATTCCTGCAAGGTTGGAAACCCCAAGAAGGGGATTGGTAAGTGGAAACACCAGGCAAGGAAGTGTTTTTCCTTCTCATGTGCAAGGTGTTGCATCAGCCTCGACTCCCACCAGGAAAAGGGGGAGACTAAGAAAATCCAATGATGAGCCACCGGTTAAAAATTAGGTCATCGAGGCATAAAATGATCTATTCATCATCAACATTGTGAATCTTTCACATGAGATTGTCTATGACTACAGTTATGTCCTTGAATCAAAATTAGCATGTATGGGGGATGCTCCAGCCTCTTATGATGTCAAAGAACAAAGAAATCTCACTTAGAATAAATGACGGGCACATTCTTATGGATAGATTTTTTATGTTAGTTGATGATGTGTTTGCTTATTTCGTTGCTCACGAGATTATTGATGATGATAAAGTGGAACCTCGCTCTGTTGCAGATTGTAAAAGTAGAGCAGATTGGCCGAATTGGAAGGTAGCAATCCAGGCCAAACTAGACTCTCTGAATAAAATGCAAGTTTTCAGTCTGGTAGTGCTATGCCCACCAAATGTTAAGCTGGTTGAACATAAATGGCTCTTTGTTCGGAAGCGTAATGAGAAGAATAAGGTCTTGCATTATAAAGCTAGACTTGTGGCACAAGGTTTCTCTCAACACCTTGAAATTGATTATGAGGAGACGTATTCTCTAGTTATGGACATCATCACATTCCGCTACATGATAAGTTTGGTGGTGTCCGAAAAACTAAACATGTAGCTGATGGATGTGGTTACTGCATATCTCTATGGGGATCTTGATTTAGAGATATACATGAGAGTGCCATTGCTATACCCAAATAAAGTAACTCTAAACCACGGAATGCTCATATAATTAGATTGAGACGTTCACTATATGGATTGAAGCAATCCGGTAGGATGTGGTATACACGTCTTAATGACTACTTGGTTGGGAAGGGATATAAGAATGATGACTTATACCCTTGCGTGTTCATTAAAAGAACAAGTTAAGGATTTTCTATAGTAGTTGTCTATGTTGATGATATGAACATCATCGGGACTCTTAATGAGATCAATGAGACGGTTAGCTACTTGAAATCTTAATTTGAGATGAAATACCTTGGTAGGACTCGATTTTGTCTTATATTAGACCTGGAACATCGAGTTGGTGAAATTCTTATTCATCAGTCCGCTTATATCCAAAATATGCTCAGGTGATTTAATATGGACAAGGCACACCCTGTTAGCACGCTAATTATTATTCATAGTCTAGACCCCAAGAAAGCTCCATTTCGTCCGCTGGATGATAATGAGGAGATCTTGGGAGCTGAAATTCCATATCTTAGTGTTATTAAAGCTTTGTTTTATTTAGCTCAGTACACACGTCCAAATATTGCTTTCTCAGTGAACTTGTTGGCTAGATTTAGCTCTGCGCCTATGCAACGTCATTGAAATGGAGTAAAACAAATCTTCAGATACTTGAAGGGTTCCATTGACTTGAGTTTATTCTTCCCTTACAAAGAATACAGAGAGAAACATGAAATTCCTAAAAAAAAGAATGGTTGAATCATAGCATACATATTCCAGGTCTTCAATCCATCAAAGGAATTGGTTTTCGATCCATCGAAGGATGCTCCATTGATGGACCAGAGTACTATCTTTGATCCATCAAAGGAGTTGTTCGATCCATCGAATGATGGATCTGCTATGAGCAGTTTTACTGCAGTCCCCTATATCGAAACACTGATTGATGTGTTGCTCGGATTTCTTGATGCTGGGTACCTCTCTAACCCACACAAAGATCGTTCACAGACTTGTTATGTTTTCACTATGGGAAACACGACAATTTCTTGGAGATAAACTAAGCAAACCCTTGCTGCTACATCCTCGAATCATTCAGAAATCATTGCTTTGCATGAAGTGGTTAGAGAATGTGTCTGGCTTAGGTCAGTCATAGGTCATATTCGAGGGTCTAGTGGATTATCTCTACTACGATGTCTCTCACTTACATCTTTGAGGATAATGCAGCATGCATTGAACATATGAAGTTGGGTTACATTAAGGGTGACAATGCAAAATATATATCACTAAAATTCTTCTTCAATTAGCAACAACAACAGTTGTTGAATATCCATGTGAACCAGGTTGGTTTTGCAGATAATGCTGCGAACTTGTTTACCACTACCTAAATCTACATTTGTAAAACATCTGAGACCCATGGGTATGCACAGGTTATCTGAACTCTATGACTGAGTTTATAGTCAGGGGAGTTACATTTCTATAGACATCAGGGGGAGTCTACGTCATATGTAATAGCTTTTGTAATTGATGTGTTGTATTTTTTTTTCCTTAGACAAAACTTTTGTTTTACCCATGCAGTTTTTGTTTGCTTGGTGAGGTTTTTAGTGAGGCAATGAGTCATGCATCATTCTTCAAGTCAACGACACAAAGGGAAGTGTTTAAAGAAATTTATTCTCAGTAATTTCTGGTGTGTGTCATATCCTAATTAGATACGGATTATATTAGATAGAGATACAGAGAATTTTTGTTTTATAGGGATAGTTATTGTAACAGATTATATCAATTTATATATAAGACATTCTATTAATAAAAGAGTTACAGTTTTCAATTTACATAGTTTTTTTCTCTCAAACAATTTTTAATTATGAGAAAGTAGAAAATCTTTAACCCTAGCTCCTTGATAATATGAGACCATAGTCTAGTGTTGTTTTTAAAATTATAATGAAGTATGATGTCTGGTTGCGTTTCGATTAATGCTCGATTAATATAGTTGCTGTTAAATAGGTGCATGCTTTATATATATATGCACATAATTCAGTTCCAATTCCAACTAATTGCCATACACTAATACACGGGTATAGATACATCACTCAAATTAAGATTGAAATGAATAACATGTAGTCATATACACAATGACAAGGTCGCCATGAAACAAATCACAAACCATGCATGCCAGCTAGTTAATTAGTTAGGAAATCGGTTTGCAGGAAATTTTATTTCACAATAAGTTAGGCACAATCCCAACCCAACTAGCTAGATAACTAGACAAGAAACCTTTTATGGTCTTTTCTTATTTAACAAAAAGGATGATACACCCACATATATAAGGAGGCATCCGTAGTTGCTTGGTGGCCTTGTCTAGCTTAGCTAGCTACTATATAGTACACAGTTCAGTTGTGAAAGGCGAATGAGTCGCAACTATAATTCGATCCAGCTTCAAGACTTGCGGTCACCTCTCCAAAATTCAATTCGGCTTCATCACAGTACCTGCATATATAAATAAGAAAGACGAACTCATGCATCACTAATTCAATCGATACACAATCTTAACAAAGTACACAAACTCAAACCTAAACTCTAATGACAGGAGATTGATTATTTACATTTTTAGCGGTGCAACTCCAGAAATGACGATCTTAAAGGTTGTGGTGTTCTCAAAGAATTCCAAACCAGTCCTGCCGCATGTGCATATATATAATCGTATAAGCGAGCGCTGATGAGATATAAGCTAGAGAAAAGAACACACATACGTACACACACTCGTAAATTTAGTGTCTTGGAGCTATAGATGTTTACGTACTTGCAGCCAGAGCCGCACTTGCAGTCATCACCGCACGAGCAGTTGCCGTTTCCGCAAGACATTTCAGTAGCTCAAGCAAGGTTTAATTAACGAGGAAGATGAATTGATGGTATGTATATGTTGAACTCCAGGCGTACACTGAGACTGCTGCAGTATTATGTTATATATTGGAGGAGACGGTCCATGATTAGAGCGGTTGCATGAGATATCCACCGGCCACGTGGGTGCACGATGTAATTGGATCATTTTGGACTGGAATAATGAATTATTCATGCACCACTTTACTCAAATTCAAATTCGTTCAAGTACATACGTACTTTGTTTCACTTGGGGACGTACTACACTACTACCGTACTTATTGGTAAAATTGGTTCATTTTTATTTATTTTTGCAATTAAGGTACGGTACACGTACGTGTATTGTATAATGGAGGATGGTTTATTTCTAACAAGCAAGTCGATCAATTAGGTCTAATAATTATTATTGAAAATTTTGTGTTTGTGGGTATGACAAGAGAAGGAAAAACACTTTAAAGGCACATAAAAGTTTACACTTTTTTTTAGACTTTATTTGTCCCACTACTTAGTATGCAAGAAAGAATAATCAAATAAATCTTTAGGATACAATAAACCCTAACAATTTGCTAATGCTCATCGTCGGTTTGCACTAACGAAGATCAACCAAACATTCGATCAAATATTTTTACAAGAGGATCAAGATTACTAGAAACTATTTCTGCAGAATAATAGTTTCTAGATTTTATTAATTCAAAACTAAGAAAACTAATGAAGGATTGCTAGAATAATAGAGGAGAGATGATATGAAAATTGTGAACTGCTAGAAGAAGAGACATTGAAAGCTTAATTGATTGATCATCTAAATGAGGCGTGAGCACTCCTATTTATAGAAGTAAATCATAGCTTTTCAGGGACAGATGATATGAAAATTGTGAATTGCTAGAAGAAGAGACATTAATTAAAAGCTTAATTGATTGATCATCTGAATGAGGTGTGAGCACTCCTATTTATAGGAGTAAATCATAGTTTTTCAAACATGACTTTTCAGTTTGAAACAAATTCTTTGATCAAGGGGTGCACCATTTCGATCATCTCACACCCTTTCCAAAACATATTGGTTAATTACCAATAGTCACATTAGTTTGTTAACCATCACATACTTTTCCAACATATACATCTCTTCATATTTTGAAAATATTTCCAACAATCTTCCACCATTTTCAAAATATAAAATTTTATTAATTTTAAAAACTATTTTGAAAAACGTTTAAAAAATCCTTGAGCAAATTCTTGGAAAACTTAGCGCATAAACTAAGGTGTCTTGTGGACTTGAACCTTAGTTTATGGTGTGACGACCCGGAACAGAATCAGTTAAGTAAACGGCTTAATTCACGAGATTATGCGTAATCACTGTTTTCCGTAAATTGGTTGATTTACAGGTTTTAATCACGACTTAATTATCGGCCGAGAATTTGAGTTGAGTCTCTTCTCGAGAGTTGTAGTATATGTGATTTCGAGTTCGTGGGAGGTTCCGGATGATTATTTTGACGACCGAGGAATATAATATGATTATTTGAAGTTTCGGAATCTCGTCGAGTTTATCCGTTCGTATTGAGTTTATCCGAATCGTATTGGTTATCCGTTTTGGACTGTCAATCATCTCGAGATGCGAGCATAAATATCGGAAATTGTCAAAAATTGTCGAAAAACACTGTTTTGGGAAGTTTGACCGGCGTTGACCATATTGGACGCGTTGACCGGAGAAGAAAACTCCACCGCCGCTTGACTCGTCGGCGACCTTCATTTTCCGGCCACCTCCGGTCGAGATATTAGTATATTTCGATTCCTCTCCTGATTTCTAGTTGATTAGAACTTGGAATTGCTTGATTTAGTGATGAATTGAGGGAGAAATGTCGATTTGAAATTTTGGGGATTTTGGCCGGAATCGGCTTCGATGGTGGGAGGTGTTCCGGCGACTTTCCGAGGGGGGTTTGTGTTGGAAATTGTTGAGTTTGAGGTAGGTAGGTGGACCCTTGAGGTTGGGAGGTCGTGTTGGCCTCACGGCGACAGAATTGGACGGAGGAGCATTTTCCGACCGGTTATGGATTTCGGACTTTCGAGCTGATTTTGAGCTACTTTCCGTCCGATTTGGCCTTTGATGTAATTGAGAGATGTGTTAGGCTCGAGGAGGAGATGCTACGGTGAGTTTGGCCGCCGGAAAATCTCTTCGGTTGACGGCGCGCCGCCGCCAGCGGCGGCAGTCAACGGCGGAGCTCCGACGACCGTTGAATTTTTGGAAATGTATCGAGTTATATGTCGTTTTGCTCGTATTCATGCCCCGATCGTCGCCTTGAGGTTTTCGAGTTGATTTGGGTATCGAATTTTCAGTCGAGGGTTTTGAGTGGAGATTTCGGGAATTTCGTAGATTATTTTGCACTGTGTTATATATTTCCGGGAACGGTTAGTTTCCGCTGTGTGGTGCTGTGTTGTGAATTGTGATTTTGATCAAATATATTTTGTGATTATTCAGGGGATCGAGATCGTGCTTCGGGCGAGGGATCTTCCGCCGGACCACGTGATTAGCGCGAGTGCGCGCTTTGCTCACCTGTGAGTGAACACTTTTATATTTTCACTGTCGTTACGAGTTCATGATTTTCCGTATTTGTTTATATATGATGTTGAGCTTATTTATTGTTTTCGGAGGTATTATTTTATATTTTTATGGTGATGGCATACCTGCATCAATGCTTCGGCTACTCGACTGATCACCGGTAGTCTGACCAGAGTTGAGACATTCCTTTGGACCAGAGTTGAGAGATTCCTCTGTGCAGGGTTGAGAGATTCCCCTGTTATGCAGCTGGGGTCGAGAGATTCCCCTGTCTTATCAACGTCGGGCTTGAGCGATTCGCCTGACCGTCGGGCTTGAGAGATTCGCCTGGCACCTCCATATATATTTTCCGAACTCGCATTGTTTTACATTGATTATGTATATGAAACTGGTGAAAGGCATATATTGATTTTCGTCCACTCACTCTAACGTTTTATTTGCCTTTCCCCTAGGCTTTTCAGTTTCCGTGCCCAGTTTGCAGTTCAGATTTTGGTGTCTCACGTCGCGGTCGGAGGCTAGTTGTTCGAGCTACCTGTCTTTTCTAGTATGTTCCTTGTTTTGCCTACTATTGTATATTTTGTATATATACACTAGAGATCGCTCTGATACGATACTGATACATGTTTTATGTGGTTTTTCCCGGATTTTCTATATTATACAGTTATGTTTACTGTTTATTACTATTGTTATGATATTGAGAAATCCGGCACGGTTTGATTTTTGTGGCATAGGATGAAGTGTTATTTTCCGGGTGCAGGTAAAGGCAATTCCGCGTTAGTAGCGTTACTCTGTCGAAATTTTAATGGTTTTTGTTGGTTCGTGTTTTCAGAAGGGGTTTGATTCCGGTTTAAGAAACTAAATCGGGGTTGGGTCCTTTTATATGGAGAACACATCAAAGTTAAATTAAGATGGTTAAGTAGTTTTGCTTTGAACTTGCAATCTTATTGTGATCTAACCGGACACATTTCACACACTACTTTTCTACTTCTTTCAAGTGTTCTAAAAGAGTTTTAATAATAACTCAACCTCCACCATTCATTACATGTACCCTAGCACTTTAACCATTGGAAGTATACAAACATATAATAAAATTATATGGTTGTTAATTTTACTTAAGTGCTTGCAATCACTACATATAATGTACTTTGCTCATTGAACTCAAGGACAAGATGTTAGCGTTGAGTTGAGTTTTCATCATTGGTGATTAAAAGTTTGGATTTCCCTATCTTATTTGATGTATCACCCATAAACTCCTTGCAAATTTAAAATATGCAAGTTATTTTGTTAATTGGTTATTAAAGTTAATTATCCATAACTTTAAAGTTCAACGGGTCACACCATCCCTTTAAATAGTCTTACATAGCTATGTCTCAAACCGGTTTATCATTCTTACATTTATATCTCTAGTAAGAAGCCCTTGATAGTTAAGACTATCAAAGAACTAAATATCATATCTTTATCCTTAGGATCCGTCTATTTAATTTTTTATAACATGTGGATTAGTTTCCTCTTGACATTAACTAGTATTCCATCAAACTCATCTCTTCTAGATGATATAAATACTCATTATATGCATATGAGTATTTCATAATCCATAAACTATAGACGTCATCAAACTTGATACTTGTTTATAATGAATATTATGCAATTAAATTTTTCCTAAGCTTGTATTCCAATATTCATAAAAACAACTAGTTAGTTGAAATATCTTAATGATATTCCAACTTAAGTATGCATTTAAAATTTTCAATTTAAAACGATGCATAAAGATTCAACGAAGTGCACATATATAAAATCATATCACTCATGTATATACATAAGTCGGATATATATATATATGAACTTGATATGAGCATACACTTAACCTAAATTATATGTCACACTTAGTACAAAAATATCTATCATAATATACATATCAAGGTATCATTCTTAGTCACTGAAACATTTGTAAAGTTCATAAACAAACTCTAATTTTCTCCTGAAGTGCATTCATCACTTCAAATACTATTGCCACAATTTTCTCCATGGAGTTAAAACCTTTTTGTTGGTTATTGAGAATACGGCAATATTTCATGATGTGATCACGTTTCTTGCAATAGAATCAATTCACTATCTTTTTGTTTGAAGTTTGACTTAAGTGACCCTTATTCCATCGAATCTATCTTAGTCTATTCCCATGATTATTTTTGAATTGATCAGATTCACCAACAATCAAATCATTATTAATAGAAAAAGAATCATCGATTTTCTCATCAACGCATCTTCTTTTCTTATATGAAGAAAATAGTTCAACCTTTTATAGGTAATTTTGTATACCTCTTCAAACTGAAGATGATGACCCAATTATTCTATGGTCAAGCCGTCCAACTAATTTATCATACTTATTTTGAAGCATTTCCATGAAGAAGGAAACTTATTCATAATAATAAGAAATACCAATAAGTGAATCCATATGCATATCATGTTGAGTGAGCAAGTGAAGTATATGAATGATTTCATGATATTGCTCAATGATAGATCTTGTATCTACCATTTCATATTTAAAAAATTAAAAATTAGAAAGGCTTTACTTGTAGGATCCTTAGAAATGTATTTCTCTTACAATGCGCCCCATAATTCCTTTGACGTCTCCTTATCTTTGAAGTGAGAAACCAATTCATCACTTAGATAATTGTATATGTAGTACTTACATTATTTGTTATCTTGATCCCATTTGTCTCGTACTTGTTTCATGGTTAAGGTCTCATCTTGAATTTCTTTGGGTCTTGGTGTTGTTAGCACATAAAATATCTTTAGACATGTAAGCACGAGGTGAGTCTTCTTTCGCTATTTTTGAAAATATTCTTCATCCAATCGATCAAGCTTCATTGTAGAAAATTCACTTTCGTTTTCCTTCGAAGTTGCCATTGCAAAAGTAAAGTCTAAAGATTGTTGGATATTTTATTTTTGTGGGTATGGCAAGAGAAGGAAAAATGCTTCAAAGGCACATAAAGATTTACGCTTTCCTTTAGACTTTATTTGCCCTACACTACCACATTTTGACTCATTGCTGGCGATTTTTAAATCGCTAAAATCGCCGGTAATGTTTTTTAACATTACCGGTGATTTTTGCCGGAAAAATCGCCGGTAATGTCTTTTTTTTTTTTTAACATTACCGGCGACCGGCGACATAAATGTATGTCGTCGGCAATGTCTCAATGGTAATGTAAAAAAAAAAAAAAGACATTGCCGGCGACTTCATTTATGTCGCCGGCAATGTCTTCTTCTTTTTTTAAACATTACCGGCGACATAAATGTATGTCGCCGGCAATGTGTTTTTTTTTTTACATTACCATCGAGATATTGCCGGCGACATACATTTATGTCCACTACAACACAAAATGCTTTTTCCGACGACAGAATTTTGTCGGAAAAGATCATTTGTGGTCGGAAAATGTCATTTCCGACAAAATATTTTCGTCGGAATGCGTAAGAAATGCTTTGGTCAGAAAAGCTTGTTTTTCCGACCATTTGTAGGAAAAGCTAGCATTTCCGACCAAATTTTGTCGTCGTTTTTTGTCAAAATTTTATAAATTACCGACCAAATTCTTTGTTGGAAATACTTATATTTAGTCGGAAATACCTTTTGCCGACAATGATGACATGTATTTCTGACCACATATTTCCGACTAAATTCTTTGTGACAAAAATTATTTCCGACTGAACATAACTATTACCGACAAATAGCAATAGTCAAAGATATATATCATTATCAACAAAAAAAAAATTTTAAAAAAAAATTCACATGTGTCAAAATTAATATTTTTGTATTTCTGAGTAATTGTATTTATATTTATTTTAAATTATATTTATATAAAGAAAGAGGATTAACATTTTTTTTAAAACCAGATAGCTGATAACATATATAAAAAGTCTTTACAATCTCAAGTAACGTAATAAGAAATCCAAATGAAACATAACAAATGACACATCAAGTCTTTCATAAGAGGGAACAAATAACACAACTAAAATAATACTAAGGTAATATAAATAACAGTCTTCTCCAAATAGTTTTTGCTTCATTAATTTCTTGGATGCACAAGTACATATCATATGTCTTCATTCTCAAGGTTCTCATCCTCATGTGTAGTTGTAGTTTTTTCCTACATAGAAACATAAATTAAAATACATGTCACAAAGTAGCTTGTTATAATCTAAGTGTAATGAATATCATATATTTTTTTAAATATATGAACAAAGTATATAATCCAAACCAATGAAAACCAAATAATATATAATGGTAAAGATATATATATATATATATATAGATAGATAGATAGATAGATAGAAAACTAAATAATAAAGGTAAAGATATATATATAGATATATAGATATATAGATATATATATATATAGATAGATAGAAAACTAAATAATAAAGGTAAAGATATATATATAGATAGATAGATATATAGATATATATATAGAGAGAGAGAGAGAGAATATTACCGTAGCAGCTGACTTTCCCAAGAGAGCCTCTATCATTGTCTTCATATTATGTACCTCATTTGTTACGCTTGCAAGATTTTGTTTAACTTGGTCAAGCTCTTCTCCCCGTTCTAAGCACCGACGTTTATTGCAACTTTGACTATTTGATCCATACTCATCTCCGGTGTTTGATCTCATGGAATCGCTTAAACCGAGAATACTCCCACGTCTTGGTTCACCAACCACCTTCTTGTATATTGTCCAATCATCTTTCGGTTGCTCTTGATCATCTCCACCAAATACATCTTCCAATTCCTTTTCAAGAACCATAGTGTCCTTCAATTACATATGTCACAACAACGTTAACTATAATGAAGTATTAACTGGTCTTATTTAAAATCTAAGAATGTATACTTAAAGGATCCAATGACCGCACATGAAAATGTACAACGAGAACTAAAAAAAAACACTTGAAGACAATGCAACAGATAATATAGAGAACCTGTAGCGGAACCTGAACTTTGAAAAATCATAAGTATGTGTAGAAATATCATTTTCAAATAATTAAAAGACTAAAATGATCTGTAACACGTCTTCTACAACTTTCATGAAGACACCTAATTCAAAATTTGAGCAGAAAAGTTCTGTTTTAAAGGAAAATATTACATAGTCAGAAATTCAGAAAAAGTTAAAACTGTGCATACCCATATCTTTGAAAAACCATAACTATCTGTAGAAAACTGCGTTTCAAATGAACCAAAAACTAAAATGATCTTTAATGTGTCTTCTACAGATTTCATGAAGACAATATGAGCAAAAAAGTACAGTTTTAAAGAAAAAGGTAACATGGTCAGAAATCTAGAATATCAGTTTAAACTGTGCATACTCATAAATTAGAAAAATCATAACAATCTGTAAAGTTCTCCTTTTTAAATGAATCAAAAACTGTAATTATCTTTAGTGTGTCTTCTACAACTTTCATGAAGATAACTACTGCAAAATGTGGGCATAAAAGTACAGTTTTAAAGGTAAAGATAACATAGTCAGAAATCCAGAAAATCATTTTAAACTGTGTATACCCATAACTTTGAAAAATCATAACTATCTGTAGAAAAATCCATTTTAAATGAATCAAAAACTGTAATTATCTTTAGTGTGTCTTCTACAACTTTCATGAAGATAACTACTGCAAAATGTGGGCATAAAAGTACAGTTTTAAAGGTAAAGATAACATAGTCAGAAATCCAGAAAATCATTTTAAACTGTGTATACCCATAACTTTGAAAAATCATAACTATCTGTAGAAAAATCCATTTTAAATGAATCAAAATCTGTAATTATCTTTAGTGTGTCTTCTACAACTTTCATGAAGATAACTACTGTAAAATGTGGGCATAAAAGTACAGTTTTAAAGGTAAAGATAACATGGTCAGAAATCCAGAAAATCATTTTAAACTGTGTATACCCATAACTTTGAAAAATCATAACTTTTTCCAAACAACTTATTTGTAGGTAATTCTAGGTCTGACACAATAAAAAACAAGTCATCTACAACTTCTGTGAAGGCACCAACTACTAAATACAAGCCTATATATACAAAAATCAACTAAAACTCTATAGAGACAGAAAATAAGTTTAAATTCTGCAAAAACTTACATAAAGTTCTTTAGCCGTTCCACTCTTCCAATGTTCCTCTTTTCCTTTCTTGGCCTTAGACATATGAAACTTTTTGAAACATTCAATAGGACTAGGCTCTACTCCGGTTCTATCAAACTGTTGAATTCACATAATAAAGCTGACATAAACAAAGGGGAACACTAAAATCTAAGTCAAAATATTACCATGGATATTGTATCCCACAACAACGTTAAGTCAAGATATCTTAGTTTGAAATTGAATTCTTAATATGTATGTACCTCCTCTTTGATGTATTTTGCCATTGGAATTGAACATGTGGTGTGCACTATAGTGGATTTTTCACGGTTGATCTTGTTTTGGTCACTTCTTTTCTGAAAATATCATTAACATGAAGTAAGCAACAAACAATCCAATTAATATATTCTGTGTGGATTGATTATTTACCTGCCATGATTCTTGACTCCATTTATGAACCATTTGTTTCCATATCTTTGAGGAGATAAATTCAGGGGGTGAGCGGATCGAGCTGCCCAACTCTTGTGCTTTTGGAAAACACTATCTCTTATCTGACTCATCCATTTGTTATAGGATCTTTTGATATGTAATGAAAAAGCTGCAAACACATCTTCTTCGGGGCATGAGAATTGAAAATTGAAATTCTTCCAACGGGTGAACAATTCACCCAAGTCTTTCATCGGATATTCCTTCCATGTCACAAATGGTCCTTTAAGTTGTTCCTGAAAGAGCGGAAATATACTTCGGGCTGCTTGTGTAGTTATGATCCTAGACATTAAATACATTATGAGTGCACAAGGTTAGAGGATTTATAAATCAATTGTTTAAACTATAATTGAAGTGACCAAACCTGTCTTTAAATACTTCAGCATGCACGCCATGCCCTTTATTGCCCGAAGCTTTCCCCCTTACGTTTTTTTTTTGGAGTTGAAACTATTGACAACAATGAAAGAACGAGTTACAACTTAGATATTGAGTCATTTGTACTGCAATTACATAAAACTGGAGTAGTCAACTGAAAAATGTTATGTAATAAATTTTTGTTTCCAGTTAACGTTACCCTCTTCATTTGACAATTCAGTTTGCATTTCATTCCCTTCCATCTCTTGCATTTCATTGTCATTTATCTCTTGCATTTCATTGTCATCTGAAGATCCAATAGAATTGTTTTGGTTTGAGGGAAGCTCCAAATCTGAAGAGCTCGAAGACCTTTTATCCTTTATTTGCTTTTCTTTGTCACATAAAGCAAATGAAACTGATTTTCTACAAGCCCCTGTAAACCAAACAAATAGCTAAATGCCATGAGTGGTGATGTTCTTAAGAAATCTAATGCATAAAAAACAAATCTGAATTTTACTTGAATTGGTCCCTTTGTCAGATAGATGCGATGGATGGAATTTTGTATCAACTGTAAATGAGACAAAAACAACACAGATATGCAGTTATAATAATACAGTACCAACAACCAAGAGCATGAAGAACAACCATTTATGATCTGGAAATTAAAATGCAGATGCAACAGTAAATACTAAACAAGTAATGGACCAGATGCTAGCTGCAAACCCTTCTGTACATTCAATACATAATTTTGGCAGAGTGAATGACAACCATACATCCAAATACAGGAAGAGGAATCTTCAATAAACTAACTAACCTGTTGGATTATATTAGATATTAAATAGATACTAATGGCCAAATGTAATAGAACTTCAACTCTTTCTTTTGCAAATTCAGACCATTCTTTCATCTTCAAGCAAGCTACTCCAATTCTATGGTCAACTACATACAAAAGTGATGTAGGAATCCATATCCAAACTAGTTTTTTCAACCCAGACTTGGAGAAGATGTAGAATAAGGAAACAAATTGAGAAAAGAAGATTATGAGTTCACCTGGTGGGGATCGTCTCTTCATATTCTTCATTCTCTCTTTTTCTTTAATGCATGAATAGGGAGGGATGATCTTTATATTCTTCATTCTCTCTTTTGCTTTAACGCATGAAGAGAGGGATGAGACACATGTAATCAAATTTTGGAACTGTAACAGTGTAATGGGAAGTTTTTTCTCCCTTTAAGAGATTTACCGGGAAATTTTTTTGTTTTGGGATACAAGGATATTGTAGAAGGCGCCAAATTTAAAATTTTCGTTCTTGGCTGGCGGTAAATATCAGAATTTGAAGCACAAAAAGTAAAGAAGGTAGCTGGAGGTGATCAAGGAATAGCAAAACAGCTACGAAAAAACCATCTGTGATCAAGGATCGGGAAACCATATCCAAGCCTCATGGGTCTGTGCTCTAACGAAGATAAAGAGAGCAAAAAAATCAATTCATGAATTCGATTTAGAGGGAGGAGAGGAGCAGTTGCTTGTGGCGATGTCGGGGGTGGAAGGTGTTAAGCAGAGCCTTGGCTGGTTGACCATGCTTGGATACAGTTGTCATTGTAGAGGTATATTCTCCTCATACGCTAAGTAGTCGTAGTCTTTAAATAGGAATTGCTTACTTGTTACTGTAAGCTGGTTCATTGTAGCAAAGCACCCAAAATCAACACTTAGAATTTCTTCTTCAATCACTTTTGTGTTTACATAGATCGATTGTTGTGTGTTTGAGTGAGTGACCGTGTAACCATCTTAACATGGTATCAGAGCTCACAACGGTTCTGAGCTACTGGTTCAAGCTTCCGCATCAATCGATTCTCATTTCAATTGGAATTGGAAACCCTAGGGCTTTGATTCTCATGTTCGATTGCATTATTCTGGTGCTTCTCAAGCTTGCGGTCAGCTCAATATGCTAAACCTTGCACTCGATGCTCGGTTCGGAGCGATTCTGAGCTGTTTGTGACTTAGAGTGTGTTTACTTCTTCGACGATCCTCTGGTATAACTTTTCTGACTCTTGTTGATTGACTTATATGCCATGATTACAATTGAAGGTGTAGTGTTGATCCTGTGGTTGTTATTAAGCTGGAGAACAATGTTGATATGTTAGAATGGTACGTGGTGATTGTTGTGATGTTGTAGTTTGATGATAAAAATGTTGAGGTTAGATTGAATAGCTAAAAGTGGTGAAAAATTGGCTTGGAGTAGTCTGTTGCTTAAATTTGGTGTTAAATTGGGAGAGGTATTAGGTGGTGCATTGGTATTAAAATTTGGAGATAATTGAAGTGATTGATGTTGTTGTTTTGAGAAGAAGAAGAAAAAAGGAATGTGTGGTGATGAGTTGCTGACAAAAAACCAGAGATATTGAAGTTGTTGATTTGCTTGGTGACAAACTGTTGCTGTGATCAAAATTTTGGTAGGTGGTTGCTAATTGAAGGTTATTGGAGATTGTTGTTTTCTTCTTCAATCTCTTTTGTGTTTACATTGATCGATTGCTGTGTATTTGAGTGAGTGACCATGTAGCCATGTTAACAAGGCTGAGCTGAAAGTAGTGCAATAGAGGTATGTTTCTGCAATCTCTAAACTCTAATCATGGCTTAACCTTAGTAGTGTACCAACTAATATTGAGATATTTAATTAAAATGAACTTATCAGACAAGTGATTCCCAATGTATTATCCGCCTCCCGCATTGCAAGGTTGTTAAAGAGTTAACTACTGACAGGTTTTTCCATGAAGTTAACATTTTGAAGATTGATTTCTTGACACAGAAGACTTTAGGTGAGATGATTGAGAAAGAAATGCATATGGAGTGTATGACCTTGCTTGTTCCACTTTTATTTTCCACAAGAAATGTGCCCCCAGATGCGTTGCCTCTATGCGTAGCTAATAAAGGAGGCGAAGGAATTACTTCGGTTGAACTGTCTGCGCTAGACATTTTAATCAGAGCTTGTCAGAAGACAAAACCTGTAGATGTTGACGTTTATTTGAACTGTCATCGGCGGAAACTGCAAATTCTTATGGCAGCAGCAGGAATTGATGAATGCTTAGCTTCCTGTAAATCCTTTCTTCCAAAATCAGGGTCAAAAGCACATGATGCTTCTGTTATTGATTCGAAAGAAGGTTCAAGCAAGCAGTGCTGGAATGTCTTGGTCGTGGAGGAAGTAAAGGCAATTTCTCAATGCGCGTCCCAAGTGAAAAACTTAATTGATCAACCTGGAGCTTTCGTAAGTCAACGTTTATGTATAAAATAGCTGTGGTATTTGGTCCTTTCGATTTTATGAAAATTGTGTTATTAGGTCCTTTATATGTGATACGGTATCTAATCATGTCATGGTTGCAGGACAATAATTCTGTTCCCATGAGCAGTATAGGTGATCTCCAATGCTTGCTCTTGTCAGTCATGTGCAATGTTGCAAGCCTATCCCTCTGCAAGAAATCTTCTGAGCTAGTGATTGCTGATGAAACTGATCAAAGTTGCTTTATTGAAGCTTCCATTGCATTCTGCAAGCTTCAACACCTCAACCACACAATACCTGTCAAAGGAGAAGTAGGCGGTGTCTCTTAATGAGTTTGGCTTTAGCTAAGACATCAGCTCAGCAGGTTTCACCCTTTCCATATGCATGTGTAAATATTCATTGGTGCCAGAATGTTTCCTTTTCTCTTAGTTGATCAAGTATGATAGCTAAAGCCCTTGCACGTGGCTTGAGCCTTAAATTGGCAAAGTTAGTGATTGTATTGTTATGTCTAATTTAGGACTTCACAAGTTGTGAATGACTGTTGATATATTTTCTTTTTCTTTTTTCAGTTCACAGATTTTTACTGTCCTCACATGGATTTTGAATATAGTATTAACCAAGCTACAGTACATGCTATTCAAGTTATAAAGACTCTATTCTGCAGTGGTTAGTATATTTTTTTGGATGTCATGGATAAGGTAATGATTTGTGTCTTGTCTTTGACACAGAGTGAGATACATGAATTATTGGCATTGGTGTACTATGATAGCCTTCAAAGTGTGGTGCCATTTTATGATCAACGAACTGTCGTACCCTTGAAGGATGCAGCGTGGGTAGTGTTCTGTGAGCACTCGATGAGACATTTTAAAAAGGCTTTTGCCCACAAGTATGCGCTCTTTTTGGAATTCCTTTTTGAGCAATTCCCTATACATACCTCATGTACCTATTCAAGTGGATCCTTTATTTTTATTTTTTTCAGGCAAGACTGGTCCCATGCGTACTATATTGGGAAACTCTGCGAAAAGCTTGGTTACTCTTATGAGACATCATTATCATATTATAATAAAGCTATTGCTCTGAATCCAACAGCTGTAGATCCTGTTTCTGCATGGGATCAGATGAACTTGTCTGATAAGCTTAGAAATGCAATTGAGGGTTCATTTCCTCGAACTATTGATTATAATAAGGCACTACAGAGCAAACCCTCCTTCTGGGATACTGTTATAGATTCAAAGGCTGGTGCTTTCCAATTCTCATTCTAGAGGAAGGAGACTATATGACACCAAGTAAACAGCAAGACGGAGTTAATGTATTCACCCATTGTTGCCTCCAGCCTATGTGAAAACATTTTTTGGCAAGACATTTATTATTGGAATTTTGACATCAAGTTTATCATAATGTACATTGTGCTTTTACTTTTAACGTACTATTGATTGGCCAGTAACACACGTGAGCAAAAGTTATAGGTCATTGCTTATAGACTATATGGTAGTTTACCTTCAGCCAAATCTTTATACTACTAATCTCTACTTGTCACATTAGATTCATCCAAAACACAACTCTATATAACTACGTCTTACTCTATATTAGAAGATTAACCAAACAGAAATAGAAGTATGAAAATCTCAGTGCGCTAGACCTCTGTATGCTATCGGCATACAAACCTGATTCAAGGCATATTAACTATATATATATATATATATATATATACACACACAGAGTGAGTTTCAGGTGCGGACGTCCAATTTGATCAACAATATATACATATATAGATCAAAAGGTTGGTGTAATTAATGTCATATACTTGAAAATGATCATTTTCTGGTATATCTGAGTGAAAGCTTGCTGTGTGTGTGTATGTATATAGTCATTATCAAGAGCAGAGCTCTGCTTTGAAAACAAAGAGTAACCTAAAATGGTCAAATCATCTCGATTAATCTGATTTTTTTGTAAGCGTGATCGTGTTATAGTAATCTAAAAAACGAGTGGTTTCATTCATCAAACAACTTTTTAACCTTATAAAAATCAAAGCTTCGTTCCGTTTTTCCAAATCAGAGCTCTTCCCTAAATAAGGAATGGTCAAATCATCTCGATTAATCAGAGCTCTTCCCTAAACCCTAAACCCTAAACCCTACACCCTACACCCTACACCCTAAACTTAAACCCTTAGAATCAACCTAAGAAACTTAAACCCTAAATCCAAAATCCTAAACCCTAATCCTAATCCCTAAATTCTAAACTCCAAGCACTATAAATTGTAAAAGAATGTATACACGATTTTACTCTTAATTATAACAAGTGTCTGGATACCATTAGTTCCACCAGAATCTCATTATGAACCCTCAACCTATGATATGGTCCCAGAAACAACCTTTATATGGGTCCAAAAAGAAATAGAATTAGAGACAAATAAACATGTTCTAATGTTGAATAATATATGAAATTGTATTTTGATTTTCAATTAAATGTGTTCTAGTTTGATGAAATTCTACATATAATGGAGTTACAGATTCTATTTGCACTCTGCTGGCATAACCTTAAACCTTAACAGTGGTCATTCTCATTGTAGATGTGTCATGTGATTCTGTGTTTTACTGGATCTTGCAGTTCAATTTTTTAAACTTCAAATTGCATTAGTTTTCCCATATTCAAAGGGTTGGTTAGTGACTATTGACACATAGCTTCCTGGTTGTATCGGCGTTTAGGACTGAGGAGATGGCGAGAGGATGGAGAGGAGGGATCAGCGTGAGACTGAGGAGAATGTTGTCGCGCCATATCAAAGGACGGCGTTGAGATGACGTTGTGAACGGCGGCTATCTTTGACAAAGTTAAGGCGTCGGGTGGCTGTATTTTGTAGGGCCTATAACATTTTATTCATTTACACTGCAAAATAGTCCCTTTGTCAGAGCCTCTTGCCTCTCAACGGTGCATCTGCTCTTAAAAGTTAGAACCACCCGTTAACCTGCCACACCGGCCAATAATAAATTAACACCCAATATTTCAGATTAATTAGTCTCAAGTATACTATTAGAAATTCATGTAACCACAAAATCTTAACTGGTTCGTTGTCTAAGTATGTTTTTCTGGTAGTGGAAAGACATTATCTAGACACACAAGTAGTTCATTTCTTCAGTTTATGTGTATGGATATTATTATTTTTTGTTCAATTTTACCTAAATATTTCTAATTTCTTTCATTTATTTGTATAAATATTATTAAATTTAATTAAAAAATAACAAATCTGACTTATCCGACTAATCGTTTTGTTCCTCGACCGACCCAACTCTATTTAACGAATTTTAGAACATTAGTATGAACTCCACGGGTTATAAACGACAAAAATCCACCAAATTCACGGAGGCCTGTCTTGATTCTTTGTTCATGTCCAACGCTCTCTTCTTCAAAGTTGAGCAATGAATACGGTTATTTTCCGTTCGCACAAACCCAAATGCAAAAACTATTATGGACACAAACTCATCACCTTCGAATTCCACCACCACCATTCCAGTAGTGGCAACTCTCATCCCACCTCCAGGCCAAGATGGGTCGAACCCAATTTCGCCGTTGACGCAGGCGCTTTGGGAAGCAAGGTCCCACATGTTCTGAGGCTTTTGGACCCACCACTCGACTTGCCTCTGCAGAGCGAGTTGCTGAACAAGACTCCTTCGCAGAGCAGGACTACGATTCTCTACAGTTTTTCTACGGATTTTATACTCAGGGAGCAATACAGGGATCCTTGGAATGAGGTCAGAATTGGGAAATTGCTTGAAGACCTTGACGCTTTAGCTGGAACCATTTCGGTCAAGGTAATCAAGTCTTGGTCTTTTTGTGATTTCATTGCCGGGTTTTGCTTCAAATGTGATGACTTCAACTGGGTTGTGCTAAGCTATATTGATTGATATGCATCACTTCCAAAAGATTCAATGAAGACAATCGGGCAATAGACGAATTTGATTGTGTCAATTTGAATATGTGGTGATTTCACAGGTTATTGGGTGATTAATTCTAGAGTAGAAAAATAGGCATCAAACAACAATGGTGAAAAATTGAAAAAGCATTTACAAATCTCCTCTAATTTAGTTCAGTTTTGCTTATGATGAATTTTGTATAATTGAGTTTGTATCGAAGAATAAAGTGACATGTTTTCTACCTCAGGTAGTGAAGAATAATCTGAGGCAGTGAAAAGACTCATCTGGTGGTGCTATTATTGTGCATCGTCCTCATCCTGATTAAGGTTAGCATATATTTGATTCGCGTGTGTTTCTTCTTCTTGAAATGCATCCCCATCATCAGTAGGCATTTCGTAACAGTTTCTAGGTTTTGTTTCCACCACAACACTCCATTTGCTATTCTTTATTCCTTCAATGTAATACACCTGAGTGGCTTGGAATGCTAGCACAAATGGTTCTTGAGTATTAAGCTTCTCTTTTGTATTGACACTGAAGATTCCATAACGATCCAACTTATAGCCTTTGCCATCATTAACAGTGTCGTACCAATTACAGTTAAACAATATGACTTTATTATTGTCTGGATACAAGAGCTCAACAATCTCTGTCAAGGTTCCATACCATGGCACATCCTCTTGGTTCTCACCTTTAACCATAACTCCATAGTTTTGTGTTTCCATATCATCATTATGCAACTGCGTATGAAATCTGAACCCATGAATATTATAGCCTTTGTAGTAGGCAGCTCGCTTTCCCGGTCCTTGGGCCAAATAAAGCATTTGAAGGTTACCTTTTCCTTCGGCATGCAATTGTGTGATCTGTATGTGATACATAAGAAAATTTTGAGATATAGGTGGTTAACATAGATATGCTTTTTCAAACGACTTTTTACACTTACCCTATCACAAAACCATTTGGCAAAATCACTCCTATGCAATTTGTCTACACGATCAGCCCCATGTTCCTTTAAAAGTATGTCTTTATGCTCTCTGTACACAATAGATTTATAGGATAGTAATGAGTAAAAGTATGTACAATTATCCATGTATATGTATAATACTTGTATGATTTTGATGTCTTAGTTAGGGGATAGAACTCTTACTTAATATAAGGCAAACACTCATCACAATTTGCTAGAACGTAATATGTGGCAGCCTTGTGAAGTTCACTTGACATCCTCAAAAGTTTTTTCCTCCCAATGGGTTTTCCAGGCAATGAAAAGATAGATAAACAAGATGTGTTAGCAGAAGGTTGACCTCCATCAAAGTTTCTTTCTTCTTTGTTGAATTTAGTCTTAGCCTCATCAGATAAATATCGAGAGCAAAATGTGACACACTCATCTGCCAAATAGCCTTCTGCAATAGATCCTTCAGGACGAGCCTTATTGCGAACATAACTACCCAATTTGTGTAAATACCTGTATTGCGAACATAAATAAAGAAATGTATGCATACATGGCAACAAAATAGATAATTATTGTTGACATATTAGATTAATTAATCTTAGTTACCTTTCAACGGGATACATCCATCTGTATTGCACTGGACCAGCCACTTTTGCTTCCCAAGCTAAATGAATAGATAAATGAATCATGATATCAAAAAAGGCCGGAGGAAATACTTTTTCCAACTTGCATAGAGTAATGACGATCCTCTCCTCAAGTAATTCCAAATCAGAAATCTTCAACACTTTAGCACACAATTCTTTGAAGAAATAAGAAAGCTCAATTATAGCCTCACACGGTTCTTTTGGCAGTAGCTCTCGTGCCACAAGAGACAATAATCTTTCTAAGAAAACATGACAATCATGACTTTTCATCATACCAGAGAGATTACTTCTGTTAGCATTGACCCACTGAGAGGGTTTTGCACAATATCCATCAGGAACCTTCAACTTTAGTAGCCACTGATAAATAGCTTTGATATTCTCGGTTGACAATGTAAAAGGTGCTGGGTCATAGACCCATTCATCATTAGGCCAATAATGTTTCCTTATTCCCATAGCTTTGAGATCAAGTCGGGCATTCAAAGAATCTTTTGTTTTACTATCGATGTTCACGATCGTGCCAATGACGCTGTCAAAAATATTCTGCATGACATCCAACTTATGGCGCAACATAAGTGTTTTCCAATACGGCAATTGGAAGAATATACTGTGTTTCTTCCAATTATGAGTCTTTCCAAACCCGAGAATGGTTTGCTTCTTTCCATGTTTTCCGTGTGTGATGTCAGGTAAATTCTCAAGCTCATTAAAAACATCATCTCCAGACGGTCTTCTTGGTGCATCTCTCTTTTCTTTTGTATTGTCAAAATCTTTTTTTTTGCGCCATTCGTGATCTGATGGTAATCATTGACGATGACACATATAACTTTGGTTTGAGCCATGTTGTAATCTGCGACT
The DNA here is from genome assembly GCA_946800695.1 of Geum urbanum. Classification (NCBI taxonomy): domain Eukaryota; kingdom Viridiplantae; phylum Streptophyta; class Magnoliopsida; order Rosales; family Rosaceae; genus Geum; species Geum urbanum. The sequence continues at coordinate 10,057,983 of OX327006.1, forward strand.
TGAGGTTTTTGATGCACAAACTGGACAGGCCAACTTTCCTTGAGTACACCAACCAGACATGTAACCGTATGCAGGGAAATCATTAATAGTCCACATAGTTGCGGCTCTCATTTGAAAATTTTGCTTTGCAGAAATGTCATATGTCTCCACTCCTTGTTCCCATAGAATTAGTAACTCATCAATTAGTGGTCTCAAGTAAACATCAATGTCCATTCCTGGACTTTTCGGTCCTGGTATGAGTAGAGATAGGAAAATATAAGGTTCCTTCATACACATCCATGGAGGTAAATTGTAAGGGAATAGTAAGACGGGCCAAAAACTGTGACTATTTCTTATATTTCCATAAGGGATAAATCCATTAGTTGCCAATCCCAATCGTACATTCCGAGGTTCACTGCCAAATACTGGATGATTTTGATCCATAAACTTCCAGGCCTCTCCATCTGCTGGATGCCTTAAGTCACCGTCTTTCACACGTTGTGTATGGTGCCAACTCATATCAGAAGCCGTCTTTGATGACATATAAAGTCTTTTTAATCTAGGTATGAGTGGAAAATATCGCAAAATCTTCCATGGAATCTTTTTACCCATTTTCTTCTTGTTGGGTTGTGGTCTCCACCGTGGAAGTTTGCATGTAAGACATTCTGTTGCATCTGTCAGTTCCTTGTAATAAATTACACAATCATTCTTGCACGCATCGATCTTTTCATAATGAAGACCAAGCTCTTTAACAATCTTCTTTGCCTCATGATTGGATGTCGGCAATTTATCGCACATTGGGAAAGCATTTTTCAGTGATTTCAATAACTGGTCAAATCCCTTGTTGTTCATATTACCAGCTGCCTTCATGTGTAACAAGTTGACGACAAATGATAAGTTGGAATATTTCTCACAACCGCTGTATAATGGTGTTTCCGCCTGCTCTAACAACTTGTAAAACTTTTCTGCATCTTCATTTGGATCTTCTTGGTAACCTTCTTCTATCAAGCCATGCATATCATCATCTGGCAAAAATGGTGCATCCTCATTATCATCACTGTTAATGTCACTTTTATCAATATCATTGTCTTGGGTCTCCCCATGTTTACTCCATACATCATAGTTTTGCTTAAACCCTTTATACAAGAGATGAGTCATAACCTCCGTTGGAGATCGTCTCAATGCATTACGACACTGACGACATGGACAAAATATTGTTCCATCACTTTCCATAGCATGTTGAGTTCCAAATTCAATAAACTTCTCCACCCCTTCGAAGTACTCTTGGTTTGACCGACTTAATTGCATCCATGCCTTGTCGATAGGCATTGTTCTATAATGTAAAATGTATTTAATATTTGACACTAAAGAGGTTAAAGAATATATTGGTATTTCTAAAAATCTAACAATCAAAGAGATTTAAGGTAGTGTACTTACCAGAGCAATAATTGAGCAATAGGTGAGGCTTTTGACCAAAATTTGAATGCCCTCAGTTTCAATACTTTGGGGTAGCTGGTTGTGAAACATGTAAAAGATTGTGAGTGAACCATATATTAGAGATATCAAAAGATTATATGAGCGATAAGTAACTGCAAATATAGTAGATTATTTTCCTATGAGCTATTCTATAAGCTACTCGGCCTTCTTTGTTATTAACTGAATGATTTGCCGTCTTCCTTTTTGTACAATTGGACCAACTAATTGTTGATTACTGTTTCGATGTGAACTTTCAAAGAAATTGACAGTATGCTTGTGAACTAGTTGTAGAAACTAATCAGACACTAAAGTAGGAATATTATTTTCAATCTAATTCATTGTTCTCACTGACAACGAAGATATAGAAATCCAAAGTTACTATGACAGTTCTTATTCCTTTCCACGTTTTATACATAAGATGTGATTTGATTACGTCACTACTCGATGAGCAAATATATATATATATATGACTTTGCTTAATATTATGAGCTAGGTTGCACAAATTATGAGGACAACAACTACCATACACTACACCAAACAGCAAGGGCCTGGTAGTACTACTAGTTCACTATTCTCATATACTAGTTCAAACTACTCCCAAGAACAATGTTACTCTGGTACTTCAGTTTTCCTCACTCCTCACATAAACACACAGGAAGTACTAGATCCTTGTTCAGTTGATTTCATGCCAAAGCAAGACCACAACCAATAACTCTAATTCAATTTTCCTAACAGCTAGTTTCATACATATGTGGTTAACATTAATTGAGCATGCAATATGCACGGATTCCACATTTCCACAGAAGCAACTCTTTGCTTTCCTTAATTGAAAGTTTACTTAAAACAGAAGCTAACTGACAAAAAAATTGAGATTAATATATGTAGATCGGTTAATGGAGATTGAAGTATTCTTTAATTGATTTGTTGATTTCTTTGCAAATCACGTCTGGATTGTGATGCTTTCCTTGGTTTCGTGTTTGTGCGTTACAGGATTTGGCTGGAGAAGGCTGCTGTTTACATACGTATCATAAGCAGGAGTTTGGTTAACTGATTTGCAAGTTAAGATCCTAATTTCGTTTCTGTTATCAAGTATATGTGACTGTGAGGTTTGATTTTGGTTGTCTTCGACTTTCGTGTTAGTTACAATGAGTTTTGTTGATCTTGGTGTTAGGATGAGGCTGCTGCAGATGGCTTTTATGGAATTTTGTCATTGAGGCTTTTCTTGGTTTTGTCACTCAGTGATCAAGTCATCACTCTTCCAAATTTTTTTTCTGATTGCATAATTGGATTTTGTTTTAGTGAATCAAGTCTTTCTGTTGGTTTATTTTAGGGTGTCCCTGATTTGTTGATGATTGTTAGCAAGCAGCTGTGGTGGTGAAGTGATGTGGTTTAGTTTTCTGATCAGTTTTTACTTCAATTATATCCGTTCTTTCTCAGAATCTATTGCATTATGATTACTTAATACATTTTGGGGGTGTACGTAAACTAGAAGATTTTATGTGCTCACCCCTTGTACTGCTTCTTTCTTTCCAGTTCTGCAGGCTGATTTATAGGGGCCTTCTTTGCTTGGCCGTACCCCAACTGCTGTCCTATACCAATCTAATGCCTCTACTGCTTTTGGAGGGTTCCGGAAGAACTACATCCCTTCTGTCCCAAGGGCATACTGAGCCTTCTAGGAAACAGAAAATTGCTGTAAGGATCGAGGTATTATTATGATCTTTCAGTTTTCATCTATAATAGGAAGATCAGTTTTCATTTATAATAGCATTTGATGCTGTATATTTTTTGCTGCTTTCTTTCTAGATTCAGTACATATAAATAACTTGCTTCCTTTACAGGTTGTTGACCTACTTGCTCATCACGAAGGGGCTGGAGAAAATGGGTTGTTTAGTGGAGCAGGTGCAAAGAAAACATCTTATTCACCTAGTGGCGAAAAAGCGTAGTATCATTGAATGCAACTGAGCATTAACTGTGTATGCCTTGACTGCTCTATTCAGAAGGTATTGTGGGAGTTTGTGCTGTATCGTTCTGTTGTTTTGCTAAGTATTGACTCTTATTCACGTGTTTTTTCCAAGGTTCTAGGTACATTTGTTCTTCATGGATTGGAATTCAGTTTCAAGATCATAGTTCCTCGGTCACAAGGTATATACTTTCCTCCAACCTCTTTTGTGAGTATGGTTTGATGGTTTTTAAATGAGAGTTTCTGACTTTAATATCTAGAGAATGCTTTTGCATCAATGGAGCATATTTTAGTCATGATTAGAGTCTGACTTTAAATCTAGAGCATTGCCTCTATGCTGCTTATCAATGCACACTCTATTAAGCCGAAACAGATGCGCAACATCTAATTACAGTCTGACATTCCAATAAGAGCCTTAAGTTTGCCATCTTCATTCTTCGTTTTGCTTCTTCTGGTTTTTTCATAGATGATGGGTCCAGTTGAGCCCTTTCCTCTTCTTCCAACTAGAGTGCGGAATAGGATACATAGCCATGAGTTCAACGTTCATTACACCAAATGGAATATTTTGTTCAAAGGCTTCAGTAATTGCTTCTTCAGTGATATCCTGCTTTCCTTCTGTCATCTTGACTTTTCCACAACCGTTTTCCCCCCAATTCTTTCCATATAAATTCCTTATTAGCCAATGGTGTTCTCCAACAACACGGGTGTCATATCCCATCAAAACTATTGTGTGGAATCCCTTAGTGTAGCCACAAATTGAACAAAATTTGTCCACACGGTTGCCAAAGTTTTGACATGTGCCATTGCTGCACGTAGGGTGGTTTTTATCCGACCATCTTGTCCCTTTAAAAAACGACATACGGTTGTTGTCCATTATATCTCATGAGCGATAGTATTGCACAAGAGGATGGTATGCTATGCACCCTACTAGGGGGTGAATTCGGAGCAGTTTTTGGATATTGTTTCTGCCAAAGACACTCCCATACCCTCCAATAACGGTTTTCCTTCCATTTTCCTGAAAATAAAATTAAGAGAATGAGTGATTCCTTCTACGTGAATAAGATTACTACAGAAAAAGGGTATCAAGTATAGTACTCAGATAATTAGCTAATGACATAAACTTACATTAATCACTCCTGTTTGATAAGGCCAATCCGATTCCAGTGCTACCCCATTTCTTTGGATAAACATGTAAACATCCCGTACTGAACCTCCATCAGAATTCTGCCCTTTCTCAAACTCCTTCAATTGGCTCTTTTCTTTTTCTCTTTGTCGTTTTTCTGCCCTTTCTCAAACTCCTTCAATTGGTATTTTGATTTTCTGACTCATAGCTTTTAGGTTGAATACTGTACAGTTATGTTTGTTTTCTGTTGTTAGTGTCTTCTTAAAAGTTTTATACAACCTTTCTATTATCATGTCAGACTTGGAATCAAAGCTAAATGAGTTCTGCAGATTAAGTTTGACCACGCTAATCTGGCTAGACGTGCTCTGAAGAATACAGCTCTTGGTCTGTTTTACTCTTTTAAAACATTAAATTTTCAGTATTGGTGATGTTTAATTTCGGATATCAACTTCTGTGTTGATCTTTTGTTTTATCTATAGCGTATCTTGCATCCCTTGAAGATTCAAGCTGCACCAAACTGGCCTTATATGAGTACAAGAATGCAACAAACATGACTGATCAGTTTGCGGCTTTGGCAGCCATAGCTCAAAATCCTGGTGAACATCGAGATGATATTCTGGCTGACTTCTATAGCAAGTTAAAGCATGACTACTTGGTAAACTCTCCTCCCTCCCGCTCTCGCGTTCGAAAAAGATATGTACACGCACATATCTTTGATTTCTGTTTTATTCATTAAGTTTCACTTGCTGTTGAGCAATTTCAGCTTTTTGAGACTCTTCACATCATTATATGCATGTTCAGACCAGACCATTTGTGGATTTTAAATCTTACGACATTCCATTCAGGCAGACAATACTACTCTATACAGGACATGATCAATATGCGTAAACTTGTTAAGCTTATCAAACAACTACTATGACTTAACAGTTTTCAATGCTGGTCATGATTTGTAAAGACATATACATGTTTTGAGATGCGTACTTTAGGATTAGGATCTGAATAGTTTTGTGGATTTTCGTCTGTGTTTAAAATGTTAAAGTTGAATTAAAAATAAACCTGCTCTTTCTCAAAAACTAAACCTGCTCTATTAAATTGGTATTTTGATTTTCTGAATCATAGCTTTTAGGTTGAATACTGTACAGTTATGTTTGTTTTCTGTTGTTAGTGTCTTCTGAAAAGTTTTAGACAACCTTTCTATTATCATGTCAGACTTGGAATCAAAGCTAAATGAGTTATGCAGATTAAGTTATGATTTTTAAAAGTTAGGGATCTGTAACAGCCTAAATTGGTTTTCTTGAATCCTGACTCTGTGATGTTTTAGTTTGAAACTGTACTATTTCGTTCATATTATGGAGTTGGTGTCTTCATGAAAGTTATAGCAGACGTGTTGAATAAGAGAGATCTCACATGTAGCCCAGTTAAATCAGTGACCTCTCTGTTATTGAAGCAAAACTTGCTTGGATTGTTCATATTGTTTCCAGCATGTTTTGCTTCAATACCAATGTACTGGGTATAGGTAATGGGACGTGGCCAAGGCAAAAAATCCAGTACATTGTTTCTTTGTATGTGGCCAAGGCAAAAAACGTTTCCAGCAAGTTTCTTTGTTGATATTCTTAAGATAAAACAATGTACTGTGTATAGGTAAGAAATGTTGAGTTCTTTTTTTTTCCTTTCATCTATCTTTCTTTCAATCATACTGTGGCTTATATATCATCGTTTTATGTTTCTGTCATGCAGTGCAGAGTCACAATAAGTATTCTACTAGTTACATCAAAAAAGAAGAAGTTCCAAGTCTTCTCATGCGAGGGATAAATTGATCAAGAGTTCTCATGCAAGGGATGAACTAATCTACTAGATTGATGCATTCCTTATTCAATTACACTTTTCCTAATTCTTATTTCATGATGATGAAAACTAAAAGGGAATCATTGTTAACAACTCTGGCAAACAAAAAGAGAAAATCAATAGAGAAAGAAATTACCTTTGAGAATTGAGAATCAAGTACAGACATCCAAAGTTGAGTCAAGATTGACAGATTGTGTATCACAATATAATTGTTGGAGTATATATCAATGGAATTATGAGAAATTTGGAACAAGGGTTTTGAGAAAGAAACTAAGAAATTAGGGTTTTTATTTTTTAAGTGTTAAAGTTTAAATGTTAGCTAGGGATGTATTTTACTCAGGTACGTACGTGACCAAGGCAAAAAAAAGAGAGACGTACACTTGCTGGAAACAAGAGAGAAATGCTTGAGAAAAAAAAGAAAAAAAGTGAGAAAATATGAGAGAAAATAAAAAAGTGAGAAAAAAATATATTAGAATCATTATCGTCAAAGTAATCAATCGTTAGAAAAAGAATGTATTTCTTAATTACCATTTTACAATTTTGTAAAAAAAAAATGTATTACTGACGAAATAGAGTTTTGTCAAAAAAAGTAATAAGTATTACCGACCAAATAAGATGTCGTCGGAAAATAGATGACGCTAAACTTATCCGTCAATTTTTTTTTTCCGACCACGTTTTAGTGTTTTCTGACAAAAAAGGTTTGGTCGGAAAAAATAAAATGCTTCGTCAATATTTATTTTTGACAACAGTTTTTTGGTCGGAAAAAGTGTCATTTTCTGACAAAAAAAAAATTTGTCGTAAAATTTTGGTCGGAAAAAGCATTTTGTGTTGTAGTGGTCCCCGGTAATGTTAAAAAACATTGCCGGCGATTTAAAAATCGCCGGCAATGAGTCAAAATGTGGTAGTGCTACTACTTAGTGTGCAAGGGGGAATAATTGAATAAGGTTTTAGGATACAATGAAGCCTAACAATTTGCTAATGTTGATCATCAGTTTGCATTAACGAAGATCAACCCAACACTCGATCAAAGATTTTTACAAAAAGCTCAAGATTACTAGAAACTATTTCTGCAGAATAATTATTTCTAGACTTTATTAATTCAAAACTAAGAAAACTAATGAAGGATTGCTAGAATAATAGATGAACAATGATATGAAAATTGTGAATTGCTAGAAAAAGAGACATTAAAAGTTTAATTGATTGATAATCTGAATGAGGCGTGAGCACTCTTATTTATAGGAGTAAATCATAGCTTTTCAAACATGGCTTTTCAGTTTGAAACATATTCTTTGATCAAGGGTGCACCTTTTCCATCATCATACACCCTTTCCATAACATACCGGTTAACCATCACATACATTTCCAACATATACATCTCTTCATATTTTAAAAATATTTTCAACAATTATCTCTGGCAGATCGAGAAGCTTAATTTAATTAAGCTGACATTAAGTATATATGTACTATAGGTAGAGTGATCGAAGAGGGATAAGGAGGGTTGCTCGGTGGCTTGGTGCTGATCGATCGGAAATAGCCCGTTGATAGATCGAATAGAGCCATTCACCTTATATTTTTCGGTTTTTATTGTATGTTATTTCAATTGTACAAACTTCGCAACATTAATTATGTGCGATAACATTACATTCCTTGGGTTTTATTCAGTTTAACTTAGCTTAATGCTGCATGCATGAATAAATTAAAGAGGCAATAGAGAAGAGATTGAATTGAAGTATTGAACATGAGATAATTACATTCACACTCAAAGCAGTCGAGCTTTTCCTCTCCGGCCTCTCATGCATATATGCATAATGCATCGTACTTACATCCTTGTCAAAATGTGATATCCATGCATGATAAAGGTTGTACTAAACTAAACAAGAACACTAGTACGTAGTACAAAATGTACTACACTATTGAAATTTCACTACGTACTACAGTGACCCTTCTATTTTAAAAGTGCTAGCTCTCAATGCCAGAGTTTTTTAAACCAATAAACTCATGCTTCATTATCAACGAATATATCACCAATCCGAATAATCAATCTTGGTTCTTTCTCTTTATGTATTCTTCGAACATAATATTGCGATCAAGACTAGTATATTAACAGGACAGCGTTTATATATATGGTGGCCACTACTAATTTAATATATTAAGATGTTGACAAATTCTGGTTTGATCGTGGGTTATATAGTTTTGGCTTTATTTCCCTATATATTTAATTATATGTTTCAATGTTTATTCAATACATATTAAGGCAGCTGGAACGATAAGTTAATCCTTGTTTCATTTAAAAAAAATTAGGTTAGTGAGAATAATAATTCTACAATATGTCCGTGGAACATAAATGAGCAAGAGTTTTACGGTTTAGTTTTTCTCAGGTATTATTAATATAAGTCAAATATTGATAAAATTATGACAAATGTCCCGCACACTTATAATTGTGTTTCACACATTATATATATGTACTCATTGATCTATATGTCAATTTCTTCACCTTTATGATATTTTCCTTGACTTCTGACGTATAATGAAGTCATACGTGAAAACATATAAACAATCCAAATCGGCAAATCCATTATACGTACATACGTGAAAACATAAACTAGGCTATTAGCCAGAAAACAAATCACAACTCCTAGCTATATATCTAGCTAGCTAGCCAGGAGTGTGGAATTTGTAGAGATCACGTATGGCTAATCTTATTACACAAACTTAAGCTGTAAATTAAAAGAAGGAACTAATTAGTTTGTGTAATAAGATTAGCCATACGTGATCTCTACAAATTCCACATGCAGTGTTTATAAACAAGTTTATATTCTACATGCAGTGTTTTCCTTATTTATACGTATAGAAATACACATGCCATATCTAATATGAGGGCTTTTCTTGACGGCCTTGTGAATCTAGTTGGTTGAACGATGATCATTTGCCGCAGCTGCAGTTGTTGCCGCACTTGCAGCCATTTTCAGCTCCAAACTCAGATCGATTCTTCATAGTAGCCGCTGAAATTGATATAGCATATCAACTTCTTCGTCGTCCTCGCGATACATGCATATATATATGGAATTACGTATATAGACATGTCTGTATGGAATCAAGAATTAAATTTTGGAAATTTTGGGTGTGTTAAATTTTTTTTGTTAAGAAGAAAAAAATTTCTTCAAAAAAATCGATAAAATTTTCTTTATTTTGATGAAACATCTGACCTAAAGAGTTAGAGACATGAAAAAAATGGTGGAGACTGAAGAGCGAGCTCCGAGTGGAGATGTACGAGAAGAACTACGAAGGATGAATAGAGAGAGACTGCCGAACTAAGATGAAAGCGAACAAGAAAGACTGAGCTCGTTATTTTGAATTTTTATATATATAATTTTTTGAGTATATATGTATTAATTTTTTTTAATAAAAAAAATTGAGGTTCTGCGGCACACCCTAGCCCCCTGGCTCCGTGCCTGATATGCCACAAAATTCATGTGCACACTACTGGAGGAGGGCATCGGGGCGACGTAGTTATATTTCTACGTCGCTCCGATTTTAGATGAGGCGACGTACTTTGGCTTTGATAAAAAGTACGTCGCTTCAAAAAATTGAGGCGACGTATATTGAAGTACGTCGCTTCAACAAGCTGAGGCGACAAGTTTTTCATTCGAAGCGACCAAACTAATCTACGTCGCTTCGAATGAAATCGAGGCGACGTAGATTGCTCAATCTACGTCGCCTCGTTTTTTTTAAATCTGGATCTACTCTTCTTCTTAAAGTCAACCCGTTCATAAAGCTCAATCTACGTCGCCTCGTTTTTTTTAAATCTGGATCTACTCTTCTTCTTAAAGTCAACCCGTTCATAAAGGTGGTATTTTAGAAAAACAGTTTCCCCGAGTTCTGCAGCTGTTTTGGGCGATTTTGGGGAGAAATTAGAGGAAATTGAGAAAGAAGGTTGTTCTTGCCATTGATTTGATTCTTGAGTAAGGTTAGTTTGATTTGTATCTCTTTAACCCTCTTTATGACCATAATATGTTAAATTAGAAGTGAAATTGAAGTTTTGGTGAAATGTTTGAAGTTGAATTGAATTTGGTGTTATGTTGTAGTTTTAGTGTTTGAATCATTGAATTGTGTTAAATCATGTTATGGGTTCATGAATAATGTTTTTTGAAATTTGGTTAAGTTTAGTGAAATTTATTGATGATTAGAAGTGAAATTGAAGTTTTGGTGAAATGTTTGAAGTTGAATTGAATTTGGTGTTATGTTGTAGTTTTAGTGTGTTAAGCATTGAATTGTGATAAATCATGTTATGGGTTCATGATTAATGTTTGAAATTTGGTTAAATTTAGTGAAATTAATTGATGATTAGTGTAGATTATGTGTATTCGAGCCTTAATTAGTAGTGTTATTAGTGTTAATCATGATTTCGAGCGTATGACTATATATAATTGTGGTGTTTATCAACTTAGAACTCCCGTTTGAGAATCAACAACTCATCTAGTTGATCGAGTTGAGTTGTTGATTCTCGAATTGTCCCATTTTTGGACACTTTAGGTGAGCATGACTTTGTTGATCCTTTTGCTATTCATGTGATTTCAGTTTTAGTTTTGGGATATGGTTTCGACAGTGTCTCCTTTCAATGTTCCTCGAGTGCAAATTAGGTTGTTTAGATATGTGTGCACTCGGGGAACTGTAGGGAGATGCTGCCGAAATTTCCCTAAACTGGAGCTGAAACGCATGGGTGCAAAAGCGTTGACAAATGTCGTGTTCCCCTGAAGGGGATAGGACCCAACCCGGAGGCATAAGGCGAAGAAGTGTGGGGTTTTGGTTGAATCGCAACTGTGGCTTGGTAACTTTGTTCATATTGATTGTTTATGTTGACAGGAAACATGGACGGACTCCCAGACAAAACTTGGATGACATATCATCGTGCTGATCCAAGGTACATCACAGGCATATTCGAGTTCATGAATTTTGCCCGGCTACATAGTAACGGAGCCGATTATTACTTCTGCCCGTGCAAACGTTGTAAGAACGGTCCGTTCAAGGTTACTATGGATGTCATGTATCATCACTTATCACACGGTGGTTTGAGTCCTACTTATACAGTCTGGCACCTTCACGGGGAAGTTTCTGGTGAACCGGCAATGCTCAGTCAACGAAGACAGTGGCTTCAAGACAGAGTTGGTCCTTCTAGTGGTGCCGGTTCTTCAGTGAACCCGCAGTTGGAGATTCTACATGATGCATATCCCTATTATCCTGGATACCATGCAGATGCACCCCAACAATTAGTGGAAGATAATTCGGGCATGAACTTCAATGACATGGTAGACGATGATTATGAAAAGTACGATAGATTATTGAAGGAGTCACAGACCCCATTATATGAAGGCAGTGAAGAAACTGTTTTGAGTGCCATATTAGATGCAATGGAAATGAAAAATGAAAATGGATGGTCGGACACAAGTGTTGACTCTTTATGTATTTACATTAATAAACTTCTTCCTAAAGGGCACACATTCCCCTGTTCATACTCGAGAATAAAAAAAATCTTGAGTGGTCTTTCACTGGGTTACGAAAGAATTGATGCGTGTGAGTTTAACTGTGTGTTGTTCAGGGGGGGCGCTTGTAAACGAGAGGATTTGTCCAGTGTGTTATTCTGAAAGATATAAGCCATATACGAATGATATTCCCAAAAAAATAATTCGTAACTTCCCTCTAACACCAAGGTTGAAGCGCTTGTTTATGTCCCCACACACTGCCAAGCATATGCGATGGCTGGGGGAGCGGATATGCGTGGCTGGTAGCCTCAGCCACCCAGCTGACGGAGAAGCGTTTCAACATTTTGACAGAACTTTTCCAGGTTTTGCACGGGATTGCAGGAATGTGCGCCTTGGAGTAGCAACAGACGGTTTCAATCCATTCGGAACAATGGGAACTTTGCATAGTACATGGCCCGTTGTTGTGATGCCGTACAATCTACCACCATCAATGTGCATGAAGAAGGAATATAACATGTTATCAGTGTTGATTCCAGGCCCTAAATCTCTCGGAAAGTGCCTTAGTGTACTCATTGAGCCGATGATCGAGGAGCTAATACATTTATGGGTCGTTGGAGTCCATACTTTTGATCGAGTAGACAATGAGGTATTCTTGATGAAGGCAGCGGTAATGTGGACAATTAGCGACTTTCCAGGTTTAGGGATGCTTGCGGGGTCAACTGTGAAAGGGTACAAGGCATGTCCAATCTGTCTAGATGAGCTAAGTTCAAAGCATATATGTGGGAGGATAGTTTATGAAGGTCATCGAAAATGGCTCCACCAGGATCACCCTTGGAGATTGAGCAAGGCATTTAACGGGAAGGAGGAGTTTGGCGGAAGACCCTATCGTAAGAGTGGAGATGAAATTTTGGAGGACGTTAGGTCAAACGTTTACCCTATTCTTAGCCAACATGAAGACTTGAAGGTGCCGTACAATCCGAATAACAGACAGTGTTGGACTCACGAAAGCATATTTTGGAAGCTGCCGTATTGGTCATCATTGAAGATCAGACATTGCCTAGATGTCATGCACATTGAAAAAAATGTGTGTGACAACATCCTTGGAACCATTTTTTCGATTGAATCGAAGTCTAAGGATGGTCCAAAAGCTCGCGCTGCTTTGAAGAAGAGGAATGTGCGAAAAAACCAGTGGCAAAGAGCGGGTGACTTGGCTACGGGGAAAGTTCCTCATGCACCCTTTTTAGTTAAAAATGATGATCTAGAAGATGTGTTTCAGTGGTTCAGGGATGTTAAGTATCCTCTTGGTTATGCAGGTAGTTTGAGAAGTAAGGTGAAAATAAGTTCCCCGTCACAGTTTTATGGATTGAAGACGCATGATTGCCATGTCTTGCTTCAACGTCTTCTTCCTGTGGTTATCAGAGGGTTCCTGCCAGAAAACGTTGTCAAGCCATTGATAGCACTGTCAAATTGGTTTCGTCAACTATGTAGTAGGGAGCTTAAGAAGGAGGTTGTGCGTGACATGGAAACTGAGATAGTGATAATTCTCTGCAATTTGGAGCTCATATTTCCTCCACATTTTTTACATCTATGGTTCATCTCATGGTTCATCTGCCCGAACAAGTATTCCTTACAGGTCCAGTACACTATACATGGATGTATCCAATTGAAAGGTAAATTTTTTTGTTATTGCTAATATTAGGAAAATATTATTGTACTAATCTTGTGTAATATGTCGGCAATTAGGAAAATATTGTACTAATCTTGAGTGGTGTTTTTGCAGGCAATTAGGAAAATATAAAAAGTCAATGAGGAATACACGTTACCCGGAAGGTAGTATTGCTGAACAGTACCTCGTACATGAGTCGGTGACGTATTGTAAGGCTTATCTCAGACGGATGGACAACGAAGATATCGACACTTCCATATCTGGGTGGAATGTCAGCTGTGTTTCACTCTTAGTAAGACCAGATATTATCGAGACTCGTCGCCAGTTCAGGTTGACTGAGGCAGAGACTGCTGAGGCTCACTGGCAAGTCTTGGTGGAAACAGACGAAGTCAAACCTTACCTAGAAGAACATCTCAGAAGGTTCGAGGCTAAAAATGGTGAAGATTTCGACGAGCTTCGTCGGAGGAGGAGTTTTCTTCGATGGTTCTTAACATGGGTACATATGCCTATTAATTCTTGTAAGGTTCTTTGAGGGTTTATAACATTTATCTCTAACTTCTCTTAACACTTATCTCTCAGGTGTCCCTTAAAGAAAAAAACTCGGACCCGAGCTTGGTTGCAGGAATAAAGTCATTAGCTCAAGGACCTCAGCAATGTCGGGTTTATAAGTTGTGTTATGTGAACGGTGTCAAGTTCACATCGTTTGATAGAGATCAAAGAACTGTGACTCAAAACAGCGGTGTCATGATAGACATGGGTTCATCCAAGTTCTACGGCCATGTTAACTACGTGGTCGAAGTATTATATGCAGGCCGTATGCCAGTGGTGTTGTTTAAGTGCACATGGCACAACTCCGAGGACCCTGAAGATCTTGACACCCTTATAAAAGATCATGGACTGATATCAGTGGATACAAACAACAGTTACTATGAGGATTCACCCTTCATAATTGCAACCAAAGCAAAACAGGTATTCTACATAGACGATCCAAAGGCTGGTGGTACTTGGAAGGTAGTACAAGAAATGTCGCACCGCAATGTCTACAGCGGCGAAGTACTGGCCATAGATGAAGTTTTATCGCGTACAGGAGATCATATATTCGAGCCTTACCAAGAGGACACTCCCACGGTGATACAATTTTACCCAGATTTTCAACTACTTTTGGACGAAGAAGGAGACGAGGAGGAGGAGGAGGAGGAGGACGACGAAGACGAGGAGGAGGAGGAGGACGAGGACGAGGACGAGGACGAGGACGAGGACGAGGACGAGGACGAGGACGAGGACGAGGACGAGGACGAGGACGAGGACGAGGACGAGGACGAGGACGAGGACGAAGACGAGGACGAGGACGAGGAGGAGGACGAGGACGAGGAGGAGGACGAGGAGGAGGAGGAGGACGAAGACGAGGACTAAACTAATATTATTATGAATTTGAAACCTAAATTCGTATTTTCTTTAAAGCATTACTAATTTTATGTATTCGAGAAAATATTACTAACTTTATATTACTAAACCACATATATGTATTCGAGAAAATATTACTAACTTTATAATTATAAACTTCATTTATTCTAAAAATCAAAATTAAAAATTAAATACAATGAAGCGACGTAGATTGATCAATCTACGTCGCCTCGTTTATTCAAATAAACATAACTTTTAATATTAAAAAAAATTAAATATTAAAAACAAATAAGCGACGTAGATTGAGCAATACACGTCACCTCGTTTATTCCAGAAAAAAAAATTAAATATTAAACAAAATTAAATATTAATTACAACGAGGCGACGTAGATTGATCAATCTACGTCGCCTCGTTTATTCAAAAAAACAAAATTAAATATTAAACAAAATTAAATATTAAATACAACAAAGCGACGTATATTGAGCAATACACGTCGCCTCGTTTATTCTAGGAAAAAAAATTAAATATTAAACAAAATTAAATATTAATTACAACGAGGCGACGTAGATTGATCAATTTACGTCGCCTAGTTTATTCAAAAAAACAAAATTAAATATTAAAAAAAATTAAATATTAAATACAAGAAAGCGACGTAGATTGCTAAATCTACGTCGCCTCGTTTATTCCAGAAAAAAAATTAAATATTAAACAAAATTAAATATTAATTACAACGAGGCGACATAGATTGATCAATCTACGTCGCCTAGTTTATTCAAAAAAAACAAAATTAAATATTAAATACAACGAAGCGACGTAGATTGATCAATCTACGTCGCCTCGTTTATTATATTAATCTAGGCGACATAGATTGGAATCTACGTCGCCTCGGTGGCTATATAATTCCAGACTCACAGTTTCTTTCTTCTTCTTTTCATTTCGCTTCCTTCTTCCTACACTCCCACCGAAACCAAACCGGAAACCCTAAAATCGCCGGACACTCCCACCGAAACCAAACCGGAAAGCACGTGGGTTCATTTCGTTTCCTTCTTCTTCTTACTGTAAGCAAGTTCTCCTCTGTGTTTAACTTTGAAACCTAAGTTCTATTTTTTCAAATTGATTCGGGTACTTGTGATCTTCGCCTTGTAATCTATATACAACATATAGTAACTGAGCCTTGTAATCTGTATGATAGTGATCTATTTTCAATGAGCCTTGGAATCTATATACACCTGTATGATAGTGATCTATGTACACTGCCCACCAACTGTTCGATGAAATGACCAAGTGAACTTACGATCTGTTTTCAAGCTGTTTTTGCTTCTGTTTTCATGTAAGCATATTTACGTTTTCAATCTGTTTTGAAATCGTTTTCAATCTGTTTTCAAGCTGTTGTATATGTGTTTTATGTGTTGTGTATTGTGTTTTGTGTTCGAGGGATTCAATTCCTCGAAACCATCTTCTTGATTGTGCTTTCATTGTTCACAGGTTCGGTGATTGTTCAAATTGGTCGGTGCCTTACTAGCTCTCATTTCCAGGTATTCAATTGGAGTTGTGAACTTGTGATCATGTTGTTGTTTGCTTGAGTAATACCGTGAGCTCTTATTCAATCTGTTTTCAAGCTGTTGTATATGTGTTTTATGTATTTTTCATATGTTGGATGGTTAGGGATGGTTAGAGATGGTTAGGTATGAAATGTTTCCAATCTGTTTTGAATGTGTTAGGGATGGTTAGGGATGGTTAGGGATTTCGTAGTTTGATTTGATAATTGAAGCTAGTAAACAGAATGATTTCAACTCAGTTAACCACAGTAAGAACCAAGTGCATCAAACTCATGAGTATTATGATTGACATTTACAGTGCCAAGTATCATGATTGATGAGATAAACCTGTAGACCTAATCAACATTGCTATAAGCTGTAAACTTGTTTGGTAAAGGTGTAATCTTATTTGAGTAATATAGAATACCAAAGTTCTGTAAACATATGAAGAAAAATGCGAGGCGGCTTTTGGGGCCTGCTGTATTCTTAGAGTGAATGTGATTCTGTATAAGCTTGTAGAAGTCAACTCTGAACTTTTGGTTTCCGAATGTGTGTTTCAGTATTGCATAAATGACGAGTATGTAGAAGTTGTTGTCCATGTGTAGTTGTTGTCCATGTGTAGTTGCATATATGCGATAAATGACGAGTATGTAGAAGTTGTTGTCCATGTGTAGTTGCTGTTCATTTTTATTGTGTAGTTGCTGTTCAATTTGATGCGACATTCCGAATGTGTTTTGTGTTTTGTGATGATGATGATTCCGAATGTGATGATGCTTTGTGCGAATGCGATAAGCTATATGTGTTTTGTGTTCGAGGGATTTAATTCCTTCGGTTGTGATGATAAGGATATATTGAAAATTGATTGCTTATATGCGATAAATGAATGTGATTCTTCCTGTGCGAATGCGATAAGCTATATGTGTTTTGTGTGTTGTGTTTTGTGATGATAAGCTATATGTGATGAACAAGAATATGCGTAACCTAGGTAACTATAGCATTATAGAAGTACAAACGAGTAAATCATCTAATTAATTAAATACAGTTTAGTTTTAACAGAATGGCTCCCGGAGATACTGGATACAAGAGGAAGAAAGCGGCGATCCGGCGTCGTGAAGCGGCCGCGGCGGCAGCTGCGGAGGCTACGGAGGCCATGGCGAGCATTCAGCCGAGATGGGGCTTTCAGGTCGGGTTGCCCCACGGGACAATCGGCGACCCCGACGATTCCAGAAGGTCCCATGTTAACGCCCGCCCCTCCACTTGAGGATGCGATTCCTCAAGTGGATGACAGCGACGCCACTACGGCGTCACAGCACCCTCTCGCCCTCAGCATCCGGTGCAAGAAGACCAAACTCCCCGACATGGTCGACATGGCAACCGGAGATCCGACGACGCAATAGCGCGGAGTCGTTGTCGGGACGAAGACGGAGTACCTCGTCCGGATGAACAACAATAGGCGACTACAAGTCGCTTACTCTACGAGGCATGCGGGGCCTGCGACGAGGGAAATGAGAAGTCTGATGTGCAGAGACATCGGTAGCATCATCCGCGGAAAAGTTCCAATGCTTGCACCTAGCTTCTTGGGACTTAGCGATTTGCATCGCGATATCGTCAGTAACAGTCTTGAGGTATACTTACTGGCCTTAGCATACTTACCTACTTGTAGTAAATGTAAATATTACTTTTACATAACGGAATTTAAATGTGTTGTGCTAGACGAACTACGACATCCCGGCGACTGATGTGGAGATGTGGAACTTCATTGATGCGACGGCGCAAACAATCTACAAGGATTGGAAGTACGATTGCCATCAACATTATCTCCACGTCAGCCAGGAGACTCCGGCCGAGTTTCTCGGGAGGGAAGACCAATGGGCGTGGTTAAAAGCCCACTTCGAAGACCCTGCTTACTTGGTGAGTTTCATAAACTATCCGCACAGTTTTGGTAGCCAACATTCGAACAATATGCATGTTTATCTGTTCTTATTTTAAAATGATTTTTGTGTGTGTGTGGCAGCGATTGTGCGAACGGAACCGAGGAAACCGAAACAAGAACAAGGAGCAGCAGCTCAACCACCATTCGGGATCCCTCGCCCTCTCGTACCGAAGCGAGGTGTTGGAGAAGGAGGGTCATAGAGCGCCCGCTGTCCAGACGTGGATTAACGTATACCAGCCGGAGAGGAATGCGGCTGAGAAAGTGGTAAGCTCAAATAGGTTCACGTTACGTTATTTCAATTATTTTTGTTTACTATATTGTAATATTATTTATTTTATCTATTTTAATTGAGCAGGCGGCAGTGAAGCGTCGACTCGATGAAGTCTTGTCGCAACAAGATAGTGTTGCGGGCCCAGTTGACGGCGAAGAGGTTTCCCAACCCCAGCCTCTTCCTCTTGATACACAAATAAATATCATAGAGGAAGAGGTGGGTTCAAGGCACAGGACCTCTATAAGAGGTAATAAATCTCCTAAACCACCGTCGTTCATCTCGATTTACGTTTTGCTTTATTTTGGTTTACGATATAGTTTACTAATATTTGTTCTTGTTCGACGTTACAGGGGTGGGGCGCGCTCTCACACGCGACCCCAAACCGAGAGGAGGGACCCGGGTACAGGAACGCCAAATCCTAATGCAAAAGGAGATCGCTGAAGCCAAAGAGGCGGCGCGCAGATCGACTGAGGAGGCGCGCAGATCGACCGAGGTGGCGCAGAAGGCCATAGCGGATTACAATGCGCTCGCCCAAAGGATGCAAGAAATGGAGGCCATGATGCGATCATTCCAGGCTGCGAGTCAACAACCTCAAGCTCCTCCACCACCTCCCGGCTCGTAAACTGTATCTAGGATTTGTATAAACTTGATTTGTGTAAACTTGATTTGTATAAACTTTTAACGTTTTGATTTGTGATTGAATGCGTTTTTGTGGTTGAATGCGTATCTGCAGTTTGAATGCGTTTTTGTGTTTGTAAATTGCGTTAGGTCGTGACTTGGTACAATAATATTTAATTTTTATTTTTTTATTTTTTAATAAATGAGGCGACGTAGATTGTTCGATCTACGTCGCCTCATTGTCTAAATAAAAAAAAAATATTAACTACATTGAGGCGACGTAGATTGGACAATCTACGTCGCCTCAATTATTACAAAATAAAAAAAAATATTAAATACATTGTGGCGACGTAGATTGATCAATCTACGTCGCCTCAATTTATTCAAAAATAAAATAAATTTTAAATAAATTGAAGCGACGTAGATTGATCAATCTACGTCGCCGCAATTTATTCAAAAATAAAATAAAATAAATTTTAAATAAATTTAAGCGACGTAGATTGATCAATCTACGTCGCTTCAATGTATTCAAAAATAAAATAAAATAAAATAAATATTAAATAAATTGAGGCGACGTAGATTGATCAATCTACGTCGCTTCCATTTATTAAAAAAAGAAAAATAAATTAAAAATAAATAAAATTAAGCGACGTAGATTGATGAATCTACGTCGCCTCAGTTGAAGCGACGTGATCAATCTACGTCGCTTAAATTGAAGCGACGTAACATTATTTACGTCGCGTGAAATGAAACGAAACGACGTAGATTGTATCTACGTCGCCCCAATGGTGGCGTGATCAATCTGAAGCGACAAGACGAGGCGACGTAATTTTGGTCACAAGAAATCAAAGCGACGTAAAATCCATACGAGGCGACCACCTATCTACGTCGCCCCGATTTCCTCCTCCAGTAGTGGCATATATATGCGAAATCTAAACTGACAGATTGAACGTACGTTATATATGACTGGTGCAACTCTAGCAATTATGGTCTCAGTTGTGGTGTTCTCCAAGTCAGGGTACATGCTTCCACATCTACAAATTCATACATAATTAAACAGAAGCATAAATAACTCAAGGCTAGCTTAGAAAACCTAAACCGAAAAATTCTCATGTATATAATGCTTTAAATTCATTCATAGATAATTAGGAATATATATATAGGGTGTTTTTTTAGGGTTTTAAGAAATTCAAGAGCTATTACTTGCAGCCTGAGCCACACTTGCAGTCAGAGCCACAGCTGCATCCTGAAGACATATTTTCCTCAAAAATTAGTGAAGGAGAGAGTTTGGAGGAGAAGACTATGAAGCTGGGAACTGGGCGTACTCTCAAAACTAGGATGATAATATCTGGTAAGGTCATGCCTGCTATTTATATTGTAATGTAACTCACATACAGAAATATGGCTCAACTCTCATGTGCACGACTTGACAACGTGGTCCTTTTCTTTTGGTAAATTTCTATGTGCAAATTGTATCGATCAACTTTGAGTCTATCGACATGACCCAACATTTACCGAGAGAAAAAAAAAATGATATTTATTAGGTGGTTCACTTCAGTGTTCAGTGTGATCCAACTCATCCAAGTACACAACAAATATACTTTTGTAGATATTAATTTATTTTTATATAAGTAAATATTATCGGTTTGTCCTAATTTTTATTTGGGCAATGTTAGAGAATTTTAATGAGATCATAATTTATTTCTTTGTAAATTCATGAGAAAATATATAATTTACAAAATTAATTTTACTATTCTATATATTTAATTAAATTTATAAATTATTAATTGAAAACAAAAATCTAATAACATCAAATTGAAAAATTCTAGAAAACATAAAACATTCAAATTTTTCAGACGTCAATGTTAACCCTTTTTCTTCGATGTAAGATCAACTTTGACATGCACTAAGTTTTCTGTATATACATATATACCTGCTTTCTTTCTAGTTGATTTTCTTTGCAGCATAAGATATTATCAAGTTCTAGTAAAAGTTTTCATTTTACATATTCCAAAACCCTAAAACCATAGTGAGGAGTAGAAAGAAGAAAAAGAATTTTTGTCATTAAAATTTTGATGAACATTAATTATTATTTTTTAACACAATTAAGTTGTAATTAAATCAATATTAACTTTTTCATTTTGATGAACATTAATTTATTTTCTTGTTTTATACAAAATTAATTAATTTTCTTCTACAGTCATGTTATACAAGGAATTGTTATTGATAATTTTTAAACTTTTAAATATAAAAAATTAACCGTCGTTAGATATAAATTAAAGATATGATTGTCTTTTGATGAAGTTGAGGCATCTTAAAACTAATGATGTGGACAAATAAAACATGCCACACAAAATTTGAGACCTACACCTCATGACCTCATTGATGCCTAAAATTATTTCTTTTTTTATTTTATCACTCACATTTGTCCTAATTAAGTTGGTGAACAGAATCTCAAGGCAAGAAGCTAGAAATTTGCAAACAAAAATGTAGACATCAAAGTTGAGGGTTGTGTTGGTTAGGTCCCATTAATGCATAAGAGCATCTCTCAAATGATGCTCTTTATATATTTAATAAATTTGTTGAAAGTATAGCTAAAAGTTAAATTTTTAAAAAGTAAAAAAAAAAAAGTGTTCCGACCATATTAGAAAAGTAGAGAGTAAGAATTCATGTTTATGGAAAATTTATTGATAAAAAAAATAAAAAAAAATAAGTTTAATTAATGACAATGATCTCTAGGAGCTCATTTCTCTCTCCTTAGATTTAGGAGCTCCTAGCATCCTTCACATCTTAGAAGTGCAATAGAGCACAGTTGGAGAGAAAAAATTTAGTTTTTCTTTATAATTTAACTAAGGAGCTCCAACAGGGAGCCCCATTAATCGGAGATGCTCTAACTTAATTTTGAACAGTAACTTAGTGCGGCATGTGGTAATCAACAATCCAATATATGCTATATTTCGGTAATTAACAATCCAATCAATGCGATATATCTTCAAAACTGCTGAATTTTCTTGTGAATATTTTTAGAGAAAACATCACTTTTAGTTTGGTTACTGAATTATAATTTAGTCAACATTTTCGTAGTTATTATTTTTAAACAATCATTTTGGTAGTTGAGTTTAATGTTCGTGCGTGACACGTGGGGCCTGGCATTTAGGGATAGATTCTTTAAGGGGCTGTGGCCCGGTGAATTGAAATTTTTCTAGAAATTTGTGTTTTTTTATGGTATTAATTGATATAAAATAAATGTTTATCTTAAATTTGGCCCTTCCCCCTCCCTTTTTACAAAATGACATCGAGTTCCGCTATTTTATTGTACCGATATTATCTCAACTTGATCATTCTTGTTTGTTACCCGGGTCTAGACTGGATTGCTTATATATGTTTCTTATACAGTCTCCCACACTATCTTAAGATGGCTTCAATTATGAGAGCTAAACTAAGAGGTGCTAGGTTTTATCCCATGTTTGGTAAATTTGATGGATGAGAGGATAACTGATTCACATTCATTCCTTGAGAACCAAAACTATCTCCAGTAGCTCTAAACCAAAGAGATTCATCCCCAATTGATGACACCGGATCAAAATTCACTGAACCCAACCCAAATAAACTCCAATATATAATCCAATCATGAAATTTGTGAAAATGTTTCACCCAATAATCATATGCAATCTCAAACATATTTGTCTGGGCAAGAACTACAAAATGCAATCTCAAATTTAAGAAAGCACATAAACAATTGTATCTTGTGAAACTCATATGTAGCAGCTGAATGTACACGTACTGAACGATTTTGGTGAACCTCGATCGATCTTGCCGTTCTCGAAGACCCACATCGATCAACAATCAATCATCATGGGAATCTCATGACGATTTGTGGTTTGAGTTTGAGTATGGTGCATCCCATGATTTGTGAGAGGATGTTGGACTTGGTGTGGAGGCAGACGGGAGCAGCGTCCGTGTTATGTACTCGTTAAAATCAAACGTGAGACTATTCTTAAGTGTTATATAAGCAAGTCAATCCCACGTAATAAACACCCCCTTCAAATGTTGGGTTTTATCTCAAAAGTCCTTCATACAGTTAAAATAGTTCACATATATTTAAGTTGTATTTCATCTAATCGTATTTCAATGTGTAATCTCTAACCCAATAATGTAAAGACAATTGTGATCGGAGATGACTCCAACTTTATAATGAGTTGTGTCAAAGGCCTATGTTCCATCTTTTGAAGTCCTCGAACAATAATAAGAAAATTAGATTCATTGCTGCAGAGTTTGAGGAAACTAGCTTTTATCATGTATATCATGAAGCTAACTTTCATTTATAGTTGGCGAGTTAGTTGGTTGAGGTGATGGCTCAATCATCTTCATCTTCAGACCGTATAATTTGTTGCCTAATTTGATAGAAAGTAGTTATTGATAGGTTATTAGGTTTTAGCATCTAATTTTCTTTTCCATTATAAATAATATTCGAGTTTATTTTGATTCCAAAAGTCAGAGTTTCTTGATGCGTATCTAGTCGAAGGTGGTTCGATTGTCGGGAATCTCCTAGAAGAGGTTGGATAATAATAAAATAAATAGCTACACATGGATGTAAGGAGGTCATTATCTGGGTTAAAATGATAAATCATAATCGGATTAGTCTGACAAGTTGAGAGTGAGCCTGGGACTGGAAGAATACTGCTTATTACAATGAGCTTTTAGTTCTTCAGTCAGTTTCTTTCATTCCATACACAAACACATATACCGAAATGAAATCTGACGGGCATGATCGCAAGTAAACACATAACATTCATAGTAGCAAACCACAAAACACTTCACAAATCCTAACTAGCTAGCTAGCCAGGAGGTGCGGATTTGCAGATCACACGACGGCAAATCTTATTTTACACAAACAATAAGCTACTAGAGAATTCATCTTGAACAATATCCTCTTATTTATATAGACTATATGAGGCACGGTGTTTAGCTTCATTCAGTTGTGGCAGCTGCATGAGGAGCAGCTGCAGTTTTGGCCGCACTTGCAGTCATTTTCAGCACCAAAGCTCATCTCTGACTCCTCAAAGTACCTGCCACTGCAATTAAGAAAGGTTTTCTCAGCAACAAATATTTTAACGACCAAAGTTAAAATTCATCAGTCGTGTCCTGGAATTGTGATCCTAATTTGATCTCTAATGCTTATGATTTTTGTACTCCAGTACAACACGATGTTGCAGACATATGCACAATAACAGAAAAATGATTAGCAGAAGATCCTATTTCATTGTCAGCATGCCATGAAATTATGAAACATGTTTAATGTCCATGAAGAGTAGTTGAGTGGATAAACGTACGTGCTGGTTGATGGAACCCCAGCTATGGTGGTTGCAGTGGTGGTGCTCTCAAGATCGGGGTAGTTTCCGCACCTGCATGTACACAATTTACCTGAAAGTTACAAGAAAGACGCAATATTTTGTAGCAAGTATAGCAAACCATCAAGGTCATCGGATACAGTAAGAATAGAGGATTAATTACTTGCAGCCAGAGCCGCACTTGCAGTCAGAGCCACATGAGCAACCAGATCCACAACCAGACATATTTGCAAAAGTTTTAAGGATGCAGAGGAGAAGATATGAATGCTAGGAAATGATGATATCACTTAAAGCCTGGAATGATTTGTCTAACAAGGCCTCAGCTGTTATTTATAGTGCAATAGGAGACTAAAGTTGTAGATATCCACCAGACACGTAGATGAGACCTAGATATTCCTGATAGACCTAGTAAAGTTCTTTACTTGCGCATATAGCTTACCACTACTAGAGTTTGATATTCCATAGTTTGAAACTTTTAGTGCTTATATTTTCAATTATTCATCTTTTCAACAGGGTTTTAAATCATTAATGATTACTTAGGATATAACCTCCATAGCAACCTAAAAAGTATGACTATGACCAAGTAGTATATATCATCCAATCATATTTCTCATCATTCATGTGCACCACTCAAGTTCAATTTCATTAAATTATTCTGGAAAAATTCTTTCATTTTATTGAGAAATGGTTTGCATTTCTTGAGGTAAAGTTCCCTTTGGGTAGAAGACAATCCATTGCAAGAACACAAGTGATTAATTCATAGATGTTAAATCTGAAAACAGAGAAGAATGGATACTGTACGAGGACACTATTCCTCAAGCCAATTAAGCTAGCTACTAAAAACTCAGATAATCTAATTGAAAAATTAATGCTTGATAGAGCAATGATTAAGACTAAAATACAAAAGCATCACACAAATAATCAATGTTAAGAATTTACTTTCGGTCCTTGGAGATCAACCAAGCACATATTACCTGGCATTATGACAAAGTGATCATTTTCCTTGGGGCAAAATGGCAAATATCTTACATAAAAATGTTTTGATCAGCTTTGAGTTTAGAGAAAGAGCTAACCCCCAAAACAGGGAAAGTTATTCTTCTAATGTATTTGATTCATCACGTAACCCCTGCAGAGATCTGATCTCTTCTGTACTGACCTGGTTTCTAATTTTTTACTAGTTAATCCTCTATTCCTCTCAAAAGATAAGCAAGTAAGATTTCATTAGTTTAAGTACACCTCGCCATATACACAAAATTATCATTCCAAAATACCCTTGTATAAAAAAAAATTGGAGATAAATTAACAATTGAGAAACTATAAATATATTATCACTATAAATTGTCTTAGCCTGGCAAAACAGCATCAACATGAAGCATGCTGTTTCTAAGACAAAAAAGTATACATCGAATAAAAGAAATACTTGAATTGTTCTTGTCTTGGGTCCCTTAATTTGTTATTATGAAATCTTTTCTTATAGACAAAGTATCCAAAAGTCATACTCTAATATCTAAGAAGATCGACCTTATCAAAAACAATAAAAATAATGCATGAAACTTAGGAGTGGGACATTGGAACCGAAAATCGAAAAAAAAATCGATCCAAACCGAGCCGCGACCGAAAAAAACCGAAATATTTGATTCGGTTATGGTTTTTAATTTATAAAAACCGAACC
The DNA here is from genome assembly GCA_946800695.1 of Geum urbanum. Classification (NCBI taxonomy): domain Eukaryota; kingdom Viridiplantae; phylum Streptophyta; class Magnoliopsida; order Rosales; family Rosaceae; genus Geum; species Geum urbanum. Next base: position 10,084,300 of record OX327006.1, read on the forward strand.
GAACCAAAAAACCGAAGTATGTATAAATAGATATCGTTTTGGAAATTTTGTAATATATTATAGAAACATATGCAAAACAAAAACCTTAAACTCCTAAAATTTTAATTTCTTTATGCACAATTCTTCTCAATTTCTCTCATAGAATCTAATTAAAATATTAGACGACTCAAAAAAAGAAATTTTATAGACAATTTTTTAGTTATTTATTCAAAAGTTGTTTTTTATGCATTATATAAAAAACTGACAGAAACCGAAAAAATCAGAAAAAAAAAAACCGAACCGAATAATCACAGTTTTTCTTTTAAAAATTGAAAAACCAAACCGAACTGAACCGAAAAAAATATTTCGGTTTGCTTATGGTTTTTAGCAAAAACCGAACCATACCGCCCGAATCCCACCCCTAATGAAACTTGTTGTGGGGCAGCAAATGAGAAAGACATATAACTTAAAAATCAATTGGTTTTCATTTCATATAAGTATGTAAGTCAGTTTTTGCAACACCGATTTGTTCATGTACAATAATACAATATGCCAAGTTTTTGCAAAATCTTTGTTCATATTCAAAAACACATCCCCACTTGCATTGTATGATCCCCTATAGAGTTTTTCTTAGACGTATGTGCAAGTAGCCAAACATGAAACTTTATGTCCTTGACCTGAAGCAAAATTTGACAATTCAGGACTCTTTTCATTGATGTACCATTTTCATATGGTGGGACAGGTGGGCCTTGAAGAGCTTCTATCCCCTGATTGTGGATTGTGACTACAAAAGTGAAATTATATTCTCTTAGACATCTCTTCACCAGTGGTCTACATTTTCTTTTCTTTTCTTTTCTTTCTTAAAGCAAAAGGTTCTCCATTTACTTCTTTTCCCCCCTCTCAAACTAAATGTATTACAAGAGCATAAAACAATAAGTATCAATAGCTAGTTAGTACGGAATCATCACTGGCGTTTAAAAAAGCTCTCCTATCCAATTATGAGTAACGGCTGTAACACTAAATTTATAAAAATAATGATAAAAATAATAATAAAAGAAATAACCATTAAGACAAAGAAGGGCAGACTCTTGTTGTATAACAAAATTAACCATACTTTGTGTCATGAAGTCCTCAGTCTAACCATACCCTATATTGGAAATCAGATTATTGTTAGAGTTGGTAGTAATGAAGAAGGTTTGACTGACTCAGCAAAAACAGTCTAACCTGTACAATCATAACAAGTAAGACAGCAGAATCTAAAACCAAAACAAAATCAATATACTAAATTTTATTTTTCATAATTATATAAAGGACAAAGTTTGGGATACAGAAAGTATTAGCTCCTAGAGAACAATAGGGAAAATTGAGTTCTACTGACAGACCATAGACCTTGGATTGCATGAGCATACTTTATTTTCATGTCTAACACCTTGAACACAAAAAATTCTCCCAGCACAACAGACAGAAAATATATCCTGAATGTCATATCAATTAATCCACCAGAACTTGCTCATGTATGTTGGTTAGTGCAAAGTGCTAGACTTGCAAGTTAGTCTTAACTTAATTAATTGACTGTCTTGCCATGTTGTTCACACTATACCCGGTTCAAAAACAGAACAGATGTAAACAACGAACTACGGTTGAGTATCTTAAGTAAGTGCTGGAAGTCTAAATGATAATTCAACAGAAGCCTGGTTATAAAAAGATATATATGAATGAGCATACTAACAGCACAGTAAATGTAACCATAAGAAACAGACACATCATAATAGTGAACAATACGACAGACCAACAAGATTACATAACAAGAAGATGCAAAAAATATTACCCATGACACATCAATTGATATGTGAATCAAATTAATCCTATTAGAGTAATTACTCTATAGATACTGCATATCAGGCTTAAAACTCAATACCTTACTGGTTGAAAAAATAAAAAAGAAAACAAAAGCAGGAAACCATCAGACTAGCATGAGCTGGTTCTTGAAAGTAACTTTTTTCTTGCAAGACAAAGCACAGAAAGAAGATCTCTAAAGCATAATAATGAGCTTCATATCATATCCTCCTGATGAGTCTAAGACAGACACAATTCAACAGACCATTTGCATGGAGAGTTAAAAACCACTCATTATTGGCGAGAAAAGCTTGCCTAGAGCTGTTGTATATACAATTAGTGCCATACAGTTGTGCTTGTGTTGATTATATAATGCAGAGTGCACTAGGTTAGTTTTAATCCAAATTAACCCAGAACCTGATGTTCTTAACCTTTTGCAGTGTTGTATGTGGAGGAATGCAAACCACGGGAATGATAAATAAAATCCATATGGTTGCATTATCAAAGCTTACGCTTTTCAATGGTGCGATGGTTTTTGATCGTGTATTACTACGTATGTTATACTCCGTGGTACGTTCAACAGTTTCCTAGTGCTTGATCAGAGACAGAGTAAGACTTTGTACCACATTTGTAGATTACACTTTGAATGAGTGAGGTTGCTATTGAAGTGAAACTTACCTGGACATCTATAATAGAGAATCTATTAGGCGATTTTCACATCTATTCAAAATTCGGTAAAAATGACCCTGAAATGTAATAGACATCATTTGATTGGTCAAAATGTAGAATGGAATGGGATCAAGAAGACATCACTTGATTGGTCAAAATCATGGGTAAGCTTTGGGATGACTCTTATTATCTGAGGAGATACAATTTTAGAATTTTTGTTAAACTCACCGGAACTATTTTTTAGTCAGTTTATCTACATCAACAAACGTATAAAATGAGAGTGTGATGCTGACTTAAGATTTGAATGTAAATCAAATTTCAGTTTGAAATATCCGCAAATTAATCAGAAAACACTTAGCAGATGATCAATGTGTGCTATCCAGGCAAAGCAATTATTTTCATTGAAGGGGTAACACTAACCTTTAATCGACCAAAATTTTATCAAACTGGAGTCTGTCTGTCGTTTCACCGTTCACAAGCTTCCGAAGACCAATTTTGAGCTCTTCAACGCCTTCCCCTAAAATAGCACAGACAGGGAATATCGGAACGTCTTGTATCCTTCTTTTCAGTTCTTCATGAACTTCTTCAGTCCCTTCCTCGTCTATTTTATTTGCCACTATCAGTGATGGTCGATCCGATAAACCCTCTTGATGGTACTCGAGCTCTACGACCAAATCTCTAAGCTGTTCCCAAGGTGGGGTTCCCTTCCGACCATCCAATCCGGATGCCAAGTCCACAACATAAGCTAAAACCTTTGTGCGTTCTATGTGGCGCAAGAATGCATGCCCAAGTCCACGATTCTCATGGGCACCCTTTATGAGTCCTGGAACATCAGCAACTGTGAGTGAAAAGTCGTCAAAGTTTAAATTCCCCAAATTGGGTCTAAGAGTGGTGAAGGAGTAATGGCCAACTGCAGGCTTAGCCCTTGATATTGCCCCTAACAGAGTACTTTTACCAGCATTTGGCATTCCTACTAGGCTCACATCAGCAATGCTCTTCAGTTCTAATATGAGAACCGCTTCAGAACCAGGCAAACCAGCACTAAGGGACAACTGATCATGATCAGACACTTGAGGATGTAACGAATCGGTCTTGGGCTTCCTTGGGACTTTGAGAGACACACTACCTAGACCACCTTCCACTCCACAAGCAATAACTAATCGTTGACCGCTTACTGTTAACTCAGCTACATTGTATTGAATATGCTCTTCTTCATCAGTATCATGTTCTGAGCAAATCTCAGACAAAGAAGGTGGGGACTTAAAAGAGACATCAGCAGACTCAACTGGGGTGATTTCCTTCATGTGAGCTGAGTCCTCAATGATTCTTTCAGGTTGAGATGATGAGCTATCAGTATCCTCTGCTCTCTTTGGGACACTAGGCACAGATTGTTTGTCAGAACCAGTTACATCGTCGATAGGAGTACCTGGTAACTCCCATGGATCCAAATCTTTAGGAACATGGCTTTCAGCAACAGAAGGAATTTCACCCTTTATAAGATGAATCACAGTACCAATGGGCACTCGGGCAATCTATCAAAGTAAAAAATAAAAATAAAGAGTTTTTCACAATAATCTCTACTTTCTGATTTGAATAGGTGGAATACGATACAATCTTCAATCTTGAATGTTATAAAGACTGCTAAAAAGAGATAACCTTATCAGCTCCTCGGGTGCCAACTTTATTCTTTGAGGATCCATTTCCCCCTTTCTGTGCAATCTGCAGAACAAGACAGCTATATTTAATTCTATGAATGGAGTACAATAGATCCATACATTGTCCAGAAACAAGGAAATTAGAAGAGTTAAGTACAAGATGAGGTTGCAAACCACTGAAGTCCCAAACCGTTGGAGAACACTCCAAAATCACATCACCACCTCTTCCCCCATTTCCACCTACATTGCTCCAGAGTCAATAACAGAAGTGATTAAGAACATGAAGTTTCACAACTTCCAAAATGAAATCAATAAACTCGTAAAGTAGCTTGAATTGAAGTAAAATATAAGGATTCTGCTCATTCAAAATCTTTTTATGGAGAACCTACCATCAGGTATGCCAAAGCGATCATGGCGACTTCGGCGACAGCTGGAAGACCCACTCCCACCATTGCCTCCCTTAGCATATAGCCTAAACCTGTCTATCATTCTCCTTTCCTGAAAAGCCAAAAGACCCAAAATTGAAAATTCTGAAATACAATGATTCAGTTGAAGACAATCAAATCTAATAAATTGGTAAAAGTAAGGATTGATGAGAGGGGAGAGTAGCAACCTGTAGAGGGGAAAGCTTTGACTTCTTGTGAGCAGCCTTTGAATAGGACAAACACAATGAAAACATCCATGGAAACTTATTATACGGCCTGAAGGCCTCTATGTGCCCAAGTAGTTTTGCACGGTGCGCCCACATCTGTCTCCGTTCTCGGTATCCCTCAAACTCTTCTTATGCTTGAATTTAAGCCACCTATTCCTAGTATTTCCTTTATGCATTCATTTGGATGGCCTGTCAAAAGAAACAAATGAACAATGAATAGATGAACTAAAGACCTGTTCACTCACTGCTTTATCTCCCTTAACCACCAAGTACAGCAAAGAAAGCATAAACAACACATAAAATAAATCTCTGGATATCAACTATTCATTACACTATCAACAAACCACCTAAATTTGAAGAAATCAAAATCAGCACAAGCAAAGTTGTCAAACACCTTTTATGTCTTTCGATTCTTGTGTAAGTCAATTGTGATGGAGTTTAGCGATTACAGTTAAGGGTGTCCATGTTTCCTTGTTGGGTTCTTCAAGAACAAAGTTTTCACTTGGTCGAGTAAATGCATCTTTGTTTTTGTAATTACACAGAGCCGAATTGAAGAATCAAAACAAAACAACTTGTGGGTTTTCTTGGAGATCAATTGCTTTAAGCAACTAAGCAAAAGTTATAGTAAATAAAAGACAAAGGGATTTACCTGGAAGCGTTCTCGGTAGACAAGCTTCAAATGCACACACACACTCCCAGTTCTTCTTCTCTACTTAGAAATTTATGGTGGAAGTAAACCGCATATTGGATTGTCTACAGATTGCAATAACAATTAACATTCTTTAATTAAAACTAAACTGGTATCTTTTGTATCCATGTAAAGCAAGAAACTTTACAGAAACCCAGAAAGCATAGTCCTGAACTCTCAAACCCTCAATTCTTAAACCTTGTAGACGGGAGCGCCGGGACTCTGCTGTTAAAATGAAAGAACCTCGATGAATCGTATTGGATTTTGGGCGTGTAGGAAGCTAGGAGCCTAATTTCGGGTAGGGCCACAGTGCCAATCTGGTGTTTTTGGGCCCTAAGTTCCTAACATAATAGTTTTGACACAAATTGATTGGGCCAATTCAGAACGACAGTAAAATGAAAGGAACTTAGGGATATATGACACTACTAGAAAGGGGAATCTCAAATTAATTTGTTTTTAAAGCGACAATACACACACGACACCCTATACTTCCCCTAAATTCATGACGGGAGGAGTTCTAATGAATAACTTTATAGTGAGTATTTTTTAATTAATGGCTTATAAGATTTATTTTTTTTTATCATTTTTTGGACAAATTAATTATTATATATTTAGTTATATATAAGTAAATCATTTATACAAAGTTTCAACTAAATCGAAAATCATTAAGAGATTAATAATCATTGTTTATTAAGTATGAACATGAACGGTTCAACTTTGACAAATTTAGTACGTTCATTGATTTAATCTTGTTTGACGCCTTAATAATTTTCAAATGAGATAAAAAATTAACACAATTGATCTACTTATATATATATATATATATCTAAATATTCAACGGTTGATTTTTTGAAATATGGTTAGAAAATATGTTTTATAAGAAGGTACTCACCATAAAAGTACTCATTAAAGTCTCTCCCACCTGATGACAATTAGTTTTGAATCCAAGATTTCTATGTTGTCAATTAGGCATGTAGCCAATAGACCACATACAAAATGGTATTTAAGGATATGCCGAAAGACCGTTATCTCTTAAAGTAATTGTTAAGGACTTGATGATATCTAAGTGAGTTGCCACCTACTTTGATGATATTGTTGAAAGATATTTACTTTATTATGTGTGTTCCTATTACGGGTCGGCAAGAAGTCTGGCCCGGCCCATGTATAGCCGGGCCGGGCCGGGCCTCAACAACGTTTTAATATTTGCGGGCCGGGCTTTATCTTTTATATAAGGATCCGGGCCCGGCCCATTCAAGCGGGTTTTGCGGGTCTTTGCGGGCTTTTACGAGCTGGGCCTTTGCGGGCTGGGCCTATCGGGTTTTAATTATTGAAAAATTAAGACATTTCAAAATAACGTAACCTTCATCCATGCACCGGGGTCTAAACGTACTCCGACGAGTCTAAATTTTACGTACGGCGTTTATCACTATAAGATGGACCCTTCTACATGTCCTCGTTTATCATTAAAACATATTTAATTCTCATATTGCTTGAATTCTCCATATGTATATTAATGTTCTTACATTTGTTCCTTTGTTATATGGAATGAAATACCTTTGTGAAACTTAATCGGACATGTTTAATTATTTTATAAAATTGACCGTCGGATTGATTGGTTAGAATATTATAACCATGCCTTTAAAATTTTATAAATTTTGGACTTGATTTAGACATCGATCCATGCATTTCGCCAAATGTGACCATAGTACTCTTACGACTAAAACGGAAATTACCCCTCCCGAAAATAATTTTTTAACATCAAATTTTGGACACATATTCTTATGGAATATGTATCTATCTCATAGTGTCAAAAAAATTGACATAAAAATTTATTTATCTACTCCCCCCATAGGAAAATAAGGAAAATAAAATGAGTGTATTTTAGTCTTTTCACAAATTTTGTTTAACTGCATTGACCGGGATCCAAACGTACTTCGATTAGACTAATTTTTATGTACGGTGTCTTTTATTATAAGGTGAACTATTATATATGGCCTTCTTTATTTTTAAAACATTTTTAATTCTTATATTGCTTGAATTCTCTACATGCACACTAATGTTCTTATCTTTATTCCTTGGTTATATGGGTTGAAAGACCTTTGTGAAACGTAATCGATCATGTATCATCATTTTACAAAACTGACTGTCAGATTGGTTGTTCATAATATTCTAAGCATGCCGTTAAAATTTTATAAATTTTGGACTTGATTTAGACCTACATCTATGGGCCTCGCTAAATGTGACCGTAGTACCCTTACAACTAAAACGTAAATTACCCATCCCTAAAGGAATTTTTTAAGATCAAAATTTTAACACACATTCTTGTAAATTACATATCTATCTCATAGTGTCAAAAAAATTGACATAAAAATTGATTTACCTAGTTTTTCCTTGAAAAAATAAGCAATATATAAGAGAAGGGTATTGATGTCATTTCACACAATCTCAATTAAACTCTCACCATTGAAAAATTACAAGATCTAATCTGAACCATCTATTATATTTACTGTTTTACTGTGTAAGGTAGATCGATAAAAAAAAATTACAATGAAACCCTAAATCCTAAAACCTAAACCCTAACGTACTCTAAACCTCAAAATTCCTAAATCTTAACTTACCCTAAATCTCAATCCCCTAAACCCTAACTTGCCCTAAACCTAAACTCTAACTTATCCTAAACTCTAAACAATGATTTAATAGTAAAATAGATACACAAATATAACTATATATGGAATTCCAATATTTGATCAATATATGTATATGTAATATATTAATATAGACATACACAAATATAAAATATATATCTATATAGTACTAGTCACTATATCATATATATATATAAGTGTAGGTATAATGATATATGTACTACTATCTTATATATAAAAAAAATTGCGGAACGGGCCGGGCCTAACAGGCCTTGACGGACTTTTGGCGGGCCGGGCCGGGTTTTAGACCTCTAAACCAAGCCGGCCCACCATCCACCTAAGCGGGCTTTTGCGGGCTTTTTTTCGGGCCGGGCTTTTAGCCCACGGGCTTACGGGCCCCCGCCGGCCCACGGGCCAAATGATGACCCCTAGTTCCTATGGTAGAATATATAGAGAATAAAGGAGATAATCATATTTAATGTTGTATTACGATTTTTACCATATGTAAAGGACATTCTTATTATCAATAAAAGGTTATAAGGATTGCTTCCACAATCTCTATTGTTTATACACTTTTCACAAAACACGTTATCAACACGAGATTCTAGCCCTATGCGTAGATCTCAAGGAGAAAACAAGAGAAGAAGAATATTGTTCTGTAATAATCTCAAGTAAGTTTTCTATGAACATAACTTGCATTTACTGTCACACCCCCCAAATCCGGAGCCAGTATTATACTGAAATATGGTGTAAGGATTTGTGATGTGAATAAGAAACCCAAATAATTTCAAAAATCAAGGTGTCTGAATAGTACATTTATTGAAAAGAGAAAGTGCTAATATTACAATACCGAAGTTTTTGAAAATAAAAGTCATTACATTTATTCAATTTAAAATACAAGTAGAAAATAATTCGTTTATTTAGTATGCGACGTATCCCATTTTCCCCAAGCATTTTACTCATCACCTGAAAAGGATAAAGATGTAGTACCATGAGTCACACTGACCCAGTAAGTACAGCTTACAAGCATATACTAAATCATTTCTGAGAAACATCAAACTGAACAACCAATTCAAAAAGGTGAAATATTGAAACCGGTTATTCTTCCATACTTATACCTGTGTCTTTGTAATATATACAATTAGGTACATAATATATATATATATATACACATACTTGTATAACTTCACATCTACACGTAAACACGCCAAAACTTCCGAAGTGAATTCTTTTAGATTAACTGGTAATTACTCAAAAGAAATCATGTGCTTAGTCTCACAACACCAATACACATATAAAGCCACAGCATTCTAAGGCCACCTGCCCAAGCATGTATACTCCCGGTTTGACACAATTCATTCCTTAGAGTATAATAGTGCACTATCTGTAAGGGACTAGGGCCCTTGGCTAACTCCCACAATAACAAAATAATTTACCAGCAATTCACTTAAGCACGAGTTAATTCGTACTATACACCCGACTTCACACTTCAACCATAACGATCACAACAAGTCTTTAATTAAGACTATGTATATAGATCATAGAGTATATATTTACATCATAATTTTGTAATGAATAAATACGTAATAGAATTTGTAAAAGAAGAAAGATCAAACTTAAACGTATTTCATTAATTAACAATTTTGGTCCAAACGTTTCATTCGGCGGTAGTCCGCTCGAAATCCTCCATTTGTTCCAAATTATATTTGAGAGTAAATAGATAGAGCGATTAAGTAGATAAACTTGAAATAAAAATTAGTTATCATTGGTTCAAAAGTTTCATTCGGCGGTAGTCCGTCCGAAATCCTCCATTAGTCCCAAATCAAACTTAAGATGTAAATAATGCGAGTAAGTAAATAAGAATAAAGTACAAATGCAGAAAATAAAATTATTAATCCTTGGACCAAAAGTATCATTCGGCGGTAGTTCGTCCGAAATCCTCCATTTGATCTGTTTTATAATTAATCCATATTATGTCCAAATCAAAGAAGTGAGTATACCATCTCGAAGTGTTTTTCGAGAGGAATCCAATGATAATAATCACAAAGTTCGGTAGGGAGTTCTCAAGTCCAGAAACAAAAATGTTTAGCAACTGTCCAGAAATGGTTACGCACGCTATTAAGCTCATTTGCATGAATTAATTTAGTTAGTAATTATTAATTAATACCTTTCAAAATTTCCAGATTTATAGTTGAACTCCTAAGCTTCGTTTTGATATAAAGAACACTAAATTTGGTTAAGAAATGAGTGAGATATGAATATTTCAAGTTAAGAGCACATTAAGAGGTTTCGAACATGATTAAGGAAAAGATTAGCAAAACTTGTTTTAGCCATAACTTTCTCATTACTTAACCTTTTTCAGTGATTCAAAATCCAAAGTTGAATAACTTTTTGTGTAGAATCTGAATATGTAAAAATATTTGACTAATTAAAAATTTAACAGAAACGAAAATATTAAATTTACACTAAGGCTCATTATTTCTCTTTTATTCTTAGCCATGCACTTTGATGTAATCTTAAAGATAAAGAAGTATAGGAATGTACTCATGTACTTACTCAAGAATTTCAGTAGGTGATGGAGGTATTTGATTAACTCAAGTGACCTTCTTGAAGCAAATGAATTCACTACTAAAGTATTTGGAAGAAATGTAGTTTGGTGTGGGATTTTAGGGGAGCTGCATTGCAACTTTGGGAGGACTTCAAATCAGTACGTAAGGGGGAGATTGAAGTGGTGCAAAAATCAGATTGAACTCAAGGGTGATTTATATAGACATGGGAGGAGACATGGGAGGAGACATGAGAAATAACTTCATAACCATTTTTGTAGACTTTTGTAGACAAGTTGACAATGGAATAGTTGGGCTACTAATTCTAGGGTTAAAATGCACTTGTAAAAACAATAATAATGTGGTTGGAAATCTGATTGAAATGTTGAAATGTGATTATGTATGCATGTGAATGTAATATGTAATGTGATGTGTGAAAATGTATGGTTTTACTAATAAAGTGTAGTGTAGTGTAATATGTATATATGTATCAACCAATAATAATTAGCACCAAATTGATATATGAGCATGACCTCTAAAAGTATGAATTGCAATCTTAAAATACAAAGTTCGATTCGGAGAAGAGATTCGAATAAGGAAAATTTGGTTGTTTTGCTAAAATTCCATTTCCGAAAAATCGGCTAGTTGGAATTAGAGTTTCTTACCGTTTCTAACTGGAGTAAAAATATTTTTATTATTTTTACTAACCTATAAAATGGAATGTTTCACGATTCCAGCTCGTGGCCTCGAACCCAAGACCAGGGAGTACCTGACTTGAACTTGAGTATCCACTGGACCATTTGCCCCACTCTGTTAATATTTCTCTAAACCTCATTTTTATACATTGTCTTCGCCGGACAATTATTTTATCGAATTTCTAAAACCTCTAAGGTCAAACTAAATTAGAGTCATTTCTAAGTTTAATGAGTCATACGATAATCTAAACTATTAAACTAATTTTCGGGGTATTACATTTACATTCAAATAACATACTCTTTCTTGAGAATTTGGATTTTTCTACAGAAATTTTGGGATAATATCTCACCCCTCCTTTCTACACCCCACATTTCTTGAAGGTGAAAATTCAGAACAAAGAGAGTTCCTATATGAACTAAGAGCATTCATAGTGAATAAAGAGAGTTCATAAAAGCGTCAAAATGTTCAAAGAGAGTTCGCAAGACCATATACTTTAAAGTGAAGTACTAATCCAATATTAAATTGGAAAACGAATTAGTTGTCGAGGAAGTCTTTTATGACTGCGAAACTAATATTTTTTTTGTTTTCTTATGGTGTTTGATGTAAAAAAGTGCATTGAGACCATGCACCCGGATCTAAAAGAGAAGTGGAATAACATGTGGTTTTCCAACTTCAAGCATATTGCATCAATGAAGTAAGAGATGCTTAAGCTTAGACCAATGCTCTAATTATGTGGAATGCAGTTGAAGAGCAAGATTTGATCGAGAGAATCCTCTACAACATCATAATTCAAGGTAAGTTGGAACCAAGAATGTTCACAATGCGAATCATGAAAGCACATCAAGAAAATGGCGCATGGAGCGGAATCCTTAAAGTAAGGAAATTTTGGTGAGACGTTTAGGTCCACACCACCGCCCCAACAAACAAGGACGCTACAAGGTAGCACCATGAAGGACATGATGGCCATGATAGAGGAAGTGTCGGACATGGAAGCCACGGTGACCAAGGAAGCCATGGAGGTTGAGGTACCAATGCGAAAAGAGATAAGGATAAGACACATGATGTTTCTCGAATAAAAAAAGTTATTTATTCTGAAGATGTTTGAGATAGATTTAAGAAGTTTTGGGTCAATAGGTGTTGAATACCATTGATAGAAAAAAGATGTGAGGAATCTATAGATTGCCAAAATCATCATCGTTACATTCGAACCACTCAATCTGAATCTACTTGATCCTAGAACACATCAGTTTTCAGATTTGTTTTCTGCGTACAATTGTAGAAATTATTCGACCTATTTTCAGGTCTCTAAAAATTATGAAAATTTTCAGTGTTTATATAGGTGTCTAGTTTGGGTTTGCAAAATTTCGTTGCATTCCGACACACCACTAATTTGGAAGAAAACCGACAAGTAAGCGTGCTCAGATTTTGCGAATTGTAAGGATAAAATAAACAATGAAACAGAAGATGGAGATAGAACTAATGCGAATATCAAAAAAGCATACTTCAAAATTGGCAAGAGACTCGATTGAAGAGATATCGGATTTTTATTAGAGCTTTATGTTTTCCATGAATAAAGGCGTGTGTGCCTAAGTATTATTTTTGACATTGTTTTAGTCAATTTTTTTTTGGATTAGTAAATTTTAATGTATTACGTTAGCATTGTTAATTAATAAAAGAACCATATTTGCTTATTAGTAACAAACTTATCTATATTTTTTGTATCACATACATGTTTTGTGATTGCTATAAATCTATCGTTTACTATGGCTCACCTTAGTAACTTGTGATGTCTAGAAAAAGAGATTTTCGATAAAGGTACTTGAGAGGACTTTGTGTATTGAATTATATTCACTAACAAAGAGAAATGTAGTTGGGTTGGTGATGCCGACACACCCAAGTGTAAAGCCTATCGAAACGGGTCTTTATTAGAAAGTGTGATGAGAATAAATAGATTATATACTCACCTCATGGCGCAAGACTTCTCACAATGCTCTGGAATCGACTACGAGAAATAATATTCTCTTGTAATGGATGTCAATGCACTCCACTACCTTGTCAGTTTGGTAGTTTTCGAAAAACTTGACATGCATCTTATAATCTTGGGCATTTGGTATCTCTATGGGGATCTAGAATAAGAGATATATATGAATGTCTCAGATAGACTTCATGTACCTAAATCAAGTGGCTCTAGACCACAGAGCGCGTTTGCTATGAGATTGAAACGCTCACCAAGTGACTACTTGATTGGGAAGGGATATGCCCATTCATGTTCATTTATATGACAAGTTCAGGATTTGCAAAGTGTTTAAAATATGAATTTGAGAAAATAGATCTTGGAAAAACACGGTGTCATCTCGAACTGGAACTCGAGCACTGTAATGATGAGATTTCCATCAATCGGCTTATATATGTTGCTCTTTATGATGATAAAGTGAAGTCTATGAGTACTCACATGATCTGCTATAGTCTTAACCCTTAGAGGGATCCGTTTTCATCCAAGGGATGATGACAAAGACGTGTTACAGGCTAAAGTACCTAATCTAAGTGTAAGAATGTACTTAGCATAATACAAAAGACTTAGCTCCTCATTATTATTGAACTTGATGGCTAGATATAGCTATGCGCCCACACAATGCTATTGGTATGGCTTAAAGACAATATTTTAGTATAAAAAGGTATGAAAGATATGGGCTTCATCTATCCCTACAGAGAGGCCATAAAGAGAGTGACGATAGAAGTAAGGACGCCACAAAGAGAGTAGCGTCGCTTTTCCCTCACCCTCTACACCAACAATCGTTGTGATGTGTTGGCAAGTTTTGCTGAAGTTGGATTTCTCTCTGATCCACATAAAAGTTGTTCCCAAGTTGGTTTTGTCTTTATCATGGGTAACACCGTGATATCTTAGAAGCCTAGAAAATAGATTCTTGTCACTACATCTTCGAACCATGTTGAGATTATTGATCTAACACGAAGTTGTTATGGAGTGCTTATGGTTGAGGTCCATGAGTGCGCATATTGAAGATCAAGTGGTTTATGAATTACCACTGATGAACCTACAAGCATTATGATGATAATGTTGCTTGCATCAAGGTGATGAAGCTAGATTACATGTAGGGAGACAACACCAAACATATATCGCATAAGTTGTTCTATAGTGAGCAAACAATAGCAATTTCTCAAGGTCATGGTTGACCAAGTTTGATTTGAGGATAAAGTGGGAGACTTACATTCTAAGTCATTAGCTAAATTCACATTTGAGAAGTATGTGAAGATCATAGGGTTGCTCAACTTGTTCAAACTACCTTGATTGTTGATATCAGGGGGAGATATAGACTTCAGGGGGAGTCTGACATTTACATGAGCATTTCTAAATGTGAAGGACACGTTGTACTCTTTTTCCTTGACTAAAGTTATTTTTATCCCAAAGGGTTTTATTACTTAACAAAGTTTTAATGAGACAACATAGTTAAGTGTCGTATCATTGTTTATGATGACTTGCACTCTTTTTATTTGGCGAGATAATTTTTTCTCCTACAAAGGTTTTTGACTCGTCAAAGTTTTTAATGAGGCATCAGGAAGCATTGAAGAAGCACTGTCTACCATAACCGACACAATGGGGAGTCTTGAAGAATATTTACTTTATTATGTGTGTTCCTAGTTATGGTAGAATATGTAGAGAATAAAGGAGAGAATCTTATTTAGTGATGTATTATGATTCTTACCGTATGTAACTCCATATACTCTCCTATATATAGGAGTTTCTTATTATTAATAAAAGATTACAATATTGATTCCACAATCTCTATTGTTTATACACTTTTCCTAAAACAGATATATATTTCCATCATATTTTTAGAGAAATAAATATTTGTAGTGAATATTCTGGATAAGTTTGTTGATTGGCATCAAAGTTCTTACTCTTTGTACCTGCCGGAGCTAGTAGATTGAGCGAAGAAAAATTGTAGTTGTTTTTTTCGGCTTGTATGAAGAAAATATATCATTGATTTTGTTGGATGTGTCCGTCTAAAAGAAGATAAAATAAGAAGGATGATCTTGTGAGGAAATCAAACGGAGAAGAAGATTAGGGGAGAAAGAACATTCATTCATAACTTCCAAAGTCGAAGTAGCATATATACAAGTGTCCTGGTATTCACTCTATCAATTGTATCATACTTTTAGATCCAAACTTACTTTGCACATTTCAACATTTACTGAAAGTAATAGTTGTGACTTGTGATGACATTCAGATGCTAATTTACGTCATAGTTTGTTGAAGATATACACAGTTCATGACACACTGTGTATTACTTGGTTCTTAAGCATTAAATGGAAAGTTAACCGTTGCTTCCTCAACAAGCTTCCGGTTCTCTTTTCTGATCAAGATCCATTTTTTAAGGCTTAGTAATAGTTCTCCTTTCTATGTATAGTTGTAGTTGTTGATCCTTCAGTTAATATTAGTTCCTAGTTCTTAGTTTGCTTAACTCTATATAAATTCGTGTAATGTAAACAGATAAACAGAACTTGAATATATTTTAGATTCAAACCATTTTCATTCTCTTCTTCATTTCTTTATGGTATCAAAGCAGTGATCCTCATAAGGACCTGCTTCTGCTCATTAATTTCATTGCTTTCATTCTGCTCTCATAATGGCTGGAGGCAATAACCTTAATCCCTCTTCAGCTACCTCATCTAGTATCAAATCATCAGAAGACATTGATTCTAACACTAACCAACGACTCACTTCTTCATTGTTGAATGAATTCAACTACATATCATGGTCAAATGCCATGACACTAGCTATTGATGGCAGACAGAAGCTCAACTACATCAGTGAGAAGAACAAGCGATCAGTCTCTTCCTCTCCTGACTTTAAGACATGGCTTTCACAAGACCAGCTGGTAAGGTCATGGATGATCAATTCCATGGAACTAAAGCTACAAAAATCTTCCAATATTTAGACTCTGCTATCAGTATGTGGACTGCAGTCAAAGATCTATATGGCAACCTTAACAACTCAGCTCGTGTTTTCCAAATAAAAAAGGACCTAGCTGAGCTGAAACAAGGGAACCAGTTGTTCATCGAGCATCTTGGAAATTTCAAAGCAAAGTGGAATGAACTTGAACTTTACAGGCCTCATTCTGTTGATTCCAATACCATCTTGAAGCGAGCTGAATAAGACAAGATCTTTGAGCTTCTGTGCAGCCTTGGCCCAAAATATGAAGACCTCAAGAGTCACATTCTCATGTCATCTGAACTTCCCTCTTTGTCAATTGTTTGCAACACAATTCAGAGAGAGGAAGTTAAAAAGAAGGTAATGTCTGCAGATGTTGCAGCGGGAGAAGTTTAATCAAGTTCTTTTGAGTCAAGATCTTTTGTTAGCGCAAGGCCTTATAGAGGAAGAAGGCCTGAACTAAAGTGTACACACTGTGAGCGCATAGGCAGGCATGACATTGGTCACCAAAAGGAAACTTGATGGATTCTTCATCCTGAGCTCAAACCTAAAAACCTTGGTGATAGAGGGAAGATGAAGATGTCTTACACTCCCAAAGACAACCTAACTGCCAACAACTACTTAAAAGAGGTGATCGATTACACTGCTAATCCTATGAACCTGATCAATGAGTTTGCAAACTTCTTGCAGCAAAAGCAAGGATCTTCGAGCAATGGTAATGCTACAGCTATGCTCAGACAGTTTGTAGGCTTCCATGCAAACTCGAACAGGGCTCAACCAAATGAAATTCCGGGTATGATGTGTGCATTGTCCACAGCTTTGGATCTTAGTGAAAAACAAAAAAAATTGGATAGTAGACTCAGGAGCATCTGATCATATGTCCAATGATGCATCTGTTTTAAATGAGTTTTTCATGTTTGATAAACCATCACATGTCTCCATAGCAAATGGAAATAGAGTTCCTGCCATTGGAAAAGGTAAATTGTCATTGTTCTCTGAATACATAAAGTCTAGTGTCATGTATGTGCCATCCTTCCCATTCAAGCTATTATATATTGAAAAAATCACTCGATTATTAGACTGTCTTGCTATATTCTCACCTTGCAGCATTACATTTCAAGATCGAGTCACAAAGAGGATGATTGGTGAAAGATTTTATCTTAATGGCCTTTGCTACATCTCAACCTCTCCAAGTTTTTCAAAAAGCCTCCTACCAGATTCAATCACTTCAAATCAGCAACACCTTTGGCACATGCGTCTAGCACATCTTTCCTATCATGTTATGTCATTTTTATTTCCAAATTTTTGTAAACCTTCTCATGAGTGTGAGACTTGTCACAAGTCAAAATCCACTAGATTAGCCTTTCCTATCTCAGTTTCTAGGGGAAGTAGTGCTTTTGAGATAGTCCATTCAGATGTATGGGGACCTGCTAAGGTTCAATCGGTTGATGGTTTCAAATATTATGTGACTTTTATTGATGATTTCTCAAGAACCACATTTGTCTATCTGTTGAAATTTAAACATGAAGTTCAAAAATGCTTTGAGAATTTTCATAACCTTGTCAAAAACCATTTTTCATCCAAAGTTTTCGTACTAAGA
Organism: Geum urbanum; assembly: GCA_946800695.1. Lineage (NCBI taxonomy): Eukaryota > Viridiplantae > Streptophyta > Magnoliopsida > Rosales > Rosaceae > Geum > Geum urbanum. Next base: position 10,102,217 of record OX327006.1, read on the forward strand.
TCGGACAATGGCACTGAGTATACCTCCAAATCAATGAGCAACTATTTAAGTGATCAGGGTATTCTACATCAAACCAGTTATGTGGGAACTCCACAACAAAACAGGATTGCAGAGAGAAAAAACAGGGATTTGTTGGAGAAAACAAGGACTATCATGCTTCATGCCAATGTTCCCAAACACTACTGGTCCCCTGCCATCCAAACTGCAGCCTACATTATCAATAGATTGCCAAGCAGGGTCTTAGAGTTCAAATCCTCACTTGAAGTGCTAAAAGGCAGGCCTGTCAACATTAATCACCTAAGGGTGTTTGGCTGTGTGTGCTTTGTACATATTCAAGCGCAACACAGAAGGGAATTGGATGCAAGAGCAGTTCGGTGTGTGTTGCTTGGCTATTCTTCAACATAAAAGAGTTATAAGTGTTATGATCCAACACCTAAAAAACTCTATGTCACAAGAGATGTGAGATTTGATGAAACCATGTCATTCTTTCCAATGAGTGAAGATGTCTGTCAGGGGGAGCTGTTTGATATGGCTTCACCTTCCTTGATACTCCATAATGAACCAGTTCCTCTTCTCAACAACAATGATCATCAGGCTCATGAAAAAGAAGAACTCGAAACTGAATCAGTTCCTGCTTCCAACAACAATGATCATCAGTTTTATGAAGTTAGAGAAGTTGAAATTGAACCAGCTCTGGAAGAAGAAGGAGTCAATAAAGTCGAGGATGTGGTTAGAGAGAGTCCTCAAATTCAAGTTCAACCTGAACCTGCTCAACCAAAGTATCCTAGTCGGACTAGGAGACCTCCAATTAGATATGAAAGCTTCGAGATGTATACTCCTCGACACCTTAGCAGCAACATTGTCTATCCTGACAAGATATCACCTACGGAATAGTAATTTCTCACTAAACTTTGTGATCATACTGATCCAAAGTCATTCGAAGAAGCAAATCAATTTTCAACTTGGAGGAAGGCAATGCAAGATGAACTCAAGGCATTAGATGACAATGGTACATGGAGTGTTGTTCCCCTTCCGAAAAGACAAAAGGTTGTTGGAGCAAGATGGATATACAAGACAAAGTTTCACTCTGATGGAACTATTGAGCGACACAAGGCAAGGTTGGTGGCGCGTGGCTTTACACAGACGTTTGGTGTTGATTATAAGGAGACATTTGCTCCTGTGGCAAAGATGAACACTGTTCGTGTTCTACTTTCAATGGCTATAAATCATGGTTGGTCACTTTTTCAAATGGATGTTAAGAACGCTTTCCTCCATGGAGATCTAGGGGAAGATGTGTACATGAGGCTTCCATCAGGCCATCCTCAAGAGAAAGAAGCTGGAATGGTGTGCAAATTGCACAAGGCCATCTATGGTCTCAAAAAATCACCAAGAGCTTGGTATTCCAAGCTAAGTTCTGTCCTTTGCAAGTCAGGATTCAAAAGCAGTAGTGCGGACTCATCCATGTTTGTTCAGACGGGTAAGCTTGGAAGAATAGTTGTCCTTGTATATGTTGATGACCTAATCATTACAGGAGACAATATTGATGAAATTCAATCTCTCAAGTCTGCTCTTCATGATACTTTTGCAATTAAAGATCTTGGTGCTCTTCGATACTTCCTTGGCATTGAGATGGATCATTCGTCAAAAGGCCTATTTCTGAATAAGAGAAAGTATGTGTTAGATTTGCTGGAAGAAGCCAATATGAAGACATGCAGCGCTATAAAATCTCCACTCCCTAGCCATCTTAAGTTGGAATCAAGAGGAAGTGTTATGCACAACATCTCAGTGTACCAAAGTTTGGTAAGGAAGCTTATTTATCTCACCATAACTCAACCAGACATTGCCTATGCTGTGAGTTTAGCAAGCCAATTCATGCATGCTCCTACCATTGTTCATCTCTAATTGGTGAAGAGAATCTTTCGTTACCTCAAGGGATCCGTTACTAGAGGTATTTACATGAGCAATAATGGTCATTTTACATTGGAAGGTTTCTCAGACTCGGATTAGGCTGGTAACTCCATAGATAGAAAGTCTACAACATGATATTGTACTTTTGTTGGGGGAAACCTTGTCACGTGGAAGAGCAAAAAGCAAACGGTGGTAGTCAGGTCAAGCGCAGAGGCAGAATACCGTGCCATGGTAGCAACATCATGTGAGTTAATTTGGTTAAAAGCCTTGTTGAATGACTTGGGAATTCAGTTTGCCAGGCTTATCACTCTCTACTGTGACAACCAAGCTGCCATGCATATCACAGCCAATCTAGTCTTTCATGAACGCACCAAACACATAAAGGTCGACTGCCATTTGGTTCGACATCATGTTCAATCCAAAGTGTTACAAACTGTTTATGTGCGTTCTTGTGATCAGTTGCTGACCTCTTCAATCACCAAAGTGCTCCCTTCTGCTCAGTTTGATCGTTTATTAGGCAAGCTTGGATCAAAAGATTCTCTTGATTCAAGCTTGAGGGGGAGTGTTGAAGATATACACAATTCATGACACACTGTGTATTACTTAGTTCTCAAGCATTAAATGGAAAGTTGACCGTTGCTTCCTCAACAAGCTTCCGGTTCTCTTTTCTGATCAAGATCCATTTTTGAAGGCTTAGTAAAGGTTCTCCTTCTTATGTATAGCTGTAGTTGTTTATCCTTCAGTTAATAGTTAGTTCCTAGTTCTTAGTTTGCTTAAGTCTATATAAGTCCGTGTAATGTAAACAGATAAACATAACTTGAATATATTTCAGATTCAAACCATCTTCATTCTCTTCTTCATTTCTTTATAATTTCTTCCCTACAGCCAAAGAGAATAGAACATACATGGGAGCTGATGATTTTGAATAGTTCTATACTACCAAACTACAAGCAAAACTTTTATGTACAAGGAGGCGAAGAGGTGACTATTACAATATAAATAACTTCATCTAATAGTTCTTCAAAGATTAAATCCTCAAGTTCAAGAGCCACACACTCAGTATCCCATTGCAGGTTCATCCAATCACCCTCGGCCAAATCTCGAGCCACAACATCATCCAAGGACTGGACCATCTCCGGCCTGAAGCTCAAATATGAGCTGATTCTTCTCCATACATCTTCAAGAAGATGCTGCCCTTTCGCCATTGGACGGTGTTTGGAGCCACTTAAAGACAAGGCCCTTGGGAAGTAGCTGTATGATGTTTCATGGATATCAATGAGTGTCTCATTGATCAAGTCAAAAAGAAGCTGGTGATCCCAATCGCCTGTAAAATCGAGTTCATGCTGAAATCGATCCTCTAAATCCTTAAACACCGAAGGATCCAAAGGCTGGTCCATGGAGTACCATGTTCCAAGGTATTCGTTTCCAAGAAAACCGGACATCTCAAGAACATCTCTAACATAGTTGAGTTCAAGATCATCCAATTTGTCTACATATTTACACAAGTGACCATCTACCCTTTTCTGTTCATTTTCAGTTTTCTCATCACTATTTGTACTGCTGCAGAGTTCTGGTATGAAAAAAAATCATTATGAGACCTATAACATAATCAGTAATTAATATATTTATATTTGAGACATATGAAAATGAATGTGCAAATTATTTACCTTTTAACATTGACAACTCTGCCTGGCTGGTTGTGTAGTCTGGAGAACAAGGTTCCAATATATCACTTTCACTTGGTTGTGCTTGCTCATCTTCAGGACTCATTGTAAAACCAATGTCTCGTTGCTCGAGAGTCCTGCTTTCTTCTTCTTGTTCTGGATCGAACAAAAATTCATGAAGGTCTTCTGTGTCATTGCTCTCTTCCATGCTATAATGATATTCTGTCTCTAAAATAGCTTCTAGTCTCTGAGACTTGGATGTATCTACATGAAGGTTCAGAGACTTGGGACCAATACTACTATCATTTTCTTTACTTGTCTTGTGGTGCAAAGCTTTTTTAACCGGAATTCCTGAACAAGAAGTATCTCTAACTGGCCCATTTAGAACGGAACACAAAGTGTCAAGGTCAGACAGTGACAGATTCCTTCTAGTAGATTTTCGAACAATCTCACTTGAAGTAACTCTCTCTTCACTTTTCAACTTTAAACTCGTGGACCGATGTAACTTGGCCTCACTTCTGCAACTACTCTCGAACAACAGACTGTATCTATCAAGTGACTCATTTAGAGAGGAGGTTCTACTTACAGGGTGAAATGTTTGCTTGTGAAGATTATCATCAATCTTGATTCTCTCTTCGCCAATGGTCATTTCCGGCATTTCAGACAGCTCTTTACTATGACCTCCGGAAGGGTCTTTGGAGACGAATGTATCAATGGAAGTGGGAGTGTTTGCCTTCTTGCTCTCCTGAAGTGCATGCAATAGCTTCTGCTTAATATCTTTAAAACGACTCATGACCAATTGATTCCACCCTTGCTGACTATATCCTTCAGGCAAATCCTCTTGAGATTCTGTTGTCACTAATTCTGGTGTCCGAGTACTAAGCTTTTCTCCTTTTGGGAAGGACCAGATTTCATTCTGCTTGTGTTTGAGTGTACTAGGCCTGACACTTCTAGCTCGTGACGAATCAGCTACAGGAAATGACCTTGATTTTGTCAATCTTACCTTGGTATTGGATTTGTGCAGGCTCGGAAACTGGTATCTATTGACATCTGGATCTTGGAGGAATTTTAAGAAGAATTCCTTGTTTGCCTTAAAGAGCTCAAGAAGATCAATTTGATCGAAAAATTGATCTTGGTAATTTTCTTCTTTGAACTGGTTGCTTCTCATCAGCTTCTGGCTTGTTGAGTAGTCCATGCAATTTTCCGGAGACATTGTCTTCTCCGTGGTAGACTTTTCATATGGCGTCTCTGAAAAATCATCCGAAGACTCGACATCATGTACTTCACTAGTTTTCCACAACCATGATTGCACAGAAAAGCTGTTAATCCATCTCTTGTGGATTTCTTCCTTTGATATCTCTTTAGCTCTTGATGCTCTCCTTTGAGATTTCCTAGACCTTTTCTTTACAGAGCTAGTTTCTGTACTATGCTCTTTGACCTATTATAATAGTTACATTAAGCTGCTGTCAGTTCAATAGAACCTGTGTGTTTTGACTTGAAATTATTGATAACCACAATGTATGTCATATTATAACAAGAACTTACCAGCAAGGGTTCAGCTTCAGCAAGTAACTTTTTCCTTTCATCATTCTCTCGGTTTTTCAAAGCTTCTTTTCCACTTCCACTGCCTACAGGATTAAACAATGATCTCTTTAAGCTTATAGAATCAAATCAATCATATGTATCATATTCCTATCTGATCTAAAACAACCAGTGGCCATACATATTCTCCTTTCATTGACAACATAGATGGGATCATGGAACATCTTGTTAATGGCTTACAAAGCGAAAACGGTCTGTACATGCAAGTAGCAGTAGCAGCAAGACCATATAGCAATACAGAATTCACATGATCGAGTTGTCCAGAAATCAGATATCTACCGAGATACAAAATAAGCACTTCATTGTTCTAAAGATAAGTAACATGAGTTGATAGAAGAACTGCAGTTAAACATGAACCACACGATATAGCAGATCAGTCAGTAGGGGATTTGTTTGTCGAATAGTAGGTGCAATCAGCTTAACAGATCAAAACTCAGGGCTAGGGGCTAGCTTACATTTGACTCTTCTTCCTCTGGTGGGCTTTCGCTGTGGAAGCATCTTCTTGACATTATGCCATTGATGATAATCAAGTATGTTCATCAGGCTCCACATGCAGCCGTGACGGCTGCTCGGAAACCCCGAGTCATGGCGCTGCAACTGCATCCCAAATTTTTTTGCACAAGGGAAAGTTTGCTGTCTTCTAAAGTTTGAGAAGGTATTGTGTATTAATCACGATCACCCATTCACCCTGGAGCAACAAAAAGATAGAACACCAAGTAAGTTACACATAATTAAACCGATAAACTCCTTTGAGAACATTTATCACACAATTAGTAGGCAAAGTTACAAAAGCACACTTCTAAAACGAATACTAGCTCAAAAACGAAGGGAGGGAGCTAATACCCTATTTCATTTTGTCATAACAAAAACTCAAAAGGCTTGCAACTTTATCAAAAGTTCATCAAACCCAGAAACGCTGAGGTCCAGAAAAGCACGGACACAGAAGAAAAAACAGAACTGAAATTTCCATGTAATTGACCCTAACTCCCTAAGTGAGTAAAAGAAACTGCCTTTTGCTTAAATCCCAACAAGATTAAACCTAGGTGAACTAATTGACCCCTTCCATATAATTAATTTCGTAACAAACAACGTCGACGATCATTTATATATAGCAACTAAACGACCAAACAGAGTAACAGAAGCAGCAGTATAAACCTTGAGAGAGAAAAGCTTGGGGACCCTGTTCGAGTTGAAAGCATGCAACAGTTTCAAAACAAATGGTCGAATTTGTGAAGGGTATGTACTTTTATATATTGCCTGAAGAAGATACACTAGTGCTGTTTATGTAGCGTATACGATAAGGAAAAGCAAAGGAGTAGAGAAGACGGTAGTTTTGGTCTTGAAAAGTTGCAGAGAAAGAAGGCGCATATTACCCGCCAAGATTGTAACGGCTTGGAATGGTCCACTCTCTCGCTCACTTTCCGAGTTCTGACCGAGCCCTTCTTGGTCCAAACCACAAGCCTACCATAGAAGCCACGTCGACTACTAATTTGATTAGGAAGGATAGGATGCTTAGCTCAACTTGGTCTAGAATGTCAACCATATGTCACATTGAGAAGATTAATTGAGTTATTAGATCCAATGGAGATGAGGAGATGTCAATTGTGCACTGGTTTGGAAGGCATTGGTTATGTTTTGGTACATCAGTATAGCAGTGTGGTTGAAATTCTGTATGAGTTTGGTTGATGTAGTTGAACGTCGTTCTAGAATAACATAGTCTAACGGTAATATTCTTGATTGAAACTTTGTTGTATTCTGTACCGATATCCAAATTCTTATAAGAAAGTGCTTCTATTAAACCGGCATCTTCTGATGGATCATGCTGCTATGCGCCCAGATCTAAACACTCTGGTCTAATTTTTTGTGGTGCCACATGTCACAATCTAACTCGTTGATATTGTCAAACTTCTTCAAAGTTGACTGAGGTTATGATAAGTTCAGTATAGGTGATACACCCCGTGCATAGCTCTCCTTCGTATTTCCAGACGGCCAAGTCGTGCTCTTGTGCTCTCGCCGCCACGACGTCAATGCCACCAAAATCTCCGACCTCTTCTTCTTCTTCTTCTTACGTGTCACAATCTAACTCGTTGATATTGTCAAACCTCTTCAAAGTTGACTGAGGTTATGATAAGTTCAGTATAGGTGATACACCCCGTGCATAGCTCTCCTTCGTATTTCCAGACGGCCAAGTCGTGCTCTTGTGCTCTCGCCGCCACGACGTCAATGCCACCAAAATCTCCGACCTCTTCTTCTTCTTCTTCTTCTTCTTCTTCTTCTTCTTCTTCTTCTTCTTCTTCTTCTTCTTCTTCTTCTTCTTCTTCGTCGTCGTCGTCGTCGTTGGAGCTCTATTGAAGCTTCGCGGCAGAATTCTCCTGCGTCTCTAAGGCCATGGTGGAGCAGAGAACCTCGAAATCCAACATCAATGTCCTTCCATTTTCGTTGTTGATCAGCCTCTCTTCTATCGCCTCCGCTTTGAGCATAGCCCTCTCTTGCTTCTTCAAATCCACCATTATATTTCAGGAAACCACAAAACCTACAAATGTTAGGTTTCGTTTCGTTTCCTCTCTCTCTCTCTCTCTCTCTCTCTCTCTCTCTCTGCCGCAGAAGGCAACGAGGCCAGAGCTTGGAGGTCGTGGGAGGCCGCGATGCGGCGGCGCATGATGATGGAGGCCGCTATTCAGCGGAGGTTGGAGGACTAGAGGGCACCGATTCCCGAAGACGGAGGGTGGCGATTTTTTGGACAAAAACGAGGATCACATGGGCTGAATTTAGAATATGCTCAGTCATCTTTAATAAATTTGACAATATCAACCGATAAGATTTTGACACGTGCAACATTAGAAAAAAGTCTAAGGGGTGCATAAACTTGGGGTGTATTCCAGAATTTTTCTCTTTTGATACTCCAAAGACCATATGTTCCAAAATTTTCTTCAGTCTAAACTTTTTTTTTTTATGGAAATATGATCGACATTTCATTTATAATAAGATGAACAACATTACACAGTAGACGTCTAATGACACATGAGAATAGACCAATATTAAGCTAATCTAGAATAACATAAACTAGCTAAATAATGTTTTGCGGTCTAAACTTGGTTCTAAATTTGAAGAAAAAAGATTTTCATGATTTTTTTGGCAGATTATTTTTTTCTATGATGAATAATTCATTGCTTTGCTAACATTTGAATATTATCAACAAATACACAACATAGTCTAGAGATGAATTATAAAATCTCTACTATAATAAATGGAAGCGAATAAGTTTTGGTGTCATCGGCATTATCAAATTTCAGGTTGCCAAAATTACCATAAAGAATATTAAAAGGTAATTACAAATAAAAAATTATATTATAAATTCAGAATAAAAAATAAAAAATAAAAGATTACTATCACCAGCTACTGCTATTTTTTTGTCCGACTTCCACATTATATGCTTTTTTTTTCTTCTAGTTATTGAATGTGAGTGGGAATGAATACTTGAGTTCCATCCCTTATTATTCTGTGTTATATATGCTCTAGAAAAACATGGATGGCCTCATGCAATCCTAGTGTCTGCAAAACAAGCACAACAAGTTGCCTGAATCATATAAATGATAAACAGTCTCAAAAGCCATCTTAGATTTCTGCCTAAAAAGAAGAAAATAGAGAATTAGATAGGCCAACATGATTGAAACTTCAAATCATTAGAGAATAAAGTTTATTTACATGGACTAATCAATAGTTAAAGCTATTAAAAGTCACTGTTTTCGGACTCATTCAAACTCAATCAGTACAGGTCCACATACTCCAAATTGCCATCGAATTTCATAATGCCCATATGGTAGGCTGGAAAGGGATATGGGGCAGCTAATCAGAATGGGTCTTTGCATCACCGGGAATAATCATATGAACTTCTGGATAACTATTACCCATAACTCATAAGTATCCTCTCCTTTCGTTTTTGTTTTTTGTTGTTGAGAAAATTCAAAGGAACACAGTAGAATGTGAAACTATTATATACATTTATATATACAGCAAGTTAGAAATTTGTTAGTGTTCTAGAAATCTGGTGTTTGACTTGGACCAATGGAACTTGAATTCAATGCATGAAGTTGTGGTAGAGGAACTGAATTAGGTCAACATAAAACTTGATGCTGACCTCGTTCTTGATTCTTGACTTGATAAGAACCTGAAGTAGACTTTTATTACGATACCAACCAAAGACAAAGACCAAGGTAGTGTGCAACTGAGCATTGGGCACAAACCAAAGAGAGGAAGCCTACAAGTGCTTTAGCCCAGCTCTTATTTTCCTAGTGGTGAAGTAGATTGAGAATGAGGATCGGGCTGCTATGCATTTTAGGTTTAAACACCTGATATATGTTTTTCTTCTAAAAATGACACGTGATGTAATCACACAGCCTTTTATTTTTTAACTTTTATTCAGTTTGACTGACTGAGTTTATGATAAGCTGAAGTTATGGGATAATTTATCTCTCTCAACCAAAGAGTATCTCGGCCTCCAATTACAAGTTGTCACCACCCCACCCCCCCCCCCCCCCCCCCCCCCCCCCTATTTTCCTAATCGCTGGGCCTCAATGCCTCCCTGAGCTGTTATTGCAGTGATGCTCACTTTTGTGTGTACTGCTATTGCTCACCTTGCAATTCCAAGCCTCCTCATTTCTCTACTTCCCTCATAAAATCAACAACCTAATCAGTCACTACCACCGCTGCTCTAGACCTCATCTTTGGCCGCTTCAACTCCCCGGAAATCCTGAAAAATAGCAACGACCTTCGCTTCATATCCACCGTCATGTTGTTAAACTTGCCATGAAATAGCGCCGCAATGGAGTCCATCATGATCAGCCTCACTGGAAACCGCGTCTTCCTCGTTCTCTCGAGAAACGACTCGCGTCGCGTCTCCAACTTAGGTTGCGTGGGTAGTCCAATCTCAATGTCACACGTCGAACGTCCTTTCCATTCTCTGATCTCGGCCTCCACGTTGTAGATTTGTCGCGGGCTCGCAGTTAGTAATTCTCCGTCGTCCAATGTTGTGCTCTTAAACCCTCTGCGGCGTCTCACTCGCATTCGATCTCGCCATGCAAATCAGCCCCTGACGAACTCGACTCTCTCTCCAGTTCGCCATTAAACGACTCCAACTCCCCCATCGCCAAAAGTGACACACTGTTGCATCATCTTGATGACTAGCCAGAACATAGGAGGCACATCGATTAGAGAGAGAGAGAGAGATTCTTTGGGTTGAGCTTATCATAAGCTCAGTCAACTTTGAAAAAAGTTGACAAAATGAATCACCAATAATGCGACATGTTTCATGTTTACAAATTAGATTTGAGGTGCTTAACATTGAGATGCATAGTAGAATTTTCCTAAGAATGAAGTATTTTTGTTGGGAAATTGATATGTTGTAGTTTTTTCTTGGGGCAGAGTTTCCCACTGTTCCACTCGGATTGTTTATGTCCCATCTTATCTCATACACCCTAAAATCTTAATTAAAAGGGAGGTGAAAGCATACATTTCTTTATAATCTTCTGTTCTTTGTCCCTTCAAAAAAAAGCTTCTTTTCTTTTTTCTTTTTTTGAGGGAAATAAACTTTTTGTTTTTGAAGGAATAAACTTCTTTTCTTTGATACATAGATTTCGTGAGATGTTGAAACCATTTTCCCTTTTTGGTAAAAGATGTTGAAATCATTGAACAAAGGGGTAAGCCATCAACATTTAAATTCCTTCCCGAGAGCCCAAAGGAGAGCACCTTGTCCAGATTTCCTGCCCCAAAATCCCAACCCCAGATTTTGTTGGGATAGCCATTTGGCCTCATTTGGCAACCCTATTAGCAAGCTGTAAGATTCATAGGCAAGTTTCTTTTTATTCTCCTGGATGATATATGCAACTTGTTCTGTTTATTCTTGTGAAAAAGAATAGTTTACGCACAAGGCAACAAAAATAAGCAGGTAAAGGGCAAGCCCTTTTACCACTTAAAAAAAATTCTTCATCGATCTGAGTCGGTTCAGTTCCCCACTACAGTTGATTGGAACAAGAAGCTAGAATCACATTGTGCCAACCATAGGGCTTCCATGGTCCGGGCCGGATTTTAAAAACAATTATGAAGTCCAACCTCGACTCTGGAAATCGGGCTAGATTGGATAAGATTGAGTATTTTTATAAATTTCGGATCGGGTCAGGTCGGGATAATTATTTTTTACATAAAAATAAGTTTTCAACGTACTAGTCACAAACATTAAATTAATACTTAAATATTAAATCAAAACCCAACTAATATTTTCAAAACAAAGAATAATTTTTTTTTATGTAAAACTAAATTTATTCATTAAGGCGAAGTAGGTAACTTGAGAATCTAAGAGTAAATTCAACTATCCAAGTAGACAAACATAGTGTAGTATGAAGAAAAATAAACACTAGCCAGTAACCCTTCTAGTTCGATCCCTAAGGCTTGGGTCAGCTGAAGCCCGAGAAGCCCAATCTCGAACCAGCTCGGCCCGAGAAGCCCAAAGGAGAGCACTTGGGTTTGGGCTTCTCGGGCCTTACGAGTTTGGGCTTGGATCAGTTGAGATCTCGTTCGATCCCTCGTTATTTTAATCGTACCCAGTATGTTTTTTGAACGTTTGTTCATTTTGGTCGATCTCAAAAAAGACTCGAATCCCTAAATATGAAGCAGACTAAATCGATGGTGGGTGTTTGATGCGTGCATCACACTCGGTTGTGAATCTCCACTAGCAGAGGAGAGAACTTCCCACTTACAGAAGCAATTGGTATTGTGTGATGACTCAGAACAGAATTAGCAGTGTAATCAGTTTAGTCCATGAGGTTATGCGTAATCCCAGATTTCTGACAGATAGTTGAATCGTCAGGCTTGATCACGACTTAATTATTGGTCGAGAATTTGAGCTGAGTCCCTTCTCGAGAGTTGTTATACGCGTGATTTCGAGTTCGTGGGCGGTTCCGGATCATTATTTGGACGACTGAGGAATATAATATGAATATTTGAAGTTTCGACATAATCGGTTTAAAATGGCGGCCTTCTTAGCGACTAAATTACCGGACGAGAATTTGATTTGGGATCCTTCATGAAAGTTGTAGAGAATTTAATTTTGAGCTTGTGGGAACTTCTGGAGGATTTTTCCGAGTTACGAGGATTATGTTATGAATATTTCGACTGTTGATTATTTAATCGGATAAGCATGTGTTGGATTGAACCGTTGACTTTTTATCAGATTTGTCGATGTGTTTGACTTTGGGTGGTAATTGAAGAACTTGTCGAGATGAGTTTGTTGCCGCGAGAATTATTGAAATCGGATTTACGACGCGAAAGTTACGGGTGTTTGAAGTTTATCGAAAAATGTATTTTGGAAGTTTCCAAATCAGGAAAGTATTTAATGAGGGGTTTCCTCTTTTGGCAAGTAAAAGCTTGCATTGAAGGAGTTGACTGAGTCAACTCGGCAAGGTGAGAGGAGCTCGACGGAGCTCAGCGGTTCACGGCGGTGGCACGCCGTCCGGCCACCCCAGGGCACGGGGTTGGTCTTGTTTGGTGCGCCTTGACCTTCCCGTGGCATTTCCGGCCACCTTCCACGGCGTGTGTCGCTGGAGGAGGAGGATTTTCCGGTTGAAAATGGAAGAATTTTGGGGTTTTTGGGTGAACTTTTTCCGGCCAAATTGAGGGGCATGAAGTAGTGGGCTTTGAAGCTCTCATCACCATGAAGCTACCCATGTAAGTATGAAGTTCTAATTTTGCTTGTACATGGAGAATTGTTGGATTGAAATTTGTGTGGGATTTCGGTTTTTCATGAAATTGAACTAGTTAGAGTGAGAATTGGACTTCGGTGTAGTTATGAAAGTTGCTTGTTGGATGATTTTGAGTGGAATAGGTGTTGCTCCTCCGAGAAATTTCACGGTTGGGTTGCGCCGCCGCCGTCGGCGGCGGTCAACGGCGGTCAACGACAAGTTGCATGTCGTTTCGCTAGGAATCGCGTCCCAATCGCAGTGGTGAGGTTTGTTTTTCGATTTGAGCATCGAAAATTATAGCGAGATTTTGAGATGTGATTATCGGATTTTCGACAATTCGTCGTAATTGAATTATGTGTTTCCAAGAACGGTTGTTTCTCGTGATTTGGTTTGAGGTATCGAGATATGATTTTGAGAAATGGATTTTATGATTATTCAGGGGTTCGTGATCGTTCGTTTGGCGAGGGATTTTCCGCCGGATCACGGGATTAACGCGAACTGCGTTACACTAGTCTGTGAGTGGACATTTTTATATTTTCACAGTTGTTTGCGAGTTCGTGATTTATCGTGATTTTCCGTATTTACTTTATACGATGTTGAGATATATGTTATTTTCGGAGGTATTACTTTATATTTATTGGTGATGACATTACTGCATCGATGCTTCGGCTACTCGGCCGATCACCGGTAGTCCGCCAGAGTTGAGAGATTCCTCTGGACCAGAGTTGAGAGATTCCCCTGTGTGCCGCCGGGGTTGAGAGATTCCCCTGGCCTATCACCGTCGGGTTTGAGCGATTCACCTGACGTCGGGCTTGAGAGATTCGCCTGACAACCTCCATATATATACTTTCCGAACTCGCGTTGTTTTACATTGATTATGTATATAAACTGGTGAAAGGCATATGTTTATTTTCGTCCACTCACTCTAACGTTTTTTATTTGCCTTTCCCCTCGGCCTTTCGGTTTCCGTGCCCAGTTTGCAGTTCGGATTCTGGTGTCGCACGTCGTGGTCGGAGGCATAGTATTCGAGCGATGTTTCTTTTATGGTAGGTTCTTAGTTTGGCCTACTGTTTGTATATCTATATTAGAAGTCGCTCTGAGTATTCTGATGTATATTTTTATACGATTTTCCCCGGATTTCTGTAAAGTATAGTTATATTTATTACTTTACATTACTGTTATGATATTGAGAAATCCGGATGGGATTGGTGCCCACGGTTTGATTTTTGTGGCATAGGATGAAGTGTATTTTCCAGGTGTAGGTAATGGCAATTCCGCGTTAGTAACGAAACTCTGCCGAAATTTTGATGGTTTTTGTTGGTCTGTGTTTTCAGAAGGGGTTTGATTCCGGTTTAGGAAACTAAATTGGGGTTGGGTCCTTTCATATTGCACTATTGCGAAAAAATGAAAAAGTTGGCAAGAATGTCGTCTCTGCCTTGGATTATCGTCGGAGACTTTAATGAGCTTTTGTCAGTGGAAGAGATGGAAGGTGGGATAAGGCGGAGAGGGGACAAATGCAGTTGTTTAGAGATGCCTTGTCATTTTGTGATTTGGTGGACTTAGTTGGTGCAACTTTTACTTGAAAAGGAAGAGGAGTTCGTAGTCGATCTGATTGAGCAGTCTCTAATGCCTGTTCAGTTGACCTGCTTCCTAATTCGATGATGGAGAATTCGGCTCCTATTCATGGAGATCATGTTCTGGTGTCGGTACATGTGGGCCAGTGGCCAGCTTGCTTTGGATCAGCAAGATAGGCGTCGGGCGAGGTTCTGTTTTGAAAGTCTTTGGGCGGAGCATCAGGAATGTCAGAGTGTACAGGTAGCTCGGGGTTGGCATTGTGTGACTCCAGGTGGGCCTATCTTCCAAGTTTGAAACCACTAGATTGGATCGAATAGTGAAATTGTACACACAATCATAGATAGAAAAAACAGAAATAAAAACCATATTTGTTTGCGCATTAAAAACCTCACAATGAAGAAATAACGACAAGATCTCAACTCAAGGAACCCTAAAATCAATTCAACAAGTCTCAGTTTAACATACAAACTATCAATACAAAGGAATTGATAAGACATATCTATTCCTATAAACCTTATGTATGTAAAACAGGATCAACTTTGACAAGTCTACTTTTGAAAACACCTTTCCTAGTTGCACCAGGAAAACTTCCTTTTCCTTGGTTCTTGAAAGGAGCAACTCTTGAATGATGACCTCAGATGACTCAAAAACACAATAAAATTCACTAATGCTAAAAACTCTTAACAATGAACAAAGTTTATTATTACAGTGTCTAATCTTAGATCAAAAGTATTTTCTTCACCAAAGCACACATGCCATACTGCCAAGTATTCCTTTATAGAGATCTTAAATTTCAACCCTAGCAGAATCAATACACAAAACAAACTCATCAATCTGTTTTAATTCCCAGGATTCCTTATTCAGTCAAATCATATTTCGATCAACCTCAATCCTCAGACTTCAAGCCTAATAGATAAATTAGGAAACTATAATCTTATCATTACCTAACAATATCACAGTCCTAAACAACTTTGCATACTATAATTAGCACAATGTAATTTACACTAATAAACAACTAAGCAACTTTAGTTAATTACTAATGCACAAAGTATGTGTGCAAGTCTCACCTTTGAGTAAGTGAGATTATCACCCTTTCATCCTCTCCAAGACTCTTGGTCCACTTCGAACTCCAACTTGCCATAGAATGCCAAAACAACTACTTACATTATCCAAAAGATTAAGGTGCTTGTTTTTCTTTAAATGATTGACAACGTGCTACCTTTGGGGGGGAGGAAGAAAGAAATTGCTTTGATTCGAAGCAAGCTTCAAAGTATTCTATTGATGCCTTTGTCTACTGAAACTCAAGATGAAGGTTGTAATCTATCAAGTCGTCTTGATGTTTTACTGGATGAAGATCATAAATATTGGAGGCAAAGGTAAAAATTTGTGAGGCTCAATGAAAGTGATCGGAATACAAATGTTTTTCATCGAAAGGCGTCAAATCGGCGTGCGAAAAATAGGCTGAAAGGTTTGTTCAATAAATTAGGGCAGTTGCAGACTATAGAAAGGGGTATGGAAGATGTGGTAGTTACGTATTTTTCTAGTATGTTTACTGCTTCTCATCAGGATGTAGAATTCCAGAATTCAGTGGTGTAGTTAGTCAGGTCGTGTGTGACAACAGAGATGAATGAGAGTTTGTGTGCACAGTATACTGCAGATGAGATTCGTAGTGCTTTGTTTCAGATGTATCCGACCAAGTCTCTGGGGATGGATGTGATGCCTCCTTTATTTTTAAAAAAAAATATTGAGAGACAATTGGAAAAGATGTGGTTGGGGTGGTTAACAGATTCCTTCATTCAGGATATCTTGCGAGTGAGATTAATGTTGTTTAATTTCCAAAATATAAAGAGATCGATGCATTTGTTGGTTGGAAGGGTATGATGTGGTTAAACAAACCAACGTGATTATTGGTAATTAACTCCCCCTTTGGCATTCCATGCAAAATTATAGATCTACACAAATTAACACACAAGCATATATATATATATTGCACATAATACACCATAGTTCAAATTATCCACATCCAAACTAAGATTCAAGCAAAATAAACTTGTTCATTACAAACCAAGAGAGGATAATTAACTAGTAAAAACTAAAGAAAATAAATCCTAAACAGTAGATCCTGCATCTTCCCCTTTTTGCATGCATGCCAAAGGTCTTACAGATGATGACGCTTGTGGAAACCGGCGCATCGAACCTCTGCAGCATGGCAAGCCACCTCCGTAGGAGAACGACGATCTTGAGCCTGAACCCTGAGTTGTAGAGTAACGATGCCACACTGAATGAATTCTATACGCTCCAGCATGGTAAGAATGTCTTGAGCCATCACATTCATCTCACGGCAGAAGTTGTCACATTGCTCGTTAATCTCAGTAGAGTGATAAGAAAAAGAGGGAGACACGCTGCTTTGATGACGACGAAGGTGAAGAAGAGGAGAATCAAAGAGATGGTTGTTCTAAGAGTCTGAAGCGTCTGACATGGCGTGAGAGTGTTGAAGCAATTTTTCTCATTTACAAAACTAGAATCAAAGTGAGATATGTGGGAGGAGATGATCCAGAGTCCTCTTTAAATAAAAAGTGGAGATCAAAGCTTCTTTTTGAGAAGTAAACCATCAAGTCAGAGTATTTTGGAGAAAGAAATCTAAGACAGAAGAGGAAAATACTAGCACACTCTCCTAGTGTAATCATGACAGTAACTAAAAATTACCACAAGATAAGTTCTTTTATGAAAAAAAAATTCATGCAATCTCAAAACTCAAGAAAGCCTGAGCCACATGTAGGAAGGAAATATATGCATAATAACCAAAAATCTAGTCCAAGATCATGAAGCATAAGGACATCAATATGTATCAAGGATAGAGAAGATCACATGTGACATGAAAAATCCTGATATATGAATGTAGTGCATAATGAAGACTCCCCCTCAAGTGATGCACTCAAAATTTTGTATGAACTCACACAAGTATATGTAGTGGTGATAAATATTTATTCTCAACCATGAAAAAACTAAATCATACAATTAGCTTGAATGTCTCACATCCTGCAAATGTACAATACAACAGCAGAATATCAAGAAAATCATGAGGACTTAGATCATGTTGTAATGGGACAAGGGTGATAGGAAATGGGTCATTCTGCTTCGGCTTTGGAATATTGTTCGAACCGTCATGAAGGATTCTCTACTCGTCAAACTCAGACGCTGGGAACTCCAAATTTGACTCGTCTTGCACAATCTATTCTATCATAGGTTCATCCCACTCTTGAGACTTCTTGACAAGCTTTGTGATGTCTTCCAGCACCTTTCCATTCCTCAAGGTGATGACATTAGCTTCATGTTGGTTCTGGCCTTTAGAATTTGGAACAACATTGGTAGGAAGCATACCAGGTTCCCTTGATGACATATGTTGCTGCATTTGATTCACTTTTCTCTCTAGAAGCTCAAATGCCTAATTGGAGTACTTGTTAAGCACCTCGATCCCCTCAAGCTTGTTTGTCAAATTCGTCAATATAGCCAAGAGCGTGGGATCAGGAGTTGGCATTAAAGATGGATATTCTTACTATGTTGGTCTTTGTTGCCCCTATTGGCCGCCAGGTCTAGACCTTGGTTGGAATCCGGGAGGTGGATTTAGGGCATTATTGCTATTGCCATAGCTGAAGTTTGGATGATTCCCCCATCCCGGATTGTAGGTGTTGAAAAATGGTCATTCCTTGTCCTTTGTTGTTGCACAAAGTTCACATGCTCATCTTCTGGCTCAAAGAGTTTCCTTAGTATGATCGGTGAGCATGCACAGAGAACATACCTGAGCTAGAGAAATCGAGGGTCTTGTTTGGCTTTTGATTGCACTTTTTATTGCATCTAACTTCTTTTCCATGACACTCATACATTTTTCCACATCTGGATCTATAGATACTTCGAATGCAACCTATTTGTTACTGGCCAAAGTGCGCTCAATGGTGTAAAATTGCTTGGAATTCTCAAATAATCTCTCAATGATATCTTGAGCTTGCTCACCAGTTTGATACATAAACATTCCACGAGCTGAATTTATTTTTGTCTTATTTGTTGGTCTAAGCCCTCATAGAAGAATGTCATTTTGTTCTCCAGATTATACCCATAGTGTGGACATTTTCTTAAGAGCTCCTTGAAGTGAGTCCATACTTCATGAAGCATATCTCTCTCTTTTTGCACAAAACTATTGATTTCCTTCTTCAACTATTTGGTGCGCTGTGCTGAAAAATATTCCTTCAAAAATGCAGCACACATCTCTCCCCAAGAATTTATAGACCTAGGATCCAAAGAATTAAACCAAGTATTCGCTCCTTCTTTCAAAGAGAATGGGAAAAATATCAACTTCAACATAGTGGGGTTGACATTCTGCAGGTTCTGTCCTAAGGCTAACTCCTCAATCTCAGCCAGATGCTATTGAGAATCTTCATAGTATACCCCCTGAAGTGAGGAAGCAACCAATGCAGGTGGCACTGCGTAGCTTCAAAATGTTGGAAGAACAATGGGCGATGAAGTCCCTATTGTATTGGGTACGAAAGAGTTCATGAACTTCTTTAGTTCTTCCATTGCTGTTGATGATGGTGGTGGGACTTCTTATTCTTTCTCAGACCCAAGACTCTAAATCAGTTTCTTCTTTGTTATAAGGATTAGTTAATCCCTCGGTGTTTCCAACCTCCAACTCTACTTGCCTCTTTCAGTTCTGTCTTACTGAGCGTTTGATTTCAAGATCAAGTAATAAAGACTCGGTTATTTTAGAATTTCAAGTATGCATGCACTAGGTACCTGCACACAAGACACACGTTAGACTCTAAAAATAAAAACTAAACTAAACTAAACTAAAAACACACTATAAAGTACAAAGAATTAATCGATCCATGGTGACATGGTGCCAAAATTTGATAGGTGTAAAACACCACTAAAAGATGTCATATTCTTATGCAAGATTTATCGATATAGTAGAATGATAAATAGAGGTCAATACCCACAGAGGAAAGATGAAACTAAATACTTTAGACGCAAACAAACGCGAATATCAGAAAGCTGATAGACTCGACCATACAGAAGATAATTATTTTAATAAAATATCTTGACTTGACCTAAATTTACATGAAAACAAAAAAACACATAAAACTCAGTGGAAGACTACTGTGTAAAATTGTAGAGGTTTTGAAGGTTATTTAGTTGACGAACAAAATTGGTGAACACAAAATACAAAACAAAAACAGGAATTTAAAGTTGTAGAAAATCTAATGGATCAAAGCGTTAGGTACCTTTCTCCATCCTAGATAGTCTTGATCTATCACAAACCTAACATACATAATAATGGATAATTTCTTCCCACAATTAGCACAAAATCGCTAGGACACTAATTGTATTACACTCTCTTACTTGGCATGTTATCCGGATTGATTACCTGACTTAACGTGATCCCAAACTGATAAATGTATGATAATAGTCTAAGTCTAGCCAACCAAAGTCATTAAGATCTGTAGAGTGTTTGAGAAACAACAAGGTTTCAAGAGCTAATATGATGGGTCCTCTTACATGACCTCGGAATAACTTCACACAACTAACAGTGTTGCTTTGATCTCTCTAGAATATATACCGATGTTAGCATTCGCATACATATTTAAGACAATAAACTCTAACACATGCATCTAAGTTGGACACTAAAGAAACATATGATAGAAGTCATCAATGATTTTATAGTGAAGAAATTCTCATCTAAAATTATATAAATCACAAGGGGTTCAAAATCAAAGACATGTCTAGGGCTTCGATCAACTCCTAACTAAGGAGTTTAGCTACACATAATGTAAAAAAAAATAAAAGAATCAAAATAATCTAAAAATGTTTGATACAAACGAGGTTGAAGAAGAGTTATGGAAGACATTAGTCAGGATTGCGCTTTTGTTGTGGATCTGATTAGTTTGTTCCCAGAACTTTTTAGCATTATTGTGGATGATGCAGAGAGAGGAGCATCGGTGTTATATTGGTTAGCGTTATGCTTTGACAAGCTATCTCATGATAAGATGGCTTTGTTACTTTTGCTTTTATGGTTTGTTTGAAAATATAGGAATAATCGAGTGTGGTTCGATGAAGCTGTAAGCATGGATCATTTGTCGTATCAAATTAGATCATATCAATTGGTATGGCAGTCTTGTCGGCCAAAGCAAGTTCCTAAGGTGAGTAGGAATAATGTGCATTGGATACCTCCTAGTGCTGGAAGGTTAAAGTGTAATTGGGATAATGGCTTTAGGTCTCATCATTTGGCCCTTCGACCTCCAACCTCATTCTAACTCGTCCAACCTTTAGGGCTGAAGCCCAGCTCAGGCTTAATTTAGGGCGGGCCAGCCCAGCCTATTTTGAAATAGGGTAGGGTTTAGGCTATACATTTGAAGCCCAACCCAATCCATTTAAGCATTTTCGGCCTAGCTCAGCCTCGGCTTCATAAGCCTCATCCAACCCGACCTCTTTTTAAATAAAGAAATTAATTAATATATAAATATATTTATATCACTTCAAAGGCCTAGATGCCAAGTCTAGTCCGGCCCATTTTAACCATTTTTATTAGAAAGAGTAATATAATTTATGATTATTACCATATTTTTTCTTATTACTTTTATTTTTTCCTCTTATTCTCCTCAATGTTCTCTCCGCACAAAAATATATTCAAAATAAATATCATACATCAATAATAAAAATACATTAAACTTTTTATATATTAATTTTTCTTAATTTAATGCTCATCTTGGCCCGGCCCGACCTCTTTAGTCTCATTGGCCTAGGTTTAATGCGAGTTAGGGGTTATAAATTGCAGCATCGGCCTGGTCTTTTTATGTTTGACCGTTGACTAAGCTCAGTCCAGTCTAACCCTAAGCTTTAAATTTAGGGTTGAGACCGACGCAGCCCAGCCCATGATGAGCCCTAAGTGGTTTCAATATAGAATCTAGTATTGGTGGCTTGGGAATAGTTGTATGGGACTCAACTGAAAGTGTGGTTGAGGTTGTGTGTGTCAACAAGTTAAACATATTCTCTCAGCTTCTATGGTTGAGGTTGTGGTGTGTAAGGCTGCTGTTGAATTAATCAAGAGGTATGCTGCCTCTAGGGTTTCTTTTAAAGGTGATTGTGCTCGTGTGGTGACATTTTTTTTCTCAAGACGATGAAGATGATTGATGTTTTGGGATGGTGATGGAGGAGACTCGTTCATTGTTAAAGTTAGTTCGAGGATCAACTATGAAACATATATATAGGAAACGAATCATAGTAACAGGTCACATCAAGAAAACAATATTCTTAGGTGATGCAAGAGCACCAATCATAGTAACTCTAGAAGTCTTATTATTTCTCAGACACTCTAGAGATTGTAATGACTTAGGTTAGGTAGATTTGGACCCATCATAGTACCATATCTCCTAGTTTAAGATCACGTTAAACCATGTAATCAATCCGGATAACATGTCAAGTAAGAGAGTGTAATATGTATGTAACTTAATCATAACTCATGCATGAAAACCACTCGTTCATTGTTGTGTGATTTGAGTTTGGGGTAGATTGAGACTATCTAGGGTGGAGAGAAGTGACTAATGCTTTAATCTATTTGATTTTCTACAACTTTAACTTCCTGTTTTTATTTCATATTTCGTGTTTGTCAATTTAATTCACCGACCAAATAATCTTATAATCATTTGTAAATTTATGTGGTAGTCCGTCACTGTGTCTATTTTGTTTCTGTGTTTCCTTGTGATTTTCAGTCGAGTCTAGGTATTTTAATATATTAATTCTTCGTCTATAGGTCGAGTCTGCCAAATTTCTGATATTAGTATATAGAGTCGTTTAAAGCATTTAGTATCATTAGTCCTTTGCAGAAATGACCCATACTTCCATTGTATTACATTGACATATTTTGAGCATACTTGGATAGTTAGTAGGGATTATGTTTGATAGGTGATTTTCTACAAATAGCATTCCCTTACCGTAGACAACATACACCGATCATTTCCCATGATGCCAAGAAGCTAGCGTCGAGATTGATCGCTTGACATCGGAATCATCCCCTGCCAACAACACCCAACCTGCCATCACCACATGTAGTCCCATCGTCCCAGATTAACCGATGAGATCGAAAACGCCAGAGAAAGCCTTTCTCGAGTCCGCACAAATTAACCTTCCTCTCTTTCAATTCATTCACGATAGAAGTTGCCGAGAAACGATCGACACCATCACAGATCGAGAAAGGGTTTTGCATCACCGTTGTGGAGGACAAGGATGGTCTATAGAGCACCGAGAGCATCCATGCGTCAATGAACTGCTCCACAGACCGCGTCCATAGAGAAGCCCTAGCAGGGCTCTGCTAAGGTTTGCATTTTAAAAATTGATTGTAACTCTTATTCTACACATGAGAATGTCTCATCTATATATATGGCGGCTATACATTTGCCAAATAAAACAAATGAAAGTTTCTAGTTCAGTAAAAAAATTGCGGTGCCATAACAAAAGGAACTAGTGACAATTCTTCCACTTTTTTTTCTTATATACATAGACATGCATTTGACCAATATGAGCCATTTGTATCTACAATTTTTTATTTATTCTGATGGTGAAATGAAACAATTCCATTTTGAGTATTGACCACTTTAAACACCCCATTACTCCAATATTTTTTTTAAAAATTATATAAAAAATATCCAGAGAACAAATTTACAGGAAATGCTATAGATGTAATCCATCTCTAATGGATGGAATTGACCGAATTGTTTTAGATTGGATCCATCTCAAGAAAATATTCTCATAACATTTGAGGAATATTGATGCTCCGTTCCATATTGAGTGTTGATTTTGTTTTATAAATTTCTGTGAGTAAATGACCAACGAAGTTTGTAAAGAGTTGTGCGTAAATTTCTTGTGCTTTCTTTTGAAAACATTACATCATAAAATGCTATCCGAAGCACTCCGTACAAACGAAAATTAATTTTACGAAGCAACTCTAAACCTACACTTTTTTGTTTCTCTTATTAAATAATGAAATGACTAAGAAAATAGAATTAAATAATTATGTAGAATCAATTGTAATTAAAGAATCACCAATATTTTCATCTGTTACAACGTTACGATTATAAAAAATAAAAATAAAAATAAAAAGACCATTGGCCAGTACGGTTAAAAACGAAGAAAGTTCAACCGAAGAAAATATTGGGATTGGTGAGGAGACCGAGCTCATAATGTGAATTTAATCAACCTATTTTCTATGAATATATAATACGTATTAGGCATCCGGTTTGAATTCTCTCAAGGCAAATTTCGTTCATTTACTTAATAAGTGTATATATATACATTTTTTTTTTGAATAAGAGTTTACGACTGCCCTTAAGTTTAGATTAATAAAATAATAAAAAACAAAAACAAGACAAAAAACTATTCAATTATCCTAACAGAAATTAAATCATCACAAGGGTGGTTGAAAACAGAAAAACAAACTCAACTAATTACAATAAAGTCATATTGATTACAGTCCAAAAACTGATATTATTATCGTTTTTAGAAACTTTGTGCCTGATCATCTGAAATTACTGTCCAAAAATCAAACCAAAATTGGAAAGAAAAGATTTTATATTTGAATGAAAGATCTAGAAATAAATAGCAGTTCCAGACCAATTTATTTCCCCCGTGGCATGTTGCTGTTTGTTTCTGCTTGGGATTACTGAGGTGGGATTTAAAGTCCATGTGTTGGATATCCCTTCAACACTCACTCGCCAGCTATCTTCGCGCGTCTCCTCTACTCCCCTTACCCACCCAAAAATGACAAGCATTATCCCCCCTTTCCACTCTTCCCTGCCCCATACCCGCATCCATCTCTGATCAATCATCAGTCATCACTATTAATCCAAAACCCTCCCCAAAAACACAAAACACTCTCTCTGCGAGAGAGAGAGAGAGAGACGCCCTCTCTCCCACCAAATGGCCTTGACAACCCCAAAGTCCCACTCTACCCCGTTCATCTTTATCCTCCTCCTCCTCCTCACCTCGACCTCCTCGACTCTCTCTCTCAACATCACCGCTCTCCTCTCCCCTTTCCCCGACCTCTCCGACTTTACCGCCCTCCTCTCCGCCGCAATATCCTCAGATCTCTCTCTCCGCTCCTCCCTCACCCTCCTCGCCGTCCCCAACACTTTCCTCTCCGACGTCACGCGCCACCTCTCCCATTCCTCACGCGCCGACATCCTTCGCTACCACGTCCTCCTCGAGTACCTCTCCCCTTCCGCTCTCACCCGCATCCCCCCCTCCGGGAAACTCGTCACCACTCTCTACCAGACCACCGGACGCGCCACCAACGACTTCGGCTCCGTCAACGTCACGCGCGACCCCGCCACCGGGATCGTCTCCGTCCGCAACCCCGCTCCCTTTTCCTCCTCAAACGTCACCGTTTTGGGGCTCGTCAAGACTCTTCCCTACAATGTCAGCATCTTTTCAGTTAATTCCCTCCTTGCCCCTTACGGCTTCGACCTCCTGGCCTCCGAGACTCGCCCTCCTTTAGGGCTCAACATCACCAAGGCTTTAATCGACGGCCACAACTTCAACGTCGCCGCGTCGATGCTGGCCGCCTCGGGAGTCGTGGAGGAGTTCGAGGCCGACGAAGGCGGTGCCGGAATCACTCTCTTTGTCCCCACCGACACCGCCTTCGCTGACCTCCCTGCCAACGTCAGGCTGCAGTCACTCGCGGCGGGTAAGAAATCGGTGGTGTTGAAATTTCATGTGTTACACTCATACTACCCATTGGGCTCGCTCCAGTCTATTGTCAACCCGGTCCAGCCCACAATGGCCACCGAGGAAGTCGGAGCTGGGAGCTACACGCTCAACATTAGCAGAAACAACGGCTCCGTTTCCATCAACACCGGAATTGTCCAGGCCTCGGTGACTCAGACTGTTTTCGACGAAAAGCCCGTAGCCATTTTCGGGGTTTCAAGAGTTCTCTTGCCTAAAGAGATTTTCGGAGACGATCCCCCAGTGGCCGGGACTCCGATTTCCGGCGGGTCTCCGCCTCCGGAAATGGCTCCTTCGCCGGACCCGGACTTCTCTTCACCGTCGGGTTTTAAGGAGATCAAATCGGGAGCCGCTGCCTTGACTCGGCTCTGGAGTTTGGGGCTTGCTGCTTCATGTTGTATAGGATTGTATGTATCGGTATGAGATTTGTTTTACTGGTTAGATTTTTCTTCTTTTTTTCACACATTGAATTGAATTGGGCGATGCAAAAGCAGCTCCCATTTTTGTTTTAGAATTTACAATGTTAATTGTGTGAATCGCCCTGAAATAAGTTTCATGTATATCAGAAAGAACCATTTTTTTTTCTTGGATCTGCGGCATTCTCTTCCTTGTAAAGTTGTTCAAAGTTTGATCCATTTCTTTCTTTGGTTGGGTTTTTTACCAATCTGATCTACTTTTCCGAAGTAAAGAAAATTGCGCTACAGTTTTTTTTTTGGGATAGATAATTGGGCAGCAGCTTTAGCCTTTGCCATTAATTTTTTTTCTCATCTTCAATGTGTGTGATGCCCAAAATACAGGAAGAAGAGAAAGCATGGAAATTGGTAAATCTGTTGGTTCTTGTTTCCAATTTTCGTTGCCTCGTGTCATAATCATCAAGATATGAAGCTTCATTCTTTGCTTTCGGAAAATATCCAGCATTCCAGCTCACGCTGATTTACCACCACACACTTTCCCCTTGTTTTTTTCCCACCATAAATAGGTCACTTCTTTTTTCGAAAGTGGCTTAAAATAGGATACTATTATACTCTTTTTGTTTACCCAAGTTATTATTTGCCCAGGGAAGCCATAAAAGAAAACCAATACTATCTGTTTTAGTGTTTAAATGGCCATATTACAATTTATCCAGCAAGATATAAAGTGCAGGCGACAATTAAATCTGGTAAAAACAAAACTGGAAAAAGTTTGGCAGTAGGGTTATGAAATAAGTGAAGAAGAAAGTGCATGGCAGATTCTCCAAAAAAAAAAAGTGCATGACAGAGGGCATCAGTTTGAGGCCCCACAAGTTTTTGAAGGTGACGATCATGTACGAGCAGAAGCAGATGGTGTGGACTCGCGTCCCGATGTCATTGGACGTTGATTGGGAACTGGGCCCAGGGTCAGTAGCGTACTGCCAGAGATCTAGTAAGAGTCTAGTTGAACCAAGGATAGAGATACAAGTAGAAGGAAATCTACAGTGTGAGGGTACAATCTGCTGCTGCTTGGCTTCTAGAGGAAGAAGAGCTTAGTTTAGGGTCCCCTCGAAGAGCTCTGGACAATGAGTAAAATATCGAATATCGAAAATATATTGATTGTTCAAAATACGGATATTTCGACGGAAATATCGATGAAATAAACAATCAACAGAAATTGAGATAAATACATGAAAAATTGTATTTGAACTTTATGAGATTTTTATATGATTAATATGTGTTTTGAAGCTTGTAAATTGTGTTTTGTTGATTATTTATAGAGTTTATTTGATTGAGTTTTTGAGTTATTAGCGTGGAGGGTTTTGTGCTTTTGATTTAGTGCGATCAACATATATGTAAAATCAAAATATCGGATAAATTCGAAAATGTCGAGGATTTCGGCGATGTATCGGAAAATATCGAATATTTAGAGAAATATCGGACAAAAGATATTGATATGTAGAATTAATATCGAAAAATCCAAAATACGGAAATATCACAGAAATATCGAAGATATTATGAATATTTCATTCATTGGCTCTAGGAACAAAACATGCTGAGCCGTAGCGTTTGGTCACTAAAAATATAATAAAAAAGATAGTATTTGAGCCCAAGATAAAACATCTTGTTATTGGGTTTCGAGGGCTGGATTATGCGATCAGTCGGAGTAATAATCCTTAGTCCAGATTGTTGTGGGTTAAGTGAAAGAAAGATAGGAGATTGATTCTTGCGGCTCATTAATAATCGACCTTTCTTATAAATGAAATTATTCCCTGATGAAGCTTATCATTAAGGTCTTAGACTTTAAGATAAGATCCAAGACGTGAGATACTGAACGATTAGAGTTGCTTAGTGAGGAGTTTCAATTAAGTAGAAATACGAGCACTTGTCTCCTATATATAGAGGAGATTAACACCAAAGAAAAGATCTTCGATCACATACATATTTTGCTATCGACAATCTACCCTCTCATCCCGAGAAAAGCCATGCAATCAACGATCAAGAGAGTCGTCAACCGAAAAGCGTGAGAGTCTTGAGATTCAAGGATGCAACCATTTGTGTTATCAAAACTTTGTTAAGGAGATTGCTCCGCTTTACACTAGGAAGAGTGTAGAGTATCGATCTTCGTGGCTCAGTTAGAGACACAAAAACCACAAGTTTTAAAGTCATTTAGGAAAGAAAGATCCATTCAGATGGGGTTAGTGCTCTCTTCGTCTTAATCGTTTTTAGGAAGTCAGGTAGCAGTTGGCCTACAAATCGACAATTCCATCATACGATGGTGGCACACTAGCGCACAAAGCACAAGATCGAGAAAAGAGACAGTTTAAAAACTTCTCAGGACTCTAAGAAATTTTGGTGCCAAACATTTTGACAATTGGGACCAACTTTTTGTGTCTCTAAGTGACAATTGGGAATCCTTATAAAAAGGGATACCCTCAGTGTCGTAAACATCATCAACTGGAGTACCAGGAACACACTTCTTCTAAGTGTCATTCGCTTACCGAGAACGCGGTTGAAATCATCTTTGGAGTCAAACGTTGTTCAACATTGGACTTCAACTTCCTTAGTGAAGACGAGATTAACCATCTGAATTACAAAGACTACAAACCGTACGCCGCTAGGTGAGACGAGCGGTTTGGAGAGTACTTCCCCTCTATCTAGCAAAGGATAGAGGAGCAAGCAAAGTTGCTTGCCACCAATGGCGAGAAAATAGATACGGCAACAACCGAGATCATAGCTTTAAGGGCTGAGTACAATAGAGGTCAAGATGAGCAAGTGACTTTGAAAGCTCAGATAACAACCTTGGTGGAGGGGCAAGAAAGGATGCATACAGAGCTTCTGCGTGTCTTGGAAGAGAATCAGGCGAATCAGGCCAAGGCAGTGGCCAATTTTTATAAGAGGACAAACAAGGACATCTCGGAGCTAACTAAGTCCGTCTCTGATCTAACCAGGAAAACGAGACAAGCTGAAGCTTTCCCAGCCGCCAGGGAGGACGTTTGGAGAGGTTTATAGAGGAATGCGATATACACATCGCCAGAGCACATGAGCCGTACGAGACTCCCTACCCGCCTGTTCAGAGAGGTGTCGTCAATGTCTGGAAGTGACCACAACACTATAAACCAATCAACTTCCAGACCTTCACAAGAGACGATCATGCGAATGCGGCGACACATTTGGCCTACTTTACCCTGCAGTTATGACCATTCGCAGAAAACCTAGAGCTAAAGTTAAAGGTCTTCGATTCATCTCTATCCGGGTCAACGATCATCTGGTATACGGTTTGGGAAAAGAGGTCCATAATAGTGGCCAACGATGGAGGCATTGTTCATCGACCACTTTGGGGCAACTAGGCCGGAGACAAGCATCAGTAAGCTAGTAGCCATGAGCCAGTCATCGTCGGAGACCCCAATAGCCTTTCTTCATCGATTTCGGTCCGGATATAACTTGTGCAGAGCCCCATTGGGAAAAGACGTAATTGTTGAGATGACCATTAATGGCTTGGAAGATTAATATCACAATTTGTTCTTCAATCACAAACATTTCACCTTGAACAAGCTGATTGCTGCAGTGACGAAGGCTTACAATACCATGCAAGAAATGGACAACAAACGTAATTCCTCAAAGGGGACTTATGCATCAAGATCTTATGAGAGACATAAGCCAAAAACTGTGGCTTATATTGAAGACCCTAAAGATAAGGGATCAAGTTTTGAAGACGAGCAGGTACATGCAGTAGAGCTGGCGTCAAACAAGGTCTTGAAATCTCATAAGCTACAACAGAATAAAGGTCCTATGAAGCTCTCGACAGTGACTTTTATCAAGCCAGAGTTTAAGACATACACTTATGATGCCAATATGGCTCATGAGATTATAGATGAGCTCTTTAGTCTGTGAGCTGTCAAAACAAACTTCGGTTCGATTCCTAATGCCGAGCAATTGAAAGGGAAGAAGTACTGTAAGTTCCATGGTATGTGGAACCACATGACCAAGGATTGTGTTAAACTGAAGGATCAGATCCAAAAGTGGATTAATGAAGGCAAACTAGCCTTGGAAGTAACACATAAGACGATCTCATTAATGGATTCCCAACCATTCCTAGATCATTAGGTTAATATGGTGTAGGTCGACAAAGAACTTTGCGGCAGAGTCAAAGGGCTTGGTAGAATCAGAGGGTCTCGCAGACGAAAACTTACCAATTCACCATGTTATACCTTCCAGCAGGACAAAATAGATGAAATCCTAGACGAGGTTTTGAGGAATAAGTTTATCAACTTTTGGCCGGTAAGTAAGTTGAGGGATCTAGACTACATTATGCCGGGTGAGCATTTTTGCAGGTACCATAACCAGTTTGGACACAAGAAATCTTTGTGTTATGCTTTGAAGGACACGGTACAGATCCTACTCGACTATAAACTTATTGAATTCAACCAAGAGGGTATCATAGATTGGAACCCACCGATGTTGCCACATTTCCACAAAAAACTGCATCCGAGTGTTTTGATTCCCACAAATACCTCGTCTAAGCCTAAACAGTGAAAGGGGAGGTCGAGATAAAAACCAAAGCGTCAGATCACTTATGACGTATCCATGCGAGCTGAAATATTTGAATACCTAGTCCAAGCGAAGATAGTGACGGTGCCAGATAACCGAGGATCTCCCACGCTAGAACCTATAGAAGTAAAAGATCTCCCTCATTGTCATTTTCATAACACATTAGGATCACATTCCGCTGATCAGTGCATAAGGCTGATGCATAGGATTCCGCAGTGGATAGATGAAAGGGAGATAAAGATTGCAACAGCCGCACTAAACCCCGAACTTCAGGAAGACTTTGTTGTTGGTATGCTGGAGTTAACAATCGGTAACCTAAAAAAAAGAAAACCAACTCTTGACCTTTATACTAGTGGCGAGGGTAGCTCGAGAAAGCAGCCGGAGACAACGATAAAAGGGAAGGAAAAAGTAGACCCAAAGACAGAGTCACCAGTGGCTTTGTGTGCTCGCTGCAAATTCCACTGTGGACTTTAGATCACATATGAGGAGTTGAACGAAGCAGTCACATTCTGTCCAGAATTGATTTCAACACCTGAACATTATCATCCGAACAGTCCAAAGGAGCTTAACCAAAGGAATCCACATGCTTTCAAGCGAAGGTGAGCGGCAGAGAAGTTCACCAAAATAGAGATATTTGAAGTAGCTATAACCGATTCGCTCGTCAAGCCGTATGTCCCACTAGTTTTAAGGAATATTACTAAAGAAAACGTATGGTATGTGAAAGAGAAAGGAAAGACTGTGGATGTAACCCCCAGCAGGAGACGAAATCTGCAACGACGCTTTGGAGAATCCAAGAGAGCGTTGGAAGCTTTAGAGCTGGGCTTGGTATAGCCAGAACAATTAACATATTCTCCAGAAAAGCTGGAAAGATGGTTGAACGCTTTAGCAGCTAATCCCTTGGTGGTCTTTTGTAAGAAGTCTCGTGAACCCAAAGTCTGAGCAGTCAGACCAAATGGCTTCGATCGCAACCCATATTTGTTAGCTAGAGAGAAGACACCAGAACATATACCTAAGGTTTCCCGTGAACCCAGGAGGCATAAAACTATCAAGCAATATGTCTATGTTAGTGAAGAGACTAAGTAGCCTGTTGCTCAAAAAAGTCTTCACCAAACTAAGGAGATTGCCTAAGGCCATATTACCTCGAATGAGACAAAGAGACTTAGATGGAGAACAAAGACATTAATTGAAGAAGAAAAGAAGAAAATGGCCAGCCTGGACAAGTCTGCTCCCACTCTCCAAAAGAGAAACGCTAGTTCATTTTCACCAGCCAGCATTGAACCTACACCTGATGTCCAATTCCAGTAGGAATATGTAGCCACCTTGGATGTTACACAGGATGCGAATATGGAGGTAGAAGAAGCTGGAGAAGAGGTCGAAGACAATGACGAGGAGTTAGTCGACTATGGGGAAGATGAGGAAGCAGAGATGCAAAAGTATGAAGATGAGGTAGATGTTCACGTCTTATTTGTTTTACGTTCTAAATTTGCAGGGTCCTCGACAAAGGTTGATACTAGCTCGACTAGAAGCATAAATAACTTGGTGACTACAAAGAAGAAAGAAGACAAGTTAGACCAGCAGCTGCTTGCCAAGCAACCAAAAATTGACCTATCCCTGAGGAAGGCATCTATGTTGTTCACAAAACCTACGGTAAACATGGCTATACATATACGACCACTATACGTTACAAGTAAGGTTTAAGGAGTCCAGATAAATAAGCTCTTAGTGAATTCAGGGGAAGCTGTTAACATCATAACCGTTAAAACAATGGAATTGCTGAATGTTTGAAACTTTCAAGGCAGCATATCTAAGACATTGGGATTCGTCTTCCTACATGTACAGGTGGGACCAACAACTGCTACGTACATATTCTTTGTGGTAGAGTGTACGACACCATATAGTGGAATTCTAGGATGAGATTGGATCCACTGGAGTTATTGTGTACCATCGTCTTTTCACCAGCAAATGGTACTCTGGAACATGGAGTCTGGTGAAGCAGAAGTCGTCAATGTTGATCCACGTCTTTACTCTGTTTCTGTCAACGCTTTGGACACAATTTCTACAACAGTGACCTTAAACCACTGGAAGTGTGTGACGTAGACAACAAACACTGCCCCGTATGGGTGACAGCCTCTGAATTAGCTCAATGAGGAATTATTCAAGTTGGCAAGGTTAGTTGTCGCTCTTATACCATTGAGCTACAACTTCAACCATTCCAATGTTAGAGCCTCTATCAAGTATAGAGGCAGATGCTTGTTTCTTTCTTCACGATCGATTCCATAATTACTTGATGGAGAGTCAAGCCTATGCGAACGTTCCAATGATTGCAGCATTGGAATACGTAGACGACGATATACTGCATGAATCAGACGAGGAGGAGGTGATTTAATTGCCCCAACAGCCTTAGATGACATCTCTCCTAAAGTTAAAGATCCCATTGAGAAGACTAATTTTGGGACTTTAGAAGAGCCAATAACTGTGGCTATAAGCACCTTTTTGCAGCCTGAAGAACGACAAAGGCTCATTGAATTGCTACAGGAGTATGTTTAGTGCTTTGCAAAGAATTACAAAGATATGACAGGTCTTTCGCCAGACTTAGTATGCCACGACTTACCTATCATTGAAGGAAAGAAGCCAGTGGAGCAAGAGATCCGTCGTATGAACACAGAGACAACAATTTTAGTCAAAAAGGAGATATAGAAGATGCTTAAGTCAGGCATCATCTGAGTAGCCAAGTATAACGAGTGGCTTTCTAACGTGGTCCCGGTTAGGAAAAAAAATGGAAAGATGCGAGTCTGTGTCAACTATCGAGACCTTAACAATGCAACACCAAAGGATGCATATCTCATGCCAGTAGCTGATTTGCTGGTAGATTCTGTAGCTCGCCATGAGATGTTGTCATTCATGGATGGGACAGCAGGATACCATCAAATCCCAGTAGAAGAAGCCGATAGGCATAAGACAACATTTCGATACCTATGTTTTGCAGAAGTATTTGAGTATGTGGACATGTCATTTAGACTCAAGAACGCAGGAAAAACCTACCAACGTGTTATGAATTTGATCTTCTATGACCTCGTAGGGAAACCCATGGAGGTCTATATCGATGACGTGGTGGTTAAGATGAAGTGCATGACAGATCATATCGACGATTTGAGGAAGGTATTTATTCCTATGAGGCAACACCAATTGAAGATGAATCAAGAACAATGCGTTTTTGGCGTGCAAGCAAGAGATTTTTTAGATTTCTCAGTCCATCAGCGAGGAATCAAAGTCCCAAACGATAAGAAGAGGCAATGCTCAACGCTGTCCCACCAAAGAACAAGAAAGAACTACAATGTTTGCTGGGTAAAGTCAACTTCCTTAGATGGTTCATTGCAAATGTTGCAGGCAAGACACAGTCGTTCTCACCCTGTCTCAAATTACAAAATCAGAAAGACTTTGTATGGGAGCATATTCATAAAGAGGCTTTTTATACCATCAAAGTATATCTGGCGAACCCACCAGTCTTGGTCCCGCCAAGGCCGAGCGTGCCTCTCAAGCTTTATATCTCTGCTACAGATCATTCTATTAGAAGTTTACTAGCACAAGACGATACCGCGAGAGTTGTATGAGCTATTTTCTATCTTAGCCATATGTTAACAGATTGTGAAACACAGTACTCTCCAATAGAGAAGTTATGCCTGGCCCTATATTTTTCGGGATAAAAATTAAGGTACTATATGTTATCCTTTACCACTTGTGTGATTGCAAAAATAGATCTGGTAAAGTACATGCTTTCAAGGCCCATACTGAGGGGCATAATTGAGAAATGGATCCTGACACTTTCAGAATTTTTGTTACAGTACATACCACAAAAGGCAGTGAAGGGCCAAACATGTACTTTGATGGCTCAAGTACTAACACCATGGCTGGGGTATGTATTGCCTTAGTCAACCTAGATGGAGAGACTTTCTCTTACTCCTTTAGATTAGACTTCCATTGTACGAACAACCAAGCGGAATACGAAGCGCTTATCATAGGGTTAGAAATCCTGTTGGATATGGAGGTCACTAAAGTTCACATATCTGGAGACTCTCAACTGGTAATTAAGCAACTGAAGTTGAAGTACAAGGCTGGGCCAATTTTAAAGCCTTATGCGAGACGGGTCTGTGATTTGCTCAAGTTGTTTACTGAAGTACAATTGAGTCACATCCCTCGCGAGGAGAATTACGCGACAAATGAGTTGGCACAGCTAGCAACTGGAGTAAGCCTACAAGATGGGGTACGTGAACGAATTATGAAGGTTGAACGACATACACTGCATTCTTTCTTTACTCGACAGGAAGAAAACAATGAGTGATACGTAGCAACGCTTGACTACATTGACATAGATTGGCGACAACCTATCATCTCCTATCTCCAGAATCCTAATGAACTGGCATATAAGCGGATCCATTTTTTAGCTCTTAATTATGTGCTCAACGCAAACGAATTATACAAACTAAGTGAAGTTGGTTTGCTATTGCATTGTGTGTACGGACCGGATGCCAAAAGGATAATGAGAGAAGTACATCTAGGGGCACACTAGGCTGGTCCAAAGATGATATGGTTGTTACGACGTCATGGATACTACTAGCCAAGAAATCTTAAGGTTTGTAACACATTCGTTAAAGGTTGTGAAGACTATCAAGTACATGGTCCAATTAGCCATTTAGCTAATATTCCCTTGCATCCGATCATCAAGCTTTGGCCAGCACGAGGATGAGTTTTAGACTTAATTGGGATGATTCATTCTCACTCGTCAGAAGGACATCAGTTCATCATCGTGGCCACTGACTTTTTGACCAAATGGGTGGAAGGTAGGCCTTTAAAAGTGGCCTCCACAGGTACCATTTGTCAGTTCTCATTTGAAGATATAATTTGTCGTTTTGATATACCAGACTGCTTTGTGTCAGACAAAGAGGCAACGTTCATGTCTGGCGAGGTTGACACGCTGATGCAGCAATTGGGCATACACTTTCTTCATTCAACACCCTATTATGCTTAATCCAATGGTCAAGTAGAAGCGAGCAACAAGTTAATTTTATATGTCCTTAAACGAATGTTCGCCGACAACACCCGCCTGTGGCATAATGATTTGTTCAACACACTTTGGGCATATCGAACAAGTAAAAGAAATCCAACAGGAACGACTCCTTATGCGTTGATGTTTGGACAAGATATCGTGCTGCCTTTGGAGCTTAATGTGCAGTCCTTACATGTTATGGAACAACACGATCTGATTGGCGAGGACTATGTGTAGGCAATGTGGCTAGAATATAAGGACTCAGATGAAAAGCGGCTGGAAGCATATGAACACTTATGCGCTGAGAAACGAAGAGTAGCTTGGGCTTATGATAAGTATACTAGGGGAAAGAGCTTTGCAAAGGGTGACATAGTCTAGAAGTAATGCTTCCCATTGGCGAGAAGATTGACAGACGTGGAAAATGGTTTGAAAAATGGGAAGACCCGTACATAATAGATCACATCCAAGGCCGTGGAGCTGTGCATCTTCGTGACCGAGATGGTACAATCCATGCTAATCCTATCAATGGTCATTTTTTCAAGAAGTATGTGCAGCCAGTTATGACGACCCACCAACATCAGAGTAATTTAATTCATTCAGGCTCCTAGCCAATAACTCGCTTGATTGAAGCAAAGGGGCATAACTTATAGGGACTTGGTATACACAAGGCCAATAACAGTGGCTAGATATTAGAATTTTTCTAATTTTTAAGGCCAATTCCTACGGCTAAACTTTTGTCTCATTTTAATATTTGTTCTTTATTAGCCAATTTCTGTGGCGAAACGCAAATTGATTGGTTTTTATGGGAACATTTGCCGAGTTTATCAAAATGAACAACATATTGTGGAAAGATTTTACAATGCTAAAGCAAATAGATTACATCAAGTAGACTCCTTATTTCGGAAAGGGTTACAAAAGCTTTGCGGCCTCAAGCTCTGATACCATAAGAAAATAACTTCTACAATCGTAGATGTTGTTAAGAGATAATCAATCTCTGTGACACTCGTATCAAATATGCATACATAGAAACAAGAGTTCCACAAGGACCAGCATATCCGCTAGAAGACGAAGAAGGACCTTAAGAGACAAAAGAAGAAAGAGGAATTAGAGACAAGACCTCAAGGAAACTAGTTAAGCAGTCTAAAGCAATGAAAGAAGAATGAAGGGGCGATGAATTTTTCCTTTTCTCTCTTTCGTCATTGGAGTTCTCCCGGGAAACGAGCCAAGTGCAGGCAATACGTCGCCAGGTGCTTCCCTGAATTAACCCCCACGTAATTGGGGAGTGGTAGCACTACCAGCTGCTTGTTCTTCCTTGCCAGAAGTATTTACATCCGTGGGTATGTAGCCTCTATGCATATAAATGTAGAATTGTTGCTAGCAAGAAAACTGGCGTAACGTTATCCCCAGCGTTTAGACTTCGCTACTCCACATTTACATGGAGCAGCTTTACCAAGGATCGACCTGGACATAGATATCACTATCTAGTCCAGGCTTGGACATGGATATCTCTATCTATGATTTGGCTATGCGGTGATTTTATCTTGGGTTTCTCTTTGAGGAAGAACTAAATGGAACTCCCTAAAAGAGATTGCATTTTGAATTATAGTGTGATGGAATGCACAATATGAAGAACCATAGTGATATTTATAAGGAAAAGTAACCACAGAGCCTTTGTATCTAGACGGAGCGGTTAAAATCCATGAACTAAAGCTTCATCGTTGGATGAAGGACACATGTTTGTTGGGGATTCATTGATGTGACGATTCGTCCATTTCGAGTCAATGGAGTAATGATCATTGATTCTTGGAGCACTTGAGTGTGCCTCTTGGAACCTGGAAGATTGATGTGACGGGATGGCACGATTCGGATTTCAAATCAAAATTAATTCTAATTATGAGGATTATCTGGGTTAACCAAACGACAGCGGTAAATTCAAGATGATTTGGATATAGGCTAGTTGTCGTTGGGTCTTTGTTATTAATTAGGCATACACCTGAGGCCCACGAGCAAATCCATAAAATAAGTGGATGATGAGATTTAGAATTGGGCCTGAAGGCCCTCGAAGGAAGATCAAACACTTAGAATATTATAATATAATAAGAGTTATTGGTAGTATTTGAAGTACAAAACTTGGTCTTAATGCTGGTGGCCCAGGGATTACAACAAGAGAGCCTTCTTTTTTAGCTATACTTTGAAATGCTCAAAGTTTCGGGTAGAGCAATATGCCTCTCGAAGAGAGGCAACATCATCCTTAGCTTTTGAGAGTTTCTTTGTGCTTCTTGAGCTCTCGTCAAGCAATTGCTGAGCATTTGCATGAGTAGAAAGAGCATAAGCCCGTAGAAGTTCTACTTCAGCTTGGAGAGCAGGCAGTTCAGCCTCTTTGGTGGCCAAAGTTCCCCTCTTGGAGGAGAAACTTTGAATGAGTGTCTGGACTTGTTCCTAGTCATGGTTCATTGGGCCAACCATTACGCTAACCATGGCTTCTTTGCGCTCTAGACGGTGCTTTATATCAGCTTGGTTGGCATGCATCTGGTAGAGTTCGTGAAGGCCTTGCTCAAACCGAAAGATTGTGGAGATGAGCTCGCCAGGGGCAGTCCTCCTCAAATCCACCACTTTGTCCAGCATGGTGTTGATAGCCTCAGGAGTGTCCAAATTGGCCTCAAAAATCTCCTTGTGGGCGGCTTGAGGAAATGTGATCTCAGAGGGGTTATGCTCGATAATGACAAGCTTCGCTGAGAGTTCTTCCAGACTTAAAAACTGACTCTGCAGAACGGCCACTTGGCTGACGGGACTTGAGGAGGATGAGGCCCAAGGAGTTGCAGCTTGCATGACAACGTGGGTTTTAGGAGCAACCGCTGGAGTGGAACATGCCGTCAAAGGAAGTCTATGCTCTATCTCCGAGGAGTTTCCCTCAGAGAGGTTTGGACATTTTGGATCCTATTAAAAAGTGTAGGGCTTAGAATAATGTAGGCAGACGAGTAACAAATGATGGTCAACTAAATTTACATACCTCAGCTTTGCCAGGCGTGTTTGACTCAAGCAAGTGGAGGATGTCAAGCACTATCTGTTTCAAGACCTTGTTGGGCTTGTTTGTGGTGTCCTGCACCTTTAAGGACTCTTGGATAGAGAAAGGTATTATTTGCCTTCCCGCCATACCTTTCTGCTCTTCTG
Source organism: Geum urbanum (assembly GCA_946800695.1). Lineage (NCBI taxonomy): Eukaryota > Viridiplantae > Streptophyta > Magnoliopsida > Rosales > Rosaceae > Geum > Geum urbanum. The sequence continues at coordinate 10,140,681 of OX327006.1, forward strand.
GAGTATAATGCATGGTATGATAAGAGAATGGAGCATTAATAAAGGTAAAAGTCGACGCGTCTTGGGGATTACCCGTATCGACCCGTCTTCTTACAACATCATACTCGTCTATTTGGTCGGCATCACCTAAGGACTGGTAATTTTGTGGTGGAGAGGTGTCTTTGTTAGAGTCAGAGACATGGTGGCTAAAATCATTGTCGGGAAAACCATGAACATCTTTTTCAGCGTCTGCATCCTCAGCATTGGCAGCAATGTTCTTTTCGGAAACGTTGAATAGATCCTAAGGATATGGGGAGAGAGATGTAGGATTATTTGCATAAGTAAATATTTGTGCAGGGTGGTTTAAGAGATAATGAACGACAGGTACCTCGTGAGGAGACAAGATAGTGGTTTCGACCAACTCACGTGGTCGTTCGGCGAAGGAAGGAGTACTGGCAGGCTGTGACGAGGTGATGGGGGCAATGGTTTGAGATACTGGGGTGGTGAAGCATTAACTACCAGAGTAGAAGGTACAAGTTGCTGTGTTGTTTGCTGGGGCGGCTCATTATGATGAACTGCTGCTTCCAAGACATCCTCAGAGAGGAGTTTACGGCGGAGTTGTTTTCGCTTGTCGGAGTCGCCAGCTGGCAAGGCGGTCCGGTTCCGTTTATGGGATCTCTGGAATAGGAAGGAGCAGTTACATTTTGAAGAATTTGATATTCACTTTGATTACAAGGTGTGATTACTTACGGTTTGTAGTTGCTCTTCCTCTTGTTCCTGCTCTAGTTCTGGCTCGATCACAGCGTCATGAGCTTTGTTGGGTCAGAAGGATCGAGTTGTTCATAGAACTTTTTGGGTCCCAATAAAAGTAGTTAGTGCAAAGCTAAAGGGTTGTCAATATCTATAGAAAAAGTTTAACAAGTAAAAACTATATAAAGGCACATACCACCGGCTAAGGGGTGTCTTCAGTAGAGTCTTTGGGGACTGCTTCTAGTAGTTCCCTATTGAAATGATTTACAAAATTCCCCTTGAAGTCACGGAAGATGGTGGCGAAGAGGGACAGTGGTTGGATGGATTGAAGGCCATACCAAAATTGTGCCTTCCACCCACAGTAGTGAGGAGTCACATTAACAGAAGGTACGGCGGGATGAGTAAGTTCCCGCTCGGGAAATAACACTATTGGAAAGCCATAATGTGGGTCTTCTATGTCAGACAGGTCTAGATGAGAAGTTGCTCACCAGATACTGTAGCGGTTCACTGAGCTAATCAACGGTATAAGGAGCACGTTGGGACATCCAAGTTGCTTAGCGAAGTGGTTGGGAGAGTACAATTCATACCCGATTTTAGAGGAATCAGGGACCAGCAAATTGCCGCAAGTATGACTTTGGAGGAAAATGAGCTTCACCTGATCGATTTAATCTGGCGAGGGCATGAATCTGGTGTCTAGGGGAAGTTGCGGTTTAGGATTGTATCCACTACGTCTGAAGGATAGTGGTTATGTGAGTAGAATGTGACAAAACACGGCTGGTAGGACAATCCTTTGAAAGAAAGAGAAGTTGCAAGAGTTTGGCCCAGGAGCTTGTCTGTTTCAAACGGAGGCAGTTGGGGATGCCGAAAGACTAGGAAGTACATTTGGAGCAAGAGATCTACCATCCATAGTGGCCCCGACTTGCTGAGGTTTAGCGGTGAGAGTGAAATCCATCTTAGGCTGCGGTAGATGCAAATGATGATGGATTGTGCAAGACCCAGCTTGGTGTCCACGAATAAACACTCGGCCATGTTGGTCCAACATTTATTGAATTTTTGGGAAGATGGAAAAATATATATTTTGATAACCAGAACTCAAGAAGAGCTATACCTCCTTGCTCGGTTTTGTCAGACATGTAGTGAGTGGTCCAGCCAGAAAATGAAGATGGTCTAGACGGGCCGGCCCGAATTGAGCATTGTATGTGGTCTCCTTGCTTCCAAACATGGTCGTTTATTGGAACTCCGAACATAGCGTAGAGATCCAGGAGAGTGATGCTTACATCGCCACAAGGGAGGCGAAACCAATTGTAGGCGGCATTTCAGAAACACATGGCAACGCCGAACGGCGCACGGTTTCTACCATTGGGGAGCGAGAAACAGAGGTTGAGAAGGTGGTCAATGCTGGCTGCTTGCCAATGAACTAAGTCTAGCGCTTGACTATTGGTGTACTAGGTATGCTCATTGTCAGAGGTGGTTGGCCATTTCCCGATTGAGCAGAGAACATCTATATTTGTTCACCCTGTTGGGTCGGCTTGTCTGTTGTCCCTAAAGATCAGAGCCGAATTGTAGTAGTAGTGACGGAGAGTTGGAAAGAGCTCTGGATTTATAGGTACATCGAGGAAGGGACCTAAGCGGCTGGCACCAGACGGCGTAATTTTGAGAGTGAGTGTAGGGCATGGGTTTCTTCGTGCTATGGTGGAGCATATGGTGGCAGCAAAGATCTCAGTTTCTTGCTTCGTAAGGCCTAGGAGTTCTTCTTAGTGAGGGGACATTTTGGCTGATCAGAGAACGGGTAATGATGGTGGCAAAGGAGGAGAGTTTAGCTTCGGAGTGAAGTTTGGAGTTTGAAGTGATGGAAGTGAAAGAGTTGTGTTGAAAAATGGACTTTGATGAGATGTGCGCTTTCTTATATGATGTCATCCGAAGTGGCGCGACTTTTCAGAAGAAAGGCTGATGTGGCATTTTACGTGGAAAGTTACCATTTGGATGAAATGGTATGTCGTTAGCAAAAACAAATCTCTTCGATTACCGCTGGAGGCTTTATCTTGAGGCTTGACGGACAATGTTTGGGCCCAAGATAAAATATCTTGTTATTGAGCTTTGATGGCTGGATTACGTGAGTGGCCCAGGTAATAATCCTTAGTCCAGATTGTTGTGGGCTAAGTGAAAGAAAGATAGGAGGCCGATTCCTACGGCCCATTAATAATCGACCTTTTCTATAGAGGAAAGGATTATCTGGCGAAGCTTATCGTTAAAGTCTTAGACTTTAAGATAAGATTCAAGACGTGAGATACCGAACGATTACAGTTGCTTTAGTAAGTCTAACTGTGAGGAGTTTCAATTGAATCGAAATATGATCACTTGTCTCCTATATATAGAGGAGATTAACACCGAAGAAAGGATCCTCGATCACATACATATTTTGCTATCGGCAATCTATCCTCTCATCCCGAGAAAAACCCTGTAACCAACGATCAAGAGAGTCGTCACTCGAAGAGCGTGAGAGTGTTGAGATTCAAGGACGCAACTACCTGTGTTCTCAAAATTTTGTCAAGGAGATTGCTCTGCTTTACACTAGGGGGAGTGTAAAGTATCGATCTCCGTGGCTCAGCTAGAGACACGAAAACTACAAGTCCTAAAGTCATTTAGGCAAGAAGGATCCATTCAAGTAGGGTTAGTGCTCTCCCCATCTTAATCGCTTTTAAGAAGTCAGGTAGCAGTTGACCTACAAATCTACGATTTCGTCCTACGACAGTGGCATGTCAGCGCACGAAGCACAAGATCGAAAAAAAAGATAATTTGAAAACTTCTCAGGACCTTGAAATTTTTTGGTGCCAAACAGGTGGTATGATTAGTGCTGAAGCATGACTTGTCTACTATGGTCCAAACTGAGCTTGTCCGGATGTGAGTGTCATTATTCATTGAACGTACGTTTTGCTTTCCACTTCCAAAGTACCCAAAATTTAGGGTTGGCATGGCCATCGAATTTGAGTTCAACATAACCTTTTTTGATATTCTCACGGCAAAATTGAAGTCCATCGCAAAATCTGGTATCAAAAATTGATCAAGCCTATTATTACAGGATCAAATAATGGACACCGTATTAGAAATCCAAGTAAAGGGTTATCACACAAAGAATGATTTCCAGCTTTTACAATGAAAATTTTAGTTAACATTTTGTGGCGATCACCCTAGCAGTTTCATCCTGAACAGAGCTAAGCATATGTGGTTTCGTTACAACCAAAGCCCAGCCCCAACGAAATGCTTAGTGGTTGCTCACTTGCACTCCCTTTACTGAGAATACCCAGGCACTTCATTGCAGAATGGGCTTCTAAAAAGCAGCGTTTGGACATATTGGGCCCGAGTAATCTTTTTAACTTTTAAGGGGGTGCTGGATGTGAGAAGTTGAGTAGTCCTTGTTCACAACAATCATATTTACTGGATCGTAGCGGCTGGAATAGCTTAGCTGGTTAGAGCGTGTGGCTGTCTAGCGCCATATCACTTCTCTTTTTTCAGACTTTAGAGTTAGAGTTTAAGACGTGTGATAATCGGAGAGAAACACGTGTGATAATCGGATAGCATGTGTGACACCAGTATCATTGGGATTAATTGCAAACACAAATCTCTAAAATTTAAAACAATGTCTAGATCTGGCCACATATGCATCTTCTTTTCTAGACATCAATCGGATTAAGTGAGATCCATAGTTTTACTAAATGATCCGAGTTGGTGAAATCTCAGCCCAGTCCAATAAATTGAAGTAGGTCAAGTAGCTCATTGTTTCTCCCTTCCAAAAAAAAAAAATCGTATCAAGAACTGTGAGAGTTAGAGGCAGATCCAAGATTTGAAATCAGGTAGGATTTGGACTTTCTACTATAGAAAAAATCTCGACGGGGGGACATAATGAGTCTTACTCCTCAAATGCATGCTAATACAAAATAAGATCCATAAAGCTCTCTAAATGCAACAAAAGAAGCCAAATAAACGTGCAAATGCAATATAAATGTAAAAACGAGCTATGCTAACTAAATCTCACTCTACGAGCACATGGAGCTTCAAATTCCTTGATCACAAAGTCATTACTAATAGAAACAGCATATTCCTTCTCAATGTGGAGCACCATACAATCACCAAGAAATTTTCCTTCCATCTTATTTTTAAGTTTATTTTTGATGATATTCATGGCTGAAAATGCTCTTTCAGTTTTTGCTATAGATATTGGAAGAGTCAAAAACTAGGCAAATCAATCTATAAAGCATGGGGACAAATTCTGACTTCCTTGTTTGAACCAATAAAGCACACAACTCATAAATGGATGTCAAATTCTTGAATTTAACATCAGTAAGCATGTCTTTTTCATAGTATGCACACTTTGACTCAACAGAAAACATCTTACCATCATCAAAATCTTCAGGATAAAAATTTCTTGCAAGATCAAAAACATGCTCAGTGTGAAACTTACTAAAATTACCATGAGGATCTAAAGTTGAAGTAAGAGTTAGAAGTTCTGACATATGCTTTAGGAATCTTCCATCCAACTCACTTACCTGGAAGTCAATTAAAGCATTGAATATATCAATATGCTAATGATGCTCAACAGTAATACAATCTCTTTGTTGGGAACGACGACCTGTACCATCCATATAACGAGCTGCCACATTAGGCATATCAATCTCATATTTTTCACAAAATGCTTCCACCTCTTTAAAGAAATCAGTCTATCCATTTTCTCTTAGCTCTCCAAGCAATGTTTATGTATTTCCCACAAAACACATAACATGAACAAAATCAAGAGACTTTCACTGCAATGTCACAGAAAGAAGTTTAGTAATTTTCATTATCTTGTGCATTAGAAGCAAACAAAACACAAAACGAAATTTTCGCATTGCTTTGAGAACATCTACAGCTTCTCCTCGAAGCTCAAAAGGCCCATGCTCAATCATATAATCAAAAGTTTTTTTAGTTGCCCTAACAATTAAATTAAGCTCATTGTTTCTCCCTTCCAAAAAAAATCGTATTAGGAATTATCAGAGGTTATTCTTGCCATGGGTGAAGACTTGGAGTGACTGGTCACTGGTGTTGTTGCTGGCTTGCTACGCACTAAGAGAGGGAGGAAGACGACATAAACTTTAACCTTTTTTAATTGCAAGTTTGTAATTTTCTCTAGTTGGATAATTAGTTTGGGCTGCTGGGGGTAGAACTTGGGCCGGGGCAGCTGAGCTTTATTTAATTATTATTTTTTAAAGTTTGCTATGTATATATATTTTTTGTTTACACCATTTTATTTGGGTGGGACTTGAGTCCTAAAGAGTTATGCTGTAGTTCCGCCCTTGGTCAGAGCATGCAAAAATCACAAAATTGAGAAATAATAAAGTCTCGAAATCCGCCGTTAAACCTTAACTAATTTATGGAAGATACAGTTAAACCTCTATAAAATAATAGCCCCAAGACTGAAAAAAATCTATTAATTTAGCGAGATATTAAATAATCGATAAATTAATAAATTATTAATTTATTCGTTAATTAATCACTTATTAATTTTAAAAAATTATTATTGTTGTACCTTGTCAATGTACATTATTTTCAATTTATTGTGTATACATTATGAAATGCGCTATGAAAAGACAACACTAGAAACTCATACCATGTTAAAAAAAGTCAAGAATGAGATTCAAGTTGACATCAATTTCAAGAAGCAACAAGTCACAATCGAGTTATTCTTCATGAATTTATCATAAATGAATAATTAATTATATATATTTAGACATTATTAATTTATATATTGCATGGAGTCTATATAAATTCTCAAATTTTTATTATCTTATAAATGTAACGAATTCTTAATTTATCATGTTGTTCCAAGTCGGGACCGGCCAAAAATATTATTTTAGCGAGATTATTAATTAATCGAGTTTCTATTGTATATAACATGGAATAGTGATAGCTATAAAAGTTTTTTGTTTCAACATATCCATTATTTCTAATCGTAGCAAGTGATAATGTTATTCGTAAACGTAGTTAATTAGTAAAATATGGTACACAAATTATACGTTTAAAATACATACGTATATAATTCGGTAGTTTTAAATGAATAAAATTTCTAAAAATTTGGCCAAAAAATTAGGAAACGGCAAGTTATAAAATTCGATACGTACATGTTTAAAACGGAAAATGATTAAAATAAAAAACGTAAAAATTTGGATATATACATATACACATATCAATATATTTTACTATATAATTATGAAACAGACTATAACTATGAACTTTTATTGAACCATAAAAAATGCATTCTTGATATAATCATTTATGGTCAGGTTCAATGGCTACTCTCTTTTACACAAGTTTTCACACAAAATTCTGGTCATTGATACTGATGGCATTCAATTGTGTAGATCATAGCCGTGTGACATATTAATTTACTTTTTATTTTTTCTAACTTTATCTTTTTCAATTATAGAAAAACGAATTAAATATTTATTAGTTTCTCATTCTTTTGTCATTGTCTTTCAATAAGTTCATCTTCTGGGAAATTCTCATAAACTCAGAGAGCTCAAAGGATCAGAAATAATCATTAGTATTTTCACAATAGGTGGCTTATCAAAATGGTTCGAATATGTGGAAAGTTTATAATATTTTGATTTCAAAGTCTACCCAAGATTCAGATATGCGATTTTACAGAAAAAATGTGAGACGGTGGTGGAGGGGGAGAAGGAATATTTGGAGAAGAGAAACGATCGAACTCCTTCGATTGGATTGATTTCATTTTGCTATATGATAATTATTAATTATAAAAAATTAGAACGTATACAAGAAATTGAAAGAATTAGAATCACAATTAGAGAAGATGAAAACTGTTACTGTAGCCGAAGGAACCAAGAAGAAGTACATAAAAATGAAAAGGAAAAGGAAAAGCAAGAAAAAAAATAAGAATGAAATTTTGTATGCCACGTGACCATAATCTCCACCATTGAATGCGAAAAATACCAATGGCCAGTTTTTAGTGTTAAAACTTGTGTAGTCAATTATTTAATCTACAATTTTGCATCAAAAAACAATAAAATTATCAGATACAATTTTTCATATTTGCAAGTTGAACAAAAATGTATCACAAAACAAAGTCATATACTTCAATATTGAGTGTGAAGTTGTGCACCAGAGAAAGAGTTATAGGGAACTCCAATAATTTTTTTTTTGAAAGTACTCTAAAAACTTTTCTTTTCAAGTACTTTGTCTTGAGAAACACAACATGCGTGTAGAGGAATAGTCATCTTCTTCATTTTTATTTAAATTTTTTTAATTCACATTTTTTTTCAATTAGAAAAACAAAAATTTGCGTTTAATTCATTCAGGTTAAAAAAAAACGTGTATTTTTTAATCTTTGCAATATTAATGGGAAACGAACGTTTTATTCAAAAATTTATCAATTCGCGAATAATTCACGAATTTACTAACTAGGTTCGTAAATCTCATCATATTAAGGGCATGTCCAACTTGAGAGAAATTTTATAATGTGCGGAACATGAGTTTAAGGGGTTTCAGTGGCGACTCCAAGCATTGGTTTACCAATGCTCAAGCCTTGGCGAGATTTTGAAGGTGAATTTTTTTTTACAAGTTTACTTTACCATAAAAAAAACCCAGCCCTTAATCTCACCCAATTTCCCAACCCAACCCATCAGTTGCTCACCTCACACCCAATCACACATATGCACTTCATCTCATTGCTCCTCTCAAGTCTTAATCCTCCCCTGAATTCGATCGCGATTGACTTTTGTGTTTTAGGGCATAGAATTGGCCAATTGGGATTTGCCTTTTGCTTGGTTAGGTACTAAAATCTTTTGGTTGTGTGTACTGATAAATACAGTAGAATCTCAATTTAAGAATACTCTATATAGGAATAACTTCTTTATGATGATAAAAAATTTCGGTCCCAACTCGGGATCAATTATAATTAAGAATAATCTCTACATTGTAATAAGTTATAAACTTTTCTGGTCACATATATAGAAAATGTGACTCTATACAGTAATAATTGTCACTAATAATAAAATATAACGTGATTTAAGAAAAATTAAATTACATTGTTATAGCAATTTGATGTGATGATCTATGCTTCATAGTTAATATAACATATTTGAGCTTGCTAATATCTTTGAACTCATATTTATGCTTTATAGTTTTTATCACAAACAAATTATTTTCTTGATATTTGCACAATAAATGTGGTCTAATTTTTCACTAATCCTCCATTGAGGAATAACCTCTTTGTAAAAATAATTTTTGATTGGCCTAACAATATGATTGTATAGAGGTTCTACTGTATTGGGATAGTGATTTAGTGAGGTATTTGCACAAATGAATTTGGGTTCTGAGAATTGGGATAATTGTTTTGGTTTAGGGCAAAGAATTAGGTTCCTACTCTGAATTTCAGAGGTTGTGTTCTTTTTCAATTAATGAAATTTTCTTATATCATCGAAATTTTTTGACAAAAAAGTTAACCCAAGTAAGTTTTCAATCCTAGATTCACCACCGGGGTTTATCTATGTTTAGTGTGTTCTCACACTACCATTAAGCCTAAAGAAGTTAGATCCATGTCAAAGTGTCATGCAAATTAATTATAACGTTCAAGCACTTTTTAAAGGATAAAAACGATTTTGAGATTTTCAAAAATTGTAAAACACTTTTTTTTAGATGAAAGATAGAATTGATTGAGTTGCTTAGTTATAAGGAGAACATCGATTATCGGCCTGATAGAAAGAACTCCCTAAAGTAACCTATATTATAACATGCTCAGTACATACTTATCATCACATAACTACACGGACCTACACGTAGGAAAATGACTAAAAAAATTCGGGCTCCACATCCTATCTAGCTATGCACCCCAAACTATAGCAACACTTGTCGCTCTTCTGTCATCGTCTCAACTATTAGAGGCAGTGTCATCTTCTTTTACGGGGACTCATACTTGGCCACCCCCGTCGCACGGTCACTCGCTACCCTTCCAGAAATAGCCTTCGGCGGTGGGGTCTCCTCATGCATCCATCTCTTCCTTATGCTCACTAAGACAAGGGAAAAAGTTTGTGATCCTCTAGATGGTGGCTCGGTGCGTGCAGATGGGGCATCTTTGCTGACTTAAAGAAGATGCCTTATCTGCACGCACCGGGGCCGCTTCCTTTGGAGAGGATTCAACTGTCTGTGACGTCAGCATGGGCCGACGTCGCTCAAACATGACATAAGAACTCATGGCTTTAGAGGTGTCCCTTGTAGCATGGTGGGCCGTAGGGATACCCTCAAATGGGCTTGACTGTAGGCTACCAATAGAACCTAGAACTTGCAAAAAATCAAACTGGGTCAGTGGATCCCGAAAAAAAAGGGGACATGTAAAACTCATCTTAAACAAATTATATTTCTTATCATGTTTTTATTTTTACTATTTGTTTAAGGAGATTTATTCTCCGTAACTTCTAGTGTGTGTCGTATCCCAATTAGATAAGGTTTAATATAGATAGAGATACATAGAATCATTGTTTTATCAGAAAAATTATTGTAATTGATTGTATCAGCCTATATATAAGGTATTCTATCAATGAAACAATTTACAGTTTCAGTTATTCCTTTAAAACACATTATCAAACACACTCTGAGTTGATAGTTAGCCACCACCACAGAAGAAAAAGCATAACCCTGAAAACTAAGCCTCCAACACCGACAAAAATTCCTCACAGCTGATCTCAACAACTTGGCTCCTCTTTTATTTCGGCGATCCTTGTAGTGCGTGCAACACATGCCCAAACGAACCTCCCTACTTCGACTTCCAAGGAACCGCGTCAGACTTGCTCTTACCAAACATCATCTAAACTTTGTACTGGTCATACCGAGCATAACAACAATCGTGGTAAATTTTCTAAACCGTCAATCTTTAGATCTATGAATAGGAATTACTTCTTACAAAACCCTAGATCTTAGGATTGTGATATTTTGATTTATGATTATTGCATATTTGTGCCCTAGTTTCTATAGACCTATATCCGTAAAGTATAAGTAACGGTCTTGGAAGAGTCACGGTTTAGAAAAGAAAAGAAACAAAAGGGAAATCGATAATATGTGATGGTTTATCACGATTTTTGGGTGTAGTTCTGAGCCACCGTTTGTTGATAATTAATTTTTGTAACCATATATCATGGATCACCTTCTTATCCATTAAAACTTGATATTAGTGATCGTGATTCTTCGATCGATACTAATCAAATCTCTTTATATTTTGTAGATGAGTTCGAACGAGCCGGTTATGCCAAAATTCAACACCTTGAACTTCAAGGAAAGGAATACCATCGTTGGGTTTCCGATGTGGTTAACACATTCATCGAAAAGAGACTCAGCAACACCATCCAAACTGCTTAGCTAAATGTCATTCCACCATCACATTAAGAGAAAGCTCAAGCCCTCATCTTTTTGAGGCGTCATATTTATCCAACTCTCAAGACGCAGTATTTAAGAAACTAATCACTTGGTTTTGCAGGATTTTCTGAAGCAACGCTTCAACAATGTGTATGATGCACAACTTCCTGAGTTGACTATGAGATGGGAAGCCCTTAGGCTTATGGATTTTCCAAAGATAAAAGATTGCAATCAAGTAATGTTGGATCTGCAGTCTGAGTTGAGTTTCTGTCGGGTGGAAAAGTTTGAGAACGACATGATTTAAAGGTCGTTGAATACCTTCCCAACTTCTATGAGCATTCTTGCTCATTAGTACCGGCTCAAGTATGAACAGAGGAACATTCTTACCTTCAGTGATCTGATCAGTAGCCTCGTTAAAAAGGAAAGGCATCATAAGATCATCCTCAATAATAACTCAAGACCGGCTGGTACTAAAAAGTCTGAGAGTTATCAAACTAGAGGAAAGACTCGTAAGGACAAAAGAACGTTCATTCAGAACCTTATGTGCTTGGAGGTCAAGCTCCGAGTAGTGGGAGAGAAGGGCGTTGGCATGGCCAAGGCTGCAACCAAAATTTGACTTGACATAGAGATCAGAACGCCAATTCTAACAAGAACCAATCTGGTTCTACGAGTGATGGGCAAAGGTATTCAAACTCTGGAAAATTTACCTGTTACCGGCATATGCACAAGCAGTGTCGTGCTAGCAAAGAAATCCAGAACATCTACAAGAGGCATAAGCAGTACTTGGTTCAAGAGTCCAACTATGCTGGAGATTTAGATATGGACGTTGACACCTATCTCATTATCGCAGAGGACAAGGAGAAGGACCTTGCTACTCCGGATTTTGAATAGTCTATGTAAAAGATGGTTATCTCTGTCATGTATTCAAGTTTTTGGTTTATTTTTGGCTTATTTTTAGTAGACTGTTTGTCTTAGTTTTTGGATAAGAACTTCTATGATATATATTTTAATAGTTGGCAAGTAATAAAAATTTTCTCTATTTTTCGGTATATGAAAGTGTTGAGAATGCTATTTTATTCCAAATTATGTGTATAGTTCGATGCTTACAATTATATATCGCATAATGACACAATGATATAGTAAAAACGAGACATAAAAAGGGGATTTTTTTTATCTCAGGACTTCTTCAACCCGTCGAAGGCCACATTCTGGATTGGTCTCTGTACTTTTCGATCCATCGAAGGGATCCTCAGTCATCTGTGTTTGCACCTTCGATTTGTCAACAATATCCTCGACCCATCGAAGGAGCGCTTATGTCTCAGTTTATGTCCATCTTCAACCCGTCGAGAACAATTCTCGACCCATTGAGAATATATATGGGAAAATCGATATCGATTTTAGATTTTCTTCGACCGGTCGAGATATCCGTTCGATCCATCAAAAAGGTGCTTCTGGACAGGTTTTTGATCCGTCGAACATTTTCTTCAATCCATCGAAACTCAGTATCGAAAAATCAATTTTTATTTTGGGTTTCCTCGACCTGTCAAGGGATTTACTTGACCTGTCAAGGGATGTACCCGGATGTGGTGTTTTTCAGATGTGTTCTACATCGATTTTTATCGCATGATAATGGTTTAGAACATTGTTTACATGCCATATCAACACTCAACAAGGGTCACACCCATATTCAAGTCTTTAAGTGTCTACTTAAAGTGTCCATCTGGTCTTTAGTTTAAAGACTCACTTATTTACATTATTTTTGTAAATGTCTCAAAGTGATATTGAGTGTCTTGCAGATAGTAGTACTACCCACATCATTTTGCAGAATAGACAACTATTTGTGGATCTTTTTCCATACAAATCCTTAGTGACTACCATGATTGGTGCAACGCTAGTTATTCAAGGAGATGGTTCATCAGAGTTTTTGCTACCTCATGGTACACAATTATTCATTACTGATGCCTTATACGCGCCAAAGGCCAGTCTAACCTTTCTAAGTTTCAAGGATATTCGGACCAACGGTTTCGACTTGAAAACATATTGTGAGAATGGAAAAGAACTATTGTGTATCACCTCTGTTGAATGTGGCTGCAAGCGCATTCTGGAGAAGTTTTTGGCTATATGTAGTGGTTTATATCTCATTATGGTTTGGAGCATTGAATCCAATGCTGTGACTCACACGACTTTGTGTGGTTCAGACTCTTATAAGTTTTGGCATTTTCGACTGGGACATCTCGGTTGTGACATAATGATCAAAATATTGAAAAACTCTTATGGTCATCTATTCTTTAGAGTGAAGAAGCATGTGAGAATACCTAAACCCATTGATTTAGATGGGGAGGATGAGAATACTCCTCTCAGTCCTAGCTCAGTATCCAAGACGAGTGTAACACAATCCCGACAAAATACTGTAGTGGCGTTATGCATTATCCCACCATATTCATATGTTGCAATCTCTGATGCACATCGCTCATTTTTCAAAGCTTGTTCATCAGCAAAGTTACAAACACGTCCTTCTTTTGTTGTTGACAAGTCCGACAATATTCCATTCTTACAAAGGAGCCAATGTGATATTTGTGAATCTATCAAATCGGAATGCTGACCATTCAAATATTTCATAGTTTTAGTAGATGCATCAATGCGATGGTCACACGTTGCTTTCCTATCTATAAGGAATGCTGCGTTTGCAAAACTCCTGACACAAATTATTAAGCTCCAGGCTCACGACTCGAATCATCCAATCAAATCTATTAGATTGGACAATGTAGGAGAGTTTACATTAAAATCTTGTGATTATTACTGCATATCAGTTGGGATTGACGTTGAACATCTTGTTCCTCATTTTCATTCTCAGAACGGTTTAGCAGAGGCTCACATCAAGTGGTTACAGATTATGTCTCGAGCTTTGGTAATGCATACAAACTTACTGGTCTCTACATGGGGATATGCAGTGTTACACGTAGCTATGCTTCTTTATTTTCGACCCATAGCCTGCCAACCATTCAGTGCTCACCAGTTGGTAAGTGAGCTTGACATTTTCCATCTACATATTGTTGGTTGCGCAGTATATATGCCTATTGCACCTCCACAATGTACTAAAATAGGTCATCAACGAAGATTACGAATTTATATTGGTTATGAAGCGCCAATGATAGTCCACTATCTTGAACCTTCGACAAGAGATCTCTTTACTACAAGATTTGCAGATTATCACTTTGATGAGACATACTTCTCGACGTTTGGAGGAGGAAGGAATGTATCTATTCTGGTTCAACGTCAGAAAATTAACGTAGTCTAATCCCACTATGTCTCATCATGATCCCCGCACATCTTAGAGTGAGATAGAAGTGAAAAGAATACTTGATCTACAGAAAGTAGCATACTCTATGCCTAACTCTTTTCTTGATATCGCTAAAGTGACGAGATCAGAGATACCTGCTGTAAATGTTCCTGTAAGGTTGGAAATCTCAAAAAAGGGATTGAGTAGTACCAACACTAGGCAAGGAAGCATTCTTCCTACCCCTATGGAAGGTGTTGCGTTGGTCTCGAGTCCTACTAAGAAGAGGGAGAGACCAAGAAAATCCACTTATGAGCCGCCGGTTAAAGGCAGGCCACCAAGGTACATAAAGATCCATTCATCATCAACATTGTAAATCTTTCACATGAGATTGTCTCTGACTCCAGTTATGTCCTTGAATTACAATTGGCATGTCTGGGAGACGCTTTAGAACCTTTTGTGATGCTAGATAACAAAGAAATCTCGCTTAGAACAAATGATTCACGCGTTTTTATGGATAGATCTTCCATGTTAGTTAATGATGCATTTACTTATTTGGTCGCGTAATGAAGTGGAACCTTGTTATGTTGTGGATTGTCAACAAAGAGCAGATTGGCTGAATTTGAAGGTAGCAATCTAGGCCAAACTAGACTCTCTATAAAAGATAGGTTTTCTGTCCAGTAGTGCTATGCCCACCGAATGTTAATCCGGTTGGACATAAATGAGTCTTTGTTCAGAAGGGTAATGAGATGAATGAGGTCTTGCATTATAAAGCTGGACTTGTGGTGCAGGGTTTCTCTCAACACCTTAGAATTGATTATGAGGAGACGTATTCTCCGGTCATAGATATCATCACCTTCCACTACCTGATAAATTTGGTAGTGTCCGAAAAACTAAACATGTAGCTTATGGATGTGGTTATTGCATATCTCTATGGGGATCTTAATTTAGAGATATATATGAAAGTGCCAGGTGACATTGCCATACCCAAATCAAGTAAATCTAAACCATGGAGTGCACATGTGATCAGATTGAGACGTTCACTATATGGATTGAAACAATGCGGTAGGATGTGATATACACGTCTTAGTGACTACTTGATTGGGAAAAGATACAAAAATGCGTATTCATTAAAAGAACAAGTTCAGGATTTGCTATAGTAGCAATCTATGTAGATGATATGAACATCATCGGAACTCTTAATGAGATCAATGATATGATTGACTACTTGAAATCTGAATTTGAGATGAAAGACCTTGGTATGACTAGATATTGTCTCAGATTAGAGCTAGAACATCGAGTTGGTGGAATCCTTATTCACCAACCTGCTTATGTCCAAAAGATGCTCACGCGATTTAATATGGATAAGGCACACCCTGTTAGCACACCAATGGTTGTTCGCAGTTTGGACCCCAAGAAAGATTCATTTCGTTCGCTAGATGACGATGATGAGATCTTGGGAGCTGAAATTTCATATCTTAATACTATTGGAGCTTTGTTGTATCTAGCTCAGTGCAAATGTCCAGATATTGCTTTCTCAGTTTTACTGCTGTCTCCTATTCCATAATATCGGTTGATGTGTTGGTTGGATTTGTTGATGTTGGGTACCTCTATGATCCACACAAAGGTCATTCACAGACTGATTATATTTTCACTATGAAAAACACGGCGATTTTTTTGTATGATCCACACAAGAGACAGCTTAACGGCGAATAAAGTCAATAAACTGTACTAGTGCTTCCCAGTGGGGAATGGTGGTGGATGGGTGGCATAAGGCTAATGATAGTGACCATAGTGTTGAGCTCTGGATTCGTATTTTTTTGGTCAAAGTTTTTAGATTGTGTTTGCTCTATGGTTGGCAGTTAACTCATCAATATGTCTTTTCTCGTAGATTCAGAAATTACAAAATGTCTACATTATTAGCACAATTTGATTTCTCATCCCCTGTTTCCCTTCCATATTGAGTCTTGACTTCACTTAAAATCAACATTCTTTTTGCAAGCTGAAATATAATTTTAAGGGTCAATTTTTTTTGTCTATGTGCACTTGGGAAATGAGAAGTTACACCTGAAGTCATAAACAAAAGAAGTTATTTTAACCCTATGTCATTAATCTAATCATGTTTACTCTATTGCTTTTTTTTTTCCTAGAAAGGGCACATAATGTAAAATTGTCAATACTCATGCCAATAGTCATTATGTACTTTCTTATTTGCAATTGGTAAATTTTCTTTGACTTTATAAAAACTCTACTGAACATACTAATGCAAAGTTGAAATTGTGAGAAATTAATCAATATCCAAAATTTGAGGAGTCAATAATGTAAAAAGTATATTGTGTAGTTCTAAGGCTGTAAGGGTGCGGAAGTTGTGCAAAAGGATTAGAGTGCTTTCGGTGATTCACGGATGGATTCTTCAAAAATGCCAACGTCCTTCGTGGTGTAAAGGGTGTTAAGGTGATTAATTGTGAGGTTGTGGCGAGAGCGGTCTTGAGCCGATAGAGATTGTGTGCGAATTTAAAAACTACACCATTATAATTTTTTTTGTTGGTATTGTTACTACTTCAACAATTAACAAAATATTATTTACATCTTCGTTGTTTTGTTGTTTCGTTGTTCGTGTATAATTGAAAGAGATTAATTTTTGAGAAGTGAACTTACGGTTTTTAGGTTTTGTTTATTTCTTTTCTAGAAAAAAGAGAGGTGCTTTGCTTAGTATTGAATAAAATCATACACTTAGAAGAGAAGTCATACAAAAGAAAGGAAAGAAATTCGCATGGAGAAAAGAAAGAGAAAATAAAAGAAGTTATTCACAGAAAAAAAAGGAATTGAGAGAAGCCCACCAAGGTTCGAAGTTGTGGAAAACTCAAGAAATCGAGTCTTAACCAAGTGTGCTCCTATTAGAGCATATGCACCCATGAAATGGGTGAGGAATTCCTATTTGAGGAATTCCTCTCCAAAATCCTCGAATAGGAAGTCTTATTTCTGTTTTGCGTGCAGCGGTGCCCAAAATAGAACTTCCTATTTCTATTCAATATTATTTAAATTTTTTATTTTTTATTTCCTGGTAATATTTTCAACTAATAACTAGTCGATATATGTCATGTGATACTTGTCATTATCGTCTGAAAAATTAGACGTGTTTATTATAATTTTTTATTTCGTCGCGATTCAAAACTGACATTTTTAAGTTATCATTTTTGACTAGCTTTCTTCACAAAAGTTATAAAGGATATTAATATGAACTCGTGCATATTTTTATTGAATATTTTGGAGTTCAATGCTAATTATTATGAATTTTTGAAGTTTCAGAGTAAATAGTTATTTAAAATATTACAATTGATCAATATTTCTCAACCGTCAGATTGAAATTTTGAATGAAAATGGATGGCCCAGATCAATCCAGCCAATGCAGGCAGTGGGCCAACAAGGAGGACACGTGTCAGTTGTTGATTGGTTTGTCAAATTTTAAATAATTATCGTTTTATGGCACGTGTTACACGCGCCAAGGTAAAAAAAAAATTAACATCGCTGTGATGTCACCCATGTGCCGGGTGACGTCAGATAGAACTTCCCCGAGCTCAATCGATTTCCAGACGCCAGCGAGGATGTCCTCGACGTCAACGATCAGTCGTCGCTCTAATCTTGCACCGCTGCATACCGATTCTTCAGTGGACGTCCTATTTTGACGGACCCCACACTGGAACGTCCTGAAATCCGGTCAAAAACTCTCGCCGTTGCATATGCTCTTATATGTGGTCTTTTTCTCCTTCTTCGAGGGAAATGACTTAAGTGCTTTGAATAACCATACTCATAATAATTATTATGGGCCCCAACAACATACCACTCACGTGCCCATAATCTATCAAAGAAATAAAGTGAAACAACTCAAACAAGTAGTATCAGCTTCCAGTTTCTCAACATCTACATTACCCTTTACCCTAACCCCATCACTTGGGAGGGACTTGGATTTTTTGATCCACTTTAATACTTTCCCAACAGTTACAACACCTCCTTTCCGACGATTTTTCGATCTACGACGAAAAAACTTCGATTAAAGCCCCCAAAGCATTCCCGAAGCTTTATATACTGGTTAGTGTTTGTATATACTAATTTTTTTTTGAAATATTTTGGTGTATTGTGAAGTTAACTGGTGATTGAATTCCGGCGAAATTTGTCATAGGTAGCTAGAATTCCGCTCTTAATTTATAATGCTAGCTTTTGCATCGAAATGTTAGATCGATTAGTAGTTATGTTGACAAATTATAGATTTTTGGATATTTACACATATATATTATTAATTAATTTGTTTAATTTGGATTATGCAATTTAATTAGTAATTTTTAGGTGTATATATATATGTAAGAAAGATTCATGATCGATATGTACGTAGCTAGATTATTATATATGTACGTACATACATGATATATATGGGCGGAAATTAATAGTTAGATACGTAGCTTGATTGATATATATGAAGATTATTGGTTTGAATTCTAGTTAGGTTGATCGATTTATATGAAGATTAGGTATACATATATTGAACGAATCGAAGCGTGGGAAGATTATTGTTTCTAGCTAGCTAGCTTGATATAAAGATTAGAGTATACATATAGGTTCTATCTAGCTTGATATATGAAGAATTAAGGTTATAAATTTGATTGGTTAGACAATTTATTATTTCGCTCATTACAAGTTACGTACTTACGCAGAATATGGACAAAAGTTGGTTATGGTTGGAGAGAGTTGATCAAAGGTATTTACAAGGAATTTACGACTTCATGCGTTTCGCAATTCAACACAGTGGAGAAAGCTCCAATTTCAAGTATCAGTGCAGGAGCAGTGGTAACTCAGAGTATCATACAGTTGCAGATATGTTCCAGCACTTGTCTCAATACGGTATGATGTGGTAGTACACTTTATGGACTGAATACGGTAAAGAACCAGAGGGTAATGCTCATACTGCGATGGCGGGGTTTGGATTAGGGTATCATGTTGGCTCATCCAGCAATATTGATGGACCTGCTCCAAACCCCGTTATGAAACTTGTCCATGATGCATTTCCGTCGTATAGTTCAAGTGGATACGGGTTTTCCGAGGGCCATTACGATACTTCCAACCATGAGACTATTTTGGCAACAGGCGACTTCATGGGATCCACTAATTACGACAAGTACAATAGACTTCTACTGGAAGCCTAGACACCGGTGCACCAACATGGTAAAGTGACTGTTTTGAGTGCGGTAATTGAGAAAATGGGGTATAAAGTGAAGCACAAATTGTCGAATGCAGTGTTCGACAATGTCCAATGACATATACTTAGTCTGCTTCCTGATGATCACAAACTTCCAGACAGTTCTTATAAAGTAAAAAGGATATTGAACGACCTTGGCCTTTCTTCAACGAAAATTGACGTGCGCAAAAACAGTTGTGTCTTGTTTTATGAGGAACAAGTAGACCTCCAATACTTCCCGGTTTGCGGAAGAACAACAAGAAGAAAATTTTTCCATGGAAGGTTCTTCGTCATTTGTCGTTGATTCCTAGACTGGAGCAATTTTACATGTCTCCGTACACGGAAGAGACAATGAGGTGGTACGATGAAAAGATGTTGGATGATGGTATGCTTAGACACCCTACAGATGGGGAGGGCTTTAAGTCTTTCGACATGACGTTTACAGACTTCGCATCAGAGGTTCAAAACTTGAGACTAGAACTTTCCATAGGCGGGTTCAATCCTTTTAATGATGGCCAATACAACACGTGGCTCGTTATTGTGATGTCATACAACCTGCATCCCTGGATGTGTATAAGAAATGAGTTTAATTTCCTTTGTCTGATAATTTCGAGTAAATATTCCCCTGGAAAGTGTTTTGACGTGTTTATGAGACATTTGATTAACGATTTGAAGGAGGTGTGGGAATTTGGGGTGCAAATTTGGGATAGTTACACTAAAATGTCATTCATCATGAGAGTATCCATTATGTGGACCATTAGCGATTTTTCGGCTTACGGGATGTTGGTATCTTGCAGGACTAAAGGGTACAAGGGTTGTCTTATTTACTTAGATGACGTCAACTCCAGCTATCATGCAGGAAATGCGTGTTACTTGGGGCACCATAGATAGCTTCTTGAAAATCACCAATGGAGATCCGAAGCGGTGAGTTTTGACGGGACGGTAGAGGATGATTCGAAACCCCGAGAGTGGTTCGGTGAAGAGATTTTTCAAAGGCTTAAACACGTTGATTTTGGAGTACTGGGCAAGTGTCCACGTGTGACGACCTCAAACCCACTTGTGGTTGATGAAGAATTTGGGTATTGGAGTCACATAAGTATTTTCTTTGAACTTCCTTAGTGGTCAAGGTTAAAACTCAGGAACAACCTTGACGTCATGCACATTGAGAAGAATGTATTCGACAGCGTCCTTGGAATAATTTTGGGCCTTGATGGGAAGAATAAGGACACTCTTAAAGCACATGAAGATTTGCAGGTAATGAATATACGCCGTCACTTGTGGTTAAAGAAGAGGAGGCCTGATCTGGCAAGGCCGAGATCCCTATGACACCTTACCCAGTGAAGCCGAACAAGAAGAATGAAGTGTTTACATGGTTCCGAGGTGTTGGATATCCATGCAACTATGCAGCAAATATATCTCATTGTGTATATGAGGGGGACAACAAATTTATAAATCTCCAGACCACTGACTGTTATGTTATGATGCAACGTTTTCTTCCAGTGATAATTCGACATTATTTGCATCGTGACGTGGTAGAGCCGTTAGTAGCGTTGTCCAGGTGGTGGCAGAAGTTATGTGTAAGAGAGTTGAAGAAGTTAGAAGTAGTTGAATTGAAAGAAGAGATTGTGTACATTCTTTGCAAATTGGAGAAGATTTCCCCCTTGCTTTCTTCGACATCATGATTCACTTAATGATCCATCTCTCGGAACAAGTTATGATTTCTGGTCCGGTACACTACACTGGGATGTATCCCCAGGAAAGGTACATTGTCTTACTCATGATTGATGCATCACTTCTTATCGCCAACTTATATATATATATATATATATATATATATGCAAATGTCTTATTGAATAATTTCATCACAATTATTTGCAGACAACTTGGACAATATAAATGATATGTCAAAAATCGCTCTAACCCGGAAGGTTCTATAGTAGAAACGTACATTAAACATGAGTGTGTGACCTTCTGCAACTTGTATCTCAAAGACTCCATTGAGCCACCCGTTCTAACTCCTCTACTAAACTTGATCGCTTCAATATTTCCTTCATCACAGATGTTATACGAGTCTTTAGACCTGTACACTAGAGTTTAGAAAGATTAAGCAGAGAAGAACTCATTGATTCACACTAGGTTATGTTGCGGGACTGTACCGAGGTCAATCAATTTATGCTTATATATTTGGAAACACTTCATAAAGAAGCTCCAAGACTTACTCATGAATAGTTGAAAGAACAACAAAAGCAACTATTTCCAGATTATTTCCAAGGATGGGTATGTGTGATTATGTAAATTATTTATTGCATCAAAATATTGCTTGTCGCACCTGGCTTATGTTCATAATTTTGCAGATGACGAGCCTTCAAAGAGTTGACCACCGTGGT
Organism: Geum urbanum; assembly: GCA_946800695.1. NCBI lineage: Eukaryota > Viridiplantae > Streptophyta > Magnoliopsida > Rosales > Rosaceae > Geum > Geum urbanum. The sequence continues at coordinate 10,162,702 of OX327006.1, forward strand.
TGGTACACAACATCCATGCATAATTTGGCCAACAAGCCCCAAAGATATGAGATTTATTCTGCATGTGATGTGAACGGGGTAAAGTTTCGGACATTAGCTAGGGATGAAGGCAAGAAAACACAAGATTGTGGGATCTCAGTAGGAGAAAAGATGATTTATACTACAGGGTTGTTGTCAACGTCGTCAAGTTAATATACGCAAATGGAATACCTGTCATGCTTTTCAAATGTAAATGGTTTAACACTGACCCGGACATGCAAAATAGTACGAAGAAGGATCTTGGCTTGTTATCGGTAAATGGTAACATAAGCTAATACGATGATGAGTCATTCACTCTTGCCACCTTAGCTAAGTAGGTGTTCTATCTTGATGACCCAAAGGAGGGGGGGGGGGTGCTTGAAAAGTAGTTAACCATGTGTATCATCGTAATATTTGGAACGTAACAACACTTGAGGGGTTGTTTGAAACAGAATTACGTGACAGGAATGAGGTCAGCAATCCATATCAAGAGCCTGATATTGCTACTATCCCAAACACGACTCTTTTACACCTAAACAAAGATCTAGGAACTACACAACTCCAAACAAGGCCGCTTAACTCGACTAAACTCGAAGAACTAGATCACATTAATGACCACTCTGATGACATGGATGAAGAGGAAGCTGAGGAAGATGAATATGAGGAAGATGAAGACTCAGAGGATGAGGATGACACAGATTATGAAAGTGAATAATGTATCACTTGCATAATTTATTTGAATTTATAATAATTCTACCTACTTTTGAATTATGATCGCGATTTGAATTTATATGAATGATTATGATTGTTTTACACAGGAACAGTTACAAGCAGGAAAGATGAAGCCAAATACCAAAACTCCATCCAAAATCTGACTCAACACTTAGCAGACGGAATATGATCCATTTGTCTGCTAACCAACTTTCATTAGCTGACAGATTACTCAACTTTCGTCTGCTAACCAAGTAGTACGCAAACATAATTTTTATATCCGTTGTCTTGCCTAAACCCAAAACCCTACACCCTAACCCCAATCCCCAAAACCTAAACCTTGTTTTCTTTAGCAACGGAATTGTCAATATTCCGCCGGTTAACATTAAACCCTAAATCTTAAACTTAACCTAAACCGCAACCCATTAACCATAAACCCTAAACCTTGTATTGTTAGGGAATGCAACTATAAAAAGTATATTGCCTAAACAGGTCTTAGTCAACGGAACAAACAAATTTCCGTTTGCGTATGAAGCATTGACTGCCACTCAACGAATAAACGACGATGTATCTTTTTAAAATGCATAATTGTTTTTTCAATGACATAGGGAGCCATTCCCGAGTGTATAGTGTCTTCAGTCTGGATCGGAATTCAAATTAATCCGATTTAATTTATTATGTACGACCTATGATTGAATATGATATTTGCAAGTGATCATAAACCAAGCCACGTTATATTATATGATTCGATCACTGAATTTTGGTAGTTTTGGACATGCATGCATGGGATAATTACCAAGGTACCGATATTTATTAATTACTTCTGTTTTTTCTTTTTACATCCAAAAATTATGATTCATTATAAATAGGCATTTTCTTCATATTGCATGCATTTGATAATTAAGTAGAACTCGATTGGTAGTTTTAGGCAAAAAAATCAATTTTTTTCTTTTCGATCATTTAAAATTGTACATATGGTGAGTCCAAATGGTGTATATTTACGTATCTAAAATATATTTTATACTCTGTACTCTTCCTAAAATTAAAATTAAAAATCATTGGCCAACGTAAATTGTATATTTTTGTTGCCTTAAAACTAGTTAAAAGACGGAATAATACCATATCCGTCTTCAAGGGCTAAAAATATTGGCGCTTTTTTTGCGTCATTTTTTTGTGAATATTTAAAACCTGTTAAGCGACGGAAAGTTCATATTTCCGTCTACGAGGGTGAAAAATATGGTGGTTCATTTTCGTGCCTTATTTTTTGGGGATATTTCGAAAATTCTTAGGAAACAGAATTATTAGATTTCCGTCTGTGAAAAGTTGTTAGGAGACGAAATTTCTTTTAGTAAAAGACGTCACGTTTTTCGATCATTTCATTCGATCAATGATCCGATTTCTCTCTGATCTCTCTCTCTCTCTCCCTCCGACATCCGCCACCGCCGAATCTCTTTCTCTCTCCGACTGCCGACCGCCGACGCCGCAGACACTCAGCCCTCCGACCTAGCCGACGGACCTTCTTTTTTCCGAGGGCCAATAACGGGTCGACGCATGCCGCACTCCTATCCGTCGCCGACGCACGCTGTGCCGGCCCGCTCCGCCATGTTCTGCCAAACCACCGCTGTCCGACGCAGGTACTCCCGGAAATCAATCAATTTTTTTAAATTATTTCTGGTTAATGGTGATTAGTGGTGATTATTGGGGATTAATTGGTGATAATGGTGATTTGTGATTAATATTGGTGATTTTTGGATTAATGGTGATTTTAATTATATATATTTTAATTTGGTTAATTTGTTATTTTGTTGGATAATTTGTTATTTTTTTTGCAAATTGGAGAGGATTTTTTATTTTTTTTAGGATTATTTCGTTAATTTGTATTTTTTTTTTGGATAATTAGGATAATATGTTTTTTTTGTGAATTTGGGTGATTTTTAATAATTTTGGTGATTTTTGAGGAATTTTAGTGAATCTTTGTGATCTTTGTTAATTTTTTGGTTATTGGTTGATTTAGGATATTTTAAATGATTTTCGTTTATTTTTGCAGAATTTTGGTTTAATTTTGTGATTTTTATTCGAATTGGTTACTGTTATGACAGTTGGTAGAGATGACGCCAGGAGGGACATTTCGGTTGACGCAATTGGAGCTTGATAGGATGGCCGTATTTAATTTGCGGTGTGAGAGAGCAAGAGGTGATGACCTGGCAGTTCAACAATCGCGTGAAGGCGATGTACCGCCACCAGGTCCTCCTATCACTATTTCGGCTGCATCGACCGAAACAGAAGCTTACCCCGAGGCGAACGAAGTCATAGCACGGTCAAGTGCTCGTCGCAAGGGAAAAAACACTATGGGTATGTCTATAATTTAACGCAATATGTTCGTTTTCTTCATTATTATAATAAATGGTGATTACTAACGAATTTTGGATAATTTTTTGTAGGACCTGCCCCCAAACGCACACGAAGGCTGTGCAAGGGAACAAAAGCAGGTGATATCCTAAAGGTGACAAAACAAAAGATCGTGGTCCCTTAATATTTCTTCCACCAGGGCCCTGAGACGAATGAGCTTAACAGTTTGATCGTCCATGACATCGGAGGCACTATACGTCAGAAGGTAGCGATGATTGCGCCGGCCTGGAAGGACCTCCCTAAGATCGAGCGGAAAAAGGTTTACGATTCTCTCTCGGTAAGTGTATTTCAACGGATTTATGTTTGACATTGAAATTGAATAATTAACATAAATTATATAGATTTAACGTCAATTGAATTTTTTGTAGCTCCACTTCAATTATCCAAACACCCTAGAGATGTTCAAAAACATTGACAAGAAAGTGACGAAACGTTATCGGGAGTGGAAGAGTGTCTACCACGTGCTCTATCAGATGCAGAGGGAGGAACCGACCCCTTTCAAGTTTACGCACCGGGAAGATCAATGGAAGTGGTTGGTGGTGCACTTTCGGAGCGCCAAATTTCTTATAATGTCCTTTTCGAATATAATATTTATTGTTTGGTTATTTGTAGAAATTTGCGAAATATTGCGGAATTTCGAATATAATATTTATTTTTTGGTTATTTGCAAAATTTTGTAGAAATTTGCAAAATTTTGCGAAAATTTGCGGAATTTCAAATATAATATTTGTTTTTTTTGTAACAGCTAATGTCGGAGGCGAACACGAAGAACCGAGATAAGAAAGATGCGAACCACCACTCCGAGTCAACTCCAATTAGTTACTTGATGGCGAAACATATGGCGGAGGGTTCCCTTGTGCCCTCCAACGAAACGCACCGAGATGTGTATGTCGATCCCGGGAACGAGAAGGCGGTTGAGATTCTGGTAAGTGACCACTAAATTTAAAATTAATAGAAGGTTACAATTTTCTGTGAGTGTTTATGCCAGAAAACCTTAGAAATATCTTCCCGGTATGCACATAGGTTAGAGTAGATGGTGACCGGATGAAATTTATTTTATCTGAACTTGTAGTTCATGAAAATGGTTATGTGATGATCTGTTGTTATATTGAGAATGTGGAATGTTTCTTGTGCTATATTGGTTGAATTTTTATGTGTTTTAAGGTTTTCGGTAGAATTATTGATCATATTAGTCTTTTTTTTTTATAATTAATTTTCAATTGTTTATCTTATTGTAGGAGAAGTTGATGCAGTTGGCCGAGGAGCAGTTTGCTGAGAAAGCTGCGGAAAATCCGGACACTTCACATGAGCAGCTCGGGCCTTTGGATGTGCCCACACAGACCGCGATGTTTGAGAAGGTGCTCGGAGTCCGACGTGGTACAGAGATTCGAGGTCTTGGACATGAAGGCGTTCGAGATTTGACTCAGACGTTAACGTCCACGTCGCACGCTTGTTCTGGTGGTATCGAGGCGCGAATCCGAGAGGTCCAAGAATAATTAGAAGCGCGAATCCGCGAGCTTGAGGACCGGGCTAGAGACTTCGAGGCGCGTCTAGCCGCGATGCAGGCAGACGCCGACGCGCGGGCTCGCGATATCGAGGCGTGTCTATGAGCAGAGATGCAAGCGAAGATGTGGTTGGAGTTTCAGCAGATGATGGTCGGTCATATGCCTACTTCTTCTACGTCGACTTCTACTATGTCATCTTAGCAGTCATGCCCGGATGATGGCGTTAGCGGGCTCGGAGGACCCACACCATCGGTGTAGCTAGCTATCATTTGCATATAAATTATGTAGTTTTCGATTGGGACGTGTCTTTTGTATAGTATTTATATTATATTATTGATCAAAATTGTGAATCGAAATCGTACGGGAATCAAATATTTAAAATTAATATTATATTATTTGTAATAATTTTTATTTTTTTAATTCTTTGTGAAGAGACGGAATGATTATTACCCGATGGAGTTGTTTATAAATTAGGTGACAATTATTATGTCCTTTAGATTACTCGTTAAGAAACGGAAATAAAATTTTCATCTGTTAGCTTTGTATTCTAAACGATGGATTCTTGTACTATAAACCGTCCTTTTGGATGAAACGTTCACCGACGGAAACAAAAATTTCTATATGCCAAAAATTATGTCAAACGACGATTTTTTTGTCGTCCGAACCTGCAATATACCGTTGCATTAATGTTAAGCAACGGAATAACATCCATCTCTCAACAAGGTTGTTAGCCAACAGATTTTGTAATTTCTGTTGTGTAACTAGCTTCGCGACATCGCTTAGCCAACAGATCTTGGCAACAGAATGTGTGTTGCTTAAGCAATTTAGACAACGGAAAACCTTTGTTAGGCAATAGATTTGGTCCGTCTACTAACAAAGAAATTTTGGTAGTGAGAGAGGCTCGAGGCCTTCATTCAAAGGTAAAACTCTCGAAACCTGATGAGCAAGGAGGCCGAGCATAATACAGAGGTTATTCAGGCGAATCAACTCAGGGAACATGGCAGCCGCCAGCAAATTATCCCACCCCCATTTTATGAGGAAAACCAGCCAAACGAGGAGGTGCGAGGAAATATAGACAACTCAGAGATGCTTCGGAGGATGGAGAAATTGGCGATTGAAATCTCATATCTCAGAAAGGACAAGTTGCTCGGGCAAGGTGGGATGTTCACCCCACGAATCAGTCCGTTCTCGATTCAGATACTGCAACGCAGAAGAGACATAAATGCAAAGTTAATAAAGATCAGCCGGTTTAATGGAAAGGGAGATTCAAGGATCTACATTGATGAATATCAATTCGCCACCACTGGAACCCGATATTCGGACCCGACCCTGTGTTTCTTATTCCAAGAAGCTAATTAGTTCTACGAGATACCTTGTAGATTGATATGATTGTTCAAGGAACTGACGGAGTGCTTCCTCAAGCTTTATCGACTACATGGCAAGTACACCACTGGGAGTATACTTTTGAAGGTTCGTCAGGGGTACTGAAAGCCTATCGAGCTATATTAACCGATGGAGGGCGCGGGCTAGCACGTGTAGGAACCTCGATAAGAAGGTGGCCAAAACAGCCTTGATGGAAAATATGGTCGGATCACCATTCGTCGAGAAACTTGTTTGAAAGGAACATATCGATTACGATGAGGTCATGGACTTGATCATACAGAAGGCACTCATAGAAACACGAGTCTATGGTACGACGCACCTGCCAAATTACCCTGCCTTGCCAAGCCAAACAAAAATCCAACCCCACCCTTAACCGGCTGAAGCACTGCCAATCCCGGTTATTATACCCCCAGCCAAGGATGCGCAACCACCCCGGTTCAATGGCCATAAGTGCGGGGGGAACCAGCACCAGCACCAGAACCCAAAGAACTATAAACCCTTCCAACAACCGTACCAACAGCCCAGCAACCGCCTGAATGGCCTTCTTCAAAATCAGGCCCGAGCACCAATAACATTGAACATCCAATACCGAAACACCGACCCACCCCGACCCATCAACCGAGAAATCTTCTCCATCACCCCAACCCATGAATGAAGAATTATTTTGAAACAACAAGGGCCAGATCCGGCCTCCTGCCTTGAGGGCACCGGCCACACGCCCAATGCTCAACAACAAAAATAGGTGGTGCGTGTACCACGAGTCAAACACTTTCCACACCTATGATTGTGAGATACTCGCCCAGGAAATATACCTATTACATAGAAACGGCGAGATTGTTATCTCGAAGCCAGTCAAAACTCGCCAGATTTCGGTTGTCGAGACAATGGGAGTAATCCACACCATTTCGGGGGGAAGAGGGGGGGAGAATCAAAAGTCAGAGATACCCTGGGAAGGCTTCGAATCTTTAACAAGGAATGTGTGTGAAGGCCTGGCAAGGCCATGGAAAAGGAGTGGGCACCTGTGACTTTCTCATTCAACGAGGAGGATAGTCAGCACAATAGCGCCTTGCAATTCGTAATCGATGATGTCGTGGACCGTTACCTTGTCAAGCGAATACTAGTGGACAACGAGGCCTCGATGAATGTCATTTTTTGGGACGTGTACAAGGCATTTGGCAGGCCGACAAGCAAGATGACCTAAGATCAAGGGAGAAACTTCTTACCCAATCGGCAGTGATTATATGCGTTTCAGAATCAGAGCGTATGATTCTCCGCGCAGCGAAGTATGGACGCACTTCATAATCATAGATGTCCATTCTCCCTACAACATGATCCTAGGGAGGCCGAGGACACATGCACTTCATTAACAGGTTGAAGCTCATCATTGCAGGACACATGCTCTTAGGGAAATTCTCGACCGATCAGGGTACAAGGTATGTACTGGGCTACGATTTCGAAGAGAAGGTCGCTTTACTGAATGGGAACAACACACTGTTGGAAGTACTTACAGTAGGAGGAGCATCACCGAGGGCCGATACACCAGATGATCCATGTGACGGGTTGGCAACACCTCTGGCCTAACGCGACGATCTCTGAGCAATACAACTCTCGGACGAGCATCCCGAATGCACTGTGCGAATCGGCGTACAACTAGCAACCGACCTCTCTGAAAAGTTGATCCGTATATTGAAAAAGTGACAAGAGGTATTCGCATAGTCCTATATGGACATGCCTGGGATCTCAAATGACATCATATCCCATAAACTCAGCATCCACCCGGGAACGAAACCAGTCAGGCAAAAGTGAAGAGCGTACAAAGTAGAACACTACGTTGCCATGCATTCGGAGGTAGATCGACTGCTGAATATTGGGTTTATCAAGAAGGTTGATTACCTGAATTGGATCTCCAATGCGGTAATTGTGGAAAAGAACAATGGGAAATGATGAATGTGTATAGACTACACCAATCTGAATAAGGTATGCCTGAAAGATAGCTTCCCGCTACCGAGAATCGATCAGCTGGTCGATGCGACAGCAGGGCACAAATTATTATCCATGATGGATGCCTACTCGGGATATAATTAGATCTTCATGAATCTCGAAGACCAAGAGGCAATGTGTTTTACGACCAACAAAGGCCTATACTATTATATCGTAATGCTGTTTGGATTAAAGAATGCATGGTCCACCTATTACCGCCTCATGAACATTATCTTTGACGACTTGACGGGCAAGATCGTTGAGGCTTACGTTGATGACATCCTCGTAAAGAGCGTCAGGGCGGTCGATCACACGGAGAACCTGAAAACTGTGCTCGACCTCCTGATCAAGAATGGCATGAGGCTGAATCCAGCCAAGTGTACATTCGGGGTCACCTCTAGCAAGTTCCTCAGATATATTATGAGCCAAAGGGGCATCGAGGCCTCTCCCTCTAAGGTAAAAGCAATAATCGATATGAAACCTCCCACCAAGAAAGCCGACCTTCAGAGCCTCACGGGGACGCTAGCATCACTAAACCACTTCATATCTCGTTATTCTGATAAATGTGCACCCTTCTTCAAAGCCCTCCGAACAACCAACAAATGACCTGTTATTTGAACGCCCGAGTGCGAGGCATTCTTTTCCAACAAAAAATAGTACCTAGCATCTATGCCTCTCTTTTCCAGACCCCTAAAAGGAGAAACCTTGTACATATACTTAGCTATTTTGCTAACAGCCGTGAGCTCCGCCCTTGTTCACAAGGAGGAGTGCAGGGAGTTACATGTCTTCTTTTCAGGCAAGGGGATGACAGAAGCTGAGTCCTGCTACCCGACGATCGAGAAAATAGCATTTACACTCGTCAATGCAGCCAGGCGATTGAGACCTTATTTCCAAGATCACAGCTTCCACGTTCTCACGAACGTGAAACTTAGGCAAATCCTACAATCGCCGATTATAGCGGTCATCTCGCTAAATGGGCAATCGAGTTGAGCAAATTTGACATACACTAATTACCATGAATGTCACTGAAAGGACATGCAGTGGCCAACTTTATATCCGAATATACGAAAGTAGATATCCTCGCTCCGACAAAATCGACCGCCCTGTGCATGACAGTGATGTCCACCTTACCTAACCAAGTACGTGCCCCAACACCCCAATCTAATTGGAACCTCTACATGGACGGGTCGTGTATGAAGAAGACAAGCAGAGCCAGGGTTATACTAACTGGACCAGGAGGGGTGAACGCCGAATATACACTCAGATTCGAGTTTAAAACTACGAACAACGAAGCCGAGTATGAAGCACTCATTGCTAGATTGCACCTGGCCAAGGACTCGGGAGCCCCGAACATCAACATCTTCAGCGAGTCTTAACTCGTGGTCAATCAGATAGAGGGGGACTTCCAGGCAAAGGGGGAGACCATGGCTGTATACCTCGGTTACATAAAGGAATTGCTCAACAGATTCTAATTTTTCAACATCAACCACATCCCCAGAGGCAGAAACACCAAGGCTGACAAACTCGTTTGACTGGTTATTGCGCCCGTGCATTCAATGTACGGACATAAGGTAGTCAAAATTCTCAAATTCCTGAGCATCCCCAAGACAACGGAAGAGGTGTTCGCAATCAAGCCACACAAGGAAAGTTACATGGAGCGAGCTTCCAGCAGACAAGACGGAGGCACACAACATCATTTCCAAGGCCACAAACTTCAGCATCCGAAACGGTTGCCTATCCCGACAAGGGAAGACCTAGGCCAATTTTAAGTGTGTGACGCCCGGGAGAGGAGATACCATACTAAGAGAGTTGCACTCAGGAGTATGCGGCCACCACGCAGGTGCCACGTCCATCGCCCTTAAGGCTCTTAGAGGAGGATTTTGGTGGCCGATGTTGATACGATTGAGGTTATGAGCAATTGTCACCAATGCCAGCAATACGCATATAAGGACCATACACCCGCGGAACCCCTCTCGATCCTTCTATCGTCTGTGCCGTACTCACAGTGGGGTCTCAACTTGATCGGAGAGCTTCCAAAATACAAGGGACAATATGGCTTCCTCATTGTGATAATCGACTATCACACTAAGTTCATCAAGGCCCAGCCAATGATAAGAGTCACGACCGCGAAGGTAGAAAGATTCCTCTGGCGTTACCTATATTATCATTACGACACCCCGCTCAACATCGTCACGGACAACGGACCACAATTCAACAACGACCAACTGAAGGCCTTTTGCCATCGCTAAGGCATGAACCTTCTCTTTGCATTGCCTGCACACTCTCAAATGAATAGGTAAGTTGAAGCAGCGAACAAAATCATCAAGGAAGGCATCAAGAAGAAGATTTTCGACATCAAGATCGGGGATGTCTTGTATGGGCGGCGGCCTGACCTCATACCCAAGATGCTGTGGTCAATCTGAATGACGGCTATAACAGCCATAGGTGAAACACTTTTCAACCTGACGTTTGGAACAGAAGCAATCCTACCCGTAGAGCTCATCCATCAGAGCCCAAAAATCGAAAACTACAACCCGATCACGAACGAGGAAAGTTTACGACTAAACAACGACCTACTCGAGGAGAGGAGGGATGCAGCGCACTTACACAATGTGAGGAACAAGCAATGGATAGCCCGGCTCTACAATCAACGTGTTCACGCCTACCCCTTGCAACTCGGGGAATGGGTCATGAAGGTAACACAAAAGAAGGTTAAGAGCCTCCGACCATCCTGGGAATGGCCTTACATCATCGATGAGATAGCCGGACCAGGTATGTTCTACCTTAGGGACATGGGGGCCAAAGACTTCGTCACCCATGAAACACCCAACACCTTCGAAAGTATTTTCATTAAGTATTACCCATATGTGATCTTCACCCAAGTCACCAAACACTTAGGGGACTTGGGGGGAAGCCCACAGCTCCCATTCGTAAGTTTGTACGCAGCAATTAACTTAATGAGATCGAGATTATTCGGCAACAACACTTGTGTTCGAAAGCAATGGTAACATGAATTCAGGACAGGAATAAATATACTTCAATATTGACCAAAATAACCTCTTGATTAAAAATAAACTGTGCAAAATGAAGGTCGGATGCTCGCAGAGCATCATTCTCAGCCCTATGGGAAAACATGTTTGTTCTCGGGGCGAGAACGCAAAATCGCATGAATGCGTTAATGTACTTTACAACTAACAAAGGCAAAGTAATACTAACTAGAAAGCAAAAAAAAAAATAGAGCACCCTGAACGCCTACATTCTTCGTCTTCATCTTCATCTCTACCATCCTCTTTACTTGCACCCGGGGTCTCAATGTGCTCGAGGGATTTGATCATTTGATCGAAGGCTCCTTGGACATTTTAATTGACCGCCTCTTCCTCGAGTCGGACCTTGAGCTTCGCCGCCTACGCATCTTGCCAGTTGTCAAACTTCTTCGTGTCTAGGAAAGGCTCGATAATCCTAACATTATCATCCATCTAAGCTTGCCCTTATCATTCACAATCTGCTCGAACTCCTTGGAGGCTCTGAAAGTCACAACCATGTCTGCCCTTGCTTGGGCAATCATCTGCTCGAACTTAGTCGAACTTTTGAAGCTCGCCACAGTGTCGCTTTCGATCTCAGCTCAATGCTCAGAGGTGAGGTATTCACCCTCCATCTCAGACACTCGCTTCTGCAGATCGACCACTCGCTCATCGACCTACTCCTTCTCGACCTTCACGAGAGAAAGCTCATCCTGGACCTCCTTCAAATCCCTATGCGTATTCGACAACTCTAAATTGAGTTGCTTAACCCGCTCGCCCTTCTTGGTCACAGGGGCATTGGCCTTGGTGGTTGCAGCCTTAGACTTGGCAAGCTCGGCCTAAAGAGTCCCTATCTGTTTCTTGACCTTCGCGAGCTCAGTTGTCTGGAGCAGAGACCCCTCCAATATCTGCATGAGGTAGAGTTAATGCTGGAGTTGGTTGCATGTCTTAAAGGCCTTATCGAGGCTCTCTTTCTGGGTGGCCCCAAGTTGGCGACACTTCTGGAGGGCCTCTATCCTGACATTCATGGACCTATAGACCTTAGCCATGTAGTCGGAGGCATAACCTATACTACCCTTTAGGGCCACACTAACATCTTTGGGAGAGGGGAAGGTGAACGCGAGCCTTGGACGCTTCGTGGGAGGAGAGCCACTGATGGTCGCCCCTTTGGAACCTACTTTGTTCTTGCCCTTAGTCAATAACTCAACCTCGTGGATGATCGATGTCATCTTGTTAGGAGAGATTGACTTGCTCATTGTTCGCCTGGTATGACTGCTGACTTCACGCTTGTCATTTGAGTCTTTGAGCTTCTGAGCCTTCTTCACATTCCGAACATCCTTATCCTGCCTCTTCTTGTTCTTCCTCTCCCACTCTGTTTCCAACGAGGGATCATCAATCTGCTGGATAATCGGAGAACTTGGCCCTGTCATCCTCTTCTTCGGCAGCTCCTTCTCGAAGCGACTGATGTCCTGTTAGGACATTTTGACCTCCTGCCTGATTGGGTCTACATTGTGAGACCAGAGGATGACTGATCTTTGGCTGCTCCTCGTCCCTAATCTTGAGGTTCCCAAAGTTGTCCTCGGGAACAACCTTTTTCACCAACGAGGCAGCCCTCATGGTCTTCAACATCCGCTAGTACGCGAGCTTCTCCTTATTAAACGGACGGTGGGATGAAGCCATTTTCACTACGAATAAAGCACGACCAGAGGTAAATAAAAATAAAATGACAAAAAAATAGCACACAAGCGTAAACTAAACCGAACATACCAGGTGCCTTAGCAAGACCCGACTTTTCAGTCAACTCCCAACAAATACAAGCCCAGAAGTTGCAAGCATCCGGAAGTGGATCAAACACGAACCTTATTCGCTCAATCCGTCTCTGCTCTAAGCTGGTAAGGGGGAAGAATCACTGATCTATAAAAAAAACACAAAAAAAAACTAAGTACAAAAACCCGAAAAACGCAAGCATAAAGAAAACCTACAACACTGACCCAATGGTTAAAATGACTCGGGGACTTGATCAATCTCATCCCAATGAAAGGAGCACTCGCTATCTAGATCGTCGAATTCCCACTCCCGAATACCAGACAGTGATAGCGATGCCATGTTGTCGACGTGGTAGGTGGCTTTGTAAACCACCAGTGTGTTCGCGGTTCCAAGGTCATCGTACCTTGATCCCTCACCCGAGAAGAATACTTCACCCAAAAGAAGTATAGAATCTCTGCCCAGGTAGGATAACTCAACCCGCTCAGCCTCCAAACGTTATACATGGCCACGAGCACAAGAGTCATGATAGGCCCGCATTGCCCCAACGTCACCCCGAGCATCGATAATGCATATTGGAAGAACGGTCTCAAGGGCCACTGAATCCTGTTCTTCAAGTGGAACTCATTCACACGCACATGGCCAAGAGGGAGCTGACTGAAGCGCTCGTTTAGACCTAGAGCCCGAAGACCTACTATCTCGGGGATCCAGTACAGTCTACGCCACTTCGTTATTTCTTTCGTCGAGGGTGAACCTTCCGGTTCCTGCATGGCCTGGTTATCTAGAAATTGGTAGAAGCACGGCCCACCAAATCTATACACAGGCAGGGAAACACTAGGGCCACTGGTGATTACGGGACTGGGTAGTTGATTGTCTTCGTCTACCCAACTCGAGGGAATCGACTCGGGCATGGACCCTTGTACTCTCCCACTCAAAGGCCCTACACCTCCAACAACTCTTCTTGGCTCCACCATGTTCGGACGAGCTGCCCAAACAACAGTACGACCAGTATTAAAAGAAATGGGCAAAACAGTAAGAAAGCTATCAGACGAGTTGTCTCAATCCCTAGGGTCAATCTTATTCCTAGTTGATCCGACATCGGACATTTGGTCGGGCTGTTCATCGCAACTTAAGATCGAAATAGCGTCCATGATCCTATCAAACAAAAAATTCAAACTGTGTGAATGTTCAGGATTACCTTAAACACTTTGCTATTTCTAGGCCATGCAACAAACAACAAAAACTATCGAAAGGTCAATGAAAAACAGATCAAAAGCTCCAACACTCAAGAACACAAGGCTGTTCTTCGCCACAAACCCAGAAATTCAAATCAAAACCCAGAAAACCCGGCTCTACCCAGAATCTAATCCCACAAATCATTCTATCCTCCTTCCCTTAACAACACATGCAACAAACTATTCGAAAAACCCAAAAAAATAGCACCCAGAGCAAGGAAAAACCACATGAAACACAAACAAAAAAAAACGTTTCAAAGAAGCAAGAATTGAGGAATTACCTTTTAATAGGGCAGAGGAGGAGTCACGAGTGATGTAGCTCAAAAAACCTTCAACAATAATCAGAGCAAGTTCGGCAGCGCTTCGACAGAAAAGTGAAAAGGTGTGGAAGCGAAGAGGTAAATGAACCTTATTTATACGAAAAAAGCATCACCCTCAATAGAATGAAAAACGTTAATTTCTAGCGCATCACGCCATTGGATCATGACACATGTCCAATGCACCCCATGCGCTCCCTCCAACTTATTTACCAAAATTTGTTTCAAACTCCGAGGGCCACGCGTCACGCATGTAGAGTGTTACCGTTACACATCTCTTAACCTGTGGCACACGCAATAAATCGTCATTACGATCCCCAGGCTTGGAAGACAAAACGTCTCATGTTCGGACTCTCATACCCAAAAAAAAAAACAACACTCAGAGGCAAGGCCCTTCGAAACAAGCGAGATCATGTCGAAGTGGCCTGCGATAGCCGAGCGGCAAGAATGTTCAGACTATTAGTATCTTGCCCGAACCAGCAACATTAGGTTTGAGCCAGATGGGCGATTTCGAAAGTAGTGACTTCAGAATGCGTACGTGATTGATGAACGACATGAATTGTTCGGTCTTTCACTACCATGATCGAACGAGCCCCACAGATTCGATAACATGAATGCGCTTTCAAGACAGGCAATGTCATCTTGAGAAGGCATGGGTTAGATGAACGGCAAGAATTTTTTGGACTTTCTCGACCATGATCGAACAAGCCCCATGGTTTGGTACATGAATGCGCTTTCGAGATAGGCAATGTCATCTCGAGAAGGCATGGGTTAGACAAATGGCAGGAATTGTTCGGACTTTCTTGACCATGATCGAACAAGCCCCATGGTTCAGTACATGAATGCGCTTTCGAGACTAGTAATGTCATCTCAAGAAGGCATGGGTTACATGAATGACAAGAATTATTCGGACTTTCTCAGCGTGATTGAACAAAACACTTTTGTTCGATACATGGGGATGCTTTAGAAACAAGCAAGTATATTTCGAAAGAGCATTCAATAGCTGAACAACAAGTCTGTTCGGACTATCAAGGTCAAACTAGCAACATCAGGTTTGAACCATCTAAGCGGCTCCAAACAGCAACATCGTTTCGGAGTCCACCCGAACAGGCAAGACCGCCTCGAAGAGCATCAGAGTCCACCCAAATAGGCAAGACCGCCTCGAGGAGCATACGATTTATGAATAGTAAGGACGTTCAGACAATCAAAAGCATTTCAATTACTTCAACACCTGAATCCTTAACTAAACATCTGATACTCGGGAACTTAGCAGATTACATAGGCACCACAAACACATCTACTTCACTTATACACTTCATATGCTCATCTCATACTTATTATGTGATATATTGTGTGTTCGCATAATTATTTTCTTGCACACCGCCATCTTTTCAACTATACATGTTATATATTGTTCATTTATGACAGATATATGATTGACGAAACGGCAGGAATGTTCAGACTCTCAAAGCATGGTCGGATTGCATAGGAATGCTTTCGAAGCAGGCCAGTATATTTTGAACAGCATCTGATGGCTGAACGACAAGCATTCTTGGAACATCAAGGCAAAAACGGCTCCAACCAGCAACACCCTATCCGGACATTTCTTACTTGGACATCCAACTCCGCTCCATTCATTTCCTACTCGGGCAGAACAACACCATCTCGATGCGCGGCTCAGCTTTTAATTGGAGAGTTGGGGGACTTGGGATGTCGGGGCGTTATCTTCGTCCTAGCGACTAAGTACGGTTAATTAGGCGAAAGAGCACTTTTTTTCCAACTCCCTAATCAAGAGTTGATCGCTTTGACTCGGGGACTTGTTAGTATGGGTCATTACCTCACCTAATTAACGCGCACCTAGTCACTAAATGATTCGACACCCCTTTAACCCTACACAAGACAACAACAAAAGCTCCAACTTTGCATGAGGAATCATCCCCATCCGAGCAAAAACGCGCCCGAGCAAGCCATTTGAATATTCAGTCCAGAAGCAACATATCCCACATCGAAGGACAACAATCAGTCACCAGCTCAACCACCAATATATACCAACTCATATATGACAGGTGAGGACACCCCGAACACTATGTTATTACTATTACTATTATACTCGATACACTATCTGACTTAATCTTCGAAGTGTTAAAGGCGGGCAAACCCCATCTAAGCCTCTGACGTTTGTTCATGTGTATTATCTCTAATAGTGGAAGCAAGATAGTGCTCGGAAGAAAGGCCCGAACTGAACAGATCACCACCACTACATAGCTTAACCCTCAAGGTGTTTCTGCTGACTACCCTGTGCAGAATTCGGTAGAAACAGAAACCCTCACTCATCAGTCGAGAATATGTCAGGATTTGTCTTAATAGCCTTTGCAAGAGTTCCTAACCCGTTTCTACAAGATCCTATAGAATCCGTTCAAGACTTTCTTTTCAATAAGTAGATTAGAAGATCTGCTTAAGTATTGATTCTGGGATTTGATAACCTATATAAAGTTCGTGTTTCATAACAAGAGCAGAATCTAGCGACAGGGTTAAATATTTCACGTCTTTATTTGAAATTTTTATAGAATTTAGTTAATGAGATGTGAAATCTAATGAATTAACTTAAAACTAAAAATTCTTATAATATTGGAAAAAGAACTTATAAATACCTAATCTAAAGAAGAAGAAAAAAAGGAGAAAAAAAACACTAATCTAAAGAACTTTGTCCATAATTCGGTCTTTACACTATCGATCCATATATTTTTATACTTTCATGCAGGGACGGAGCCAGAATTCTCGATTAGGGGGGGGCCTAAATGAAAAGCTTATAAAATAGTCTCGGTTAGGGTAGTCAATTTGATCTTGATTTGTATGTTTTGCCAAAACAGTCTCAATGTGTTGTTTTTAGTTTGATAAAGCATCAATTACTCGCAGCCTGATTATGAGTAATATTTGATAATCTAAAATGTGATATTAGTGTTTGCTTCTTCTTCCAATTACTGAATCCATGACCACCACCAACAAAAGTTTCACCGCCGCCTTGTTCTCCAATAGCTGGTTTGAAAAGATAACAACATAAACAAAATGCAGTATCCTCTTTAATACTGTACTCTAACCAATATAGAAATTCAATAAACTAATCACGAATAAACCTTCTTTTCTTCTTTTTTTCCCCAAATTTCGTGAAAGGAAAAGTATGATTTTTAGGTTGATAAGGTCCTTGTTAGATAATATCTTCAAACTTCTTCTTGAATGTTAGGATAATAACTTGAAATTGGCAGGCGTTTAACTGGATCCGATGGATACTTTTCTGTAATATCTCCAGCACGAGACTTTTTCATATTGTTATTATTCTTCTTTTGAATTTTCGTAGGTGGTTGCTCATCTGATGTTGGAGTAGAAGAAAAGAGTTTTTTCTTTTTCTTTTGAAGTATCTCTCCATATATAATAAACTTAATAAAAATTTGTATGTTAATCTTAGGAATGGTAGAGTTTTTATAAAGAAAAAAAGACCATAAAATCATAAAACATAGTAAGAGATTGATTCATAATTGACCTAATATTTGAACTTCATTATTGAAATAATATATAATAATATTCTTACAAAATTGTCGAATTTGAATGAGTTATGCACTCATACACGTCATTGAAGTTTAGATATATTTAGAATAAATTAAAATATTTATATTATAATATAATAATAATATTATACTAATTTTTTTTTCACACAAATTCAGGAGAGCCCAGGCCCACCCTGGCTCAATGTCCCTCCGTCTCTGCTTTCATGAACTTTTCATAAACATATAATAGACAAACACTCAAATTGATACCTAAGTAAGATGACATGCACATTATTGGGCTCTCTTTTTTTAAACAAAGATGTCAGTCTTTATTTGGGCTCTTCTTATTTTCACTTAAACAAAGGTTTAGATGAAGTGGATAGCATTAGGAGTCAATTAGTCAATAAATTAAAACATGCTGGCATGGAAGAGGACTCAAAGGTCCACTACGTAATAAGTAAAAAGAAGACCCCACCAAACAAAACAAAATGAGAAAAGGGTGAAATTATCATATGGTTCTTGTTTATTATATAGAACCACACAATAACCCCGGATAGTTTAAGCATCCAAAATTAGATTAATTTGCATGTTGATGAGTCAATGCATCAGGCCACGATCCTTCTTCTGGAGTTGTTTATAAACCATATCAATTGTGCTACTATAAAGAATTTGGATATGCATGCCGTTCATTATTGAAATATATGTGTAGCTACATATTCAACTTTATGGGCTCCAATGAAGAAAAACTAATTTTATTTGTGTATAAATAGTATTTAAAGATTGAGTCCAATATTATGAAATGTTCTCTGGTATATGAATGGAGCTTTTAGAATTAGAAAAATATAGTAATTCGATTTTTTTTTTGCTGAATGGACGGTAGCTTATTTCTTCCACTCTTACGCCCAAACTCTCCCAGTTGTTTTTTTTCCTATTTATTCTTAATTTTTTTTATAAAAAAAAGAACTAGTGATCATGTCTAATATGATATCGAAATTTCAATGTCAGAGACATGTGACTGATTACAAACTTAACACCATGATTTCATGATTGATGAGATTATTTTCACCCCCACAAACATCTAAGTTTACATATTCAAATTTGCCTATTTTATTCTTGAATTTATATAAGTATCAAACAAGTTGTTTTTTCAAAAGTAATTATATTAAAAAATTGAAAGAGAT
Source organism: Geum urbanum (assembly GCA_946800695.1). Lineage (NCBI taxonomy): Eukaryota > Viridiplantae > Streptophyta > Magnoliopsida > Rosales > Rosaceae > Geum > Geum urbanum. The sequence continues at coordinate 10,181,767 of OX327006.1, forward strand.
TTTCCTGTTTATGTGAGAGTCACACCACCGCTATCAAATTAACGTAGAGTACGTAACCAACTCCCCCTCATTAGTCCTCACCTTTTTTTTCCCTCCTAATCTTCTTCTCTTTGCAATGAAGAAGATGATTGAGGCAAATGGACATGTATAAAGTCTTCGGTAAAGTAGAATCAACCTATGAATGATATCTTATTTGTGGATGCTATTTTGGTGGAGTTTTGGAGTTGCCGGTTGAATTAGATTCCAAGTTTAAAAAGAGTGACTAACGATAGGTTGAATTTGTTGATTTTTATTTTAAAATATAGGGTAAAATTTGATGTTTAAGTGTAAAAATAAATATAGGGTGAACTTAGATATCCGTGGGGTGGAAATAGCCCCATCCTTTCTTTTATCTTAAATTTGTTGGCCGTGTAAGAGCATCACTATTTAAGAAGTAAGTTATTAAGTCTTGAGTTCGAATAAAAAAAAAGAGTGAAATCTTTTAATTGTTTTTTTCCTTAAGTTTGTTGGCGGTGCGAATTATTGTGTACACCTAGAAATCTTTAAGAAAATTGTGTAAACTCCATAAGGAAAAAAACTGACAAAAGTTGTAGAGAAAAGTTGGCCGTGCACATTTGTTATTCAATGAGACTTTTACTAAATTTAATGGTAAGATGAGACCTTGCCCATAAACTGCCAAATTTGTAACATGATAGATTAGTTAGCTTAGTCTTCAAATTGCACACAAACAAAGGTCCTTACGATCTCAATGAGGTTGGATTAGTTTATGTTAAAAGGATGAGGAGCTGCTAAAAGAGACAAAAGTTGGGAAAGATAGTAGGTGATTCAAGGACCCCAAGCAAGTGAATGTGCACAAGTAGTGCTGTGGCTTGGGAAGGTTTTCTCCACTTGCAATATTGCGGATCATGCCTGGTGGGTTTGAAATCTCTAAGAAAATTAGTGGCGATTGCGATCTCTATTGTTTATAGAAGAACCTTGACAAATGGCCAAAATGAAACTTGAATAATGATCACAACCTAATGCTCGAGGGCTCGAGGTTCACTTGGCTAGACTCTTCATTATTTATTAAAAGTAACGCATCTGGTGGGCGAAATTTTTTAGAATACAATTCAAGTATATGCATTATTTAGACTATTTTATAAGGTGACACCTGTCACAATATAATTGATCGATTTAGTCAATTAGTTTCAAAGTTGTCTGAACTTATAATAAACTTAACCTATGTGATCAATCTTATTCGCCGAATAAATGACCGCCCTACGTCACTAGGTTATTGCTGCCCCACCAAGAAAATCTCTCTCTCTCTCTCTCTCTCTCTCTCTCTCCCTCTCTCTCTCTCTCTCTCTCTCTCTCGGCTACTAGTAGCAGCATCACGAGCTTCGAGCTCAGCCTCTGCTTCGTCGTTGACTCGTCGTCATAGCCTCCTCGGTTGTTGAACGACGGTGTCGCATCTTCTGTGAAAGAATCAAACTCTAATTTAGCTAGTAAAATAAGATTAAGTCCTAACGATTGATCATAATATAAGAAATTCTACGAAAATTTTGACATAACCTCCCTTGAAACTGAGGCAACCAAAAACTTGCATGAAGATAACACTTCAGAAACCAAATCCCACAAACAAACCATGGATCACCGTTGTCTATCCAGATTTCTCAACAAGTGACATAGCATAACAAGAAACTCAACTCTGGAATTTAAAGACTTATTTACAATGTACTGGTTCAGAAAACAAGAAAAGTAAACTCAACGACTACATGAGTATCTAGTTAATTACAAGAGCCTAACATAAACTAACATACTATCACAGGTATCTGGAGCGACTTCTACATATATATGATACAAACTGACAGTGAACTGAAACATACTGCTGAAGAGATGACTGGTGGACTCGAAGCCTTAGACGATACCAAGCACTTTCAGGATATATATTGCAACCTGGACAACGGAAACCGAAGAGCCCTGGGAAAGACATTAAAATATAAAACGTTAGCGTGAGTGGACAAAAATAACATAATCTGCGTAAAATGATAAAACTGAATTATCATGCCTTTTCGTTGATTTCCGTGAAATAATGCAAGTTCAAAATCGTATAACTGAAATACAAATGGAGGTGATCGCCCATGTCACCTAACCTGAGTCGACTATTTGTATAAAAATATAGGTGATGGGTCAGACAAGGTGTTTGTCCTAACCTCTCCTGACCGGACTATCTGGTGATTAGCCGAACTGCCAGTGCATCGATGCAACTAACTAATGTCATCACAAAACAAACCTCCAAATTTAAATGCTTTGAAACATATGTACTGTAAAACATACTGATAAAATATGAATTCGCTATCGATTGTGAAAAATAAAAGTCCACTTACAGTTCTGCGACTACAGCTGGGGTCCAGCGAAATTCTCCTCGCTGAGGTCGCGATCACGATGTCTTGTCCATAAGGATTACATAATATCAAAACATGAAAACTATAAAAATACGCTCTAAAAAATAACCTCAAAAACCCCGTTCGATAAATCTATAACCTACCTCGCCGGAGCTCCGCCGTGGACGGTGGCGCATGGCCATCAGGCACCTCCATAAGCGGCGGCGCATGGATTTCACGCACCTCCGGCAAAGGAGCTCCGATGCTGGAGGTTAAAATCTCGTTGGAAATTGGTAACAAGGCCTACAACTTTTGTAACTGAGCCGAAGTCCAATTCAACGATGTTCAGCCACAAATACCTAAAATAGACCGAAAACTTATTTTCGGCTGCCACCACCAATGGCAACGATTAACCCCTCAAAACATTCCTCTCTTCGAGCCCAACCAAACTTCTAACCTCACGCACCGTAACTCGCCGTCAATTCGCCAGAATCGGCGCTCAAACCTCACGGTCCGAAATCGACCGAAAAATTTGAATCGTCGAAGCTTAGCCGTGGTGCTTTGACGAACTACCTAACCCACCTATAATGACTCAAGGGAGGGAGAGCTCCACAACCCTCTGACCTCGACCTCCAAAACACACCATAGAACTGCCGAGCCTAATGGCGATTCTCCATGGGTTAACCCGAATCAGGTTACCCAAAATACCTGTAAAAATTCATAAAGAAACCCAACAAACACACAAGGAAGAATTAAGCTTCGATTTCCTACCTTTTTCGACGGCGGAGGTGGCCCGAATCGGAAAATCTCGTCGGGTTGAGTCAGATGGCGGCACCGGTATGTTTCAGGGCTAAGCGGGTCGAGCCCGATCCGTTTTTCCGATTTGGGTTTTCCAAAAAATCCATATTTATACCCCTAAGTTTCTTAACAGATCAACGGCCCAAAATTGATCTGATCAAGATCAGAGGATCGAGATTAAACGGACTAAAAATAATATATTTTTTAATAATTTTCCACGCCGATTTATGATAATCATAAAAATTAGCTCACTTATCCGAAAACTTCCCTGAAAATTTCTACGGTCTCGAAATAAAATACTCTACAACTCTCATGAAGAAAGTCAAGTCAAATTCTTGCCCGGTGAAAAAGTCGTGAAGAACCTCGATAGTGCGACTAATCTGCGATAAAACTTAATACAATTCGATAAGTTCATAATTTCGGTTCAGGTCGTAACATTCAACCTTTCTATCTCTTGCGAGTGTGGAACTACTCAGCTCTAATTTTTGTGTGTCAAGGCCTTGTCGATCTCTGCTCGTCGATCCAATTTCCAACGAGATGAGAGTCTGTGGCTCTATCGTGGCTATGCAAGAATGGGCACTGATGCTGGATTCATAGAGCGGTGCTACATCATGATGGTAGGAAGAGGCAATTCGTTGAGGCCAAAGGGGGGGAGTGCATTATGGTCGAGACTGAAACAGAGACCAGCAGCGATGTCCCGACTAGACCTGGATTCAAAACATGATGTGGCCGGTCAATAGAGGAACTGTGCAAGATCAGTGCAGTCGAGGCTCACTCTGGGTGCCTAAAATGAATTTTGTCCAGAGTAGAACACATAGCGGAGTGAGGTGGAGGAAAAAGGTTTCGGGTGGCCAGGTGGTGATAATCCCGGTGACGGAGTGTTTTGCGGTGGCTGATCAACTTAGTCAAGCTAAGGATCATGTATACTGAGCTAAGCTTGTTATAAGTTAAGTCAATATTTAAAAAGTTGAGAATTTTAACGAATGAGATCACACCATGTGTCATAAAAAGAAAATTAACCATGTGTGCATAGCAGCCTGATCCCTAAAAAGCTTCCTCTTTGATCTAACTTCCTCTTTGCTACAATATTTTTGTATACCTTTTTCCATCTAATTATGGCAAAATGAGCTTTGTATATGGATGAAATTTGCTGACAAAATGTGGGTGTTTTTCTCGCAAAAATAAATAAATAAACAAGTGTAAACCACAAATGACAATAAATTCATTTGGATCTCTAAGAGCAACTCCAATAGAGGGGTTGGTCTTGAATTTGGTCTCAATTTCAACCCATCTCTATCTGTAGCACCAAAATTTAGGGGTGCTACACTGACCCTAAAGCTTGTTTTGGAATTAGCCTCAAACCTCAACTCAACCCCAAGGCTAAAATGGCTCATATGGATCCCATATCACATTAAATAATGTGTGAAGAGGAAGTAGTAGTGTGCATGCGTCGTTTGCAATTGACACGTGCAAGATGACAACAATAACAGAAACAGATAGATGAGACGCGCGACGTGTTTAATGATTGGCGGAAATTGGGAGGGACCATTTAATTACTCAGCTCATTGGGAGGGGTTGCTTAATTAAATCAACAACTGGTCAATTGTCAATTTGTTCATTCCACATGCACCGCTGCATTTAGCAATTTTAGTAAAAAAAATTTGTTTTGCATAAACACAAGTTTAATAATTTTATATTATTTTAACTATAAATATTGCTTTTTACAATTTTAAAATTATACTCAATAATAATTTATTTAGTATTACTTTTAATCCAGATATTGTACTCAATAATAATTTATTTAGTATTACTTTTAATCCAGATATAAAACTTGATTTAATCTAGTAATTTTATAAGTATATTACAAATTTTGTTTGTTCAAACACTAAATAAAAGTAAAAAAAAGGCACCCCGAATGAAATTAGTGTTGGAGAGGGGGTAGAGGTGCCATTATAATGGACAAGGAGGTGTCAAAATGCGGATAGCACCCCTAAATGACCATTCTTCTACTAGAGTTGCTCTAATTACGTTTTACATCTGCTCTTTACAAAAAACTACTAAATCAAACATATTATTGTTGAAGGATAAATGTAGATAGATAAACTGTAGACGGAAACTTTATTTTTATTCATTGATAGATGACCTTAAATACAGACATTACAATCTGTTTTACATCTCCTCTTTACATAAAACTACTAAATGAAACATATTATTGTCTAAGGATAAACGTAGATAGATAAAATGATAGACTAAAACTTTATCTTTATTCATCGATAGATAACTTTTAATACAGACATTGCAATCTCTAACAATCAATATCCCTATAACTCAGGGATTGAGAGAATATCTACTTCGACACTAATTAGGACAAGACATACACTGAGATATCAAGAATATACTTTCCTTAAACACTCATCATTGTGTCGCGATCCAAATGTATGATGCATAACTTGTTGTTTCACTAAAAATCTTGCAAAGCAAACAAAAATCTCATGGCTAAAATAAAAGGTTTTGTCTAAGGGAAAAAGAGTATAACACATCAACCACAAAAGCGACTACATGTGATGTAGACTCCTCTAGATGTCTACGAAATGAACTCCCCCTGATTAGTAACTCAATTTTGGAGTTCAGATAACCTTTGCATTCCAATGCGCCTCACATACTTCACAAATGTAGATTTTAGAAGTGACTTGGTGAATAAGTCTGCAACATTATCCACCAAACCAATCCGACTCACATGGGTATTTAATAACCGTTGTTGCTGATTGTAGGAGTATTTCAGCGAAATATGTTTAGTATGACCACCTTTGATGTAACCCAATTGAGGTATAGTGCTTGCAACCGGAATAACCTTCGACGATTAGAAGGTTTCTCTCGACTCGTCGAGAGACATATTCTAGTCGATCCAACAGCTTCCATTCGACGGGTCGAAAGAAGCACTTGATGGGTCGAAAATCCCATAATCTGAAAGCTGCGTTTCAACCATTCATTTTTCGGAATTTTAAGTTTCTTTGTGGTTTCTTTGTAGGGAAAGAATAGGCCCAAGTTAGTGGATCCCTTTAAGTATCTGAAGTTATGTTTTACTTCATTCCATTGACTTTGCGTAGGAGCAGCAAACCGAGAAGGCAATGTCTAGATGTGTTCACCAATATATATATAACCAAGCTCCAATCGTACTAATATATAAAATCTCAAATTCAAAAGTTCCTCATCATCATCATTCAGATGAAATGAATCCTTTTGGATTTCAGACAACAAACACCATTGGTGTCCTAAGAGGGTGTGCTTTGTTCTTTGCTTGACTTGGACATAAGAAGACTGATGAATAAATATTCTACCAACTCGATGTTCCATCTCTACACTGAGACAAAATCGAGTCCTACCAAGGTCTATCATCTCAAACAACTAGTTCATGTAATGAACACGCATGTACATAATTTATCATTCATGCATCCCTTCCTAACCAAGTAGTCACTTAGAATAGTGAATGTCTCAATTTGATCACATGAGCACTCCATGGTTTAGAGTTGCCTGAATTGGGTATAACCATGTCAATCGGCACTGTCATGTATATCTCTGAATCAAGATCCTCATAGAGATATGTTGTAATTACATCTATAAGCTGCATACTCAATATTTTTAGACATTACGAAACTGATAAGGTAGTGGAAAGTAATGATGTCCATGTTTGGAAAATACATATTCTCATAATCAATACCAGGGCGTTGAGAAAACCTTGCGCCATAAGTTTTACTCATTGTGCTTCAGAACAAAAACTCATTCATATCCAATCGGCTTACCATTCGGTGGTCATAACACTACCTAACCAAAAACTTGCCTTTTTAAGAGAATTTAGTTAAGCCTGGATTACAACATTCCATAGCTGTCAATCTACTCTATGTTGACAATCTGTAACAGAGCTAGGTTCTACTTCATTGTCGTCAATTCCTAACGATGGAATAAGTAAATGCATCATCAACGAATATGGAAGAACCATCCATAATGCCGCGAGAATTTTTTTAACTTGGTGAGATTATCTTGTTTACTGACATCGTCATTGACTTTAATCCCCCTGTGTTTATCAATTTTGAATTTTAGGACATGATTATAGTAAACAACAATCTCATATCTTAATGATGGAAGGATCATTTTGTACCTTGATGACTTGCCTTTTCACTGGCAACTCATCAATGGATTTTGACCGACACTACACCCCTACTATGGGCAGAAGAAATGCTACATTGCCAAGGTGTTGCATTAGCTTGCCTAATTCCAGAAACTTTCAACCCTACAGGATTGTTTGTAGCAAGTATAACTGATCTCGTTACATTCACGATATTTATAAATGAGTCAAGCATCGAATCTGCCACTTTATGAAGATTGAGAGTACATTACACTTCAATCTCACACTAAGATGTGTCAAGATCATGATGAGACATAGTTGGGACATACCACATAAATTTCTAACGTTTAACCAGAATGAAACCATTTCTATCTCCCCCTAACGACGGGAAGCATGTCTCATCACAGTGAGAATCTACAAAACTAGCAGTAAAGAGATATCCTGTCAAAGGTTCTGAATAGAAGACAACCGTTGGAGATTCATGACAAACATAGATGCCTAAATGTTGTTGAGAACCCATTTTAATGCGCTGCGGAGGCGCAATTAGCATATACACCGTCCAACCAAAGATGCGTAGATGTGAAATGTCAGACTTATATCTAGTTACCAACTGGTACGCATTGAATGGTTGGCGGGCGACAGGTCTCAAGCGAATAAGCATTACTGCATATAATATTGCATATCTCTAAGTACAAACTGACAAATTTGTATGCATTATCATTGCTCTAGCCACAAGCTGTAACCGCTTGATTTGTGCCTTTGCTAAACTGTTATATTAATGAATATGAGGGATGAGATGTTCAATTTCAATCTCAATTGACATACGTCACGAAGAAAATATGGTCGAATTACCACTGGGATCAAAGGTTGCAGCATAACGTGATAGTCACGAGTCTTTAGACCAATGAACTTGTGCTGCACCTTGTCAACTACTCATATAATATTCACTGTATAAGTAGACGGATAATGAACAGTCTTGAACCAGATAAATACATAACCCCTCATTGTCGGCTTCACAGTGTAAGGTGCATCTGTCATCTTGTTGTACACTCCTCTTCTATCCCTCCTCAACCACAAGTGACAACTTAAATTCATAGATTCCAGATCTTTGAGCGCTTTAGGAGTATCTTTGGTCTTCAACTTAAAACCTAAAATTATTCCCACCACGCTATCGCACACATTATTTTCTATGTGCATAACATCAAGGTTGTTCCGGAGTTTCGACTTGGACCAGTAGGGTAGATCAAAGAAAATACTCTTGTGATGCCAATAACTGAGATCATGTGGAGGGTGTGGATTGAGTCTCTTAACTTCTTTGACGTTGGTCAACACATTGAAATAGAAGTTGTTCAACCTCTCTAAAATCTCTTCGCCAAACCACTATCGGGGTTTATGATTATTCTCTACCGTCCAGTCAAAATGAGCCTCATCCTGTCACCATGGGTGATCGTGAGGAAGCCATCTATGGTGACCCAGGTAACATACCTTCCCTGCGTGCCAACTAGAGTTGATGTCGCCCAAACAGACAAGACAACCATTTTATCCTCTGATTATGCAAGATGCCAACATCCCATATACAGAAAAATCGCTGATTGTCCAAATGACAGCTGCTCTCATCATGAACATCATGTTAGTGAACTTGTCATAAGTTGTAACTCCATGTTCCCACAACAGTTTGAGATCATCGATCAATGGTCTGAGGTAGACATCTAAACACTTTCCTGGAGATTTAGGACCTGGAATTAGCAGAGTAAGGAAATTAAATTTCTTGTTCATGCACATCCACAGAGGCAGGTTGTATGGCATGATAATAACTGACCAAGTGCTGACGGCAGCGCTGTTACTACCTCAAGGATTGAATCCATATACAGATAGGCCGAGTCTAACATTTTGAACCTCTGCTGCAAAGTCTTCGAATTCACTATCGAAATGTTTAAAAGCCTCCCTATCTGCTGCGTGTCAGAGCACATCGTCATCTACTCGCTGTTTTGCATACCATCTTATTGCCTCTGCTGTGTATAGAGACATATATAGACACTGTAATCTGAGAATCAACAGAAAATAGTGAAGTACCTTCACAGGAATTTTCTTCTTCGAACTCCTCCTATTCTGGTTTTGATATCTGCACTGGTTACATACGGGACAGTAGTCCAAATGTTCATACTCTTTGTAAAATAGTACATAATTATTTATGCAGGCGTCAATTTTCCTATACTTTAGGCCGAGGCTGCTCAAGATCTTTCTAACTTTATAATGACTTTCCGGAAGTTTGTGATGATCAGGTAGCAACTTACATATATACTCCCGTATTTTGTCAAATGTACGAAGTGGGTTTGCTTAAAGTGAGCTTGGCCTCTGATCCTGTACTCTTACTCAATGAAAAAGTATTAAGTGAGCTTGGCCTTTAATCCTGTACTTTTACTCAATTTCATGTGATCATTCAATACTATTCATCATTTCTCTATGTATGTACACTGCCCTTTACAGTACTGTGGAAATAAATAGTGTATATGAAACCAAAAATAGAGAGGAGCTGTGGCTTCTTTTGGAGCCTTAACTTATATGCAAATTACAAAAATCAGAGGCTCTTAAAGGAAAAGATATGTGCAGCTTAAAGTTTACAAAGTGAAGCAAAGATCTTATGCATATTGCAACACAAATTTTGGGTTATGAACAGGACCAAACAGCAAAGCAGAGCATGCACTAGTACCAAACATCTCATACAAATTGCATTATATCTAGACACAAATCAACAAGATATATGCAGCCAACAAGTACCATATTTTTAAAACAGTAATTCATATTATTCCTTGATATATGACATATATGCAACCAATAACAATAAACATTAGAGATAGAGAAACTTGGGATTTAAAGAATGTACCATACAGTGGAGGGGTGTGCTACTTTTTTTTCAACGAGACATCAACACTTTATGCACGGCACTCCAAAAGTTTGATTGGTCATGAATTTGCTTCCTTTCTTTTTTGAATATAGCTTTCTTCACATTATGAATCATACTCTCCCACCATTCATACACTACATGAAGTGATGACATATCGGTGTCTGCAAGTCTTAACATACTATATATGGGTTCAGTGAAAGATAAAACATAACCAAACTCATCCCAAAAGACCTCATCCAATAGCTTATGCTTCATGACAGTAGCCTTCCTCACATCATCTTCTTTATAATCGTCCCAATTAGGATTGATTGCCATTTTTTGCAAGCCAATTTTTATTTTCTTGAATCTCTTAAACATGACAAGTGTGGAGGCAAACCTAGTTGCATCAATTGTAAGAAGCTTAAGGTCACAGTGCTCTGAAAACATCACTAACCTCATTCCATGGTTCATAATGAAGTTCTTGATAAACTAAACATCATCTGAAATAGGCCATATACAGCTGAAGCTTCATACACATCTTCATTGTTTCTAGTTTGTAGCAAAGGTGCACAAATATTCTTCATAACAAGGTTTTAATATGGACCACACATGACGTCCATAATATATTCGGATACCTGGCCGAAATAAGTGCACCAACCTTCACACAATTAGCAGTATTATCGGTAATCACTTGAACCATATTCTCATGGCCAACCTCCTTTATGCATTCTATAAGTATCTCAGCTATCATCTCACCACTTTTTATTTCACCTTGACAATTTATTGCTCTCAACATCATCAGACCACTTTCATTTACAGCAAGTATGTTGAAGATAGGTCTCCTATGCGGATCTGACCAACCATCACTACATAAGCTCGCCCATTTTTGCTTCCAAATGTTCTTGAGTGGCTGCAAATGAAGTTCAATGTTCTTCCTCTCCCTTTGAAGAAATGTAATCCATAATTCATTATAACCGGGTGGAACATATCTTGGAATGTTAGAAGCACGCATATATGAATTGCAGTAGTGAGGGTTTCTTATAAGGTTGAAAGATAAACCACCAGTGTAAAACATTCTAGCTATCTCCCCATGACATTGCTCCCTGGCATTATTCTGAAATGTTTTTTCCAAAGTTGTACCCATTCCTCTTCTCTTCTTTGGATCCACTTCACTTGAAGCTGTACCCATTCATTTTTTGTTCCAATATCAAGTGAAGTGGATCTACTTCACTTGATATTGGAATACTATAACTCATACTATAATCAAATGATAAACTCCCTGCATTCCTAGAAGATGAAGACAATGGAACTGATCTAGGGACTGCATTCTTGGCTCTCTCTTTGCAATCATTCACTAACTTGCTCATAGTAGTACGTTGTTAAGAACTCACTTTCAAGCAACCTTTAATTCATTTTCCACCATCCTTCAACAAATGTGTTACAACTCTACTATGAGATCCAACATAAGTGCCATTGCAAAACTTACACTGAAACCTCCAAGATCCTCCCCCAGCTATCTTTTTAATCTTATTAGTAAAAATCCACAAAGGAGCTTTGTCATCCACTTCGGCAGATTCAGTATTAGGTGCATTAGATGATGCAACAATGACACTCCCTGTAGAACTACTTGGAGGCACTGGTGGCTGACTCATATTTCTAAAACAGAATAATTCATACTGTCAAATGTCTATTAATGTTGTGGCAGGTTAATAAACATTGTACATACTACATACATACTAGAATAATGACCAAAACACCTCAACTGAGCTACGTTTCATTTCAATTTAACTTACTATTCCTAATATCAAACACTATTTCTATTATCAAGCTAAAGGCTACTTTCTAATTATCAAAACACACACACAATACACACAAACAGACACAACACAATAACAAACAAAGTTAGTGATAGTTTTACCCATTCAAAATGTTAACCCAACAACAAACAAAGTCACTGATTGCCTTCTTCAAATAACTCACACTATTTCCAAAGACTACTTCTAATTACATATCTTATAACCAGAATAGAATCAGCTCATATCCAATTACATAAAATCAATTAATCATATCCTATAACCAGAACCAAATTCAATTGTATTTAATCATCAATTCATCATAATCCAAACAAATAGTCAAACATAGAGAGAGAGAGAGAGAGAGAGAGAGAGAGAGAGAGATTACTGAGTGAGTACTAACGTCTTTGGAAGAGCCCGAGGTCGAGGTCCCCTCAGCCCTCAAGTCCTCGACATCTTTGGAACTTGACGGCTTTGAAATATATCAGCGACGTCGATGAGACTCGGCGGCGTAAATACCCATGTGCTTCCTTCTCAGTTACCTATGTTGCGCTTCCACTTTGGAATCTTGCGATTCCACTACGCTTCCAAATCCACATTTTCTAGAAGCGTGCTTTCGAGTGCTTCCGTCACGCTTCCGCTGCATTACCGCTTCGAAAGCGCGAATCACTGCTCTTCTCAAGCTTCCATGCAACGTAGCATTTTGGTGATAGAAGGAAGGACATACTTTTGACGGAACAAAAGGAAACTAGGAAAAAAAATTGACGGGTCAAAAAATGCTAAAATCAATCCAATAAGTGATATTCGACGGGTCGAGAGAAAATCTCGACGGATCAAAAATTTCCTGGATAAAATCATCCCCTCTTTTGTCTCGTTTTTATGGTCTTTTGGTGTTATATTGCCATTGAATATTATATATTTCGAACCATTAATGCATTATGAAGTAAAATAACCATTCTTAACACTTTCATATACCAAAAGAAAGGAATTTTATTAAGGATAATACTTGGGTTCAAACTATGTTTGGATACCATTGTCCAAACAACTTCCATTTATACAATTTTTGGATTGTTATTTTATAATCGACACTACGTAGCATACAATTTACCTCGTAAGGATCATGTGCGCAAAAATTTGAATAAATCAGAAAATGTTTGCTCATTAAATTTTGCAAAATAAATAGACAGTTGTTAATGTAATGTTAAAATACAAAATAGCCGTCCATTTATTTAATGAAATTAGATACCCAAACAATTTCTATTTTAATTCATTTTTTGATGAGTTGATCTTTAACCCATACTCTATAAGATATGTGGTCTCGATTATCAAATACCAAACCGAAAATTGTATAAATGAGATTTGTTTGGATAATTGTGTCCAAACATTATTTGGACCCAAGTTATTTCCTTTTATTAATATGGCAACACAAAAACTTACATAAAAAGTTGTCTTATTCTAAGAACATAGACTAAAAGGTTTCAAACTATGACTCAAAACCAAGCCAAAAACAAAATTAAACTTGATTACACACTACAACATTTTTGCCCATTACCGGCGAGATCACCGGAGACAAGGCCGGCGACCGGAAAAGTCGCCGGTAATGTTCAACATTACCGGCGACTTAGCCCGTCGCCGGCAATGTCGCCGGAATCTCGCCGGTAATGTTGCAAAACATTACCGGCGACTCCAACCGTCGCCGGCAATGTCTAGGGAGGCATTACCGGCGATTTTCCGGCGGGAATTTCGCCGGAAATGTCTCCTAGACATTGCCGGCGACGGTTGGAGTCGCCGGTAATGTTTTGCAACATTACCGGCGAGATTCCGGCGTAAAGTCGCCGGTAATGTCTTCATTTCCGGCGACTTACTCCGTCGCCGGCAATGTGTCTTATATTAGATGCCGGATCGGGCAGCTCGATCATTCAATCATTTTGAGCGAAAAAAATCCAGAGAAATCGAAAGAAGGAAAACGTACGCTCTGAAATCGATCATTATTCGGTATATTGTCAAAATTAAGGCGGGCGTCGAAAACTCGATCAGTCGGGAAGCTATTTATATAGGTACGTAGGTGTATATATACGTATATGTGGTATATATATATGTGTGTGTGTGTGTGTTGATCAAATCCAATTCGTGAGATATATATATATATATATATATATATATGAAATGTTGTTGATGTACGGTCACCGAAACGAGAAAACAGCTTGTAGTTAATCTTGTGTCTGAATCAATGACTGGTATTATCGTATTGTTATCGGAGCCAGGCTTAACAGAGATTAGATCGATATATCATTGAGTACTATCATCGAGTACTGAATACGTACTATCATCGAGTACTGAATCGAATTCAGAGATTAGATCGATATATATACATATGCATGCATGTGTTGATTTAATTAGAGTTGAATTGAGAGATCACGTCGATTATTAGTAGTGAATGTGTGTATATATATATATAATTAATACGTAAAATTGTTAGAATTTTCAGGATGGACAAGAGTTGGATGAGCCTCGAAAGATGGGATGTCAGATATCACGAGGGAATTAGGAGTTTTGTGGATTTTGTGAAGGCTAATTGTGGAGACACTACACTTCATTATTGCCCGTGTAAAGAATGTAAGTGTTTCAGCGATCGATTTCGATTTCCCATTGATAAAGTGCAGAGGCACCTGAGTAAATACGGGTTTTGGGATAAGTACACTTGTTGGATTTATCACGGTGAAACATCGGTAGCGGGTCCGCATGATCATGGACAATTTGGTGAGAGGGCCAGTCCACGCTATGATTATGGACATTTTGCTGAGAGGGGCAGTTCATCCTATGATCCAACATCGATGTTAATCAATGATATGTTTCCTCATGAGAGCGGTGTATTTGCTGATGAAGCACCAAATGTCCCTCCCGTCGTTGAGGGTTTCCCCCATATCGAGCCAGTCGAACCATTACCTGGAGGTCATGCCAACACAAGCGGTATGGACAAGTACAACAACCTGATTGCATTGCAACAGACTCCGTTGTACGACGGTTGTAGTAAGACTGTTCTTGAAAGTGTGATGGGAGTGATGCAGCTAAAAATGGAGAACAAAATGTCTGTCAAAGCTGTTGATTCTTGGTTGAAGTGGACTGCTTCGCTACTGCCACCCGGTCATCGTCTTCCTACCACTCATCATAAGGTGCGACATATCCTGAAAGATCTTGGGCTTTCCTACATCAAAATCCATGCATGCAGATATGATTGTATTCTCTTCTGGGGAAAAGATCTCGAAGACCTTGAAGCCTGCCCGGTATGTTTTACAGAAAGGTATAAGTTGACTCCTGCAGGCAACAAGAAAGCTGTGAAGATACTTCGATATTTCCCGCTTATTGATAGGCTGGAGCGGTTGTTCATGTGTGCTTTCACGGCCGAGGCAATGAGATGGTGGGCTGAGAGGAACTTGCCTGACGATGACACCCTTATACACCCTTCCGACGGAGAGGCTTGGAAGCACATGGTCAGGGAGTTTGATCATTTTGCAGCAGAGGTCCGAAATGTTTGGCTAGGGCTCTCATCTGACGGATTCAACCCTTTTGGCAACATGAGTCTTCAATACAGTATATGGCCAGTTATTTTGGTACCGTACAACCTTCCACCATGGATGTGCATGAAGAAGGAATACAATATGCTCACTCTGTTAATTCCGGGCCCGGGTTATCCAGGAAAGTGTCTCGATGTGTATTTGAGGCCTTTGATTGAGGAGCTTAAGTACCTGAGTGAGTGTGGCCACCCCACTTACGATAGGTTCAAAAAGGAGATGTTCCAGATGCATGCCATGCTTGTTGGCACCATCAGTGATTTTCCTGCCCGCGGTATGTTGTCGGGCAACGTTACCAGGGGTTACAGGGCTTGTTCAGAGTGCATGACGGTTGATTGTTGCAGTCCTCATTGCAGTAAAATTGTCTCGATGCGTCACCGTTGTTGGCTTCCATATGATCACCCATTTAGGCAGGATCCAGACGCGTTTGATGGGACTGTTGAAACTGGTGTGGCACCCAGGCGATGGACAGGGGACGAAATTTTGGAAGTGTTGAATGAATACGATTTTGGCCAGCTGAGCAATCATCCTGACATAGTGGCGTCAATTCCAGAAAAGCCCGAAAGGTATAAGTTTTGGACACACAAGAGCATATTCTGGGAACTCTCCTACTGGCCCAGGTTGCCTATCAGACATTACCTAGATGTCATGCACATAGAGAAGAATGTGTGTGAAAGTGTGGTGGGCACAGTTCTTAACTTGGAGGGGAAAACAAAAGACATCCCTAAGGCACGCATTGATCTTAAAGCAATGGGTGTGCGGAAACATTTGTGGTTAAGAGATGGTAAGAGAAAAATGCCGCAAGCTCCGTACACCGTAAAGCCGAAGCATAAGCATGAAATTTTTCGGTGGCTGAGTAATGTCAGGTATATATTCGATCTTATGGCTATGTATGAATTTGTCCTTAAATTTTTAGCGGAGTATATATGGTTATATGCGAGAAATATAATTGGTCCATATATATGGCTTCATCTATATATATATGCAGGTATCCTTATGGCTATGCAGGAAATATAAGCAGGTGTGTTAACTTCCGGGACAATAAGATGTACGGATTAAAGAGTCATGACTGCCATGTACTGCTTCAACGCCTTTTCCCTATTTTCATTCGAGGGTACATGCCCAAAGAGGTGGTGGAGCCGTTGGTGGCCTTGTCAAGATTCTTTCAGAAGTTATGCACCAGGGAAGTTAAAAAAGCAGACCTGAGGGAGATGCAAGATGACATCATTTTTATCATGTGCAAGCTTGAGAGGATATTTCCCCCAAATTTTTTCGACATAATGCCGCACCTGATGATCCATCTTCCCGAACAATTGTTGCTTACCGGTCCCGTACACTACACTTGGATGTATCCCATGGAAAGGTACAAATGATTCATAAATTTGGTTTGCCTATGGTTTTTATATGTAATGACTTCTGGTTAAGTAAGTTAACATGTACTTGTTAACTTGTAGACAATTGGGAGCCTACAAGGACTATGTGAAGAATAAATATGCACCTGAAGGGTGTATCGCTGAAGCATATCTTGTGCACGAGTGTGTAACGTACACCAAAGTGTACCTCGAAAATGTAGAGGACCCCCAACAACATATGCCGATAGATGAACCCCAGTTCAACCTTTCTATCATCTCCAGTGACGTGGTAGTACAGGGAAGCTTGCCAAAGTCGTACAAGTTGGATGGAAATGAGGTAGCCATTGCCCACTGGTCGGTACTGATTAACTGTCAAGAAGTACAATATTGGAAAAACTATCATCTTCACTGCCCTGCTATTGCCGGAAATGTTGATTACCACAACAAGACGTTTGCAAACTACTTTGGTCAATGGGTAAGTATATGTGTATATGTCTATTTTTATATATATATCCTTACATAGCATGTATGTATGTACGTGCTTTTGTGGTTTCAAGATGACATAATTTCTTCTGTACGTATTAATATATGGACGTTTTCAGATGAACCATGTAGCAGATGATGGTTGCCCAGAGTGGTCAAACGAATTGAGGGTCCTGGCGATGAAACCGATTGCTTCAAAAGTGTACTCGATGTGTCAGGTCAATGGCGTGAAATTTATATGTGAAAATCGAGACGACCGACTGAAAACACAGAATTGTGGGGTGATGGTCCATGGTGGGCAGGATGGCGTTGACTATTACGGTGTCCTTCATTCAGTTGTTGAACTAATTTATGGGAACCGCATGAAAGTGCACTTGTTCAAGTGTAGATGGTTTGATACTAGCCCGGAGAACACAAGGACCGATCAGTACGGAACATTTTCGGTGAATACTGCTACTACCTGGTATGAAGATGACCCTTTCGTTCTTGCCTCATCAGTAAAACAAGTGTTTTACCTGCACGATCTTCTTAACAAAGTCCCGTGGAAGGTGGTTAACCATGTTGCTCATAGAAACATATACAGTGCTGCCACACTTGGTGATACCGCAGATGATGAGGAAGTTACTGCATACCAAGAGCCGAACGCTTTTGACATTCCGGAATCATCTACGATTCGCCTTAATAATGTGAGATCTGGGAGTGTGGTTCGAATTACTGGAGCAGAACTTCTCGATGTTAATCCATATGAAGTTGACGCTGATTCAGATGACGAGGAGCGGCACATATTGCCAGAGGTTACCTATGAAACCGAGTCAGACTCAAGTGATGAAGATGATTACGATTATCATCCTTAGTACGTTGGAAATTGTAGTCGGAAAATGTGCATAGCTGGAAATGGTACGTACGTATACGGAAAATGTAGTCGTTAATCGTACGTATACGAAAATTGATAATCGAAAATGTAGTCGGAAAATGTAGTCGTTAATCGTACGTATACGGAAATTGATAATCGAAATTGTAGTCGGAAAATGTAGCCGGATATCGTAGACGGAAAATGTAGTCGTTAATCGTACGTATACGGAAATCGTAGTCGTTAATCGTACGTATACGGAAATCGTAGTCGTTAATCGTAGTCGTTAATCGTACGTATACGGAAAATGTAGTCGTTAATCGGACGTATACGGAAAATGTAGTCGTTAATCGGACGTATACGGAAAATGTAGTCGACGTTAATCGTACGTATACGGAAATCATTAATCGAAAATGTAGACGGAAAATGTAGTCATTAATCGTACGGATACGGAAATTGATAATCGAAAATGTAGTCGGAAAATGTAGCCGGAAATCGTAGACGGAAAATGTTGTCGGATATTCTTCGGGAAATAATGACATTACCAACGAGTTGAAGTCGTTGGTAATGACATTACCAACGAGTTATAAGCAACTCGTTGGTAATGACATTACCAACGACGAGTTAACTCGTGGGTAATGTCATTATCAACGAGTTGCTTATAACTCGTTGGTAATGTCATTACCAACGAGTTAACTCGTTGGTAATGTCATTACCAACGAGTTGAAGTCGTTGGTAATGACATTACCAACGAGTTATAAGCAACTCGCCGGTAATGTCTTCTGGTTTGTGATTTTATCCAGCCCGAGCCTTTCATTTCTCCTCCTCTCCCTCTCCTCCTCCTCTCCCTCTCCTCTCCCTCTCCTCCTCCCAAATCGGTCCGGTGAGTGTCCTCCTCCTCCTCTCCCACTCCTCCTCCTTATCCTCTACTCCTCCTCTCCCTCTCCTCCTCTCCACCGATCCCCTCTCCTCTCCTCCTCCGAAAATCTCCTCCTCCCCTCCTCCCCTCCTCTCCTCCCCTCACCATTGTAGGTGGAAGAAAATGGCAGGTCCGATCCTCTCTCTCTCCCTCTCTCTCTCTCTCTCAATTTTTAATTATTTTTTTGCATGTGCATGTGTATGTGTATGTGTATGTGTATGTGTATGTGTATGTGTATGTGTATGTGTATGTGTAAATTAATTAGGGTGCTAAGTTGGAAATTAGGGTGATAAGTTCTAAATTAGCATGTATGTATATATGTGATGTATATATATATTTAGGTATGTGAATATGAAGTGATGTATATATATATGTGAAAATTATGTATAAATGTGGTTTTGATGAATATGTGATGTATATATATACGGAAATTAAACCTAATTAAGATGCATGATATATATATGTGTGAAAAATGTGGAAAATTAATTAGGGTTTGTGATTTGGATGAATATGTGATGGATAAATTTAATTAAGATGCATGATGTATATATATATACACATCGAATATGTATAGTCGTTAATTTAGGTGATATAGTTGTTAATTAATCGTATAAATGAAGGTGGAAATCGGGATCGGGGTCGTTTGGAACCGGAACGGTTTGGAACCGGAACGGTTTGGAACCGGAACTTATTGTAACTGGAACCGTTATGTTACAAACGGTTCCGGTTACAAACAGTTCCGGTTTCAAACGGTTCCGGTTCCACACCGTTCCGGTTCCGATTTGTTATAGAACCGGAACGGTGTGGAACCAGAACTGTTTGTAACCGGAACCGTTATGTTACAAACGGTTCCGGTTACAAACAGTTCCGGTTTCAAACGGTTCCGGTTCCACACCGTTCCGGTTCCGATTTGTTATAGAACCGGAACGGTGTGGAACCGGAACTGTTTGTAACCGGAACCGTTATGTTACAAACGGTTCCGGTTACAAACAGTTCCGGTTTCAAACGGTTCCGGTTCCACACCGTTCCGGTTCCGATTTGTTATAGAACCGGAACGGTGTGGAACCGGAACTGTTTGTAACCGGAACCGTTATGTTACAAACGGTTCCGGTTACAAACAGTTCCGGTTTCAAACGGTTCCGGTTCCACACCGTTCCGGTTCCGATTTGTTATAGAACCGGAACGGTGTGGAACCGGAACTGTTTGTAACCGGAACCGTTATGTTACAAACGGTTCCGGTTACAAACAGTTCCGGTTTCAAACGGTTCCGGTTCCACACCGTTCCGGTTCCGATTTGTTATAGAACCGGAACGGTTTGGAACCGGAACTGTTTGTAACCGGAACCGTTATGTTACAAACGGTTCCGGTTACAAACAGTTTCGGTTTCAAACGGTTCCGGTTCCACACCGTTCCGGTTCCGATTTGTTATTGAACCGAATCCATGACTATTACGATGTCCAGGAGGTTTTGCGGCTAATTGGCTTCGGAGAGGTTCCCGAAATAGTGGAGGGAACAGTAGTCAAGCTTCCTCCTCGGCCGCAGTTAGCAACACGCCCAGTGGGCCAATGATGACTGCTCGCACGAGAGCCTTGCTAGAGGCGCGAGCTGAGGAGGAAGCTGCACGATCAAGAGCCGTGGAACCGGAATTCGAGGCTCGAGCCTCAGTCTCTAGACGCTCAATCAGCAGACGTCCCTCCGGTGGCAGAGCCTCAGACGAGCGACAGTCAACGGGGGCATCAGAAACTCCCTCAATCCGAATGCCCCATATTCGGATGGTGCCTACTCCCGTTTCACGGGAATCATCTGAGGCACATGGTGGTGCTGGCGCCTCATCGTCCAGGCCTCGTCTATCTCCGCCGTCCGGTCTCTTCCTACCCGACGAGATTCCTGTCATCCCTGAATTCGATGATAGGGGGATGCCTGTTTATATTGAAGGACGGCCGGATTTCCTGACCGTGGAGGAAGCGTATAACTTCCTCCCGTTCGACCCCGTGTATCTTTGGAGTGTGAGGTGCACCAACCAACAAACGGACGATGCAGGTAAATTTTATTTAACATCAGATTGATTACTTAATTATTACTTAAGACTTGCGATTGGTTCAATTAATGATATCAATTTGTTGACATTGTTTTATTAGGCAATTTCGTTAATGGGACTGGAAAACGGAAAGGGGCTAGAGGCACCTGCACCGGGAAGAGACTTGAGCAGGCCACCGGCGGAAGGAAAACGCCCATAAGGGCCAATGAGGATGGCGAGGTGATCGAGGCATTCGACACCACGCGCAAATATGTCAGCATGGCCGGTGCGATCGTGCGGGACAAGGTCCCAATGCTTTGGCCAGATTGGGAATCTGTGCCTATCTACGTGAAGATGCAAGTGCATAATGCACTCAGTGTGAGTAAAATCGTATTTTCATTACGTAAATTTTACATTTATTAATTAAGTCCACTTAAATATATAATTTTACCTTTTATATATTCATATTGCAGGTGTGGTTTGACGTGGATGAAGTTCTTATTCACACGTGGGTAGAGCGTCAACTACATAATCGGTGATGTGCTTCCACTTATTTGAATATATATCGAGTTAGATTTTTGTTTATCAACTGTTTTAATATCTCTAACTTTTTTTCCTTGTTTTAATATAGGTATAAAGAGTGGAAGAACGAGCTTTCTTCCCATTACACTGTATACAAGGAGCTAGGCCGAGGTTCTACTCCTAGCGAATTCCGGTTTAGGGAGTACGAGTGGCTGTGGCTGATAGCCCACTTCGAGCACCCCAAAGCTCAGGTATGCATCCTCAATATATCTTACAAGCCTAATGTATCGTATCAGATTGAAATAGTTAGTTACTAATTTTTTTCCATATGTTTATCAAACAAGGCGATTTCGAAGACGAACCGGGCGAATAGATTGAAAAACACCAGGGCCCATCATGCAGGTTCACTCAACTACATGGGTTGGTCGACTAAGGCGCAGCAACAACAAGAAGTGAACCCCTTGGTGTATATTCATCAGAAGTTCTATCCGCAATGCCCTGATGAAGCGGTAAGTCTTTCGCCTCTCCATGTGTTAATAAAACTATTTTTCGATATTAATAGATGTTGTTAGTTAATACGTTGTTCATTTTCGCTTTTCAATTAGGCGAGAGTGGAGGAGGCGACGACAGAAGTGACCATGAGTATAGCTCGGACTAACCATCCTGACTGCTCCGAGGAAGAAGTCACCCAGTATGCCTCTCAGATCGATCCGCTTGATCCCCCGATAGCGGCTCAGATCATGGCAAAAGCGTGCGGGACTGGAAAGAATACCTACTACTGTAGGGGAATGGGCTCGGCGGGCGAAGGAGTATTGAAAACCACTTCACAATACTCTACCGGGTCAAGAAGTTCAACTTCTAGTCGTAACCTCGCAGCGGAGCTTCATAGGACGCAGAGGGAGTTGGAGGAGCAAAAGAGGCAGATGGCCGAGTACCAAATGCAGCAGACACAGGTGCAGGCTCAGATGTACACATGGATGCGGACGATGTACGAGGCTCAGACTACCGGACAACCGTTCCCCACACCTCCCCCGGCCCCGGTCCCTCCGTTCCCTAGCTATCCACCACCACCACCGCACCAGTCAACGCCAGAGCAAGACCAAGGTAGCCACCGGAATTCAAATGAGTACTTTGATTACTTCGACCCTGACCCGCAAGTTCCTCGACCCTGACCTGTAGTTGTAGTTAATTTTCGTATCGTCGTTGCTATTTGTACTGTACGTTGGACATTTATGTGTACTGTTAAACTTGTATGATTGTACGGTTTATGTCTTTCAATGCAGGTTCTGGAATTGGGCCCAATCCAGAACCGCGTTTTTTTTTCAAAATTTTTTCTGACATTGCCGGCGACATGGACCTCAGTCGCCGGCAATGTCACAAATTCCGGCCACGGCGGCGGAACCATTGCCGGCGACGCCGTTTCCCGTCGCCGGCAATGTTAACACCGGCGGGAGATTTCCGGCGACGTCATTGCCGGCGACTCGTCGCCGGGAATGACATTTCCGGCGAAAAAAAAAGACAAGGCCGGCGACCTCCCGTCGCCGGTAATGTCTCCTTTTCTTGTAGTGACATAACAAAGATATGAGCCTAATACATAGACTAATCAAAATTCGTAGTCTCCAGACTGGCTTTGGTGTCATCTGCTACAATAAGATTGGCTTCACTGCAATCTTCCATCTCATAGTCTTCAATATAGTTGGTCTCATTCGCCAAATACTACTTGCACTTCTTGTAGGCATTTATAACATCCTTGGGTGTACGGCATTATTTGTGCATATGCTTGGTAAAACCACACTTATAGCAAAGTGACAAGGTAGAATGAGCAGACCGAGAAAAACTTGCATCATTCCTGGGACCAGAGTTGTGCTTATTTTGGCTATTGTCTTGGCGAGTCCAAGTCAAGTTCCGACTTTGTCCACCATTACCACGACCTCTGCCACGTCCTCCTCTACTACTATGATTGCTGTAAGGCTCAAAATGATCTTTCTCCTTGTCTTTACGTGCCTTCCCACCAATATTATTTGCCTCATGAACTTTCTTAGTATTAGCTGGCCTAACATTTTTGTTGAGAAGTATCTCATGATACTTCTCTTTCTAGGCCAAAATATTCATGAGATCACTGAATGACCTTATTCTTTCTTGCCCATAATCTGTTCTGTATTGTCACTGAATGACCTTATTCTTCCTTTCACAATTAGTCACAAATATCGACTTCCTTTTCTTTTCAATGTGAACCATAAATTAACCGTGATTCCCTCAGGTTCACTAATAACAACTTTTTATCAACATGTATTAATCCATAGGAAGTAGGGCATAAAAAATAAATTACGGTATAATAAACCTAAATCTAGATCTAGATCTAGAATGTTGCAATAACTAAGTTTCATAACATAATTTCTAAATCGAAGAAGGCGAAAAATTTACCTCCAGGGTGTTATGCTCGGTATAAAAAACTTGAAGCAAGAAGGATTCTAGCAAGTTGTAGTCGGGGGTGGTGATGTCGGATTCCGGCGGTGGTATCCGGCAGTGATGGTGATTTTGACGGTGATGGTGAAGGTTTAGGTTTAGGTGTTTAGGGATTTGGGGTGATAGCTATCAGCTCAAGAGCTACTGATAACGTGTTGAAGGATAAACTTAGATAGATAAATTATAAGCTGAAACTGTATATTTATTCATTGATATATGACCTTAAATACAGACATTACAATTTGTTACAATCAATATTCCTATAAATCAGGGATTGAAAGAATATCTATTTTTATACTAATTAGGACAAAACACATACTGAG
Organism: Geum urbanum; assembly: GCA_946800695.1. Taxonomy (NCBI): domain Eukaryota; kingdom Viridiplantae; phylum Streptophyta; class Magnoliopsida; order Rosales; family Rosaceae; genus Geum; species Geum urbanum. Next base: position 10,206,232 of record OX327006.1, read on the forward strand.
ATACCATAAATATATTTTCTTAAAACATTTATAAAGTAAAAAATAATAGTCCGAGTGTTCCATTGTTTGTTGGCTAGTTTACTTAATTAACAACATGAAAAACAGTGGTTTTACATGTGTCGGTGATAGAATAAAGAATATGGTGTGTATTATCTAAATCTAAATATAATATATATGAAAAAATATACATGAAAAGATCGTAGATTCCTTTTTTTTTTCTTTCAATTAGAATGAATATGAATCAAACATTCTGGTTGGAAAACTAGATTTGTCATAAATTAGTTACGTTACTAAAGTCATTTTTTTTTCTTTCAAAAATGGGATTGTGGCTTACACTACCGGAATAAGAACCATTACCGGCGAGATTACCGGAGACAAGGCCGGCGACCGGAAAAGTCGCCGGTAATGTTCATCATTACCGGCGACTTACTCCGTCGCCGGTAATGTCGCCGGAAAATCGCCGGTAATGTTTCAAAACATTACCGGCGACTCCAACCGTCGCCGGCAATGTCAAGCCGAACATTTCCGGCGATTTTCCGGCGATTTTCCGGCGAAAATTTCGCCGGCAATGTTGGGCTTGACATTGCCGGCGACGGTTGGAGTCGCCGGTAATGTTTTGAAATATTTCCGGCGATTTTCCGGCGTGAAGTCGCCGGTAATGTCTCCATTTCCGACGATTTAATGAATCGCCGGCAATGCCTCTTATATTAGATGCAAATCGAAGGAGCTCATTCATTTTGATCGAAAAAAATTCGGTGAAATCGAAAGAATGAAAACACTCTGAAATCGATCCTTCGGTACGTATTGTCAAAATTAAGGCGCGCGTCGAAAACTCGATCACTCGGGAAACTATATATATAGGTATGTATATATACATATATGTGTATGTATAGATATATATGTGTGTTGATCAAATCCAATTCGTGAGATATGAAATGTTGTTGATGTCACCGAAACGAGAAAACTGCTTGTAGTTAATCTTATCTTGTGTCTGAATGAACGACTGGTATTATCGTAGTGCTATCGGAGCCAGGCTTAAGAGAGCCTCCTACCTAGTCAAATACATTTTGAACTGAAAAAAGAAGAATACCATCATCGAGTACTGAATCGAATTCAGAGATTAGATCGATATATATATATATGCATGCATGTGTTGATTTAATTAGAGTTGAATTGAGATATCGCGTCGATTATTAGTAGTGAATGTGTGTATATATAATACGTAAAATTGTTAGAATTTTCAGGATGGACAAGAGTTGGATGAGCCTCGAAAGATGGGATGTGAGATATCACCAGGGAATTAGGAGTTTTGTGAATTTTGTGAAGGCTAATTGTGGAGACACTACACTTCATTATTGCCCGTGTAAAGAATGTAAGTGTTTCAGCGATCGATTTCGTTTTCCCATTGATAAAGTCCAGAAGCACCTGAGTAAATACGGGTTTTGGGATAAGTACACTTGTTGGATTTATCACGGTGAAACATCGTTAGCGGGTCCGCATGATCATGGACAATTTGGTGAGAGGGCCAGTCCACGCTATGATCATGGAGATTTTGCTGAGATGGGCAGTTCATCCTATGATCCAACATCGATGTTAATCAATGATATGTTTCCTCATGAGAGCGGTGTATTTGCTGATGAAGCACCAAATGTCCCTCCCGTCGTTGAGGGTTTCCCCCATATTGAGCTAGTCTAGCCATTACCTGGAGCTCATGTCAACACAAGCGGTATGGACAAGTACAACAACCTGATTGTATTGCAATAGACTCCGTTGTACGACAGTTGTAGTAAGACTGTTCTTGAAAGTGTGATGGGAGTGATGCAGCTCAAAATGGAGAACAAAATGTCTGTCAAAGCTGTTGATTCTTGGTTGAAGTGGACTGCTTCGCTACTGCCACCCGGTCATCGTCTTCCTACCACTCATTATAAGGTGCGACATATCCTCAAATATCTTGGGTTTTCCTACATCAAAATCCATGCATGCAGATATGATTGTATTCTCTTTTGGGGAAAAGATCTCGAAGACCTTGAAGCCTGCCTGATATGTTTTACAGAAAGGTATAAGTTGACTCCTGCAGGCAACAAGAAAGCTGTGAAGATACTTCGATATTTCCCGCTTATTGATAGGCTGGAGCGGTTGTTCATGTGTGTTTTCACGGCCGAAGCAATGAGATGGTGGGCTGATAGGAATTTGCCTGACGATGACACCCTTATACACCTTTCCGACGGAGAGGCTTGGAAGCACATGGTCAGGGAGTTTGATCATTTTGCAGCAGAGGTCCGAAATGTTTGGCTAGGGCTCTCATCTGACGGATTCAACCATTTTGGCAACATGAGTCTTCAATACAGTATATGGCCAGTTATTTTGGTACCGTACAACCTTCCACCATGGATGTGCATGACTAAGGAATACAATATGCTCACTCTGTTAATTCCGGGCCCGGGTTATCCAGGCAAGTGTCTCGATGTGTATTTGATGCCTTTGATTGAGGAGATTAAGTACCTGAGTGAGTGTGGCCACCCCACTTACGATAGGTTCAAAAATGAGATGTTCCAGATGCATGCCATGCTTGTTGGCACCATCAGTGATTTTCCTGCCCGCGGTATGTTATCGGGCAACGTTACTAGGGGTTACAGGGCTTGTTCAGAGTGCATGACGGTTGATTGTTGCAGTCCTCATTGCAGTAAAATTGTTCAGATGCGTCACCGTTGTTGGCTTCCATATGATCACCCATTTAGGCAGGATCCAGACGCGTTTGATGGGACTGTGGAAACAGGTGTGGCACCCAGGCGATGGACATGGGAAGAAATTTTGGAAGTGTTGAATGAATATGATTTTGGCCAACTGAGCAATCATCCTGACATAGTCGCGTCAATTCCAGACAAGCCCGAAAGGTATAAGTTTTGGACACACAAGAGCATATTCTAGGAACTCTCATACTGGCCCAGGTTGCCTATCAGACACTACCTAGATGTCATGCACATAGAGAAGAATGTGTGTGAAAGTGTTGTGGGCACAATTCTTAACTTGGAGGGGAAAACAAAAGACATCCCTAAGGCACGCATTGATCTGAAAGCAATGGGTCTGCGGAAACATTTGTGGTTAAGAGATGGTAAGAGAAAAATGTTGCAAGCTCCTTACACTGTAAAGCCGAAGCATAAGCATGAAATTTTTCGGTGGCTGAGTAATGTCAGGTATATATTCTTATGGCTACGCAGGAATTTGGCCTTAAATTTTTACCGGATTATGGTTATATGCGAGAAATATAATTGTTGCCTATGGATATATATATATATATATATATATGCAGGTATCCTTATGGCTATGCAGAAAATATAAGCAGGTGTGTTAACTTCCGGGACAATAAGATGTACGGATTAAAGAGTCATGACTGCCATGTACTGCTTCAACGCCTTTTCCCTATTTTCATTCGAGGGTACCTGCCCAAAGAGGTGGTGGAGCCGTTGGTGGCCTTGTCAAGATTCTTTCAGAAGTTATGCACCAGGGAAGTTAAAAAATCAGACCTCAGGGAGATGCAAGATGACATCATTTTTATCATGTGCAAGCTTGAGAGGATATTTCCCCCAAATTTTTTCGACATCATGCCTCACCTGATGATCCATCTTCCCGAACAATTGTTGCTTACCGGTCCCGTACACTACACTTGGATGTATCCCATGGAAAGGTACAAATGATTCATGCATTTGGTTTGCCTATGTTTTTATATGTAAATTCTTATTTTTTAAGTAAGTTAACATGCACTTGTTAACTTGTAGACAATTGGGAGCCTACAAGGACTATGTGAAGAATAAATATGCACCTGAAGGGTGTATCGCTGAAGCATATGTTACGCACGAGTGTGTAACGTACACCAAAGTGTACTTAGGAGCGCTTGAGGACCCCCAACAAAAGATGCCGATAGATGAACCCCAATTCAACCTTTCTATCATCTCCAGTGACGTGGTAGTACAGGAAAGCTTGCCAAAGTCGTACAAGTTGGATGGAAATGAGGTAGCCATTGCCCACTGGTCGGTACTGATTAACTGTCAAGAAGTACAATATTGGAAAAAATATCATCTTCACTGCCCTGCTATTGCCGGAAATGTTGATTACCACAACAGGACGTTTGCAAACTACTTTGGTCAATGGGTAAGGGTATATGTGTATATGTCTATTTTTATATATATCCTTATATAGCATGTATGTATGTACGTGGTTTTGTGGTTTCAAGATGACATAATTTCTTGTGTACGTATTACTGGACGTTTTCAGATGAACCATGTAGCAGATGATGGTTGCCCAGAGTGGTCAAATGAATTGAGGGTCCTGGCGATGAAACCGATAGCTTCAAAAGTTTACTCGATGTGTCAGGTCAATGGCGTGAAATTTATATGTGAAAATCGAGACGACCGACTGAAAACACAGAATTGTGGGGTGATGGTCCATGGTGGGCAGGATGGCGTTGACTATTACGGTGTCCTTCATTCAGTTGTTGAACTAATTTATGGGAACCGCATGAAAGTGCACTTGTTCAAGTGTAGATGGTTTGATACTAGCCCGGAGAACACAAGGACCGATCAGTACGGAACATTTTCGGTGAATACTGCTACTAGCTGGTATGAAGATGACCCTTTCGTTCTTGCCTCATCAGTAAAACAAGTGTTTTACCTTGACGATCTTCTTAACAAAGTCCCGTGGAAGGTGGTTAACCATGTTTCTCATAGAAACATATACAGTGCTGCCACACTTGGTGAGACCGCAGATGATGAGAAAGTTACTGCATACCAAAAGCCGAACGCTTTTGACATTCCGGAATCATCTACGATTCGCCTTAATAATGTGAGATCTGGGAGTGTGGTTCGAATTACTGGAGCAGAACTTCTTGATGTTAATCCATATGAAGTTGACGCTGATTCAGATGACGAGGAGCGGCACATATTGCCAGAGGTTACCTATGAAACCGAGTCAGACTCAAGTGATGAAGATGATTACGATTATCATCCTTAGTACGTCAGAAATTGTAGTCGGAAATTGTACGTAGTCGGAAATCGTGTTGGAAATTGTGTTGGAAATCGTGGTCGGAAATTGTCAAAAGAAATTGTAGTCGGAAATCGTAGTCGGAAATTGTAGTTATATATGGTCGGAAATGTTGTCGGAAATTATTTAGTCGGAAATTGGTCGGAAATAGGTCGATCGGATAATTTTCGAGAAATAATGACATTACCAACGAGTTACCATGTAACTCGCCGGCAATGGTGGCGGTATTTCCAGAACATGCAGCTCGAGCTGCTCCCCATTTCTTCCTCTCCCTCTTCCCTCTCAAACCCTAAAACCTTTCAAAATTCAAAACCTCTCAAACCCTAAAACCCCTCTCTCTTCATCTCAACCCTCTCCTCAATCCTCTCTTCCTCTCCTCCCCTCTCCCCTCTCTTCCTCTCCTCCCCTCTCTCCTCCCCTCTCTCCTCCTCCCCTCCTCCTCTTCCTCCTCCCCTCACCTCCGTCGCCGGACAACAGTTAGGTCGAGCTCCACCATGGCAGGTAATAGCTCACTCTCTCTCCCTCTCTCTCTCCCTCTCTCTCTCTCTCATTCCACATTTGATTTTTATGCATTTTGATTAATTAATTTTTGATAATTGTGTGATGTATGTATGCATGTGGAAAATATTTGGAAACTGTAATTAAGGTATGTTTGAAAATTGTGGGAAATTAATGTGGATAATTGTGGGGTGAAGGAGAAATATATGTGATGTATATATGTGAAAAATTAATTAATTTATATGGAATGTATATATATACGTATGTTTGAAAAATGTGGAAAATTAATTAGCTAGGGTGATTTGGATTAATATGTGATGTATATATATATGTGTGTGAAAATTAGGTGAAATTAAGATGCATGATGTATACAAAGTGTATATGTGATGTATATATATGTGAAAAGTTTAAAGCCGGAAATGATGTATGTATATATGTTAAGTTAGGTGATATAGATGTTAATTTAACGTATAATAGGTGAAAAATCGGCTTCGGAATTTAACGTGTTTGGATTAAGGTGATATAGTTGTTAATTTAACGTATAAATTAAGGTGAAAAATCGGAATCAGAACAGTTTGGAACCACAACGGTTTTAAACCGGAACTGTTTGAAACCGGAACTGTTTGCAACCGGAACCGTTTGTAACATAATGGTTCCAGTTCCAAACGGTTTCAGGTTCAAACGGTTCCGGTTCCAAACCGTTCCGGTTCCGATTTGTTATAGAACCGAAACGGTTTGGAACCGGAACGGTTTGGAACCGGAACTGTTTGTAACCGGAACCGTTATGTTACAAACGGTTCCGGTTACAAACAGTTCCGGTTTCAAACAGTTCCGGTTCCAAACCGTTCCGGTTCCGATTTGTTATAGAACTGAAACGGTTTGGAACTGGAACCGTTTGGAACCGAAACTGTTTGTAACCGGAACCGTTATGTTACAAACGGTTCCGGTTACAAACAGTTCCGGTTTCAAACGGTTCCGGTTCCAAACCGTTTCGGTTCCGATTTGTTATAGAACCGAAACGGTTTAGAACCGGAACCGTTTGGAACCGGAACTGTTTGTAACCGGAACCGTTTGTAACATAACGGTTCCAGGTTCAAACAGTTCCGGTTCCAAACCGTTCCGGTTCCGATTTGTTATAGAACCGAATCCATGACTATTACGGTGTCCAGGAGGTTTTGCGGCTAATTGGCTTCGGAGAGGTTCCCGAAATAGTGGAGGGAACAGTAGTCAAGCTTCCTCCTCGCCCGCAGTTAGCAACACGCCCAGTGGGCCAATGATGACTGCTCACACAAGAGCCTTGCTAGAGGCGCGAGCTCAGGAGGAAGCTGCACGATCAAGAGCCGTGCAACCGGAAGTCGAGGCTCGAGCCTCAGTCTCCAGACGCTCAATCAGCAGACGTCCCTCCGGTGGCAGAGCCTCAGACGAGCGACAGTCAACGGGGGCATCAGAAAGTCCCTCAATCCGAATGCCCCATATTCGCTCGGTGCCTACTCCCGTTTCACGGGAATCATCTGAGACACATGGTGGTGCTGGCGCCTCATCGTCCAGGCCTCGTCTATCTCCGCCGTCCGGTCTCTTCCTACCCGACGAGATTCCTGTGATCCCTGAATTCGATGATATGGGGATGCCTGTTTATGTTGAAGGACGGCTGGAGTTCCTGACCGTGGAGGAAGCGTATAACTTCCTCCCGTTCGACCCCATGTATCTTTGGAGTGTGAGGTGCACTAACCAACAAACGGATGATGCAGGTAAATTTTATTTAACATCAGATTGATTACTTAATTATTACTTAAGACTTACGATAGGTTCAATTAATGATATCAATTTGTTGACATTGTATTATTAGGAAATTTCGTTAATGGGACTGGAAAACGGAAAGGGGCTAGAGGCACCTGCACCGGGAAGAGATTTGAGCAGGCCACCGGCGGAAGGAAAACGCCCATAAGGGCCAATGAGGATGGCGAGGTGATCGAGACATTCGACACCACGCGCAAATATGTTAGCATGGCCTGTGCGATCGTGCGGGACAAGGTCCCAATGCTTTGGCCCGATTGGGAATCTGTGCCTATCTACGTGAAGATGCAAGTGCATAATGCACTCAGTGTGAGTAAAATCGTATTTTCATTACGTAAATTTTACATTTATTAATTAAGTCCGAATAAATATATAATTTTACCTTTTATATATTCATATTGCAGGTGTGGTTTGACGTGGATGAAGTTCTTATTCACACGTGGGTAGAGCGTCAACTACATATGAGGTGATGTGCTTCGACTTATTTGAATATATATCGAGTTAGATTTTTGTTTATCAAGTGTTTTAATATCTCTAACTTTTTTTCCTTGTTTTAATATAGGTATAAAGAGTGGAAGAACGAGCTTTCTTCCCATTACACTGTATACAAGGAGCTAGGCCGATGTTCTACCCCTAGCGAATTTCGGTTTAGGGAGTACGAGTGGCTGTGGCTGATAGCCCACTTCGAGCACCCCAAAGCTCAGGTATGCATCCTTAATATATCTTACAAGCCTAATGTATCGTATCAGATTGAAATAGTTAGTTACTAATTTTTTTTCATATGTTTATCAAACAAGGCGATTTCGAAGACGAACCGGGCGAATAGATTGAAAAACACCAGGGCTCATCATACAGGTTCACTCAACTACATGAGTTGGTCGACTAAGGCGCAGCAACAACAAGATGTGAACCCGTTGATGTATATTCATCAGAAGTTCTATCCGCAGTGCTCTGAAGAAGTGGTAAGTCTTTCGCCTCTCCATGTGTTAATAAAACTATTTTTCGATATTAATAGATTTTGTTAGCTAATACGTTGTTCACTTTCGCTTTTCAATTAGGCGAGAGTGGAGGAGGCGACCGCAGAAGTGACCATGAGTATAGCTCGGACTAACCATCCTGACTGCTCCGAGGAAGAAGTCACCCAGTATGCCTCTCAAATCGATCCGTTTGATCCCCCGATAGCGGCTCAGATCATGACAAAAGCGTGCGGGACTGGAAAGAATACCTACTACTGTAGGGGAATGGGCTCGGCGGGCGAAGGAGTATTGAAAAACACTTCAGAATACTCTACCGGGTCAAGAAGTTCAACTTCTAGTCGTAACCTCGCAGCGAAGCTTCAGAGGACGCGGAGGGAGTTGGAGGAGCAAAAGAGGCACGCAGCCGAGCAGCAGGCAATCAGAGATGCCGAGTACCAAAACCTGGTCCAGAGTCAGGCACAGATGTTCACATGGATGCGGACGATGTACGAGGCTCAGACTACCGGACAACCGTTCCCTACACCTCCACCACCACCACCACCGCACCAGTTCCCTGTGTTCCCTAGTTATCCACCACCACCACCGCACCAGTCAACGCCAGAGCAAGACCAGGGTAGCCACCGGAATTCAAATGAGTACATGGATTACTTCGACCCTGACCCGCAAGTTCCTCAACCCTGACGTGTAGTTATAGTTTATTTTCGTATCGTTGCTATTTGTACTGTACGTTTGACATTTATGTGTGTACTGTTGAACTTGTATTTGTACGGTTTATGTCTTTCAATGCAGGTTCTGGAATTGGGCCCAATCCAGAACCGCGTTTTTTTTTCAAAATTTTTCCAGACATTGCCGGCGACATTGACCTCAGTCACCGGCAATGTCTCACATTCCGGCCACGGCGGCGCTGCCATTTCCGGCGACGCCGGTAAAGACGCCGTTTCCCGTCGCCGGCAATGCTATCTCCGGCGAGAATTTTCCGGCGAAAAAAAAATAAGGCCGGCGACTTTAAGTCGCCGGCAATGTCTCCTAATCCGGTAGTGTTAGCCCCTGAACCCTGGCATATTATTAACGAAGTTTGAAGAATACACCGAAGGGGTCATTATGCCTATGCCTATGCCTCGCATAATCATACAATCATCTTCAAAGAGGACATCCTAGATAATTTTCGGTGTCTCCTTAAGCCAGTAACCATCCAAATTACCATATGGCCACACCATATGCTTCTTGATATATATGGTTAACGTGCAATATATCAAAATCACACATATAACGATGACAATTACTATGAATATTACCAACCTCCATCACAATCTTTAGTTTGTTGGAAAGCGCCGCGGCCAGAATGGCACAATCACTCTCCAACGATATCTCCTTCCATCCTTGGTGAATAACAATCAGAAAACCTGCATGTGCAGTTTTAGCTTCTGCATGTAACACCGAACATGCAAACAGGATAAGTCACGCAAACGCCGCAAGGACAGAACCCTCATCATCTCTAACAACGACTCCAACCCCTCCTAATTTCGTCACCACATCAAAACATCCATCCATATTCATCTTCAGCCTCCCAATTGGAGGAAGCTGTCATTTTGATACTAGCCGAGCTAATTTGGTGTGCACTGTGGGAAGTACTTTGTAATATTCCTCCAATAAATTCAAGCATCTAACAAACATGTTTATAACATCTGCCAAGCCTCCCTTCTTATACAGTTTATTTTTTTTCAGCCAAATTGTCCAGGTGAACATAAACACAGGTTACAATCTAGACAGTCATTGTGTTTTGTATATCGAAATCTGTAGTTCTCTACTCCCTGTCCTCTTTATATTTTGAATGTAAAAAGATCAAAAGTCAACAAAATGACATGTCCAATTGGTCAAGTCCCTCGTAAACAAAGTCCCACATAGTAAATGTCCAAAGCCAAATAAAGTAATCACAGCAACCACCCCACCTCACCCAATTAAATTAAAACCTACTGCATATTCATAAACTAAATTCCCATTAATTTTCTAAAAAAATTGGAATTGTATCTCAAACAAATAAATAATGAAGTCAATCTCAACGTTAGCTGAGCTGCGTCCAGCGTTTCTAGTAGTAAGACGGATCAAGCCCGAGTTGACAAACACCCCCACAGCCAATCACCGAATACACGCCACGTGTACGTCAACCCTCGCATCAATCAAACCCAACGGTGATCCTCGGCACGCGTTTCCACGCCTTATTTATTCGCATTTTCCCTCCTTGACTTGTCGACCCACACCTGATTTTTACCTCCATCTTCCGATAACGATACATGTCAACGCATCTTTTCAGCGCGTGAGGGAACAATCTCGTCCTTTTATCCGCTGTCACACGCGCATATTTCCACGCGCCGCAAGTTGAACTAGAAATTAGAAAGCTTCAAGTCGCCCACGAGTTTTCTTTAATTTACCGAGTGTTAGTCAACGCCTTGGAATAAATAAGAAAGCACCAGACATTTTTGAATAAAAGATAAAAAGAAAAATGTAATTTCCCCTTCATTTCAAAAAACCCGAACCTTCAAAGTCAACGCCTTTCTCTCTCGTTTTCTCTCCCTGTTCTTCTTCTGAGCTTCGTTTTACTCTCTCTCTCTCCCTCTCTCTCTCTCTCTCTCTAAAATCATCCGCCATGAATTGAGTCATCAAACTCAGCACGGTCGAATCATAAAGCTCAAATTCTTGATTCAAATTCAAATATCATTTTGGTTTCGATCCGATGGGAAACAGCTTCGGAAAAGTGAGCGTCTGCTTCACCGGCGCAAAAGGAATCCACCGCCGGAGCCACGACGTACCCGTATTACTGTCCGACCCGTACGACGAGGGTCTGGGCCACTCTTTCTGCTACGTCCGACCCGACCCGACCTGGCTAGCGTTGTCCAAGGTCCACTCAGAAGAAGCCACCACTTTCAAAACCATCTCTGGCGCTTCGGTCAGCGCTAACACGTCGACGCCGCTGTCAACCGCCCTCATCGATCTCTACTCCTACAACAGCATCGATCGGGCGGCAGCCTTCGAGTCTTCCACCTCCTTCGCCTCGATCCCTTTACAACCCATCCCGCGGAATCTGATCAATAATTCGGGTCCGATTTCTTCGGGTAGTAATTACTTCGGGGGGTCCGGAGTTCCCGGGTCGGGTCCGCTCGAGAGAGGGTTCCTGTCCGGGCCGATCGAGCGTTCGTTTATGTCCGGCCCGCTCGATCGTGGGCTCTTCTCCGGGCCCATGGAGAAAGGGTACTCCGGGGAGCAGTTCCAGCGGAGCTACTCCCACGGCGGCGGGTTCGCTTTTAAACCGAGATCAGGGAAGCGAAAACTCATTCGGGTTCTGCAGAGAGCGATATCGAAGAGTATATATCGGGGCCATAACTCGATCCTAACACCGATTAGGAACCGAGTCGTGTCAGTGAAAGATCAGGATTGGATCGTCGGCGGAGATAGTAAAGTACAGAATCACAATGAACAGCTGACAGTGAGCTCGGCCAATTTCAGCAGCGAGGGGAGTTTGGAAGACGACGAGTCGTCTGCGAGTCAGAATCTTCAGTGGGCGCAAGGAAAAGCAGGGGAGGATCGAGTCCACGTCGTTGTTTCCGAAGAAGACGGCTGGGTTTTCGTCGGAATCTACGATGGATTCAACGGTCCAGATGCACCGGACTATCTTCTATCGAATTTGTACACAGCTGTGCACAAGGAGCTCAAAGGATTGATTTGGGATGAGAGACTTGAATCGGCTGCGGTGACTGCTCCTGCAACCTCGCCAGCTCAACCCGAAAAGCCGGATTCGGGTAGGAATCTAGTGTCAGCAGATGGTTGTGCTCAGTGTGTTGAGGATGAGAACTATCCTTGTGCTAGTGGGGATGTGAATTTTGATTCGAATTCGAAGAAAAAGGAGTTTAGGAATTCGAAAACGAAGTACCGGGGCGGCTCCGGGAGGAAATGGGAAGATAATCAGAGGAGGTGGAGGTGTGAATGGGATAGGGAAAGAGTTGAGCTTGATCGGAGATTGAAGGAACAGCTTAATAGGTCTAATAGCTCAGATGGGTCATCCGCTGCCAATCATTCTGATGTGTTGAAGGCTTTGTCTCAAGCTTTGAGGAAAACAGAGGAGGCTTATTTGGAAGTTGCTGATAAAATGCTATTGGAGAATCCGGAGTTGGCGTTGATGGGGTCTTGTGTTCTTGTAATGCTGATGAAGGGTGAGGATGTTTATGTCATGAATGTGGGAGATAGTCGGGTTGTTTTGGCTCAGAAGGCAGAACCCGATTATTGGCTCGGGAAGATTAGGCAGGATTTGGAGAGGATCAATGAGGAGACATTGCATGATCTTGAAGACGGGGAAAGGCAGAGTTTGATGCCAAGTTTGAGTGCTGTTCAGCTCACAATGGATCACAGTACTAGTGAACAAGAGGTGAAATATTAGTCCCTTATTTAGGTTTCTGTTTATCTATGGATCACAATACTGGTTTTGATGAGGCATTGTAAACCAATATTCTCATCTTTCTCGTGTGCTGCATTTTGTTACAGGAAGTTGATAGAATCCGAAGTGAACACCCAGAGGATGCTTGTGCTGTCATGAATGATCGTGTTAAAGGTTCATTGAAGGTTACTAGAGCTTTTGGTGCTGGTTTTCTCAAACAGGTACTAATACGACCATCTTCTCTTGTCTAACTTGACTGAAAAATTCATGTGATTATGCTTGTAGAACACTATTCCTATGACATAGTATCTATGTTACTTGAGAAGACTTGTGACTCCTAAACATCAGCTAGTACTTTTGGGCTTTAGTAGTTAAACTTTCCCTTTCAATTCCTAACTAGTCCCAGAAAGGACATATTAACCTTAACGTATAGTCTCTTGCATAAGTATCTGTTTTTGCTCGTTAAAGGTGGAGAGCATTTAGATTAGGGTCCCTCAGATTAATTATGTGCTCATTGCAAAAATAGTTTTGCTTATCTGTCTACTATATCTGTGAATTTGCAGCCTAAGTGGAACAATGCACTCCTGGAGGCATTTCAAATTGACTATGTGGGTACTTCCCCGTACATCACTTGCTTTCCGTATCTCCAACATCATCGATCAGGCCCTAAAGACAGGTTCTTGATCTTATCCTCGGATGGTTTGTACCAATACTTCACCAACGAAGAAGCTGTATCTGAAGTTGAACTTTTCATCACATTGCAACCAGAAGGAGATCCAGCGCAGCATCTCGTTGAGGAGGTTTTGTTTCGTGCTGCCAAAAAAGCTGGTACGTAATTTACAATTGTAAGGAAATTGTTCTTAGAATATTAGAATGTCATTGGTTGCAGAACACTGACACAAGAACTTGGTTTTGATTATTCACAGGTATGGACTTCCATGAATTGCTTCAAATACCACAAGGGGATCGGAGGCGTTACCATGATGATGTTTCCATCATTGTTATTTCATTAGAGGGAAGAATATGGAGATCATGTGTATAAGTAGAGAAAATCACAGATTTAAACATAAAAATTATAGACATCCGGACAAAAAAAAAAGTCGGGCATTTTCCTCCTCTGTTTGACAGTTCTTTCTTTCTTTTTTCTCCTAATCACCTTTGTAAAATACCAATTAAGCTTCAGGAATTGCCTGATGAACTTGGTTGTCCAGTTTTCTGGGTGGTGAGGACTGTAAAGATGTAAAAGCTGGTTCTACTCCAATTATAAACTGTCATAGATAATTGTAAGTTTCCAATAAATGACATTCCTTTCAAAAAGAGGGTTTTGTTTGACTCAATCTACTAGTTCATAGTCAATACTCAGTGGTCAGTTGCAGATTGAAATTGGCTTCTTCCAGCATTCAATTATATGGCGAATTGACCATGTACATAATTATTCAGCCCATTTGAGCTAACCAGCTAGTTTCATCATTACTAAACTACCCACCGTTTTTGCCCATCGTGGTATATAATTACAAATTTCAAACAGTATACGGTAAAATTTCGATAATTTAATACTCGATTAATTAATAATTTTGATAAAATAATATTTTTTTTGTTGGTCGTAACTTGAGGACTTGAGTATTAATTTAATACTCGATTAATTAATAACCTTGTTAAATTAATATTTTTGTCAATTTTGAAGTCATTAATTTATTAAAATTTTACTGTATTTCTTGTGTCAATTGCGAAAATTCAAACAATTTCAGAACCATCTCATCCTTTCGGTCAATATTGGCGAAAAAATCAAACAAATATTCGGAAATGTCTATATCATCTTCCAGGTCAATGTTATGACTTGTGACAATGGTATTAGCAAACACACATGTAGAATAACACCCTCTCAGCTCATAGGCGCGTTCTCCAAATTCAAACATATGTCTTGTGGGCAGGCCACGAAGCAAAACGAGAGCCCTAGGCAGCAGAAATAACTTTGATGCTTTAACTAGAGTTTCTAGCTCCCAACTGCAAGCTACTTCTGATATTGATAGTAAATGCAAAAATTTGGGTAGGGGAAGGTGGATGATATCAGACTCATGAATGATGCAAACCTGTCAAGGTTGTCATCATCAATGTGTGCAAACTGAGAGCTTCATTTGCAATGAGGAAAGCTTTTGAAATTTCTTACTCAGTGCCGTTTCAGTTCAGTTTTTTGAAATTTGAAATATATTATTGTTGCAAGCCGTCATGCCGGATTGCCGGTTAATGGCCAAACTTTGAGATTCTGCCATTCTGGTGACAGTGGTGAGCAAAAAGCAAACTGCAAACTTCAAAGTTCAAATTGCATGAACGCTAGCATGTTTGGTTTGTTATGTTGGGCTTGTCAAACGCAACTTTGAGTTTGGGACCAATGGAAAAAATCATTGGCCGACAACTTATTAGGATCCTTGATTCGAAAGAGTAAAAAGGGCAGCTAACATATCTAAACTAGAGAGGCTACATTACACTAAGAAAGATAAAAGACAGCTGATTTCATTGATGTCCCAATTAGGATTGAATACAAGCAAGCCGGTCTTGAGTATAAGCCTTATAGGCTTGCGTCTAGAGCCCCCATCTAGAAGAGATCCCGAAATGAGACATGAGTATGCACAATATATGTAATTGGGCTCCTATTTTTATATTTAGCCTAGAGCCCCATGATATTTTTGACATCTCAGGACCGGCCATGAGTACAAGGTATTTAAGCATCAATTAACAATCACAAAGCAGACCACGTAGCTAGCAACACATCCCAACATCACAACAATGAAAAGCTAACAAACAAAACGGTCAAGACAGAATAAAAGGGTCTTTCTGGTCAAACAAGGAATGGCATCAACACATTCAATTCCTCTCCAAAACAAACAACTACTTCTCCACATTAAAATCTAGGTAGTTCCTCATTATCTCTTTTGCTTCCACCTATGTTGCATCTTCAGATGGAGTTCCCGACCACTGAATAAGCCACTTGCTATCTGGTGCATTGCCTTTCTAAAAGAGACCTCTGGCCATGATTTTGGCAGGGTACTAGAAATGATTAAGTGGATCCAATGAAGGTGGAAGATGGGTATACACCTGCACATGTTCTCTAATTTTCTTCTTCAGTAGTGACACATGAAAGACTAGATGAATATTTGATTTTGCTGGAAGTTGTAGCTTGTATGCTACTGGATTGATCGTAGCTATCACCTCAAAAGGTCCAAAGAACCTTGGAGAAAATTTGTGAGATGGTCTAGCTTCTACTGACTATTTGTAAGATTGAAGTTTCAGGTACACAAAATCACATACCTCAAAAGAACTTTCAATTATGCTCTTGTCTACAAACGGTTTCATTCTTGTATGAGCTAGCTCCAAATTGTTCTTGAGGGTGTTGAGGAGATCATCCTTGCTCCTTAAGGCTTCATCAACATCATGTATTGCACTGTTATTAGGAAGGTATGACTTAATCTTGAGAGCTGGGTACCCATATAGAGCTTCAAAGGGGCTTATTTTGATGTAGAATGATAGTATGTGTTGTACCAATGTTCTGCCCAAGGAATGAGAGTGAGCCAGCTACCTTCTTGACAAGGCGGATTAACACCTCTCAAAGATACCCTATTCACAACCTGGATATATCAATGTAATAAGATAAATATGGGTTATCGAACACAAGGAATTGATGAAACTAAATCCTAACACACTACTATGCTGACAGACTCGACTACAGAACACTAATGGTATGCGAACCTAAGCTAGACAGACTCAAATGCTACGAAATTTTGACACAATAAACTAGACACAGTGGCGGACTACCACACAAAATTTGAGGGTATTCGGAGTTGAATTGGTTACCGAAATAAATCGGCTAAGCTACAGCTAATGCAGAAAATAAATGCTGAAAGTAAATATGCTAATGAATGCAAATGGGTTTAAACTATATGATTAAAGAGTTAAGAGGAATGTAATCCACCACCGTCATTTCATCTTTCTAACACATACTTAACCTAATGCACATATTCAATGAATGAAAGTTCCCAGGAAGAGTTGATCGTTACAACCACATCCTATTACCTAATCCTTATGCCTATGCAGGTTTGTCATGGACCTCCCCTACATCTATCCCTCTATTGAACCCATAGTCATGGACCCCAAGGTTTACAAAGAAGAAAGCATTAAGTTCTAGAAAAGGTTTGAGAAGCTACAAGGGTTCACAAGTACACTATGGGCGTGTCTCGCTAGACCTATGGATTTCAATCTCCCGACGGTAAAATCGGCGTATCACTATAGAGAATCCGGTGGAAGAAATTATCTTCAGTCGCCCGTATCTCATGAAACTAGAACCCTAGCATGCATACTAAGTTGGCCACCAAAGCAAACATACAAGAATTCATACGGTGATCATTCAGAGAAAGAAACCTCATTCATAAAATATGCAAAACTAGATTAAAGTGTATGTATTAAAAAGACTTCATGTACGGGGCTTCAAGCAGCCCCTTAACAAAGGAAAATTAGCTACTCATAGTCATAAATAAAAATATCAAAGAATTCATAAAAGATAGACAAAAGATGGAGAAAGAAGAACTCTTGACGACGTCAAGATCGAACTAGTTCACATGCATGAAAGCTTCTTCTTCTCCCTTGTTCTCTCCAGCCGTACGTATGTTGTTCAGCCCCCCACTTGCTATATATATATGTCTAGGGTGATTAACCTAGCAAGTGGAGCACGTGTATGACTCCTTTTCCAAGTCCAACTCTACTTCTCTTTTCTTTGTTTACTATTTAATTTCTCTCTCTTCTCTCACCACTCTGCTCGCATAGAACGTACGTACTTCCCTTAACTAGCTCAATCAAAGTCTTCCTTTAATTAAGCCAATTAACTCATGTGCCAAGCACCTCCTCGCCAAGAACCAACGTACGTAATCTCCTAAAATCTGCTCGCCAGGCAGTTCCTCGCCAACTTTGCTCGCCAAACAGCAAAATAAATCACATGCTCGCAAGACTCACATGCTCCACTTCTTCAATTATCTCCAAAATATATAATTTAATCTCCTTTTCTCCATTAATCTCCGAAAGTACCTAAAAACAAATAAACTTAATTAATTCACTCAATTAATAACAATAAACTAAATATAGGGAACAAATTAAATACCAAATAGATGCATAAATATGCAACTATCAAAATACCCCACACTTAGACATTGCTAGTCCTCGAGCAATACACTAAACTAAGACTCTAAAAAGACTCAAAGACTCTAACTACATGACTCTAATCACCCTTAACAAATTACCTCAGCAATCTTCCACAATTGTAACACCAAGATTGGAATGACTCCAAATTAATATACCGTAAAATTTCGAAAATTAATTTCAATGCATGACACACATGTAATATGTAGGACGAAGACATAATCATGGTGAATGTAAAGTTGTAGCATGCGACAAACTTGTTAAGATTCAACCTCACAGGTATATGCTCTCCAAAGTGTTTCTCTCAAAGTATGTCTAAGGTATTCACTCAACTCAATTACTTGCCAAATGGACCACACCATATGCTTACACTTGTGACTAATCTCCACAGATCAAAGGCTGCCATCTTGAGGATCAAAAGGACTTCATGGGTTGTAATGGGGCTTGGCTCATAGGTTAAAGAATAAACGGATAAGGAATTCAAATATAATTCTAGAACCCAGTAGAGCACCAAATAAGAGACTTCTTCAAACTTTACAACCATGAACTTTCTCGCTTTTGTGGCTGAATTTCATCTTGTTAGGCCTTCACATCATTATTTTCATCAACAGTTAACTCAGGTATCAAGCTAGACATCACATTTTTTTCCTTTTCTTTTCTTTTCATTCTTCTTTTCATATTTTTTTTCATATATATATATATATATATATATATTTTGAAACACTAGCTTGATACCCCACACTTAATTCTTTGCATCACTTTTCGACATTGGCGTCGTCTTCACATACCTGTCTCATGTATAGCTCTACCAAGTCCTAGAACAAGGGTAAAGATATAACTATTCTAAGGTTTAAGGTCAGAGATATGTGGGTGATGACATAAAGTTTAAACATGTAGGCTCAAAGTGGTTATCTAAGGGGTACACATCTTGTGTACACAAAATTAGGACACATGCTTATATGGCTATGGTGGTGTCCCCTAAATGCCTTTATCACTTTCTCAATCAAAACATGTATTGACTATAAGCTTTGAAAAGCACAAGAGCAAGTTCTAGCAATATCTAGAGTCCATTAACTTAATCTGTGGCAAGCAATTGACACTCGATAAAGAAAGCATGTGTAATCACATATAGGCTCAATCGCTCACAGGTTAAATGAATCTTAACAAAGTTTAAGCATGCCAAAAATCTGTACCATGTTAACTTTTTCTACATCCACCACACATTCGCATATGCATCATATATCAAGATTAACCAAATAAATTCAAATAGCATGATCATCTTTTAGTCACAATTACGGAAGATATAATCACATCATGGACTAGTTAAGGGCACTTAAGACTCAAAACAAAAGACTCTTTTTATGTTTTTTTTCTTGACACTTTTTACTTTTGTATTTGGTTTTTCAAATAAGTCACTAAAATACCCAAGGAAAACAAAGGAAAACTCAAAAATTCCAACCTTTGGCGAGCAGCTCGCCAGACTCTGTGTACTGAGCAACACTCCTCGCCAGAATTTTAAAAAAATAATCACTCATCGTAATAGGCTGAAATTTTGGGACCAAAAACTAGACACATTTAAATACATTACCTAAAAATTTCAGAAAATTACGAGCCCTATAACTATGTCAAATAATTTATACAAAACAGCAGACTGTTTGCTCGCCAGACTCAAAACTACCAAACCACGCGAACAAACTTCTCTCGCGAGGATTTTACAAAATTAGTCATACATCGAAATGAGCTGAAATTTCGCGACCACTAACTAGACTCATTTACAAACCTGCCCTCAAAATTTCAGAAAATTACTATACCCCTAGCTATAGAAAATAAATGACGCGAACAGGTTACTGCACAATACCGAAAACTGTTGCTCGCATGACTCAGCTCCACTCGCAAGAATTATATAGAATTAATGACAGAGTGGAATGAGCTGAAATTTAGAGAGAACAAACTAGACACATTTATATACATTCTCTAAAAATTTCAGAAATTTAAGAAACTTCTAGATATGACAAACAAAACACACAAAACATCAAACTGCACAGTACAGCATGCGAAGCTCGCCAGAGACCCATTCCCCTCGCAAGAATTTTTCAGAATTGATCATATATTGGAATGAGCTGAAATTTTAAGAGTACAATTTAGACACATGTAAAAACATCATCTAAAAATTTCAAAAATTTACGAGACTTCAAACTATGTCAAATAATTGACACGAAACAGCATACTGTACAGTACCGAAATAACGAAAAATTTATACATAGACGCTAAGGATATGATATAAACCCCACCCCACACTTGAAATTTGCATTGTCCTCAATGTAAAACAAAACTAAAACATACAATACATCAAACAAGCATGGAATGAGACATATAACACATCACAAATCACATTGAACATGGAGAAAAATAAAGCAAAGGAGAAAGATAGAGAGTTTAAGAATTTCAAATCTGGTTTTCCACGCTTCTCCATCAACATGGGTTGCCTCACAAGTAGCGCTAAGTTTAACGTCTTCAGCCAGACAGCAAGTCTCAACACTCCACACACAGAGATGCATCTCCAAGGGTTGCATCCTCAAAGACATGCTCCACAAATGACTCATAGAATGGCTTGAGTCGATGTCCATTCACTTTAAATGTCTTCCCTGTTTTTGAACTTACAATCTCGATGGCACCATGAGGAAAAACATTAGTGATAACGTAAGGTCCAGTCCATCTACTTTTTAGCTTACCTGGAAACAAGCGTAGACGACTACTGAAGAGTAAAACTTTTTGACCAACAACAAATTCTTTTCTCTTAATATTCCGGTCATGAAAAGCTTTAGTCTTTTCCTTGTAAATCCTGCTGGACTCATAGGCATTGTGCCTAATCTCATCAAGCTCGTTCAGCTGCAACTTCCTATGCAAACCCGTATCATCTATGTCAAAATTGAACTTCTTGACAGCCCAATATGCCTTGTGTTCCAACTCCACTGGAAGATGGCAAGCTTTTCCATACACCAACCTATAAGGAGACATTCCAATAGGTGTCTTATATGCTGTCCTGTAAGCCCACAACGCTTCATCCAAGCGTTGGCTCCAATCCTTCCTTGTTGGTCCAACAGTCTTCTCCAGAATTTGCTTGATCTCCCTATTCGACACTTCCACTTGCCCGCTGGTTTGAGGATGATAAGGTGTGGCCACCTTATGTGTTACACTGTACTTCCGGAGCAAGGCATCAAAGGTTCTATTGCAAAAATGAGATCCTCCATCGCTGATAATGCATCTAGGTGTTCCAAATCTAGCAAAAATATCTTTCAGAAAACAAAGAACAACCTTAGCATCGTTAGTGCGGGTGGCTTTAGCTTCCACCCACTTAGAAACATAATCCACAGCGAGAAGAATATACAAATAACCTTGAGAATTAGGGAATGGTCCCATGAAATCAATACCCCACACATCAAATATTTCAACAACAGAACAGGGTGTTGAGGCATTTGGTCTCTTGGGCCAATGTTACCTGTCATTTGGCATCTCTCACATGATTTCTACATGATGTGGGCGTCATGAAACAAAGTTGGCCAATAAAATCCACTCTCAAGCACTTTAAGAGCAGTCTTCTTCCCTCCAAAGTGTCCATCACCTGCATGTGAGTGACAGAAAGATAGAATAGATTGAAATTCAGACTCGGGTACACACCTGCGGGTGATGACATCGGTACAATGTTTCCAGAGGTATGGCTCATCCCATACGTAATACCTGGCTTCCTTGACCAGTTTGTCTTTCTGAGCTCTGCTGAAATTGGGTGGAATGTACTTACTCACCTTGTAGTTAACAATATCAGCATACCATGGCACCAAATCTTGGAGAACAAGGAGCTGTTCATCCGGAAAACTATCTCTGAGAGGAAGATTATCCTCTTCTGCATTGGAACCATGGGTGAGTCTACTTAAGTGATCCGCCACCACATTTTTAGAACCCTTCTTGTCCTTGATCTCAATATCAAACTCTTGAAGTAAGAGCATCCATCGAATCAACCTGGGCTTGGCATCCTATTTAGTCATCAAATATCTCAAAGCAGCATGGTCAGAAAATATTATAACTTTAGTTCCCAATAAATAAGATCTAAACTTTTCAAGAGCAAAAACCACTGCTAAAAGCTCCTTTTCTGTAGTTGAGTAATTCAATTGTGCATCATTTAAAGTACGGGAGGCATAATAGATGACATGTGGGAGTCTTTGTGGGCGTTGGCCAAGAACAGCGCCAACAGCATAATCTGAAGCATCACACATGAGCTCAAATGGTAGACTCCAATCCGGTACTTGAATGATGGGAGCTGTAGTGAGCAACTCCTTGAGCTTATTGAATGCTTGCAAGCACTCATCGGTGAAGTTGAAAGCTACGTCTTTCTGGAGCAATGCACATAACGGTCTGGATATCTTGGAGAAATCCTTGATAAACCTGCGATAAAATCCTGCATGTCCAAGAAAAGATCTCACCTCCTTCACAGTGGAAGGAGGGGGTAAGGTACGCACAATATAAACCTTAGCTTTATCAACCTCTATACCTCTAGCTGAAATAACATGTCCCAAAACTATACCCTACTCCACCATAAAGTGGCATTTTTCCCAATTAAGTACAATGTTAGTTTCTACACAACGCTCTAAAACCATAGCTAGATTATGAAGACATGTGTCAAAAGAATCACCGAAAACAGAGAAATCATCCATAAATACCTCAATGATCTTTTCAACCATGTCTGAGAAAATACTTACCATGCACCTCTGAAATGTGGCAGGTGCGTTGCATAAACCAAATGGCATCCTCCTATAAGCAAAAGTGCCATAGGGACATGTGAATGTGGTCTTCTCTTGATCATCCTTATGTATGGCTATCTGGTTGTATCCTGAATATCCATCTAAAGAAACAGTAGTATTCATGACCTGCCAACCTTTCCAACATCTGATCAATGAATGGGAGCGGAAAGTGATCTTTTCTTGTGGTGGCATTGAGCTTACGGTAGTCAATACACACTCTCCATCCCGTTTGGACTCTTTGAGGCACCAACACGTTCTCATCATTCTTTACCACTGTGATTCCTGAACGTTTGGGCACAACCTGCACAGGACTAATCCATTTGCTGTCAAAAATAGCATAAATGATACCTGCGTCTCGAAGCTTGATGACTTCTTTCTTGACAACTTCCATCATGGGAGGATTGAGACGACGTTGAGCTTCCCTTGTTGGTTTAGCTCCCTCCTCCAGATGGATCCTGTGGGTACACAATGTTGGGCAGATGCCCTTGATATCGGCTACTGTCCATCCAATGGCGGCCTTGTACTCCCTAAGTACATTTAGTAACTTCTCCTCTTGTAACGTTGAGAGCTTGGAAGAGATGATGACTGGAAGTGTATCATCCTCCCCTAGGAAAGCATACTTTAAATGCTCGGGAAGAATTTTAAGCTCTAATGTGGGTGCCACCTGTATAGACGGAACAAGAACGTCATCTGAAATTGGAAGAGAAATGGGTTTAGAATATTTACCTTTCATAATTAGCAGGGATTCAAGTGCTTCTTCCATAGCATACTATTCCTTTTCCATTTCAAGATCCTCAGCCGAAGCTATCTCAAAAATAGGTTCAACTTTTTTCTCCTCGCCAAGCTTCAGACCTGGAACATCTTCTTTTCCGGATACCTCTATGACCTTCCTCAAAGGATCCTCCTCCAATGAATAGTGAATGAATTCCTGCACAAAACTCTCAAAAGTGTCAACTAAACAACATGAATAAGCATCATCACTATTCGGATGTTTGAGAGCTTCATAAATATTGAAGTGGATTTTCTCCTCAGCTACTTCCATACTCAATGATCCATCAAAACAATCTATCTTTGTACGCGCTGTTCTCAAGAACGGTCTCCCAAGAATCAATGGTATTTCTGATGGCATTGGCTCATGCTCCATCTCCAGCACAAAGAAATCTGCTGGGAATATCAAATCTCCCACCTGCACCAGAACATCCTCAATAATACCTTGAGGGTAACAGTTAGACTGATCAGCAAGTTTAATGGTGACACCTGTGGGAATAAGTTCTCCCATTTTCAACCTGTTATAAGCAGTGTATGGCATTAAATTAATGGAAGCACCTAAATCAAGTAAAGCACCCGCAAACCTGTGATCACCAATGGTACATGGGATCGTAAAACGTCCTGGATCATTTAACTTAGGTGGAAGCTTTCTTTGAAGCACTGCAGATACTCTCTCTCCTAAAGCCACAGTCTCAGTTCCATAGAATTTTCTCTTTGTTGTGCACAAATCTTTCAGGAACTTTGCATACTGTGGTATCTGCTTGATCACATCCAACAATGGGATGTTTACTCCTACCTTTCTGAACACATCCAAGATCTCCTTCTCTTTTTCAACCTTCACCTGCTTCTTCAACCTGCTAGGAAAAGGTAAATTAGGAATAGTGGAAGGAGAAAGAGTAGAGGATACCTGACCTGATTTTTGATTTGTCAGTTCTTCTGTTTCAGGTGCATTTTCGATGGCTCGAATTGGGGTTCCTGCAGAATCTTCTGACGGCTTGTCCAACGGCTTGTAAGGGACAAGTTGTTCAAGCACGGGCTCCTCCCATTTTCTCTTTGTTAACTCGGGCAGTTCTTCCAACACCTTCCCACTCTTCAAAGTCATGGCATGAGCTTCATATTTTGTGTTGGGATTGGGAAGAGTGTTACTAGGAATACTTCCTTCCTTGACTTGAGCCATTGATCGCTGCATTTGACTCATTTGTCTCTCAAGAAAGTCAATTGCTTTTCCTTGCTGTAGAGCTGTAGCTTTGAGTTCTTGAGTTATGGCCTTGAGTTCTTGAGTTGTGGCCTTGATATCTTGGCGAAAGGCACTACTCTCCTCTCGTTTCTTCTTGTTGTCAAACATCATTTGTTGCATCAGGGCTGCCAAGGTAGAATTTTCTGATGATGTTTGAGCTTGAGCTTGTTGTTGCTGAGGCATACGCCTTTGGCCAAACTGCTGTCCATCTCCTGTAGGCTGTCTCTGCTGAAATCCAGGTGGAACAATAGGAGGATTGAGCACATTGTTGCTCCTATAGCTCAACAGGTCTCTATTTCCACCATATGTGTTGGGTTGTCTCTGGAAGTAATTTGCTTCTTCCTCTTGATCAACCTCTTCATCTGCTCTGAACTTGGGACAATCTTCTGCTAAATGGCTTGTAGCTGAACATAAAGTGCACACAACCTGAGCTGCAGCAACTGTTGTCTTCTTGCTCACTTTCAGACTACTCGCAATCAGAGCAATATCATTCTCCATAGAGCTTAATCTTTTTTCCATGGCTCCATCGATTGCAACTGCATTGAGAGACCTTCTACTTGCTCCCATGGATCTATCCCTTGACTGAAATTGCCTTGAATTTTCTGCTTGATTCTCAACAACTTCCTTGGCTTCAACTCCAGTCATATTCCACCAATTTCCCCCACAAGCTGAATCAAGCTTTGACCTGTTGAAAGAATCAAGTCCTTCATAGAAGAAATCCATTTGAGTGTTGAGGTCAAACTTATGGTGATGGCATTGTTGAAGAAGACTCTTAAACTGGCTCCAGGCTTCATGTAATTCATCACTGTCTTTCTGCCTGAATGTGCTAATTTGCTTCTTCAAGTTCTTGGTGCGTGAAGCAGAGTAGAACTCTTTCATAAATGCAGAGCACATCTTCTCCCATGTGTCCATAGATAAAGGAGCTAAAGAATTATACCATGCTTTTGCTTGCTCCTTCAAAGAGAACGAAAACAAGAGGAGTTTCATAGTATCCTCTTCCACATTAGTCGATTTCTGGATTCTGCACAATGCTGTAAACTCATTGAGATGCTCCTGAGGGTTTTCAGAAGGCGTTCCTCTAAAGTGTGGCAAATTCGATATAAGTGATGGGGGAATAGAATAAGCCCCCAAATTCTCTGGTAGTACGATCGGTGAATCTGCTGCACCTGTGCCCGGTATAAAGGACTCTCTCAGCTTGGTTGCATTTGCCATTCTTTTTGGTGATGGTGGTGGTGTTGGAATACTCTGTTCTTCCTCAAACTCAGACTCTGAACCTGAATGTATTTCTTGCTCAGGCTGACCACCACTGTTCACGTTTAGGGACCGTTGTCCCTGTTGCTTCCTGTTTTGCCTTGCTGAGCGTTCAATCTCTGGATCAAGTAATAATGGCTCAGCGCTTCTTGTGTACCTAGTACGCATACACAATGCTCCTGCACACAGAAGAGACAGTAAGACTCAAAAGAAAAGAAAAGAAAAGAAAAGAAAAGAAAAGAAAACAAAACTGAAAATTAAAGACTCTATTAGGACTTAGAATTAAGCAATTCTCCGGCAACGGCGCCAAAATTTGACAAGGCGGATTAACACATCTCAAAGATACCCTATTCACAACCTGGATATATCAATGTAGTAAGATAAATAGGGGTTATCGAACACAAGGAATTGGTGAAACTAAATCCTAACACACTACTATGCTGACAGACTCGACTACAGAACACTAATGGTATGCGAACGTAAGCTAGACAGACTCAAATGCTACGAAATTTTGACACAATAAACTAGACACAGTGGCGGACTACCACACAAAATTTGAGGGTATTCGGAGTTGAATTGGTTACCGAAATAAATCGGCTAAGCTACAGCTAATGCAGAAAATAAATGCTGAAAGTAAATATGCTAATGAATGCAAATGGGTTTAAACTATATGATTAAAGAGTTAAGAGGAATGCAATCCACAACCGTCATTTCATCTTTCTAACACATACTTAACCTAATGCACATATTCAATGAATGAAAGTTCCCAGGAAGAGTTGATCGTTACAACCACATCCTATTACCTAATCCTTATGCATATGCAGGTTTGTCATGGACCTCCCCTACATCTATACCTCTATTGAACCCATAGTCATGGACCCCAAGGTTTACAAAGAAGAAAGCATTAAGTTCTAGAAAAGGTTTGAGAAGCTACAAGGGTTCACAAGTACACTATGGGCGTGTCTCGCTAGACCTATGGATTTCAATCTCCCGACGGTAAAATCGGCGTATCACTATAGAGAATCCGGTGGAAGAAATTATCTTCAGTCGTCCGTATCTCATGAAACTAGAACCCTAGCATGCATACTAAGTTGGCCACCAAAGCAAACATACAAGAATTCATACGGTGATCATTCAGAGAAAGAAACCTCATTCATAAAATATGCAAAACTAGATTAAAGTGTATGTATTAAAAAGACTTCATGTACGGGGCTTCAAGCAGCCCCTTAACAAAGGAAAATTAGCTACTCATAGTCATAAATAAAAATATCAAAGAATTCATAAAAGATAGACAAAAGATGGAGAAAGAAGAACTCTTGACGACGTCAAGATCGAACTAGTTCGCATGCATGAAAGCTTCTTCTTCTCCCTTGTTCTCTCCAGCCGTACGTATCTTGTTCAGCCCCCCACTTGCTATATATACATATGTCTAGGGTGATTAACCTAGCAAGTGGAGCACGTGTATGACTCCTTTTCCAAGTCCAACTCTACTTCTCTTTTCTTTGTTTACTATTTAATTTCTCTCTCTTCTCTCACCACTCTGCTCGCATAGAACGTACGTACTTCCCTTAACTAGCTCAATCAAAGTCTTCCTTTAATTAAGCCAATTAACTCACGTGCCAAGCACCTCCTCGCCAAGAACCAACGTACGTAACCTCCTAAAATCTGCTCGCCAGGCAGTTCCTCGCCAACCTTGCTCGCCAAACAGCAAAATAAATCACATGCTCGCAAGACTCACATGCTCCTCTTCTTCAATTATCTCTAAAATATATAATTTAATCTCCTTTTCTCCATTAATCTCCGAAAGTACCTAAAAACAAATAAACTTAATTAATTCACTCAATTAATAATAATAAACTAAATATAGGGAACAAATTAAATACCAAATAGATGCATAAATATGCAACTATCACTTCTTTCTCTGTAATCAAGCACTTAACGTATTGCTCCACTGTTTTGTTGAGATTCTTTGTATGACCATATGTTTCTAGGTGATAACCAATGCTCCTACTCATCTTAGTTCCATGTAATTCAAAGAATGATTTCCAGAAGGCACTCAAAAAGATAGGGTCCCTGTCACTTACAATCATCTCAGGCATACCATGTAGTCTAAATATCTCCTTCACATAGCTCTCAACAATTGACTTCGCAGTATATGGATGAGAGAGAGAGAGAGAGAGAGAGAGAGAGAGAGATAAAGTGAACATACATGGTAAGTTTGTTAATCACCACCCAAAGCACTGATTTCTCATGGTCCACAGAAAGTCCTTTTATGAAATCCATAGAAATCCCCTTCCAAGCTCCAAATGGCACCTCCAATGGCAACAACAACCCAGGTGGGTGAATATCTTCATAATGAATGATCTACGCATTCTAGGCGTATTAATTATTATATATTTTCTCTACATTTTTACTTTGATAATTGCTTTGTTTTATTAGTTTTGACTTAGTTTGTTAATTTCAGGTGTTGACCAAAAGAAACGGAGTAAATGAGCCTACAAGCATAAATGGTGCTAGAAATGGTCTTCGAATAGTTTCTAAAATGTATTATCAAGAGACATCAAGAATTAGAAGCCATGTGACAAATGAAGATGGAGCAATTAAAGAAGAAGACATTTCTCCTGGAGGAGCCAGGAAAAGAGATCTTGCCGAAATTACGAAGATTATTGGGCTAAATATTATAAAGAATATTCCAAGATGCTATGGGTCAATATTAGAGTCCAAAATATGTGCAATTAAATGGTATTTTCGAACAAGAAGAATTGGAGAGCAAGAAATTCAAGATTTGATGAGATTGAGATTCCTAATACTTAAAAAAAAGGAAATCTGAAGTCACAAAACAGTAGACTTCGACAGGCTGTAGAAATCGCATATCAACTCCAATTGAGGTGATCAAAGAAGATATTTTATATTCCTCGGAATGATCTTTCCAATGCCGTAAGAATCACTCAATTCTGATATGTATAACTCAGGAAAATCACGTTTTACTACAGGAGATCAGATTTCTCCGAAATTAATATGGACTACCCTTCTCCTATATAAAGGGGAGCTCGGCCTCAAAGCAGATCATCACTTATTCTATATCCTATGCTCTACCAAATACTCTCCTCCTCCCTACAAATTAAGCCGACATTCTACAGAAGCCGACTACACCACCATAACGCCGCATCTCTTCTTCCACCGACGCATAGGGGATTCCAAATGTCATCCACCAAGAAGTCTAGTTCTCTTGAGTATCCATAGTGGATTCCGAAGATATAAAAGTGTAACAATGACCTCTTTACTCCGTAGTCTCTTTTTGTTCATGAAACTTATTTGTGTGTTTTGGATGATTGTATTTCGGTTTTATTACATAAGTAAATTTCAATAACTTTTCCATGTGTTCCTTATTCTAGATTTCAATTTGAATGAAGATAATTGGTTCTTAATGCTTTGGTTTTGATTTAGGGGATTCCTAGTCTAGATCAATGGTGTTTAGGTGATGCCTAGCACAAAATATGAATTATGCATGTTTAATCGAAATTTAGGGTTATGGGATTTCGGTAGTGTTGTTATTTGCATGTGTTAATAAATGAGTCAGATTATGGATTAAGTTGATCACTTGTATATAATTAATTAGGTTTTCTTTTTGTTTCAAAATATGGTATGTGTTTTAGGGTCTTCTATGTGTTTGCTTGTCTATGAGTCAATGCATGTTAGAGTCCTATGATTATGTGCTATGTTTGAGACGTTTTTAGTAAATAAATTAGGTAATTAAAAACAACTCTTGATACCCCCCCCTTTTTTTACTACACAAGAATTGCACGCACCCTTCAATCCCCGGTTTAGAACGATCTCTACTTGCTTAAAATACTACATCTATAGGGTTTTAAATTGTATATGGTTGAATTATGTGTTAGTGTTTATTTGATACATGTTTTGGTCGTATCAATTTTTAGCGCCATTGCCGGGGATTGTTAATTGTTTGTGATTTTTGTGTGTATATATGTGAATATTACTAACCAATTCTTTTTGCAGGAACTTGCAATATGCACATTCTTGTTTATATTATACATGTATATATGTGACTAACGTCTTTTGCAGGTTTATACTTAGGTTTGTGTACATAAAATTATATGCTACGTTTACATAGTTTCAATTCCATACGTGTGCCATACTTTGTTCCATTTTATTTATTTATTATTATTTCATTTTATTTTATTTTAAATTTTCAAAAATTGTATGTGAATAAATGTTCGTGTAAATTTTAATTTTTGTACATACTAATCGGTGTGTGTATATATATATTTAATAATTGTTAAGCATGTTAAATGATAGTCTTAAATTTACATTGATTACATGCTTGATTAATTAGGTCTCACTCATTGGAATAGATGGTGCCTCTTTTTATTGTTTATCTCCTTAACCCCTTATGTTTTACACATAAGGTTGAGGGCGGAGTTTACAAAGGACTATGAGGGAATGTGAATTCTTGAAAGTTTGGCTGAATGTCGAACATGGTGTCTAGAAACGGGTTATGACTGGTGACAGGTTCTGGATCTAAGAAAGACTTACACCAATAGAGTATATACCATTGACCCGGTTAGCCTCGGGGTGTATTGTCGAAATTAGTCATGCCTCTCGCGTTATCTCTATCCCCAACTGACCATGTTTTTCGATTGAACCAAGGCTAAACAATTGAGAATTTATACTTTATCGCACGGGTCGCACGTCCTTGGAAAGATTGAAAAATCAATGCCTTGTAATCCTTGTAAATTTTTGGCGAAATAAATTTGAGACATTTTTGCTAAAAAAACTCGAAAATTGTTGAACTTGTAAAGGAATTTCCAACGTTGCAGGTACTTAGTTGCATTAACTCCCCTACAGTTTCATGATGCTCGAATTTCATCACCGGGTACCCTAACCTAAGTGAAGTTAGGGACATGAGACCATGGGATGAGTCATTCTATTTATGATTGTTCACGTAACTTGGGTGTTTTCTGTAGGTTCTAACCATTTTCTCTTATGCATTTACACCATCTTATCATTTAGGTTGATCTTGTTTGATGCATTTAGTTAATTATTAAGTAAATGTATGATACATGATGAATCACAGTGTGACATTGTGTGAAAGGTGCTCCAACATGTTCTTAATTTGTTCAAAACGTGTGAAACAATTGTGCATAAAATAATAATAATAATAATAATAATCATAATAAATATAATAAATTCGTAGCTTTATATATATATACTTATATATATTTTGTTAATTAATATTTACATTGCATCATTTGCATTTTTTTTCTCTATTTGATTTTATTTATAACATTTGCATTCATGTCTAAGTGTGTTTTCACATTTTGTGTGTTTAGTACACTTTTCGTGTACAATGTACATTTTTGTATTTCTTTGGTATTTTGTTGATACTAACACTTGATCTGTTGGATTTTAGGCTATTTGATGAATGTCCACTCCTGCTCTTCGTCAACTTGAACTCAGAAGCAGAACAGTAAACAGACTGAATCAGAATCAGGTTAACGCAGAAGGGGTTTTACAAGGGCCTATTTTCAACAGTCCACCAAATAGTCCACCTCCTAGTCCTTCTAGTCCACCTAGACCGCCATCACCTGTACCATCTTCAGATACTTCAGACGTTGAATCCATGGGTGAAAACGGAGACAACGTTGAGCAATCCATTAGACAGTAGACCTGTTCGAATTTGGGTAACTTTGGCCCAACTTCAATTGTTTATCCACAACCACCAGCGGGCCAGACTGCACCTGAATTGAAAAGTGGTGTTATACACCATCTTCTGCCCTTTCATGGCAATTCCACTGAAGATGCAAACACACACTTGACCACATTTCTATTTGTGTGTGACTCTATGTGTCCTGCCAACACTACAAAAGAAGCATTCAGACTTAGAGCCTTTCCATTTTCACTAGAAGAAAAGGCCAAACGTTGGCTCTTTAGTTTACCTGCTGGATCTATCACAACGTGAGACATATGTGTCAAGGCGTTCCTTACCAAGTACTTTCCAGCGTCTAAGATCACAAATCTGAGGAAGAAGATAACAGGCGTTCTGCAGGAGAGTGATGAGTCTTTTGCCGCCTACTATGAGAGGTTCAAAGAGTTG
Source organism: Geum urbanum (assembly GCA_946800695.1). NCBI lineage: Eukaryota > Viridiplantae > Streptophyta > Magnoliopsida > Rosales > Rosaceae > Geum > Geum urbanum. Next base: position 10,238,315 of record OX327006.1, read on the forward strand.
TGTGAATCTTGTCCTTCACATGGCATATCATAGAGCAACCTTTTAACCTACTTCTATGAAGGACTCAAGCCTTTAGAGAGAGATCTCTTAGATGCTGCAGCTAGGGGTTCATTTCTTGAAAAACCTGCAACTGTAGGTCGTGCTTTATTGAACCAGCATGCTCTCAACACTCAACAGTACGAGGGTATGCCATTGCAATAAAGTAGGAAAGTCAGTGAGGTATCATCATCAAGCACTACTGCCGAGCTAGCCAAGCTCACTTCACTGATTACAAAACTTCTGGAAACCAAGTCGCCTCAGCCACAGCCACTTGCAACGTTGGTGTGTGGGATCTGCTTGCTGGATGGACATCATAATGATCAGTGTCCTCATAATGCACCTGCCCCAGGGATGGAAGAAGTCAACGCCGTAGGTGGATTTCAGAATAATCAAGGAGCCCCTAGCTATAACAATTATGGCAATTACAATCAAGGGTTTCGAAATAACCATCCTGGTTTTCAATGGAGAAACAATGATGGCTGCCTTAACCCTCCTACATCTCATCCATTTCAACAACAGCAATCGAGTCAGCAAAGGCCTCCTAACGTTGGAAATGCCCCAACTCAGCCTGTTCTCACTAATCCGGATTATGACAAAATGTTGTCACAACTCTCATCATCCACACAGGTTTTGTTGAACACTCAAGCCCAACAGGGGAATGACATAGCTGAATTGAAGAAGCAGATGGGTGATCAGGTTGTTGAGTTTATGGGCCAGATTAAGGATAGCTCTGGAAAATTGCCATCTCAAATAATTCAGAATCTAGGAGGTGATTATCGACAGACCAATGTTGTAGCTACAAGGAGTGGGAAGCACCATCAGGAGTACCATCAAAAGAAGCCAACGCCACACACCATTTCTCTGGATGACGTTGAGCTTGATCCGGCCACCATTGAGGCTGAGAAGGAGAGGGTGACGGCTCAAGTCACCATGGCACCTTTGTCTTCACAAGTCGACCCGAAGCCACAAGGCATGAGCTCAATTCCTTCAAGTTCGACTCATGCTAATTCCCCGTTTGTCATAGCACCATTTTCAAGCCGTCTTGTGAGCAAGAAGAAGCAAGAAACGGATGAAGAAATCTTGGAAAATTTCAAGAAAGTGCAAGTCAATTTACCCCTCATAGAGTGCCTCAAACAAGTGCCAAAGTATGCCAAGTTTTTAAAAGAGTTGTGCACCATGAGGAGACAAACGAGAGAGAAGAAGATTGTGAAGGTGAATGCGACTGTTTCGGCAGTCATTCAACGACGGCTACCCCTTAAATTGAAGGATCCTGGGAGTTTTTATGTTCCCTATGTTATTGGTTCTAGATCTTTCAGCAATGTTATGCTTGACCTTGGAGCCTTTATAAACGTCATGCCATATACACTTTATCAAGCTTTAGGCCTTCCAGCGTTGAAGAAAGATGATGTGATCATTCAGTTAGCCGATAATTCAGAAACTTATCCACGAGGTTATTTGGAAGATGTTCTTGTCCAAGTGAATCAGCTTATCTTCCCAGCTGATTTTTATGTTGTTGATATTGAAGATGGTGACGTCAACACCACGCCAATGCTATTGGGACGTCCATTTATGAGAAATGCAAGAACGAAGATTGATGTGTTCAGTGGTACTTTCAGCATGGAATTTGATGGAGAGAGGATTAAGTTCAATATCTTTGATGCCATACGACATCCTTCTGCAAGTATAAATTCATTTTTTTCTGTGGATATTGTTGACACTTTAGCATAAGCTCACTTAGATACTCAGGAGGATGACACGTTGGACCTGGTTTTGCAAGAAGGAGCTGGGCGGACTCGACTCGGGGATGATGCCCTTTTTAATGATCTTTGGCTTGAAATGGTACCCGTGGCTCGTGAAGTTCTAGCCCTCTTAGATGCAGTCCAAGCTGAAATTCGTCACTCTCCTCCTAGGCCAATTACCTTTGGAGAAAACAAGATGCTGCCTTCAGTTGTTCAAGCACCAGAGTTAGAGCTGAAAGTCTTACCTAAGCACTTGAAGGATGCTTATTTGGGAGAAGAGGAGACATTGCCTGTGATCATATCTGCAACGTTGGAATCAGAGCAGGAGCAGAGACTTGTGGAGGTGTTGAAGAAACACAAGACAGCTATAGGTTGGACACTTGCAGACATCAAGGGAATCAATCCTGCCCATTGTGTTCACCGGATCTTACTTGAAGATGGCACCAAGCCCTGCAGAGAGGCTCAACGCAGATTACATCCTCCTACGATGGAAGTTGTGAAGAATGAGGTGATTAAGCTTTATGATTGTGGAGTTATTTACCCTATATTTGATATACGTTGGGTGTCTCCTGTACAAGTTGTTCTGAAGAAATCTGGGATCACTGTTGTCAAGAATGAAGATAATGAGCTAGTACCTCAGAGGACTGTTACAGGACATCGAGTTTGCATTGACTACAAGAAGCTCAACGCCACCACCAGAAAGGACTACTTCCCTTTACCATTCATTGATCAGATGCTTGAACGGTTGGCTGGCCATGCTTACTATTGCTTCCTTGATGGCTATTCGGGATACAATCAGATTAGCATTGCTGAAGAGGATCAAGAGAAGACCACGTTCATATGCCCATTTAGTACTTTTGCTTATAGGAGAATGTCTTTCGGTTTATACAATGCCCCAGGCACCTTTCAGAGATGTATGTTGGCCATCTTTTCATATTACATTGAGAAGATCATTGAAGTATTCATGGATGACTTCAGCATCTTTAGAGACAGTTTTGATGCATGCTTGAGTAATTTGGAGCTGATTTTGCAAAGATGCGTGGAAACGAAGTTAGTGCTCAACTGGGAGAAGTGTCATTTCATGGTAACACAAGGTATTGTCCTTGGCCACATAATTTCGGTAAGAGGGATAGAAGTTGACAAAGCTAAAGTAGATCTTGTTCGACATCTTCCATCTCCAACAAGTGTGAGGGAGGTTCGTTCTTTCTTGGGACATGCAGGATTCTACAGACGCTTTATCAAGAATTTTTCTCACATTGCATGACCCTTATGCTGCCTACTCCAGAAGGAAGTGATGTTTGAGTTTGATGATGAATGACAGATTGAAGGAGCTTCTGACTTCTGCTCCTATTCTATGTGCTCCAGATTGGTCCTTGCCCTTTGAACTTATGTGTGATGCATCATATTATGCAGTCGGAGCTATTTTAGAGCAACGAAAGGACAAAAATCCATACGCCATTTACTATGCTTCTCGGACTTTGGATAAAGCTCAGATGAACTATACAACAACCGAGAAGGAGTTACTTGCTGTGGTGTTTGCCTTAGACAAATTTCGATCATACTTGCTTCAGACTAAGGTAATTGTTTATACTGACCATGCGGCATTGAAATATTTGATGGCGAAGAAAGATGCCAAGCCAAGGCTTATTCGATGGATTCTACTTCTCCAAGAATTTGACATTAAGGTTTGAGACAAGAAGGGAGTTGAGAATGTTGTAGCAGATCACCTGTCAAGAATTGTACATGACAAAGTTGAAGACGTGGACATCAGAGAGAGGTTCCCATATGAGCAGCTTTTCAGAGTCCAAACTAGTTCGCTGGAATTACCTTGGTATGCTGACATTGTCAACTATCTTCTTACAAGGGAATTTCCAGCTGATATGCCTAAGTACAAACGTGATCATCTCAAGCATGTGGCACGTCAGTATGTCTAGGACGAGCCTTACTTGTGGAAACACTGTGCTTATGCATTGATCAGAAAATGTGTTCCAGATAGCGAGCATAGATCGATTCTTGAGTTTTGTCACAATGAAGCTTGTGGAGGGCATTTTGGTTCGAAAAATACAGCTTTGAAGATATTGGAGTCAAGTTTCTTTTGGCCGACTATATTTAAGGATGTTGCAGCGTTGTGTGCTTCATGTGATAAGTGTCAACGCAGTGGAAATCTTGGGCCACGGGATCAGATGCCACTGCACAATGTACTCAATGTTGAAATTTTTGATATTTGGGGGATTGATTTCATGGGACCCTTTCCTACCTCCAACGGTTTCATCTACATCTTGCTTGCAGTGGACTATGTCTCAAAATGGGTTGAAGCTAAGGCTACACGCACTAATGATTCAAAAGTTGTTGCAGATTTCCTTCGTACTCACATTTTTTTGAGGTTTGGTATGCCTTATGTACTTATCAGTGATGGAGGGAGTCACTTTTGCAACAAAACTGTGGCGGCATTGATGAAGAAATATGGCGTTACTCACAAGGTATCAACGCCATATCATCCACAGACAAATGGATTAGCTGAAGTTTCCAACCGTGAGATCAAGAAGATTCTAGAAAGAACTGTAGCGCCTAACAAAAAAGACTGGAGTCAGCGTTTAGATGATGCTTTGTGGGCCTACAGGACTACATACAAGACACCTATTGGAATGTCACCTTACAGATTGGTTTATGGGAAAGCATGTCATCTCCCGGTAGAGTTGGAGCATAGAGCTTATTGGGCCATCAAACGGTTCAACGTTTGCTATGATGAAGCTGGTCTTCATCGAAAACTACAGCTGGATGAACTTGAAGAAATCCGGAATGAAGCTTATGAGAGTTCTTGGATCTACAAAGAAAAGACAAAGGCATTTCATGACAGAATGATCAAGAACAAGTCATTTGAAGTCGGACAAAAAGTATTACTTTTCCATTCTCGACTCAAGCTCTTCCCTAGCAAGCTCAAATCACGATGGGTGGGACCTTTCCTCATCACGCAGATTTTTCATCATGGTGCCATCCAAATCAAGAATCCAATATCGGGGTCTGAGTTTAAAGTCAACGGTGACCGATTGAAGCCATACTTTGAGGCTTCGGATTTTCAAGACATGGAGAAAATACAACTCCAAAATCCTGCCGTTCTAAGTACCTGAAAAGAGCATTATGTCTAGGCTGTAAGACGTTAAAAAATAAGCGCTTGTTGGGAGGCAACCCAATGGAGGATCGACGAACAGATTTGCTTTCTTTTCCCTTCCTCCTTATTAATTAGTTTGTTAGTGTGTTAATTAGTTAGTTATTTTTGGTGAATTCATTACTCCATGATTGATTCTATGCTTTTAGTTTATTACATTGAGGGCAATGTAGGATTTAAGTGTGGGGGAGGGGTTTACAACTTAATTTGAGTCATAAATTGTAAAATTGGGCGGACAAAGGATTTCCAACGGATGATACCTTAAAAAAATTTGATTTTTGTTTAATTTTCGTGGGTTTTTATTTTTCTAAAATTTTAGGTAGTTTTTGAGTGTATTTTAGTGTTTTTCAGAGTCTTAGGATGCCCTTAACTCGTTTATGATGATATTTTTCTGAGATAATTTCGAGTTCATGGCTTTCATATTATTAAATTATGGAATTCTTTTGTTAATAAAATATTTTGATTGCATTGACATGTAGTAGATATAGATAGTAAAACTTGGTACAAAATTCGCATGCAAAAATAAGTTTAAATCATTTGAACCTATGTGAGATTTTGAGCTAAATGTTTTATATTGAGTGAAATTTCGATATATATAAGATTTTGGTTTCCGAATTTATACATGCCTCATATAATTATTTGCCATAGTTTTTAATGAACTAGAAATTGCTAGAACTTACTCATGTTGATTTTCAAAACTTATAGTCAAAACATACTCTGATTTTGGATATGATTAAAGGCACTTAGGATTTACCACCACTTTTGCCAAATTTTCATATGTCCCATTTGTGCGCACGAGTTGCGACACCCTTCGATAGCCCTTTTGAGCCCACATTAAGCTTTTATTTCATCACCATATATATCTAAACACTTAACCTAGTGTAGATTTTCCTTACCCTTGTTTCAAAGACTTGGTGAGAATTTTCAAAGCTAGAGACATGGAGATGGTGTGAAGATGATGAGAATATGTGTGTATGAGGATATACTTGTCCAACAAGATAAAATAAAGAGTAGTTGCCGAAAAGAAGAAGAAGAAGAAGAAAATTCGGGAGCATGAAATGAAAAGAAAAAAAATGTGAAGCTCTCCGGCAATAGATTTTAAATGTTCAAGTTTAGATTAATGTCCCTCATATTTGTGGATTTGGAGTTTGTATTGAATTGAAGGCCCAATAGTAAAGAAATAAGGTCTTTGTCTTGTTCACAAAGCTTAGAGGAAGATTAGAATGAAGTCTGGGTCAAACAAGATGATATTTGGCCCTTGTTCTTGAATGTTGGCACTGATAACGTTGGTGAAGGAGGTTTGCACGAATTGATTGAAGTTTTTGGAGCTTGACTAAGTCTTTGGAACATTCTTGAAACACCACTTATACAAAAATTCGAATGCCTTAGCCTTACCCCCATTACAACCCTTGAAAGTCCATTAAGATCCTTAAAATGAGTAGCCTTTGATCTGTGGAGTTAATTGCATGAGTAAGCATATGGTTTGGGTTCATTTGTGCAAGTAATTGGTTTTATTTACGAGGATTTCATTTGTTCTTATATATTTAGAGTGAAATTTTCATGAGTGAAAAGATGATGAGTGCATCCATGTGAGGATTTTAAACTTTTCTAGTACATGCATAGCTTATAAATTACCATTGTTTTCTTCTAAGTCTTACTTGTTCATGCATGAGAATGTCTTTATTAACTCTTGAATTCCTTGTGCTTTAATTTTGTGATTGGTCATGAAATTTTCGAAATTCATTTGTTAAAAGGCTTAGTAGTATTTTTTTTTGTTGGAAAATTTTGAGTCTTAGTTTAATTTAGTGTTTGCTAAGGGACTAGCAAAGTCTAAGTGTGGGGGAATCTGATCTACACATTCTAGGCGTATTAATTATTATATATTTTCTCTACATTTTTACTTTGATAATTGCTTAGTTTTATTAGTTTTGACTTATTTTGTTAATTTCAGGTGTTGACCAAAAGAGACGGAGTAAATGAGCCTACAAGCATAAATGGTGCTAGAAATGGTGTTCGAATGGTTTCTAAAATATATTATCAAGAGACATCAAGAATTAGAAGCCATGTGACAAATGAAGATAGAGCAATTAAACAAGAAGACATTTCTCCTGGAGGAGCCAGGAAAAGAGATCTTGCCGAAATTAAGAAGATTATTGGGCTAAATATTATAGAGAATATTCCAAGATGCTATGGGTCAATATTGGAGTCCAAAATATGTGCAATTAAATGGTATTTTCGGACAAGAAGAATTGGAGAGCAAGAAATCCAAGATTTGATGAGATTGAGATTCCTAATACTTAAAAAAAAAATCTGAAGTTACAGAACAATAGACTTCGACAGGCTGTAGAAATCGCATATCAGCTCCGATTGAGGTGATCAAAGAAGATATTTTATATCCCTCGGAATGATCTTTCTAATGCCATAAGAATCATGCAATTCTGATATGTATAACTCAGGAAAATCATGTTTTACTACAGGAGGTCAGATTTCTCCGAAATTAATATGGACTTCTTGTTATGGTAGGAAACAACCTACCCTTCTCCTATATAAAGGGGAGCTCGGCCTCAAAGCAGATCATTACTTATTCTATAGCCTATGCTCTACCAAATACTCTCCTACTCCCCACAAATTAAGCCGACATCCTCAAGAAGCCGACTACATGCACCACCATAACACCGCATCTCTTCTTCCACCGACGCATAGGGGATTCTGAACGTCATCCACCAAGAAGTCTAGTTCTCTTGAGTATCCATAGGGGATTCCGAAGATATAAAAGTGTAACAATGATCTCTTTACTCTGTAGTCTCTTTTTGTTCATGAAACTTGTTTGTGTGTTTTGGATGATTGTATTTCGGTTTTATTACATAAGTAAATTTCAATAACTTTTCCATGTGTTCCTTATTCTAGATTTCAATTTGAATGAAGATAATTGGTTCTTAATGCTTTGGTTTTGATTTAGGGGATTCCTAGTCTAGATCAATGGTGTTTAGGGGATGCCTAGCAAAAAATATGAATTATGCATATTTAATCGAAATTTAGGGTTATGGGATTTCGGTAGTGTTGTTATTTGCATGTGTTAATAAATGAGTCAGATTATGGATTAAGTTGATCATTTGTATATAATTAATTAGGTTTTCTTTTTGTTTCAAAATATGGTATGTGTTTTAGGGTCTTCTATGTGTTTGCTTGTCTATGAGTCAATACATGTTAGAGTCCTAGGATTATGTGCTATGTTTGAGACGTTTTTAGTAAATAAATTAGGTAATTAAAAATAACTCTTGATACCGGCCCCCCTTTTTTACTACACAAGAATTACACGTATCATTCAATCCCTGGTTTAGAACGATCCCTACTTGCTTAAAATACTACATCTATAGGGTTTTAAATTGTATATGGTTGAATTATGTGTTAAGTGTTTATTTGATGCATGTTTTGGTCGTATCAATGTTTTCTTTGGCAAGTGTCATAAGAAGCTATCCATTTTTTGACAAACTTTTTGATACCAGGCCATAAGAATGTTCTGCTCATTCTCTTGTAATTTTTGAGAAATCCAGCATGGCCTCCCATTACCCTACCATGGCATTCTTGAAAACTCTATCTTTCCAATTATTCACTTGTGGCACATAGACTCTTCTTGTAATACAATATACTCCCCATCAATTCGTAACTTTTCTTGTTACAGACCCCTTGATATAACTCATGCATCACCTTGTTAGCCTCACTGTCATTTGCCATATCTAAAACAAATTGAGATACTAAACTTGACATTATAGCCATGATCAGCAACTCAGTATTTCTAGACAAGGCATCAAAAACTTGAATTGATTGCTTTTTTCAGGCCTATACTTCACAGTGCAGTCATAACTTAAGAGTTTCAAAACCATTATGCTGAATAGGAGTATTGATTTTCTGATTGAGAAAATATTGGATTGTTCTGTGGTCTTTTAATATATCAAAATGGCATCCCAACATATATGGCCTCCAATGTTAGACAACATACATCGCAGCTAACATTTTATTGTCATAAGTACTGTAAGACTTGTGTTTTGGGGTCAGTGCTTTACTCAGAAAAGCAACAGGGTGGCCATTTTGAGACAGTACGGCTCCAATTCCCTCTTCACTTGCATCACACTCCACTGTGAAGCTTTGGTTAAAATCTAACAAGGCCAATACTGGTGTTGTGGTTATGGCCACTTTCAAAGCTTCAAATGCCCTTTCAGACTCCAGGGTCTACTTGAAACCATCCATCTTGAGCATATTGGTGAGAGGTTTAGCAATAACACCCAAATTCCTCCCAAATTTTCTATAATAACCTACTAACCCTAGAAAATCTCTCAACCCCTTCAAAGTTTGTGGCTTCTACCACTCTGCAATACTTCTTATTTTTGCTGGATCCACCTCAACACCTTTAGTAAAGACCACATGCCCCAAATATTCTACACTTTTAGCTCCAAAAGTTCATTTAGACAGTTTAATCTTGAATTGGTGCTCTTGCAATCTTTGAAAAACCAGTGCCACATGTTTTTTGTGCTCCTCTAATGACTTACTGTAGATGAGTATGTCATCAAAGAATACCAACACAAAGTGCTTGAGCACATCTCTTAATGTCTCATTCATGAGATATTAGAATGTAGAGGGTGCATTAGTCAACCTAAATGACATTACCTGAAACTCATGATGCCCATCATGGGTTCTAAAAGCAGTTTTTGGTATATCCTCCTCCTTCATCCTTGTTTGAGATCCCCTGATCTCAAATCAAGTTTTGTGTAATACACATCACCTCCTACTTCATCTAACAGCCATCAACTACTAGGATTGGAAATTTGTCTTTGATGGTAACAACATTCAATGCCATGTAGTCAACACACATCCTGGATGAACCATCCTCCTACTTCACTAACAACATTGGTGAGGAGAAATCACTGTCACTCAGGTGCACTACTCTATCTTGAAAAAAGCTCTTTATTATCCTCTCAATCTCATCGTTCTGATGATAGGCATATTTGTATGGTCTGGTATTCACAAGCAATGTATTTGGTTTCAAAATGAGTTTATGGCCATGGCTTCTCTGTGATGAGAGTGTGGTAGGAGCTTGGATATAAGAGTTTATGGCATTACCCTTATCAAGCTTGATTTCTAAAAAGTAAAAGCTTCTTGCTCTTTAGTCAATAAGCTAGTCATTTGCTCCGGTGAAACCATAGCACATTATGAGATTTTAAGGCCCTTAAATTCAAATAGAACCTCAGAAATGAAAATTTTCATGACTAATTTCTCAAAGTTCCAGATTATATATCACCAAGAGTCTTCAACCATGCTGCTCCCAGTATCATTTCATAATAAGTAGTTTAAAGGACATAAAAGTCCATTTGTATTTCCTAGCCTTGGATTGACATTGGCAATTCATGCACCATGCCTTTGATGGTGAGGATGTATATGCTTGCAGCTACCACCTTCAAAAGTTTGTTTGGTGGTGGTGGATTAGAGAAATGATTGGTGGTTTTCTGCTACACAAAAGTGTGTTTATGGCTTCTCATCACTAATTGTTTATTTTCACATGCTAAAATCATTTCAAAGGTATCCATCGGATTTCTAGGCCTTATCATTTCCACTTCAGATTGAAGTTCTAGCTTTAATCTCCCACAAAATAAGCCATCCTAAACTCAAGTGAAAATCCTAGAGTGTTGACACACATTTGTGTGAACTTGTCTCTAAACGCATTTACACTGACCTCCTATTTGAGTTTAGCCAATGCAGCTTGGTACTGAAGCTTACCTCTTCCACCGAATTGATACATCATCAAGTCTACCATTGCTCTCCAGGTGCCTGGATAATCTTGTAGATATAAAAGCCACAAGCTATAGGCCATTCCAGTTAGTGTACTGCAACAATTAATGCTTACTTTTTTATCCTCACTTATTTGGTACAACTGAAAAAATTGCTCAGCCTTGCTAATCCACTCCATGGGGTCTTCATCACTAAAGGAGAGAATTCAAGTCTCATTTGTTTAAGTGTGGGAAGTAATGGGTCTTGTGGTGCACCAACCTATTGTGGAAGAGCAAATTGGTGTCCCATTGGATTAAAAGTAGGCTTTGTTGATGTTGCTGTCCAAAAGGTTGAACAAGGTTGGTGGTGGGTTTTCTCTGGGGATGTTGGTTCATGAACTGGTTAGGTACAAACTGGTGATAAGGGCTACTAGGCTGAGAGTGAGGTGGGATAGGGTGTGCAGATGTGATTGTGAAAAATGTAGGCTATGAGATTGGAGTGTGAATAGGTATAGAAAAATGAGGATGTGGGTTATTCCTATAGCTCAGTGAATGGTTTACAAAATCTTGGTTTGCTCCAACATGAGATGGTCCTCCCACTTCAAACTGAGGATGGTTAAAAGCTGAAAGTTGTGATGCTCCCAGCCCGAAAGTAAATGTGTTATCAGAAGAGCTCTCCTCACAATGAGGCCTAGCAGTAGATTCAAGGAACACATTATTATAACCCCTATAACTAGCAATAACAGTTAATTGTTCATTAGTGGCCCCATTAGCAACTAGTTGTTGAAGAAAGCTATTATGTGTAGGATATTTCTGCATAAATGCTGAAAATAGAGGAAACACATAGATATCTATGGTCATTATGGTGTCATGATACAAGGGAGACTTACTTGAGCCATGGTGGAATAAGTAGACTCATTAGAAGGTGGTGATAACCTCGAAGTGTGTACGCGAGGTGGTGGATGTGTATCCGCATTGAAACACAACTCCTTGATCTTATCCATCATTTGATTCTGCAACTGGGTCTTAGAGTCACATAAAATCCTTAGTATGATAGCAAACTGTGAAGTTGTGTCCCCTTGGAATGATTGAAAACGAGCAACTAAGGAAGTCGACTCACTATTAGAAGTGACAACAATAAGAGATGCACTCCCAACCATCAAGATGGCTCATGATACCAAGTATTAGGATCCTTGATTAGAAAGAGTAAAAAGCGCAGCTAACAGATCTAAACCAGAGAGGCTAGTGTCTGCTAAGAAAGATAAAAGACAGTTGATTTCATTGATGCCCCAACTAGGGTTGAATACAAGGTATTTAAGCACAAGTGAACGCTAACAAAGCATACCACGTAGCAACATGTGCCAACATCACAACAGTGAAAAGTTTGCAAATAAAATGATCTAAGACAAAATAAAAAGGTCTTCCTGGTCAAACAAGGAATGGCATCGCCACACAACTTCAACCCAACAAAGATTATGGACGCAACCTTACTCGGTTACACACATGCGAATACTGAACTACCACATATTCACTAAATTAAAAAGATGTAATCGATTATTTTCATCATGTCTTCCTAGTACTATGACTACTAAGTTAGTCCAATTATCGTCTGCAAGGTTTGTTTACTATGTCTACAGTCTTTAAATCGAGATTTGGTATGTTGTTTGAGTGTCAAGTTTACCGGAGTTAGTGTGTTTTTAAATTTGAATTTTCATTTATCACCGCCATAATAAATAAGACTGTATGACTAATGTATCTCAATCAGAATAATTTGGTCATGATTCTTATGACCCAAAGGTCACTTAGAACTTAAAAAGTGACCAAAAAATCTCCAAAATTTATTTTTTGACCCAACAGTCACTTTATTTGAAACACGCAAAAAATATCTTTAAATTTTAGAATATTTACATGCACACCATTCATTAATTTTCCAAAAAAATATGTTTTTTGCCACTCAAAATAGTTTGAGATATTTACAAAATCTACCACTGGCAGATTACGTCTGTTTCGCGACGAGACCGACTTCAGCCTTCGGTGCAGGCTTGAATCGACTCTGGCATCCTCTTTGCTCACCACTGCATCCTCTACCACCGCCGCCTAGCCTAAGAGCGACGACCGAATCTCAGCCGCACCGCCCAGATTATATCTCAAACTCGATTTTGCTGACTTACCCGTGATGGAGGACGACAGTGAACCGCGACAGCGGACTACGAAGGACATGAACCAAATTGGCTGCCTTGCTTGCTTCCTACCCCGCTGTTGGCCGCCCTTCATTGCCAGGGCTGACCCTGAGAGTTTGGGGGCCATAGGGAAAAACAATTGGGACTACATTTTGAAATATATGCATAATGTATAATAAAATAGCAGATTTTCTTTAATCATATAATAATACATCAAAATGTGTGGATGAGCAAATATAATTCAATCAAAATACTTTAAAAAAAAATTACTACATCAAAAATTTGTCAAATTCAAAATCATCTAAAACAACTCTTCGTATAATTTTATATACAAATGACAATTAAACTTGCATAGTTAAAAAAAACTTGTATAATTAAGTTTCTTAAACAAATGTCAAAAACTCTAATTTTGTAAAACAATAAGGGACATGCAATGGTACTCAAGGGATATGCCATACATTTATTTATCACTTTGAGAACCAAAATTACAATTTACATGAGCAAAAATTTACAACATTTTAGACAATATTACCACAATGAATACTTTTTTTGGGATTATTTATAATGTTCACAACTAATTAGATCAAATTTTACAACTTTAAGAACAATTTGTTCAAAAGTTGTAACTAAGTCTCTAAATAAAGTAATTATCTCAAATACAACTAAATAACCCAAAAATAAATCATATTACCACAATGACTACCAAATTTATTCTCAACTGATAAAATAAAATTACCATACCTCTTGGATACCTAAGAATGATCCAAACAATAAACCCTAAAAATAGAAAACAGTTAAATAAAATAAATTTGGTTTCACAAATTCACTTTGAGATAGGCTCATCATGGACTGGGCTGAGCCAGCCTCAGCCTTAGATTTAAGGCTTGGGAGTGGACTGAAGTAGGCTTGGTCAACAGTCAAGCATAAAGAGGCCGGCTGGGCCAGACTCAATGGGCTGGGCCACGATGAGTTTTAAATTGAGAAAAAATTAATATATAAAAGGTTAAGGTATTGTAATTATTGATTTATGATAAGAGGAAAAAAAATGAAGAAAATAAGAACAAATATAATAATAATCATAATTTATATTATTTTTTCTAATAAAATGGACCAAAATGAGTCCGGTTAAGTTTGGCCTCTAAAGCATAAAGAGGCTGGGCCGAGCTTCATTTACATTGCTCAAGCCTTACTCTAATTTTAACAAAGCTAAGTCGACCAGTCCTAACATGAGACCGAGCCGGACTTTGACCTCATGTTGAAACCTATATGTACTTTGAGATTTTTTTTTATTACGAATTAAATAATGGGCGTTTGGGGAGTTATGTTTGGAGTTGACGTATGGTGCCCATGCATGACCTCTTCACTATAAATTAATTAAATCATCATCACGTGGTCCTCTTTTGGTATTTGATATATACTTTTTTATTTTTTATTTTCCTTTCCATGTGCACTTATATAAATTTGAGGTTCTTTGGGTTTTGGGCCTAGACGTGAGCCTTGCTCGTCTTAGCCCAGGGTTGAGCATGTTCATCGCCTCCTTAGTCTTCCTGACTGTCGATGCAGTTCCAGCTATAAGTGCCCACTCACATGGGTGTTCAAAGTAAGTACGATCATTTTTTAATTTATCTTTAATAAATATAAATCGTATCTTTAGTAAACATGAACGATATCTTTAGAAAGCGTAAAAAATATTATGAGAATTAGTCATAAAATATACTTATAAATGGTATCTTTATGGTGTTATGTTGGTATCTTTAAGACGTTGTGATGATATCTTTATAACGTTGTGATATGTTTTTATCATTGTCATAGTAACCCTATGTTGGTATCTTTATGATGTTATGATGATATCTTTATAACACTGTGATGGTATCCTTAAAATATTGCGATGGTATCTTTAAAACGTTGTCATGGTATCTTTATAATACTGCGATGATATATTTAAAATATTGTCATGGTATCTTTGAAATACTGTTATGGTATCTTTATAACATTGTGATAGTATATTATGCAGTACGTTGTGTCAGTATCCTTATCCAAACCATATCTTATACCCTAAACCTCACCCTAAACACTTCACTCTCTCTCCCCTACACCATAAACCCTAAATCCTATACCCTACATCCTAACCAGGATCAAAAACTCACATGGGCTAATTTTTTTGAACAAAATCTCGACGGTATGAGATAATTTTTTAGAAATTGGCAAGAAAGATACACTTAGTTAGCATGGGACATTATAACCTTACCCTTCATATTACACTTCCTAAATTGAAATAAACATGAAATGTAATACACAACACAAAGAAAATACATAAAAGCCAACTAAATCTTACTCTACGAGAGCTCGAAGCTTCAAACACCTTTATCACATCATCATTTTCAACAACTTCTGCAAATTCCTTTTCGATATGAAGTAACATACAATCATCAAGAAAATCATCTTCCATCTTGTTTCTACGCCCTTTCTTAATGATATTCATAGATGAAAATGTTCTCTCAATGGTTGCAGTAGAAACAAGAAGAATTATTACCAAAAAAATCAATCTAGGAAAAGAACCTAGCTTTCTTGTATACATAAGTTGGTGACACAAATCAGACATAGAATCTAAGTTCCCAAATCTCAGATCTGTAGTCATAGCTTTATGATAATATGCACACTCCAATTTTAGTGTAAGAAGACCACCATGCACAAAATCTGCAGGATAGTAATCCTTAGCAAGAAGGATAACGCACTTCTTCTATTTTGACAAAATGAAAATTGCCATAAGGGTCCAAAGTAGATATGAGTGCAAGAAGTTCACGAGCTGCTTCTAGAAACCTCATGTTTAACTCGCTCAATTGATAATCAAGTACAACATTAAACACATCTATATGATAATGCATGGTGCTCTACTGTAACAAAATTCATTTGTTGACAAGAACGACATGTCCCATCCTTGTAAAGGGCAATCATGTCAGGCATATCAATATTATGTGTCTCACAAAATGTAGCAACACTGTCCTTCAAATCGGTCCAATCGTCTTCTCTCATCTCCTGAAGGAGTTCATTTGTATGTGTGACAAAACTCAATGCTTCTATGATGTCAAGATATTTTCGTTGCAATGTTTGACAAAGAATTTCAGTGACTTGCATAACCTTGTTCATTAAAATTAGGCAAAAACACAAACTCAAACTGTCTCATACCCGTGAGAACACCACAAGCTTCCCCTTGAAGAGATTGAGTCCCATAAGCATGCTCCATCATATGAATAAGAGTTTTTAAGGCTGAACTAAATAATTCAATCAAACTCTTAATAGAGCGAAAATTTGAACCCCAACGAGTAGTACCTGGTTGTTGCAAAGTACAAGTCTGACTACCACTCTCCTTGTCTCAAGTAAGCTCAAAGTTACTAAATCTTAGATTTCTTCTTCTCTGATGGTTTTTAGCTCACTATGACGCTTTGCAGAAGACTCAACAAAGGTCACAATCAACAATAGAGTAGAGAAAAATTGCCAAACATCATTAATTCCCTTAGCACTAGCAGACAATGATAGTTGCAAACGGTGAGCAAAATAATGTACATAATATGCATAAGGATACTCTTCAAGTAACAATGTCTGTAAGTACGCCATTCCATATACCACTCATATTAGTTTCCCCATCATATCCTTGGCCACGCATGTTCTCTAATTGAAGATTGTGCATTACAAGCACTTTGACTGTCTCCGTTTTAAGAATAAGTGAGGTAGTGTTAGAAACTCTCACTATCTTAAAGAACCATTCTCGAATTATACCCATACGATCAACAAATTTCAGGATAATAGCCATTTGTTCCTTGCTAGCTATATCAACCGCTTCATCTACAAGTATGCAAAATTTTGCATCACCAATTTCCTCCCGAATCATGTGCCTCACTTTATCACCAAGAATATCTAAGAGCTCTCGCTGAATACTATGAGCAGTGTACTTGGCATTTCTCGGACCACCATTCAAGACAACTTTATCATCTTCTCTAGCCATTCTTACATAAGACTTTCTAATTTGCAGAAAACCTCCTGCATTAAGAAAGCTCTCGAATTCATCATGACCTCTAAAAATCATTCCTTGGTTCGCTAGATATCTCACACTCTCTATTGAGGCTATAAGCCTGAACCGATTATCCTCTACATCCTTACAGAAGCTTGGGAAGAATGGGAACTCGAATTTGGTGATCTGTAAATCATGAACTAATCAATTTGGTACAAGCTCTAGTTCGTTTCCCCCTTTTTGCAGCTCCTTCTTTTGACATTCTCTTTTGTTAATCAAATATATACAAACAAACAAAAAAAACACAAAATCCCAAATTCCACAACCAATCAACCAAATTTTTTTTTCAGATTACCCAATTATTTTCCTAGAACACAAAAAATCCCAAATACCCAAAACGGGAAACCCCCCAAATAACTCAATCTTGAAGCAATGAAAAATTGAATATGAATAAAAAATCTGAGATGGAGTCGGCTTAACCACTTGAAGTTGAAGAGTTGGAGTGCAAGTTGAAGATAAAGATGAATCGTCGTCTTCGCAAATCGTTGATGTGTGGCGCACTGTCGCGGCTGTTGTTGGCTCGTCGCTACTTGAATTGGTTGAGAATGGAGGTAATTGGAATGGGCTGTGTCATGACTTGTGAGGGTGTGAGATTTATGATGTTGGGTACTTAGGTTGGGTATTTTCACAATGGGTTGGGTGGCTTGGTTCTATTTCTAATCTAATTTGAAGTAAATAACTAAATATGATAAACTAATATATTTTTTACCTCAGAAAACTCACCAGGGCTTAAGCCCTATTATGCCAATACACGCATCCGCCATTGTCTTAAACTCTTTACCCTAAATCCTATATCCTACATCCTAAACCCAAAACCATAAACTCTAAAACCTAAAGTTATCTCTCTCTCTCTCTCTCTCTCTCTCTCTCTCTCTCTCTCTCTCTCTCTCTCTCTCTCTCTCTCTCTCTCTCTCTCTCTCTCTCTCTCTCTCTCTCTCTCTCTCTCTCATATCATGATATCTTATGAATGTGACACAATATCTTTCTTGATTGAGTTTGTGTTGAGTCAAGAAGAAAAAAAAATAAAAAATGAAAAATGACTTTTGAGTCACTTGACGAAAACTAAGTGACTTTTTGGGTAAAGTCATGTGACCACATATTGTACGTTCAAAATGTTTGGGCAAAGTCATAAAACTTTTTGGGCAAAGTCATAAAACATTTTGGGTAATTTACTTATACAATATCATTTTGAATAATAAAAACACATGTGATCACATATTGTATGTTCAAAATGTCTATGGTTACTAGTTACCTAGTTAGTTGCATATTAATGAAACTATTAAATACATAAACCACAGAAATAATTTACTTAAACCGCATACTACAAAGATCTCACATAAAACATGAACAAGATGCTTTACAGAAACTATGTATCCCAACATACACATTACCAAAGAGTGCTTTTTAGTTAGAGACCAGCGTCTGGGGGTTAACATAGGATCGGCAAATGGTTATCGGTTCATGATTGTGAGGTAAAAGGAAAGAATTACAATCCTCATTCCGCCTAATTTGTGTTTGATACCAGATAAAAACATATATTATTTTTAAGAAACTCTATCCGTTTTATAATAGTGCCTACATGTTGACATGCATCAAAGACTTAATAGTATCGAACTGTGTACCAACTCAGTTTGAACCGATACTGTTACTAAGACATATATGATTTTGGGCCTTTCGTAGTATTTATAATTGGCTTATTACCCGATCTATAGGTCTAGCGTAGTGTCCATAGTTAATTTATCAAAGCTTCTTTAGTTTAGTTGTCGCGTAACGTTAACTTTCTGTTATGTTAGTTTCGCCCCTTGTTAAACATCATGGATGGTTCAAGTGTTAAAGTTTATAATAGGAGGTGACTATGAATTTCACATCACAATTACTTTTATCTTACCCCATGTTAGATAGGAATCGATAAAAAAAATTGTGCTCCGAGGATTACGCTTAAGACTCTCGAGAGATTAGCGATCAATCCTAGCGCCGCTTGGAAGGATTCAACCCTAGTTTAACTAGTAAAATAAGATTAAGTCTTAACGACTGACCAAAAATCTGCATAAACATAACACTTTAGAGACTAAATCCCACAAACAAATCGTGACCACCGATGTCCATCCAAATTTCTCAAAATAAGTCATAAACAACACCAATACTCAACTCAGGAATTTAGAAGCATATATATGAGGTACTGATTTTGAATACAAAAGAAAGTAACTTAACGACAACAAGAGAAACTGACTTAGCTATTTACATGAACACCACTGGAAGTAACAATAAAAACGATATACAGAGCGACTTCTACTAGCATATACTACGTATGATACAAACCGACAGTGAGCCGAGACATATTGCTAAAAAGATGACTGGTGAACTCGAAGCCTTCGACGATACCAAGCATTTCTAGGATATACACAACAGCCTGGATGACGGAAACCAAAAAGCCAGGAAAATACATTAAAATATAAAACGTTAGCGTGAGTGGAAAAAAATAATATAATAAGCGTAAATCAATAAAATTGATCTATCATGCCTTTCCGCTGATTTCGGTAAAATAATACGAGTTCAATCTAATAAACTGAAATATAATGGAGGTGGTCGTTCGGGGTGTTTGTCCTAACCCAGAATGCATGTATGTATGAAAATTAAGGTGATGTGATCATCTAGGATGTTTGTTCTAATCCAAGATAATCTGGTTCAGGCAGGGTGTTTGTCCTAACCTGGTTCGACTAGTTATTCAGTGATCAACCGAATAGCTAGGGCAACAATGCTACTAAAAAAAACTATAAAAAAATAAACCTCCAAATAAATACTCTGAAAATATATCGTAAAGCATAAAAATGTGAACTCACTATTGACTATGAAAATAAAATCCATTCATAAGTTTGTGACTACTGCTGGGGTCCAGCGGAATTCCCTTCGCTGCTGGGGTCGCAATCACAGTGTCCTGTCTATAAGGATCACATAATATCAGAACAGGTAAAACTATAGAAATACGCTCTAAAACTAACCCCGAAAACCCCATCGCAAAACCCTATAACCTATCTCACCGGAGCTCCGCTGTGGACGACGATGTGTGGCCCTCACGCGCCTTCACAGGCGACGGGGTGTTAGCTTCATGCGCCTTCGGCCAAAGTGCTCTGATGCCGGAGGTTAATACCTCATTGGAAAGTTCTCAATGAGACCAACCACTATTGTAACTGAGCCAGAGTCCAATTCGACGGTGTTTTCCCAGAATTACCTAAAACAGGCCAGAGAACCTATTTTCGGCGGCTGCCACCAACGGCAGCGATGGACCCCTCAAAACACTCCTCTCACCAAGCCCAACAAAACTCTAACCTCACGCACTCTCACTCGACCTCATATGGCCGGAATCGCCCTCTAAAGCTACGGCTCGAAATTGGCGAGAAAGATTCATGGCGATTAAGCTCCACCGTGGAGCTTCAACGGTCCACATGACCAACCAAGATAGACTCAGAAGGGGGAGAGCTTCAAAATTCCCCTACCCTCAACCCCTAGAACAAGATGGAGTACCACCACCGATGGCGGCGACTCCCACGGTATAAACCAAATTCGGGTGACCTCCATACACCTGCACATCCCAAAAATATCCACACCAAAAAATCAAGGAAGCTTCAAGCTTTGATTCCCTACCTGTTTCGTCGTCAAAGGTGGCCGGAAATGGCGGAGAGAGAAACGGGTTAAACCCATACAATTTTTTTTTCTGGTTTGATTTGATTTTCGAAAAATGCCTATTTTACCTCTAAGCTCTTCGGTAGATCGACGACCCAAATTCAATCTCATCGCAATCAAATGGTCGAGATTAAACTGACTAAAAATTATTATTTTTATTTATTTCTCACGCCGACTTCCGATAAACATAAAAATTAGCTCACCTATCCGAAAAATTCCCTGAAAATTTCTACGAGCTCGAAATTAAATACTCTACGACTTTCGCAAAGAAAATAAAATAAAATTCTTGTCTGGTGAAAAAGTCGTTAACAACCTTAATAGTGCGACTACTCTGCGATAAAGCTTAATACGATTCGATAAGCGCATAATTTCAATTCGGGTTGTCACAATCTACTCCCCTTACAAAAATTTCGTCCTCAAAATTTACATACATGCTAGAAAAGATGAGGGTACTGTTCCCTAATATGATACTTTGGTTCCCAAGTAGCTTCTTCTACTGCATAATTCCTCCACAATACTTTCACTAAAAGAATTGTCGTGTTCCAGAGAACCTGCTCTCTACGGTCAAGAATCTCCACTAGTTCCTCAATATAGACCAAGTCCTCCCAGAGAGGAATTTGCTGAGACACAATGACATGTGATGGATTGGGAATGTACTTCTGTAACATGGACACGTGAAATACATCATGAACTCGCGCCAACTCTGAGGGTAAATCCAAATGATAAGCCACAACAACCACATGTTCTACAATCTCATAGGGTCCAATGTAAAGGGATTGGATTTTACCGCGTTTTCCGAATCGTATCACCCCTTTCCATGGAGACAACTTCAAAAATACCCAGTCTCCCACTTCAAACTCAAGATCTTTTCGTCTGACATCTGTATAACTCTTTTATCTATCTTTAGCAATCTTCAGTCTGTCTCGAATAATCTGCACATTCTCTGTGGTTTCCTGAACTATGTCTGGACCAATGAGGCTCATTTCTCCTACTTCGCTCCAACATAAGGGAGTCTGACATTGTTTCCCGTTCGTATGGAAATATTCCAATGCTGGAGTGGAAATTGTTGCTCCATCAGGTGCATATACTTATTTCATTTCCCCAGAAACTGTAACACACAGGATCTCAACATATCCTCAAGCGTTTGAATAGTTTTCTCAAATTGACCATCAGTCTGAGGGTGAAAGGCCGTACTGAATCGTAACTTGATTCCCAAAGCCTCTTGTAAAGCTCTCTAGAATTGTAAAGTAAAATGAGAACCTCAATCTGATATAATGGATACTAGTACACCATGTAACTTCATGATCTTCTGCATATGCAACATAGCTAGCTTGCTCTCAAAAAGTTTCTCTGAGACTAGTATGAAATGTGCAGACTTTGTAAAGCGATCCATGATCACCCAAACACCTGAATTACCTTTGGATGTACGAGGTACTTTGTATACGAAATCCATAGTGACATGCTCCAATTTCCAAATTGGAATCTCTAGTCGTTGCATTAAACCTGAAGGATTTTGTCACTCAGCCTTCACACATGTTGACAGGATAGGGCATTGACTCACGTAAGTCTTACCTCCCTCTTCATATTAGGCCACCCATAGTATTCTCTGAAAGTGTGGAACATCTTCGTGCTACCCGAGTGCATAGTATAAGCTGAATAATGAGCCTCGTCGAGTATTTCCTGCTTTAAGTCCTCGTTATTCGGAACACATAGTCTACCTTTGAATATCAAAAATCCATCTCTCTTTACTGTGAATCTGGTTGTCCACCATCATGCACTGCTCCTTTTATTTTCAAAAGTGAAGGATCACAATCTTGTAATTCACGTACTCTGTCAATAAGAATGGATCGAACCTACAGACTGGCGAATAAAACTTCATCCTTGCTCTCATTAGTATAGAATACTGCTCCAGTGGCTCGAAACACCGTAAGCAGTGGTACCCGAACCATCTGAATATGAGACAAGGAAACTATGGACTTCCAGCTAAGAGCGTTAGCTACAACATTTGCCTTTCCTAGGTGATACTCAAAGGTTCATTCTTAATCGCTTATCAACTCCATCCAACTTCTCTGTCTAAATTTCAATTCTGGCTGTGTGAGGGGGTACATAAGACTTTTATGATCGGTGAAAATCCAACGTCTGGCACCATATAAGTAATTTCTCCAAATTTTCAACGTGAAAACTATCGTGGCCAACTCCATATCATGAGTGGGGTAGTTCGCCTCATGAGGTTTCAATTGTCGTGATCCATACGCGACCACCCTATTATGATGCATTAATACACAACCCAAACATAACTTAGAGGAATCACTGAAAATAATAAACTCCCCATTATCATCAGGTAACGTCAGCACTGGGGTTGTGGTCAACTTTTTCTTCAGAGTTTGGAAACTCTCCTCATAAGCCCCGACCATTCAAATTTACTCCTTTTCTTGTGAGTCTTGTAAGAGGTGTTGTAACTTGTGAAAAGTCCTACACAAATTGATGGTAGTAACTAGCTAGACCTAGAAAGCTTCTAATAACTGGCACACTTGCAGGTCTGCTCCAATTCAACACCGCATCCACCTTGTCAGGATCAACACTAACACCATCTACCGAAATCACATGGCCAAGAAATTTCACATTATTCAACTAGAACTCGCATTTATTGAACTTGGCGTATAACTGAGACTGCCTAAATATCTCCAAAACTACATGTAGATGCCTCGCATGCTGCCTTGCATCCTTTGAGTAAATTAGGATATCGTCAATAAATACAATGATGAATTTATCAAGATAAGCCCGAAATACTCGATTCATCAATGTCATGAAGGCAGCATGTGCATTCATCCAACCGAATGGCATCACAAGAAACTCGTAGTGCCCGTAGCACGATCGGAACGCGGTCTTAGAGACATCTGACTCTCTAATTCGTAACTGATGGTATCTCGATCGAAGATCAATCTTGGAGAATACTGTAGCACCCTTCAACCGATCGAACAAATCATCAATACGAGGCAATGAATATTTGTTCTTCATGGTTACCTGGTTGAATTTCCGATGGTCACCACATAATCTCATAGACCCATCTTTCTTCTTCACAAATAAAATTAGAGCTCCCCATAGAGATACACTAGGATGGATGGAACCTTTATTAATCAGTTCTTCAAGTTGAATCTGCAACTCCTTCAATTTAGCTGGAGTCATACGGCACGGCGTCTGAGCTATAAGACTTGTATCCGGAAGTAACTCAATTGTGAAATCTATTTCCCTTTCTGTAGGAAGACATGGTAATTCCTCGGAAAAAACGTAAGGGTATTCCCTGACCACAACAATCTCTTCCAGGCTAGGAGTGGGAACATAAGTGTTCATGACATGCGTCAAATATGCAGTACACCCCTTTCGTAACATTTTCTCTGCTTTCACAGCATAAATAAGGCACGATGAAAGAATATTTCATACTCCACGGAATATTCCTCTGAAAAAACGTAAGGGTATTCCCTGACCACAGCAATCTCTTCCAGGCTAGGAGTGGGAACATAAGTGTTCATGACATGCGTCAAATATGCAGTACACCCCTTTCATAACATTTTCTCTGCTTTCACAGCATAAATAAGGCACGATGAAAGAACATTTCATACTCCACGGAATATTATCTCTGGCAAATTTGGACTTCGAAACACAACCTCTTTTCGATGACAATCAACCAAATCTTGGTGATTGCTCAGAAAGTCCATCCCCAAAATCAAATCAAAATCTGCGACATTAAGAGGTATTAGGTCGGTAGACAACCCAAAACCTCCAACAATAACACTACAACCTCTATAAACTAACTCGGCTAAAAACACCTCACCGGAGGGATAAGTCACTCGCCACATCACCGATAAGGGAGTGGTTTGTATGTTAATTATTGATGCTAATCTCACGAAGATAAAAGAGTGTGTCTTCCCCGGGTCAATTAAAGTAAAAAAAAACATAACCAAAAATATATAACGTACTGATGATCACCTCTAGAGCTGCTCTGCCCTCCTGAAGAATCATATGATGTAATTATGCATGTCCAATCTGTCCAGCCAATCGCCTTCTCTGACTTCGGTCCTGATAAGCTGGCTGTCTAGGTGGTGGTGCGGCTCTAGCCCTGAAAGTGGTTATGTGATCACCACCAGAACTCTGCACGAAAAATCTACCTAAGGGGTCCATCTGCAGACACTCCCTAGCAAAGTGACCCATCTGGTCACAACTGAAACAACCGGAAGTCCGAAACTAACACTGCCCGTGATGATGCTTATGACATGGATTACACAAAGGGAAATCTCTAAGCGCTGATGGAGTAAAATGAGACACACTAGATCCACTAGAACTGGCCCCAGAACCCTACCTCTAAGATCGGCGACTCGTCATCCATTGCTGAAAATGACTCAGATGACGTGCAATAGGGGTAGGAGTGTGAGATCCCTCGCCTGAAGATGTAGTGGAACCAGAAGTACTTGAACTTCCTCTGTTTGATGGACCTTGACTAGACCCATCCTCCTTAAATCGTCGAGTCTGTCTCTGCTCAGATTAAAGCCTATCCTCGCATCTTATTGTAGCACTAACGAACTCATCACAATCAGTACGTGGTACACCAAATAAGTATGGGGCAATCTCTGACTGCAAACTTTTTTCAAACCTCCAACACTTCTCTTTTACTAGCCTGACTGAATTTGGTACAAAATGAGCCAAGTGAGTGAACGATCTCGATAGTCCATCACAAACATGTCTCCCTACCAAAGATTCATAAACTCTTTATACTTCCGCTGCTCTAATGCTTCGTTGAAGAAGTGACTCATGAACAATTCTGTTAACTCTGTCCACGGAGTGATAGCTTCATTCCTCCCAGTCCCCTACCACCAGCGATATGCATGGTCTTGCAAAAGATTTACAACTATCTCAGTCCTCTGCTCAGGAGTCAACTGGGGACGGATGCAATCATAAACTCATCTGATCTCCACAAACCAAATCTCACTAGTCTCAGGGTCATGGGAGCCAATAAAAGAAATTACTCCAGCCTTCCTAGCCCTGGTAATTAGATCCACATGATCCTCTTATGGTCCTGGAATTATGCGTGAAATTAACTTACGCATCTGGTGAGCCAAGGACTATGTATCATCCTGTTGGGCTAGTGATTGAGGCATAATGACATACGAGTCCAAAACCAGATTAACTCACTAAAATAAGTCACGAACAAGCTTGACTAAGAGACTCTATATATCCAACAATGCACAACACTTGGAGTAATAGGGATTCGCCAGCCGGTCGGACCATCCTCCCAGGAGTGTTGTACATTATCAAATGTCTATACTGACATGACCAAAGAGTCTACAGAATATATGACCTAATACTCTAAAACCAAACTGAAATGACCCAACCCTAGTTTAGCTAGTAAACTAAGAATAAGCCCTAACGACTAACCATAATCTTGGAAATTCTACGAAAATTTTGACATAACTTCCCCTAAAACTGAGACTACCAAAAACCCGGATGAAGAAAACACTTCAGAGACTAAAACCCACAAACAAACCGTGAACCACTGATGTCCGTCCGGATTTCTCAAAATAAATTATAACCCAGTCCAACTGGCTATTCAGTGATCAACTGAATAGCTAGGGCATCAATGCTACAAAATAAAGCCATCAAAAAATAGACCTCCAAATAAATTCTATGAAAACATACCGTAAAGCATAAAGTATGAAAATGTGAACTCACTATCAACTGGGAAAATAAATTTCACTCACAAGTCTGTGACTGCTGTTGGGGTATAGCAGAATTCCCTTTGCTGCTGGGGTCGCGAGCACAGTGTCCAGTCCATAAGGATCACATAATATCAGAACAGGTAAAACTATAGAAATACGTTATAAAAATAACCCGAAAACCTCATCGCGAAATCTTATAACTTATCTCACCGGAGCTCCGCCATGGACGGTGGCACGTGGCCCTCAAGCACCTCCACAGACGGTGGCACGTCGGTTGCACGCACCTCTGGACAAAGTGCTCCAATGTCAAAGGTTAATACCTCGTTGGCAATCTCTCAACGAGACCAACCACTTTTGTAACCGAGTTGGAGTCCAATTCGATGGTGTTTTCCCGGAATTACCTAAAATAGGCCAGAAAACCTATTTCCGGTAGCCACCACCAATGACGGCATTGACTCCTCAAAACACTCCTCTCACCAAGCCCAACCTAACCTACCCTCATGCACCCTCACTTGACCTCACGTGGCCAGAATCGCCCTCGAAAGCTACGACCCAAAATTGGCTGGATAGCTTCGTGGTGATTCAGCTCCACCGTGGAGCTTCGACGATCCACATGACCGACCCATATAGATTCAGGAAGGGGAGAGCTTCAAAAAAACCCACCCTCGACCCCCAAAATAAGTCGGAGAACCGATACCGACGGCGATGACTCCCACAGTATAAACCCGATTCAGGTGACCTTCATACACCTACAAATCCCAAAAATATCCACATGAAACAATCAAGGAAGCTTCAAAATTTGATTCCCTACCTATTTCATCGCCGGAGGTGGCCGAAAATGGCGGTTCAGGTTGGGTCGATGGTTTCGGGTCAGCGGAGAGAGAAACGGATTAAACCCGTACAATTTTTTTTTCCTAGTTTGATTTTATTTTTATAAAAAGCCTATTTATACCTCTAATATCCTCGATAGATTGACGACCCAAATTCAATCTCATCGCAATCAAACGATCGAGATTAAACCGACTAAAAATTATTTTCTTTTTATTTATTTCTCGCGCCAACTTCTGATAAACATAAAAATTAGCTTGCCTATCCAAAAAATTCTCCTCAAATTCCTATGAGTTTGAAATTAAATACTATACAACTTTCATGAAGAAATTCAAATCAAATTCTCTCTCAGTAAAAAAGTTGTTAACAACCTCGATAGTGCGACTAATCCGCGATAAAGCTTAATATGATTCGATAAGCGTGTAATTTTGGTTCTGGTTGTCACACCGCCACTTAGGATTCGATCGGCTTGCATGAGTTTCTCATGAACTTCCCTTGTTTTTTTTCTTCTCTCTTTCGATTTACCATAGTCTTCTTCTTCGTTTCTGTTTTCGTTTTTCGGTGATGTTGAGCGAGGTGGTTTGCGGTCCTCAGATCTGTGGTTCTGGATATTTCTGTGGTGGTGGTTTTACCTAGGTGGGAGGCTTAGACTCTATCAATGGTGGGTCTGGTGCTGGAGTTTTCTGTTGTGGGTTCTCAGAGGGAAATGTCGCACAACGAAGTTTATGGGTTGCGATGTACGTTGGCCACACCAAGCATGAATCAAGTCCCAGAGCTCTTGGAGTGGCGAAGGCTATTGTTTCGCATGAGCGTGGGCTCAAATTTGGTGATGTGGTGGTGGGAAATGTGTCAGCGAGGAGAAGTGGCGAGTTGGAGCCGCTGCCATGAGATGGTGATCTGTGGCAGTGACGGCGCGCAAGGTGTGGGTCCTAGCTAGGTTTGGTCAACTTACTTGATGCATGACCAACTAGCCTGGTGGGTTTTCTTGGATCTATTTTCCCTTATGAGGCATATCTAGTTGGGCTTGGTTTAATTTAGTTTGGAAGAGACTACTGAACCAGCGCATTATTTGGAATGGTGGGTCTGCAAACTTGGGCTCAATTTGGAGAATTACTCAATTTGGTAAGCTCTTTAGTGCATCATTCAGGTTCCTCGCCTGGGATCTAGGTGATCAAATCACCTTGGTCGCCGAACAGTCAGGTTTCCTAGGTTAAATCTGCAGTTGCTTCATGGTGTGGGAGTCAGGAGCTTTTGTCTCAACGTAGAGGTGATGACCTAGACGGTTAAGGAGTGGTGCAACCAAATTTTTGATACTCTTCATGCTACTCTGGCTTGCTTGTCTAGATTTTAGAACGTATACATGTTTTAATATAGTGGTACATTAGGATTTCTGTTTATATGGTCGGATAATCCGATGAAGTTTTGTATTACTATAGCTCTTACATATTGGAATGAAAATTATTGCCACCTCAAAAAAAGAAAAACCATGTTAGATTATAGAGAGCTAATGTATTTTGACCTACTTGGGAATGATCAACGATATAAAATATCATTTTGCTTGTGATCGAAAAGGTTGTTTTATATTAATAATTATATGTTTTATATTCACTACCAGAATTTATACTATACCCGACGAGATGACAAAAAATATCCCGACGACAAGACACACTACCACATTGTCACTCATTACCGGCGATTTTTGAAAAAACAAGGCCGGCGACCGGGGAGGTCACCGGTAATGATCATCATTGCCGGCGACTTACTCCGTCGCCGGTAATGTGTCCGAAAAGTCGCCGGTAATATGTCAAGACATTACCGGTGACCTACTCCGTCGCCGGCAATGTGTTGACACATTTCCGGCGACTTTTCGCCGGAATTTCGCCGGCAATGACTCCATTTCTGGTGATTTAATGAATCGCCGGCAATACCTCTTATATTAGATGCAGATCATAGCAGCTGATTCATTTGGATAAAAAAAATCCGGTGAAATCGAAAGAAGGAAAACGCTCTGAAATTGATCCTTCGGTATTGTCAAAATTAAGGCGCGCGTCGAAAAATCGATCACTCGGGAAGCTATATATATAGGTACATATATATATACGTATATGTGTATGCATGTATATATATATGTGTGTGTGTGTGTTCATCGATTTAATTAGATCGATATATATATATATGTGTGCATGTGTTGATTTAGAGTTGAATTGAGATATCGCGTCGATTATTGGTTTGATACGCAAATAGAGTGGCTATATTGTTGCTTTCGAGTGATTGACTGTTGATTTTGAGTGGATTTGAGATTATTTCGATGAAAATATGTTAATTTGTGTATATATATATCTATGGATATAAAATGATTTTGTGAATATTAATTGTTAATATGTCTATATATATATACATGCATGTTAATTTGTAATTGTGAATTGTTGGTATATATATATATTTTAAATTTATATGCATGCATGGGTTGACTTTTGTTAATTAATCGGATGAATTCGAATGTAATTAATGATGATTTATTTTATAATTAGTAGTGAATGTGTATATATATAGTACGTAATATTGTTAGAATTTTCAGGATGGACAAGAGTTGGATGAGCCTCGAAAGATGGGATGTGAGATATCACCAGGGAATTAGGAGTTTTGTGAATTTTGTGAAGGCTAATTGTGGAGACACTACACTTCATTATTGCCCGTGTAAAGAATGTAAGTGTCGCAGCGATCGATTTCGTTTTCCCATTGATAAAGTCCAGAAGCACCTGAGTAAATACGGGTTTTGGGATAAGTACACCTGTTGGATTTATCACGGTGAAACATCGTTAGCGGGTCCGCATGATCATGGACAATTTGGTGAGAGGGCCAGTCCACGCTATGATCATGGACATTTTGCTGAGAGGGGCAGTCCATCCTATGATCCAACATCGATGTTAATCAATGATATGTTTCCCCATGAGAGCGGTGTATTTGCTGATGAAGCACCAAATGTCCCTCCCGTCGTTGAGGGTTTCCCCCATATTGAGCCAGTCGAGCCATTACCTGGAGCTCATGTCAACACAAGAGGTATGGACAAGTACAACAACCTGATTGCATTGCAACAGACTCCGTTGTACGACGGTTGTAGTAAGACTGTTCTTGAAAGTGTCATGGGAGTGATGCAGCTCAAAATGGAGAACAAAATGTCTGTCAAAGCTGTTGATTCTTGGATGAAGTGGACTGCTTCGCTACTGCCACCCGGTCATCGTCTTCCTACCACTCATCATAAGGTGCGACATATCCTGAAAGATCTTGGGCTTTCCTACATCAAAATCCATGCATGCAGATATGATTGTATTCTCTTCTGGGGAAAAGATCTTGAAGACCTTGAAGCCTGCCCGGTATGTTTTACAGAAAGGTATAAGTTGACTCCTGCAAGCAACAAGAAATATGTGAAGATACTTCGATATTTCCCGCTTATTGATAGGCTGGAGCGGTTGTTCATGTGTGCTTTCACGGCCGAAGCTATGAGATGGTGGGTTGAGAGGAATTTGCCTGACGATGACACCCTTATACACCCTTCCGACGGAGAGGCTTGGAAGCACATGGTCAGGGAGTTTGATCATTTTGCAGCAGAGGTCCGAAATGTTTGGCTAGGGCTCTCATCTGACGGATTCAACCCTTTTGGCAACATGAGTCTTCAATAAAGTATATGGCTAGTTATTTTGGTACCGTACAACCTTCCACCATGGATGTGCATGAAGAAGGAATACAATATGCTCACTCTGTTAATTCCGGGCCCGGGTTATCCAGGAAAGTGTCTCGATGTGTATTTGAGGCCTTTGATTGAGGAGCTTAAGTACCTGAGTGAGTGTGGCCACCCCATTTACGATAGGTTCAAAAAAGAGATGTTCCAGATGCATGCCATGCTTGTTGGCACCATCAGTGATTTTCCTGCCCGCGGTATGTTATCGGGCAACGTTACCAGGGGTTACAGGGCTTGTTCAGAGTGCATGACGGTTGATTGTTGCAGTCCTCATTGCAGTAAAATTGTTCAGATGCGTCACCGTTGTTGGCTTCCATATGATCACCCATTTAGGCGGGATCCAGACGCGTTTGATGGGACTGTGGAAACAGGTGTGGCACCCAGGCGATGGACAGGGGAAGAAATTTTAGAAGTGTTGAATGAATATGATTTTGGCCAGCTGAGCAATCATCCTGAGATAGTGGCGTCAATTCCAGACAAGCCCGAAAGGTATAATTTTTGGACACACAAGAGCATATTCAGGGAACTCCCCTACTGGCCCAGGTTGCCTATCAGACACTACCTAGATGTCATGCACATAGAGAAGAATGTGTGTGAAAGTGTGGTGGGCACAGTTCTTAACTTGGAGGGGAAAACAAAAGACATCCCTAAGGCACGCATTGATCTGAAAGCTATGGGACTTCGGAAACATTTGTGGTTAAGAGATGGTAAGAGAAAAATTCTGCAAGCTCCTTACACCGTAAAGCCGAAGCATAAGCATGAAATTTTTGGGTGGCTGAGTAATGTCAGGTATATATTCTTATGGCTATGCAGGAATTTGGCCTTAAATTTTTATGGGAACATGGTTATATGCGAGAAATATAATTGTTGCCTATGGCTATATATATATATATATATATATATATATGCAGGTATCCTTATGGCTATGCAGGAAATATAAGCAGGTGTGTTAACTTCCGGTACAATAAGATGTACGGATTAAAGAGTCATGACTGACATGTACTGCTTCAACACCTTTTCCCTATTTTCATTCGAGGGTACCTGCCCAAAGAGGTGGTGGAGCCGTTGGTGGCCTTGTCAAGATTCTTTCAGAAGTTATGCACCAGGGAAGTTAAAAAATCAGATCTCAGGGAGATGCAAGATGACATCATTTTTATCATGTGCAAGCTTGAGAGGATATTTCCCCCAAATTTTTTCGACATCATGCCTCACCTGATGATCCATCTTCCCGAACAATTGTTGCTTACCGGTCCCGTACACTACACCCTGATGTATCCCATGGAAAGGTACAAATGATTCATACATTTGGTTTGCCTATGTTTTTATATGTAAATTCTTTTTTTTAAGTAAGTTAACATGCACTTGTTAACTTGTAGACAATTGGGAGCCTACAAGGACTATGTGAAGAATAAATATGCACCTGAAGGGTGTATCGCTGAAGCATATGTTGCGCACGAGTGTGTAACGTACACCAAAGTGTATTTGGGAGCGTTTGAGGACCCCCAACAATAGATGTCGATAGATGAACCCCAGTTCAACCTTTCTATCATCTCCAATGACGTGGTAGTACAGGGAAGCTTGCCAAAGTCGTACAAGTTGGATGGAAATGAGGTAGCCATTGCCCACTGGTCGGTACTGATTAACTGTCCAGAAGTACAATATTGGAAAAACTATCATCTTCACTACCCTGCTATTGCCGGAAATGTTGATTACCACAACATGACGTTTGCAAACTACTTTGGTCAATGGGTAAGGGTATCTGTGTATATGTCTATTTTTTATATATATATCCTTATATAGCATGTGTGTACGTACGTGGTTTTGTGGTTTCTATGTTCATAATTTCTTGTGTGGTTTCTTATCGTTTTCAGATGAACCATGTAGCAAATGATGGTTGCCCAGAGTGGTCAAACGAATTGAGGGTCCTGGCGATGAAACCGATAGCTTCAAAAGTTTACTCGATGTGTCAGGTCAATGGCGTGAAATTTATATGTGAAAATCGAGACGACCGACTGAAAACACAAAATTGTGGGGTGATGGTCCATGGTGGGCAGGATGGCGTTGACTATTACGGTGTCCTTCATTCAGTTGTTGAACTAATTTATGGGAACCGCATGAAAGTGCACTTGTTCAAGTGTAGATGGTTTGATACTAGCCCGGAGAACACAAGGACCGATCAGTACGGAACATTTTCGGTGAATACTGCTACTAGCTGGTATAAAGAAGACCCTTTCGTTCTTGCCACATCAGTAAAACAAGTGTTTTACCTTGACGATCTTCTGAACAAAGTCCCGTGGAAGGTGGTTAACCATGTTGCTCATAAAAACATATACAGTGCTGCCACACTTGGTGAGACCGCAGATGATGAGGAAGTTACTGCATACCAAGAGCCGAATGCTTTTCACATTCCGGAATCATCTACGATTCGCCTTAATAATGTGAGATCTGGGAGTGTGGTTCGAATTACTGGAGCAGAACTTCTCGATGTTAATCCAAATGAAGTTGACGCTGATTTAGAAGACGTGGAGCGGCACATATTGCCAGAGGTTACCTATGAAACCGAGTCAGACTCAAGTGATGAAGAAGATTACGATTATCATCCTTAGTACGTTAATGATGTACGTATTTTAATTATAGTCGGAAATTGTAGTCGGAAATCGTAGTCGGCAATCTCGTCCGAAATTGTAGTTAGAAATTGTAGTCGGAAATTGCAGTCGAAAATTATAGTCGGAAATTATAGTCGGAAATTGTAGTCGGAAATTATAGTCGGAAATTATAGTCGGAAATCGTAGTCGGAAATTGTAGTCGAAAATTATATATATAGTCGGAAATCTCGTCGGAAATCGTAGTCGGAAATTGTAGTCGGAAATTGTAGTCAGAAATTATAGTCAGAAATTCTAGTCGGAAATTGAAGTCGGAAATTATAGTCGGAAATTCTAGTCGGAAATCGTAGTCGGAAATTCTAGTCGGAAATTCTAGTCGGAAATTATATATGGTCGGAAATTACCAACGAGAAATTGGTCGGAAATTATGGTCGGAAATAGGTCGGAAATTCGTCGGATATTCTTCGGGAAATAATGACATTACCAACAAGTTGATAAGCAACTCGTTGGTAATAACATTGCCACGAGTTATCAACTCGTTGGTAATATCATTACCAACGAGTTAACTCGTTGGTAATGACATTACCAACGAGTTGCAACTAACTCGCCGGCAATGGTTACTGAATATTAGAAACCCAGCTCGAGCCTCCCTCATTTCTTCACTATCTCAAACCCTAAAACTCCTCCTCTCCTCCTCCCCAAACAGTTCCGGCCGCCTCCCTCTCCTCAAATCTCTCTTCCTCTCCTCCCCTCTCCCCTTCCCTTACCTCCTCTCCCTTCTCCTCTCTCCACACAAAAAAACCCCAATTCAAATCTCAATTTCCTCTCCTCCCCTCCTCCTCTCCTCCTCCCCTCCTCCTCTCCTCCTCCCCTCCTCCTCTACCTCCTCCCCTCACCTCCGTCGCCGGAAATTCAACTCGAGCTCCACCATGGCAGGTGCATGCAAGCTCACTCTCTCTCCCTCTCTCTCTCTCTCTCTCTCAATTTTTATTTATTTTTTATGCATACGTATATATATATATATACGTATGTACATATGTGGAAGTGTTTATATGCAATGTATATATATATGTATGTGGAAATTAAATTTAATTAGGGTGATTTGGATTAATTTATATGCAATGTATATATATACGTATGGTTGAAAAATGTGGAAAATTAATTAGGGTGATTTGGATTAATATGTGATGTATAAATATGTGAAAATTAAATTAAATTAAGATGATGTATATATATGTGATGTATATATATATGTGGAAAATTTAATTAAGAAGATGTACGTATATGTGATGTATATATATATATGTGAAAAATTTAATTTCGGAAATGATGTATGTATATATGTACGTTGTATATACATGAATATAATTAAGTTTTGATAATTTTTGATAATTTTAGGTGATGTATATATATATGTGGAAAATATTTACGTAATTTAAGGGGATTTGGATTAAGGTGATAGAGTTGTTAATTTAAGGTATAATTTCAGGTGAAAAATCGGAATCGGAACCGTTTGGAACCAG
Source organism: Geum urbanum (assembly GCA_946800695.1). Classification (NCBI taxonomy): domain Eukaryota; kingdom Viridiplantae; phylum Streptophyta; class Magnoliopsida; order Rosales; family Rosaceae; genus Geum; species Geum urbanum. The sequence goes on from OX327006.1 coordinate 10,273,355, forward strand.
AACGGTTTTAAACCGGAACCGCGTGGAACCGGAACCGTTTGTAACAGAACGGTTCCAGTTCCAAACGGTTCCGGTTCCGGTTCCAAACGGTTCCGGTTCCGGTTCCAAACGGTTCCGGTACCGATTTGTTATAGAACCGAATCCATGACTATTACGGTGTCCAGGAGGTTTTGCGGCAAATTGGCTTGGAGGCATCAAACGGAGAGGGACTATAAATAGTGGAGGGAGCAGTAGTCAAGCTTCCTCCTCAGCCGCAGTCAGCAACACGCGCAGTGGGCCAATGAATAATGCTCGCACACAAATGTTGCAAGCTGCGCGAGAAGAGGAGGAAGCTGCACGATCCGGAGCCGTGCAACCGGAAGTCCAGCCTCGAGCCTCAGTCAGCAGTCGCTCAGTCAGCAGACCCTCCGTCAATAGACCCTCAGACGAGCGACAGTCAACGGGGGCATCAGAAACTCCCTCCATCCGAATGCCCCCTATTCGCCCGGTGCCTACTCCCGTTTCACGGGAATCATCTGAGGCAGATGGTGCTGGCGCCTCATCGTCCAGGCCTCGTCTATCTCCGCCGTCCGGTCTCTTCCTACCCGACGAGATTCATGTGATCCCTGAATTCGATGATAGGGGGATGTCTATTTATGTTGAAGGACGGCCGGAGTTCCTGAGCGTGGAGGACGTACAACTTCATCCCGTTCGACCCCGTGTATCTTTGGAGTGTGAGGTGCACCAACCAAAAAACGGACGATGCAGGTAAATTTTATTTAACAAGATTAATTACTTAATTATTACTTAAGACTTACGATAGGTTCAATTAATGATATCAATTTGTTGACATTGTATTATTATGCAATTTCGTTAATGGTACTGGAAAACAGAAAGGGGCTAGAGGCACCTGCACCGGGAAGAGACTTGAGCAGGCCACCGGGGGAAGGAAAACACCCATTAGGGCCAATGAGGATGGCAAGGTGATCGAGGCATTTGACACCACGCGAAAATATGTCAGCATGGCCGGGGCGATCATGCGGGACAAGGTCTCAATGCTTTGGCCAGATTGGGAATCTGTGCCTATCTACGTGAAGAATACCTACTACTGTAGGGGAATGGCTCGGTGGGCGAAGGAGTATTGAAGAACACTTCAGAATACTCTACCGGGTCAAGAAGTTCAACTTCTAGTCGTAACCTCGCAGCGGAGCTTCAGAGGACGCAGAGGGAGTTGGAGGAGCAAAGGAGGCAGATGGAGGAGATGAGGCAGATGGCCGAGCAGCAGGCAGTCAGAGATGCCGAGTACCGGGGGATGATCGAGCAACACCGACTCATGGTCCAGCAGCAGATACAAATGTTCACATGGATGCAGACGATGTACGCGGCTCAGACTACTGGACAACCGCTCTCCACACCTCCCCCAGTCCCTGTGTTCCCCAGTTATCCACCACCACCACCGCACCAGTCACCGCCACAGCAAAACCAGGGTAGCCACCGGAGTTCAAATGAGTACATGGATTTCTTCGACCCTGACCCGCAAGTTCCTCGACCCTGACGTGTAGTTGTAGTTTATTTTCGTATCGTTGCTATTTGTACTGTACATTGGACAATTATGTGTGTACTGTTAAAGTTGTATTTGTACGATTTATGTCTTTCAATGCAGGTTCTGGAATTGGGCCCAATCCAGAACAGGCTTTTTTTTTACAAATTTTTCCAACCATTGTCGGCGACTTGGACCAAAGTCGCCGGCAATGACGTCATTTTCCGGCCACGTCGGCGCAAACATTGCCGGCGACTCAAGTCACCGGTAATGTCTCTATCATTGACGGCGACTTGTGTCGCAGGTAATGTCTCTGTCATTGCCGGCGACTCAAGTCGCCGGTGATGAGTAGGACATTACCGGCGACACAAGTCGCCGGCAATGACAGAGACATTACCGGCGACGTGAAAATAGGTCGCCGACAATGCTATCTCCGGCGGCCAATTTCCGGCGACATCATTTCCGGCGAGTTGTCGCCGGTAATGTCATTTCCGGCGAAAAAAAAAAGCAAGGCCGGCGACTTAAACTTGCTGGCAATGGTATCGAATGTGGTAGTGACTATAACCGACGATAGACCCCATCATCAGCTATAGTTAACTTTGTCAGTTATAGGTACTGCCTATACTCGACGATTGTTTTGCTAAAATTTCCAACGAAATTTTTACTATAGAAGACGACTGAGTACATCGTCAGCTATAGTTCTTATATCAGATCTATTTCGCAGCAGCTCAATCATTCAAAAATGAGATCGAAAAACCTAAAATGCTCTGAAATCATTAGGTGTTGTCAAAAATTGTCCAAGAGAGGTTCGTGAAGCTATATATATAGCTAGCTAGGTAGGTACGTACGTATATGTTGATTTAGAGTTGCATTGATTAATGTTGAAGTAAAGTTGAATTGATTGTTGATTGAGTATATTATTGATATATTGTTGATTTTGAGTTGAGTTGAGTTGAGTTGAGTTGAGTTGAATTCGACAAAAATATGTATATATATATAATTATATGTAAATTTGTTGATTAATTGTTGATATGTATATATATAGATTCATATATGTAAATTTGTAATTGTTGATTGTTGATATATATATATATACGTATGTATATATGTTAATTGTACGTTAATATATATGATCGATATATATATGTAAATTTGTAATTAGGGAGTAGAAGAATTAAATTATGTAATTTGTAGTTTAGAGATCGATATATATATAATGATGAATTTTAAATTAATTAGTGCATGTGTGTATATATATTGTTGGAATTTTCAGGATGGACAAGAGTTGGATGAGCCTTGAAAGATGGGATGTAAGATATCACTATGGAATTAGGAGATTTGTGGAATATGCGAAGGCTAATTGTAGAGGGATGCCAATTCATTATTGCCCCTGTAATAATTTGTCAGTGTCGCAGCGACCGATTTCGTTTTCCTATTGAAAAAATATTGGAGCATCTAAAGAAATACGGATTTTGGAATAAGTACACATGTTGGATTTATCACGGTAAAACATCATCAACGGGTCTGCATGATTATGGGCAATTTGTTGAGAGTTCCATTAATCCAATGATCTAACAACGAGGTTGATCAATGATGTGTTTCCTTATGAGAGCGGTGTATTTTCTCAAGCCTAAGATCCTCCCACCGTTGGGGCTTCCCTTATATTGAGTCACTCCAGCAATTACCTAGAGCTATCAACACTATCGGTATGGACAAGTACAACAATCTGATAGCATTGTAACATACTCCGTTGTACAACGGGTGTAATAAGACTATTCTTGAAAGTGTCATGGGAGTGATGAAGCTCAAAATGGAGAAAAAATTGAGTTTCAAGGTTGTTGATGATTAGCTAAAGTGGACTGCTTCGATGCTGCCCCGCGGTCATCGTCTTCCTACAACTCATCGAAAGGTGCGACATATCCTGAAAGATTTTGGGATTTCCTACGTCAAAATTCATGTATGCAGATATGATTGCGTTCTCTTTTGAGGTTAAGACGCTTACAAGAATGATCTTAAAAGCCTTGATGCTTGCCCGGTATATGGTACGGATAGTAGGTATAAGTTGACTCCTACAGGGAATAAGAAAGTTGTGAAGATACTTCGATATTTCCCACTAGTTGATAGGCTGGAACGGTTGTTCATGTGTGCACACACGGCTGAAGTTATGAGATGGTGGGTTGAGAGGAATTTGCCAGACGATGATACCCTTATACACCATACTGATAGAGATGCTTGGAAGCACATGGTCAAAGAGTTTTCTCATTTTGCATCAGAGGTCTGAAATGTTTGGCTCGGGCTCTTATCTAACGGATTCAACCCTTTTGGCAACATGAGTCTTCAATACAGTATATGGCCAGTTATTTTGGTACCGTACAACCTTCCTCCATGGATGTGCATGAAGAAGGAATACAATATGCTCACTCTGTTGATTCCAGAGTCGGGTTATCCAAGAAAGTGTCTCGATGTGTATTTGAGACACTTGATTGATGAGTTTAAGAACCTGAGTGAATTTGGTCTTGCCACTTATGACAAGTACAAAAATGAGATGTTCCAGATGCGTGCCATGATTGATGGCACCATTAGTGATTTTCCTGCCCACGGGATGTTGTCTGACAACATTACCAGGGGATATAGGGCTTGTTCAGAGTGCATGATTGTTGAGTGCTACAGACCTCAATGCAGAAAGATTATCCAAATGCGTCACCGTTGTTGGCTTCCCCTGATCACCTATTTCGGGAGGATAAAGAGGCCTTTGATGGGACTATAGAAATGGGTGTGCAACCCAGGAGCTGGACGGGGGACAAAATTTTGGGAGTGCTGAATGAATATGATTTTGGGCTGCTGAGCAATCATCCTAAAATAGTGGCGCCTAATAGACCCGACAGGTACAAATTCTGGACACACAAAATTATATTTTGGGAACTCCTGTACTGGCCTAAGTTACCGAGCAGGCACTACCTAGATGTCATGCACATACAGAAGAATGTATGCGAAAGTGTGGTGGGGACAATGATGAATTGGGAGGGGAAAACTAAAGGGCCCTAAGGCACACACTAATCTGAAAAGAATGGGACTGCGGAAACATTTATGGTTGAGAAAAGGGAAGAAAAAATGCCTCAACCTCCTTACACCATGAAGCCTGACCAGAAGAATGAAATTTTTGGTTGGATGGGTAATGTCAGGTGTCCTTATGGCTATGCAGGAAATATAGGCCGGTGTGTTAACTTCTGGGACAACAAAATATATGGATTAAAGAGTCATGAGTGTTATGTCCTGCTTCAACGCCTCTTCCCTGTTTTCATTCAAGGGTACCTGCCCAAAGAGGAGGTGGAGGCGTTAATGGGATTGGCAAGATTCTTTCATAAGTTATGCACCAAAGAAGTGAAGCAGTGAGACTTGTGGGAAATGCAACAGGACATCATTTTTATCCTGTGCAAATTTAAGAGAATATTTCCCCTAAATTTTTTTGACATTATGCCTCACCTGATGATCCATCTTCCCGAACAATTGTTGTTTACCAGTCCTGTACACTACACTTTGATGTATCCCATAGAAAGGTATATATATGATTCGATATTTTCATTCGGCTATGTTTATATATATTAATACTTATTTAAGTATAATCATAACATGCACTTTTTAACTTGATAGACAACTAGGAGACTACAAAGACTATGTAAAGAATATATCTGCACCTGAAGGGTGTATCGTTGAAGCATATCTTGCGCACGAGTGCGTAACATACACCAAGTTATATTTGGGAGCTGTGGAGGACCCTCCACATCATATGTCGATAGATCAACCCCAGTTCAACCTTTTTATCATCTCCCATGATGTTGAAGTATATGGAAATTTGCCAAAGTCTTACAAGTTAGAACTATATGAGTTAGTCATATCCCGGAGAACACTTGTTTAAGTGCAGATGGTTTGATACTAGCCCGGAGAACACAAGGACCAATCAGTATGGTATATTTTCGGTGAATACTGCTACAAGCTGGTATGAAGATAACCCCTTTGTTTTTGCTACAACGGTAAAAATAAGTGATTTATCTTGATGAACTTGTGCACAGAGGCGCGTGGAAAGTAGTTAACCATGTTGTTCCTAGACAGTGCTGCTACACTTGGTGAGGCCGCAGATGATGAAGAAGTTACTGCATACCAAGAGCCGAACACAATTAACATTCCAGAATCCTCTACAATTCGCCTTAATAATGTGAGATCAAGTATTGTGGTTCGAATTCCTGAAGCACAACTTCATGATGTTAATCCATATGAAATTGACGAAGACTCAGGTGACGAGGAGCGGCACATCTTACCAGAATTAACTATGAAACTGAGTCAGACTCAAACGATGGTTCTGATTATCAGCTTTAGTTAGAGATGTATGTATTTGAGTATAACAAAGTGTTTATATGAGAAATGTGTATATTTATGATAAACGTGTTTAATTAGTAATGATTCTAACTATGTGAATGATCAATTAGTTAAACAGGTATTTTCGGAAGCGTGTTTCTAGATGAGAATGTTGAACTAATAAAATTCCACACTATACCCAACGACATAGTGTCATTGTCATCGGTTATACTATACCCGACGATGTTCATGATGCACGTCGTTTGGTATACTATAACCAACGACGTGCATCATGCACATCATCGGGTATAGTATAACCGATGACTTAGCGTGTCGTCGGTTATAGTTCTGTTTAAAAAAACAGTCGCGACCTAAACACAGTGCCGCAAACGTTGTTTAAAAAAACACACTGTCAATTCTCTCTTGCTCCTCTGCCGCACGCCGCCTCACCGTCCATTCTCTCTCCTCTTCTCACGCCGCAAATCCTCTCTCTCTCTCTCCAGTTTCTCCCCACCGCCGGATCGGCACCTCCCCAACATTCTCTCTCTCTTCGGAAACCACCACCGCCCCCATCGCCGACATCCCGTGGCCTCTCCTCCCTCCACCAACACCGATTCCGGTATCTCTCTCCACTGTTGCATATATATAATTGTAAATATATATAATATAATTGTGAATATATATAAACTATATATATAAATAGGAATATATATATATATAAATATAATTGGTTGAATATAATTGGGAATATATATAAATATAGAGTATGTGAATATATATATATAAAAATATAGGAGTAACAATAATTGAATGTATATATAATTGTGATTTTTTTATTTTATAATTTAATTTGTTGAATATGCCAATGAATATATGTGCAGTGGATATGAATTTGTGTTTTTATTGAATATGTGAGATGAATACATTAATATAAAATTGAGTATGTGATTTATTGAATATATTTGGATTTATAGATTATGTGAATTAATATACATTTTTAGGTATGAATTTGATTTTTTTTGCAAAAAAAATTCTTCGGGATTCGGGTCGAGATCTCAAGGTGGAAATGAGAGTAGCAGCTCAACCACGATCAACAACAGTTATTCTGGCCCTATCACCTCTCGCCAACGTATTCTACTTGGTGAGGATGTGACGCCACAGGAACCCAATCTACCCTCCATCACGAGGAGGCTCTATCAGGAGGCGACGCCGCAGCAGACTGCCAATCATCCCTCAACGGGCGACACATCTCAACAGTCGGTCCATAGGCGTATGCCGCACATTGTCAAGCTGACGCCTGCTCCCTCTACGGCCCAATCATCTGAGGCATGTGCTTCGGGTAGTTCAAGGGCCGGTGTACGATTATCACCGCCGTCCACCATCTTTGTGCCCGACGAGATACCGACCATACCTATTTTCAAAAATATGGGGAGGCCTATTGGAGGACAGGATCCTTTTCTTATGGTAGACCAAGTGTATGTGTACGTGCCGTTCGAGGCACCTCTTTGGAGTGCTAGGATTAAGGGACAACAGACGGACGAATCGTGTAAATATTAATTAACATTTGATTATTTAATTTCAAACTTATATAGCCGATATATAAATTAAATTGGGTGCTTATGTTTTCATCTTTTTACTATGTCGACTTAGGCACCGTCCTCAACGGCAAAGCCAAAAAGACCAGAGGCACCTTCGTAAGCAAGCTTCTTAAACATGTGATCAGGCACGGGCAGGTAGCCATTAGGATAGAGTCACAATGTGATCGAGGGAGATGATACTGGAAAGTACGCCTCAATGGCCGGAAGCATCATACAGGATAGAGTCACAATGCTGTGGCCGGATTGAAATTCCATGTCGAACTACGTGAAGTTGGAAGTGCATAATGCATTGTCAGTGAGTTACATTTTGCATCATTACGTAAATTTTCTACTTATTAATCAAGTCCGCATTTCAAACTCAATTTTTACCATTTATATATACATTGCAGAGGTGGTTTCACGTGGAAAACATACTCAAACAAATGTGGGCAAATGAGGTTCAAGGGAGCAGGTGATGTCTCCCGATTTTTGTATATATCGAGTTGAATTTTAATTCTCAAGATTTTTAGTATCTAACATTTGTGTTGCATTAATATAGGTATAAGGAGTGGAAGTCCGAGCTCAAAAAGCACTGGGAAAAATACTACAGCGACCGAGATGGTACCCCAAGCGAGTTTCAGTTTAGGGAGTACGAGTGACGATGGTTGGTAACTCACTTCACGCACCCGCGATTCAAGGTATGCAACTTGAGTATATTTATGTTGTGTCCTATTAATTATATGAAGAAAAAAAATTAGTTAATCATTTTCTGATGTATGTTTATCCAACAAGTCCATCTCTGAGACTAACTCTCAGGACCGGGCAAAAAATACCAAGAACCATCATTGCGGTTCCAGATCTTATTCTGGTTGGGCTGAGGTGGCAATCACCAAACACCCAGAAGTCCCTCTATTGGTGTTTACTACGCATCACGCGTATCCGTAGTGCCCCGAAGATGCTGTAAGTCTCTCATAAATTAATTCACATATTTGCTTCATTATATATATTTTTTCTCTACATATTTTTGTATGTTTAATACATTATTGGTATTTCCTTGAAAATTAGGCGAGAGTGGAGGAGGCGATCCCACAAGTGTTAACTCAGGTAGCTCGAGAGCGATATCCTAACACCTCAGATAAAAAGCTCACCCAGTACGCCTCTCAGATTGATACATCTGATCTGACTATGTCGGCGAGGATCATGGCAGTGGCGATACCTTCTGGGAAGAACACCTACTATGTCAGGGGTTTAGGCAAGAAGGGCCAAGGGGTCTTGAAAATGACTCCCAAATTGTCCCGCCAGTTGGGATCTTCCAAGACCTCCCATCTACATGAGCAGCTCCAGAGGCAGACGAGGGAGATGGATGAGAAACATAGACATATAAAGGAACAACGGAGACAGATAGAGAAGATGGAGCAGGCGATTGCATTACAAAATGCGAGATTCACCGAGTAGCAAATATTAACCTAGCAGCATGCATCTATGGCGGCATGGTGGCAGCAGTGTACGCCACAGTTTCAGGTTGCTAAAATCCAGATCCCGCCCCTACCTTCGAACGTTTTCGATGCTCCACGGCCACAGCTGCAGCCACCAGAGGATCAGCGCAACCAAGGTAATCACTACTCTGATTACTTACAACACATAGATTTTGATCAATCTTAGTGTAGTTGTATTTTGTTTATATGGATGCATACATTGTTGGATAATATATGTGGTTGGAAAAATATGTGTTGTATTCTGCAATTGCAGGTTCTGGAATTAGGCCCAATCAAGAATCTGCAGCTTTTTAAAAAAAAAAAAAAAACTATAGCAGACGACATGGACCTATGTCATCGGCTATAGTATTCCCAGACAATACCAAATCAAGCTATAACCGACAACAACGTCGTCGGCTATAGTATAAGGTATTACCAACGACCCATTTGTCGTCGGTTATAATTAATTCTATAACCGACGGCGACCCTAACCTGTCATCGACTATAGTATAACCGACGATGTATTCCCAACGATGCTATAACCGACGACACGTCGTGAGTTATGGTAGAAATTATGGTAGTGATTCAATTAATATCACCATTTCTCTTTTCTTGAAAGTTACTAATGAATTGCATCCGTAAAAAGAATAAGACCCACAATTAAACGTTCTTTCCAAATAGGTAAGATACCGGAGAGAAACAAAAAATGTAAATCTATATTAAAATCGGATACCAGGTACGTACGTTTAATTTAGAACCCATTGTTTTTGGATGGATTCCCATTGTATTTGTCAAAACCACTTTTCAAACGCCTATAAAAAGAAAGCGATGTATGAGAATCACATCTCAATTTATTTTCACGGATAAAGAATGAAGAAAGTTCTTGAGACGTCAAGAGGTCAAGATGGAGAAGAAGAGGATGATAATGCTCCGACCTTAGAGTATGACTATGAGTATGAACTACTTATCGGATCAATGATTTACCAGAGGTAGATTATTATAGATTAATAAGTTTAATTTCACAAATGAATGCATGATAATATTATTTTAAGATGAGTTATATGTTAGTTTTTCATTTAATTTTCATGATAGATTAATTATACGATGTTATGTTATATTTAGGTTTAATTTGGGATTGAAGTGAAAATATTCAACTTTAGAAAAATATTCAGAAAAAAAAATATTCACATGTATTTTTTTAATCATGATTTTTGAACTAAAAAATTAAAAATAAGTCGTTTTTATTATTTTACCAATTAAACAATAATCTCATCAAAATAGTTGAAAATAAACTATTTTAAGTCATCAAACTCAATCTCAAATGGAAACTCATTGCAATTCAGTTTTGAATTATCTTGATCTTTTTGCGGAGATTTTGAATTGAAGGATATCTTGTGTTATATAAAAGGTAACCATACCTACAAAAAAAAAAGCATTGGTTCTTAATTATTAGAATCCTGAAGTTAAGTTTGTTGTTTAAGCGAGACTAGCAATAGAGTAAGTGACCTCGAAAGAAGTCCTCATGTTCCAATTTTATCACCACCAAATGACTCACTTATACAGTACTTTGACTGTGTAAGTAAATTTTATGGTAATAAACTAAAACTTTATTTCCTGGATCTTTAGTTTTTCGTTTTAAATTGAATTTTTGTTGTTGTTGCATTTTCATCGTTTTCATTGTTAAATATAATTTGTAGTTATCATAATCAAATTGAATGTTATTGGAACTGAAGATGTAATACTGAATTTCTTGTTTTTATTATTAATTTTTTTAAAACATTGTAAAACAGTCGTAATCATTAATTTTTTAGCGAGGGAAAGGAGAAAATAGAAAATTAAATATCTATTTTCACCTCACTTAAAATGTCATTTAAATTTGACTTGTAAGTCTATGATATCAGTTAGGCCAACTGTTAACAGGTCACGAAACAATCATCACCTCACAAACGGAACACGATTAGGAAAGTAATAAAAGAATTTACGTAGGCTAAAAATATATGGGAATCTCTATATAGGGGAATGCCCCTCCGTGAAAGAATCCATTAATAAAGAAAAGAAAATAATTTGAAAAAGGAAAACTCTATAAATAATGAAATGAAGAAAATTAAAACAAAAAGAAAGAAACAACAAATGCAGATTGAATTCCTATTGTGTTTCTTGACTGTATTGTATTTTCCCATTTTGTGTTCTACTCATATTTTATATATATATATAAATATATATATATATATATATTGGAAGTAGAGTATTTGTTTTCTGGAATGAGTAAATGTTGACAAATTCAAATATTCTACAAAAAAAAGTATTGAGGTTTTATTGTGTATTTATTATATTAATTATATTTCTACTTTATCCGGTTTTTTTTCTAAGAATAAATTTATCTCTCATATTTTTTTATAGGAAAATTATTTCAAAATAAATAATAAATCGGTCTTTTCTTTATAAAAAAGAAGAAGAAATAAATCGGTCTTCACATAATTATATATATGATTTCAGCCAATCAGTATTTACAGTTGCCGATACCTTGCCTACCGAATACAAATGTTCATACATGGTTTAGGACTGAAGGGAGCCGAACCTTGATCTGACCTAATCTAGTAATCCCATGCATTTTATCTGGTATAAATAACAGGAGATTGTTAGGGTATTGTCACAAGCTACGAATTCCCTAATCTCACAATCTTTGCACCTAGCAAGCCAGTGTGAAACAAAAATGAACTCAATTTCCAACAACCAATTTCAGGCACAAGAGTCTTCTGTTCAAGATCTTCAACCGCCAACGATGCCTGAAACCAATGAAACGTGTGTTGGGATGATGCAAGAAGATACAACTGAGCTTAATGTAGGTCAATTTCCATGATCATCAGTTCGCTCTATGCTCGGGTGGCACGAAGCTAGCTGCTGATCAACGTACCTCAACCGGCAAAGCGTGGTCGTGGACGGCCGAGAAAGCTTGACCAGGGCGGTGAGGGAAGTACCACCCGGTGCTCTAAGCTGCAAGTACGAGTATCAGAGGATGATGAGTTGCCGAAAAGATTGCCATCTGATTGGGAAGTGGTCACAAAAACCCGAAAGGATCATGGCAAATCTGCCGGTCATATTGAAATATATATGACAGCAACGCAACTGCAACTAAAACCAAGCAGAATATATAGAACTAGGCATTCCATTTCTACGTAAACATATATAATTTTATTGAAATTTGATTCAAGTTAATTAATTTAAGTTTAATTTCTGGAACAATATTGTTATGTTTTATACAGATCTAAATATGCATGTATTATTTTTATCTAAGACTACGTTATTTTGATGTGCAGTACTACATTAGCCCGGCAGGGAGGAAGTTCCGCTCATGGCGGAAGTGGAGCGGTTTCTCAAATCGCAAGAGGAAGAGGTATATGCTAATAGTGTTTTGCATTAAAGAGATTTTCATTAATTAATTCATCCCATGCATAAGATTTCATTGGAATAACAATACGTACGTCAGTACGTGTTGGCAATTAAGATTAATAATGTTTTCCTGATAAATTCGTTACTGAATTTTTTTTATTACATTCTTTAGAGGTCGGTAAATAATGTCACGGCTGAGGAACCGGAGGCGGAGAAGATTGCTTTTCAACCAGCTGAAGAAGAGGTCCAAGAGGACATGACAGCTCTATGCTTCAAGGATGAGGCTTGGCTGGAAACCTTCTCTCTGGATAGCAGTACGGTGTTCGACTACTTTGCTTTGTCACCGTTTTACAATTGCAATTGCAACAACCAGCAGCTCCGGCAACGCTCCATTCACCCTTTCGACCTCACTCATCTATCGGAGATCGATGACAGGCATCGAGTACATGCTGAGTCAAGTTACGCAGCCGAACCTCTTTGTCATAACCAAACAAAGGAGGGATGGTCCTGAGGCGGTTTCACCGGTGGCGACTTACTACGTCCTAGATGGCTGTGTTTACCAAGCACCAAGGCTTCGAAATGTCTTGGAAGCCACAATAGGACGTGTAATGCACCACATATCAAATGCCTTCAGAACTAGCTCTGAAAGATTGGAGAAATGCCCTGACAATGGAAATGCAGCTGCTAACTCTAAACCCACCATCAGCAAAGAGAAACGGGAAGAGATGAGTGAGCAAGGTCGCCTAGTGGACAACATTCTCAAATCAATGTGGAGTAGACTGCCGCCAGCACCTACAGAAGGCTACGTCACTAGTGCAGCCGAACTTGACAAAGAGCTAAAGTTCAAAAGTCCTCGCGATCGACTCTTTTGATTTGTACCGGATCACCTCACCATATCATATCAAATGCGTACAGTGTACTTAATTAAATCAGGATAATGAAGTGTAGAACATTTGTACGTATGGAACTAACTAGGTTGTACACACTACATTTTTAGTGCGCTGTATAGACATATCTCATCAGTGGCGGATACATGTATTCGCTTACCCCGGTGAGTTTTTTGAGGTAAAAAAAATTAAAAAATTACTAGTTTATCATACTCAGTTATTTACTTCGATCAAATTGGATTCGAAATAGAACTAAGTCACCCAACCCATTGTGAAAATACTTAACCCAAGTACCCAACATCCTAAATCTCACGGCCTCACAAGTTATGACAGAGCTCATTCCAATTACCTACATTCGATCTCAACCAATTCCAGTAGCGACATAGTCGTGAGAGTGCAACACACATCGACGATTGGCAAAAACGGCAATTCATCTCTATCTTCACCTTGCACTCCAACTCTTCAACTTCAAGTGGTCATGCCTACTCCATCTCTTATAAGCTTCTCTCAGATTCTTTATTCATCATTAGTTTTTTTATTGCTAGCTTGGAGATTGAATTATTTGGGGGGGTTTCGTTTTTTTTTTGGGGGGGGGGGGGGGGGGGGGGGGGGGGGGATACGTTGTGTTTTTTTGTTTGTATAGGTCAGATTAACAAAAGAGAATACCAGAAGAAGAAGGAGCTACAGAGGGGGGAAAACGGACCAGAGCTGGTACCAAATTGATTAGTTCATGGTTTACAAGATCACAAAATTTGAGTTCTCATTCTTCCCAAGCTTCTGTAAGTAGTCCAGTAGTTGTTATTTCAACTCTTATTGATGAGTCTCCATTGCCTACCAATATTGAGTTTGATCCCCATAGTAATATCAATTGTATCGAATGTGATCCTGCAAAATGTTGTTCAATATGAAAGTATCCTGTAAATGATCATGATAGTATTCAAAATTCCTATATTGTCTTAGGTCTCTATCAACCAACATTGAGAGATTATCTGCTCACACCTGATGTGTCACAAAATCATAAATTTAGAGCCAGCTGGTATAAAGGTATCCATGGCTTGAGTACTCTGGTAAGGTTAACAAAATATATTGTTTCTCACGTTTTCTTTTTGATAAAGAAAACTCTCTTAATATGGCATTTACTGTCGATGGGCAGAGAAATTGAAAGGATACAAGTTTGCTTCAAGTACATGCAGGGGTTATCAATAGTCCATATCATAAAGCTAAAGAGAAATGGAGTTTGATGCGAAATTTAGCTACACAAATTGAAAGAGTTGTTCTTAAAAAAATAGCTAAGGATGTAGAGGATAATCGGTTTAGGCTTATAGCCTCAATAGAGGGTGTAATATATCTAGCGAACCAAGGAATGGCCTTTAGAGGTCATGATAAATCCGAGAGCTCTCTTAATGCTGGAGGTTTTCTGCAAATTAGAAAGTCATATGTAAGAATGGCTACATAAGATGATAAAGTTGTCTTGAATGGTGGTCCAGGAAATGCCAAGTATACTGCTCATAGTATTCAGTGAGAGCTCTTAGATATTCTTGGTGATAAAGTGAGGCACATGAATCGGGAGAAAATTGGTGATGCAAAATTTTGCATACTTGTAGATGAAGTGGTTGATATAGCTAGCAAGGAACAAATGGCTATTATCCTAAGTTTTGTTTATCGTATTGGGTATAATTCGAGAGCGGTTCTTTAAGATAATGAGTGTTCCTAACACTACCTCACTTACTCTTAAAACGGAGATAGTCAAAGTGCTTGTAATTCAAAATCTTCAATTAGAAAACTTGAGTGGCCAAAGATATGATGGGGCAGCTAATATGAGTGGTATATGGAATGGCTTACAGATGTTGTTTCTTGAAGAGTGTCCTTATGCATATTATGTACATTGTTTTGCTCACCGTTTTCAACTATCATTGTCTACTAGTGCTAAGGAAATTAATGATGTTTGGCAGTTTTTCTCTACTCTATTGTTGACTATGATCTTTGTTGAGTCTTCTGCCATGCGTCATAGTGAGATGAAGACCATTAGAAAAGAAGAAATCCAAGATTTAGTAACTTTGAGCTTACTTGAGACAAGGAGAGGTGCTACTCAGACTTGTACTTTGCAATGACTATGTACTACTCATTAGGGTTCACATTTTCGCTCTATTAAGAGTTTGATTGAATTATTTAGTTCAGCTTTAAAAACTCTTATTCATATGATGGAGCATGCTTATGGGACTTAATCTCTTTAAGGGGAAGCTTGTGGTGTTCTCACAGGTATGAGACAGTTTGAGTTTGTGTTTTGCCTAATTTTAATGAATAAGGTTATGCAAGTCACTGAAATTCTTTGTCAAACATTGCAACGAAAATCTCTTGACATCATAGAAGCATTGAGTTTTGTTTCACATACAAAGGAACTCCTTCAAGAGATGAGAGAAGACGGTTGAACTAATTTGAAGGTCAGTGTTGCTACATTTTGTGAGACACATAATATTGATATGCCTGACATGATTGCCCTTTACAAGGATGGGACATGCTGTTCTTGTCAACAAATAAATTTTGTCACAATAGAGCATCATTATCATATAGATGTGTTTAATTGTGTACTTGATTATCGGTTGAGCGAGTTAAACAGGAGGTTTTCAAAAGCAGCTTGTGAACTTCTTGCACTCATCTCTACTTTGGACCCTTATGAAAATTTCCATTCTTTCAAAACGGAAGAAGTGTGTTATCCTTCTTGCTAAGGATTACTATCCTACTTATTTTGTGCATAGTGATCTTCTTACACTAAAATTGGAGTGTGCATATTATCATAAAGCTATGACTACAGATCTGAGATTTGAGAACTTAGATTCTATGTCTGATTTGTGTCACCAACTTGTGTATACAAGAAAGCTAGATTCTTTTCTCGTGATGTATAGATTGATTTTTTGGTGATAACTCTTCATGTTTCTACTGCAACCACTGAGAGAGCATTTTCAACTATGAATATCATTAAGAATAGGCGTAGAAACAAGATGGAAGATGATTTTCTTGATGATTGCATGGTACTTCATATCGAAAAGAAATTTACAGAAGTTGTTGAAAATGATTATATAATCAAGGCGTTTGAAGTTTCGAGCTCTCGTAGTGTAAGATTTAGTTAGCTTTTATATATTTGTGTTGTGTTGTGTATTAAATTTCATGTTTATTTCAGTTTAGAAAGTGTAATGTGAAGAGTAGGCTCATAATATCCCCTGATAATTAAGTGTATATTTCTTGTCCATTTATAAAAATTATCTCGTATCGTCGAGATTTGTTCAAAAAAATTAGCCTCGATAAATTTTTTGATCCTGGATCTGCCCATGGTCTCATGGTTCATGACAGAAAAGGATAGACTACATGAATGGATTAGAAGTCTCAATGATGTAACTTGAACAGAAGAGGAATACAATGATTATAAATTTTTGTGTTTACCATATTTGCATCTTTAGTGAGTTTTAGTCGAAATGGCTTATAAAAGGGAAGAATTAAGAAAACTGAAGACGAAAATCATGTGTATGATGTGTACAATTAATGGATCTTTCTCATCGATCTGTATCTACCATATAGTGTATACATAAATTTAAGGGAATGTTTTATTCAAATGACATAGAATTATAATAGGCACCCATTATAATATCAGGTTATGATCGACTAAAAGAAGTATGAATGAACAGACAAACTTCTCGACCGTGTTATCTTTGTATCAGGTTTTGAATCTCCACGTACATTTCCTCTTCCCAAAAGAGGAAAGAAAAAAAAACCTAAAATTTGAAATTTTGAATGATAAATAGAAGGAACTGTCACTCACGCACTACATGTGGGATGTAAGCAAGAGAGTTGTATATGGCTCCCTCCACCGGCTTTCATTAAACTAATTCCATTAAAAAGACAAGATTTAAAACTTATTGTGTGTCTATTTACAGTGTGGTAGGGGTTGTCAATGGGTCGGACCGGATTTCTGTAGGTCGAGTATTGCGAGATTCGGGTTGGGCTGTGTCGGACTTTTAAGGAAATATAATAATTACGAGCTGGGTCGGGTCGAGTTTTAAACACAATTGTGAAGCCCAAGCCCGACTCTTAAAATTGGGCATTGCGGGCTGAGTCGGGTATCTCTGTAAATTTCGGGCTAGGTCTAATTGTTTTTAACGCACTAGTCGCAAACATTAAATCAATACTCAAACATCAAATTAAAACGCATAGAGTATTTTCAAAACAAATAATAAAATATATTTTTATATATACAACTAAATTTATTGATTAAAGCCAAGTAGACAAATTGAGAATCTAAGAACAAATCCAACTATCCAAGTAGACAAGAAGAATGTAATATGAAGAAAAATAAATACTAGAGTTTCACTTGAAAGAGTGACTGCATATAAAGAAAAGATTAAACAAGTAATTTGTTGTAATCTTATTTCTTTAGCCTTCTTTCCTTATACAAAAAGAAGATTTAACTAATAAAGATATTACAACATTATTTCATTATTATAATTTTTTTTATATAGGTCTAAATTATAATTCATATATTAAATTTTGAAAATTAAAATACAAGATGGACTTTCGGGCCGGACTTTTACGGGTCGGGCCTATGGGCCGGACCGGGCTTGAGACACTAAGCCCAAGCCCAACCCACAAACCGGGCCTAGTGCAAACTTTTTTGGGGCCGAATTTATGTTTCTCGGGCCTTGTGGACCTCCACAGGTCTCCACACGAACAACAACAGTGTAAGCATTGAGTCAAGCAGAAAAACAGAGAACTCAAGTTGGTGGGATGATTTTAGAGATACTCAGGTGGATAAGAAGTCTGAAACTCGAACAAGTTTTAAAGAAAACAAGGTTCCAGACAAGAGTGTTAGAAAAATGGAACTGCGGGGAGGAGTTTAACCCACTTCTTTTGGGTGAAGATATGAAAGATGAGTTCAGAATTGAACTCTCTACTAAAGATGATCACCCCTTTAGTGACAGTAACAATCAAAGTAAATCTTTGTTGCTTGTATAACAAGTGAAAGATTAGGTGTCTGCAAGTTACTTCCGCTGCATGTGGAATGAGAATAAGTCCAGAGTTTACTGAGACCAAGTCAAGAACTAAAGATACTATTGTTCCTGCTGTTATATGTAGAATGAAGACATTTCATTTATGTTAGAATACTAGGTAGGATTCCTGCGCAGGAGCGCGGTTTGCCGAAAATTTTCTGTCTACATAAAAGTTACATGTAGACGTTGATAAGCTATTATAGTATTTGACTATAATTTTTTTGCCTTCATTGTCCTTCATTGATGTTGATGAGGATCGAAAGTTTAATACGAAGGATCTTTGATCGGGCAACAGTTGACAATTTTAATGATATGATATGCATATTTGTTATCCTCCCATAGTTTATAAATTCTTACCTTCAATTGACATGGAGATAGTACGTAGCTATCCTCCATATATGTTGCAGCCGATTGTGAGATAGAATTACATGCATTTTTCCAAATTCTGTAGACACTGCCACATTCTCACTCATCACCTGCGATTTAATGAAAAACAAGGCCGGCGACCGGGGAAGTCGCCGGTAATGATCATCATTGCCGGCGACTTGCGCCGTCGCCGGTAATGTGTCCGGAAAGTCGCCGGTAATGTGTCAAAACATTGCCAGCGACCTATTCAGTCGCCGGCAATGATTGGGCAACCATTACCGGCGATTTTCCGGCCGGAATTTCGCCGACAATGGTTACCCAATCATTGCCGGCGACGGAATAGGTCGCCGACAATGTTTTGACACATTTTCGGCGACTTTTCGCTGGAATTTCGCCGGCAATGACTCCATTTCCGGCGATTTAATGAATCGCCGGCAATGCCTCTTATATCAGATGCAAATCGTAGCAGCTCATTCATTTAGATAGAAAAAAAATCCAGTGAAATCGAAAGAAGGAAAACGCTCTGAAATCCTTCGGTATTGTCAAAAGGCGTCGAAAACTCGATCACTCGGGAAGCTATATATATATAAGTATGTATATACGTATATGTGTATGTATATATATATGTGTGTGTGTGTTGATCGATTTAATTAGATCGATATATATATATATATATATATATATATGCATGTGTTGATTTAGAGTTGAGATATCGCGTCGATTATTAGTTTGATACGCAAATAGAGTGGCTATATATTGTTGCTTTCGAGTGATTGACTGTTGATTTTGAGTGGATTTGAGATTATTTCGATGAAAATATGTTAATTTGTGTAGATATATATGTATGGATATAAAATAATTTTGTGAATATTAATTGTTAATATGTCTCTATATATATATATATATATACAGGCATGTTAATTTGTAATTGTGAATTGTTGGTATATATATATATATATTTTAAATTTATATGCATGCATGGGTCGACTTTTGTTAATTAATCGGATGAATTCGAATGTAATTAATAATGATTTATTTTATAATTAGTAGTGAATGTGTATATATATAGTACGTAATATTGTTAGAATTTTCAGGATGGACAAGAGTTGGATGAGCCTCGAAAGATGGGATGTGAGATATCACCAGGGAATTAGGAGTTTTGTGAATTTTGTGAAGGCTAATTGTGGAGACACTACACTTCATTATTACCCGTGTAAAGAATGTAAGTGTCGCAGCGATCGATTTCGTTTTCCCATTGATAAAGTCCAGAAGCACCTGAGTAAATACGGGTTTTGGGATAAGTACACTTGTTGGATTTATCACGGTGAAACATCGTTAGCGGGTCCGCATGATCATGGACAATTTGGTGAGAGGGCCAGTCCACGCTATGATCATGGACATTTTGCTGAGAGGGGCAGTCCATCCTATGATCCAACATCGATGTTAATCAATGATATGTTTCCTCATGAGAGCGGTGTATTTGCTGATGAAGCACCAAATGTCCCTCCCGTCGTTGAGGGTTTCCCCCATATTGAGCCAGTCGAGCCATTACCTGGAGCTCATGTCAACACAAGAGGTATGGACAAGTACAACAACCTGATTGCATTGCAACAGACTCCGTTGTACGACGGTTGTACTAAGACTGTTCTTGAAAGTGTCATGGGAGTGATGTAGCTCAAAATGGAGAACAAAATGTCTGTCAAAGCTGTTGATTCTTGGATGAAGTGGACTGCTTCGCTACTGCCACCCGGTCATCGTCTTCCTACCACTCATCATAAGGTGCGACATATCCTGAAAGATCTTGGGCTTTCCTACATCAAAATCCATGCATGCAGATATGATTGTATTCTCTTCTGGGGAAAAGATCTTGAAGACCTTGAAGCCTGCCCGGTATGTTTTACAGAAAGGTATAAGTTGACTCCTGCAGGCAACAAGAAATATGTGAAGATACTTCGATATTTCTCACTTATTGATAGGCTAGAGCGGTTGTTCATGTGTGCTTTCACGGCCGAAGCTATGAGATGGTGGGCTAAGAGGAATTTGCCTGACGATGACACCCTTATACACCCTTCCGACGGAGAGGCTTGGAAGCACATGGTCAGGGAGTTTGATCATTTTGCAGCAAAGGTCCGAAATGTTTGGCTAGGGCTCTCATCTGACGGATTCAACCCTTTTGGCAACATGAGTCTTCAATAAAGTATATGGCCAGTTATTTTGGTACCGTACAACCTTCCACCATGGATGTGCATGAAGAAGGAATACAATATGCTCACTCTGTTAATTCCGGGCCCGGGTTATCCAGGAAAGTGTCTCGATGTGTATTTGAAGCCTTTGATTGAGGAGCTTAAGTACCTGAGTGAGTGTGGCCACCCCATTTACGATAGGTTCAAAAAAGAGATGTTCCAGATGCATGCCATGCTTGTTGGCACCATCAGTGATTTTCCTGCCCGCGGTATGTTATCGGGCAACGTTACCAGGGGTTACAGGGCTTGTTCAGAGTGCATGACGGTTGATTGTTGCAGTCCTCATTACAGTAAAATTGTTCAGATGCGTCACCGTTGTTGGCTTCCATATGATCACCCATTTAGGCAGGATCTAGACGCATTTGATGGGACTGTGGAAACAGGTGTGGCACCCAGGCGATGGACAGGGGAAGAAATTTTAGAAGTGTTGAATGAATATGATTTTGGCAAGCTGAGCAATCATCCTGAGATAGTGGCGTCAATTCCAGACAAGCCCGAAAGGTATAAGTTTTGGACACACAAGAGCATATTCTGGGAACGCCCCTACTGGCCCAGGTTGCCTATCAGACACTACCTAGATGTCATGCACATAGAGAAGAATGTGTGTGAAAGTGTGGTGGGCACAGTTCTTAACTTGGAGAGGAAAACAAAAGACATCCCTAAGGCACGCATTGATCTGAAAGCTATGGGACTGCGGAAACATTTGTGGTTAAGAGATGGTAAGAGAAAAATTCCGCAAGCTCCTTACACCGTAAAGCCGAAGCATAAGCATGAAATTTTTGGGTGGCTGAGTAATGTCAGGTATATATTCTTATGGCTATGCAGGAATTTGGCCTTAAATTTTTATGGGAACATGGTTATATGCAAGAAATATAATTGTTGCCTATGGATATATATATATATATATGCAGGTATCCTTATGGCTATGCAGGAAATATAAGCAGGTGTGTTAACTTCCGGGACAATAAGATGTACGGATTAAAGAGTCATGACTGTCTTGTACTGCTTCAACGCCTTTTCCCTATTTTCATTCGAGGGTACCTGCCCAAAGAGGTGGTGGAGCCGTTGGTGGCCTTGTCAAGATTCTTTCAGAAGTTATGCACCAGGGAAGTTAAAAAATCAGATCTCAGGGAGATGCAAGATGACATCATTTTTATCATGTGCAAGCTTGAGAGGATATTTCCCCCAAATTTTTTCGACATCATGCCTCACCTGATGATCCATCTTCCCGAACAATTGTTGCTTACCGGTCCCGTACACTACACTTGGATGTATCCCATGGAAAGGTACAAATGATTCATACATTTGGTTTGCCTATGTTTTTATATGTAAATTCTTATTTTTTAAGTAAGTTAACATGCACTTGTTAACTTGTAGACAATTGGGAGCCTATAAGGACTATGTGAAGAATAAATATGCACCTGAAGGATATATCGCTGAAGCATATGTTACGCACGAGTGTGTAACGTACACCAAAGTGTATTTGGGAGCTCTTGAGGACCCCCAACAACAGATGCCGATAGATGAACCCCAGTTCAATCTTTTTATCATCACCAATGACGTGGTAGTACAGGGAAGCTTGCCAAAGTCGTACAAGTTGGATGGAAATGAGGTAGCCATTGCCCACTGGTCGGTACTGATTAACTGTCCAGAAGTACAATATTGGAAAAACTATCATCTTCACTGCCCTGCTATTGCCGGAAATGTTGATTACCACAACAGGACGTTTGCAAATTACTTTGGTCAATGGGTAAGGGTATATGTGTATATGTCTATTTTTTATATATATCCTTATATAGCATGTGTGTACGTACGTGGTTTGATGGTTTCTATGTTCATAATTTCTTGTGTGGTTTCTTATCGTTTTCAGATGAACCATGTAGCAAATGATGGTTGCCTAGAGTGGTCAAACGAATTGAGGGTCCTGGCGATGAAACCGATAGCTTCAAAAGTTTACTCGATGTTTCAGGTCAATGGCGTGAAATTTATATGTGAAAATCAAGACGACCGACTGGAAACACAGAATTGTGGGGTGATGGTCCATGGTGGGCAGGATGGCGTTAACTATTACGGTTTCCTTCATTCAGTTGTTGAACTAATTTATGGGAACCGCATGAAAGTGCATTTGTTCAAGTGTAGATGGTTTGATACTAGCCCGGAGAACACAAGGACCGATCAGTACGGAACATTTTCGGTGAATACTGCTACTAGCTGGTATGAAGAAGACCCTTTCGTTCTTGCCTCATCAGTAAAACAAGTGTTTTACCTTGACGATCTTCTGAACAAAGTCCCGTGGAAGGTGGTTAACCATGTTGCTCATAGAAACATATACAATGCTGCCACACTTGGTGAGACCGCAGATGATGAGGAAGTTACTGCATACCAAGAGCCGAACGCTTTTGACATTCCGGAATCATCTACGATTCGCCTTAATAATGTGAGATATGGGAGTGTGGTTCGAATTACTAGAGCAGAACTTCTCGATGTTAATCCATATGAAGTTGACGCTGATTCAGATGACGAGGAGCGGCACATATTGCCAGAGGTTACCTATGAAACCGAGTCAGACTCAAGTGATGAAGATGATTACGATTATCATCCTTAGTACGTTAATGATGTACGTATTTTAATTATAGTCGGAAATTCTAGTCGGAAATTATGGTCGGAAATTATAGTCGGAAATTGTAGTCGGAAATCGTAGTCGGAATGGTAGCGGAAATTCTAGTCGGAAATTCTAGTCGGAAATTGTAGTCAGAAATTCTAGTCGGAAATTCTAGTCGGAAATCGTAGTCGGAAATCGTAGTCGGAAATCGTAGTCAGAAATTGTAGTCGGAAATTGTAGTCGGAAATTATAGTCGAAAATTCTAGTCGGAAACCGTAGTCGGAAACTGTAGTCGGAAATTGTAGTCGGAAATTATAGTCGGAAATTATAGTCGGAAATTCTAGTCAGAAATCGTAGTCGGAAATTTTAGTCGGAAATTGTAGTCGGAAATTATAGTCGGAAATTGTAGTCGAAAATTATATATGGTCGGAAATTGGTCAAAAATTATAGTCGAAAATTGGTCGGATATTCTTCGGGAAATAATGACATTACCAATGAGTTGATAAGCAACTCGTTGGTAATGACATTGCCCACGAGTTATCAACTCGTTGGTAATGTCATTACCAACGAGTTGCAACTAACTCACCGGCAATGGTCACTGAATATGTAAAACCCAGCTCGAGCTCTCCCTCATTTCTTCACTATCTCAAACCCTCTCAAACCCTAAAACCCCAATTTTTCCTCCCCAAACAGTTCTGCCTCCCTCTCCTCAAATCTCTCTTCCTCTCCTCCTTTCTCCCCTCCCCTCACCTCCTCTCCCTTCTCCTCTCTCCACACTAAAAAACCCCAATTCAAATCTCAATTTCCTCTCCTCCCTTCCTCCTCTCCTCCTCCCCTCCTCCTCTACCTCCTCCCCTCACCTCCGTCGCCGGAAATTCAACTCGAGCTCCACCATGGCAGGTGCATGCAAGCTCACTCTCTCTCCCTCTCTCTCTCTCTCAATTTTTATTTATTTTTATGCATATATATATACGTATGTACGTATGTGGAAAATTTAAGGTGATGTATATATATATATGTGATGTATGTACGTATGTGAAAAATATTTTGAAAATTTAATTAGGGTGATTTGGATTAATATGTGATGTATATATATATATATGTAGAAATTAAATTTAATTAAGATGATGTATATATATGTGATGTATATATATATGTGGAAAATTTAATTAAGATGATGTACGTATATGTGATGTATATATATATGTGAAAAATTTAATTTCGGAAATGATGTATGTATATATGTTGTATATACATGTATATAATTAAGTTTTGATAATTTTTGATAATTTAAGGTGATGTATATATGTGGAAAATATTTAGGTAATTTAAGGGGATTAGACATGGGTGGATTAATTGATATATATATATATAGTTCATAATTATATTGTATTTTTAAGGTGTTGCATATATGGGCAAATTAATTTAGGGTTTGGATTCATTGATATAGGTAATTTAAGGTAATTTAGGGTGTTGGGCAAAGTAAGGTGATTTGGATTAAGGTGATATAGTTGTTAATTTAAGGTATAATTTAAGGTGAAAAATCGGAATCGGAACCATTTGGAACCAGAACGGTTTTAAACCGGAACCGCGTGGAGCCGGAACCGTTTGGAACCGGAACTGTTTGTAACCGGAACCGTTTGAAACCGAACGGTTCCAGTTCCAAACGGTTCCGGTTCCAAACGGTTCCGATTTGTTATAGAACTGAATCCATGACTATTACGGTGTCCAGGAGGTTTTGCGGCAAATTGGCTTGGAGGTATCAAACGGAGAGGGACTAGAAATAGTGGAGGGAGCAGTAGTCAAGCTTCCTCAGCCGCAGTCAGCAACACGCGCAGTGGGCCAATGATGAATGCTCGCACACAAATGTTGCTAGCTGCGCGAGAAGAGGATGAAGCTACACGATCCGGAGCCGTGCAACCCCCAGTCCAGCCTCGAGCCTCAGTCAGCAGACGCTCAGTCAGCAAACGCTCCGTCAGCAGACCCTCAGACGAGCGACAGTCAACGGGGGCATCAGAAACTCCCTCCATCCGAATGCCCCCTATTGGCCCGGTGCCTACTCCCGTTTCACGGGAATCATCTGAGGCAGATGGTGCTGGCGCCTCATCATCCAGGCCTCGTCTATCTCCGCCGTCTTGTCTCTTCCTGCCCGACGAGATTCCTGTGATCCCTGAATTCGATGATAGGGGGATGCATATTTATATTGAAGGGCGGCCGGAGTTCCTGAGCGTGGAGGAAGCGTACAACTTCATCCCATTCGACCCCGTGTATCTTTGGAGTGTGAGGTGCACCAACCAGCAAACGGACGATGCAGGTAAATTTTATTTAACAAGATTGATTACTTAATTATTACTTAAGACTTACGATAGGTTCAATTAATGATATCAGTTTGTTGACATTGTATTATTAGGCAATTTCGTTAATGGCACTGGAAAACGGAAAGGGGCTAGAGGCACCTGCACCGGGAAGAGACTTGAGCAGGCCACCGGGGGAAGGAAAACGCTCATTAGGGCCAATGAGGATGGCGAGGTGATCGAGGCATTTGACACCACGCGAAAATATGTTAGCATGGCCGGGGCCATCGTGCGGGACAAGGTCCCAATGCTTTGGCAAGATTGGGAATTTGTGCCTATCTACGTGAAGATGCAAGTGCATAATGCACTGAGTGTGAGTTAAATCGTATTTTCATTACGTAAATTTTACATTTATTAATTAAGTCCGAATAAATATATAATTTTACCGTTTATATATTCATATTGCAGGTGTGGTTTGACGTGGATGAATGCCTTATTCACACGTGGGTAGAGCGTCAACTACATATGAGGTGATGTGCTTCGAGTTATTTGAGTATATATCGAGTTAGATTTTTGTTTATCAAGTGTTTTAATATCTCTAACTTTTTTTTCCTAGTGTTAATATAGGTATAAAGAGAGGAAGAACGAGCTTTCTTCACATTACACACAGTACAAGGAGCTAGGCCGAGGTTCTACCCCTAGCGAATTCCGGTTTAGGGAGTACGAGTGGCTGTGGCTGATAGCCACTTCGAGCACCCCAAAGCGAAGGTATGCATCCTGAATATATCTTACAACCCTAATGTATCGTATCACATTGAAATAGTTAGTTACTAATTTTTTTACATATGTTTATCAAACAAGGCGATTTCGAAGACGAACTGGGCGAATAGATTGAAAAACACCAGGGCCCATCATGTAGGTTCACTCAACTATTTGGGTTGGTCGAGTAAGGCGCAGCAACAACAAGAAGTGAACCCGTTGATGTATATTCATCAGAAGTTCTATCCGCAGTGCCCTGAAGAAGCGGTAAGTCTTTCGCCTCTGTATTTTGTACTTCACATATGCATGTGTTAATAAAACTATTTTTCGATATTAATTTATTTTGTTAAATAATACGTTATTCATATTCGCTTTTCAATTAGGCGAGAGTGGAGGAGGCGACCACAGAAGTGACCATGAATATTGCTCGGAACAACCATCCTGACTGCTCGGAGGAATAAGTGACCCAGTATGCCTCTCAGATCGATCCGCTTGATCGCCCTATAGCGGCTCAAATCATGGCAAAAGTGTGCGGGACTGGAAAGAATACCTACTACTGCAGGGGAATGGGCTCGGCGGGCAAAGGAGTATTGAAGAACACTTCAGAATACTCTACCGGGTCAAGAAGTTCAACTTCTAGTCGTAACCTCGCAGCGGAGCTTCAGAGGACGCAGAGGGAGTTGGAGGAGCAAAGGAGGCAGATGGAGGAGATGAGGCAGATGGCCGAGCAGCAGGCAGTCAGAGATGCCGAGTACCGGGGGATGATCGAGCAACACCGACTCATGGTCCAGCAGCAGACACAAATGTTCACATGGATGCAGACGATGTACGTGGCTCAGACTACCGGACAACCGCTCCCCACACCTCCCCCGGTCCCTGTGTTCCCCAGTTATCCACCACCACCACCGCACCAGTCACCGCCACAGCAAGACCAGGGTAGCCACCGGAGTTCAAATGAGTACATGGATTTCTTCGACCCTGACCCGCAAGTTCCTCGACCCTGACGTGTAGTTGTAGTTTATTTTCGTATCGTTGCTATTTGTACTGTACGTTGGACAATTATGTGTGTACTGTTGAAGTTGTATTTGTACGATTTATGTCTTTCAATGCAGGTTCTGGAATTGGGCCCAATCCAGTACAAGCTTTTTTTTTTACAAATTTTTCCAACCATTGCCGGCGACTTGAACCAAAGTCGCCGACAATGACCTCATTTTTCCGCCACGGCGGCGCAAACATTGCCGGCGACTCAAGTCGCCGGTAATGTCGTTCTCATTGCCGGCGACTTATGTCACCGGTAATGTCGTTCTCATTGGCGGCGAGGTCTGTGACAGAGAGTAAAAGAATAAAATTGCGATACAAGGTTGCAAAGGTAAGAGAGGAGAGAGAGAACTCACACGGTCATACTGTTCATTTGAACAGTAGCACTATTCATTCCGACAACATCTACAATTTCCTTTCTATTCCATAATATACAATGGTTGCAACAACATCTACATTCCACTATACATCTACAAAGTTACTGTGACTTTAAAATTTGCAAAGCCAATCTTGAATAGCAAGCCGTAGGGCATGGTTAGGGGTAAGATGAAAGTGACTTAATTTCAGATTGGTCATCGGAGAAGTTTCGCCGCCATTTCGCAACCATTTAAGCAGAGCTTCCCCTTCATAAGTGAAGCCATCAGCTGCTACTTGAGGGTCGTGCATTATTTCCTGAAAACCAAATGATGTCCATAAGCCGTGGGAAGTTAACTATAGACTAGCAAACAAATTTAGCTAGTTTTAACAATGTTATCACCCTAGCCCTTATAATTATGTTGAAGACCTTGTAGTCCTCTAGCTGCAGAATTGCAACTCATGAGCTTCATGCATCAGTGCTGAATCCAAGTCCTACGTCCTAACAGGGAAGACATACTTTGGTTCCTTCTGATAGGGCTAGCTATCTCAAACTAAATACATATTTGTTCAGTGATGTTAGAGTTACCAGATATTCGAATACTTAGCAACCCAGCTTGAAGTGTAATATCTTGTTTAAGCTTCCAGGTATGGGCTAAAAGGTAAAATAGAGTTTAATTGGCTCAAACTAGTCCTCAACAGAATATATTCACGAGTATCACTAACACTAACCTGACGAATTGGGCACAAGAAAAAGGATGGCACAGGTCGCTCATTGGAGACATGCAACTGCTCGAATTCCCTCACAAAAGCTGGTGTAAGCTCTGGTCTTACCCTACTATTCATATCACAGCATCGCAACCCAAGCTCTACCAATCGTTTTGCCACGGATTCAGGCCACTCTCCAGCTGATGAATCCAGAATTTCTGTCAAATTTCCTCTTAGAAATGCTCTGCACACCTCACCTGCTAAGCCAACTGGAGGCCTTCTGGTGACTAACTGGAGAATAATTAGCCCGAAGGAGTAAATATCAGATTTGGGCGTCAGCTCTCCAATTCTCTGAAGCTCTGGGTCTGTGTAAGAAAGAGCACCCTTTGGTTCAGTGAACCGGGGAAAAGTGGCGGAGTAATGATTTTCCTCGGTTACCAACCTGCAAATCCCAAAATCACATATCTTGCATCTGAGTTCAGAATCAAGTAGTATGTTTTGGGGCTTCAAATCACCATGGACAATCTTTTCAGGTTTACAAGAATGCAAAAAGCAAAGGGCACTAGATATTTCAGCAATTATTCGTGCTCGGGTCTTCCACGTCATGGGAGAAATATTACTTTTCCGGAAAAGATGGTCTTGGAGGCTACCATTTGGCAAGTACTCGTATACAAGGGACCAGGCTTCTGGACACACACCAAGCAAGCTCACAAGATGAGGGTGCATTATTTTACAAAGAACTTGTACCTGCATTCACAAAATTGACTTAGGTCAGGTCTACACTGCAAAAAAGTTTTGAAGGGGTTCAATGATTAAAGCAAGAATGATATGAGCATCTCCTGAAGTACAAGTGTACTACTAACATAGTTGGGCCCTATATTAATCATGTGACCACATGGGGAAAGAAAGAAGAGAACCTCTTGTTGAAATTCGAATTGTCCTTGCATGTTATGAGGGTGTAGCTTCTTTATCGCGACAGTTCTTCCCAGCATTTCCCCCTTATAAACACATCCGTATCCACCCTGTCCAATCTTGAAGGTCTCTGAAAAATTGCATGTTGCAGTTTGCAAATCTAACAATGAGAAATCTGCCAACTTGAACAATTCATCCTCACATCCAATGATACCATTGAAGTTTGCAGCTCCAGCTTGTCGACGACTTCTCCATCGTTCTAGCCAGCGTAGGGCTTCTGTTTTCTGTCGCTGGATACCCTGTTTCTCTTGGCACAGAGCTGCAATTGAAGTTTGAATTTGTTTTACTTCTTGAGAAGCTTCTTCGGACCTACAATTAGCTTCCTGCATTCGACTATCTAACAGAGCAATACTTCTTAAGGTCCTCCTCATATCTGTAGTGATTTTCTTCTTCTCACCCAAGAGATTTTCTTGTTCGTCTATTGTAACACGCAGAGCATCCTCAGCCTCTGTTCTAAGTTTAACTTCACGTGAATGGACAAATTCAAATGCTTTGACCTGAAGAAATTGGAGGACAACAATTCATGATATCCAGGAATCAATTCTTTCTTGAAACTCAGAGTCTATAATCCAATATATACATACATCTTTCTAATATCCGATACTCTGCAAAGTCTCCAAATATGATCTTTGCCAAATATCTATTAACACATGATAATAACATTAGTCTCATGCATGAAAACATAAAAACAACGAGAAGTTAGTTAAACTTTCTTTTCAACATAGCTTTCTAGTGTCTATCCTTGCCTAAAAGGATATGCAAGGCAGCTATAAGCAGAATGCTCCGCTTTCACATCACACCAATAACATATGGACTATGAAATTGGAATGCATAAGAAAATGGGAAATGCTGAAAATGCTGAAAATTTCCATTTGTAATCCAAGTACAAACATTTTTTTAGGGTACGCCTCATTTAACAAATTGGATTGTAACCTATGAAGCCATATCCTAAGAGTCAAAATAATGTAAATTCTTAGGCTGAACTGAATATTAACTCATACTTACCTTGTTGATAGCTTCAATAGCTTCTACTTCCAACCTTTTGCGCTTCAATATCTCTAAAGATGCCTTTTCCATTGATTCCTCAAATTCTATCATACCTTCTGTAAGCCTACCACATAAATCAGAATATAAAGAAACCCCTCCCTCAGCAGAGCTATAACCTGAACCTAAGCTAGAACTAGTACTAATTGAGTTATAAATATAATGGGGTAGGCATATACGGCCAGAAGAAGATACAGTTGTTGATGTAGAGCCTTCCAACTGAACTGGCTGACTCTGGACCAAGTTAAGATATCTCGAACTATCTGTACTATTGGTGGAATTGAAGTCAAGATTTTCTGCGTTACCCTTTGTATGTTGAAATGATTCAATAATCTGTTCTGATGGAATTTTCCGTTGACTACATAAAGGCATAGAGTTTTGGCCATCTGAGGCAGCTCTTGTCCATAGCGGTTTCCCTTTGTTGATAAACCATATTTCCGACAATAACGGAGCATTTTTGGCTGCATAACTTGCTTTGCAGGAGCTTCTTTTCACCTTCATCCAGCTATATTAGATTATTAAACATTAGTTTTCTTCACTCAAATTAAAAGAAAAAACAAGAATAAGAATTAATTGCGGGACATTACTACCTTTCAAGTTCACAGCAAAAAGTCATGATCTCACAGTATTCAGTCACATTCAGTTCATTCATGCGTAAGTTAAGTTACAAAAAAAAAAGTTTCCAGCAAGAAACAACCCTGGAATAATCATGCACCACTTGCCTTTCTTCTTCAGCCCCCATAACAAGCGTCCTAACTCCACGGAGGTGCAGCAGATCTACAAGTCCTTTCTGAATGTCATCAGCTTCAACCATCACAATGGTTGCTTTAACCTGTAAAGTAAATGCTTACACTATCATCTAATTATTTAAAATTGATATCCGTTTATATTCATTTTAGCGGGGTGATTAGATTGTGGAATCTTGCCTCATAGACATAGTTCTTGAGATACTTTTAACACGAACCTTAAACATTCAACAGAATTTCAGTGACAACAAACCAAATAAAAATAACTTGTGGGGCAATAGCATAAACTAATTCTACCGCTTGAAGTGAGAAGCTAGGGAGCTGGTTGAAGTGAACTATAAAGGTCAAAGGAGCAACTGAAGCTGAACGGAACACTGTTTCTTCCCAATAAAAAAAAATAACCACAGGGGACTCATGGTAACTAAGATTGTATAATTATTATGAATCTATGATAACTAACTTCAAAATGAAAAGATAAAGCACACCTTTGCTCTAGAGCAAACACTGGAATAACTTTGGAAAAGCTTCATTTTCTGTTCTTTTTCCTCCTTCCTGAAAGCAGACACCACTTCAGCATTTGCTCGATTTGCAGGTAGCTTTCCTACTGCATGGAGTAATCAACAATGCCCACAGTTCAGAAGAAAAAAATCAAAAGAGTAAAAGAAGAGAAAAGATGCTCCACTTAGAAAATGCCTGAAAATAAAGAGACTAAAAAACAATTAATTTATAGTTTCTCAAATAGTTAATATTGCATAACTACGGCCAAATTTGTTAAGTTTTCACAAGAATATGTCCTTTCTCAAACGCCAAACACAACTAATTGACATTACATCCACAAAGAAGCAAATCCTTAATTAATTTTTTCAGAAGTTCAAAGTAACATTCTGTGTTATACCATTTTAGAAAGAATAACTTGAAACTCTTCATCCAAATTGCTAATAAAA
Source organism: Geum urbanum (assembly GCA_946800695.1). Taxonomy (NCBI): domain Eukaryota; kingdom Viridiplantae; phylum Streptophyta; class Magnoliopsida; order Rosales; family Rosaceae; genus Geum; species Geum urbanum. The sequence continues at coordinate 10,305,665 of OX327006.1, forward strand.
CTTTTAAAGGTACACAATTTCGTTCAAAATATGCAAAATTCAGAAACTTTCAGATCAAATTCATATAAAAAGGACAATAATTGAGACCAGTTTTACTTACAGAGAGTGGGAATTAGCTGAGAAGGTTGATGAACATGAAGAATACATATTTCTCTACCACCAAATTGCTTCAAAGTCCAACGAAGCAAGCTCACAGCTTTCTCCAAAGACTTCCCAACAGCTACGTGTACCTTATCGCCGCCGCCGCCGCCGACAACTTCTTCAACAAGAATCTCCGGCGACTGAGAATCAGTGACCGGCTGGTCAAACCCACGTCGGAAACTCGCCGGAGTTGAGAGCCCAGAATTGGGTTCGCGATGAGGAGGGTGTGAGGGCTGCATGAGCTCCATGGATCAAAAGCGGGTCAAGTAATGAAGGAATTGGGCTGTGAGAGGTTTGTCGGGTCGGGTCGGGTCGGGTTGCGGTGGAGGTTGGAGGAGGCTCATATGGTTTGAAAAATTTGGTGGAAATTAGTTGGGGAGGGAGAGTTCATTTGGAAAAAGTGGTGAACTGAAAGTGACCGGGGAAATGTGACGGTGGGGGTGACGAGATACTTTGGTCCAAGGTCAATGCTCTTCTGTACTTAAATTTTGATATGTGAAATTAAAGTTGGGGTCACCGTCCTCATGGGAACATGGGCAGCTTTTTACTCATTTTTTCCGATTAGAACAAAATATATGGTAGTTGATAGGTATTTTTTTTCTTTTAATGAAACAAAGTTGGGACTAATTCATCGTCCCGTAGTTGATAGGTACGAACTCCAGTCAATTCATGTTGCGGTTTGGTAAGATGAACAAGAAAAAAAGGATCGTTTTGAAAATGTTTCACATCATTTACAATGTAAGACGTTTTATCAAGTCCAAGCACATCTTACATCATGTATGTGCAACGTTTTATCAAGTTCAAACTCATTATATATTTTATCTATTACTTCGGTAATAAAATGGTTCTCGCTCGCCCTCAAAAAATAATTTAAGCCCACTGTGATTTGTTGCTTGAAGGAATATGCGGAAGATAACATATTCAGTTATCACTAGTAAAGGAGACAATGTAGAAATCACAAAATCAAAATACACTGACATTAAGTTATAGAAATAGTCTGGTAGAGTCTAATTTTTATTAGAAATGAAATCATGAAAGTAACAAAAAGAAACGGTTTACTATAGGGTTCTGTTCTGGTGGTAAGTGAATTTTGTGGTCAACAGCCTTTAGATTTGTATCTAACGATAGATAATTAAAACACAGTTGGAAAACAATTTAATATCATCTATTGAATGCAGATCTGATGGTAATTGATCACGACTGACAACAAACTCATTAACCACCAAAATATGATTAGTTTAATATAATTTCTAAACATTTGGATAAGGTGGCAAGCTATTCAAGCTTGAATTTGCAATTTTTATATCTTTGTTTTTTTTTTTTTGCCAAGTTAGTATCTTTTTTCTATGCGTGTAGTTTTGCTGTTCTTTATGCAACAAGTATTCTGAAGAGTATGATTTGATGATTTTAATCTAAGGAAAATTCAACAAACAAAACACCAATTTTTCCTCATCCTAAATTTTCATACTTGAATTTTATAAAATATGAGAACCATACCTCAGTTTTGATATTAACCCAAAAATTATATATGTCGTTAATAACACCGTTAATATTATGTTATTGAAAACATGACATGTGGCATCAAAATAAACAGAATTAATAACTGCAAGTATGAATTTTGGGTGAGAAATAAAATTAAGGTATGATTTTGATATTTTGTAAAGTTCAAATATAAAAGTTTAGAATGAGAAAAAATTAAGATGCAGATCGATGAAATTTCCCTTTAATCTAACATCTAACATGTATAAAATCTAGAGTATGAAATGACATGTACACCAGTATTAGGCAGACTTATTAACACAAACAAAAAGCAAATTTAGGCAAAACCAGATTCCCAATACAAACTGGAAGACAAAATTTATAATCTGCAGAGTGGGCTGTGTCTTGGCATTTGAACTGATTTTGTTCAAATGTTAATACAGAAAATAATAACTAATAGTCAAAACTCTCTTGTCATAACCTCCACGTCTCGTAGTTCATTGTTGCGACAACACTGGACACAAAAGTTTCTAGGGAAGCAACAAGTAGAGTAAATAACTCTCCCGCAAATGAGAAAACTAAACGAGTACTCTCACCGATCCCACGCCACAGCCTAGAAACACTTCCTGTGTACAATTGATGGACCAGATTCATCGTACTCTGCCTTGGCAATCCACATCTGCGTACCAAAGATAAACAACCCCAATTAGTAATGCCAAGTCATACAAGAGTTTGATATTTGTAATTTGTTGAACACAATAGATCATATAACTTAGTGCTGCAAGCATGCTTTCAGTATACTATCCACAAAAAGATGGTCACACCAATGGTATACAAACATAAAGAATCATTGTTCAATATTTTGCTATCATTTTCCTAAACAATATGTACATTTGATTCACAGTTGCATAAACTAAAATGACATACCTGCTGGAAAGTGCTAAGAGATGCAAGAATAGATCCACCAATCCAGACACTGTATTTCCTCTCAGGAGGAGCAACAACCTTGATTTTCATGCTACTGGGTGCCAAAGCTGTGATTTCCTTGCTCATTCTATCAGCAATGCCAGGGAACATAGTAGACCCACCACTGAGCACAATGTTTCCATACAAATCCTTCCTAATATCAACATCACATTTCATTATAGAGTTGTATGTGGTCTCATGAATGCCTGCAGCTTCCATACCAATCATGGATGGTTGGAAGAGTACTTCTGGGCAACGGAATCGCTCACCCCCAATGGTAATCACCTGCCCATCAGGCAATTCATAGCTTTTCTCAACAGAAGAACTAGTCTTCGAAGTTTCAAGCTCCTGTTCATAGTCAAGAGCAATATATGCAAGCTTCTCCTTCATATCCCTGACTATTTCTCGCTCGGCTGTGGTGGTGAAGGAATATCCACGCTCGGTCAAGATTTTCATAAGGGCATCAGTGAGGTCCCGACCTGCTAAGTCAAGACGGAGAATGGCATGCGGAAGGGCATACCCCTCATAAATGGGAACAGTGTGACTGACACCATCTCCAGAGTCCAGGACAATACCTACACAGGATTTCCATAAGTAAAATTGACAAAACCTACTCATGGGCAGGAGCCAAAGCATCATGCAGTTGTAAGAACAGAACGAGTATGGAAAAATTACTACTCTTCATGTATAATTTTGACAATCCATTATTAACTTCAGGTACACCCAGGAAATAAAAAGAAACAAGTCTATGGCAATCATAACTCCACTAACCACAACCTCAAGAAATTGCAAATAGAAATATCAATAACTATCATCATATATCAGAGACTTGAAGCTTTGCCTTGCCTCCAACATTCATTGAAAGATGGATGTACTAAATGATTTCCCCTTCAAAACTTCTAACAGCTTCAAAACTCACTATTGTGCCCGCCTCATCTTAAGATAACTGAGATGACTCTGAAATTATATGAACTACTCTATCCCAAAATGAAACCAAAAGCAACCTCAATATGTGTCACACGTCAGTCTGTCAAAGTCAATTGACAGAGAGTAACCACTACCTAACATACACTTATATTCAAAACATTAATCAGCTTACTTACCAGTTGTACGACCACTGGCATAAAGGGAAAGAACAGCCTGGATGGCAACATACATGGCAGGAGTGTTGAATGTCTCAAACATGATTTGGGTCATCTTCTCACGATTGGCCTTTGGGTTCAGAGGTGCTTCTGTGAGTAGAACTGGATGTTCTTCTGGAGCAACACGAAGTTCATTGTAGAAAGTATGATGCCAAATCTTCTCCATATCATCCCAGTTGCTCACAATACCATGTTCAATGGGGTACTTCAGAGTCAAGATACCACGCTTAGACTGAGCCTCATCTCCAACATATGCATCCTTTTGACCCATGCCAACCATCACACCTGTGTGACGTGGGCGACCAACAATGCTAGGAAAGACAGCCCTCGGAGCATCGTCTCCAGCAAATCCAGCCTAAAAGTTGCCAATACATCAGAATGGTATTATACTATAACCTAAACTAGCAACACGTGCATCATAAAAGACTTGGTAGAATAAAAATGTTCCGATGCCATACCTTAACCATTCCTGTACCATTGTCACAGACAAGTGGTTGAATATCCTCAGCCTCGGCCATTGTTTATAACTAGCTGTATAGAACTGCAACACAACAGGGCGAAACATGAACAATATAGAAGACAAAAGACAAAATATTACAAAGGGAAGAAATGCACTTTGTAATCATACATTAACACAAAGCATACGCCAATTCCATTACACAATAATACCCTGACACACAATAATTGCAGAAAATTTTCACATCAATATGGGAAACCGTCATACAATTCTTAATTCCATAATTTATATAGATCATATTCCCATATAACAGCTATACAAACCATCTCAATTTCACAGTGCGATTTTCATCAATGAAATCTGAATATAGCAAACAGCGAAACAATTACAGATCATGTCAACCAAATGTTGAAATACAACCAAATCCTTACACCCGATCAAAATTATTGCACAAAATCAAATAACATAATCCGCATCCAATATTCAAAAATCGAAAACCTATCTCAACATGACAAATCCAAAACAATTCTCTCGAGAATCAAATGTTCTCACAGATAATAAATCCAAAACAATTCTCTCGAGAATCAAATTTCTCACAGATAACAATGCGGGACTATCTAAATGAAAGATCGGCCAAAAGATCCAAAACCCACCAAACGAAAATGAAATCCACAACAGCGAAACGACGACGTTTAAGAAGATGATCACAGATTCGAAAAGGAAATATGTTTGATGGCGAAATCTGACCTTGAAGAATTTGAGGTCGACGGAAGAAGCAGTCCGATCTCGCGCCCTTGTGTTCAAAATTTTAGACCAAGAAAGCAACACCTCTCAATTCTCCTTTTAAATCCACAACGCCCTCAACGTCCAATCGTGGCCGTCGTTTCGTTCGACGAGATCGCAGCTCGTGGCGACGCGTGCTTCTCTGATCTGTGTTCCCGTAACTACAGGCTGGTTTGAAATGCTTTGTCAATCCAGGTGTCAGAGCTCTATACGTTTTCCAAATCCCTTTGCTTTCTATTTTGGGCTACAACTTCTTGGGCTGAGTGAGGCTCAGGTGATAATGTAAGGATCCAAAATGGCCACCTGAAAAGCAATTAGCTCAAAACTCAATTCAAGCCCACTTAGCATGTTTGTAATTTCACTAATTTGTAGGGGTAGACACGGGACAGGTCGGGTTAATATCAGCCGTCCCTATCCCTATCCTGAACTGGAAGGAAATGGACAGGATTGGACATTTTAAAAGTCTATCCCACTCGTCCCAAAACCCGAACCGGATGGGATGAGACTGGTCAAATTTCAGGTTCAATTTAAAATGAACAATTAATAGAGTATTTAACAAAAAAAAATCAAATGAGATTGGATTAACCAAATTTTGGGCTCGATACAAGATAAACATAATTTAATAGGACCTAAAAGTGTTCAATTATACTACATAATACCGTTTTACTTGATCTTTATTTAAAATCAGTAAAACTAAAGCACTTATTTCATGTTTAATTGATAAATTTAGTTCATATTAAGGTAATTTTATTTTTTGGTTTGAATATTGTTAATTGTCTGATAATTTAATATGTCAATTCTTAATAAAATAATAATAAAAGAAACAAAATATATTTTACGGGATGGGATAGATCTATCGAGATTTCAAAATCAAGACCTGATCCTGTCTATTAAAAAAGGGACGGATCAGGACGGGACAAAATAGTGAAAACTTTAATTTTCGTCCCTTCCCATCACGAGTGGGATCGGGACGAGATCGAGACGAGATATGGTTGGGTTTAGAATTTGCGGGCTTCGTGTCCATCCCTACTAATTTGTCATATTCTGGGCCAATTTGGGAGAAGATTGCTTAAATAGACTTTTGTTTGATCGAAACGGTTTCCTCACAAGATCATATCAATTCGCTTTGTCGTTCCTATTAGGCTTTCCCCCATCTGTGTCGACATGTTTATAATACTCTCTTACACCATAATTCTTAGCTTATTATATAAAAAAATAGTCGAATCTCATATTTAGTGTCACGAGAGATTATTTTAAATGAGTATTTAAGTTTTCAAAAAGATTAAAGCATTATTTTGACCTTCTTATTTAAGGAACCCAAAAATTATTTCTTGTAGAACACATCCTAATATAAGAAATATATTATTTCTTACTAGAGAATAGGCACACCGATGGGTGTGAGAAGAAGTCAATTTTTTTTTCTAGTAAATGTGTTTATATTGTTTGATTATATTGTTCTTCTTGTAAATAATAATTTATGGAATTATAAATATTTGACTAAAAAACTGTAAAAGATTTAACTCTTTTAATATATAGAGATATAAGGAAACGTGCTTTTATTCATTTATAAGAGTTCATAATCTAAAATATAATCAACTCGGTTATTAGTAATGGCCATGCAGTACACGCATCTAGATGTCAGTTTACAAAAACTTTTTAATAGTACCATAAATAACAGTTTGTTGGAATGCAGAGGTTTATCCCTTCTTCTTCTCTCTAGGGACTGCGGCCCTTAAGATTTTCCATCAGCTTTTAAAATAAGAAGTGTTTGGTAAACTGACTTTTTTTCTTAAGAACTTATAAAAAAAGGGGATTTCTTTACTATTTCGAAAAGGAAGTTCAGAGGTGCTTTTAAAAGCTGGCTTTTTCAAAAACACGCGTGAACAGTGCTATTTTAATGAAAATTTACTAAAATTTCAAAATTGCCCTCATACAATTTCTAAATGACACGCATATCCTTCGGTCTATTCTCTCCTCTCTCTCTCTCCTTTCGCGAGTTCGACGGGAAACTAGTTCAACATTGAAAACCTCAGCTTTCGCCTCTTCTCTTCTTCCCCGCAAGATTGAAAACCTCTTTGCCATGAATCAAGACTTTTCATAGCTGTTTTCCTCCAGACCGGTGAGCCCCTTATCTCTCGAGCTCGATCAAATCCTTGTTTTGGGTTTCATTCTTTCAATTTTTAGAATTAGGGCTTTGTTAAATCTATGAAAATGAGATGCTTTGACGAATTCATTCTTGCTATACTAGTTTCTATGGTCTTATGTAATTGGGTTTTGGTTAAATTGAATTGGGTTGCTTCCATCGTTTGCTTAGAATTGGGTTTTGTAAAGAGTGATTGTGTTGTTCGAATAAGTATGACACTGGAAACATGAATCCTCATATGGTGAATGTGCTGGTGATTTAATCATATGAAGATGCATGTCGATTTTGGGCTAAGATCACAGGATCAATATCTTTTCAGTTTCAAATTCAATTGGTATAGGGTTCTGCTCTAATTTTTTGCATTTGAATTGTTCTTATAACTATAGTTAACAATGGTAGTTTACGGGAAGAAGACTACATTGAAATTAGAATTTGAAGGCTACAACATCAGTTTAGGATTTTTGTTTTAATTATTTTTAGTTTGAATTTGAGCATTTGTTGTTTTAAGCTCAGATGCGATGTACATATATTTGTTGATAAAGATAAATAAACTTTAGACTTATGCACCATCCAAAGTTATGAATATGCTTCAAGTTTTTATTGATTCGATTCTTATATGCTTTGATTAGCTTTCATCTCTTGGGGTTTTTTATTTTTTTAGTTATGGGATCTGGGACTTCTCTCGGGTCTCTTGGCTGCATGTTTTGTTGTTCGCTGTGTTTTATTGTTGGTGAATGGCTATGTTCTTGCCCATATGAACCTGATGAATTGTTCAATTGTTGGTAATTAAGTTGTTTGTTGTTCGTAAGATTTTTACAGCCCTATATATGGAGTTGAACTCAGTTTTTATGTAATTCTTTCTCGCTGATTTTAGTATCCTTGTCACTTAAATTTATCATTTTTGAATGAAGATGATATGGGCAAGCTGTTGAAAATGAGATGCTTTGACAAATTCATTCTTGCTATACTAGTTTCTATGGTCTTATGCAATTGGGTTTTGGTTAAATTGAATTGGGTTGCTTCCATCGTTTGCTTAGAATTGGGTTTTGTAAAGAGTGATTGTGTTGTTCGAATAAGTATGACACTGGAAACATGAATCCTCATATGGTGAATTGTGCAGATGAATTGCTGGACTTCAGCAGCAAACAGGGGAAACAATTAGTTGGACTTCTGGAATCATTTTTAGGAGAGGAGAGGTATGCTGGTGTTCTTTATACTGAATAAAATTTGACACACTTTTGTCATTCTTGTAGTCTTTGATTGAGTATTTCTGAATAAAATTTGACACTGCAATGGTATCCTTACATGAATTAAATAGTTTTTTAGTAATAGATCAGAAAATGAATTGATTCAGCAGATAGCATTGAGAAAGTAGGCAACCTTTCCAACAGAGTTTGATATGTAAAGCTTCTCAAGCTTCTGATGCTGCAGTAGTTCTGCTTCATCAGTAACAAGATTATCTGAAGTTCCGTATCTGAGTCCAAAAGAGTCTCTTTGTTTATGCACATCACTTGTTCGATAAAATTCTCAGGTTTAGAAAACTTATATTATTTTGTTGAGTTGGGTCTGATTGCTTTGAAATTTTGGAGCTTTGGATGGTTTTGCATCATGGGTAGTGATTTTCTTGTACAGAAAAGTTGAGATTCGTTGGATGGTTTGATTGAGTTATTGGCTTGTTCATTTCTTTGCAATATGAATACTGTAAAAGAAATTCTGGCTTGGGATAGTTCACCTGTGCTAAGCTTTTCAATAAGTTCCTGAAAGAAGAAAAATATGGTACAGTAGTCAGTTCATAATGTTCTTTCCTAGGAGAAAAGTATGGAGTACCACACCTAGGATAAAAGCCCTTCTAAGAATCCCAATAATGTAGCCACAAAGCTTTTTACTTTGTATTCTCTGTTTAGCTTTCTGGGTGCTGCTCTGATTTCAGTTTCTATTTGGGAGTCTGTTCAAATCTTACTTCATTTTGAGTTGTTTGCTGCCATTGTGTTGTACATATGAATTTTCAGTCAATGGTTTAGTAGCACATTATGTAGTGATTAAATGTGAACGGGTTTGTAGATTGTAGAGTGGTTGCAGATTGGGAGTGAGATTACTTGAGCCGGATAAAATTTCGTATGCGCAAGATTGAAGCTTGTTGCTTAAGTTTTAGTGAGAAATGAGAGTTCAGTTGGATTTGTTAGGGGTTGGATGTCAGTTGATATAGGCTTGTGTCCCAGGTAACACCGTTAAGATATGTATGTGATCGGCTCAAGTCCATGCTATTTGCTAAGCTTGACTCTCTCTCTCTCTCTCTGCCGATGTTGTTGGTCTCATATGTTTCAGGTTAGGAGGGTATACTGGGTTGTGTTATATATTGCTTGTTTGAGTTGAGTTGGTCTGTCTTGAGAGACTCTTGGTTTAGATATGCTCTTTAGACTTCGTAAGTAACAGAGAATTTACTAATGACAGAATTAAGCTAAGATTTTGTAAGCGCTAATCAGGTGAGAAATGCTGTTTAATCTTGTATTTCTAACTTCATATGAGCTGAAGCCAGGACTTCCCTATATGAAGAGAAGTCCAATGTGTTCACTATTCTAAATTTCTAGCCAATGTGTCATGCTTGAATTAAGCCATTTTATGCTGACAGCACTTCTTTTTTCTTGTTTCCCATCTTTTTGTTGTATTTGTTATGTGGTAATTAAGTTTTGCAAAGGAGCTAGGGTCTGCTCCCCTGCATTACTACATGTTGAACTTCCTTGTTTTTCTTAGTACAAACGTGACTATACATTGATCATATATCTTGTATATCGGAACCTTCTAGTTCCGTGGATTGTTGTGGTTTCCTTTTGGTAGACTCATTTGTGGTACTGAATCTGTATCTTACTTTCCAGAATCAAAAGAAAAATCATAACATCTCATTCATATTTGTGTAGGAAACTAGTAATTATCACAAATGTATATCTAAACTACCTAAGTCCAATTCCTGTGTTGATTAGTGTCTGTTCACAGTTGCATTTGGCAGATAGTTCAATTAAGTTCCTGTGTTGATACTGGATAAACAGTTCTGGTCAAAATTCTTTTAAGACTTAGAATTCCAGATTACACACAATACCACATAAATTATTATGAGAAACACTTGTACATTAATGCCATCTACTCAGACTTAGATTTTGAAAGAACTTTCTTCCTCTGCCCAAGCATATAGCCGTACATGTGAGGACTGCCTGCAACACAGACAAAGGCATTTTGGAGATGCAAAAAACTGATCAAAACAGAAACGTTTATTTTAGCTGCGATAGTTGTTTATGGTCTATGCTATCAACTTTCTTCTGCTTATGGTTTACCAAGTTGCTAATACAAGTTACCTAGTTAGATTGTCACTGCTAGGTGCATATTTTTAGCTTGACAATTTAAGTACAGTTTATAATTTCCTTTACGATTGTTGTTTAGCTAGAATCTATATAAGATGGGAAAAGGTTCGGCGTCATGGACTCCAGCGTATGTGGACATCTTTATAGATCTATGCTTCAAAGAGTTAGAAGCAGATAATCGTCCATACACTCATTTTTCGCCAGTGGGATGGGAGAATTTAAGGAACAACTTTAACAAAGAAACTGGTGAAAACTACACCAAGAAGCAGCTGAAAAACAAGTGGGATTCACTGAAAGATATATGGAAAAACTGGAAAGATCTCAAGGGCAAAGAAACTGGTCTTGGGTGGAATCATAGGTTACAGACCATTGATGCGAGTGATGAATGGTGGGATAATAAGATAAAGGTTCGTAATATGTTATGTATTGTATACTGATCTATTCTAATTATATTTTTTCCAACTCTTTATAACAAATGTAATATCACTTTAACTGTAGATAAATGACAAATTTGAGAAATTGCGAAAGAAAGGTTTGGACCCTGAATTGGAAGGCAAGCTTGACAAGTTATTTTATGGGGTTTCCGCCACTGGATTTCATGCTTGGGCACCGTCATCTGGTCTACCGCCTCCTAGTAGTTTGAATACCTCTATTGATGACTACACTCTTGAAGGTAGTGGTGACTCTGATGATCTTTCAAATATGTCAACTTCTCAAGTAAGAAAAAGAAAAACTTCAAGTGCCGGAACATCTGGTGGAACATCTGAGACGAGTAGAAAGAGGAAGGGAGGAGGTGCTGCCCATATTACCGAACAAATTAATAAGCTTTGTGAGGCCATTGGCAATAAGAATGTTGAACTGGATCCTACTAGTATTAAGAGTGTGATGAGTGTGGTCACCTCATTACCGGGAGCTGGAACAAGAACCCCTCTATGGTATTTTGCTACTCGTTTGTTTCTCAACAAAGAGAAGAGAGAGATGTTTTGTACTATGGATGATATCGAAGATAAGTTGGCGTGGCTACAGTTTGAAATGTCGGAGAAAGACATCTAGAAGTCAGGAGAGATAGAGAGAGTTGTTGTTTTTGTTATGTGTAATGACTATTGTGTTTTCTTAAGACTATCTTGTATGGATGTTATGAGTTAATTTGGAATTGATAGCTTCTAAAGCTTTAGTTTGGCTTTTCTGATTTAGTTTTGTTTATTTTATACACATTGTTGAAAGTCCAATTTGCTGTTTCTCTGAAGTTTGCCACTTTTATTTTTTTTATTTTCAACTTGTGTGTTATGTTGTCTAATCTCTGTTCTTTTCCTAACTTATATGAACAGAAGCTAGCTTGAATATTAATTAGTTGGTGTAATAACTTGGTTTTACACTATGGACACTCGAGCATCGGATGAAACAGAAGAGTTGAAACGTGATGTTGGAGTATTAGGCGTGTGTCTTTTGGCTCAACACTATTTTGATACCTATGCTCACAAGACACCGTGCATGACATCCACGCAAACGGGAAATAAATGGTTGATGGAAGTTCTAAGAGGACATGAAAGTCGTTGTTATCATATGTTCAGAATGGATAAGGAGGTTTTTGGTAGATTATCTAATGATTTAGAAGTTAACTATGGGTTGATGGGTTCAAGAAGCACGAGTCATACTGAAGTGTTGGGGATGTTTTTGCATATACTTGGACATGGGATTGGAAACAGATTGGCCCAAGAGCGCTTTCAACACTCTAGTGAAACAATCAGTAGGTATTTTGGACAAGCCTTAGATGTCGTTTGTCGTATGGCTCAAGATATCTTGAAACCAACAGATCCAGAATTCAGAAGTATTCCTCCAAAGATTCTAAATGATAGGAGATACATGCCTCATTTTAAGGTATGTAAAGAATCTTACACTAATACTTTAATGTATAGTTGTTTGTATTTGATTGCATCTTCGTTTGTCTAGTGTAATATTTTCATATTGAATGTAGGATTGCATTGGTGCCATTGATGGTGTCCACATTGAAGCTTCAATTCCTCCTCACAAGCAAGTGCCATATATTGGAAGGAAAGGAATACCGACACAAAATGTGATGGCTGTTTGTGACTTTGATATGCAATTTATATTTGCATGTGCTGGATGGGAAGGATCTGCTCATGATACTAGAGTTTTCCTATCGGTATTACGAGACAACGCCATAAATTTTCCAAAACCTCCACAAGGTAATTGCTCTTACTCGCTTTTGTTTGTTAATTCGACTAACATATAATACGTCTTTGTACTGTTTTTATCTGATTTATTATGATTGTCAACATTATTTAGGTAAATATTATCTTGTAGACTCTGGGTACCCACAGATGAATGGTTATTTAGGACCATACAAAGGTGCAAAAGCTCATCATCAACAATATCGAAGGAGGCAACCGACTAATTCTGAAGAGTTATTCAACCAGAGACACTCTTCCCTTAGAAGTGTTATCGAGCGCACTTTTGGAGTTTGGAAGAAGAAGTGGAAGGTTTTGAAGAACATGTCAAGTTTTTCATTCGACAAGCAAGTGAAGATTGTGATTGCGACTATGGCCATTCACAACTATGTAAGGAGACATTCTCGTCTTGATAAACATTTTGTTAACATTGGAGAAGGATCAGGTGACAATGCAAATGGTGAGGATGATGCAGAAGAAGAAGGATCTCCAGTTACTGAAGGTCTAGAAGCACGACAAATGGAAATAGTGAGGAACAACATAGCGCAAAGTCTAATGACTAGCCGAAATGTTTGATTATGGCCTAATCAAACATTTTTGGTAGATTTCTATTTGTCGAGACGGTTGAGTTATGTAGTCAAAGTCTAATCTTAGTTTAACATTTAAATCGGAGACGAGTTCTCATTTGGTATCCGTCATTTAAAATATCGAGCATGATATCAAGATTAATGTATGTGAGATGATTGATATTTTTACAATCGTTATTATTTTTATTATTGTAGGTAATATTTAATTAAAATAAAATCAAAAACAAAAAAAATAAAAAATAAAGTACTTGTGACTTTTACTTTTAGATTTACCAAACACTTCTATTTTTAAAAGTCATTTGAAAAAAAGTATTTACCAAACACCCCCCTCTTTTTCTATTAAGAAGCTTATTTGAAAAGAAAAAAAAAGCTAACTTTTCTTTTAAGAAAAGTATTACCAAACATAGCCCTTGACTTGCAGCAATAAGCCACTTAGGTGGTCTCCTAATTGTACCTCTATTTCATACAGGAGATCGGGAATCCCCAGTTAATTTCAAAAGTAGTTACGGGATGACGTTTTTCAATAGATGGGAGCACTACTAGAAAAAAAGACCACCGCACAGGATTGACATTTCGTGTGCATTGGACCCAATATACACGAAATTCAAAGTCATATGCTGTAGAGCCGTTGCTATCGCCTGTTCACACAGATTCCTATCCGTATAAACATGTTTCGGTGGGTCCCCTGGCTTCATTTGTATTTTATACAATCTAACATGTACACAGTTATCTGTGTGAATCGACCCTCTCACAATAGTGCGGGTGAACAATTGTATACTCGATATCTGTGTGACTCCTTCCATTATATACACACAGTGATCTGTGTGTACTGTGTAATAATTAAAAAATAGGATAAATTTCTAAATTACAGAAACTACATTGAATAACTAATAGCAACTAATAGTTTAGAGCTAATTAAAGCTAAACAAGAACATTTAAAAATAATAATTAATAGTTTATATGACATTAAATTAGAATACTGAGTTTACAAAATACACAACCTCTCACATTACATCAAAACTATGCTTTTGAGCATAACCAGCCTCTCACACATCCAAATTATAGTACATGACTACAGATTATCAGCATAACCGGTGTAGGCCATCATACCTCTACATACTCCCAAACTGACTTTGGGTCATATTTGAGTTGTAGCAAATGCTCTTCTGTAACTTGGACGGAGTTTTCACTATCCCTATCATATATCCAAGATTTATCCACGCTGAAATTTAATACAAACAGAGGAAAGCCGAAATAAGATTTCTGAAGCCAAGTCATATGAACAATGAGAATAGTTCGATCTAACCAGCAATAGCAGAGAAAAGCTCTGCAGCATTTGAACTCCCCAGAGAGCATAAATGCTTAAAGGTCAATTGCCAGAATGTGCTTTGAGACCAAGATCAAGTGGAAATGATGAATACATGAAACTATGATGAAATACACATGCAGACATTGTCACAATAAATATGCAAGTGAGTGCATGCCAACACACACCAAAATAGAGGTAAGCTGAACTCAAATGTATGAAATTTCCAACACACACCAAAATAGAGGTAAGTTGAACTCAAATGAATGAAATTTTGCAGGATCTTACTTTAACCGATGGGCACCAAACCAATCTGCAAAGAGTTGCGGTTCGGAGACAGTATCAGGGTTGAAACCAGCGGCTGATGCACGAGCACAAGCTCCTGCTTCACTGCAACAAGTCATACATCAATAGCCCTTAATAGCTCCTTTCTGTAAACATGAAATTAAATAAAAATTAAACATCAACTTACGAAAGATTCTCATCAACCAAGACCACAACCACAAGAGAAACCAAAATGAAACGTAAACCATCCATTAGCTTCTTGAATATCCTTTACACAGCCATATGAGGATATCTAAGGCTTTCGGCTGCAACATCAAATAAGCAAAAATGTTCTTACTGCTTCAGAGTAATCCCAAACGGTGACTGTTGTTCATTGATATTTTAGTCTCCCAAGGACTTGAATATCTTCACAGACAATGCAGGAGATGAGTGTATCTATACAGCATCGGCATCCATAGTTCAATACATTGATACATTAAAAAAAGCCCAAATTATACGAAAAAAAATCCAAAAATTATAAGTATCAAAACTAGCTAGCTACCTTGTTTGCAATCCATAGCGAAACAAATGCAAATTGCTTTCTCTTAAAGACGGCAATAGCCAGTTTCCCATGTCATTCCCTTGTTCAAACCTGGCTTACATCACAGTAATTAGTCAAGATTTCATTAATCCAGGGGATTAATTTACTGTTAAACAGCAAATCTTAAGCAAAGAAACTCAAAGATTAATATGCATAAACGAATTGATTTGATGAGCTCACTTGGACAAATAGCGGGGGTAAAATCGATGAGCGAAGATTGACAAGGCTGTGTACTTCTCGGTTGGAGGAAGTCGGAGACTCTAGGTTTCCGAGGAGAAATTAGATCACCGGAAAATAAGAAACGAAGAATCGAATTATGTACAGCAATTAATTGAGACTGAAAATGAAGAGAGGCAAACCTGAGCAGAGTGAATGAGGAAGGCGATGAGTGTCGAGCTCGGAGTGGAAGAGACAAATCTGGTGGCTCGGCAGCTACGCCTCTTTGCTCGCTGAATCTGGGGGAGGCGACGATGCTAGGTTTGATTGGGCGAACTTTTCGGCGGAGACGGTGTGGTGGAGGACGACTTCCACGATGAAGCAATTATATTTGAGATCTGGAGAGAGTGGGCGTCGGAGACGAGGTTTGTGAATTGGTGAAATTTTGAGCGAATTATGGAGCGCTCAGGTCGGGTAGGTTTTCACCTGGGGCATCCGCACCGTTAGTAGAGTACCAGCCAGAGAAGGAGGAAAATTTTGCTAGACCAAAGCAAATTCTTTTTTTGTTCTAACAAATCGAATTTTGCACATATTTATATACTTTTTTGTAAGAGTAAATTTAATTTATTATGTTATAAAATATTAAAAAATTATTTGTTGGATAGATTTACGACTAATAATAATGCGACACGTATTCTTATCGACTAAATAATTATACAAGATTTTCGATAAAGTTTTCGACTAATAAAAAAGTGACACGTGTCACTGCCACGTATCGTTATCGCTAAAATAATTGAACTAGATTTCCGGTAAGATTTTTGGCTAATGACGATACCACATGTATCACTACGAGATAGCGTTTTCGAAAAAATAATTGGACCAGATTTTCGGTAAGATTTTTGTCCAATGACGATGCGACATGTGTGTTCATCTTCTAAGATCAGATTATTTACAATTGGCTATAAAACGTTTATCTATCACTCATTCTAATTCTTGTATTGAATCCATTTTTAAAGTCGCAACATATTCCTCAAACGTTACGTGACTCAAGGTCAAATCGAAAATCGATTCAACTATTTAATAATATCGTAAAATCATTTAATTAATATCTAATTAACTACATATCGTAATCATCAATATCCAAATCAATTCAATAACCTCTTCATTACATTTGGCACGTAATTACGAGTAAAACAACATAAAATTTATGACAAAATTCCCTTCGCCGAAGCGCTGCAGTGGATCACTGGCGGCAGTGACTTTTTCTGGCGACCCGAGACTCATTCTGTGCAAAATTAACCCAACAACAACTTCCTCAACTACATCAAAAACCAATTTTAACTCAAACTCATCAAAATTACCTTTTAAAGTCAAGAACACCAAAAATTTCAAATCGTCGATTCTCCCTCCTCGAGTTGAATTGGAGCACCATCCTTATATGGTTAGCTTCGAGTGATGAGAGGTTCAAAGCCCAGTAAGTCTCGTTGATTGATTTGGCTGGAAAATCATCGAACCAAATCCTAGATTTTTCGGTTCGGTTTCGTCCTTCTCACCAGCTCTACGTCTCGAAATAGAGTTGAAAATGTTGGAGAAAGGTACAGGAGGTCATGGTGGTCATTTTGACACCAATACCACCGGATTTGATGGTCGGCCCGTGGTCCATCGCCGACAAGGCCAACGGAAAGAGAGAGAGGCACGGAATAGAGGAGAGAGAAAAGAAAAAGAAAAAATTGTCTGAAATGGAAAGTTTTGACTTTCCATTTTCGTAAAGTCGTATTTATACTTGCAAGTTGCGACTAATTTAAATTCGTAAAAATCGTATAAAACTTTCGCTGACTATAACTTTTTCACCATAACTCCGATTTTAACATTTGACGTTATCACGAAGTAGTCTCGATAAACTCTATGACTTTCCCCAAAGAAATTTTCGAAAAACTTAATCAATAAAATTCTCATAAGAAAGTCATCAATAATTATCAAATGATAAAAACTAACTATCTTTCTCAATTACCCTATAAAACTCAGAAATTAAGATTGCTATTCAACCCTCCTAACTCCAACGAAACTCAAAAATTATAACTGGATGATTTTTCAAAACTGATCATCTTCCCCAAGTAAAGCAACGAATCCTTTGTTATGACTAGGTTCATAATAATCCATGGTATCAATCATAGTGGCAATACTATCTGACAAGGTTTCATCATTTTCCTTCCTCTTGTCCTTTTCAGGCCGTTGTTGGCTTCTTTGGTAATGGTGATGACCCAACCAAGTTTTTGTTCATGAGTTCCCCTGGCGGGTTGAGTCTCGTGATTTTGTCTTCATATTCCCCTTCTTCTTCATGTTCCTCGAATTGAGGTTAGTCTTCGATGTTCCCTTCTTAACGGCGTATGAATGCTTCAAGGCTCTCCTCCAACTTCTCTCTATACAGAAGCTCTTGGTCTCTTTCCTTCCTGAATTGCTCCAATTCTTTCATTAGTTGGCCAAAGCATCAACCCTCGTCAGGTCCTGGATGTTACTCAAGACAGTCTCAGTAACTAATGGCCTGTTTTTGTAGCTTGACAGAGTGACGAAAGTTGTTCCATCTCCAATTTCGTTTCCCATCTCAACTATTGGGTTTTGCATCGTATCTTTTGGTTGGTGGTGTTTGTATGTGGTTTGTAATTTGTACACTTCTCACAGGCAGCGCTAAATATTTTTATCAAATTTCGTTAAGTTTTAAGTAAAAGCACATGTGACGTTTTATGGTGGTGATGAATCTCCGTATGATCACTTCTCCGTTAGGCTATTGTTACAACTAATACGCAAACGAGAGTTAGAGATCTTGATGGGTCTAGCCCGCCTTCAACACTCTGATGCCTAAATCAGAAAATGTATCAAGTATAACAAGGCTAGTGTGAGACCCCGGAAATATTTATGGAGATTAACGTGACCTTAATTCATAATCTCGGTGAGATGGAAGACTTTAGAGAAAATTTTATGAAATTTTGAGAAAGAGAAATTCTTAGTTTAAAAATTCGACAAATAAGTACACATCAATGCGAGTTCGTAGTAATTTTTGTGGCGTTTTTCGGAAGCGTTTACTATTTATTTCAAATTTTGGAAGATTGAAAATAAGAACAAAATTTTTTTAAAAGGATTATTACTTGACAATGTGGACCATTGGATTTAAAGTGGTGTAACCTTGACCATTCATCACAAGTCTTGTGATTTGGACTTTCAATGGAAGTGTTTAAACACTCAATCAATTAAGAGAGACCCAAGAAGTGAACTTAGCTACTATTTTTGTCTTAAACAATTTTCATCAGTTGCGTTCTATGGCTGAAATCGATAGGAGACGGTGTTATTTTTCCTTCTAGTTCTTCATGAAAGTCGTTCATACTTGTGTCTTTGGTATCATACCCTAATTTCGTGATGCTCCGAGAGTGGAATCATGCTAAATCAAGGTAAATGTGATAATTTTTCATCACAGTTTTTGAATTTTTAGTATAGCATCAAAATAGATTATAACTTGTGTTGCATGTCCTTTCCTTCTATCAAATCATCTTCATCTGGTTATGGATGGTGTTCTCTTCATCTAGGATTGAGAGATTGAGACTTGAAGCTCATCGATATTGCTATCAATTTGGTGTCTGATCATCCATGCAAGGGAAACAAGGTATGGAAGCTAGCATCCTCTTCGAGGTCTGCATTATGTTACATTTGATTGTGAATTTTGACTAGCATTGTTTAATTGGTGTATTGGATTCAATCAAATTTGATGAAGTTTTGGTTTTTCGGTGTCATTGGCGTTCGTCGGAGTTCTTCGTTCATGGCAGCCCCTATGGTGCTTCTCAATTTATTTTCAATGATGATTCTTGCTATGTAACAAGATTTTGAAGCTCTACTCTGTTTAATTGATGTACTGTGAAGTAGGAGCTTGCATTACTACTTGGGTAATAGTAGAGAGTTTGGCGTGACTTGAAGAACATGAGTTCATACTTGAAATGAAATCAAGAACCGAAGTGATGGTAGATTATAATTCCAACCTTTACCATAGAAGGAGTATTCATGGTAAGTTAAAAGTTCATATTTGATTGAATCTTTAGCTAGTATCATGTTGTCATGTGTCATCCGAAAACAAAGTTAATCAGCCTGATGGCTTTATTTAATATTAATCATTGGTCATTTGGCAGGTTGGTGTATAACCTGTTTCGAAACTAGCTAAAGTGATGATGGTTGGATTCTGGGGTAATCATTGCAATTTAATTGTTTAGATATGGACCGAGGTTTCACTACAAGAAAACATGTATTCAACAACGAATGGGGTTGCGATGATCATGAATTTCTCGCTAAAAGTCAATATTTGTGAGGAAATTCCAAGTCGTCGCAATTTATCTCATCGACGACGACCATTTCATCGCTAAATAGTAAATATGCAACAATTTGTAAAAAACATTGCTTAATATTTGAAAATTTAGTTTTCCTCGCACATTTCTTATTTGGCAACAATTTTTACGAGTTGTCGGTAAATAATTGTGTGACAACTACAGTTTCCTCGCAAAAGACTTATTAGATGACGACTCGCAAGTGTTGTCGGTGATTCCTTATGCGAAAAAAATACATTCCTCGCAAAAGACCTATTAGGCGACTACTAATACGAGTCGTCGCTGATATTAATGCGACAAACAAGAAATTCCTCGCTAAACACCTATTCGGTAACAACCAATACGAGTTGTTGCAAATATTTAATGCGAGAAAAAAGAACTTCCTCGCAGAATACCTATTTGGCGATGATGTTTATATTTTGTCGCTAAATTTTTATGAAACAACTAAAGTTTCCTGCAAAAGTCTTATTACGCGACAACTTATAACAATTGTTAGTGATACTTTATACGACAAATATATATTCCTCGCAAAAGACCTATTATGCGACAACAAATACGAGTTATCATTGATATTTAATGTGACAAACAAGAAATTCCTCGCAAAACACCTATTCGGCGACAACCAATACGAGTCATTGCTGATATCTAATGAGGAAAAAAAAAGAACTTGCTCACAAAAGATCTGTTTGGCGATGATTTATAAGAGTTTTCGCTAATATTTAATGCGGAAAAAAAATAACTCTCATCGCATAAAACCTATTTAGCAATGATTTATATGAGTTGTCGTTGATATTTACTGCGGCAAAAAGAGTTTCCTCGCAAAAGACCTATTCAACGACGATTTCTATGAGTTGTCATTGAACGTTTATACAAAAAATAAGACTTCGTCGTACTAGGTTTAATCGGCGATGATTTCTAGGAGTTGTTGATTAAATTTTATGTTAAATGTCACTAATGTCCCTTATAAGAACAAAATTATAGTCACTTAATATGGAGTGCATCTATAAGGCTATTATCATAAAACCTTATATAAATTCAAACTAAAAGTGTGAGACTTACTAGCAACGCCGTACTTCTTACATTAGCAAATACTAGGTTCATACCATAATACTAATCGATTTATTACTAAGATACCTAAGATACTTGCCATAATACTTACCTAAATGACTACTATTATATACATTATAGGGTTCAAAGTTTGCGGTATAGGGTTTAGGGTTAAGGTAGAGGTAAAATTAAAGAATTTTTCCAGTTTTCGGTAAATGGTCCATAGTTATATATATTTGACAAATTTAGCTAAATGTGATGATTAAATGGCCAAATCATTTTCGATTGGACTGATTTTTGCAAACATCTCTGCTCTGAATAGGATATATATGCACATGAGGTCTATAAATATAGATATAAGTATACATAATATATATAGTTAAGGCAAAGTCATGCCAAGTTTGCCGAGGATAACATGTATACTATATAAAGATGGAAAATTCTCCACTGGGGACTCTTATAATGAGGACTTGGTGAGTCCTTCTCATTAAACCCACTTTTTCTTTATATTTTGACAAATTTTACCGTTGGTTAGATAGATAATGATGAGTATATCACTCAAGAAAAATTTCACAAAAATTAAAAATTGTTAAGTCATTTATAATCAAGATTTATCACTTATGAACATGAACGATGTGTGTTTGACAGTTTTGGTTCGTCTATTGATTTGATCTTGTTAGATACCTTAAGAATTTTTAATTTGGATAAATATGTGTAGAAATAATCTACTCATCAATATCTAAACATCTAATAGTTAACTTTGTAAAAATGTTATCGAAAAATGACTCTTACAATAATTTTATGAAATGTACTCATCAAGTCTTCATTATAAGGGTCCTCGTTAGAAGAGTTTCCATATCGATATATAGTACAATAATATAAATAAGAGGGTATATAGTATATACTATGTAGTATATATAGTATAATATATACTATTTAGTCACGGGAGGCAAAAATATATAAAAAAAACCGAAGAGCGTGAGAGAAAAGAAATAAAAGGGTTAGTATTGAAAACTCCTAATGATAATATAAATATAAATAAACTCCTATAAAATATACACACTTAGAGCAGCTGCACCGGCACCGGCACGAGCCAGCACGAGCAACTGCAAACCGGCGGGCCCCTCCTCAAGCAGCACGAGCAGCTGCACCTGGGACGTGCACCGGCGACGACTGGGTAAGGCGATCGCTCGTTGACCGGAACGGCGAGTAGTTGCACGAGCAGCCTCCGCTCGAGCCAGAGCACGAGCTGTGCTGGCGGAGCCCACGCACGTGGGTGACGCCGGCCGGCTCCTTTTTTATTTCTACCTGGCGCGTGTAATACACGCGCCAGTAAATAGTTAAAAAAAATTAACGGACGAATGGGGAGGCGCCACGTGGCAGGGCGACTGGTCAAAATTTTCTAACGGTCAGATTGATCTGGACCGTTCGTTTCAAATCAAAAATCTGATCGGACGGCCCAGATTAAATCAACTATATTTTTTTTGTTTAAAATTAAAATTGACTAATACATCTGAAATTCATAATTAATAATTCGAGTGTCCGAAAAATTATGCGAAAATTTCTATGAGATCGGAATGAAATACTCTACAACTCTCACGAAGAAAGTGTAGTCAAATTTATTTATAAAAAATAGTCGATTTTAAAAGCTTGTATGAAATGACAAATTTGTCATTATCACTAATCGCGTAACGACGAAATTGACAAATATGTGTTGTCTTATTGGAGTAAAAATTTATTAGTTTTTTTTTTTAAAAAAAATTAATTTATGAACAGTAATAGCACGTGCTATTTTTTGACACCGCTGCGCGAAAAACAGAAACTGCACCTCCTATTCGATGAACAGTGACTGCTCCACCTCAAACAGTGCCTGCTCCTCCTCAAATTGCTCGAACAAGAGCAAAACACCGGTACGGGTGCTCTTAGGACTAACCCTAATTGAGTTGCCTGCCGCATCCTCTGTTTTCAATCTCTCATCTTTCTTTCTCCCATCTTATTCACTTTATCCCAAATTTCTAATTATTAATATTTTTAGACCAAGTCTCTGATCTCAACCTTGTCTCCCGTGACCTCCATCTACTCTCAACATTGCCATTTTGTTCATCTACGTCATGAATCTCCAGTGATCTCAATCTTTTACACTTTCGGAAAGGCTAATAGAATTATTCGTTTAGACTACTTATATTTTGATTGATTCAGTTAAAGAGGTGTATTAAATATTTGTTCTTCTGCTAGATTTTTTTTGTTTTTGGAACATATGGAGTTAACTAAACATGTAATGACACTATTAGCTACCTTTATTTATTTATTTATTTTGTTGTTACGAATATGATTACTAATATACCTTTTTGGTTTTACTACAGATTGTTAGGTATTCACCTATTCGATCAAGGTGCTGCTGATTTGCATTGGCTTCTCTTTCGAATAATCTTTGACTTATGTCTTTGACACTAATGTAATTCTCATATGTTATAATTGTATTCATAAACTAGTACACTTGCTTTGATACAATCTTGTAATTTGGATGACTCATCATTACTTATTTTTTTATTGAAAAAAGTTTAGGCTTTATGTCTCTTTTACTTTATATCCCTATAATTTTTAACAAATTTTTTTCTTTAACAGTCCTTATCATTTTATTGCCTGTAATTGTATGCTATACCATTTCGTATTGTGAGGTTACATATGAACTTGAATTTGAGGGAATGAAACCAAGACAACAACCAAAAATCATATATATAAAAGAAACCTCCTAATGGAGATCTGCGAGAAAAAGAAATCTTGCATTAGAGACTTGTGACATAGATCATTGGTCACATTTTTTATTTGCGACAAAGATGTCAAACATCATACTTATTATATGTGATAAATGTCAAACGTCACGTCAAGTTTCTTGCGACAATTGTCTAATGTAGCATATAGTACTTGCGACAAAAATGAATCGTCAAATTTACTAACTGCGAGGAAAATAAAATCTCATTTTTAAAATTTCCGACAAAAAAAAACATCGAAGTTGAATACTGGGACAAAGAGTATTCCTCACATTTATTATCTGCGACAAACAAGGAACCTCACATTTTTTTGACAAACACAAAGCGTCGCAATTTAGTGTTTGCGACAAGCGTCAAACATCGTATTCAATATTTGCGATGAAAGTGAAGCGTCATTTATATATTTTGCGACACACTCGAATTCCTTGCCAAAAATAATATAAAATGAATCAATTACATCGCAAATTGAAAATGCAATGAAACAAGTTATTCATCGCTTTTAACATTCTGCCAGACGAATAGGGCTACAGACTTTGCGATGACTCAAAATTTGTCACAATTTTATTTTAGTGAGGAATTCTTACTTTTAGCGACAAAATCTGGTCGTCACCATAGTGGATTTTCCTTGTAGTGTTTATGAAGTTCGATGCGACAAGAATATATTTTAAATTAGACTTGGTTTGAAAAATGGGTGTCCTTAGTATTGTTGGACATGTCATGGCTTTGAAGATTAAGTTGGTTTTTTTTTCATAAATTTGGTGATATTGTTTCACTGATTTGAAGTGAATTAATGACATTCGAGTATGTCGGACTAGGACTTCAGTTACCATAGGCGTAAACAATGGTGGTGTTAGTCTAGGCTAGGAAGTGGATGTTAAAGTGACGATATTCCAGGTAGGGGACTCTAGACTTGTTTCAATTAGTGATTCTACAAAAGAACATATTTTCTTTATTGCATGATTACTATGTTTTCAATGTATATGAGTTTTTTTTTATGAACTAAGAGTGAGAGGAGCATAACGATTTCCCTGGGCTTCAATCCCCTAAACCTCCAGAGGGGCTATATGAGCTGAAGAGTGTCTGACATCCTTTGAGGTGTGACACTGTTTCTAGGTGATACGGCATGAGTGGATACTCTCGCTACCCCTTGCGAGGTAGACGATATTAATCGTGATAATGCGGTAGTTGACATAGAGTCCGGTCATCAGGTTTGAGTTTTCTTTATAGACCCTTGTTGGAAGATTTATACCCCCATATGTAGTAAGCTATTGGCTAACTCTTAAGTGCAAGAACGTTCTTCATCCGCAAGTATACGGGGATAAGTCATAGTATAAAAAAGGAAATCGAGTGTCGAACCCACGAGGATTAAGCACTTAGATTCCTTAGCTCGGAGTGAAAATCACAAAGACTACGACTCACTAGACAATACTTGACACTAAAAGAAAATAAAATGTGAATGTAAATGTAAATGTAAATATAAATCTCACACTACTAAGTCCTTTGGAGACTTAGCATTGCAAATGATGATGTAATTACGGTGAGTGATT
The DNA here is from genome assembly GCA_946800695.1 of Geum urbanum. Taxonomy (NCBI): domain Eukaryota; kingdom Viridiplantae; phylum Streptophyta; class Magnoliopsida; order Rosales; family Rosaceae; genus Geum; species Geum urbanum. Next base: position 10,330,961 of record OX327006.1, read on the forward strand.
AAACGTAGGTTGATTGATTGGTTGTGATTACACTATCTAAGGTATGAAAGCTCAAATGATGCGAAATCAATATAAGGAAAGTAGGTCAGCTAGGGAAGTCCTGCTAACCATATGATGCATCAAACAATGTTCCAGTTTATGTAATGGATTAAAGTCTGTTCACATAAGTTAATGTCCAAATCATTATCTTTTGGGTTACGTTTGGCTTTGAACCCAAGTTCCTAGGTCGTTTTAAACTCTATATGACTTGAACCCAACATTGAAGTATTTCATGAATCAGAACCAAGACCCAAGCCATTTTGGGCTTGCATCTCGATTGTATGCCACGTTGTGAGGTCAATAAGCATATCGTGTGAGATATGTGGAAAGGTTCCCCTCTCAAATCTCTTTTGGATAATCCGAAAGGACGTCTAGTTGAATCCATCAACTCGCACCTAGTGAGTTACGAGCCAAGAGATCCTACGATTTGCCACAATAACCTTTTTAATCAATGTATGCTTAATTAGAGTCCTTCAAGTCTATAGAGACTCAAAGAAGCTCTAGTCCATGCTAAGTACTAGGAAACCAAATCTTAAGATAAATCTCACAGATAATACCCTAATCATGTTTACATGCTCATCTATCCTTAAGTGAGTAGCTAATTCATTCAAGGATTATTTTTAGTCCTTTAACACATACATCAACCTAGCTAGAGTCAACACATGCATATAAGAGACTTAGACAACAAGCTCAAGCATATAAACATACCATAATCACATAATAAACTCATTCACAACACAAATCTTCATAACATACACTAAAACTATAAAGCATACATAATCCAAGATATGTTCATCACATCACATGACTAAGGTTCTAACGCTAGCCTCCCAAAATTGTCTACTCACAACTCATAACAAGCATAGAGTCTAGACACATAATTGAAATATAAAATCGGATGAGAAATAACCAAGAGTCCCCAAAAGCTCCAAGGTCTTCTAGCTCTTCTCTCCTTCTTGCTCCAACCTTGCTCCAAAGCTCCAAAAGTTGAGTCACCCACCTAAAGCTAGAGAGATGGTGTTGTAAATGGAAGTATAATGGTGGTGATGGAGATTATTAGGCTTTAGATGGTGGTTATGAGTGTGTTTTTGGTGGAGGAGATGGCTATTTCAAATGGGTATGGATAGAGAGGGTTTCTAGAGAGATCAAACTTAAGAAAGTGAAAAATGAAGTATGTTATGCTATAGTCCAAGGGGGAGCTCGACCCTAAGGCTTTTTGGGAGATATTTTGGCTTTGAAATAATTCAAAGGTAAATCAAGACATGATCCACAATTTTAGGGACTTGTTGGTGGTCAAAAGATGACTCACCAACAACATATGAGTGGCACATGACTTTTCAAAATATCTTCTCCAATTGGGCTTGTGGGCTTGGACTTGAAGTCTTGTGCCTTGACAAATTCTGGCAAGGACTCGTCGGACTTAACCGCTAGAGTAGACCGTTGATCGCGCGGAGTTGACTTTAACCAGTGGTTGATTTTTTGTCCTTTTCTTAATTTTTCTCCTTCTTCTCCCAATGCTTCGGAAACTTGCTTGGCTTCTCCAAAACGTGATTAATTTTCATATTTTAACTCGTTTCCTTGCAAACTCTCCATTTTCTAGCATGACAAGGAAACGTATTAAAAACGATGCTTTATTCTAAGAATGCAAGCTTTAAGCATAATGTTAGGTACATAATTGGAACACAATTATGATTCTAACAACCCTGTTATGTTTATGTACTACTACAGTTGGTGGCTTTAAGTATTTTATCATATGAATGGTTTTTCATTTATTTGTCGGCACCTATGATTCACTTGTTTCCACACCTAGTTGGGGTACAACCTTATTGAGCAGCGAGGACGAAAGCTCATCCATACAACAATTTTGGATGCAAGTACTACGTTCAAAAATGAGACAATTGGATGATGGTGGTATGACTTGCCTTTTCTTGTATCTCATATATCATTGACAGAGTTATACCCACATGACAGGTTTCCTTGTTTCATTTCATCCAGCTTGATTTCTTTATCGAGTATAGCTTGTTTGTTAATTCTTCTCTTGTTATCTTGTTTGTAAAATTCTTTAATTGCCAATTACTCAGACTTTGGCTTGAACCAGACTACTATTGGATAATTGTTTTGCACTTGTATTTGTTTTTAAACTATTTCACTTTATGGTTTTATTTGCTTTCACCTCATTTTCAATAAACTCTTCCACAAGATAAAATTTTTACCTGCTTACAGATAAATTTTACGTTCTTATTTTTCCTAGAGAGTTCTTAGGACTTGAATTAAGAATCTTAACTTAAGTTTTCGGGATACACGACACTGTAGTGTGTGTTCGATGCAAAAATATCTCTTGCGAAGAGATCCTTCTCGCGAAACAGTCTCTTTTATGATTTCGGATGTTTTAACCGTGTGAGCCGGTTTATCCTGTTTGTGCTGCGTATGCTGACGTGCCACCGTCTCTTGACGGAATATGGACTGATTACAGCCGCCTGACTTCTATATTGAGCGATTATAACAGGGAGAGCACCAACCCTGCTCGAATAGGTCATTTTCGCCTAGAAACCTAGGACTTGATATGTATCTCTAGCTAAGTCTTTGAAATCGATACTCCACACGTCCTTACTCGTGCAAAGCAACGCAATCTTGCTAATAGAGTGTTGAGAATACTACTTCCTTTGAGTATTCAAGCTCTCAACCTACAAGTGACAAACTCTTCAACTTTCCGGTAGCAATTGCTTCCTTGGAGTAGCAATACTCTCACTCGACAGGTGACAAGCACTTTGACCTTCTGGTTGCAAAAAGATAGAAATCTCGAGGATGAGATGTCCGTCTAGGTTTGTTTGCGTATAGCAAGTTTGTATGTTTTTTCGAGGGGGGGGGGGTTCTTACAAGGTTCTTACTCTCCTTATATACTCGCTTAATAACAGTCATTCATTCTGTTTCAAACTCCTTCTGCTCTTGTAATCACAGTCTGAATCCAACACCAGCATACGTGTCGTATCACTCATAGATCTCCTAATACCGTCATAACTCTTCTAAGAGTTCTATCTAAAATGAAACTAGTTATGACAGAAACAAAGCCGCATAGAACCAGCTAATAAGACATAGTTCTAATAAAACTCAAAGTCTGCTTCTGGCGAACACTTGCCAGGCGTTATCTCACTTGACTCTTCGCCAAGCACTGTTAATATAATGGGCCGCTCGCATAGACCTCGGCCATCCAAACCCAAAATGAAATACTTTATTTCAGGCCTAAACATTGCCCCTCAGATCTTGAACTTGCAAACTTTCTGAATAAGCGAAAAAACTTGAATATATCTTGACCAATGTGCCCATTGACCTTGAAACGGTATCCCATCACTCGAACACCACGTCACCCGACCTTTCAAAAAAGTGTGACGCTCGACTGACACATTATAAAAACACCAGTCCATATCCACAAATTTCATCTTTCAACAAAACCCTTTCACCTGCTCAAATCCTGCACTTTCTAACTTTCTCAGTTAAAAAGTTCAAACCTTTCTTTCTCACCGCCGTCAATCCTTATTTTTCCAGAAAAATGTCTCCTCACAAAGACATTCCCAGCCTTTATGAATCCCATGACGCCAAGAAGTTCTCCAAACAACTCAAGGCCGTTGCCAAGCGACACAGCCCAGACGCTGTTTGCGCTCTCACTGTAAACCCTGTTGAAAACACAGGTCTTCTTGGTCCATTTCTGGACACTTCATTCAACCCAGAGCTTTTTACTTACCTTCGCCAGCCCATCTGCAGTTCATCCCTCATACTCCAGGCAAGTCCCAGAGCAGACCCAAAGGAATGGACTCAAACAGACACTCTCTGTCTCATTGGAAAGTGGCCACACTCGAGCACAGAAGATCTTGCTTGGTACCTGCACCGCCGTGGGCAAGACATCAAACGGTGGGAGACAGCCGGAATAGCCCAACTTATAGATTTGTGCTTTTCTCTTCCAACTGGAGGTAACAGAGCCCCATTTGCTACAGCCATGTGCTTTTGGGACTGTACAGCAAACTGTTTCCGTCTTCCTTGTGGTGATGTGAGCATCACAATGCTCGACCTATATACTATATTTGGAGTACCTGCTTTTGGAAACAACTGGGCTCCTCAAGACTTTCACAAAACGCCCAATCAAGCCTCTCCAGAACGCCCTTCATCCTACTCCTCCTGGGTGAAACAATTTGCTCGCGAGGAAAGAAATACACCACAAGGAGGAATAGCCTTTCTGGAATATTGGCTAGCAAAGTACCTCTTCTGTTCAACCTCTGCCAAGGTCACCAAATGCTGGACCAACCTCGTTGAACGCCTTTTCAACGGTGAACAACTAAGCTTGATTGAGTCCGTTTTCGCCTACATCTACTATGGCCTCAGGCGAGTAACACTGTCGAAGCTTGATCTGAACCAGCCAGGGCCACTTTGGATGGTAGAACTCTGGCTGCAGATCTACTTCCCCTTCTTCTGCCCCTCAGCAACCCCTATCCATGAAGAACACAAGCTGCTGGGCTAGACATTGGTTTCTACACTGCCTAGGACCAAACATTGGTCCTATCTCAACTGCTTCAAGCTCCTTTGCTCGCATGAGGACTTCCCACATACAGCAATTGAGAGAATTCTGAGTCGTCGCCATCCTGGACTTCTTGCAAGTGGATTCATGCCCTCACCAGAACAAGATGTTCATGCGAGGAATCTCTTCATTCGGTTCAACACTTGTCAGGACATGCCAATTCCAGACTCAGTCAGCTCCGGGTATGAGCTCTATGCCCCAAACCACTTTTGTAGACAGTTTGGGCTCAGCCAGGATGCTCCTATGCCCCTCGCCTGCTCTATTAACAAGTACACTCTTTGGCGAGGAAACAAAAAGCCTCTCGCAGTAGAAGTGCGAGATGAACACTTTGGCTTTCCAATGGTAACGCTTCCAACAATCACAAAGCCATTAGCGATATCACAGTCGGTCACCCCATCGTATCTCGCGTGGTGCTCCCAATTCTGGGAAGAGAAACGACACCAAGGACCGCTTCTATGTTTTGCTGCCATCTTTGATGACTTCAGCCACAGGTTTTCACACAGAGAAGACTTGGCTGCACTAGATGGACCACACCTCAGTACCAGTTCTACCCCATGGCCACAGGTATGCTTCTTCATCAAAAATTGCCACATATATTAGCAACTTCTCATATCATAACTGACCACTCTTTTCTCCCTCGCACAGCACACCCCTGAACCAGATGTGACTGTAGTCATTCAGTCTTTCAGGAAGAAAAGATCAAATCTTTCTGGATCCTCTGTAAGTATTTAGACTTGTCTTTCCAAAACAATCTGATTTTACCACTGATCCTGATAACAACCTCAATCCTTTGACAATCTCCAAAACCCAAGAAGCTTAAATTGAAGAACAAAGGGCCTGAAAGTGGAGTTTGGCTGGAAACAACAATTATCAGCAGGAATAAACAAGCAAAACTCTAGGCTCACGTCTTTCTTGCATCATTCGATCAGAGGAGTAACAAAGCCTCAGGATCCAGTGCCTGCTCCACTATGGCCATCACCATTGCACACTAGTTATGTGCAAATCCAGACAGTACTCACACGCTCTCCCAATTCGATGACCTCCTGATTCAAGGTTCAAGGGAGTGGCAGGAATTATGCAAAGACGATACCCTTGCGAGCAAGTACCCAGACAAGCACTTTGATCTGGACACCATCTTGAAGGCGAACATCAGACCGCTTCAATTCCTATTTGATGACTCCTTCATTGGGTACTTTGACCCTGAAAGGTTTACAGCTCTAAATGGCCTTCCCTCTTTTGATGTTTTATGGGAGCAAATTCAGAAGAGCCACAAGCCACAAGTATACATAGTGAGTTGGAATGATCACTTCTTCGTCCTCAAAGCTGAAGACGGAGCATACTATATAATAGACTCACTAGGAGAAAGGCTCTCTGAAGGAAACTGTAAAGCCTTCATTTTGAAGCTCGATGAATCCAGCATCGTATTTAGCAATGAAGATAGTGATACAGGCCCTGAAATCATCAACAACCACAAAGAATGCTGCAAGGATTTCATAGCCCAATTTCTAGCTGGAATCCATCGAGCAGAACTCGAGGAGGAAGAAAAGACAAAGCCTGTAGATCCTGCCATTTTGTTTAGGTGTCTGCAAATTGAAGTTCAATCTTGTTTCATTCCTTCCTCCTCTGGCGAGGGCGCCAGCACTCAGAATGAGCAAGTCATTCCAGAGCCTGAGCATTAAATTACCTTCTCGCCAGAACCCTTAGTTATACAACCACTAGTCCTGGTTGAGAATAATCCAGAAGGCGAAGAACCGACTCCTTCCTCGCCAGAGCAACCAGTTCAAGTATTTGAAGAAACACAGCCATTGTCTCCCCAACAAGTAAGAACTCTATACCCTTTAACTTCTAGATTAAGGATTTCCTAATTGGTCCTGACATTCTGTTATTCATGTTGTACTCCAAACATGTTCCTATGGACCTGGACGTTCGCGAGACAATTCCCAACAGTCCCAGGAACCAAGCAAGCATGTCAGGCCAACTTCTTATAACGGCCGCTGAAGATCAGCCTGACAGTCCTCCAGGTGTCAACGATGAAGAACATGTATTTCAAGCCCAAGAAAGTCCTAAACCATCTTCATCGCGAGAAAGCAACCCTCAGTTACCCAGTGTTCAAGAATCAACCACCAAGCTACAAGAAATTTTCAGCAAACTGGGTACACTGAACACTCCCTCTGACACCACCGTCAAGCTTAGAAAAATTCTCTCTGGGCCCCTAGATTCTCTAATAGACATTCAGGCTATCCACAAACAAGTGAAAACCCTGAAGGCCACTGCCCCAGCAGACTTCATCCCTCGCCTGGATGAACTTGAAGAGAATCTCTCTCAACTCCTGAGCCAACACGAAGCCTTCCATCACCTAACACTCGAGGTTGAGCGTAAGAACGAATCAGCAGAAACTTTGGAGCGACTAACTCATAAGGAGAAAGAGAGAGTCCAGAAAATAATGGAGGACAAATCTACTCAGGGGGAGATTTTAGCAACCAAACGTGCCAGAAAAATTGCTCTCGAAGCTGAACTCGCATCCCTTGATGCAGAAATAAATGCATTGGAAACTGACATCCCCAGGCATCAGGACGAAATGCATCAAATTGTAATGGAAAGCGAGAACCAAGCTCAGCTCCTGCAAGAGGCACGCGACGAAGCCAATCATGCTCGTCAAGCAGCTCACCAGGCTTGGATGGCCTCAGAGACGGCTAAATTCTCAATAAAGGATTTTCTCCTCCAGTTGTAAAATTTTGGGCCTCAGATGTAGGCCTTATCTATTTGTCACAAACTATTAAACTATTTATGCATTCAAATCGTTTTGTCGACAAAGTATGAATTGGGTTCAAAGACCACATTGGGCTTTTCTAATAAGCCATTTTCTATTCTTCGGTCCAGCCTCGTTTTAAGCTGTAACTAATTTTGACTACTCTGACTGTTCAACAATAAATGGAATTGAATTCTAAGCTTGGAATCCGTATCGCGTCAAACAATCAAAAATTTTTGAAGTACGTTTTACCTGCCCCAGAAATCTCCTCATTTATCATGCACTTCTTGTGAGTAGATAAACCGCCTTCACGATCCACTCCCATTTGGACACGTATTCTCTATTCTTGGGTGTAATTACTCTGGCGAAACCAAACCGTTGTGACTCCTGGCTATAAAAGGTTTCCTTCCCTTGTTTTATGAAACAACCCTTTCGCAAGAATGAATTGCCTCTTTGTTTATTTGCTTTGGTCTTCCTATCTAAAGAAACCCCCAGATAAATCCTTCCATGTTGTGTTCCTTAGATAGCAATATCCACGTCCAAACCTGGACTAGATAGCAATATCTACGTCCAGGCGTTGTCTTGGCCCTCCCAGCTTGAGTCAAGAGAAGAAGGGAGAAGCCACAATCCCGAGGTAAAGACTCCCTCACCTTTCCCCAGTGCACCCACTCGGTGTCGATAAGCATTGGAGGTGGTAGGCCTCTTCAATGTGGCCTGCAAAGATGGGGACATCACCCTGGGAAGAAGGCAACAAACGTCAAGGCAAGTGTAAAGGTCTTTTGATCTGATGCACTTCCTACCTTGGCGTTTCAAATCCTCTCCACCCCCTCACCGAGGTCGATCTCCATGTGTACATATTTGATACATTGACCTCAGGGGATGGCAATCAACGAAGAGGATCTTGTGAAAAACAAACTGTTTTATCTTTTTTCTCTATTGCTGATTCAGAGTTTGTTTTTCCATATGGTATCAGAGCTTGAGGCCGCAAAGCCTTTGTATTCTTCCAACTATTGAATGTAATATTTTATTTGAAGTGTAAAAGTTCCTTATATTGATAAACTCATATATAGTTTGCTCAAAACTTAGGCCACAAAAAACTGGCTAACATGAACTTTTGACTTGGAAGAAAAACATAAAAAATTTGACCTCGGGTACAGGCCCTAGCTTTTTAACCCCATGAATAGGCTATTATAATGTACATGATCCTCGGTATGTGTTGCCCCTGTAGTTTACTTATGCGAGAGCATAAATAAACTAGATTAAGCTGTGGTTGGAGGATCTTCATACTCCCATACTGGTTGGATGAACTTCTTTAGGAAACGACCATTTATTGGGTTCGCATGTATGGTACCATCTCGATCTCGCATACAAACTTCTCCTTTTCCCAACAGTCGATTGATAATGTATGGTCCTTCCCATTTTTCTGACCATTTTCCTCGTCCTTCAGTCTTCTCGCCAACAGGCAAAATGACTCGCCAGACAAGTTCTCCTTCTGCAAAACTCATGCCCCTTGTAAGTTGGTCATAGGCATGAGCCACCATTTATTTTTCAGCACGCAGACTATCATAAGCTTGTATACGTTTCTCATCTAAGTCTTCATGCTCCTGCCACATCGCTTGGACATAGTCTTCACCGATCAAGTTGTATTGCTCCATCACACGTAAAGACTGAACATTAATTTCCAAAGGCAAGACTGCATCGTGCCCAAACATTAATGCATAAGGAGTTGTACCGGTGGGTGTCCTCTTACTAGTCCTATAAGCCCACAGGGTGTTAAAAAGTTCTTCATGCCACAGTCTGGCATTGCTCGCGAGCATCCGTTTTAGGATATGAATAATGATTTTATTGCTCGCTTCAGCTTGACCATTGGATTGGGCATAGTATGGAGAAGAGTGAAGAAAGTGAATCCCAAGATCCTTCATTAGAGTATCTACTTCTCCAGACATGAATGCTGCCCCACGGTCTGAAACAAAACTCTCAGGAATGCCAAACCGACATATAATATCTTCAAATAGGAACTGGCGGATGGCCTTTGCAGATGATACCCTGAGAGGTCGAGCTTCAACCCATTTTGTGAAGAAATCAGTAGCCACTATGATAAACTTGTGCCCTTCAAATGAATGAGGATGAATCATTCCTATTAAGTCCAAAGCCCATCCTCGAGCTGGCCAAGGCTTGATTATTGGCTGTAATGGTATTCGGGCATATGGTTTACCGGACCATGTTTCTGGCATTCTTCACAACCTTTTGCGAACGTGATGCAATCTTTGAGCATTTCTGGCCAATAAAAGCCATGTCTTCTTAGTAACCATCTCATCTTGGGACCAGCCTGGTGTGCCCCTGCTATCCCAAGGTGGACTTCTCTCATTAACCGCTTAGCTTCACGTCTAAAGACACACCGTAACAGTATGCCTTCTTCTCCCCTTCTATATAACTCAGCATCCTTGAGTACATAATTGGGAGCTAAAAATCGAATCCGCTTGTCTACCGGGTTATTAGGATTCTGGAGATAAGAAATGATTTCCTGTCTCCAATCTGTGTCAATGTGATCAAGTGTAGCAACGTACCATTCATTTTTATCTTCTTGACGTGCAATGAAAGATGGAAGGGTTCTTCTTTCAACCTTTAATATTCGTTCGCATACTCCATCTTGCAAACTTATACCCGTTGCTAGTTGAGCCAGCTCATTAGTCGCATAGTTCTTCTCGCGAGGAACATGACTCAACTCTACTTCTGTAAACAACTTGAGCAGGTCACAAGCCTTCCTCGCATAAGGTTCTAATACTGGGCCTGCCTTGTACTTTGTTTCAAGTTGTCTGATCACTAGTTGGGAATCTCCAAAAATATGCACATCTGTGATCTCCATATCCAACAAAAGTTCTAATCCAATGATTAGAGCTTCGTATTCTGCTTGATTATTTGTTCATCTGAAGTCCAACCTGAAAGAATAAGAATAAGTTTGGCCGCGTGGGGAAATTAAAGCTACCCCTGCCCAAGCCATAGTACTCGTACTGGACCCATCGAAGTATAAACACCAAGGAGCCAAATCAATACGAGCAAGGTCCAGTTCTGGCCCTTCAACAACCTCTTCCATGGGATGATGAGCCAAAAAATCAGCCACTGCTTGGCCTTTCACCGCCTTCTGGGGAACATATTGCAAAGAAAATTCTGACAAAGCCAGAATCCACTTTCCAATGCGTCCACGGAGAATTGGTCTGGACAACATATACTTCACTAAATCTGTTTGTGCAATGACACACGTAGTGAAGGAAAGCATATAGTGCCTCAACTTACACCCTGAAAAGTATAATGCTAGGCACAGTCTTTCCATTGGAGAGTATCTTGTTTCACAATCGTTCAAGGTACGACTCAGATAGAAAATAGCACGTTCCACTCATGCCGTGTCGTCCTGAGCTAATAGACTTCCGATGGAGAGACCAGTAGCTGATATATACAGCTTAAGAGGAACCCCAGGTCTTGGGGGAACCAAGACAAGTGGGTTCGTTAAGTAGGCTTTAATGGTTTCAAAGGCCTCTTGATGTATAGGCTCCCATACAAAGTCTTTCTGATTTTGAAGCTTGAGCAGTGTTGAGAATGGTTGTGTCTTCCCAGCAGCATTGGCAATAAACCGTCGTAAGAAATTGATTTTTCCTAATAAACGCTGTAGTTCTTTCTTACTCTTTGGTGGGACTGCATTAAGAATTGCTTGTTTCTTGTAATCTGGTATCTCAATCCCACGCTGATGAACCAGAAAACCCAAGAAATCTCCTGCCTGGACGCCAAACACACATTTGGCTGGATTCATCTTCAGTTGATGTTGCCTCATTCTGAGAAACACTTGCCTTAAGTCTTCAAAATGATCACTTCTACGTTTCGTTTTGACTACCACATCATCAATATATACTTCCATGGTCTTACCAATAAGATCATGAAAGATCAAATTCATTGCTCGTTGGTAGGTTACCCCTGCATTCTTAAGTCCAAATGGCATATCTACGTACTCAAAAACACCTGCAAATCCTGGGCACCGAAACGCTGTTTTATGTCTATCTGCTTTAGCCACTGGAATTTGATGATAGCCAGCAGTGCCATCCATGAATGTCAACATTTCATGGCGGGCAACTGAGTCAACTAACAAATCAGCTACTAGCATTGGGTATGCATCTTTTGGGGTTGCATTGTTCAAATCTCTGTAGTCAACACACACTCGCATCTTTCCATTCTTTTTCTTGACTGAGACTATATTGGAAAGCCACTCATTATATTTGGCTACACGTATAATCCCTGACTTGAGCATTTTCTCGACCTCTTCCTTAACCAGAATTGCCGTTTCTGTATTCATGCGACGCATCTCTTGTTTTACAGGTTTCTTCCCTTCTATGATAGGCAAATTATGACACACCAAATCTGGTGACAGGCCAGGCATGTCGTCGTATTTTTCTGCAAAACAAACTGCATATTCTTGTAGCAATTCAATAAGCTTGAGTCTTTCCTCAGGCTCCAGGAAGGTACTGATGGCCACAGAGATTGGCTCTTCATGTGTCCCAATATTGATGTGTTCAATGGGATCCTTGACTTTAGGAGGCAAATCGTCTAAAGCTGCTGGAGCTAATTTAATCTCGTCCTCCTCCTCTAAGTCTTGTAAAACGTCTTCATCCACATATTCCAAGGCCGCAACCATTGGAACCTTCTCAAAAGCTTGGCTATCTAACAAAAAATTATGAAAGCGTTCGTGTAGAGAGTGACAAGCCTCGGCCTCTATACTTGATAGAGACCCAATCATGGAGAACGTTTGGATGGTAGCTCAATGGTGTAGGGTCTTTTGCTATCCTGATTTTCTTGAATTATACCCCACTGAGCTAGTTCAGAGGCCGTAACACCAACTGGGCGGCCTTTACTATCGACGCCACATACCTCCAATGGCCTAAGGTCACTGTGGTAATATCTGGCTTCTAATGCGTTAGTAGAAACGGAATATGGACGAGGGTCAGCATTGACAAGTTCTGCTTCACCGGACTCCATGTTCCAGAGTAACATCTGCTGATGAAGTGAAGAAGGTACACAATAGCTTCGATGTATCCAGTCACGCCCCAGAATTGCACTATATGGAGATGTGCACTCTACCACAAAGAATGTGTAAGTGCCTGAGGCTAGCCCGATGTGTACCTGTAAGAAGATAATGCCCAAGGTCTTGGTTATGCTACCCTGAAAATTTCTGACACTCAGCAAGGTCTCTTGGATAGAAGACTTGGGAACGCCTATTAAAGCCATTGCTTTGACGGTGATGATGTTAACCGCTTCCCCTGAGTCCACTAAGAGTTTGTTCAACTGAATCCCTTGGACTTGTCCTGTGACATATAACGGTCGCATGTGCATGGCCATGTCTATAGTGGGTTTGGAGAACATCATCTGTCCTTGCGTGTGTGATGAATCCATCTCTGGTATTTCAATCAGTGTTGAACCACTTGGTAGCTCTGGTTCTTCATCTAGTAATACCACGTTATTGATGTTCTTGGATTCATTTGTTGACACTGACGGAGACAAAGCGTATTTGGAAGATAAGACATACACCATGTTAATGGTGGAACTGTCTTCCTCAATGCAGTCAAGTGCTTCTTCATCTTCGTCCTCACCGTAATCCACCAACTGCTCATCGTCGTCGTAGTTATCATTTCCAACCTGATGTCCATCCTCGTTCGAAACTGTAGCAACCTCGAGATGAGCTACCTGTTGTAACTGATCCTCAGGAGTAGGATCAATAGCTGCTGGCAGTAGTAGTGGAAGAGTTTTCTCCTTGGAAGCAGGAAACAGTTGTTGGGCCTTCACTTTTTCTTCCACAATTAAAGGCTTGGGTTTCCATCGCAAGACTGGAGGCTTGCTTGGAATGTTCTGTTTCTGCATGTCCCTTGCTCCCTGAGGGGGTGTCTGTAGCCCTATTGTTTTCATCGTGTCCTCCTCAAAAGTGAGGCGTCTCCTTACTGGCTTCCGTTGTGCAGGCTCACGATGAATCTCAGGAGTAGATTCGGGATCTTTGCCTTTAACCCCTAATTCTGGGTTTCACAATCACTTTGGGCTCGCGAGACTTTTTCCCAAAGACCACCAATGGGTTTGCTGTAAGGGTGTTCATTCGCCTTTGCAACACTTCTGGAGGAAACTCCAGATCTTCTTCTTTGATCAGGCCAGCTTCATAAGCATCTAGTGCTCTCTTGGCTCTGCCAAAGCATCGTTGAAGGTTTCTCCTCCTGCTTGGAGTCACCTCAATGGTTTTTCCTTTCTCCCTTACGTACCAGACATCCTCATTTGTAATATTTCTTGAAGCTGGAGGTATATATGGCTTCGCGAGCGTACTTGCAACTTTAGACTCAGTTGTTTTAGCCAAACTGGCTTGGTCTGTTGCTCGCGAGCGCTTGGGAGCTGGAGTATCCCTTTGTTTTGTTTGCTGGGGCTGATGATCTGTACTCGAGAATAGCACTGGGAAAGACTTGGCTGCTTGAGCCAGTTCTTCATAAGAGATCTTCAGCCCACTTCTCAGTTTGCAATGTGCACAAAGGGCTACTGGCGATTCTGCTTTGGGGTCCACCTTTTCTTTTCCTTTATTCTTTGGTGTATAAGATGGACCGTCGCCAGCAGTTGGATGGTCGTTGGATGGTTTTCTTTTATTTGACTTGTCACGTGTCAGTTCCAACATTCCAACCATCATTGGCATGGGGGTCGTCAAGCCTTGCGAAGGTTCTTGTTCTATCTCTATCACTCCCTCGTTAATCAACTATTGTATCTTGAACTTTAAATCTCGACAAGCACTTGTGGTGTGACGTCCCCATTTGTGGTGGTATCGACAATAAGGCAAACCCCTAACATCCTCAGGATGTGGGTCATGTGCTCCCCAATTGTTAGGAACCACAGCTATTCCTTCTTGGCATAGCTTAATGAATATCTCCTCTCGCCAAGACGCGTCATATGTTATTCGAGTCCGCTTAGGCCGAACAAACGCTATATTTCGGTTAGACCTTCGTCTTGTGGGTGAAAATCCACCTCACTCCTGTCATTGATTTCAATCACTTCCCAGTTGATCGAACCTTGAATTTCATCTCTCAAGGTGGAACACATTGCTGTTCGATGACCAAAGTGATTGTGAAATCTGTAGAAGTGTTGGGCTGGCTCTTTATACCATAATTGTCTAAGCTCAGTAACTGGGTAAAAAGAATTCTTCTATCATATCTAGTCTGAATGAATAGGCTGAAAAGGATGGTCGATTCCAGGCCTCCACACCTTCGAGGTGTCTACCAGGTGATGTCCAATTCACCTCAACCATATTCACCTGTGCAGTAGGGAATGGCTCGGAATCCACTAACGCAGTTGTTTTGGACGAACCCTCCAACTCTAATCTTCCTTCATTGATCCATCTCTGGATCTGATCTTTAAGCTTAATGTAGTCTTTTGTAACGTGGTTCCATGCTCCATGGAACTTGCAATATTTCTTACCCTTTAACTGCTCAGCTGTAGGAAGTGGCCCAAAGTCTGCTTTGACGACACGCAGACTATACAGCTCGTCCAAAATTTCATGAGCCATATTGGTGTCATAGGTGTACTTCTCAAATTCTGGCTTAGTGAAAGCCACTGTTGAGAGCTTGATTGGACCCTTACTCTTTTGAAGCTTGCGAGGTTTTAAAACTTTGTTTGTTGATAAGTGAACGACACCCACCTGCTCGCCATCAGAGTCTGACTCTTGGTCGTCTACACCTTCAATATAAGCCACTGTCTTAGGCTTCAACCTATCATAGGTTCGGTTATTGTACGTCCCCTTGGACGCATTCCTTCTGTTGTCTCTCTCCTGCATATTGCTATGAGCTTTAGTCACAGCCGTGATGAACTCATTCAAGGAGAAATACTTGCTGTTTAAGAATAGCTGATGGAACATGTCCTCCAGACCATTCTTGGCCATCTCAACCACCTCTTCCTTACTCAGAGGGGTCTTGCATAGATTATACTCTGACCGGAAACGGTGCAGGAAGGTAACCGGGCTTTCTGTCACCGATTGGCTCAAGGAAGCCAGCTTTCTTACGCTAGTCTCTGGTCTTGCTGTTCCAAAGTGGTCTATGAATAAGGCCTCCATGTCCTTCCAGTCACTAATCGAACCCGTCTCTATTCCAGTATACCATACAAGGGCTGATCCTGACAACGATGATCCAAAGACTCTTAATTTGAGCCCTTCATCTTCGGCAAATTGGCCTAACTGCAGAGTAAAATAAGCCAAGTGTGTTGCCGCATTTGCATCATCGTCACCAGAGAAAGTTTGGAAGGTCTGGTGTTTGTAGAATTTTGGCCATCGCCATTCACTAGGATCATCTTTCATTGGAGGAAACGGTGTCTCGTAAGTTTCATGCATCTTGGATAATTGTATGTTACAATCATCTAAGAACCTATTTAACTGTTGCTCCCAAGCAAGAGGAAAGGACTCCGCTTGCCTACTTTTCCTGGCCAAGTCCGATACGGATTTGGTTAAAGACGTTATGTCTCTATCTACCCTTTGTGATAGAGTCGCCGCGTACCGGCGGTATTCCTCCAAACCTTTTTCCATTTGATGAAGGATTTCTTTCCGTAGCCTGTCTTGACCTTCCACCAAACTAGTTACCTGGGCTCTTATGGCCTCTCTTTCCTCCTGATCTTGATTTAAGTCCACCCGCATAGATTGGATTCCAGCTGCCGCTGCATCTATTATATTGCTTTGGGTGGTGAGAAGAGCTGCTTGTTGCTCGATCCTTTGCTCAAGGGCCAGTTGGTAATTAGCCTGGTGGTCATCTCGCCTAGCCGCGTAAGCCAGGTATTGTTCGAACGTTAGTTCGGCTATTTCCGCTGCATTCAAAGATTGGAACGCCATAGTGTCGAAATTAGTAGCGAAAATAACTTCAACCGCTTGATTACTCAATGAACGACACTGACTAGATGTGTGTTCTCGATAAGCCGGTTGCGGATTTTTGCGACACTGAGGATAAACCCTTCGATAAGGATCTCCTATTGTCGCTTAGAGATGCTAAGAGGTATTGGGTCCCACTGGGCGTGCCAAAACGTTCGATGCAAAAATATCTCTCGCGAAGAGATCCTTCTCGCGAAACAGTCTCTTTTATGATTTCGGATGTTTTAACCGCGTGAGCCGGTTTATCCTGTTTGTGCTGCGTATGCTGACGTGTCACCGTCTCTTGACGGAATATGGACTGATTACAGCCGCCTGACTTCTATATTAAGCGATTAGAACATGGAGAGCACCAACCCTGCTCGAATATGTCCTTTTTGCCTAGAAACCTAGGACTTGATATGTATCTCTAGTTAAGTCTTTGAAATTAATACTCCACACGTCCTTACTCGTGCAAAGCAGAGCAATCTCGTTAACAGAGTGTTGAGAATACTACTTCCTTTGAGTATTCAGGCTCTCAACCTACAAGTGACAAGCTCTTCAACTTTCCGGTAGCAATTGCTTCCTTGGAGTCGCAATACTCTCACTCGACAGGTGACAAGCACTTTGACCTTCTGGTTGCAAAAAGATATAAATCTCGAGGATGAGATGTCCGTCTAGGTTTGTTTGCGTATAGCAAGTTTGTATGTTTTTTCGAGGGGGGGGTTCTTACAAGGTTCTTACTCTCCTTATATACTCGCTTAATAACAGTCATTCATTCTGTTTCAAACTCCTTTTGCTCTTGTAATTACAGTCTGAATCCAACACCAGCATACGTGTCGTATCACTCATAGATCTCCTAATACCATCATAACTCTTCTAAGAGTTCTATCTAAAATGAAACTAGTTATGACAGAAACAAAGCCGCATAGAACCAGCTAATAAGACATAGTTCTAATAAAACTCAAATCCTGCTTCTGGCGAACGCTCGCCAGGCGTTATCTCATTTGACTCTTCGCCAAGCACTGTTAATATAATGGGCCGCTCGCATAGACCTCGGCCATCCAAACCCAAAATGAAATACTTTATTTCAGGCCCAAACAGTGTGCTCGATTTAGTGAGGTGCAAATCAAGGCGTTATAGTTAGCAGGTTAAATGAACGTATTACTTTACTTAATCACAAATGAGGTCCTTATAAAGGTGGTTGAAGAGATTCTCTTGTTCTTGCTTTCGATGTGGGACTTACCAATGTCTAAGTCCGTTTACTGTTTGTGCTCTAATGGGCGTGTGGCTTATCTTCTGGGGTCGGGTTCGTTAGCAAAGTTGTAGCTAGCAGCGTGGTTGTCCGTTTGGTCTAGGCGGTGTTGTCCTAATTAGGGGCTAAGTACCCATAATTAAGCAGTATAGTTATATACACCAACATAGACAACTCTTGTTGTGTAGCTAGTCTAGATTGCGGCTTCTTATTGACTCCAACATTTTTCTTTACTAAGGATAATTGAATGTTGTAATCTTCCACATTCTGTGTTATCAATGAAAATTCACGTCTCACGATTCTCTTAACAAAAAACTGTTTTTCTTTTTCTAAAAGAAAAGAAAGGAGGCTAAACTATAGAAGGTCCTCTGGTACAACCATTCCAGTTTGATCAGCATATGCATTTGAGCGGCATCCGGGGCAGTGCACTTATTACCCTAGAACCTTAATCAAACTGACTCAGATTTGCAAGTTGATCAACCACAAAATTAGCCTGTCGGATAAGCTAATCGAAGAGAAACTTACGGCCATAAAAGATGGCTTGCACGACTACTAGATTGAATAATTGTATAATTTTGCTCTCATTTAGTCAAAGTAAACAAGAGTAAACTGTATGTGCTCATGTTACAAACTTAAACAACGTACATGTGTACATCGACGGTTAAGAAAAATAATATCTTTTTTTATGGATATTATACTCTTAATATCTAAATAATATAGTAATAGAGATTCTCTCAGTGAAGATTTATTATATCAGATTGTAATGTCTATTTAAGATCATCTATTAATGAATAAAAAATAATTTTTTGATCTATCTCTTGCGTATTTACTTTTCTCCTTCAACATGTTATCAGGAACTTTTGAGTTGATAGCCTTCAACACAAACTCTAAGAAAAAACCCCAAATCACCAAATGCACCACCGTCAACACCAACACCGATCAAAATTGGTTTCCTCCGTCCTCATCGTTCATCAGTTCGTGGACCTTGTTATTCTTACGCTACGAGCATCTTCTCCAATTTTCAACAAACTACAGTTGTGGTCATACCGAGCATAACACTCAACTAAGTAAATTTTTTATCCCTCTTGAATTTAGAAATTAGGTTGCAAAACTTAATTACCGCAACAACCAAGATCTAGTTCTAGATTTAGGTTTCAATACCATGAATTATTAAATGCTTCTAGTTCCTATGGACATATATCATTTTATTTGTGTACAAAGTTGAGTATAGGTGACGGTTCTGGGAGAGTCACGGTATATGAAAAAAAAGAAGGAAGCTGATCTTTTGTGACTCTATGTTAGTCACTGTTTTATGGGAAGTAGTATAAAGCCACCGTTTTTGCATCGATTTTTGTGACCATACATCATGGATCATATTTCTTATTTCCTAAACTAAATATTAGTGATCGTGGTTCTTTTGATTGGTAAACTAATTACATCTCTTGTCTCTTTTGTAGATGACATCAACAGAGCCGAAAATGCCTGAATTTGATATCCTTGATCCTCAAGGAGAAGAATACCATCGTTGGGTGTCAGATGTTGAGAATGCGTTTCTCGGTATAAATCTGACGGATACAATCCAACCACCACCACTACCACCACCTAGTACTGTGAGCCACTAACTCCAACCCGCAAAGCTCAAACCCTCATATTTTTTAGGCGGCATATACATCTAGTTCTAAAGAAATAATATTTATTAAATAATGACCTCACAGTTTTGTGGGTGACTTTACAAGAAATGTTCAATAATGTGCATAATGCACAACTTCCTGAACTGCAAAAAAGATGAGATTCAATCCGATTATTAGATTATCTAAAGATTGAGGCATTCAAATCAAGCTATGTTGGAGCTACAATCAGAGTTGAGTGTTTGTGGCATTGGAAACACCGACCAAGCTATGGTTGAGAAGTTTTTGAGCATTTTTCGTACGTCCATGGACACACTTGCCAATCAATATTGCATAGATTATGAGCAAGGAAGACTAAGATCCTTTAGTGATCTCATGAATGTGCTGGCCAAGAAAGAGAGGTATCATGAGATTATTCTCAACAATAATGCTAGGTCATCCGATACTAAAAAAAATCATGAGTCATACAACACTTGTGAGAATGCACATAAGGATAGGAGGAACAATTGTTTTAAGCCTTACAATAATCATGGTGGAAGAGGAGGGCGGGGCAAAGGTCATGGTAGAAGATATAGTCGAAACTTGACTTGGACTTGCCAAGACAATGGGCATAACAAGAATCCATCAACTTCCGGTCCAAGGAATAATGGAAAATCTTCAAATTCTGCTCTTCTTCTCGCTTGTCACCTTGCTATAGATGTGGTTCTACCAAGCACATGCATAAGCATTACCATGCACCCCAAGGATATTTAAAATGCAAAAAAAGTGTACACGATACTTGGCATATGAGACTAAGTTCACTAAAGACTATGAGATGGAAGATTCTAGTGAAGCCAATCTTATAATAGCAGATAATACAAAAGCAAGTACGGAGATTGCGATTTTTGAGTAGCCTATGTATTAGGCTAATGTTTTTGGTATGTAATCAAGTTTAGCTTTATTTTTTGACTTAGTTTTAGTCATGGTTTGTTATTGACTTGGTTTTAGTCATGTTTTTTTTAATAAGAAACCTCTTTTGATGTAAGTTTTGATGTTGGCAAAGTAATAAAATTTCTTCCTTTCAGTATTTAAAAGTGTTAAGAATGGTTATACTACTTCATATTAGTTGAATGGTTTGATTTATACAATATTCTATGGCACTATGACACCAAAGTACCATTACAAATGAGACAAAACAGAGGATGGTTTGATCCAACACATTTTCGACCAATCAAGATATTCTCTCAACCCTTCTCAACCTGTCGAAGACTACCTTCTGGATCAGTTTTGGCACTTTTTTGACCCATCCAAAATTTATGCCTAGTTTCATTCAACCCGTCAAAATTTTTGTCCTATGGTCATATATTTGCACCTTTGACCCGTCGAAGATATTTCTCAACCCGTTGAAGGATAGCTACTGTCTCCAAAATTTTCCAATTTTCAACCCGTTGAAAATTGTTATCGAAAAATCAAATTTTTTTTAGGTTTTCATTCAACCCATCTAAGGTTTTCCTCGACCCGGTGAAGGTAACCTACTGTCTCAAAATTTGTTGATTTTTGACTCATCGAAGGCTTTCTTCAACTTGTCGAAAATCGGTATCGAAAAGTCATATTGGTTTTTGGGTTTATTCCGACCCATTGAGTAATTTTCTCAACCCATCGAAAATCTAACCCAGAATTTGTGTTTTTTGTATTTTACATCGATTTTATCGACAAATAAAGGTTCCAAAAAAATTTATGCACCAGATGTGGTTTTACATCAGTTTTTTCATGCCATAGACATAATCTACAAGGGTCATTTTTACCGGTCAGATGTGGTTTTACATTGGTTATTTTTTAGCTATTGTCATATCATATCAGCACTCTATAAGGGCTACGCCCTTTGAAATTTTTAATTATTTATTTAAAGTGTTCGTCATGTCTTGAGTTCAAACACGGATCGAGTGACATTGTTTTATTGATATATAATGGCGAGATTGAGTGTTATACATGCCTAATAGCCAATCGAACCTTGTTAAGTTTTAAAATTAATTTGTGCCAACAGTTTTCACTTGGAACAATATTGTGAGAATAGAAAAGAGTTTTTTGTCTAATCTCCATAGAATGATCCCAACGGCGCAATTTAGAGAGGTATATGAGGATTTGTAGTGGTTTATATTTTACTACTGTTTGGATCATTTAATCCAATGCAATCAGTTATATTACTATGTATGACTTGGCCTCATATAAGCTTTTGCATTATGATGATTAAGATATTGAGAAATTTTCATGGTCATTGGTTATTAAGAGCAAAGAAGCATGTAGGAGTATCTACAACCATCAGTTTAGACGGAGGGAGTGAGAGTAGTCCACTCTGTTTAGGCTCAGTCTCTAAGACGAGTACAATATTTTTTCACCGGATGTCTTTATGGGAAAATCTAAGGCATATCGCTCGATTTGCAAAGCTTTTTCATGTCTGTAATGCTGTTTACATGCATTATGGTCTTTTGTTGTAGACACAATTTTCATTCCTCCATAGATTCCAAAGAATATTTTTGTGGACCAATCAAACCGGTCTGCAGATTGTTTATATATGTTTTTGATTGCTGCATCAATGCATAGGTCACATGTCCTTGCAATCCACATGGTATGATGCATTTGCAAAACTCCTGGTATAGATTATTAAGCTTTGGACTCTCCACCTAAACAATCCAATCAGGTCTATTAGATTGGATCATGTAGGAGATTTTACATTTTTTTTAATGATTACTACATGTCAGTTGTGACTGAAGTGGAACATCTCGTTCCTTATGTTCATTCACAGAAGGATTTAGCAGAGGCACCAATCAAACGGTTACAGCTTGTGGTCAGTGTTATAATAATACCAACTAATTTATTGGTATCTGCTTTGGGATATGCAGTGGCACATGCAGCTATGTTTATTCGCTTGAGACTGTAAACCACTAACCATTTAGTGTGTATCAATTGGTAAGTAGATGTGAGCCTGATATTTCACATCTACGCATCTTTGGTTTTATGGTACATGTGCCTACTACGCTTCCACTGTGTACTAAAATTGGTTCGCAACGATGTCTATGCATCTATGTTGGTTGTGAATCTCCAACGGTTCTCTATTAAGAACTTTTGACAGGAGATCTATTTCTGCTAGTTTTGCAGATAGTCACTGTGATGAGACATTCTTCTTGTCATTAAGGGGATATAGGAATGGTTTCATTCTGATTAAACGTTGAAAATTGACATGGTATGCCCCCACTATGTCTCATTATGATCCCCACACATCTCATTGTGAGATTAAGATGCAATGAACTCTAGATCTTTAGAAAGTAGCAGATTTGATGCCTGACTTGTTTAGTGATATCATGAAAGTGATGAGATCAGTTATATATGCTGCAAATTCTGCAAGGTTGAAAGTAGGGGTGTTCTTACTTTGTCCTAGCATTGGACAAAATAACGCAACATCCGGGCGAGGCAGTGTTCCTCCTGTCCATAGTAGGGGTGTAGCATCGGTCAAAATCCACTAATGAGTTTCCAGTGAAAAGGCAAGCCATTAAGGCACAACTGTTCTTCATCAATATATAAGAGTGTTTCTGACTATAAATGTGTCTAAACGTGGACATTGATAAACACCGGGGAATGCCTCAGAGTCAATGACGTGTCAATAAGCAAAGAAATCTCACCAAGTTAAAAAAATGCTATGAGATTGTTTCTTACTATTCTAAAAGTCGACATTGACAAACATTGGGGACGCCTCAGAGTCAATGAAGATGTCAGTAAACAAAGAAATCTCACCAAGTTAAACAAATGCTAGAGGTATTATGGATGGTTCTTCTAGGTTCGTTGACGATGCATTTACTTATTCTGTCGCTCATGAATTGATGACGATGAAGTGAAACATTACTCTATTGCAGATTGTTAACATAAAGCAGATTAACCGATATGGAAAGTTGCAATCTAGGATGAATTAGACTCTCTTACAAAATGCAAGTTTTCAGTTTGGTAGTGCTATGACCACCGAATGGTAAGCTGGTTAAACACAAATGAGTCTATGTATGGAACCATGATGAGAAAAACTTGTGGCACAAGGATTCTCTCAACGCCTAGTATTCATTATGAGGACATGTATTTTCTGGTTATGGACATCATCACTTTTCGCTACCTTATAGGTTTGATAGTATCCGAAAATAATGAGTATGCAGCTTATAGATGTGGTTACAGAGATATACATGAGTGTCGGTTGGCATGGTTCTACCAAATGCAAGTAACTCTAAACCACGAACTGCGCATGTGTTCAAATTGAAACGTTCACTATCTAAGTGATTACTTGATTGGGAAGGGATACAAGAATAATAAGTTATGCCCATTCATTTTTATTAGATGAACCCGATTATTTGCGATGATAAACATTGGTAGGACTCGATTTTCTCTTGGTGTTAGAGATGGAACATCGAGTTGGTTGAATTCTTATCCATCAGTCTACTTATGTCTAAATCAGGCAATGGACAAAGCACACCCTCTTAGCACACCACTGATTGTTTGCAGTCTGGAATCCAAAAGGATCTATTTCATTTGAAAAGATGAGGGTGAGGAACTTTTGGAGCTGAGATTCCATATCATAGTGTTGTTGGAGCTTGGTTATATAATTTTGTGCACACATCCAGACATTGCCTTCTCGGTCTGCGCCTATGCAAAGTCATTGGAATGGTGTTAAGAACATCTTCAAGTACTTGAAGGGATCTATTGACTTGGGCTTTGTTTTTTTTTCATACAAAGAATACAGAGAGGAGTTTGAAATTTCTGAAAAATAGATGGTTGAATCGCAGCATGCAGGTTTTGGAATTTTCAACCCGTCGAGTGGAGCTCTCAACCCATCGAAGGTAACACCCTGGACGAACCCGAAGCAAGCTTTCGACCCGTCGAGTGGATTTCTTGACCCGTCGAAAGCAGTCCCTTGGATAGACCCGAAGCTTCCCTTTAACCCATCTATGGAAGGCTTCAACCTGTTGAAGACTTCTCCAGCTATGAGCACTGTTCCTCAATTCAGTGCAGTCCCCTACTCAAAGACACATTGTAATGTCTTGGTTAGTTTTGTTGATGTTGGGTATCTCTCTGACCCACATAAAGAACATTCTCAGACATGTTATGTATTCACAATGGGGAAGACGGCAATTTATTAGAGATCAACAAAGCAAACCTTTATTTCTACTTCCTCGAACTTTTTTGAGAGATTATAGCCTTGCATGAAGCTGTTAATGTGTGTGTCTGACTTATGTCTGTAATACACCATATTCGAGGGTCTAGTAGATTGTCATATACTACAACAACACCAAGTTGCATATTTAAGGACAATGCGACTTGCATTGAATAAATGAAGTTAGGTTACATTAAGGGTGGTCATACTTAACTCATTTCGCCGAAGTACTTCTTTGATCAGCAACAACAACAACTATTGAACATTTATATGAATCAGGTTTGTTCGGCAGATAATGCTGCATACTTGTTTACCAAGTCACTTTCAAAACCTACATTAGTGAAGCATGTGAGACACATTGGAATGCGAAGATTGTCTGAACTCCAAGATCGAGTTACTAATCAGAAGGAATTCATTTCGTAGACATCAGAGAGAGTCTACATTAGATGTGGTCGATTATGTAGTTGATGCGTTGTACTCTTTTTTCTGTAGACCAAACTTTTATTGTTACCTAAGAGGTTTTTTGTTTTCTTGGCAAAAATTTTAGCGAGGCAACACAAGGGAGGGTGTTTAAGGATATTATACTCCTAGTATTTAGATGTGTGTCTTGTCCTAATTAGCATAGTAATAGAGATTCTCTCAATCACTAATTTAAAGGGAGATTTATTGTATCAAATTGTAATGTATATTTAAGGTTATCTATCAATGAATAAAATATAATTTTCTAATCTATCTCTTGTGTATCTATTTTTCTTCCTCAATTATCTGAAGTTAAATCATGCTTGTACCAATACCATATATGCAGGTATCGTTAGCTATATATCTATATATCGTAGACAAATATAATTTTGTTGACCAAGGCGTAGCATAACCCTGATTCCTGTTTCCCATGCACTCGATGTCTCGATCACATACATATTATAGCTTGACATAGTCGTCCAAACGTCTAAAATGAAATAAATTAGTAGTGTCGATCGTATTCTCTGTTTCTAGTTATAGAGTTAAGAAAGGCTAAAGAAAAGCTAGCATGTATACTGCCGCAACTGAAAAAATCCATGGCCAAACACAATGTTACCACAAAAGAGCATCTGCAGCGAGAGGCGAAATAGCAGGAGCAATGGCTAGGGCCTGTAGAAAATTGCACGAGTAAGGAAAAAATGGCTTGCAGCGGTAGAGAGAGAGTGAGACGACCGCTCGTTGGCCGGCAGCTCGAGCAACCAGACGAGCAGCTCTTGCTCGCACGAGAGCACAATCAATTGGTGGAACCCACTGCCCACGTGTACTACTCAACCACCGTCTCGTACCTCGATGGACCTTCGACGCCAACTCAAGCTCCATCTTCTGCCCATATTAGATCTTATGTTGATCTAACGGCCCACATTAGAACCTTATTTGATCTAATGGTTAATAATTATTGACCCTTAGTAAATTTTCTAATAAATCAATTTTACTCAAAAACTTCTGAAATTCATAATAATAAGTTAGGACCTCCAAAATATTCAATCAAAATTCGTACATGCTCGTAATAATATTCTCTACAACTTCTATAAAGAAATCGAGCACAAAATCCTAACTTCAAAATTGTTGATTTTAATCGCGACAAAATAAAGAATGTTGATAAACGCCTCCGATTATTTAGATGATAATGACACGTATTCTATCCTTATTGGGGAAAATTTATATTGGAAATCAAAATATTAAAATGTATTAAAATCGATGAATAGTAATAGGAGGTGCAATTTTTTGTACCGCTGCAGAAAAAATAGCAACTGCACTTCCTATTTGGTGAATAGTGATGACATCTCCTGAAATAGGATGAGCAATCACAAATAGGAGGAGCAAACTGCTGCATATGCTCCAAGTAACGAGCGAGCTTGATCAATCGAAGCGCACTTTTCCGTGCAAGTAAAAAGAACAGAAAAGAAAGCTAGAGAAAAGTGGCGGGAATATGGCTGCGTTTGGTAAAGTATCTGATATAAGAGAATGAACTTTCTCATCAACTTTTAGAATAAGTAGTGTTTGGTAAACTGACTTTTTTTTATAGGAACTTATAGAAGAAGAAAAAAAGAATAAGCTTTCTTTGTTATTTCGAAAAGCACTTTCCGATGAGCTTTTGCTGGCTTTTCAAAAAACACGCGTGAATAGTATTTTTAATGAAATTTTATGTAATTCTTAAACTACCCTTAAACAATTCTAAAATGGCGTGCTATGTGCTGGCTCTTCTTCGTGCCTCTTCTGTCTTCCTCTTTTCTCCCATTTCACGTCTTCACAGACGACACAAGTCTCCAAGAAGAGAACCTCCCCCATGATGAGTTTGAGGGCTGCTATGTGCTGGCTCTTCTTCGTGAATACAACTGGTCATTGATGAGTTTGAGGGCTGCAATTTGATAGAATTTGATAGAGTTGGGAGTTGGGTTGTTAGGGAAGAGAAAGATTTTGGTTAATTGTGGGAAGTTTCATAGAATGTGAACTACAATTTTGTGTAGTTTTTATTTGGCACTTTATGTTGTGATGAACATGAAAATTGAAAATTGTTGTAGGGTTTCATTTGATGGAGTAACCTGGGACATAACTTGTGTTAGTATGGGAAGTCCTCATTCTGTGACTTTGGGGTACAGACAAAAATCAGTTAATGATACTAGCATAACTTCAAACATGTGTGGAAAAGATGTTCGACGATCTTTTCCTTTTTTATAAGCATGTGTGTGTGCATATGTTTTAAGTTTGGAGCCGAAACTGATGCGTCTATTAAATTCGAATGTCAAGAATGAATATGTAGAGATTTGGGTAATATTTTGTTTCTGAATTCTAATCAAGTGTAATATACTTGCCGACTCTTTTTGTAGATTGATTGCTTGTGAAATCAAATCAAACTTAGGGACTGGTTTCATTTGCCAACTAGAAAGCTCTAAGCTAGTGTAGCATGAAGAATTAATACATAATTACCCTGATCTTTGTGCTTTTTGTCTATAAAAGTATTGTCCAGATAAAATGTTATTTTCTGTTTTGTACCCGTTTTTCCCGGAACGGCATTTGCCGGTTTTAAAGGTCTTTGTTGCTTGAATATTTCAAGTATGTTCCTTTCTTGCTTGTAATGTCGTTTGCAAATCTTTGTCTGTTTTGTGAGGCAGGTGGAAGGCCCGATGATTGTTTTCACTTGCTCCCAAGTACTTCACGACGTCTAGTGATGCGGTGTCAAGGTTTTCTTGCTTGAAAAGCAAGTCCAACAGACTGCAGAATGAGGAAAGTCTGTCGCAGGTAACCGAGGAGGGCTTGCGAATTCTACTTGATATTATTATGAAGTGGGATGCAAACACCTTTCCGGGCTCCCAAGTACCTCAACTTGAGGTCCGTCTTAGTATACTGACCTCGAAATCCTTTTATAAGGGTGTTGTAGGAGATATATTAGTCTTTATTATTATATTGATAGTTATTGTTCTATATACTCCATTGTGCTGTTTTTTGTTCAAGTCCCATCTCTTTACGGAATATAAAGTTGCTTTCAGAGCGGAAGATTTTGGCAGTTTTAAAAACGGAAGCTTTCTAACTAAAGTGTTCTCCCTCCATATCCCTGGCTTTTCTTGAATAACAAAATTCTTGTCAGAAAAGAAATTTTTTATTATCATTTGCTTCAAAAGCCGGTCCCTAAACCAGGATTTATGAAACTAATTCTTATCGCTTACATTTATCTGGGAATTGCTTTTGTGGACACTTGGCCCAAAAAAGTTACTGGGCAGTTGTTAACTTATTATGAGAAAAAAAATAAAAAATCTATCAATTGAGACTTACCTCAGTTAAGGCAGTACTATTGGTGTGAACTTGGTTGAGCATCAACCTGTATTTTTTTTTTGCTTGCCATTATTTTCAAATTTCTTACTTTTCTTCAATCTTTGGTCAGAACTAGCCTTCATCACACCCATATTTCACTTAATGGCTTCTTGCCTAGTTACTGCTGGTAGATTCACTGCTGACGAGGCTTTGGTTTTAAAAGATTTTTGTTTGATGAATAATGCATTACTAACATGTAATGAAGGTATTACTATCATTTTTCGATGAATATTAATTTTAGACAGTTCATTTCTTTCCACTTTCTGGGCGGTAGTCTGTCTCCCAAAGGATTAAAACAATTATGAACAACATTACTCATTTGTTCCACCTTCTAGGCGGTAGTTCGTCTCTCGGGGGAGTATAAATAAGTTTTTATAATTAAAGACGCATGAAAACTTGAAGGTTTGTGGGAAACCATAGTTTATTTGTTACAGAACAAACTTATAGATTGCAGATCCAGAGCCGCATTCTCCGGTAAACAGTTATAAGCTGTTTAGCCACTCATAGACATACTTACTTAAGGATGATGAAGCTGATCTGTTGCTTCGACTCTTCACTTACTCATAAACTAAAATTTTCAGGCTTTTCTATTCTCAGATTGATTTTTCTCGTTCTTTTTTTCGATGCCCCTACACTAAGACTCAAAGCTCTTTATATAGAGAGCGAATTTCAAAATGGAATTGAAACACAAACTAAAAATAGTAACTCCACCAGTGATAGTGCTTTGATGCAGACAGGGTATCTACTTTCCTCCATTGTCTTCTTTTGGAAAGCATATTCTTTTGGGATAAGGATGTCTCCCACTTAGTGAAAAGGACAATACAATTTTGCCTATATTTACAGGTCATCGTAATCTTCTGAGTTATCCCCATTGTAGGGGTCTTCTTCTATTATCTTTCTTCTGATCCCGTTTTCTTCCATATCTGTATCTGTATACATCTGGTAGCTCTTGTCTCTCTCGATCTTGTCGAGCCATTGAGTACAGGTGAGGGAGGAATCTATTTCTCTCTATTTTAGGGCTGTGAACAGATCACTTGTAACGGCCTCTGGATGGTCGTACGTGGTGACTATTATCTTGTCTCCTGATGCAAGAAATGTAATCTCTTGATCTTCTTCGATTACTTTCTTGATGTATTCTAACGTCATAGCCTTCATCCATAGAATGCTTGAATTTGGGTTTCCATTGAATCTGCCGCATGCTGGCTCAAGATACTGTCCTTGAATGATTCTGACGTAATGATATGGAGGAATGTATTCATTTTCTCCGTTAGACTTCTGTATCCATTCTGAAGGTGTGGATATGAACTTTAGTTTGAGAATGCAGTTGCTCTTCCTGACATTCTTAACGGTAGTGTAGATAATTGCTGGCAATCCTTTGAGATCTTCATTTGTCTTTGTCCATAGATTATGGACAAATCCATTCTTTACTAACCACAACTTGTGCTCTTGCAGATGTTCACTCTGAACAATTACTAAATATCTTCCTAGGAAGGGTCCTGGGACAATGAAGAGGGTGCTTAGGAGATCTTCATTAGGTGTATGCTTGCCAATATGTCTGTGGAACTTGAACCATTCTGATTCTTTTAGCGCTTGAATAGGAACTTTAGCACTCTCTAGAGTTCTAATGTATAATGCTGCTGGTTCATTGACCACGCTTGGTGGTATCTTCTTCTGACTTAGTTCTATTACCAATGCGTCCATGGTCTCTATCATGAGTCTTTTGTCATTTTCTGGAAAACAAACATTAAATTATCTAGCAGTGCCCTATGGTGGGATGCTAGATTCTGGTCAGTTTGGAAGTCTACTTCTGAAAAGGTGTTCAGCTGATATCTGAAGATGTTTACAAAACATGTAGGAAAAATTCTGCGTTTTGGCAAAACAGCAGCCATTAACGGTCTTGATTTGCCTTTACCGTCTGCCGTTTGAGACGGGCTAGCCAATACTTTCCCCTGGGATTGATCAGTTAAGGCTGGTCATTTAGGATGCAGCAAAAAACTCTTGAGGATTTTTTTCAACTGGTTCTTCTTGTTGGTTAGGCTCTTTTCCTAGCCTTCTGCTTCTTGGGTTGCGTCCTTCATCGTCACTTCTTTTATACATGGCCATTTCTTTGGTTAAAGCGCCTTGGAGATAGTTCCTGTTTTCTGCAATTAATTCCACATCATAATTATATTGGTTAAGAAATAATTGCCAATTAGCTAATCTTCCTCTATCTGTAGCTTTATCAAGTTTGAAGTTTTTGAAAATTTTCACTCTGGCGCAATCTGTTCTCACAGTGAAGGGTTTTCCTAAAAAGGTTGGAGAATTCTCGATTGTCTTTTTCATGGCCAGAATTTCTTTTTCTCTTGTGGGATAATTCTGTTCTGCAGCGTTAAACTTTTCACTACAGAATTTCAAAATCTTCTCAATGTTAGTGCCTGGCTCTTTTGCCAGTACCACACCTGCCCAGAAGTTGTCACTAGCATCAGTTTGGAGGATGATCTCTTCATTTTCTTCGGGTTGATGTAGTGGTGGAAATTTTTTGCATAGATCTTTGATCTGCCTGACGATCTTTTCATCATCTTCTGTGAACTTCTAAGCTCTCTTTGAGCTTGTTTTGGGCGACAGGATTGACGTTAATCTAGCAATTTTAGGAAGGAAGTCTCTTCCATAATTTATGACTCCTAAAAATCTCTATAGACTTTTAGCGTCAGGAATTCTGTCTGGAAATTTCCAAACCTTTTCTAGGATATAAGGCTGAAGCTTGATGACTCCGTTCTTTATGTTGATCCCTAAGAAATCAATTTCATCTAGGACGAGAAAGACTTTCTTCTCTTGTGAGATGATCCCATGTTGGACGATGAGTTTGACTACTTCAAAGAGATGATTCATGTGTTCTTCTTTGTTCTTTAAGAACACAAGAATGTCATCTATGTAAACGACACAGAAGTTTGTCACTTATTTGAATATATTGTTCATTTTTCTCTGGAAAATGGATGAAGCTTGTTTTAGCCCGAAAGACATTACTAGCCATTCGTAATGTCCATGTGGAGTTTTGAAGGTTGTGAGAGGAATGCTGTCAGGATGCATTTTGACTTGCTAGAATCCTAATTTAGCGTCGAACTTTGAAAACACCTTGGCTCCTCTGAGCCTGTTGATTAGCACTCTTGCTTGTACTATCTGATAACCGTCTTTTACGGTTTTCTTGTTGACGTCTCTGTAGTCTATCACCATTCTCGCTTTCCCACGAACTTCTTTTGCATGATTTCTGACATAGAAAGCTGGAGCATGATGATGACTTTTTGATGGTTTGATCAATCCTTTCTGCAAGAGTCCAGCTATATCTTTTCTAAACTCCTTTTGATCTTCTTCTTTGTATTAGGGAATAGCTTTTATGTGACAGATTGAATTCATGTCATGTAACTTGAGTTCACAGACCATTGGGTCATTTTCCCAAAAGTTTAGAGGTTTGATATCTATATTTTGTCTGAGCATTTCTTTGATTTCTCCAAGGATGTGCTTCTTCGGTTTCTCAAGTTTAGCCTTGAAGTGTTTGAGATTATGCTCTTTTATAAATGCGGCTTCAATCGTTTCATCTTCATATCCTGATGACTCTTCATCGGGCAACTCTTCTAGTTACGTGTGCTGGTTATTATGAGCCTTATAAGACACATAGTAATGATACTTGTCCTGATCATGAAGCGGCGTAATGGTAGGATCTTCGGTCTCAAATCTAGTCTTCATGCTAGGTTTCTTGGAGTTCCTTGCTTTCATTTTGAGGATTTTCTCTTGTTCACACTTGTCACAGTCTCTCTTGAGAATGTTGTAGACAGTGTGTTCTTTGAGTTGGATTCTGATAGGGGCATGAGGTGGAGCATCTGAATGCTTGAATTCTCTGTTGCCGTAAAACCTACAGAATTCCATTTCATCAATATCTTCTTCTGATGATGATGATTCTTTGACAAGCAACTCTTCTTGGTGCTTATATTGTAGAATTGTTTCGAATTGTGGTTTGTATTCACCACTATTTTGCTGCGATCTCTGATATTGGTTTGTGAATCCTGGACCAACAATACTTTTAGCCTCTTTAAGCCATTCTGTCCAGAAAAATTTAAGATTCTTCTCGAAGCCTAATAAGTTCACTTCTAGCTTCTGGATGAAAGTTTGTTGTAGCAGGAAATCATTGCCAATTAAGACTTCTGAGTCTTGGCCTTCTGATTGCCAAATATTTTCAATGACAAAGGTTCCTCCTCCTATCGAGACTTGAACCTTTTTGCAAAAAGTATTCACGAAGATTCTTCTTCCTTCTACAGTCTTTCCGGTTGCATTTCTTTTTGGATCTGTGATATGACCAAAACATACATCAAATTAACACTTAACACATAAATCAATCATACAATTTAAAACCCTATAGATGTAGTATTTTAAGCAAGTAGGGATCGTTCTAACTAGGGATTGCACTACCACACTTTGTACTATTGCCGGCGAGAGTTGAAAAAAAGGCCGGCGACGGAGCAAGTCGCTGGCAATAATGAGCATTGCCGGCGATATGGACCGTCGCCGGCAATGAGTGCGAAAAGTCTTCGGAAAAGGTCCAAATTATTACCGGCGACCTTCTCCGTCGCCGGTAATAATCTCTCCACCATTGTCGGCGATATTCCGGCCCAAATATCGCCGGCAATGGTGAAAAATTATTGCCGGTGACGGAGAAAGTCGCCGGCAATAAGTTTCCACCATTTTCAGCGATTTTTGGCCGGAATTTCGCCGGCAATAACTCCATTGCCGGCGATTTAATGAATCGCCCGCAATACCTCTTATATCAGATCCAGATCGCAGCAGCTCATTCATTTGGATATAGAAAAATCCGGTGAAATCGAAAGAAGGAAAACGCTCTGAAATCCTTGGGTATTGTCAAAAAGCGTCGAAAACCCGCTCGGGAAGCTATATACGTACGTAGTTATATATATATAGGTATGTATATACGTATATATGTATATATATATGTGTGTGTTGATTTAATTAATTAGATCGATATATATATATATATATGCATGCATGTGTTGATTTAGAGTTGAGATATCGATTATTGGTTTGATATGCAAATAGAGTGGATATATTGTTGATTTCGAGTGATTGACTGTTGATTTTGAGTTGATTTGAGATTATTTCGATGAAAATATGTTAATTTGTGTATATATATATGTATATAAAATTATTGATGGTATATTAATTGTTAATATGTCTATATATATATATATATACAGGCATGTTAATTTGTAATTGTGAATTGTTGGTATATATATATATATATATTTTTTTTAATTTATATGCATGCATGGGTCAACTTTTGTTAATTAATCGAATGAATTCGAATGTAATTAATGATGATTTATTAATTAATTAGTAATGAATGTGTGTATATATATATATTTATAGTACGTAATGTTAGAATTTTCAGGATGGACAA
This sequence comes from Geum urbanum, assembly GCA_946800695.1. Taxonomy (NCBI): domain Eukaryota; kingdom Viridiplantae; phylum Streptophyta; class Magnoliopsida; order Rosales; family Rosaceae; genus Geum; species Geum urbanum. The sequence continues at coordinate 10,364,527 of OX327006.1, forward strand.
GAGTTGGATGAGCCTCGAAAGATGGGATGTGAGATATCACCATGGAATTAGGAGTTTCGTGGATTTTGTGAAGGCTAATTGTGGAGACACTACACTTCATTATTGCCCGTGTAAAGAATGTAAGTGTCGCAGCGATCGATTTCGTTTTCCCATTGATAAAGTCCAGAAGCACCTGAGTAAATACGGGTTTTGGGATAAGTACACTTGTTGGATTTATCCCGGTGAAACATCGTTAGCGGGTCCGCATGATCATGGACAATTTGGTGAGAGGGCCAGTCCATCCTATGATCATGGACATTTTGCTGAGAGGGCCAGTCCATCCTATGATCCAACATCGATGTTAATCAATGATATGTTTCCTCATGAGAGCGGTGTATTTACTGATCAAGCACCAAATGTCCCTCCCGTCGTGCAGGGTTTCCCCCATATTGAGCCAGTCGAGCCATTACCTGGAGCTCATGTCAACACAAGCGGTATGAACAAGTACAACAACCTGATTGCATTGCAACAGACTCCATTGTATGACGGTTGTAGTAAGACTGTTCTTGAAAGTGTCATGGGAGTGATGCAGCTCAAAATGGAGAAGAAATGTCTGTCAAAGCTGTTGATTCTTGGCTAAAGTGGACTGCTTCGCTACTGCCACTCGATCATCGTCTTCCTACCACTCATCATAAGGTGCGACATATCCTGAAAGATCTTGGGCTTTCCTACATCAAAATCCATGCATGCAGATATGATTGTATTCTCTTCTGGGGAAAATATCTTGAAGACCTTGAAGCCTGCCCGGTATGTTTTACAGAAAGGTATAAGTTGACTCCTGCAGGCAACAAGAAATATGTAAAGATACTTCGATATTTCCCGCTTATTGATAGGCTGGAGCGGTTGTTCATGTGTGCTTTCACGGCCGAAGCTATGAGATGGTGGGCTGAGAGGAATTTGCCTGACGATGACACCCTTATACACCCTTCCGACGGAGAGGCTTGGAAGCACATGGTCAGGGAGTTTGATCATTTTGCAGCAGAGGTCCGAAATGCTTGGCTAGGGCTCTCATCTGACGGATTCAACCCTTTTGGCAACATGAGTCTTCAATACAGTATATGGCCAGTTATTTTGGTACCGTACAATCTTCCACCATGGATGTGCATGAAGAAGGAATACAATATGCTGATTCTGTTAATTCCGGGCCCGGGTTATCCAGGAAAGTGTCTCGATGTGTATTTGAGGCCTTTGATTGAGGAGCTTAAGTACCTGAGTGAGTGTGGCCACCCCACTTACGATAGGTTCAAAAATGAGATGTTCCAGATGCATGCCATGCTTGTTGGCACCATCAGTGATTTTCCTGCCCGCGGTATGTTGTCGGGCAACGTTACTAGGGGTTACAGGGCTTGTTCAGAGTGCATGACGGTTGATTGTTGCAGTCCTCATTGCAGTAAAATTGTTCAGATGCGTCACCGTTGTTGGCTTCCATATGATCACCCAGTTAGGCAGGATTAAGATGCTTTTGATGGGACTGTGGAAACAGGTGTGGCACCCAGGCGATGGACAGGGGATGAAATTTTGGAAGTGTTGAATGAATATGATTTTGGCCAGCTGAGCAATCATCCTGAGATAGTGGCGTCAATTCTAGACAAGCTCGAAAGGTATAAGTTTTGGACACAGAAGAGCATATTCTGGGAACTCCCCTACTGGCCCAGGTTGCCTATCAGACACTACCTAGATGTCATGCACATAGAGAAGAATGTGTGTGAAAGTATGGTGGGCACTGTTCTTAATTTGGAGGGGAAAACAAAAGACATCCCTAAGGCACGCATTGATCTGAATGCTATGAGACTGCGGAAACATTTGAGGTTAAGAGATGGTAAGAAAAAAATGCCGCAAGCTCCTTACACCGTCAAGCCGAAGCATCAGCATGAAATTTTTGGGTGGCTGAGTAATGTCAGGCATATATTCATATGGCTATGCAGGAAATTAATATAATTTGTACTTATATATGGTTATATGCGAGAAATATAATTATTGCTTATGGCTATATATGCAGGTATCCTTATGGCTATGCAGGAAATATAAGCAGGTGTGTTAACTTCCGGGACAATAAGATGTACGGATTAAAGAGTCATGACTGCCATGTACTGCTTCAACGCCTTTTCCCTATTTTCATTCGAGGGTACCTGTCCAAAGAGGTGGTGGAGCCGTTTGTGGCCTTGTCAAGATTCTTTCAGAAGTTATGCACCAGGGAAGTTAAAAAATCAGATCTCAGGGAGATGCAAGATGACATCATTTTTATCATGTGCAAGCTTGAGAGGATATTTCCCCCAAATTTTTTCGACATCATGCCTCACCTGATGATCCATCTTCCCGAACAATTGTTGCTTACCGGTCCCGTACACTACACTTGGATGTATCCCATGGAAAGGTACAAATGATTCATACATTTGGTTTGCCTCTGTTTTTATATGTAAATTCTTAGTTTTTAAGTATCATAACATGCACTTGTTAACTTGTAGACAATTGGGAGCCTACAAGGACTATGTGAAGAATAAATATGCACCTGAAAGGTGTATCGCTGAAGCATATGTTGCGCACGAGTGTGTAACGTACACCAAAGTGTATTTGGGAGCGCTTGAGGACCCCCAACAACAGATGCCGATAGATGAACCCCAGTTCAACATTTCTATCATCTCCAATGACGTGGTAGTACATGGAAGCTTGCCAAAGTCGTACAAGTTGGATGGAAATGAGGTAGCCATTACCCACTGGTCGGTACTGATTAACTGTCCAGAAGTACAATATTGGAAAAACTATCATCTTCACTACCTTGCTATTGCCGGAAATGTTGATTACCACAACAGGATGTTTGCAAACTACTTTGGTCAATGGGTAAGGGTATATGTGTATATATATTTTTTATATCCTTATATAGCATGTGTGTACGTGGTTTTCTTTTTCTATGTTCATAATTTCTTGTGTAGTTTTTTATCGTTTTCAGATTAACCATGTAGCAAATGATGGTTGCCCAGAGTGGTCAAACGAATTGAGGGGCTTGTCGATGAAACCGATAGCTTCAAAAGTTTACTCGATGTGTCAGGTCAATGGCGTGAAATTTATATGTGAAAATCGAGACGACCGACTGAAAACACAGAATTGTGGGGTGATGGTCCATAGTGGGCAGGATGGCGTTGACTATTACGGTGTCCTTCATTTAGTTGTTGAACTAATTTATGGGAACCGCATGAAAGTGCACTTGTTCAAATTTAGATGGTTTGATACTAGTCCGGAGAACACAATGACCGATCAGTACGGAATATTTTCGGTGAATACTGCTACAAGCTGGTATAAAGAAGACCCTTTCGTTCTTGCCACATCAGTAAAACAAGTGTTTTACCTTGACGATCTTCTCAACAAAGTCCCGTGGAAGTTGGTTAACCATGTTGCTCATAGAAACATATACAGTGCTGCCACACTTGGTGAGACCGCAGATGATGAAGAAGTTACTGCATACCAAGAGCCGAACGCTTTTGACATTCCGGAATCATCTACGATTCGCCTTAATAATGTGAGATCAGGGAGTGTGGTTCGAATTACTGGAGCAGAACTTCTCGATGTTAATCCAAATGAAGTTGACGCTGATTCAGATGACGAGGAGCGGCACATATTGCCAGAGGTTACATATGAAACCGAGTCAGACTCAAGTGATGCAGATGATTATGATTATCATTCTTAATTTGTACGTTAATGATGTACGTATTTATAGTCGGAAATTCTAGTCGGAAATTCTAGTCGAAAATTATAGTCGTAAATTATAGTCGGAAATTATAATCGGAAATTCTAGTCAATAATTCTAGTCGGAAATTCTAGTCGTAAATTAGAGTCGGAAATTATAGTCGTAAATTATAGTCGGAAATTGTAGTCGAAAATTATAATCTATCGGAAATTATAGTCGGAAATTCTAGTCGAAAATTATAGTCGTAAATTATAGTCGTAAATTATAGTCGAAAATTATAGTCGTAAATTATAGTTATACATTATAGTCTTAAATTATAGTCAGAAATTATAGTCGTATTTATACTCGGAAATTATAGTTGTACATTATAGTCGGAAATTATAGTCGTAAATTATAGTCGAAAATTATATATATAGTCGTATTTATAGTCGGAAATTATAGTCGGAAATTATAAAAATTTGGCCATGCCAACGTCATATCAATCGTTGTTATTTATGAATTAATACTTGCCAGAAATTCGTGGCCGGTTATTTATGGGTAATAGTATTACCCACGAGTTATCAACTCGTTGGTAATAGTATTGTCAGCGAGTTGATAAGTAACTCGCCGGCAATAGTCCCTTAAAATCCAGCTCGAGTTTCTCCCCTCCATTTCTTCACCGAGCTCGAATATCCTTGCAAACCCTAAACATCTCACCTCTTCCTCACCTCGCCGCCCACAAACATTACTTCCTCTCCTCAAATCTCTTCTCTCTCTCCCCTCCCCTCCTCTCCTCTCCCCTCTCCCCTCTCCACCCAAAAATACCCCAATTCAAAAACTCCAAATCTCAATTTCCTCTCCTCCTCCCCTCCTCCTCTACCTCATTCCCTCACCTCCGTCGCCGGAAGCCGAGCTCGACCATGACAGGTCCCCTAGCTCTCTCTCTCTCTCTCTCTCTCTCTCTCTCTCTCTCTCTCTCTCTCTCTCTCTCTCTCTCTCTCTCTCTCTCTCTCTCTCTCTCTCTCTCTCTCTCTCTCTCTCAATTTATGTTTTTTTTAATTATGTATATATATATGCATTTTAATTACATTTGTATGCATTTTAATTAACTTGATTAATTAACGGTTCCGGTTCCAAACGGTTTCGGTTCCGAACGGTTATCGGTTCCAACAATTAGTCCTGGTTTCGGTTCTATGAAAAACCGGAACCGTTTGGAATCAGAACCGTTTTGAACCGGGATGGTTTGGAACCGGAACCGTTTAGAACCGGAACCGTTTTGAACCGGAACCGTTCGGAACCGGAACCGTTTTGAACCAGAACCGTTCGGTTTCAGTTCCGGTTCTAGCGATTATCGGTTCCGGTTCCAAACGGTTCCGGTTTTTCATAAAACCGAAACCAGGACTAATTGTTGGAACCGATAACCGTTCAGAACTGGAACCGTTTTGAACCGGAACCGTTTCGAACCGGAACCGTTTTGTTCCGGTTCCGGTTCTAGCGGTTATCGTTTCCGGTTCCGGTTCCAAACGGTTCCGGTTCCTTAATTTTCATAGAATCGAATCCAGGACTAATTGTTGGATGTACAAGAGGTTTTGCGGCAAATTGGCTTGGAGGCATAAAACGGAGAGGGACTAGAAACAGTGGAGGGAGCAGCAGTCAAGGTTCCTCAGCCACAGTCAGCAACACGCGCAGTGGGCCAATTATGAATGCTCGCACACAAATGTTGCTAGCTGCGCGAGGAGTAGAGGAAGCTGCACGATCCGGATCCGTGCAACCCCCAGTCCAGCCTCAAGCCTCAGTCAGCAGACCCTCAGTCAGCAGACCCACAGACGAGCGACAGTCAACGGGGGTATCAAAAACTCCCTCCATCTGAATGCCCCATATTGGCCCGGTGCCTACTCCCGTTTTGCGGGAATCATCTGAGGCAGATGGTGCTGGCGCCTCATCGTCCGGTCTCTTCCTGCCCGACGAGATTCCTGTGATCCCTGAATTCGATAATAGGGGGAGGCCTATTTATATTGAAGGACGGCCGGAGTTCCTGAGCGTGGAGGAAGCGTACAACTTCATCCCGTTGGACCCCGTGTATCTTTGGAGTGCGAAGTGAACCAACCAGCAAACGGACGATGCAGGTAAATTTTATTTAACAAGATTGATTACTTAATTATTACTTAAGACTTACGATAGGTTCAATTAATGATATCAATTTGTTGACATTGTATTATTAGGCAATTTCGTTAATGGCACTGGAAAACGAAAGACTAGAGGCCCCTGCACCGGGAAGAATCTTTAGCAGGCCACCGGAGGAAGGAAAACGCTCATTAGGGCCAATGAGCATGGTGAGATGATCGAGACATTTGACACCACGCGAAAGCATGCCAGCATGGCCGGGGCCGTCATGCGGGACAAGGTCCCAATGCTTTGGCCAGATTGGGAATCTGTGCCTCTCTACGTGAAGATGCAAGTGCATAATGCACTGAGTGTGAGTTAAATCGTATTTTCATTAAGTAAATTTTACATTTATTAATTAAGTCCGAATAAATATATAATTTTACCGTTTATATATTCATCTTGCAGGTGTGGTTTGACGTGGATGAATGCCTTATTCACACGTGGGTAGAGCGTCAACTACATATGAGGTGATGTGATTCGAGTTATTTGAGTATATATCGAGTTAGATTTTTATTTATCAAGTGTTTTAATATCTCTAACTTTTTTTCTGGTGTTAATATAGGTATAAAGAGTGGAAGAACGAGCTTTCAAAACATTACACACAGTACAAGGAGCTAGGCCGAGGTTCTACACCTAGCGAATTCCGATTTAGGGAGTACGAGTGGCTATGGCTGGTAGCCCACTTCGAGCACCCCAAAGCGAAGGTATGCATCTTGAATATATTTTACAACCCTAATGTATTGTTTCACATTGAAATAGTTAGTTACTAATTTTTTTACATATGTTTATCAAACAAGGCGATTTCCAAGACGAACAGGGAGAACAGATTGAAAAACACCAAGGCCCATCATGCAGGTTCACTCAACTATTTGGGTTGGTCGAGTAAGGCGCAGCAACAACAAGAAAGTCAACCCATTGGTGTTTATTCATCAGAAGTTCTATCCGCAGTGCCCTGAAGAAGCGGTAAGTCTTTAGCCTCATTATTTTGTACTTCACATATGCATGTGTTAATAAAACTATTTTTCTCTATTAATTTATTTTATTTAATAATACGTTATTCATATTCGCTTTTCAATTAGGCGAGAGTGGAGGAGGCGATCACAGAAGTCACCATGAATATAGCTCGAAACAACCATCCTGACTGCTCGGAGGAAGAAGTGACCCAGTATGCCTCTTAGATCGATCCGCTTGATCGCCCTATAGCGGCTCAGATCATGGCAAAAGCGTGCGGGACTGGAAAGAATACCTACTACTGCAGAGAATGGGCTCGGCGGGCGAAGGAGTATTGAAGAACACTTCGGAATACTCTACTGGGTCAAGAACTTCAACTTCTAGGAACTCTAACCTAGCAGCGGAGCTTCTGAGGACGCAGAGGGAGTTGGAGGTGCAAAGGAGGCAGATGGAGGAGATGCAACAATTGGCCGAGCAGCAGGCAGTTAGAGATGCCGAGTACCGGGTGATGGCCGAGCAACACCGAATGATGGTCCAGCAGCAGACACAAATGTTCACATGGATGCAGACGATGTACGCGTGCCAGACTACCAGACAACCGCTCCCCACACCTCCCTCGGTCCCTGTGTTCTACACTGATCCACCACCGCAGCAGTCACCGCCACAACAAGACTAGGGTAGCCACCGGAGTTCAAATGATTACGTTCGCTTGGATTTCCTCGACCATTAGTGTAGTTGGTTGTAGTTTATTTTTTTATTGTTGCTGTTTGTACTGTACGTTGGACAATATGTGTATACTGTTGAACTTGTATTTGTACGGTTTCTGTTTTTCAGTGCAGGTTCTGGAATTGGACCCAATCCAGAACCGGCTTTTTTTTGACAAATTTCTTCGGGTATTGCCGGCGACTTGGACCTAAGTCGCCGGCAATACCCCTCATTTTCCGGCCACGGCGGAGCAACATTGCCAGCAACTCAAGTCGCCGACAATGATGGGGGCATTACCGGCGACTTGAGTCGCTGGCAATAGTGGGGAATCACCGGCGACTTGAAAATGAAGTCGCCGGTAATACTTTCACCGGCGCCAAATTTCCGGCAAGAGTATTACCGGCGACTTGTCGCCGGTAATGACTATCACCGGCGACAAAAAAAGAAAGGCCGGCGACTTTAAGTCGCTGGCAATACCCTTAAATGTTGTAGTGTTGAATGGTGCATGCAATTATTTTGTAAAGAAAGGGGGGTATCAAGAGTTATTTTTAATTACCTAATTTATTTATTAAAAACATCTCAAACATAGCACATAATCCTAGGACTATAACATGCATTGATTCATAGACAAGCAAACACATAGAAGACCCTAAAACACATATCATGTTTTGAAACAAAAAGAAAACCTAATTAATTATATACAAGTGATCAACTTAATCCATAATCTAACTCATTTATTAACACATGCAAATAACAACACTACCAAAATCCCATAACCCTAAATTCTGATTAAACAAGCATAATTCATATTTTGTGCTAGGCATCCCCTAAACACCATTGATCTAGACTAGGAATCCACAAAATCAAAACCAAAGCATTAAGAACCAATTAACTTCATGCAATTTGAAATCTAGAATAAGGAACACATGGAAAAGTTATTGAAATCTACTCTTGTAATAAAATCGAAATACAATCATCCAAAACACACAAACAAGTTTCATAAACAAAAAGAGACTACGGAGTAAAGAGGTCAGAGTTATACTTTTATATCTTCGGAATCTCCTATAGATACTCAAGAGAACTAGACTTCTTTGGTGGATGACGTTCGGAATCCCCTATGCGTCGGTGAAGGTGAAGGTGTTGTGGTTTGATGGCGTAGTCGGCTCCTTGAGTATGTCGGCTTAATTTATGGGCAAGAGGAGAGTATTTGGCAGAGAATAGGCTATATAATAAGCGATCCTCTACATTGAGGCTGAGCTCCCCTTTATATAGGAGAAGGGTAAGTCGTTTCCTACCATAACAAGAAGTCCACATTAATTTCGGAGAAATCTGACCTTCTGTAGTAAAACGCGATTTTCTTGAGTTATACATATCTGAATTGCCTGATTCTTGAGGCAATGGAAATTTCTTTCTAAGGGATATAAAATATATTCATTTATCACCTTAATCAGAGTTGATACGCATTTTCTATAGCTTGTCGAAGTCTGCTGTCCTGTAGCTTCAGATTTCCTTCCTTTTTAAGTATTAGGAATCCTCTTCTTGCCATAACTTGTTCTCCACGAAATTGGCTACCTTGTTCTTCAAGTTTGGGCTTTTCAAATGGTCTTCTAATTAATTTGGTCCATTTTCTTTTGTTCTTCTTCAAGATCCATCCGGAAGCTTTCAAATCCTAGCCAACATTGGAAATGTTTTCCTAGTCAACAAATGATTTCTTTTTCTCTTCAATTTTTCTTCTTTCTTCCTTGGAATTTCGAACTAATTTCTTCTCTCCATTATTTTGCTGCATTTTGTGTGTTTGTAGACTTCTTTACTCTGTCTCTTTTGGTCAACCCCTGAAATTAACAAAATAAGTCAAAACTAATGAAACTAAGCAATTATCAAAGTAAAAATGCAGAGAAAATATATTAATTAATACACCTAAAATGCGTAGATCAATCTGTTGTCCACAACTCTTCTGGTATAGCAAACTTTTTTGCTAGACTAAAGCCCGAACCGTTATCTACAAAGGCATGTAGATGATACTTCTTGTATCCTGGAAGTTTTAATCCAATCTGTTTCTACCAAATTTCGTAAGGGTCTTTAGAAGAATAGCGGGTTGAGCTATTTTGGGATGACCTGGTCTATCGCGCGTATGTCGTCATTTACCTGCTGTTAAGAATAATACACCAAACGGGCGTTAAGAGTCTTAACGGGGTGTTCCCGCCTTCGACTCTCCGACTCTCTAGTTAGAATGTATGGAGTGTAATAATAGTATTGGTAGAATAACGGGCGTACCTTATATCTGTCATAAATGTGTTGCTTATATTGGTGGTTGAGTATGGAGTCTTTTATTGTTCTTCAATGTGGGATCTTGTTTATCTTGTATATGGCTTATCCTGGTACTTTTCATTTGCTGTACCGAACACGTGGACGTTCTGATGGTGTTGGTTCCTTGGTTAAAGTTGAAGCCTGCATTACTACCTTGCGTTTGGTCTAAGATGTGTTGACCCATTACGGAATCACACATTAAGTGTGCGGTAATTGTGTTTTACGGGATCACACACTAACAAGTCCCCCAAGTCAAGGGAATCAGCTCTTGATTAGGGAGTTGTAAATATTTTTCTCAATTTCGCACACGTGGTCACTCGGGGAGGGATCCGTGCCCCGATACCCCAAGTCCCCAAACTCTCTGATGAAGAGCTGGTTTGAGGTCGGATGTCGAATGTTCTTGCTGTTTGGAGCCGCTTTCGTGATACCCCGATACCCCAAGTGATGTTGCTACTCATCCCATGATAGTGCAAATGTTGTTGTTGTTCAACTATCAGAGTGGACTCCGAAACTTGATGTTGCTGTTTGGAGCCGCTTTCGTGGCGACAAGCGATGTTACTACTCGTCCCACGATAGTGCGAACGTTTTTGCTGTTTGATCTACGCATTTTAGGTGTATTAATTATTATATTTTTTCTACATTTTTACTTTGATAATTGCTTAGTTTTAACTTATTTTGTTAATCTTAGGTGTTGACCAAAAGAGACGGAGTAAAGGAGTCTACAAGCATGAAAAACACAGCAAAATAATGGAGAGAAGAAAATGGTTCAAAATTCCAAGGAAGAAATAAGAAAAATTGAAGCGAAAAGAAATCATTTGTTGACTAGGAAAACCTTTCCTATGTTGGGTAGGATTTGAAAGCTTCTTGAAGGATCTTGAAGAAAAACAAATGAAAATGGGTCCAATTAATTAGAAGACTATTTAGTTAGCCCAAATATGAAGATCCAATAAGCCAATTTCGTGGAGATCAAGATTTGGTAGGAAAAGGATTCCCAAAGTCAAAGGAAGAAAGAAATTATGAAGAATAAGGAAAGCAGAATCTGCCTGTGCAGATAGGCCAACTTCGAACTACGACTGGAAACAGATCAGGAGGAGTTTTGATGCGATCGACCTATGGTTGGAAAGATATTTGAGTCTTCTTTCCAACAACACCAAGATCATAATTTTTGGAGATCTACAACTCTGGGAAAGTACAAATATTTACAGACTGCCAGATTTACCCGAGAGTGGAAGGAAAACCTTATCTTAGGAGGAGAATGATTCTTGTAAGACCTATAAATACAAGAGGCACGCCCACAGCTCAAGTATCTCTTTTTCCAAGCTCAACCTCTACCCAAATATCTCTCCAAAGCTCTCCAAATGCTAGATCCCAAGCAAGTGCCAATTGAAGACTAGTTCACCACCACCAAATAATCCCTGCCCATCTTTAGCTTGTTGTAAACATTTAGTCCATGCAATAAAGCTATCGCACCATAGGCCTTCATATTACATTATTGGCGTTTGCAACGTTTAGCGGATCATCAAAAGTGTAACCATGAATCATCTACTCCGTAGTCTCAATTTAATCTTGTTTGCTCTATGTGCTTGGTTTGTTCTTGTTTTGTTTATTTGGATTTTTAATACTCTCTCTAATATATCTTCCATATTTTTATGTTCTTGATTTTGTTTGAAGCATGCTATGTTATGTACTTAAAGCGTTGGGTAGTCTTGGATGATCGCGTTTAGCCTCTCGCCTTGTAGTTAATCCAATGAATTTTAGAATTAAGGTGTGTCACTTTAAACCACATGGCATGTTAATAATAGAATCTTCAATATGAATTTTGTAGGTAATTAGGTGAGCATGAAAATTGACATGGGTAAAGAAAAAGATGATCACATGTAAATAATTAATTTATGATTGTTTTTGTCGGAAATATGGTAAGAGTTTTTGGGTTCTTTTTATGTGTTTGCTTATCTATAAGTCAATGCATATTAGATTCTTAGGATTTCTTGCTATATGTTTCGATATTTTAGGTAGTAATTAGATAGAAAATTTAGGTAATTAAAATCAACTCTTTTATACCCCCCTTTCTATACACAAATATTGCATGCACCATTCAATCCTCGGTTTAGAACGATACCCTACTTATCAATGCTAGATCTACACAAATAGGGTTTAAATTGCATATGGTTGAATTATGTGTTAAGTGTTTATTTGATGCATGTTTTGGTCGTATCACTGTTCGACCATCGGAGTGGACTCTGAAACTTGATGTTGCTGTTTGGAGCCGCTTTCGTGGCGATAAGCGATGTTGCTACTCGTCCCATGATAGTGTGAACGTTGTTGCTGTTCGACTATCGGGGTGGACTCCGAAACTTGATGTTGCTGTTTGGAGCCGCTTTCGTGGCGACAAGCGATGTTCCTACTCGTCCCACGATAGTATGAACGTTGTTGTTGTTCAACTATCAGGATAGGGCCCTTGTCTTTTCGTATTCTAACCTTTTCGACTTCGTAACGGTTACCTGTCGTTTGATATTCTCGTGTGTCAGTGACTTTATGACAATTGGTTGCTGCATGTGTGATGCGTGGAGCACAGAATTCAGAGCGGTAGGGTAATTAATTTTGGTGGGAGTGCGTGGGGTGCGTGGGACACGTGTCGTAATCATGCAATAGAAAGCGTTGGAAATAAACGGTAGGCGTTCGGCTAGGGTTAGTTTTGTTGCCTATAAATAGCTTGGCTTTCACTTTCACTTTTTTTACACTTTCGCTTCTCAACTGAAACTCTGCCGAAATGTCTTCCCGAAGCTTTTTATGATCAATTTAGAGTTTTAGCCGTTGTAAATCTTCCTCTCGTCTTTAAAGGTAGTTTCTTATTTTTTTTTTGCTTCAAAAATGTGTGATTCGTGTTGCCCTGGTGCGTTTGCACTCGTTACTGTTTGTGGTACTATTCTGGTAATTTCTGGATTTTTGTGGTATGTTTCTTGTGGTTTTACTAGTGTTGAGTACATTTGGCTAGGTAAGGTACTGCATTTCTCTGTTTTTATGCTCAAAAAGGAATTTCTGGGTTTGTTGCTTTCTGGGTTTTTTCTGGGTACGTTATAAAGAACAGTCTTATTCTTGAAGTTTTTGCTTCTTTTTGGGCTTTTATCTGTTTTTGGGTATTGCGAAATGGTGGGTATCTGTTTGTGCTGTTTGAAGAACTGTGTTCATGACATACTCCATGCATTCACCGTTTGGCTTATTCTCTCGTTTGCTTTTCTCCTAGGATCATGGAATTTGTAGCCGTTTCAAGCGATGAGTCCCTTCCACAAGCCCCTAGGTTCTGTATAGGGTCAAACGGTTCTGCTAATAGTGTTTCAGACTCCTCGTCTGATAGCGTACTAAGCATATCCTCTTTGTCCGTTAACGCTGGTGGTGTTTTTCTTAGGTCATCAATCTCGAACATGGAGCAGAGCAGGTCTATGGTTGTGTGGTCCGAACATCAAGGTGCCTCTGTGGTACCGAGTGGTGAAGTGTGGACCTCTTCTTCCGGAGGCTCACAGGGTTACGTGGTCCTACCCCGTGGTGGCCGGGCGTGAGGGGCTGCTCTCCCCGTACTCCCCGGAGGCAGGCCCGTGCTTTGGCGTCTTGCGGATGGACAAGCGGTTCAAGAGCCAAAGGGGTCCCCGTCCATACACGAGATCGAATGGTGGTACCGGGACTACCACATTCTCCAAACGGTGAAGCTGGGGGCCCTCCGTGAAGGCGAATTGTTTACGCGTCCTCCTCGCGGTCACGTCTGTGTGACTGAGTTCCAGCTCAAGGCTGGGTTGAAGCTTCCACTCTACCCGTTCTTCCAATACGCCCTCTCCCTCTTCAACATTACACTGGGCCAGTGTGGTCCCACGCTGATGTGCGTGCTGATCACGTTTCACAATATTTGGAAGCTCAGTGGGTTGCAGTTCCCTATTCGTGCGGAGATCGGTCATTTCTTCCGTTTGGAAGTACTCCCCACGTATAAAGAGCAAGGGTACGATAACAGTGGAAGTGGTGGTTAACGGAGCCCCCTTCCTCTTCAACTGCTTGGCGCCAGTATCATTGTCTTGTCGGGGGTGAGTGGGAGTTTGACAAGCTCGATGGTACGCTTTCGCGTGGGCGCGATCAGATACATCGAGTCCCCGAGTTCTTTCAGCCTTTAGGTGTGGTGTTGAAGTGTTGCCGGCTATCGATGTTTGTCTGCTCATCACCTTTTGTATTTGTGTTTGTGAATGCCCTGTTTTTTGTGTAGATCAACGATCGTATCCCCTCACCCATTTAGAGGAAAGGCGTTTGGCTCGAATCAAGTTCGCTTTTGATCCCTATCTGGAGGCGAGGAACTTCTGGGCGGCCAACCACTGGGAGTTAGTTGAATGTTGTGGTCTTTCGTACCCTCCTGGTATGTTTGTGACCTCTCTATTTTGTCAGTTTGCTTTTGTCGTTTCTGTGGCTTTCGGACTGACGTTCCCTTCTTCTTCTGTTTGGAGCAAAAATGAAGAAGTCTCGTTCCTCCTCCAAGCAGGATGCGGCCCAGCAGCGTATGCTGGTACTGATGGAGAGGGCCAGGCAGGCCCGTATGGTGGTGGAGGATGGGAATGGCAACCCTGTCCAGGGCGACACTCCTCAATCAGTGTTCCACCCTCCGGACTGTAACCAGTATCTCGACCCAGTTCCTGATGTTGATGAAGAGGTAGAGGTCATGGGTGCCGCTGCCGAAGCTCCAGTTATACAGGCCGCTACTCCCAAAGATCAGGTGGAGGGGGCTACTCTCGATACTGGTCGAGGGGAAGAGGGTGATCAAGCCTGAAAGGACCGTCTCCGCTGAGAGAAGGATGTGCAGAGTAAGGAGCTTCGTGAGCGTCGGATCGACTGCGGGGACAAACCCTGAATGAGGGTTGACAACGCTCCCGCTCTCGGAGCAAGTCTCACTCGCCAGCCAAGACTGTCTCATCCAAGAGTTCATTAGAGCTCTCTCCCCTCCGTTAGACTGGAGATGCGGGGGTGCCCAAGCCGGGGTCGCGCCGACCAAAAGATCAAGGGGCGTCCAGCTGTCCTCTCAAACTCCCAAGGGGTCCATCCACCGAGGCCTCGTCGAGCATCACTATTGCTGTGGTGGGCGAAACAGCGTTGTGCTCTGAGTTCCTTACTCGCATCCAAAGCTCCATGGGTGCAGGCATCGAGTCGCTGCAGAAGTGGCGTCAGCTCGGTGTGACTCCGAACGAGAACCTGAATGCAGCGTTTGATACCTACACCCAGCTCCAGCACCAGCTCTTCCTCATCAAGGGCTTAGAGGGGTTGATGCTGCAGACCACTATGCTATCGAAAGCGAAAGCTGAGAGTAGGTGTCTGCAGGCCGAGGTTGGCCAGTTGAAGCATACTCTCTCGAAGTCCACTGATGTAGCTAATCGCAAGATCTCTCGGGTGAACGAGCTGGTTCGTGAGCTTGATGAGCTGAAGAAGGAGCTGGGGGAGTCTCAGTTTGGGATCGCAATCTTGGAGACGGATCTTGCCTCTCTCGGATCGTCCAGTGGTGCTCGGATTGCAGAGCTGGAGTAGGAACTGGCTGAGGCTCGCACACATGAGATGACCGAGGATATTCGCAGAAAGATTAAGGAGGAGGCGGTGGCCGAGTTCAAGGCGTCGTCCGAGTTTAAGAAGGTCAAGGCCGATGCGGTCGAGGCTTTTATGAAATCGGACGAGTTCGAGGACTTGGTCGCAGCTGAGGCCAATGTCCAGTGTGAGGACTTCTCCTCTCTCATGCTCCCGTTCGTCAAGGTGGACGAGTTTGAGGCGTGGTAAGCCCCTAAGGCCGAAAAGCTGAAGCGTTCGCTGGAGGAGCCGGAGGACGGGTCTTATATTGAGGATGATGTGACGGAGATGGGGGGTAGAGCTGATGCTGCTACTGGGGCCAATTGATTATCTCATGCTTTCGCTTTCCCCTTTATTTTTTGCTTTGTAGTTATTTGCTCTAGCGCCTGCGTGCGTTTGTTTGTGCTTGAATGAGAGCTATGTATAACTTTTTGGAAATATATCTAAGTACCTTTGTTTCGTTTACATTGCTTCTCTGAATTCGTTTGATTAACATTAATACTTTCATTGCCATTGGCTAAAAACAAAACGCGCGAATGTACTCATACAAAAAGTTACACAAACATTGGATGTACGTGCGTCGGTGCCAATCATACGCAGGAAGATAAACACTTAGTGGAAATATTTCCTCAAGTGCTGTGTGTTCTAGGGGTTGCTTAGCCTTTATCTGAACATGTCCTTGATGTAGAACGTTCTTGGGCTTACGATTGCGTCGATGATGTATGGGTCTTCCCCTAACGGTCGTAAACTCTTTGGCTTTGTTTGGATTCCCTTCATGACCCAGTCCCCAAGTTGGAGTGGCCGCTCCCGATCTCGTTGGTTGAATAGGCGAGTGACTCTATGCTTGTTCGCGGTGTTGTGAAGATGTGTCGTGTCCTGTTTCTCTTCGATGAGGTCGTTGTCGAGTCGTAGCCCTTCTTCGTTTGTGGTGGGGTCATAGCTTTCGATTCATAGGCTTCGGTATGTGAGTTTGAGAGGTAATACGACTTCCGTTCTGAATGTGAGGGTAAACTTGTCGCTGTCGTTGTAGTTGTTCAGATTGACCAGATTATTTCAGGGAGGAGTGTAGGCCATCGTCCGTACCAAATGTCTCCTTTCTCGATGAGTTCGATCTTCTTCTTGATTCCCTCCTTGATGATCTTGTTGGCTGCTTCTACCTGTCTGTTCGTCTGGGGGTGTGCTGGTGATGCGAATACCAGGTTGGTACCTTGCTTCCTGCATAATGCCTTGAGCTCGTCGTTATGGAATTATGGCCCGTTATCGGTGATGATGTTGAGTGGGGTGCCGTAGCGACAGTAGAGAAAATGCCAGAGGAATCTCTTGACCTTTTCGATTATGATTTTGACCATTGGTTCAACTTCGATAAACTTGGTGTGGTAGTCAATGATCACAATGATGTAGCGATATTGGCCCTTGGATTTCAGAAGTTCTCCGATGAGATCAAGTCCCCACTGTGCAAACGAAACTGGAGAAGTGAAGATGGATAGGGGTATTGCAGGCGTATGGTTCTTGTGTGCATACAAGCTGGCGTTGGTGGAAAATCGTCGTAATAGCAGTTGCGTCAGCATGGATGGTAGGCCACCAAAATCCTCTTCGGAGTGCCTTCTGTGCGATTGATCGTACTCCTACGTGATGGCCACATACGCCCGAATGGATTTCCCTCAGTATCATTTTGTCTTTCTCTGGTGTGACGCATTTGAGGTTGGCCCATGTCTTCCCCTGTCGGTGTTGGATGCTGAAGTTGACTGCTCTGGCTATGATGTTTCGTGTTTGTGCCCGGTCTGCTGAGAGTTCGCCCCTTGTTTGTATTTGATGATTGGGTCCATCCAGCTGGCCACGTGTGGCTCAATGATGAAGATCTCTTTTAGTGTTTTCGTGATGCTTGGTCCTTTTAGGACTTCCACTACCCGTTGCCCTGGGCCCGTATGGACGGGTGATTTGGCCAATCAGACGAGTGCATCCGCCTTGGTGTTTTTGCTCCTGGGGATGTGGTTGATGTTGAAAAACTTGAACTTGCTTAGCATTGTGTGAATGTGGCTGAGATATGTCATCATCGTATCGCCCTTTGTTTTGAAGTCACCCCGTATTTGGTTAACGACTAGTTGCGAGTCGCTGAAGATGTTGATGCTTAGAGCTTCTGAGTTTCGGGCTAGTTGCAATCCGGCAATGAGGGCTTCGTATTCGGCCTCATTGTTTGTGGCTTTGAATTCGAATCTGAGTGCGTACTCTGCTCGTACGCCCCTGGCCCGGTAAGGATGATTCCGGCCCCACTAGTGTTCTTGGTTCACGACTCGTCTACGTAGAGGTTCCAGGGTGATTCGGGTTTTGAGGGCTCTTGGTCGGGGATGTCTGTGCTAACGGGTACTGTGCCATCGGGAACAGGCTTTGTTATATCTTTGGCCTCAGTATACTCGGCTATGAAGTCTACGATGGCCTGGCCCTTTATTGTCGTCCAGGGCGTATAATGGATGTCGTATTCGCTCAGTTCGACGACCCACTTTGCCAAACGGCCACTGTGATCGGGTGATTGCAGCACTTGTCGTATTGGAACGTTTGTAGGAACGTGGATCCTGTGGCCTAGAAGTATGGCCTGTGTCGTCTGGCTGCTGTTACGAGTGCAAGTACCACCTTCTCGATTGTTGGGTAACAGGTCTCAGGTGGTGTCATACCCTTTCCGGCCATGAAAACTGGCAGTTCTGAATTTGTTTCCCTCTGAACAAGGGCAAAATTAACGGCCGTTAGAGAAGCAGATAGGTATACATACAAGGTTTCTCCTTTCACAGGCCTGGATAAGAGGAGGATTGAGGCTAGATATTTCTTGATGGATGTGAATACGGCTTCACAGTTAGGTGTCTAAATGATGTTCCGTTTGTTTGTTGTTCGAAGGGCCTTGAAGAATGGTGTGCACTTGTCGGAGTAGCGAGAGATGAAGCGATTCAGAGATGCTAGTTTTCCCGTTAGGCTTTGGAGCTCGACCTTGGTCGTTGGACGTTGCATGTCTAGTATTGCCTTGACCTTTGTGGTGGAAGCTTTGATACCCCGTTGGCTGATGATGTATCTGAGGAACTTGCTTGTCGTTACGCCGAATGTGCACTTAGCCGGGTTCAATCGCATGCCATTCTTGATCAGGAGCTCGAGTACAGTTTGTAGGTGTTCGAGGTAGTCTATTGCCTTGGTGCTTTTTACCAGTATGTCATCAATGTAGACTTCCACGATTTTGCCCGTTAGCCCATCGAATATGATATTCATCAATCTCTGGTAGGTGGAGTCTGCGTTCTTCAGGCCGAACGGCATGACTACGTAACAATAGAGTCCCTTGTCTGTAGTGAAGCAAGTGGCTTCCTGGTCTTCATGGTTCATGAGGAATTGGTTGTACCCCAAATATGCATCCATCATAGAGAGCAATTCGTGTCCTACAGTAGCGTCCACCAGTTGATCAATCCTGGGCAATGGGAAGCTGTCCTTCGGGCAGACCTTGTTCAGATTGTTGTAATCCACGCACATGCGCCATGACTCATTGTTCTTCTTGACCATAACGGCGTTGGAGATCCATTTAGAGTAGTCAACCTTCTGGATGAAACCGATTTTCTGCAGTCTGTCCACCTCCGCGTGCATGGTCGTGTATCGTTCCTGGTCATTCGCCCATCGTTTTTGCTTGACCGGCCTCGCAGTTGGATTAATACTGAGTTTGTGGGAGATGATGCTTAGGGCGATTTCAGGCATGTCCGCGTAAGACCATGCGAACACCTGCTGGAAATTTGATAGGATCTGAACCAGTCTTGTTGTTATGTCTGGTTCGAGCTGGGCGCCGATGTGGATCGTGCGCTCTGGGTGTTCGTTGGACAGGTGTATCATGCGCAGTTCTTCTCGTTCCGTAGCTGGCTGGATGGCGTTCATCCCATCCCTTGGGTCATCGGGTTGCTTTTCTTTGGGGGAGTCTTCTGCCACTACGAGTACCTCCAATCGTGTGTTGTCTTCGTCAGGACATGCAACCTTTTCCACAAAATCGTACCCTTTGATCGCGCTGATTCCGTAATCGGTTGGGACTTGGCCAAGAGCATGTGGCTTGCGATAATCATCTTTAGCTTCAAGATGTCGGGTAGTTCAAGGATCATGTTGTAGGACGTGCAAATGTCTACAATGACGAAGTCCGTTCTGATCTCGTTCTGGGGGGTGCCTGGCGTCCCGACACCAAATTGCATATAGTCGTTCTCGAGAGGGTATGTGATTTCGTCCGAGAAGCTGACAATGCTCTCATGGTCCTGTGTCATTTTGTACCTCGGGTGTTTGAGCCCCTCATATGCTTCCCAGAGGATGATGTTAACAGATGCACCATTGTCGATGAGAATACGCTTGAAAAGATATCGATCCACCATTCCGTCAATGACGAATGACAGTGTGCTGTTCCGTTTGCCCTCTTCTTCGCTGCAGGAGAAAGTGATTGGAGGCCAATCCTTCCTGCCTGCCTTTGGTGGGTTCTCGGGATGTACTGCGAATATGTCCATTGGGCTAGGCTCTTCACGCTCTCGTGGGCATTCGAGCTTTCGCTTCCCTCCCGAGATGTTGTTGATTGTACCCCTCATTCGTATGTTTGCAACCTGTCATTCGGCGTTCGGCCTCTGGAAGATTAACATTCCCTCGTTGTGCAGCCGTTTTATTTCCCTTACCAGGATTTCACAGTCATTTTTGTTATAGGTGTTCGAATCATGGTATATGCACCACATTCCCCTGTTATTTCGCATGGGGGCGATAATGGGTGGTCTCGACAATGGTGGGCAGATCTGACTTTTATTTTGCTTGAGCACCTCCTCGTTCGAGGCCTAAGCGATTAAGAAGATTTCGCAGCGTGGGTGGAGATCTCTGGGTAGTGGTGGTGGGTTCTGTCGGGCTGGGGATTCGTGTTCACGATGCGCTTGCTAATATTGTTGGTTGCTTTTGTGTTCGCAGTAGTGGCTCTCGCTTTTGCAGAAGGTTAATTCGGGATGTGTTTTTGGTGGTGTGCTTTTAGCTATATAGGGGGATGGTGGGCGGTTGTGTATGTAGTTGGGTGCTTTCGAGGGTAGAGCTGCTTTCGGATCTTGTGCCCCATATACACGAGTTTCTACCAGTGCATTCTGTACGATCAGGTCGATGACCTCGTCATACCTGAGGTAGTCCTTCCCGACCAACTTATCTACAAACGGGGTTCTTGTCAAATTTTTCAGTAACGCCGTTTTTGCCACATTTTTGTAGAGGTTCCTGCATGTGTTCGCAAGGGCTCTCCATCGATTGATGAAGCCGGACAGGTTTTCGGTGTCTCCCTGACGGATCTTGAGGAGTGTGCTGGAGGTGTTGTACTTGCCCTGCAGCTGGTATCATTTGAGGAAACACTCTGTTAACTCCTCGAACGAGTGTATAGATCCCGTGGGCACCTCGTAGAACCAGTTTTGCGCTTCCTCTGTCAACGTCTCTTGGAACAAAAAGCAGAAGGTTGCGTTCGAGTGCCGGGTACCTGAGGTGGCAGATTGATAATCGTCGATGTGTGTTTGTGGGTCTCCCTTTCCATTGAATCTGCTGATCTTGAGGGTCTTGGAATACGAGTCCCTGCCTTGTGCTATGATGACGTCCGATAATGGGCTTACGCGGGGCGTGTACATCCTATTTGGCCCTGTGTGCGTGCTTTTCTTTAGTCATGTGATTTTGGCCTCCATCTCTTCCATCCATCAGAGCATAGCATCCTCGATTGTCGCAGTTGGTTCCTCGTCGTCGTATTCCTGTATTCCTTTAGAAGAGCTTTCGAACTTCTCTTTTCTTTCTTGGCACATTCGTTAGTATAGTGTCTTTCGACCTTGCACAAGCAACATCTACAAGATTTCTTCTTCACAGGTTCTTGATAGGATCTTGTCTTCTTGAAAAATCTCTTTCTGGGATTTTGGTTTTCTCTCTTATTTTTGGAAGTGCTTCTTCTTTTGCCTCTTTTCTTCGCATCCCCAATTGGTTGGTGTATCTATCATTCTGGAACAAAAGTCACTTGTTCTCTTGAGCTGCTTCTTGGTGGCTTTTGCTTTGGTGTTGGCTTTGCATTGATCGCGCATTAGCTGCCTGATTCTCTCTGCAACTCCTCCCACCGAAAATCTTTCTAGAGGTTTTTCTTCTATGCTTTCTCGCATGGCTGTTCTCCATGGTTCAAGTAGCTTCCTGTGTAGGAGGTGTACCAGGTCGGTATTTTCAAACTCTCCTATTGTGCAGTAATACTCTTAGAATTCATTCAAATATTCCTCGAAGTACTTCATGTCACAGATCTTGAAAGCATATATGTTGGATTTTGCTATCTCTTTAGTTTTTTCTCCAACATATGAGATTTCTCCGCAGAATTGATCATAGAGCAGAGTGGCAAAAGTATAGGGATTTCTGTTTGTCTTTATGTCTTCCAACCATTGTTTTCCTCTGATTGTCTCCTTGAAGGGAAAGGAATACTTCTTTGTCATTCCAAGAAGGATCGACTCGTAGATTGTGTGCAAGTCTTGTGCTTCAAATCTTCCGTATGTTAAACATGATGCCATGAATAGACTAGCTGCCCATTCGTCGATGGCCTTTTTCTTGTCTAGAGCTATGTCTAGATCAAGCCATACTCCTAGTTGAGTGATTGGCACCTTAGGAGTATTTTCTTGTGGAATGAATCTGTGGGAGCTTCTTTCTCCCTTCTTTCTACTAGCACTACTGGAAATTGACTCATTGCCGGCGACTTGTAAGTCGCCGGCAATGTTTTTGCACATTACCGGCGATTTTTGCCGGAAAAATCGCCGGTAATGTCCGTCGCCGGCAATGTCTCGATGGTAATGTAAAAAAAAAAAAAAAGACATTACCGGCGACTTAATTTTTGTCGCCGGTAATGTCTTTTTTTTTTTTTTTTTTTTTACATTACCGGCGACATAAATGTAAGTCGCCGGCAATGTCTTTTCCGGCAAGACATTACCGGCGACTTACATTTATGTCACCGGTAATGTTAAAAAAAAAAAAAGACATTACCGGCGATTTTTCCGGCAAAAATCGCCGGTAATGTCCAAAAACATTGCCGGTGACATAAAAGTCGCCGGCAATGGGTAAAAATGTTGTAGTGTAGGGCTTCTTCCTTGTGGAAGTTTGAGTTTTCCACCAATCCTGAATATGGTGGTCTGTAAAGATGATGGTTGTGAAGATTCTTCTTCTTCCATGTCTTCATCTTCTGTTCCTTCGATTTCTCCTGCTTCTTCATATAAAAAAGGAAAGACTTTTCTTTCCTTTTTGAAGGTGAAACTTTCGATCTCTTTGATCAATTGTTCCAACCGCCAGGGATCTTCACATTCTTCTGCTTCTTCATAAAGCTTGAAGAGTTTTGATTTGGACTTTCTTGCTCTTAGCATGATAATGTTTCTCTCTAACTCAGCATCTAAATCCTTTTCCATTACTGGAATGGCTTTTATCGAGATTCTGGTACTTCTAGCACCACTTTCTCTGGTAGAGTTGCATCTTCTTAGAGGTCTTGAGTTTTCTCCTCTGAAGCTTTCGAGGGATACGTCATTATTTCGGTGTCCTCGAACTTGAGGTTGACATCTCCGGTTTTTGTGTTCTCATACACCGTTGCCTTCGTGCTTTCTGGTTTCTCCTTTGGACGGGATAATTTTCACTCTAGTGAGAAAGTTACCTCATCCCATGCTACCTTGTGAATCTCTTGATTATGGTCCTTGGGATTTGCAAGGAAATCAGTGGTAAGACCTGGGATGTTTGATATCCTGGTCTTTGGCTCTACTGTTGTGCTCATTAGTTTATAGTAGATTCTATAAACTATTGCTAGTTCTTGCATGCCGTCTTTCATGGATGTGCCGTCTGTCTTGACTCTTAGTCGTAGGCAATGAGCAGCATCTGTTAGACTGGTTCAAAAGTTTGGGAAGCAGTTAAAATATGCAACTTGGTTGCATAGTGATGCTTGAAGTATTCCCAATAGACTTTTCTAGAAATCGATCAGCCTATTGTCTTCTAGGACGCATAGAACTGAAAAATTTAGGCATTCTCTGGCCAGTAGCTTTATGCCAACTTGAACTGCTCCAATATGCATAAACTTGAAGTTTCTTTTTCTGGCTTTAGAAACTTCTTCAGGTGTGACCAGAAAGAGATATGTTTCTCATGTTGTTACCGGTGTGGTGAATTCAAGGATTTTGAATTGATGGTTGTCCATCATATCAAAACTTCCTCTCTTGTAGATCTGTTTGAATTCAAACTTTGGGATTGAAGTATTTTGAACGTTGTTCTTGATCTCGTTGAATTCAAATTCTTCTGAGTTCACCAGCTGCACTGATTTTTTCTTGAAGATTCTCAACATATTCATGTTGCGCATGTCTTCTGATTTGTGTTCTTTCAACTTGAATGTTGAAGGATTTGATGAAGAATGCTGAAAAAATGGCTTTGGCATTGGGTTCCCTTTTGGAACCTTTAGTGATCTGAAATCATTAGTCTTTCTAATGGTAGTTCGAGGTGGACTAGTGCTTGACCTTTGATGTTCTTGAGCTTTCTTCTGAACGTAGTTAAGGATCTTCATCTGTTGAAGATCTAGTCTCTCGATCTTACTATCAACTCTTGTTAATAGTTCTTGTTTTTCTTCTGGCTGTCTCTGGATGTAATATACCTTAGCCTCTAATTTTTGTAATTGGTTGCTGATTGCTGGAAGAATTTTTAGATATTTTATGCTTCTAAAATTTTTTGATAAGATTTCTTGTTGCCTTGCATCTGAAGCTTCAAATAGAAAATCTAGTTTCTCTATTATTTTCTCAGTTTCTGATCCCATTATTGGGATTTTGAGCTATTGCAAACTCTGGAACCAGTTGGTCTGTGGATCTAACCAATGCTGAAATAATCAGTTAGATAGATAATCGGTGCAAGAGATTTTGTATCTAACCAATGCTCAAATAATCAGTTAGACAAATAATCGGCGCAAGAGATTTTGTATCTTTGCTTTGTCTCTTAACAAATTTTCAAGAAAAGTTTGTTCTCTGACAATTTTGAAATTATGAATTGCTTGTTCTAAAGGATGAGGGTGAGCTGCTCTTGATCTTTCGAATAATTTAATTCTCTTTTTTGTATTAGTGATAAAATCTCTTAAAATTTGAAATTTAGAACTTAAATCACATGTTTTTTGATAGTGAGGAATTTTGTATGGTAAAAAATAATTATTTACCTTTGAGTGTTGAAGATAGATCTTCAGCTGTATGTGTTAGAACAGATAAATTATGGGTCCACTACGCTTTTTTATGAACATACTATTCTAGTTGTATGCAGACATTAATTATATGCAGATATAACATACTTATGAAGTATATACTACATGACTTTGTTTAAAGAGGCTAAAATTAGAATAACTGAAAAATAATGTCCTTTTATGTTATTTGTCCCTGATTCACGTTGAACCAGTTGACATAAAAACCCATCCTACTTAACGGTAGCGCGCAACTTCTGCAAGGCCTTAAAAAATGTATAATACAAGGATAGCTGTCTTTAGGGGCATACATTTTTGCGGTGATTATGGGTATATTTTTAAGTCTGCGGTGCTTTTCTTGGTCTTTGTTGACATCATCTCCATTTTTATTGTGTCATTCTGTTCATCATTAAATTCATTTATTTCCGAAAAAAAAAATATGGTATATGTATCTGTCATACTCATAGTGATATGATTGCTTTCCATGGGTTATGATGACTTGTTTTGGTATTGGAAGTCAATGGTTAAGTGTGGGAAGTTGCCCGATACCATGGCAACATTCCTTTCGGTGCATTCTAACTGAAAATTTATTCCCATAGTAAACCTTGGATGGTTCTAAACAAGAATTACCTTGTGACTGTCTTGCATCTGAGTTTGCAGTATCTAAG
This sequence comes from Geum urbanum, assembly GCA_946800695.1. Classification (NCBI taxonomy): domain Eukaryota; kingdom Viridiplantae; phylum Streptophyta; class Magnoliopsida; order Rosales; family Rosaceae; genus Geum; species Geum urbanum. The sequence continues at coordinate 10,389,815 of OX327006.1, forward strand.
AGTATCGAGTGGTTACTGTGTCCATCACAGATGGGGGTTTCTATTTCATTACAAGTAATAGGTTCTCTGTAATTCTAGTTTGTATATCAGTGGCATACTGTTTGATTTTTATATTGGTATTCGCCACATTCATATGATTGACATAAATTTGCAGGTCATGCCTAGGGTCAGAACCTTCTTCGCCGTCAATGGATTTCTGTCTGAATTCATATGATTTCTAGTTTCGAAACTAGAAATCCAGATGGTTTTCTGTCTCATTAGGTTTTCACTTGTCATTAAACCTTTGTCTGCAATTAAGAAATGTGCCGCCAGGTATCCCGGTGCAGCTTAACAAACTGTACTGCATGCTCTATTGTAACGTATCCTTTCTTGAGCCAAGAGCATGTGGAGGAAACAAGGACCAAGAGCTGGGTACTAGTTCAAGCTTGGGAAAACAATGACATGGTTGAAATGAATGATAAGTTATTGAAATATGCAACAGAGTGCAACGCGAGAAAGAGTAATAAGCGTGGCAGGGGCAGCAATGAGCGTGAGTTTGCGAAATCGTATTCGTTTGCGTTTTTTGAACTGAATGATAGAGGACAAGGGTTCTCAAGTTGCTTGCTTAATGTTTCTGGTTTTCCGGTGGGTTCTTACGGAATAAAATGGAGTAGCTGTTGTATTGAAAAATCTAAACATGAACTGTAAGGAGATTGATATTTTGTATTTCTCTGGGACAATACTTTAATGTTTACTTTTTCTTTAGTCAACCACTATTTCTTTCAATAACTACTATTGATAGTCAGGGCAAGTGTTGGACCCTTCCCCCTTTGAACCCTGGACCTTTACGTAATAATGTATTAATCCAAAGATGTAAACTTCTAGTTCACTAAATGATTTGTATGGCCTGTCTAATCTTAATTTAATATTTAAATTGGTGATTGATCTTTTTAGTGATATCAGTCATTTAAAATATCAAACATGACATCAAGAATTTATGCAAGATAATTTGTAATATTACAATATTTATCATTTCTATTATTATAGACAATATTCAATCAAAATAAAATAAAAAAGGAAAGAAAAAAAACATAATGAAAAATAAATATACTTAATGACTTTTACTTTTAGATTTACCAAACACTTCTATTTTTAAAAGTCCTTTTAAAAAAAAGTATTGCCAAATACTCCCTTCCTTTTCTAGTAAAGAGCTTGAAAAAAAAACTAATTTTTTTTAAGAAAAACATTGCCAAGTATACATATAGTAAGATATACGAAAAACTTTTGGAGATATACGGTAAGGAGCAAAAAGGGTTGAAATTTGCGGGTTAGATGATTAATATTGGAGATATACTGGGATAGCTAGCAAATGCAGATGATGATCGGAGATGGGAAGCAAAATCATTAGGCATGAGCATGAGAAGCAATTATGTGCCATGAGAGTGTGTGTAGTGTTACCTTTTCTTCTATATAATTTAGCTACATATACCCACCACGTTATCATTAACATGCTAATCCGTAAGTAACTTCGATTACATAATAATGCGCCAGTAATATACTCCCTACATTCCCACTTAGCAATACGCCGGCGCTGAAAATTTAGGGGCCTACAGCGGAAAAAAATTCAGGGCTCTAATATTTTAAAATATATGCAAATAAAAATTTAATTTGAGGCTCCAACAAATAGTTTTCATCTATGCTTTTTAATAAGAGTCGTGATAACATTATTCAAAAAAGTTTAATAAACTGATTCTTTAACGGATATATTTACTATATATAAATCGAATCTATACAAAATATTCAATAATCAAAGAAACACAAAAACGACAACTAAAATAACAGTTATTATTGATTTATTAAACAGAAAGAAAAACCGTAAACAAATTGTCAAAAGTACTAAAATAATGATTAAACGAAAAGATATATTGATGGAGTGCTAACCTATGTCTACGAAGCTACGAAGGATCTTCTTTTGGTCGGTAAGCAGACTTTGGCTTTCTAAAAAAAAGACTGTCGTTTGCAAAATAAATAAGAGAATTTTGATCTCCAAAAGAAACGAGAGTAATCAATTTATCAAACAAAAAAGAGTAATTAAAAAGAATTATTGTTTGATTGATTGGCTGCTTGCGTAAGCAATCCATGTGTCAGGTCAGTTTAACGACTTTAACCCACTTCTCCACTTTGGGCCTCTGCCTCCGAGACTATTTTGACTCTTTTTTTTCCCCATTTTTTGTATTGTAAATACATATTTTTTGGGGCCATATGGACTTGGGGCTAGGCATAGATGTAAAAGAGGGTCACTATGTGGACACATCTTTTTCAATTGTCGAGGGACCATTCATATAGTTATAGGTTACATAAATCTTAATTTCCATTGCCTATCTAATACAATGGACTTCTATCATGTTTTTTTTTCGGAATTTGAATTTGAAACCTTTAATTGACTCATCAATTAAGACTTTATATTAGCCACCCCGGCTATTTCTCTTTTTTATTTTTTATTAAAAAACATTGATCGACATTATTTTGCAAACCAAAGTAATTAAAGCGATGTTGATTGATTAGTATCTATTTAGTTCATCCTCCCCATTTTTTTCATGTGACTATACGTACTATAGATACGACATGATACTTACATGACTTGACTAAATACTTTTATTTACTATGTCAAGAGTAACTTAAGTACATGACAAATCCTTGGACACAAAAATACTCAAATTGTGGATCAAGTGCAGTTACAATGTCTTTTCTCAAAAATACAACTATCGTGCTATTGGTTAATAACGGAGACACACATTAAGGCCCAACCATTATACCATTTATTATACCACTTGCAATTTTGCAATGGTTTGGTTTGACGAAATCGTATTAAGCCTTAATCAGTTTGAGCACAAGTATAATGAGCAAGAAAAACTCAACCGTAGCTAAGATATACCGGAAAAGTGAGCTTCTTATAACAATATATTGGTGGACGTACTGTAGGAGGCTGGAAGCAATTGTATAGCTAAGCACAAACTCATTTTAAAATTAGAATCTTAATCAAATTGAGCTCGAAACCAACTGAACTCACAAACTCGTTTTGAGGTGTTTATTTTTTTTATTTTTTTGCTGTATCTAGATCAAAATGTAATTAAGAGTAAATTGGAAGTGCTGTGAAAGTGAGAAACTGCTAATCCCCAAACCATGAAGCACGAACTCGGTCCTGAAATTCGGATTCCTTTTCCATTACGTTCGAGATGCGGTGATTCCCAAGCAATCCATTTGGGTCCCCAACTTGGTAGAGAAGACATTCATCTTATCATATCATATCGTCAACTTCTCATTTCTCTCTCCATCTCGATCCCTCAACTCTCAACAATAATATATCGAATTAACCTACGAGAATCACAGCCTATCTTAACTGTACATACGTCTATCTATATATATACTCCAGAATCCAGATATTATAACTTTTTACTACATTCCATTATAACTGGGGTTAGCTTACAGTCTTTCCACTAAATCGGATCTGAAAGGATCTGGCCGGGCCGGTAGGCATCCCCATTTCCACACAGGAATGTCGACAAATAACCGAATCCAAAGCCTGAAGATTGGAGAAGGTCGATAGAAGATCGAAGAAGGTAGCAGCAACGTACTTTCCCATATCATTACCGGCCTGCAGAGCAGCACTCTCTAGCTGCTTTCCAATTAAGTACTATCCACATCGAGAAAATGGCCTGCATGCAAGCAGCTGGGGACGGGGACCCCATGGCCGATATTATTAAGCAACCAGCCAAGGCAGCCTTCTAATTCCAAATAATGGCATGTTTTCTAGCTCATGTCTGCTGAAATACGGAAATGCAGATGTGCATGGATGGTCAAAACGAATTGAAATATACAAAGTAAAACATGACGACGAGGCTTTACCGGCTTTGTTAACGTTTTCATTTGGATTAGTGTCACATTTTGAAATTTTGAATCCAAGCGAGAAATCAACCTTTGTATCTAATCATCCGCATTTGATATGGAAGTTATTGTAAAGAGAAAAATTTCACGCTATTAAGAAAAATAGAGATTACACCATTTACACCTACTTATGCATTTTTTTTTTTTGAAAGGGACTTATGCATTTTATAATTTAAGTGAATATGAATTTAATTCATGGGACATAGAGAAAAGTTTCATGGTTGATATTGCATCTTGCATGCATGCATAAATATGAAAAATTAGCAACAATTCGAATGAATCTACAATATGAATTTTGTATAGAATTGAGAAGAGAAAAATTGGATCTTATGGTGAATAAAGAGAAAAAAGGAAACCCCTACTTCATTGGTCCACTTAAGAAAGGAATTCAAATTTCTTTCTTTCTCATGTACGTGAATAAGACATTCATTTCTCATGTCATATTATCTGTCCAATAATGTTGTAGATAAGTACAAGATATCATACGTGAGAATCAAATTTGAAACTAAATCTGAAACCAAAGTGGGTAAGTGAAAAAACTACGTGGAGATCAAATATAACCTTGTTAATTTATTGAATTGATTCTAATCCCTTGTTTGATATCAGTCTCGGGTAATAAACAAGATAGATAAGCTTCAGTTACACGTTTCCAAACAGAGAGCTCAAATTAGTTGTTAGACCGTACCTTTAAACGTGCATGGTGGAGCAGTTTCAGCCATGCATGGTGGAAGCTACACACAAGCTCTAATTTATTTCCCCCTAAATAAATCAACCAATATGTTTCTTGTTCTCGACTGACACCAAATATTAAGCCCTGTAGACTTCCTCGTGTCCTTTCTGCTACCGGACATTTTTAATATCGACCGGCCTAGCGAGCCTCTACAGAGAAAAAAGTATTCTCATGAAAGCGTTTTAGCATTCACATTTATGAGCATAGCAAGAAGCAAAGTAGGAGCATATTTTGTTTGAGTAAGAACGTATTTTGTTTCAAGCAAAATACATCCAAAATTAACTCAGGTAAATCAAGTTTTGCACGCATCCATACACTATTTGCTTCAAGCAAATCGATTTTGCCATGTTGTGAAATGTTTAAAAATAATTTATCGGATAGATTTACCACCAATAATAATGTGACACGTGTTTTTTTCGGTAATAATTATATAAGATTTCCGACTAACTAAAAATGGACACGTGTCACCGTCCACGTATCATTGTTGGTGAAATAATTGAACCATATTTTTGACCAATTACGATGCGACAAGTGTCACTACGAGATAGCGTTGTCGACAAAATAATTGAACAAGATTTCTTGTTAGATTTTCGTCCGATGACGATGCGACACATGTCACTGCGAGATAGCGTCGTCGGCAAAATAATTGAACCAAATTTCCGGTTTGGTTTTCGTTCAATAACGATGTGACACGTGTGTTCATCTTTAACGATCGGGTTATCTACAATTGGCTATAAAACATTCTTCTATCACTCATTCTATACTCACACCACCTACAAGAATCCAAGCAGATAACTCATCTCTCTAAACACTTAACAACGTTTCCTTGTTCATCACTCTGATGGATCCTTTCAGCTTCCACAACTTTTTCAGCCAGAGACAACGTCAACAAGAAGAGGATGACAATATGCAGCAATCATTCATCAATTAGGTGATCGATCATGGTGGAAGCACAAGACGACGATGAACCACCACAACCAAATGGTTCACGTCGTGGTAAAAAACCAAATCATCCACGACAAAGGCTATCTAGGGGATACAATCTCATGGATGATTACTTCATCGAACGTCCCAACTTCGAGGCGGCAGAATTTTGTCGGCGGTATAGGATGAGTAGAAACCGATTCAACACTATCATGATGGATCTCTGCAACCACGACTAATCTTGGCATCAAAGACTAGACGCCACTGATTGCTAGGGCTTCTTCCCGAACAAAAGCTAACCGGTGCTCTGTGAATGTTGGCGTACGGGGCAGCCACGGACCAGTGCACTAAAATTATAAGGACAGGGGAATCAACTACCCTGGAATGTATGAAGGATTTTTGCAGCCAAGTGTATCAAATCTATGGTCTAAAATACCTTCGCAATCCAACACCGGCAGGCCTCATGCGACTCCTAGCTAAAGGCCAACGCCGAGGCTTTTCAGGTATGATTGGAAGCATCGACTGCATGCACTGGGAGTGGAAGAACTGCCCAACCGCCTATCAAGGGGCATACTCGGGTTAAAAGGGTCGCCCAATTATTATCCTGGAGGCGGTGACCTCGTATGATACATGGATATGGCACAATTTCTTCGGGTGTCCTGGAGCCAAAAATGACATTAATGTGCTCCACCTATCGAATGCGTTCTCAGAGATCCTTGCAGGAAAAGGCCCAACTGCCGTCTACGAAGTCCATGGAGAGAGGTACAACCACGCTTATTATCTGGCTGACGGAATATATCTGAGGTACTCTACATTCGTCAAAATAATTTTCAATCCCTAGACGCCGCAAGATAAACTCTTTGCAAGGAAACAAGAGGCATACCAGAAAGATGTGGAGAGGGCATTTGGCATCTTACAATCTCAATGGGCAATTATTCTTCGTGATTTAATTTAATGTGTATTTCAATTTCATCTTAATAAATAAATTACATTTTTATTTCCCAAAAATTTAAATTACATAAAATGACGAGCCAAACCCAGATTTATTCTTAGTACAATACTATAACTACTATGGAAAGAGCACGCGACTTGGGTGTTAACAATCCGAATATGTTTCATCGGTAGATTGATCTTGACAAGGTTCTCCTTCATTAAGGATGGCTAGTTTCCTCTTAGTAAAATACCTTTTCGAGATTGGGGTCATTGCCTCCAAATCCATTGTCATGATCCTTATTTCCTCCTCTTGTTTCTTCAATCATAACTCTTCGTCCGCCCTTGTTTCATTCCGCTTTTGAATTTCTATGTACTCCGCGTAATAATTAAGCTCGCTTTCATTATGCACTATCCTCTTGGATTGCCACAATGCTTGGTCACTTGCAATGGAATGCAAAACCTCAACTCGTTGCTCAATAGGAGTCTTACCTTGTTTCTTTTGTCGCCTCGCTTCCTTTGCCTCATCGGTTCCCATTGGTCTAGGTGGACTCGAGGGAGCAGCCACGTGGCTTTGAAGTGTCTCATTCACTTCTTCGTCATCCAAAATGATGGTTGGAGATGATTCGGCGGTGGAAAGAGTAGGTTGGTAACTACTTGCATATGGAGATGGAGTAGTTGGTAGCACCTCAAGGAAAGATGGATGATCTTGAACCACTTCCCAACATTCAAAGTGTGTAAACACTTACTTCTTTTCATTATAGTAACATGATTGAGCTTGCTTGAGCTATGAAAAAAAATCATATTAGCTATTTCACTATGCTACATATTTAAACGAATGAAATATATAAATTACATAATTTAATTCATATAATGAAATAAAATTTATATAATTTATGCTACAACAATATAAACTTACTTCATCCATTAGCGAAGTGCCGCTAGCTATACGTTGTTATGTCGCGTACAAACATTCGTCCCATTTTTGCAAGAGTAGCTTGAACTTATTGTAGTGAGACGAGAGCGCGATTCGGGTCCTCGCAACATTCGGAGGATTTTCACCTTGTGTTGGCCTCCAATTTGCCACATAATCGGCATGAATTGTAGCCCACAATTTGTCCCTCTTTTGTTTGTTACCGTCATATTTATCAACGCTATGACGTACAAAAGAGATGCACATTTGTAAATCTTCGGAAGAAAGCCAATTGGAGCCCATTTTTTTGGAAAAATCGCAAAATAAAATGAGAGGATAGATGGAAGGGGATGTGAAATTTATTGTGTACAAATTGATGTGAGTTGTGAATGAAATGAAGTAGTATTTATAGGAAAAAAATAGGGAGTTTTATGCAATTTTGGAGGATTTTTATGCAATTTTTGGGGATTTTTTGGCAAATAACTTCATTATGCTCGTTAATTTTGGAAAATGACCGTGTTATATAAATTTTGGCCGTCGGATTGGATTTCTGGCATTCAAAATGAATGGCCTAGATTAAAGGCCCGTTAATGAAGGTAATTTTGGAATCGGTGCCATGTGGCGTTCTCCTATTGGACTGGTAAATGGGTTAAAAAAAACTTACTTTAACTGCACGCGCCTAAATTAAAAAAAAATAGGCCGGCCTGACGTCACCCACCTGCGGTGGGATCTGCCAGGCAGCGAAGCAACCGGCCAAGCAAAATACGCTCGAGCATTTGATCGAGCACCGATTTGCTCGAGCACCGATTTGCTCGAGCAAATCGGTCTTCTTCCTCCCCGCTGTGAGCTGCAACCACTCTTGCTCGTCCAAACCCATACCGTCCCCCACCTCCTGCTCGAGCAAACCGCTGCTGGTGCGGATGCTCTTAGGTTAGATATCAGAAACAAAAAGAACAAAAATATATGAGATTGAATTCCATGTTAATTTATATGGTCGATGCTGTGAATTCGTTGACTGTTTAACTATTATTCGGTGAAAGAGGTAATATAAATTCAGTTCTTTCTACTTAGGAGATGGTGATGTATGTATATATTTAGTTATTTACTACTAAATCTGGGCAGCCGAAAGCCTAAAAAGGCAACATATGCAATATGTATATGTATATACCAATGTTATTGGGGTTCAAATTGCTAAACTGAGATTGCTAGAGTCAGGGGTGGATCCAGGATTTCAATCTTGGGTGGGCTGTAATTTATTGTGCAACGCACAAATTTTTTTTTGAGGTTTGTAACCCATTGGGAGGCTCATCCTCACGCCTTTATTATTATATATAAGAAAAACATACATCGGAGGGAACATAAAATCAAACTCCGTGAATTAAAAGATCTACATTATTACTAATTAAATCTCACCCTTCGAGGTCCACAAACTTCAAACTCATCAACAACCGAATCATTATCAATACTATCGCCATACTGTCTTTCAATATAGAGAACCATGCTATCATCAAGAAACTCTTCACACATCTTATTTCGAAGAGCATTTTTCAAGATCTTCATAGATGAAAATGATCTCTCTGTTGTTGCAGTAGACACAGGAAGAGTCAACACAAAACATATTAATTTATAGATCATCGGGAAGAATGCATACTTTCTTGTTTCTACCAACCGTCGACACAAGTCTGATAAAGATGATGTCATGTTGAATCGTACATCTCTCTGAATATCTTCAAGAAAATATCCACACTCCATCTCAAGAGAAAGTATATCAGTAGTCGTAAAATCTCCAGGATAAAACTTCACAGCAAGAGTACGAATATCTTCAACATTGAAAAATTGGAAATTATTACGAGGATCAAATGTTGCACTAAGAACAAGGAGCTCCAATGAAGTCTCTGTAAATCTAGTATCCAACTCTGCTAATTGAAAGTCTATCACAGCATTTAGAACACTAACTCGATAATAATGCTCATTTGTAATAAAAGACTTTTGTTGGCATGTTCTTGGGTTTGTACCTTCCGTGTAGGGAGCACACATATCTGGCATAACAATATCATGTTCTTCACAAAATAATATTACCTTTGCAATCAATTGATCCCAACCATTCTCTCTCATCGCCTGAAGTTTAGATTTTGTTAAACTGAGAAAGCTCAAAGCATTTAAAATGTCTATGGCTTTATGTTGCAATACTTGACAAAGAAACTCAGTAATCTTCATGACATCATGCATCAACAATAAACAGAACACAAAATCAAAGTCCTTCAAAATCTTACCAACACTTTTTGCTTGGCCTCTCACCTTTGACGGCCCATTTGCTTTCAAATCTGCAAAAGTCATTCGGGTAGCTCTAAACAACTTTATCAAACTTGAGATAGAGCGATGGTGCGATCCCCAACGAGTAGCTCCTGCTCGTTGCAAACCGTTAATCTGATTAACTCCTGAACCTGTTTCAAGTGTACCCGCAGCTACTAACTCTGCAATTTCTTCTTCTCTGATATATTTTAGCATTGAATGTCATTTTGCAGAAGAATCCACAAAAGTCACTACCGAATTGAGTTTAGAGAAAAACTCTCAAATATCATCAACTCCCATAGCAACAGCATTCAATGTCAGTTGTAACCGATGAGCAAAGCAATGCACATAATAAGCATATGGACACTCTTCTAAAAATAATGCTTGGAGTCCATGAAACTCACCCCTCATGTTGCTAGCACCATCATATCCTTGACCTCGCATATTTTCCACTGGAATATTATACTGAGCAAGAACTTTGGAAATCTCAATTTTCAAAGTTAGAGAACAGGTATCTGAGAGACTAACGATTTTGAAGAACCTTTCAATAAGAAATCCCTCACGATTAACAAACCGAAGAATGATAACCATTTGTTCCCTTTTAGAAGAATCAACCGACTCATCAACAAGAATGCAATACTTTGCATCTCCCAATTCTTCACGAATTTTGGCTCTGACTTTGTTGCCAAGTATATTCAAGATCTGCTTTTGGATTGTTGGAGAAATATACTTGGCATTCCCGGGAGCATTTTGCTTGACAACCTTCTTGACTTCCACATTTACTCTTGAAAATGAATCTATAATTGCATCAAAGTTACCCCCATTTAACGAGTCAACTGATTCATCATGACCTCTAAAAGCACATCCTTGTCTTGCTAACAACCTCACTGCCTCTATGGTGGTAAGAAGTCGAAGTCGGTTATCCGCAATTTCCTGAGCTGATTGGGCGCTAATCACTCTTTCAATATGTACAGATGGGTTCCTTAAGTTTTCCCATTTGAGCATAGAAGTGTTATGCACACTGTTAATGTCCATCCCGATATGCTTGAGAGCAATAGATTGCTTAGACATCATATTCTTCCAACCTCGAGCTCCGCTCTCAGTGAATGCAGGATGTTGAGATGGATAAGAATCAAAGAGAAAACAAGGAAAGCAATACACTGCATCTGTTATAGAAGAATACTCAAGCCAAGGCCAATTTTTAAACCATTTAAAATTGAATCTCCGACCTTGACTCCCACTATCAGTAGAGACCTGATACACACTCAACTCGGGTTGAAACGGTCCCATAACCACATATGCTCTTCGAATATTTTCACGATCGTTCAAAGGATATGAACAAATTGGTCTTCTCTTTCCCGGATCACGTTCAAGGCAACTCAAATCAAAATGACGTTCTTCTGATGGGAAGGATGCCAAAGGATCAACATGATCATCATTCACAAAATTAGGTATGTCATTAACCGAATCTTCAGTCACAGGTGTATTCCCACTCCCACTCCCACCCTCATTCCCAATCTCATTATCATTCCTTTCACCTGACAAATTATTTGTTATAAACCATGAAAGAAGATTTTTGTAACGTTTGGGTTTACGGTGATCCGCCATTATAGTTAATGTGTCAAACCTATAATTATAAAAGACAACAAGAACATTTAATACATGTTTATAATCCGGATAGTACATGTATTTATAATCCTTACATCTAATAAGAGTACCATTTATTTATAATCCGGATAGTACATGTTTTAAGCTACTAAATAATTGTAATGTCTATGACCAGTACTAAAGGCTCTACATTATATATTTAAGGCCAGAGTTCAATATATTTCTTCATTTTATAAACACATTAAAAAGTAAATAAATATATATATATATATATAAACACATTCAAAAGTGAGTCTTCATTATTCTAGTAATTTGTAAACTAAATCAATGATGTAATTTGGCTACGTGATCTGTTTAAGGTGTCATGAACAATATAGTTTTTATTCATCTGCACAATGTCAATGCAGATCATTATCATTTATCATAAGTAATGTTATTTTTCTAAAGTAGATAGTGACTTCATCTAGGACAGGACCAATTAGAATTTATAAAAAACACAATACCTAAATACATGAAGCTTGCAGAATACAGAGATAGCATAATAAAAGTTTCTTAATGTCATAGATTATGGCTTTTCCAGTCTTAATGCAAATAAAAAATTGCCAAGGGAATATGAGTCCTATGACACCCACAGGAAAAAGCATTCTCATTGCTTATATTCAAATATAAAAAATATATCCATATGGAAATGTGAATGTCAAAAACTATGTAGATACCTCCAAAATTTGCACCCATCTTTCAACTTCACGTAGAATTTGGAAAAGGTATTCTGTTGATGAAGCAATTACTGGTATCCAGCTGATCATCACAATACATACATTTTGTGAGAATGCATGATAATTAAAACCAAAGAAAACTATCAATGTATTCACAACTGACGTGATCAACAACATTAGCTACCTTAGATGAATTGCCTTGATAAATGACTTGTTCCCATAACCACACACATATGAACTTGTCCACACTCTACCCAGTTAGCTGTTTCTCTGGCATTACTTCACTGCGAAATCCAAAATAAATAACTTAGCCAACGGAAACATCTCAAAGACAATGAAATTAACAAAGAAAAAAAGCTACATAAATGAAAGTGGAGTTTAAGTGATCAAACAAAAGGAATGCTACTAAGAATTAAGTTCAATTACTTGAATGGAAAATTAAGAATCAAAGAGTGACAACAACTTCCAAGCTGATCAAACAGCAGCTTCAAAACCAAAAAGGAGAGAGATAATGATGATTAGTGAATGTCCTGTTCGGTGACAACCATTCTCTGCTTCTTTCTCCTCGATCCTCCGTTGTCAAACAATCATGAGCTACCTACTGACGACACTGACGAAGAAGCACCAAGTTGATTCCGTCATCCGCTCCACCATCGACAAAGTCCTCGTCCTCCGATTCGGCCGCGTCTCCGACACTGCCTATCTTCTCCTCGATGACGTCCTCGCCAAATCAGCCAGAGACGTCTCCAAGTTCGCAACCCTAGCGCTCGTCGATATCGACTCCGATGAGATACAGGTCTACGTCAATTTGACGGAAATTGATACCGAACGGAAACAGAAAACGAACTGAAAATGACGGATTCAACCTATCACCGAACACAAGAAGAGCTTCATTTTTGTTCTCATTGATCGAAACATATAGTCATATACAAATCTTCTTTTGCTCAGATGCGGCTCAGAGCAACACTAAATCCCAATAAAGAATCACACTCAAACTTTGAATAATTTCGACTAAAACAGCAAGAAATCATTCAAACACTAATAAGCTCACCCAACACAACATTAAACTACAACTTCCCTAGTCTTCAATTCCTATCAAGTAAAAAAAGTTCAATAAACTCAGCATACAATTGAGAGCAACATCTGGGCAAGTTATCAAAGCAGGCTTCCCTTGATCCCCACAAACAAACACAGACACTAAACCTCTGCTTGTTTTCAGTAACTAACGATGATTGATATGAAATGTAGAGATTAGAGAAGCGAAAGATTTACCTGACCAGAGCGACCAAGGGTGATGGTGACCCTGGGATTCGCCATATCCACGAGACCGCGACCCCAAAATGCTCAACGACCTTTTCTGGAGATCTAATTGCAGAAGCAGAAACCCATCAGAAGCAGAAACCCATCAGCAGAAACCCGAAATGAGCGAGAGAGAGAGAGGTCCCGAGAGAGAGAGACCTAGTGTGGTCAAATTTTATTTTTAATTATCAAAAAAATGGGGTAGGCTGCAGCCCATCCTGCCCTTGGGCTGGGTCCGCCCCTGGCTAGAGTCGCGCTCCTTGATGGACTAAAATTGATCACCCTTCTTGCATTCTCGATCTTTCTTGCCTTTAAATTGTATTACCTCATTCTCCATCCTCTACGTGCATCCCCAGCTTCGCTCTCCTTATTTGTTAACGGCACACCCATCCTCTCTGTCGATTCAATTCTCTCTCTCTAAAACTCAAAGAAAGCTTCGATCTTTGTATTTTTTTTGTTTCTGAAAATCTAACTTACTAGTTTATTGGATGAGTTTGAATCTGTCATTCTTCATCAGATTCCTTAATGAATTTAATATATTTCATCTTAGTGCATGCTCCAGCCTTGGGATTTTTCCAAGAAATATTAACTTTCTCCTCTTCCCGGATGCAAAAAGCTCGAGAGCTTTGTAGAAATTATGAACAAGATGGACTCCATTGAATCCATTTACTCTTCGTCGTTCTTTTTCTTCTAATCTGTCACTCGTCATTTCATCTTCGTATCTTCTTCTTTTTTTGTTAATATGGATTCTTCTTTGTTTAATTGTTGTTATTAATCAAACGTATAATATTATGCAATTTTCTTAACCCTTGGATTACACAGGGATATGATTGACATTTTCTTATAATGATGTGATAATACAAATTTAAGTGAATAAAGCAACATATTTATGTGGAATGCCACATAAGATGTAAGACCATAAATCTTGGCCTCTGGTGAGACCCAAATTTTTTTCTTTAAAAAAACCCTATTTTTCTAGGCCTTGGCTCAGGTCGGGTTCATACCCAAAAACCCATAACCAAAACCGAACCAAGCTCCTGATATTCAGGTCGGATTTTGAGCCAAAAATTCATGAACCGAGTCTAAACCAAACATACATTATTCAGGTCAGTTTCACCAACTTGTTGGTTTCATATATATATGATTCGAGTCGGATTTTTTTGTTTTTCTTAACAAAAATTACTTTTTTTCTTCAAAATTTCTACTGAGTATGTTGCTTAATTCAATCTAATCAACCTTCATAGATCCACAAACTCGCAAACGTACAAATGTAAAATCAACTAATCCACAGATCTTTAGAAAATTCCATAAGCAAGGTTAAGAAAGAGAGATCTTAAGAAAAATTCATAACCTGGGTTTGAGAGAGAGAGGAGAGATTAATTACATAACTAAGAGTGAGTTTGTGAGTGATTGATCAAGGGATCTGGGATTAAAGATTTAGAAGACGGATAGGGTGAGAGAGTCAAGAGCTAGCGGGAGGCTTGAGGAGAGAACGAAACATGTTAGGGTTTTTCCTCTATGTATATTTAAAATCATGTGTGCGAATATGAACTCTAATAATACAAAAACACGCGTACACTCGGTTTTTATCAATTCACTGGGTCGTGTGTACGTAAAACGGAAATCGAATGGAAATTGGGTATGACTGGTTCGGTTTGCTAGAAAATATGTCATTTTTGTAAGAAACCGAACCAAACTGACTGGTTCCGGTTCAGACCGGTCCAGTTAGCCGGTTTTTTGGGGTTCAAATGCCCAGACCTATATTTTTCCAAGAAAGGAGAAAATAAACAGAGCAGACATGAACAACCGACACACATTCCTTCTCCCAATTTCAAAATATCGCGAGAAATTCAAAGAAAGGATGCACGTTGTAGAAAGGGGGTGGACTTTCCTTTTTCAGGTCGATCAGATGGTGCGTGGTGGCTAAACCACATGCCTTTGATCAAACAATTCCGAACCAGATCGCTAAAAATCGCTTTTGCCTAAAAAAGGGAGATTATTGCTTCGGTAAAAAATGGGCTGACTCTCATGTAATAAAGAGAGCAGAGAGAGAGAGAGAGAGAGAGCGCGAGCGCAAAGGTTGAGGGTCCCTTTCCTCTCTCTCGGTCTCTCCCTATCTTCCAATTAGAGAGCAAGCTAAGAGCCTAAGACTCTTCCCGTGTCCATTTCTATTGCATTGGATCCTTCGCCAAAGTGCGAGTTTTTTTTAGCGTTGCTCTCCATCTCTCTCCCTCCCACATTCTCTCTCTAGCCAAACAGTTGTGCTGTCTGTATTTTTTTCTGGCTTTGAAGGCTAAAATCCAAAGAAGTTGATAGATAGCTGAGAAAGGAAACCTGAAAAGGTTGGTGATTTGATACCAGCTGATAATATTTCCATGGAGCACGAGCTGAGCACCACCAGCTGCTGCTTCTTCTTTGTACTCTTTCGTCTGTTTCATCTTTATTCCAAAATCTCTTGTTGAAAATTCTTTATGTACACGGCCGAGTGCTACAACAGCTCAACTCCTCAAATGTTGGTCTCCGGGAAAGACGGTGGTGATGCACTCAGTCTCTACCCCTTGGAATTAAAGCACTTTGCTCAAGGGTGTCAGCTCAATTATTCGATTAGAGACGATGAACCCAAAGAAGACCGTGATGAGCAAGACCGATCCAAAAAGGCTAGTCCAGAAGAAAAGGAAGAAGATAACTTCGACATGTTTATTTCGTCCTTGAAGGTCAACATTCCATCAGCACAAGAATCAAGAGGTGATCTTGAAGACGAAGACGACGAAGGGCTAAAGACTCCAACTTCTTTGGATCAGAAGATCAGATTGAGCCTCAATTCTCCACCGCCTGCACCAAGAAAACCAAAGTCACTACCATTGAAGAAGCGAAAAGCCAACCGCCACCAGAGATTTTTACTTGATTTGTCAATTGAGGTTGGCTCTTTGTTTCCTATGGCTCTTTGTGAAGATCTTGGTGGTGACAAGATTAAGAAGAAGGCTAGACAAGCAACTTAGCTAGCTCCCAGTACTAATGATTGTAGACCAGCTGATCGAGGTTTTTAAATATGACTTTTTTTTTCTGCATGTGAAGCTAGCAATAGGTTTGTGATGATTCTGCTTCTTCTGCTTCTTCTCCATTTTCATAGTAGTTCACAACTTTACATCATTCCCTACATTGGATTCATTTGGCACCTGGCTCAGATCTGAAATTGTGCAACTATTTCTGTAACTTAATTGGTGTTTCTAGAATAGGTTTCGCTTGCATAGGATTCCAAATTAACCAATCAATTTGATTTTTTTTTAATTGGTCTGTAATGAAGGTGAGTAATATAATGTTCCTTTACATTAAAAATGATCGCGTCATTTTCATCGATCAGCAAAGCACAACCCGACATATACATGTACGTATGTAATTTTACTTGTTTTATAGGAGCAAGCTAGAATTGGTTCCACGTAAAAGAGATATACCACTATTCGTAAACTGGGAGTAGCTCAATCTGATTGAGTTGAAAAGGTTACAAGTTTATATAGTTAGTAATAGATCGAGCCATTTTACTTTCTAGGCTATATAGGATACTTTGTTATATTACATTGAGAAACTTTCTGTGGAGTGGCCTGCCTGCTCTCATTGAGTAATTGATCTGTCGTCGATCCATCTAATAGATCGAAGTAGGCCGGCACGAAGCAAATTGAACAGAAATAATCCCAGCAGCAGTGTTTTTACCAGTTAAGTAAGCAAACCCATGTGATACATTCATTCCGATCCATTATCCAAGCTGCTATCAAGCATCAGCCACAGCCAGTTATCTCACTTCATTCAGCTCTTTTGCCCCACATTCCTACTAGTATTTTGGTCACTCTTTTTAGGTAGAATCTTCCATCTTAATTCAGCTAGCTAGATAGCTCGATCGATCTCACTGCCTTCAGACGTCTATGATGTAATACTTAATTTGTTGAATATTTTTCTGTAGCACATGGAAATTAAATTGCATGCAGTATATATCTTGGATCAACCATCAATATATTATTCAATCTAACGAACTATTCAGCTCGCATTTTCTCTCACAGAGCCCCAAATGGATAACGGATTGAATGGAAGGTGTACTGGTGTAGGTAGATCGAGATAGATAATATTGCCAATATATAGATCTGTACGTGTTAATCGTGCGTGGGTTTTGATCTTTATATTTGTACTGACAGGGTACGAGTATCTTTGTTTCACTATGCATTATTTACGTACTCTTTTATTCGATCTGTTTGTTTTAGGGATTTGGTTATATAGATGTTTAAAACACATATATAGGAAGTGTACTACTTTGAAACTATTTCTCATCAATAAAGTACTAATTGATCGATTAGATTGCAGACATGCTTGTCATGCATGCCTTCGGCACTCATCGTTGAGCACTGATGTTTTTGCTCCTCCATTATCTCCTCGATCTCATGCCCTAAACCTAGTCTCTTCAGTGGCCTCAATCGGACACTATTATTGTTAGTTCTACAGCCTCTAGCTCATCGACTTTGATCGAGGGAGGGGGTGCGCGACATATGAATTTTTCAGTTGTACCCTAACCAAATGTTTAACTCGCAAACTCTAGAAACCATTGGAATTTCAAGCGCTTTTTCAAATTTCAAAGGCTTTGGATGGTAAGCTGCTCGATACTCCCTTCAGGATCGGATCCAAGATTTGGCGAGTGATCTACTCTTAGAATTCTTTTGAGAATGTCAGAATTGTTTGAGCTCAAAATATCTCTCTGCGAGAGATCTTTTCGGAAACAGTCTCTTTTATTGGTTTCAGATAGTTTGACCACAGTTGTCGGTTTATCCTGTATGTGTTTCGCGTGCTGGCGTGCCACCGTCTCTCAACGGAATATAGATATGTAAAGCTGCCTGACTTCTTGATAAGCAATTAAGACAAGGAGAGCACCAACCTTGCCTGAATGGGTCATTCTCGCCTAGTAACGTAGGACTTGGGTTTTTGTATCTCTAGCAGAATCCCAGAAATCGATACCTCACACTACCCTTTACGAGTATAAAGTAGAGCAACTTCTCTGACAATGTGTTGAGAACACTACTTCCTTGGATATCCGAACTCTCACTCGATATGTGACAAGCCCTTCAACCTTCCAGTCGCGTTGCTTCCTTTCAATATCCAAACTCTCACTCGATCGGTGACAAGCTCTTCAATCTTCCAGTCGCGATACTTGCTTCCTCTGATCGCAATACTCTCACTCGTTCGGTGACAAACACTTTGATCGTCTGGTTGGAAAGATAGAATCTCTTGACGAGATGTCTAGGTGTACTTGCATATAGCAAATATTTTGTATTTGATCGGTGACCCTTTATCGAATGTTCTTACTCTCCTTATATAATGCTCAATAGTCGTCTTTCAATTCTCTTGAACGTCTTCTGCTCTTGCTCTTTGAATCTCAATAACACTCTAACACCACCCAGCACACGGGTTTTTTCTTTATATAGTTCTATTGCTATCACAACTCCTTCACTGAAGGAATCCTAACTAAAATAGAAAAGGTATGATAGACATTAAGCCGCATGATTCAGCTATCCTGAATCCATAATCCTAAGTTGACCTGGAAACGGACTTTATTAACTCACTCGAGCGCTCGCCAAGCTACACTTCTAACCGGGCCGCTCGCCAAGCTATTGGCTCACTCTGGGCCGCTCGCCAAGACTTCAGCATTTCAAGTCCATTATGAAATATTTATTTCAGGCCCAAACATTGCCCATCAAACCTTGAGCTTAAATTACCTATGCAAGCGAAAAGACTTAAATATTACCCGAATGACGAGCTGTTAATCCAAACGGTAACATCACACACAAGAGCCACGTTACACAACTCCTCTAAAAAGTTGCGTTACTCAAATGACGTATTATAAAAGCACAAGTCCACATTAAAAAAATCTCATTCCCCAACGAGACTCTTTCACTTGCCTTAACTTTACTCTTTCAACCTCCTCGGCCAAAAGGTAAAACATTTCATTGTCGCCGCCGTTCAACTATTTCGATCGAAAAACATGCCTCTACATAGAGACATCTCCATCCTTTACTCATACCGAAACATTGAGAAATTTTCTAGACACCTCAAAGCCGTCGCCAGTCGACAAAATCCAGAGGCCATCATCTCTTTAAATGTCGACCCAAGCAAAGGCACTGGCCTACTTGGTCCCTTTCTGGAAACTCCAATCAATCCAGAACTTTTTCCTCTCATCCGCCAACCCCTTTGCAACTCAGCCCTGATATTCCAAGAACACCCAAAGGCAGAACCCAAAGAATGGACAAACAAAGATACCCTTTGTTTAATTGGGAAGTGGCCGCACCCAAACGCAGAAGACCTTGCTTGGTTCCGACACCGTCGCGGACAAGATATTGATTGATGGGAAGCGGTTAGCATCACCCAACTCATCGATTTTTGTTTTTCACTTCCTGCTGGTGGCAACAGAGCATCGTTCGCCACAGCCATGTGCTTTTGGGATTGCACCGCCAACTGCTTTCGTCTCCCCTGTGGTGATGTGAGCATTACTATCCTTGATCTATATACCCTTTTTGGAGTTCCTGCATTTGAAAACTCCTGGCTACACAATTACCAAGTTGGGACACCAGTTCAAGCCTCTCTCAATCGACTTTCCTCCTACTCTTCTTGGGTTAAGCACTTTGCACAGGAGGAGAAAGACACTGATCAAGGAGGCATAGCCTTTTTGGAATACTGGCTATCCAAGTACATCTTCTGTCCTTCTTCCGCAAAGGTCAACAAATGCTGGACCAACCTTGCCGAACGCCTCTTTAATCGTGAACAACTGGGCTTGGTTGAATCCGTTCTCGCCTACCTCTACTATGGCCTTAGGCGAGTCGTCCTTTCAAAGCTCGACCTTAATCAATCAGGACCACTCTGGATGGTAGAGCTCTGGTTGTAGATGTACTTTCCTTTTTTTCACCCTTCAACTGTCCCTCCTTTTGAAAAGAACAAGCTTCTGGGCCAGATCTTAATGTCTACACCAACTAGGGCTAGAGCATGGTCCCATTAGCTTGCTTCAACCACCTCTGCTCGCATAAAGATTTTCCAACCGCAGCAGTTGAAGTAATTTTGAATCGTCGTCATCCCGGCAGCCTTGCGAGCGAATTTATGCCCTCACCAGAGCAAAATGATTTTGCGAGGAGCTTTTTCCTTCAAAGTCACACATGCAAGGACCTGCCATTCCCTGATTCTTTGATCCCCGGGTATGAGCTCTATGATCCAAATCATTTCTCAAGACAACTCGGGCTCACCCAAGATGCCCCCATGCCCCTCGCTTGTTCTTCGAACAAATATACTCTTTGGCGAGGGTCAGGTCATCCTTCAGCACTCGACGTACAGGATGAACACTTTGGCTTTCCTACGGTGATAATCCTTGATTTGTTAAAGCCACTTGTGATTTCTCAAGCGGTCATAGAGTCATACTTGGTATGCCGTTCCCAGCTTTAGGAAGACATATGATGTATAAGACCACTTGGACGTTTTGCCAATATCTTTTGCAATTTTGGCAAGAGGTTTACAAATGAAGAAGATTTGGCAGTTGTTGGGAAGTTGTATAAGAACACGAGTAGAACTCCCTGGCCATAGGTATACTTCTTACATTTAAGTTTACCACATGTATTAGCAGTTTCTCATCTTATGTTTGACCAATTTCTTCCCTCTTATAATCAACAGCACATCCAAGAAACAGATGTGACCATTTCCTCGCAAGTCCTTAAGAAGAAAAGGTCCAATCCTTCTGGGCAAACAGTAAGTATTGCAAATCCTTTACCCATACCAATGCTTCTTCAACTTTCTCACTGAATCGTAGCTAACCCAACCTTCATTAGTCTCATAAACGCAGGAAGACCAACTCTAGGTTTGAAGTGCCCCCAAGTGGTATCTGGACAGCTACGGAGATTAAAAACAGGGATGGACAAGTCAAGCTTCAAGCCCATGTCTTCCACGCCTCATTTGATCAACGGAGTGACAAAGCCTCCGGGGCAAGCGCCTTCTCAGCATTGGTTTTCACCATTGCTCATTGGCTATGTGCAAATCTGGACGTCATGCCCACGGTCTCCGAGTTTGACGACCTCATAGTCCAAGGTTCCTCGGAGTGGCAGAAGCTATGCAAGGATGAAGCCCTCAGAATTCAACACTTTGATCTTGAAGTTATTCTGAAGGCCAACATCAGACCCTTGAAGATTTCTTCTGATGACTCCTTCATTGGGTACTTTAACCCAGAAAGGTTTGCAAGCTAGAGTGATCTTGCATTGTTTGATACAATATAGGATCATATCAACAAGAGCACCAAGCCTCAGGTATACCTAGTGAGTTGGAATGATCACTTCTTCGTCCTCAAAGTTGAGGATGAAGCCTACTATATTATCGACTCACTAGGAGAAAGGCTTTTCGAAGGATGTTGCAAAGCCTATATCTTGAAGTTTGATGATTCCAGCATCATATTTGGAACTGAAGATCACGAAACAGGGTTCGAAATCATAAACAGCGGTAAAGAATGCTGTAAAGACTTCATAACCAGGTTCCTGGCTGGAATCATATTGAGGGAACTCGAGGAAGAAGAAAAGAAGAAGCCAGTTGATATCGCTATTCTATTTCGGCGTCTTCAGATTGAATTCCAATCTTGCTTCATTCCTTCCTCCTCTGGCGAGGGCATCAGTTCTCAGAATGACCAAGTCATTCCAGAGCAAGAGGCTCACATTCCTTCCTCGCCAGAGCTCCAAGCAATTGAAGAAACACAACAGTTGTTTCCTGTCGAAGTAAGATTTCAATTTACTTACTTCGTTCTGTATGTTAATCTCTTTTTGATTAGCCCTCAGACATCTTGTATTTCATTTCAGTCCAAACTCATTCCTCTGAGTAGCGTTCCTGATCCACAAGCAAATCCAGAGGAAAAAGCAAGCTTGCAAGGCCATCTTCACTTTTCTGAGCCTACCACATTGGCCGCCATGGACCAGCCTTCCAGCTCGTTACACGTTATCGATAAAGAACCTCAAACTCCTCCTGAAGAAACTAATGCTCCGTCTTCATCAAAGGGACCTCCCTCTCAGGCACTCAACCCACAAGAGGAAATGCTAATCTTGCAAGAAATTTCAACCAAGTTGAGTGCACTGAGCTCCTCTTCTGCCATTGACATTATTCTTTCTGGCAACCCGGATTCTCCTTAAGACATCAAACGCATTCAAGAAAAAGTCAGGAATTTAAAGGCTACTGCCCATGCTGAATTCCTTCAAACTAAACTTGATTTTGAGGAGGAACTTCATCAACTCCTGAGTCAAAGCGAAGCCCACCAACGCCTAAAACTCGAGGCAGAACGTAAGAAAGAGGCAGTGGAGACATTGGCTCTCCAGACTCAAGAAGAGAACAAACAAATCCAAGCCTATCTGAAGGACACCTCCATCCAACGAGAAACTTTGGCAGCCAAAGAAGCCAAATTAGCTATCCTCCGAGCTGAAGTAGCTACCCTTCAAGTTGAAGTAGACGGTTTGCGTACCAACACTTCTACAAATCAAGCCTCTGTTCGCCAACGTATGATTGAGGGAGAGAGCCAAGCTTAACTGTTGCAGGATGCAAAAGATGAAGCCACAAGCGCTCTACAAACGTTTAAACAATCTTGGCTAAACCTTGAAATTGCAAAAGCATCCTTGAGGGAAAACCTCTTAAGTATTATGATGATATTCCAAAACCTCTTAAGTATTTGTCTTTCTAATTCATATTTTGGAATCAGTATATTAACTGGGCCTTGGACATCCTCTTGGGCCTCAGAATTAAGCCTTCCAAGAATTAAACGAACCCAGCTAGTCCCTTTACCGAACCTAACTGCTCACCTACCCTGATAATCTGGATTAAATGGACTTTAATTCCAAGCTTGGAATCCGTATATATCGCGTCAACTATCAAATCTTCAAAATACGTTTTGCCTGCCCCAAAAACCTTTCATTCATCACGCATTCTTCTAGGGGTAGATAAACTGTGTCATGGCCCAATTTTCATCAGACGCGTGTCCTCTATTAATGGGTGCATTTAATCTCGCAAAGCCTTACCTCTATGACTCATTTCTATAAAAGGTTTCTCTCTTCACTGCTTTGTGATCAAACCTTCCAAACTTCTTTGCAAGATGAACTCCCATTTTATGTGTTTTCTCTGGTTCTCCTATCTGAAAGAACCTCCAGATAGAACCTTCCATATTATGGACTCTTAGATAGTAATATCCATGTCCAAACCTGGACTAGATAGTAATATCTATGTCCAGGTGTTGTCTTGGCTAACTCACCCAGTTTTTCTACGGGGTGGCGAAGCCACAATCCCGAGGTACAACTCACCTTGTCTTCCTTGCAGGCACCCGCTCAGTTTCCAGATGCATGGAGGCTGCAAGCCCTATGGACACGGCTGTACTGAAGAGGAAGAATATGGAGTTCAACTAGGGAAAGACAATAAACGCCAAACCTAGTTTAAATGGTCTTCTTGATCTGCTGAACTAGCTTCCTTAGTGTTTCAAATCCTCTCTTTTTTTGTCTCTTAAGGTCCCTCTCTCTTTTCAATGTATGCATATTTGATATATGGACCCAAAGACCGGTTATTAACTGTTTGAGGATTTGGAAAAACAAACTGTATTTATCTTTATGTTCTGTTGCTGATTGTAGTTTGTTTCTTATATGGTATCAGAGCTTAAGGCCGCAAAGCCGTTGTATTCTTCTGATTATTGTAATATATTTTTATTTAAAGCAAAGAGTTCCCTTATGTAAAAATTAAACTCAGATATAGTTTGTACATAACCTTGGCCACAGTGGTTGGCGAGCATGAACTCTTTTAATCCAGAAGAAAAGAAATAAAAATTTTAGCCCCAAGTATGAGCTGTTTCTAAATAAATTTTTTTAGCCCCATGTATGGGCTGTTTGTAAATAAACCCTATGTATTGCCCCTTTAGTTCGATCATGCAAGCGTTAATGATGAGCATGAATGAACTGAATTAAGCTACTGTTGGAGGGTCTTCATACTCCCAGACTAGACGTATATATTTCTTAAAGAAACGACTATTAATAGGATTAGCATGAATATTTTCATCTCGATCTCATAAACGAACTGCTCATTTGCCTAAAAGTCGATCGACGATGAATGGTCATTCCCACTTTTCTGACCACTTTCCTCGGCCTTTAGTCTTCTCGTCAACGGGCAGAATGACTCGCTAGACCAATTCTCCTTCTGCAAATCTCATGCCCCTAGTACATCGATCATAGGCACGAGCTTCTTTCGTTTTTCAGCATATAGACTTTCGTAAGCCTGTATTCTCTTCTCATCTAATTCTTCATGCTCCTGCCATATTGCCTGCACATAATCTTCACCGATCAAAGCGTTTTGCTCAATCACCCTTAAAAATTGGACGTTAATTTCAAAAGGCAGGACTGCATCATGGCCAAACATTAATGCATAAGGAGTGGTGCCTGTATGTGTTCTTTTACTTGTTTGATAAGCCCACAGGGTGTTGAATAACTCTTCTTGCCACAATCTGGCATTGCTCGCAAGCATTCGTTTAAGAATATGTATGATGATTTTTGTGCTTGCTTCAGCTTAACCGTTAGATTGGGCATAGTATAGAGAAGAATGTAGAAAATGTATTCCAAAATCCTTCATAAGCTTGTCTACATCTCCAGACATGAACGCTGCTCCTCGGTCTGAAACAAAACTCTTAGGAATGCCAAACCTGCAAATAATATCTTCGAATAAAAACTGGCGGATGGCCTTTACTGATGATACCCTGAGAGGTCGAGCTTCAACCCATTTTGAGAAGAAATCAGTAGCCACGATGTTGAATTTGTGTTCGTCTGATGAATGAGGATGAATCATTCCAATTAAGTCTAACGCCCATCCTCGAGCTGGCCAATGATTGATTATAGGCTGTAATGGTATTCTGGGCATATGGCTGATTGGACCATGTTTTTGGCATTCTTCACAACCTTTAGCGAACGTGATGCAATCTTTGAGAATTCCTGGCCAATAATAGCCATGTCGTCATATCAACCATCTTATCTTTGGACCGGCCTGGTGTGCCCCTGCTATCCTAAGATGAACTTCCCTCATTAATAGCTTAGCTTCACGTCCAAAGTCACATCTCAAGAATATGTCTTCTTCTCCTCTTCTATACAACTCATCATCTTTGAGCATATAATTAGGAGCTAAAACACGAATCCGCTTATCTACCGGATCAGTAGGATTCTGGAGATAGGAAATAATAGGTTGTCTCCAATCCACGTCAATGTGATCGAGGGTAGCAACGTACCACTCATTTTTCTCTTTTTGGCGAGCAAAGAAAGATGGCAGGGTCCTTCGTTCAACCTTTAATATACGTTCACGCATTCCATCTTGCAAGTTCACCCCCGTTGCTAGTTGCGCCAACTCATTTGCTGCATAATTTCTCTCGCGAGGAACATGGCTAAACTCAACCTCGGTAAATAACTTGAGTAAATCACAGGCTCGCTTAGCATATGGTTCTAATACTGGTCTAGCATTATACTTCGTTTCAAGTTGTCGGATCACTAATTGGGACTCTCTGTAGATATGCACATCTGTGATTGCCATATCTAGTAAAAGTTCCAAGCCAATGATATGTGCCTCATACTCCGCTTGGTTATTTGTGCACCAAAAATCCAACCTGAAAGAATAAGAAAATGTTTGGCCGCGTGGAGAAACCAATGCTACTCCTGCCTCAGCCATAGTACTCGTACTTGACCCATCAAAGTATAAACACCAAGGTGCCAGATCAATACGAGTGAGTTCTAGTTCTGGCCCCTCTCGAACATCCTTCATGGGATGATGGGCCAAGAAATCAGCCACTGCTTGGCCTTTGATTGCTTTCTGGGGAACGTACTGCAAGGAAAACTCTGACAAAGCCAGAATCCACTTCCCAATCCGTCCCCTGAGTATGGGTCTCGAAAGCATGTATTTCACCAAATCAGTTTGTGCTATTACACATGTGGTGAAAGATAACATGTAGTGCCTCAACTTGCATCCCGAAAAATATAAGGCTAGGCATAGTTTATCCATTAGCGAGTATCTCGTTTCACACTCGTTTAAAGTACGACTGAGATAGAAAATGGCACGTTCAGTGCCTAATATGTCAAATTGTGCTAATAGACTCCCAATAGAAAGATCAGTAGCTGAAATGTACAGCTTAAGAGGAACCTCTGGCCTTGGTGGTACCAAGACTAGCGGGTTTGTCAAATATGCTTTGATGGTTTCAAAAGCCTCTTGATGAATAGGCTCCCATACAAAGTCTTTCTGATTCTGAAGTTTGAGCAAAGTGGAAAATGGTTGTGTTTTTCAAGTAGCATTGTAAATGAACCGTCGTAAGAAATTGATTTTTCCCAAGAAGTGCTGTAATTCTTTCTTACTCTTTGGCGTGACTGCATTTAGAACCGCTTCTTTCTTGTCATTCGGTATCCCAATCCCACGTTGATGAACCAAGAATCACAGAAAATCTCCTGCTTAGACTCCAAAAACACATTTAGCTGGATTCATCTTCAGTTGATGTTGCCTCATCCGGATAAACACTTGCCGCAAGTCTTCAATATGGTTGATTCTGGATTTCGGTTTAACTACCACATCATCGATATAGACTTCCATAGTCTTGCCAATAAGGTCATGGAAGATTAGATTCATTGCTCGTTGGTAGGTTGACCCTACATTCTTGAGTCCAAATGGCATGTCCACGTACTCAAATACTCCTGCAAATCCTGGGCATCGAAACACAGTCTTATGTCTGTTTGATTCAGCCACTAGGCATCTGATGATAACTAGCCATCCCATCCATGAATGATAACATTTCATGACGAGCCACTAAGTCCACCAACAAATCCTCTACTGGCATTGGGTATGCATCTTTTGGAGTTGTATTGTTCAAGTCTCTATAGTCAACACAAACTCGCATTTTACCATTCTTTTTCTTGACCGGGACTATATTGGATAGCCACTCATTATATTTGGCTACTCATATGATCCTTGACTTGAGCATCTTCTCTACTTCTTCCTTGACTAGAATTGTCGTTTCTGTATTCGTCCGACATATCTCTTGTTTTATCGGCTTCTTTCCCTCCATGATAGGTAAGTTGTGACAAACCAATTCCGGTGACAGTCCTAGCATGTCGTCATATTTTTCTGCAAAATAATCAGCGTATTCCTGTAGCAATTCAATGAGCCTCAGTCGTTCTTCAGGCTCTAGGAAGGTACTGATAGCCACTGAGATTGGCTCTTCATTGTTCCCAAGATTGACTTTTTCAATGGGATCTTTGACTTTAGGAGGTATATCATCTAAGGCTGCTGGTGCTAATCTGATCTCTTTCCCCTTATCCATGTCGTTTGATACATCTTCATCCACATATTCCAACGCTGCAATCATTGGAACCCTCTCATAGTCTTGACTCTCCATCAAAAAATTATGGAAACGTTCGTACAAAGAGTAACAAGCCTCGGTCTCTATACTGGATAGAGACCCCATCATTGAGAATGTTTGGATGGTAGCTCAATGGTGTAGGGTCTGCTATTATCGTGATCTACTTGAATAATACCCCACTGAGCTAGTTCAGAGGCCGTAACACCAACTGGGCGGCCTTTGTTATCGATGCCACATACCTCTAGTGGCCTGAGGTCATGTTGTAATAACTGGCTTCTAAAGAGTTAGCATACACAGAATATGGACGAGGGTCGGCATTGACAATCTTTGCCTCACTAGACTCCATATTCCAAAGCAACATCTGTTGATGGAGGGACGAAGGTACACAATAGCTCCTGTGGATCCAGTCACGTCCAAGAATTGCACTGTATGGAGCTGTGCACTCTACTACAAAGAACGTGTATGTGCCGGTGGCTGGACCAATGTGCACCTGTAGAAAGACAATGCCCAAAGTCTTAGAGATGCTACCCTAAAAGTTTCTAACGTTAAGTGTGGTCCCTTGGATAGTAGACTTGGGAACGCCTAATAAGGCCATTGCTTTGACTTTGATGATGTTCACCGCTGCCCTAGAATCCACTAAAAGTTTGTTGACCTGAATTTCCTGGATATTTCCTGTCACATATAGTGGCCGCATGTGCATGGCCATGTTCAAGGTAGGTTTTGCGAACATCATTTTTCCCTTGGTTGATGGTGGATTAGTCTCTGATGGTGTAGCGAGCGCTGATTGTGCTGTCGATATTGGTTCATCTTCTGGCACTGCCAAATTATTAACATTTCTGCTCGAGACTGATTCACTCGCTGATTTTTGTGAAGCTAAAGCATATTTGGAAGATAAGACGAACACCATGTTAACATTGGTATCCACCTCCTCTACGTATTCCTCTGTTTCTTCTTCTTCACCTTCACCATAATCCAACAACTCTTCATCATTTGCGTTATTGTTATCTTCAAGTTTCTGTCCCTCGAGATCCATGATTGCAACAACCTCCAGAGAAGCAACCTGTTGCAGTTGATCCTCAGGCATAGGATCTATAGTTGTTGGCATGAATATCCTAGAAATTTGTTGTTGAGGTGGAGAAAAGTTCTTGTCAAGACTGGCCTTCTTATGTTCATCTATAATTAAAGACTTCAGTCTCCACCGTAGAACCTTAGTCTCATTTGCGGTGATATGCCCTTTGACAGGTTCATTTTCCTTTTGTGGAGTGTGGAGTCCCACTGCTCCCAGCGCTTCATCATCAAAACTAAGACGTCGTCTTGCTGGCTTAAGTTTTGTGATCTCATGATGAACCCCATAAACAGGTTCTAGCATTTTATCTCTGGACCATAGTTCTAGGTTATGGTCAAAGACACCTGGTCATTGTGCTCGCACTTTAGGCTCGCGAGACTTCTTCCCAAAAACTACCAAAGGGTTTACTGCAAGAGCGTTCAATTGTCTTCGCAGCGTTTCTGGGGAGCAGACCAGCTCTTCTTCTTTGAGCAGGCCCGTTTCATAAGCCTCTAATGCTCTTTTGGCTTCTCCAAACCATCGCTAAAGGTTTCTTCTTCTACTTGGAGTTACCTCGATGGTTTTCCCATTTTCCTTCACATACCATACGTTCTCCTTAGTGATGTTTCTTGAAGCTGGTGGAACATACGACCTGGCGAGCGTGTCAGCTATATATGATTTGGACTTCTTTGCTTCACTGACCTTCTCTATCGCTCGCGAATGCTTAGGCGCTGGGGAGTCCCTTTGCCTTACGATGTGTGGGATACGTGGGTGAGGATAATCTTAATGGGAAAATAATTCCTAGAAGACCTTAGCTGTTTCAGCCAACTCTTCATAGGAAATCTTCAGCCCGCCCCTGAGCTTACAATGAGCACAAAGGGCTACTGGTAACTCTGCTTTTGGATCCACCTTTTCTTTTCCTTTATCAGTGTTGACTATTCGTTTGCTTTTGGTGAACTCTCGGCAGTAGTGTGGAGATCGACGGTCTGTTTGTGTTTACTTGCGTTGCCCCTTGTTAACTCTAACATCTCAACCGTCAATGGTACTTCGATCGCCAAGCTTGGCGAGGGCTCTTCGTCTATCACTATTTCTCCCTCGTCAATCCATTGTTGAATCCTAAACATTAGATCGTTACAGCATTCGTGGAATGGTGACCCCATCGATGATGGTATTGACAGTAAGGTAGACCCCTAACATCTTCAGGATGTGGGTCTGTTGTTCCCCAGTTATCGAGAACCACTGCTATCCCCGCCTAGATTAGCTCTTCAAATATCTCCTCTCTCCTGGATGCATCATAAGTTATCTCAGCTCGCCTAGGCCAGACAAATGCAATATTGCGTCTAGGCCTCCGCCTTGATCTTTTCTTTCTGTGTGTTGGTTCAGGTGCATTGCGACCAGAAGATTTGTCTGGGGAAGTAAATGATGTATCGGGAGGCGATGATGCGTGAGGATTTTGTGGATGCCATTCCACCACTCCCATGTAGTTAATTTTAATCACCTCCCAGTTGATCAATCCCTGAATCTTATCTTTCAAAGTTGAACACGTTGTTGTTCGATGACCAAACTGATTATGGAATCTGCAAAAATGTTGAGTTGGCCCCTTATACCGTAGATGTCTGAGTTTGAATACCAAGTAATAAGAGATCAACCCCATTTCACACAATCTGTCCAGGATCTCTTCCACCTTATTATGTGGGAAAGAATAAGATAAAGACCGGTTTATTCCATTCTTCCACACCTCCAACACAACTATCAATTGATGACCAACCGATATCTATCATATTAACCTGAGGTAATGGGAAGGGTTTTGAATATACCAATGCTGCTGCCTTGGTCGCTTCTTCTAGTTCTAGTCTTCCTTCATTGATCCACGTTTGGATATGATCTTTCAGCTTGATGCAGTCCTTCATAATGTGGTTCCATGCTCCATGGAATTTGCAATACTTTTTACCTTTTAACTGCTCAGCCGCAGGGAAAAGTCTGAAATCAACTTTGACAATTCGCATGTCGTAAAGTTCATCCAAGATCTCGTGGGCCAATTTAGCATCGTCCGTGCATGTTTCGAACTCTGGCTTAGTGAAAGCCACTGTCGAAAGCTTAATGGTGCCCTTACTCTTTTGAAGCTTGCGGGGTTTCAAAACATTGTTTGTCGATAAATCCAAAGCCCCTACTTGTTCTCCATCAGATTCTGAATCCTGGTCATCTATGTCTTCTATATAAGCCATAGTTTTTGGCTTTGGTCTGTCGTAAGACCTAGCAGTGTACGTTCCCTTGGACGCATTCTTTCTGTTGTCTCGTTCTTGCATGGTGCTGTAAGCTTTAGTTACAGCCGTGATAAGTACTTAGTATTCAAGAACAGTTTGTGGTACGTATCCTCCAAACCATTCTTGGCCATTTCTACCACCACTTCTTTAACTAGTGGAGTCTTGCATAGATTATATTCTGACCGGAAACGGTGCAGGAAAGTGACGGGATTTTCTGTCGCCGATTGGTTCAAGGAAGCCAGCTTTCCAACACTAGTTTCAGGTCTAGCCATTCTGAAATGATCTATGAACAAAGCCTCCATATCCTTCCACTCATTGACCGAGCCCTTTTCCAGTCCCATATACCATACGAGGGCCGATCCTGATAAAGATGATCCAAAGACTCTCAACTTGAGTCCATCATTTTCGGCAAATTGCCCTAATTGCAGTGTGAAGTACGCTAAGTGTGTTGCCGCATTTGAATCATCATCGCCAGAGAAAGTCTGGAAGGTCTGATGTCGGTAGTACCTTGGCCATTGCCAAGCATCTGGATCGTCTTTTTGCATGGCAGGAAATGGTGTCTCGTATGATTCATATATCTTGGAAAGATGTATGTCGCAGTCGTTCATGAACCTGTTTAACCTTTGTTCCCATGCAGGCGGGAAAGACTCCACTTGTCTAGCCTTTCTAGCGAGATTAGAAACGGATTTTGTTAGAGACGCTATGTCCCTATCTATCCTTTGAGACAGTGGCGCCGCATGTAGGCGGTATTCATCCAAACTTTCTCCCAAGGTTTGCATGATATCTATCCGTAATTTGTCCTGACCTTCCGCAAGACTCGCTACCTGGGCTCCGATTGCCTCCCTCTCCTCTTGGTCTCTATGGAGTTCTACCCGTAACGCTTGGATTTCGGCTAACGCCACGTCGATTCTGTCGCCTTGAGTAGTGAGAAGAGTTGCTTGTTGTTCAATCCTTTTACTGAGAGCCGTGTAGTTAGTCAAATGTTCGTCGTGCCTAGCCGCGTAAGCTAGGTACTCCGGGAACGTAAGTTTCACAATCTCCGCTTCACTTAAAGATTTGAATAACATGGTTGAGTGATATTCCTTAGCGAAGATAATTTCAACAACTTGATTACTTCGTGAACGACACCGAGTAGATGTATGTTCGCGGTAAACCAGTTGTGGATGCTTGGGACACTGAGGGTAATTCCTTCGGTAAGGATCCCCTATTGTCACTTAGAGACAAAAAAGATTGTCCCACCGGGTGTGCCAAAATGTTTGAGCTCAAAATATCTCTCTGCGAGAGATCCTTTAGGAAACAGTCTCTTTATTAGCTTTGGATAGTTTGACTGCAGTTGTCGATTTATCCTATATGTGCTTCGGGTGCTGGCGTGCCACCGTCTCTCAACGGAATATAGATATGTAAAGCTGCATGACTTCTTGATAAGCAATTAAGACAAGGAGAGCACCAACCTTGCATGAATGGGTCCTTCTCGCCTAGTAACCTAGGACTTGGGTTTTTGTGTTTCTAGCAGAGCCCCAGAAATCGATACCTCACACTACCCTTTACGAGTGCAAAGCAGAGCAACTTCTCTAACGATGTGTTGAGAACATTGCTTCCTTGGATATCCAAACTCTCACTCGATATTTGACAAGCCATTCAACCTTCCAGTCGCGTTGCTTCCTTTCAATATCCAAACTCTCACTCGATCGGTGACAAGCTCTTCAATCTTCCAGTCGCGATACTTGCTTCCTCTGATCGCAATACTTTCACTCGTTCGGTGACAAGCACTTTGATCGTCTGGTTAGAAAGATAGAATCTCTTAACGAGATGTCTAGGTGTACTTGCATATAACAAATATTTTGTATTTGATCGGGGACCCTTTCTCGAATGTTCTTACTCTCCTTATATAATGCTCAGTAGTCGTCTTTCAATTCTCTTGAACGTCTTCTGCTCTTGCTCTTTGAATCTCAATATAACTCTAACACCATCCAGCACACGGGTCTTTTCTTTATATAGTTCTAATGCTATCACAACTCCTTCATTGAAGGAATCCTAACTAAAATAGAAAATGTATGATAGACATTAAGCCGCATAAATCAGCTATCCTGAATCCATAATCCTAAGTTGACCTGGAAACAGACTCTATTAACTCACTTGACCGCTCGCCAAACTACACTTCTAACCAGGCCGCTCGCCAAGCTATCGGCTCACTCTGGACCGCTCGCCAAGACTTCAGCCTTTCAAATATATTATGAAATATTTATTTTAGACCCAAATAAGAATGATCCATATTGAGTATCAAATTTATAAACGAAATCACACATTAATTATATGATATGTTCACACTTGTGTACGTTATTTATTTGAAACTTCTCAACAAATGTCCGGTACGGTACTTTGTGGGTCTTTCGTCCAAATATCTGTTTATTAATTTAAACGTGAATCAAATTAAAATCGATGATTTTTGTGCGCTCGTATGGTTTGAGGATCAACGAAGAAATACGAGTACGTACGTTAAATGTACTAGGTAGAAATTATTCATATATAAGTGAAGGATTTTGCTTCGTCCATATATATATATATTGACTGTTCAAATTCGCAGAGATAAATTTTGACATTTCACGTTGTTAATTTGTCGTTGTTGTTGAAATGTTCCTTGGTGTCGCCACGTGTATATATGTAGTTAATTAAGAAGTAGGGGGGACGTACATATATTTAGGAACTTTCCCCGGAAGGTAACTGCTGCTAGCTAATTAGTTAATTAACTTATTACATACTTATACATGCATGGGGAGCATGCATGGCAGGTAAGTTATACCTTCTGCATGTCTTCTTCTGTATACAAGACGATCGATCTATATATGGCTAGCTTTATATCCATGAAGCCCCGACCTGGCGACTTGTCTGTATAACACGTTTCGAGCTAACAACCTACTTCCAATTCATCTTTTGCATATTAAATTTGCCAGGCGCCGACTGCCTAATGTCTGGCTTTCTGCTGTAACTTTCAGCTCCCTGCTTGGTCCCTTCGCATGGCGTTCATAATAAATTGAGAGGCCATAAATATGTAGCGGACATGATCGAAACGAGCTATATGAAACTTGGACGGATATATATATATATTAAAGCTCGACTGCCAAGTGCAACTCCGATCCAACTAGCTAGCTCCATCGATCGATCGGCCGGCCGGCCTTTACGAAGAATTTAATATATATATATATATATATTTGATTGATTCCATTAGTTTTGCTGTTTTGGTGTCTGGGATAGAGTTATTGTGGAATGTATATCGTTTATTGTATAATGGAGACTGCGTACAACAGGTAACTACTATATATACTCTGCTACACTGCTACTCTGCTACACTGCTACTCTATATATTCTCACCTTGCTGACTAGCTACTGCGTACTTTAATTCGCATTCATTTGTACCAAGGAAATATACGTATAACTAATGTATAAATGTATTATGATATAATTATGTATATATAATCTTTAAAAAAACTGAGAAACGTTAAATACGAACAGCCCTAGCCTAGCCCCCAAACAAAGAACACAAACCGAAAGCATTACTAGGCCGGGCAGCCTTGTGTGTTGAGAGCCGATCGTATAGACGCGACTTCGATCTTCACTCGTCTTATACAAAATCTTAATAGAATGAGCACTGGTTATAGGTCTAGTGGCTAAGCCTGCATCGACCACGTTACCATCCTCACCAATTAAGTTCAATTCTCCACACTGTACCCCACTATTGGAATCCTTCACTTAGACGTTGAAACAATTTCGTCGTTTAGTCTCTTAGACGGCAAAAAATTCAACATTTAAGGTTCGTCGTATAAGTCCCTTCGTATAGGTTCTTATACGACGAATTCAAACATTTTTATCATTTAAGTAGTATAAAAAACGGCAAAAATACACTCGTCGTATAACACGTTAGACAATGAAAGTAGATGAACTACAAAGACGAAAATTGTCGTCGCATATAGAGCACTTAGATGACAAAGCCGGCCTCCCAAATTCGTCGTCTGATTTTTCACCTTAAGATGACGAAAAAACAAAATTCGTCGTTCTGAGTTTTAACATTAAGACGACGCAACTATATAATTTTATCGTTATTTTTCTAATTTTAAAAAAATTATAATAATATAAATACAAAATTCAATATAAATAATAATTATTAAAAATATTTAATTTCTCCATCAAAGTTAAACATCCAAAAATGAACTAAACTAAATAAAGGCCGAGACATTGATATCGAAATTTAGAGTAGTGTCGATCTCACTCTCGCTACGTCCATCAGGGTCATCGTCTCTCGGATCTCGAGATAGGACATCTAGACGCAACTGGAGCCTAGGCCCATTTGCTTGATCAAGCTCGATCTCCAAGGCTTCGAACCGCTCTTGGTTCATTTGTTCCCGCTCCTCGACCGTTCGAACTTGCTCTATGGCATCCTCAACCACACTTGTTTCGGGGGTCCTACAGTAAAGAAACAAAAAAATTAGTAATTATCAAACACTTAATTAAAAGCACCATGAAACAATATACATTTTTTTTAAGATTACCTAAGGTATTAAGCGCTTTGTGCCAGACGTTGATGTACCGAGAGTCGTCTGAGGTGATACATGGTGACGCAATCAATAGGGTCAAAATCATCTGTGGCAGGGCCAAAGGAGGCCCTGAAGCTTCAGGTGTCGACCGAGTTGTGGACTCTTCTAAACCACCACCTCCAAACAACTGACTCAACTATTCAAATGCTCGGTTTTTCTTTTTGTTTTGTTGTTTCCTCTTCCCGCCTGGCATCTTGATCGCTGACTAAAAAATCAATGCGCCAGTTTAAATTTTAGAAGTTAACACTAAAAAATAAACGATCTAAAACACCCACCAAAAGAACAAGACAACTTGAATTCCAACCAGAACATTGCAGCTAAATCTCACCTCTACACCTCAATTAAATTTTTAGACCGAAACTATTACCAAAACCCCAAAACTTATTCCTAAAGTGTACCTTCAGATACTTCTCTGGGCAGCACAATGACCATGAATTCTTTATATAATATCATTACAAGTACCATGATAAATAAGGAACACAATCTAATAGTGTTGAGAAATGATAATAGGTTTAAAAACTGCAATTAACCTAAACACATTAACCCAATTTGACACAAATATTTAGCAAATATCAATGACAGTTGAAAAACCCAATAAGAAGCTCAGGACCTGTATATGCATATTCAAAAAAAACCCAATAACAAGCTCACATCTATCACAAATTCTAACACCGTACCCGCCATTCCTAAGATAATGAATCTTTTAGGTTACCCAGATGACCAGTACAATCAAAACAAGAATACTTAGCTCGAACAAATCAAATATGTTACACGGAATTGAATCAAGTGCTACGGCAAGAAGATCAGGAAAATTCATCAAATTCAGTATCGAGGGTTAGTCCCAACTTTGATCTGAATTCAACCAATCCAATCAGATAAGGAAGAGACTCAGGAGAGATGGTCACTTTTTCTTGGTCAATTTTCAAAGGTGAAAGGCGAAGATGGTACCTGTTTGTGGCGGTGGTGGCGTCGACGGCGCTGTTGAGTGTGTATGAGAGAGAGAGAGAGAGAGAGAGAGTTTCGTCTTACGGATTTAGAGAGAAGTGGTTGATCGGGGAAGAAGATCGAATATAATTCGCTGTCTAAGAGACATGTCTTCGCCATATAGATCCTAGCCTACACGACGAAACCACCTTAACCGTTATCTAACCTTACATTTAGACAGCGAAAACAGAAAAACTCGTCGTCTTTACCCTAAAACTTAGACAATGAACAATAAAAACTTCGTCGTCTTGGTTTTTAAAAAATTTCCCCAAAAAAAATCGCAGAAAACCAATCCGCCAAATTTTTGGTGTTAGACGACGAAACTGAAACAGTTTTGTCGCCTAAGAAATATATATTTTTTCACATATATCTGAAAATTAGTTTTTGGTACATGTTTAAGAATCATCAGAAAAATAACCGTCAGATGTAACCATTACATTTATATAAGGTTGTAGAAAAAAATTAAAACCAATTCGGATATTAGTTTAGGATTCGATCGATTTAATTTAGTGATTATTGACAAACAGTTAAAAGACGAAAATGATCATAAAATATAATTTGTAAATCCGTTTCCAAAGTTACAAGCGTTTCCACTAATGTATAAACTAAATTTAGCAACTAGATATAAATTAATTGAAATTTGAGATAAAAAGTTTATGGAAGAGTAAAGTCTTGTTATACATCTACTAATGTTGTATAACTTAAGAGTTCGCATGTCTAAATTCACTCCACATCAATATTAACGGAATTGAATTTGGACAAAACATTCGTTAGTTATACTCATTATAAAATAATATGCATGTAAGTAGATGAAATTTCGATCAATACAAAGTTCGGTAAGAGTTTGATCAACGTAGTTAAGCATAAAACCGAATTTTTCATGAAACCCCATAAACGTTCGTAAACGAATCTTTGTAACTCCGTTTTTTTTAATCGTTGGCATGACTCACAATCTCAAAATTGTTTACTCTCTGCCCTTGATGAAAAAAGTTGGACTTTAATTTAAGATGGTATACATGATCGTGTTCTTAGATTTGAGGCAATGAAATTCATATTAGACGACGAATTGGTTCACCATTCACCATCTAGGTTTAACTACAATGGCGAATCCTAGTAAATTTGTCTTCTAGTTTTCTTAGGGTTTAGCGTTTAAAGTTTAGGCTTTAGGATTTTGTGTATCCTCTTAGACAAGGAATTGTTAAATAATTCATCATCTAAGTGCTATTATACACAAACCATCACGTTTCGACTAAAAACATTTCTGTAAGACATTACAAGTATTACAAACATTTAAAACATTCCTGTAAGACATTAAAAGTATTACAAATGCTTAGAAGTATTACAAACACTTAAAAGTATATTACAAACACTTAGACGACAATATTAATGAAATCATCAATCACTGTCAGCATAATCTGCATCATCTGAATCATCCTCCTCATGTGAGGATTCTTCATCCTCAACTGACTCATCCTCACCCTCCTCATTCCCAGTGCCATCTCATTTCCTTTGTTGTGTATGAAGACATGTACAAACGCTGCAGTCTAGGAGTCAATGAATCTAGCTTTGTTTCTCGTAATAATTCCCTTTTCATCCGTTTTGTTCTTAAAAACCAATTTCGTTCCTATAACATTCTTACCCTTAGGTCTAGGAACTAAATGCCACACATTGCTTTTCTCAAATTGGTTTAATTCCTCTTGCATAGCCATAATCCATTCTGAATCTTTTAAAGCATCTTTAACATTCTTAGGCTCAACACTAGAAACAAAACCATAGCAAGCAATTTGATTGATAGCTAACCTATGCAAAGTAAGAAAGCTTTTGAGGCTAACAAGATTACTAACAAGCACCTTGGACTTACTTCGGGTTTGCCTTGGTTCATCAACCATGCCAATCACATCCGAGGGAGAGTGATCATTTTGAACTTGACGTTTCCCAACACGATGCGGCTTCTGGATAGTCAGGGTCTGATCTATCCCGGCTCCTTCGGCATCAGATTCTGTATCCTGGGATACATCATCAGGTATCAGGTTCTGCTCATCTATAGGGGTCTCAGCAGCTTTGGGAGATGTCTCAGTGCTTACATCCTCAACCTGCACATCTCTTGAAGAATGGTTGTGAGATCATACAAGAGAGTCATTGACGGCTACATTCACCGTTTCTACAACTTTACAAGTTCTCTTGTTATAGACACGATAAGCACGGCTGTTCAAGGCATATCCTAGAAAGACACCTCTATCACATTTTGCATCGAATTTGGTCAAATACTCACGATCTCTATAGATAAAACAGGGACTACCAAACGCTTTTAGATGTGAGATATTTGGCTTCTTGCCTTTCCAAAGTTCATAAGGTGTTTTACTAGTACCCGGTCTAAAGATCACACGGTTAAGAGTATAACACGCATTAAAGATTGCTTCTGCCCAAAACATGTGAGGTAAATCTGCAGAACTTAGCATTACCCTTCCCATCTCAACCAACACTCTATTCTTTCTCTCAACAATCCCATTTTGTTGTGGTGTGATGGGGGCTGAAAATTCATGGTGCACACCATTTTCCTCACAATATTCAGCAAACAAAGAGTTTTCAAACTCGGTTCCATGGTCCGATCTAATCCTCAAAATGCATTTGTTTTCAGAAAGCTTTTCATTTGAAATTCGTTTTGCTAGCTCAAAAAACTTCGCAAAAGTTTGAGTTTTATCACCTAGAAAAATTACCCAAGTAAATCTAGAAAAGTCATCTACCACAAAAAGTACATACTTCTTTTTTGCAAGACTTTCAGTTTCTACAAGGCCTACAAGGTCTAAGTGAAGTAACTCAAGAATATTAGAGGTTGGCCTAGCATTTAGAACAGGATGGGAGGTTCGGGATAGCTTACCCATTTTGCAGTCTCCACACATACCTGCAGCTCTCCCGGACAGTTTGGGTAGACCACGAGCTCCATCCTTTGAGGACAACTTCACCACATCTTGATGGTTGAGGTGGCACATCCTCCTATATATGCCATAGATCTAGCATGCTCTTTTGTGTCAAGGATCGGAAACACATTTCAGGTTCTAGCTTTTTGTTAGCACGGACACAGTAGCAATGATCTCTGGACCTCTCGCCTTTCATCACACACCTTCCTTTCCCATCAAGGACTGTGCACTGAGATGTGTCAAACGACACAGTCTCATATTCGTCGACAATTTGACTCACACTAAGCAAGCAGACTTCCAAACCTGCCACCAACAGAACATTCTTCAGGGCTGGGAGACCAGGAGTGTCAACTGTCCCACATCCAATAATCTCTGCTTTGGCACCATCACCAAACATGACATCACCAACTGGATGAGTGTCGTTCATGGAAGTGAACCATTTTCGTTCTCCGGTCATGTGCTTCGAGCAACCGCTGTCCATGTACCAAGAATCGGATTTCCTGGTGGAAAGAGCAGTCAAGGCAACGTTGCATACAGCTACAACATTTCTTGCAGCAACATGTGAGGTCTTCACTTTTGAGAGAAAACAGATAACTTCTTCATGTTCCTTCTTGACATCAGGGTCTTCGGGAGACATGACCCTTCTGGTATCCCGGGTTCTACTAGCAGATTTTCTGACCCAGTTTGCAGAAACTGGCTTATTCCTCTGCCTGGGGATGGCAAGAGTCTGTGCTATTTTGGTCAGTTCATTGAGAGATTTCTGAAAGTGAGCAAGCAGATTGTTGTTCTGTGGGATCTTTGCTGGTGCACAATTCCTCCTCAGCTTGTAGCAGTTTCGCTGGATATGTCCACTGTTCCCACAGTGAAAGCACTTGATTTGCGGGTTTCTTTTGAGCATGGGTGCTTTGGAAACTTCAGGGGGCATCAATCTTCTGTTGAGGTGGAGGCTTTCCAAACACCGAGCTTGTGCTTTTTACAAACGTAATCTTCTCCGAGCTTTTGGGTTTGTCATCATCCTTGAACCCCAAGCCTCTCCTGCTGCCATCCAGCCTTCCCATCCCACAGATCTGGGATAGCTTCTCCGAACCAATGGAGAACTTTGAGAACTGGTTCCGGGCGTCCAGCAAGGCTTCCTCGAGTTTCAGCTTCTCAGCAGTCAGCAAGCTTATGGAAGAAGACTGACGGTTCAGTTCATCTTTGAGAGAAATCACTTGCTCTTCAAGTTGAGTTTTGGTTGAACTCCATTCTGCTTTCTGGGATAGAAACTCTCCTTGTATCCTGAAATGTGTCTCCTTACTCAATGAAAGCTCATTAGATAGAGCTTCATTTTTAGCAAGCATAGACTTAGAGGCTTTGCATAAACGCATATACATGTCATGTCCTTCATCATCAGAATCATTGTCGTCAAGAGACTCATCTAATGTGATGTGGGAGACAAAAGCAACTTTCTCGTCTTCATCAAGATCAGTTTCAGAATTTTCATTAGACTCACTATCACTCCAGGTTGCTTTTAACACTTTGTGAGACTTGTTTCTCCTGTTAGCACAGTCTACAGCTTTATGTCCTACCCCATTGCATTCAAAACATTTCATGTCCATTTTCAGGATAGAAGAGGGTCTGATATCCTGACTTTTCTGAGCAGCTTTATTTCTAAAAGGTT
Organism: Geum urbanum; assembly: GCA_946800695.1. Taxonomy (NCBI): domain Eukaryota; kingdom Viridiplantae; phylum Streptophyta; class Magnoliopsida; order Rosales; family Rosaceae; genus Geum; species Geum urbanum. The sequence goes on from OX327006.1 coordinate 10,431,012, forward strand.
TAGAGCTAGATCCTTTAGACAAGTTCCGGTTAGAGTTGAAAAATTTCCTTTTTCTTAAGAATTTTTCAAATTGCTTAGTTAAAAAGGCACATTCATCATTATCATCTTCTTCATCATCAAGTACTTTTTCAACATCAATTTTAACCAAACTTAGAGCAATAGATTTTTCATGCATAGGTCTTTTCTTGAGTGTCTCATAAGTTTTCAAGTTTCCAACAAGCTCCTCTAAAGGATAAGTGTCTAGATCATGAGCCTCTTCTATAGCATTCATTTTAGAGTCAAAGAAAGGAGGTAAAGCATTTAAAAATTTCCTAACTATTTTCTTTGATTCTATGGCCTCGCATAAGCTACGACATTGATTTGTGATATTTAACATACGACCATAAAAATCATCAATAGACTCTTTGTTACTCATGCACAAACCTTCAAACTCATAGATAAGATGTTGAAGTTTTTGTTGCTTAACACGAGAGTTACCTTCATGAGTGTTAATGAGTACTTCCCATGCCTCCTTAGCAGTAGAGCAATGGATTATCCTTTGACGCTCTGATTTGGAAACAGCATTGAATAGACAACTTAGAGCTTTGATGTTTGCTCTAGCCCAATCCTTGTCGGCTTTCTCCCATTCTGACCTTGGCTTTGAAATCGTTTCGGTTGATTCAGCGCCTCTTGGTTTTGTGGGATGTGTCCAGCCTTCCTCTACACTTTGCCACAGCATACCATCATCTTGGTAGGAGAGGAAGGCGCTCATCATGATTTTCCATTGAGAAAAATCATGTCCATCGAAAAAATGTGGAACATTTATGGAAGAACCTTTTTCCCGATCCATAACTAACCCCTCAGAGGATCTCACTAGCAAAGGCTAGTGGCCGCTCTGATACCACTTAAAGGTCCTAGAGGGGGGGGTGAATAGGCCTTTACCATTTTTCGTTCAAACTGTTCTCGGGATAGCAAGAGAGAAATCTATCCAGAAGCACAGAAACGATTACTGAAATGTAGAACAGTAAGTAAAGTGACACAAGATGTTTTTGATAACGCAGAAATCCTACAACCAGGATCAAAAACTGCGTGCCCCTAACTCTTGAGGGACAAACCTTTCCACTACTTTGTAACACACACAATTACAAGTTTCTGGCACTCTGGGGATACATAACCCGTATGCTATCCTGACTAGTCTACCCACCAGTACAAACAGAGCTACACTACTTTAATCTATGTGTTTACACTTTGAAAATATACAGAAGTATCAACTCAGATCTTAACTACTCGTAAGTTAAATCTTCTTGATCAACTTCTTGGGTTGGGCATCTCCACACTTTATCTCAATGGAATGCACAATGCACAAATGCATATGAGTTTTAAAAACAGTTTTTATGCTTTAGAAATCCATGTCTATTATGCACATATAGGGCAACCAGAAGACATGGAAGGGGAAGAGAAGAGAAACTACACACGAATGTGCTCTCAAAGAGTGACCAAAACAGAATAACCAAACCCCAAGTGTTTTCACTCAACCAACCAAAGACCCAAGACAGCTTGGGTCTCCTTATATATGGCAGGTTATTCAAGGGTCAAAGATAGCAAGTACTCACGTGAAACACAGCAGCCAAGAAGCCTAAATGCAGACCTAAACGCTGTCCAAATGCAGACCTAAACAAGGATCGATGCAGGCCTAAACACAGCAGCTACCGAGGTGACACAACAAGCAAAATAGGGAGGGAAACCAAGGCTGCTAAAGATCTTACCTTAATGAGATAAGGTTGTCTAAACAAGGCAAAAGGGTCCTTTGTACTTGTACAAGAATAGCCATATCAGTTTTCAAGGTAAGAACACGTTTCAACACAGCAAAGAGTGCATCAGGAAAACCAGTGCCAAAAGCATTTTGACAAGCAGAAAAAGACAAACCAGTTTTCAAGAAGTCACATGTGAACATTAGTCAAGACTAATATGGGCAAGACTAATTGAGCCCTTATAATGTTCCAATATGGGCAAGAAAGTGGTCGCAAGCATGTACAATGGATGTGCCCACCACAAGGCCGTCTGAAGATGAACGTGGATGGCGCCTTCAATGTGGAGAGTGGCTGTGGTGGTATCGGTGTCATTGCAAGAGATGCAAACAGGACCGGTGTTGCTGCTTTGGCTCGACCTTTCCCTCATGCAATGTAAGCTATACACATGGAGATCGAAGCGTTGAAAGCTGGCTATTTCATTGCGCTCTACCATGGATGGATCGAAGTAGAAATCGAGAGTGATAGTGCACTTGTGGTGTCTGCCTTGCTTGGAGGAAGAGAAGATCAATCCAAAATCGGAGGCATGCTGGATGATTACAGGAGTTATATGGCGTCGGTGAGTGATGTTCATCTGCGGCATGTGTACCACGAAGTTAATGGTGTAGCACATCGTCTTGCTCACCTAACTAATATTGATTATCTTGATGACTTTTGGACGGAAGAGACCGTCCTCTCTGATGATTTAGTTGTTTCTTGTAATGTACCTCGGGGTAAAGACACAATGTACCCCCCCCCCCCCCCCCCCGACCCCGAGGCTGGCATTGATTATCTTGATGACTTTGTTGGATCTGGAACTGGAACAAATCTTAATAATTGAATCACTTAGACGGCGAATAAATTCGTCGTATAAGTGGAGCATTTTTCCATATAAGTAAAACATATAACAAAAGATTTCGTCATTTAAAATGACATTTAGACGACAAATTTGACTGAGAATGCTTCCTTCCTCGTCTAGAGACTACTTAGACAACGAATCTGTCGACCAAGTATAATTCGTCACCTAGATAGAATTTTCAGACGACGAACTTGCAACGAAACAAATATTTTTCGTTAGGTAGTACTAAGACAACGAGATAGTAATCTTCAGCGACAAATTGTCATTTCATCGTCTTAGTAGTGTTTAGACGATGGATGTTAAATCATTTCGTCGTCTAAGTGAGTAATTCTGGTAGTGCTCCCTATTTATTTATAGCAAACATTTTCATCATACTAAAATATATATGTTGCTCTCTCGAGCTCCCCATCACTTTTTAACATTGAAAACGTTTTTCCCTTCCTTAAAGCCATCTTAACTCACATTTATTTGAATGATCACATATTGTTATACAACCAGCTCCGGCCCTTTTTTCTTTGTGATCGACAAAGCTTCAATACCAGCGACATAATCCCTACCTGCACCGGTCTAGGTAGGCAAAACTTCAAGACTAAGCCGAAGGTAACAAGAAAAGTTTAACCAAGTAACCATCGCCTCTACTCCTTCATCTACTCCGGCCACGGCAAAATAATTGACATTCAGTATTCCCTCAAGTTTCTTTGATTCGTGCAACAAAGGTCGATGGGTTTGATGGCTATTTTGTTATGGAACATGCATGGATTCAATGAATCGGCAAAACTTTCGTTGATTAATCGATCTATGATACGAGCTTCTCAGCCTTCGCTTATGCTCCTTATGGAGACACGTACGTTGTAGAACGAAGAAGGGGGGTTTGAAGATTTTGGTTCAGGATTGGAATTTCGTCATTAAGTCTTTCTTCGGATCAAAGTTTGATTTTGGTGGGATACGTACAGGTGGAGGATTATGGTGGTTGTGAGATCCGAGTTGACATGTTTTACTCTGCTTTGTCGTCAGTGTTATGTCATTGGGTCAATGTTGCTGCTAACGTAATGACAACAAAATAAGATGAGGTGGTCGACTAGTTCAGTGGATCGAGATTCAGTACTGACTTGTTATCCATCATGTAATAGGCTCTGAATGACTTGATTCGGTTCATCAAATATCGAAGTGCACGGCTTGTTTTTATATTTTTTAAGAAAGTCGATTAAATTTATTAAAATTATCAGATTATCTGACCCGATAAAGTGGAGTGCTGTCCTACACATATCACTATGTTAAGATAATATTTATTGCCCATAGCCAATAAACCAGGATAACGCTAAATTATCAAAACTCTGGTTGCAACATCCTTTAACTAGTTATGCATCTTCTCTATTCGCGAAACACAATCGGGTCAAGAGCTGCATCTCTAATCTAGCATATGGAAGCCCAATCCCTCTTCAGTGAATGACGTCCCTCGAATGCCTCACATGAAATTGATGAGGCCTTACTCTGATTTGATATAAAAGAATCATGTATCACCCTTGTGTAGTGAACAACACACAAAAGACTAGACTGCTTATGCACAAGGGTCGGCGACATTTGCCTCCCCTCTAATTAAAGCTTTAGTCTTCTTTTCCCAACACCCTCCAAGCTAGAATGCTTCCTCCCTTTCTAGGCTCTCCAAGATCTGACATTATATCCAATGGCTTCTCTGCAACCTGAATTCTGGCCTCATGGTCCTGTACTTGAACAAATTGTCCAGTAGGACTCGGTCCTTTGGTCTTCTCCTCAACCCAACTTATTGCCACCTCCTCCACTCGGTTGCAAACACCATCACCTACAACCGTACTCATCACTGTCTCATGCACCATCCCCATACTGGCAATCACATCCTTAGCATCCATTTGCCCACACTATATAGGACAACCATCCACATTATGGTCAAAGCTACAACAACCAATATAATAACCCTTAAGAGTCAGATACTCCATCTTACGATCAATCATTTATGTGGCCCTAAGCTAGAGCCCTACCTTTGTCCTCAAACGCTGCTGTAAATCCACCTCCACTAGTAGCCTGATTTCCCCGCTTTCCCACAGTCCAACACTGCCATAGTCCACATACTGACTTAAACTGTCTCCCGTTGCGCACCACTATTCCTTCACCGTCACCTCCTCCAGATAAATCACCTCTAACCACGTTCACCCGCGCCCACACTTCTGTCTGTGCCGCTGGAATAAACTGGATTGACGTTATCCATCAAATTGCTCTACCATGACCGTGGCATTCTCAAAGAACCAAGGTCCCCGCATCACCACCCTTTATAGATCCACCTTCTCTTTTAATCACTCCATAAAATGATCAGGAGTACAATGCCAGATGCTTATAGCACTTGGCCCAGCAAAACCATGCCAAAGAGGAATCATCCAAAGATTGAGAGAACCAGCCCTCACCTCCAAAAAAACTTATAAGGAGAATATTTGGATAACGACAAACCCGAAATCGTCTTCCTTCTCTACCGCACCACCGGATATGTCAAACTCTAACAAAAGACTACCCGACCTAGACGAGAACGACATCATTAGAGTTATGTCAAGTCCCGGATCCCACATACAGTAGCACTAATGGACAGCTAATAGTGAGAGGACACTACGAGAAAAAGTAACTTAGACGACGAAAACTTAAAGGTTTTGTCGTCCAAGTAGACTTTAGATGATGAAAATAAATTGCGTCATCTTAAACATTTTTCCGTGGTCTAAGTTATACTTAGACGACAAAAATGGCGTTTCGTCGTCCAAATCAAGACTTAGACGAAGGAACGATTTTTCGTCGTCTACATAACTAAAAAAATGACACATATTTCGTCGTCTAAGTGACTACGTAAGGTCACATTTTTCCTAAATCCTAAACCCTAAAACCTAAACCTCTTTTCCCTAAACCCTTTCCCTTAGACGACGAAATGACACATTTTCGTTGTCTATGTGACCACTTGGACGAAAAAAAACATTTTCGCCGTCTATGTCACCACTTAGATGACGAACATGCGACATTTTGTTGTCCAAGTAATCACTTAGACGACGAAAATGTGAATATTTTGTCGTCTAAGTCATGTTATCGTAATTTCACCTCTAAGAGAATGACCATGTAGACCATGTCTCAATGCATATTCTTTTCATCGAGGGCATAGAGTAAACAATTCTTGGAGTGTGAGCGTTAACAGTTCCAAAATAGGAGTTACAAATTTTTTTATATCCACATTTTCGTTTTGTTAAAATTTCGATTTTACGGTTGACTGCGCCGATGAAACCCTTAACGAAATTACTATTTACTGAAAATTATTCTACTTATATATTATCTTATGGTGAATATATCCAACGGTTGTTAGTATATACTTAACAAGTTTGAAGACGTAAATTAATTCGTCGTCTTAAATCCCACTTTTTATATTTACGATTTTTTAGTCGATATTTTACGACAAAAAAAATAGAAAGACAGATCGAAAACTTCCTTACAAATTATTTTTAAATAATATTTTAGGGAAATTTTACTTAGATGACGATGGAGGAGGCCATTTTCGTCATCCAACCTGGACGACGAAGTTGGCCTACTTCGTCGTCCAAGTCCAAAATTTGAGCGGTCCAAATTCACCGACATTTATTTTGGGCGCCATTTATTTGGGGAGAAATATGAGAAACACCTAGATGACGAACATGAGGTTTTCATCGTCTAAGTGTCCACCTAGATGACGAAAACCTAATGTTCGTTGTCTAGGTTAGTGTCGATTTCACCTAAACAAACGAAATCTTGCCCTTCATTGTCTAGGTGAAACTGTATATTTCCCAGTTTCTGGACAATTTCATGAAAAATAGTAAATATTATAAATTGTTAAAAAATTTAAATGGTAAAATAGTTATAATGGTAAAATAGATTAATAATTGATTTTTACAGCTCCTAGGTTAAAATAGCCCTATGGGGTAAGAAAAAGGAACAGAAAGAGGCCGAAGATGCCTGGGCTCGACAATGAAGCGAGTCAAAGCGGCGTAAGTGTCGTATATATTTCCTCTCAATTAACGTAATTAATATTTATTATTTATTAACCTCCATACAAATTTATAATTATTTAATTTTCATTATTATTTTCAGACGAGATTGCTAGAACTGGTGCAGGAGAAATTTACCAACACATAGCTTGCACACCCGGATATGCCGTTAGAAGACTTGCCTCCTCTATCGAGGGATAGCCAAATTACAATCGTCGATATGGTATACGGCCGCCGAGCTGGCAATGAGGTTAAGGGGTTGGGACGCAAGGTGCAGCGAGATTTATCTGACTCATCTGTGGCACGCTCGACGTGGAGAGTGGTTAGGATGCGACCGTCCAAGCAGCCATTGAGGAGGCTCGACTCGTACGAGTGGAAACGCTATCCATGCGTCATAGGCTTGATGAGCAACAAGTACAGATAGCCAACCTCCTCGCCCTTGTGCAAGGCAGGGTTCCAGAAGATTGTCGTCCTGTTCCTACCCTACACCCTTACGACGACGACATAGTCAGAGGCGGGGGACTCGGCGGCACGTCTACTCCCGCCGTATTTACTTAGTTTGTACGTAATTTTTAATATATATTTTTTGAACGATATCGATGTACATATAATTTTAAAATATTTTAATATTTTAATTAAATTTATTATTTAATTTAATTAAATTTATTAATATTTTACTTTAAATTCAAATTTTAAGGAATTTTTTAAAAAAAAAATTAATTAAATTGACTTATACTACGAATCAATTTCGTTGTCTAAAATCTCAATTAGACGACAAAATATTATATTTTCATCATTTAAGTACTTAAACTACGACACTTGAACGACGAACTTTAGACAACGAAAATTTTGTAAAACTTGAACCTAGACGACGAAATAGCTTGAAAGAGTAATGGGAATATTAATCTAAAATCAGAATAGAATTTTGAATAAGGAGTATAGAGATTGAATGAGAAGGAGCTTGACGGCTAGGGTTTTTAGAAAACTAGAAAATATTTGGTGAGAGAGAACAGAGAGAAAAGAAGTCATGGAGAACCACCACTTTAAAAGACTTGATTACACTATACTCATGCAGATTTTATCTTTAGAGAGAAGGCAATGGAAGGGCTCATTTACCGACCAAACTGAATTGGCGTGTAAACATGCTAAATTTTAGTCATTTTCCCGCATTTTTCTACAATTTGTGGAATCATTTCTTGTTAGTGATTGTAACTAATATATACAATTTTGTCGCTTTCAATAAAAGGAAAAAACCCTAACAGAACTCACCTAGGTGGATATTCGATCATTTAATTTTTTTTTAAATGTACTGCTATGCTTAATGAGAACGAAGCCTTTGTCTTCTGTAATTTTATCATAGTTATAAAAACAAGTGGAAAAAAAGAGCAACCAGCGTTTGTAGTCCAACGGTTAGGATAATTGCCTTCCAAGCAATAGACCCGGGTTCGACTCCCGGCAGATGCAGTTGTTTTTTGTAAATAACCTTGTGGACTTTTTTGCCAAAAAAAGACGATCTCATGCAGACCGTTACAGACAATGAAGGTCTGAACTCTGAAGCCTAGAGCATTTAGATAATAGATTGGTTCTCTATCCTTTCATTGAAACAAAGAGACTGAAAGTTAACGGTGATTTCATGGCTAATGGGAGAGTCACAGCTGGCCTTGCTCCATGTTTGAGTAATCAATAAATGCTCATTTGAGATCGACGTAGTTCTTTCAGTTTCATGATTATAATGTTGCACGTTTTTCTTTCTTTCGTTTGTTCTGAATTGAAATCATGGGAGTCTATGATTGAAGTATGAATAACGAACTTTATATCTTGATTGTTTTTCTCGCATCCAAATCTGTAGCTCAATGGTAAGTGAATTCTATGCCTTAGTGAATACTAGAGGTGGGCGGGAATCCCGCAAATTCAAATCGGGACGAAAAATAAATTTTTTATTATTCCGTCCCGTTTTTAGACATGCGATCAAGTATTGATTTTGAAATCTCAGTAGACCTGTCCCATCCCGCATAATATATTTTGTTTATTTTTTATTTGTTTTAATTAAGGGTTGACATATTAAATTATCAAGCCAATAACATTATTCAACACACAAAAATAAAATTACATTCTAACGATCAAAATATTATACTTCTTGTAGTATGAATTAAATATATCAATTAAACATTAAATAAAATTGTATGTAGTTTTACTTCTTCTAATTAACCATTAATTAAAACGGTATTATTTGGTGTAGTTGTAGACTTTTAAGTCTTATCAAACTATATTTATCTTATATTGAATCCAAAATTTGGTTCGTCTCATCTTGTTCGAATTTTTGTTGTTTAATACTCTATTAAATGTTCATTTTAAATTAGACCCATCCTGTCCCATCCCTTTTGGGTTTCGGGACAACTGAGACAGACTTTTAAAATACCCAATCTCATCCCGACCTGTCCCGTTCGGGTTAGGGATAGGGACGTGCAAAAATGGATCTGACCCGTCCCGTGCCCACCCTCAGTGAATACTTAAGGCATCTCCAATATGGGGTCTTAAACCTTATATTTCTGGGGGTATTAGAAAATCCGGGCTCCTATGGTAGAAAAGTGAAGTCCTATACCCTATATATATAAGACTTGGTATCATCCAAAGTTTTATTTTGAGACTTGGTTTGAGACAGGTGCTATATCCATTTGCTGGGGCCCCCATGTGAGAAGGGAGAGAGAGGATCTAGTGATGACGCAAGAGAGAGTGGGAATCACATGAACTCGCGCTAAAGGACGAAATCAGGAGAGAGACGCAACGCGCGTAGTAACCCATAGAGTGAAGCGCGAAGAAAGTTGACGTGGGACCCGCACCACGTGAGCTTGGTTGCTCTCCCGTTGCTTCCAACAGTCAATTAATAGACGGCTGATATTGAACCACATTTGAAATCAACGGCTCTAATTAAACTATCAGATATTTTATTTTTATATTTTTCAATACCAATTTTTGATCTGAAGGTAACCAATTGAAAGGACCCAACCCTAGCTTAACTAATAAACTAGAATCAAGCCCTAACGACTGACCATAAACTAAGAAATTCTGTGAAAATTTTGACATAACCTCCCTTGTAACTGGGACAACCAAAAACCTGCAGGAAAATAACACTCCATAGATTAATCTCCACAAACAAACCGTGGACCACCGATGTCCATCCGAATTTTTCAACATATGACCAGAATTAAACCAAATACATAACTCAGGAATTTAAAACATATTTTACAAAGTACTTATTCGAAATACAAGGGAAAGTAAACTTGAAGACTACTCGAGAACTAACTGATTACTACAGTCTCACTAAAAACAACAATACTTAACTGGTATCCAAAGCGACTTCTATAAACATACAATACATACTGACAATGAGCTGGAACCTACAGGTGAAAGAATTAACTGGTGGACTCGAAACCCTCGACGACACCCAGCACTCTCAGGATACGCACTGCAACCCGGGCAACGATAAACCGAAGAGCCCAGGGAAAGAAAAATAAAATATAAAATGTTAGCGTGAGTGGACTAAAAAATATATAATAAACTGTATAAATCGATAAACTGAAATTTCATGCATTTCCTCTGTTACTGTGAAATAATGCGAGTTCAAAGCTGTAAAACTGAAATATAAATGAAGGTGCTCGCCCAGACCACCTAACTTGAGTCATCAAACTGAAAAGGAAAGATATGTAAACATGTGACGAGATCGTCCCCAGGCCACCTAACCTGAGTCGATCTGGGTTAGATGATGCCACTTAACCTCCTCTAACCAACTATCTGGTGATCAGCTGAATAACTAGAGCATCGATCCAACTAAATAAACCATCACAAATTAAGCCTCCACATAAACGCTTTAAAAACATACTATAAAGCATAATGTATAAAAATAAACTCGCTATCAATAGTGAAAATAAAGTCCACTCACCGTACGTAGTTAGCTGCGTGGTCTAGTGGAAGTCCCTTCGCCAAAAATCTCGATCACGGTCTCCTGAATAAATAATATATTCAATAAATACCGTAATTCCATAAAACGTACGAAAATCGACTCAAAAACTATACTGGAAACCCCCTAGACATTCCTGAATTTTTGCCTCGCCGAAGCCCCACCATGGACGGCGGCGCGTGGCTTTCACGCGCTGCCGCGCACCCCCCAGCCGAACAGCTCTGTTTGGAGCGTTCGACCCACCAATTTAAAGATCTCCTCAAGCCCAGTCGATCTCACAACTACAGCTTCCTCTGGTTCTGCCGCGTTTCTTCGGAATCAACCTTGAAAGACGACGGATCCCAAAATTCGGCCAGAATATTCCTGGCATCGAAACGCCGGCCACACACCTCTGTTGTCCTCGAAACCAACCCAGATCAACTCCATGTGCTCCACTCGACCATAACCCCCACACCACTATCGCCAAACCTCGTCGGAGCGTCGCCGGCGACGATGAAACTCCACGGTTACACGACACGAATCCTAAACTCCTCCAAACCTCACCAAATCACCCAACTCTCACCATAATCACAACCACAATGAAGAGAGGAGTAAAACCCATACCTTGAGCACGACAAATGGTGACTGGACCGCCACTTTTTTGGCGGGTCAACACGGGTCAAAAATTAAATTTCTGACTTCTATTTTTGGGTAAATCTACAATTTCCGGAAACTTGCTATTTATAGGGGGAAGCTCCTCAAACAATCATATTCGAGTTTATCGTACGAACGATAATTAACCGATAAAAAAAGAAGTTTCTTTTCAATACTCCATTACGATAATTTTTGATAAACAATGCGATACTTACCCGAAAACTAAAACGTCTGAAAAACATAATAAATAGCTCGCATATCCGAAAAATTCTCCAAAAATTCTCATGAGCTCAAAATAAAATACTCTACAATTCTCGTGAAGAATATCAAATCTAATTCTCATCCGGTGAAATAGTCGTTAATAACTCAATAACGCTACTAATCCGTGATGAAGCGTAATAAGATTCGATAAGCGCGTAATTTCGGTTCGGGTTGTCACACCAATATAGGTTGAAATCAATCGAACGGTTCTTATTTAAACCAACTCTCATCTTACTGAATATTAAAGTTGTGGATAATGCATATGTCCCTCAAAATTCAATTTTTTTTTCTTCAGATTAATATAATAATTATTTATTATGTACAATAATAGTTTACAAAATATAAATTATTATTAATTACAACATAAAATAAAAAAAAATCATATATATAAAGTTAGAAATATGAGTTAAAACCCTTATTATTAAATATAGTTGAAGTCTTATATAAATAATGTCTAAATGTGTTCTCAAGGTATGAGACCCAATTATAACATTTTCCCATTGAAAATGCCCTTAGAGATCGGGCTACTTTGCATTCTGCGCCTAGTTCCAAAACTCTGGGCTCAGAATCTGCAGCCTGAATTAAACAACATAAGTTGGGCTTTTATTCGGGTGCCACAAAGGTCTCAGGCATGCCGGATTCAATATCTTTGCGTACTAGTCTAGTGCAAGAAAATATAATGCCATTATGCATGTCATGCTTCTCTTTTGGTTACTTTTTGTACTTTGTTGGATGCGATCATGAAAAATTGGTTTTGAAAATAAAAAGAATGATGGTTCAGTAATACATTTACTCAATTTTGGTGAGGGAAGTCAAGGAAAAATAGTACTTGTGCTGTCAAACAGCTGGATCGTGGAATTGAATTCTTAAAATGGTGAATCTCTGGTCCCACCAGAAATTTTTGATACAGGAAAAGCAACAAGTTCTGCTTTCTATCTAAATTTACTCTTCTCATGGAGTCTGTATTGTGTGTAGCCCCATAATGTTTGTGTCTAGCTCGTATTGTGTGTAGGCCGAAGACAAGGCACACTCAAAATGCGTCAAGCCTTATATACGGAAATTCGATCATCTTCATAAGTTCGAGTGCACAACATGTATTACATTACAATTTAATGACAGTTTTTCATGGTTGATTAGAAATTTTACCTTCAAATTATACCATACTCCAGTATATAGGACAAGATTATGCAAGTATAACTACTCAGAGCACTAATTATACTAAGAACAGCTTCTGGGCCTTTTTCTTGGATTAATGCTTTTGTTTTCTTCTCCAGGTACAAAATGATTCTGTTTCTCTCACTCCAGTCAACAAATCAATCAACAAAACTCAAGAAAAAGCAGAGGAACAGTGCCACCAAATGATTAATCTTTTCCCGTTCATCTTGTTTACTCCTTTTGACCCATTCTTGTGTTTGGTCTATTTGAGTCTTGTCCATATAAATTTACCATACCTGGGTTCTGAGGCTCATCTCAGCCATCTCTGATAGTACTACTGCTCCTTCTGTGCATAGCTTCAATCCCAATTTAATGAAATGACACTTCTCTCTTTTTCCTGAGGTGACCACATTGCTGTAGCTACTAGCTTCACCAAACCCAATTAATCACAGACATGGCTCATGAGCAGGTACTACTGCTTTGTCTTCTCCCTCAGTTTTTCTTTGGATTTTTCCCTTCTGGGTTCAACCCAAATTTGTTTTCCAATAATGGGTCTGTGTTCTTTTCCTATAATTAATTTCTCTGCTTTGTGGGGGTCAAGGACTCTGGAGTTTCTCACCACATTGCTCAGGCTTGTGATTTCTCGATGTGTGCATGTTGTGTTTGTCCATAAGCCTCAGAGAACTTGTGAATAATGAAACTTAGTGAGTCTGGTATGATTGATTGTAGGAGGAAGGGTGGCCTCTGGGTCTGCAACCAATGCATGTGAGAGTTGGGTTGGCTGCTGCTCATGCTCCTGTTCGAGACCGTGAACTTCCTGGATCGGTGTCATTCAACACTTTAGTCAGTGGCTCTCCAACTTCCTCCACAGACTTTTCATCAGATCTGGATACAGAGGTCGGTGTAAATTATCACAGAGTTTAAGGTTCGAGTGTTTTCATATACTAGTCTGGAAGTTGTCTTTGATGATTTAGCATATGATTTATAAGCTTGTGTATGCCTGTTTGTATAATACATGTTCTAGGTGCAAGAATGGTAGGTATATACTGTAGACTGTAGTACAGTAATATATCTATACTAGCAGAACATATTCCTGTTTGTATGCCTGTTCGTATAATATTACGTGCAAGTGCACGGTGCACCGCTGTGTATAGAATAATTTTTCCCATAGTACCTTCACTTTTGTTTCTTTCAGCTTGTAATCTACATGCAAATATATTTGGGGTGAAACTGTCTCATAATGTGAGTCATGCATTTCTAAAGATTTGATGAATAACCCTGCTCGAGTCGATTGTGAATTTTCTACAATAGTACCCTATTTTCTCTACTCAAATAAGATAGGAATACAACCTTATTCAGGTTGTACATAGAAAGCATCAGAAGAACTAACTCCACTGCTGGTTAAGAATAATTACTTTGTACCTGTGTTGCTACATGTTAGCAACCACTAAACACATTTAGGCATTATGGTCTTTGACTCTTTGACTTGTGAGAGGTTTTGGACTTGAAATATTTTCTTGAAGTGGAGCTGTAAGTTTCTAGCTAGACCCCTCCATAGTACTAGTAACATATTTCAAGGAGTTGTAAACTGGTCTATTGTGCAGTAGTGTCTTGTGTGTTAAGCTAGCAGACAAGAACTAATACATATATACATGCAAAGCTTTACTGTATGCGAACACTACAAATTGACCGGACAAAATAATTTCTAAAATCGTCTGGCCAAATGGTGTACTTCTGAATTCAAACACATGATCCGCAGATAAAGAAGTTGTTAACTGTTCATATTGATCTATGATTTATGAGCCTACAGTACATTGATAAAACAATTTATGCTTGGCATCTATTGCAGGGACAAAGCCAAGATTCTAAAACAACTTGGGCTAAATTTTGTTTGATAAATTTTTTAAATATATAGACTAATATAATTCAAAATAAGATCATTACATCAAACATCACTACATAAATATAGATAAAAAATGATCCGACTACCTAATTTTGAGCTGTGCTCTACAAATTTTTGTAACAAATTCATCAACTATCGACTCATTGTCAATACTATCAACAAATTGTCGTTCAATTATAATTATATGGGCTATAACTCAATAACTTTTTAATTTTGTGTATATATAACCTATGCTATTTGAAATTTTTTTAAAAAAAATGGCTGGGCTGTACCCCATAGACCATTACCCTATCATCCGTCCCTGGTCAATTGAAAAGAAGGACATTGCATTTATTTTCTGTGATCTTAAACTGTTGAGAGCTTTTGCACTTGTTTAGATCATGGTAGTTAAGTTGTTAACGCACACTATCTCTGGTTAATTGGATGCAGTCCACAGGGTCTTTTTTCCATGATAGAAGCATAACACTTGGGAACCTTATAGGAATCAATAGCATTCTAGAGCAGTCAAGAAGATCCCTAAGAGGAAGAAAGACTGATCAGATATCTAAGAACAAAAAGACTAGCTGTAACACCACCAAGTTCAGATTGTGTTTTTCCTCTTTATGCTCTACGGACAGTACTGATGGTGAGAATGTGAGCATTACTAGAAATCCGCCATCCCTCGGTCAGTTCCTTGCCGAAGAGAGAAGAGCTGCCATGGATGAATACAGAAGAAACCCCCAAATATATGGACCAGATGTTGAGCTTGCCATGGCTGAGCAGGCTGTTAGAGAAACCCACTCACTGTTTGTTGATGGTCAAGTAGCTCCTCCTCAATCAAGTCCGTGGTTTGATTCAGATGTTGACAGAAGAAAACCAATGCTGTTTTCATGTATGTGTTAATTGATAGAGTTATGCGTGTCTCAGTTGTGTGAATCAATCAGAACTTTTTGTTATTGGGAGTAATAAATTGGTGTTCTTCTATATGTCTAATTTCTGTAGTGCAGCACATCAATCTTCAATTTCATATAACAGTAGAAGCTAGCTTAATAAATCTCCTTCGAACATGTAAAGTGCAAATGCAACTGTATTCTTTTGTGCTAAAAAGAAGGGCCAAACTGATTTTGGAATCCTAGGTACCATGTCCTGCCTACTGACCAGATTTAAGAACTAAGGAGATATTCAATCTGTGTATACTAATCAAAATTCTAAACGAGTGATTCTACTTCTATTTTTTAGCACTGTTGAATCTAACAATACAACAATATGAAACGTGACATACTCTGAAGTACCATAAACCTTAAACCGGTTCATAAAGAGTGGTGTTTTTGTGTTGCTTTTCTCTTCCCTTCACCTCTACAAATCTATGTGCAGCGCATGGCATAATGTTAAGGTAAAATTAGCTCAACGGTTGGATATACAGATGATTCCACCGACGGAATGCCCCCTTAAAATCCAAGAGTAACTCTCCCATAAGATCTAGCGATGAACTCATTACAAGTCAATAGTCTGTCTGCATCAGATGAGACCTTTATGCTGTCCCCCCTCCTGGCCTCATAGTCACACTGCTAATTAGGATATGTGAACATCATGGACTGACACAAATGGAGAAAAAGACCGCCCAATATGGGCCATACCCGTTTGGTACTGGATATTTGTCCATCTGAAAAGGCTAGGCCAACAGAAACCGGCCCCCTGCAGATAAGTGGGTCTCTTTACATAACATGGCTCTACACAAAAGTCACAAGCCAAACTTAACTTTGTATATTGGAGCTTTGATTCACACTTTCACTACTGTGATCCAGCCGACTGTCCTTTAGATGGATCCACCTGACCCGGCATTTGATTTTGGGGTTCGTATGATCAATTTTAGTTCGAGACAATTACACTCCTTAGCCACCAATTGACCTTTCTATTTTTTTCCTTTACTGCGATCAGATGGTTTTCTCATATTCAATTTTAAGTTCAAAGACTCATTTCTCCTCTGACCATCAATTATTTGAAGTTAATCAACGTTGGCCTCATTTGAATTTGACAGTAGAAACTCCACTATTCAAGATCCCTGTAATGGTTGTTCAGTTGTTTTTCTTTGTACCATAATACAACATCCTCATGACCTCATGAATCCCATATCTAAGCAACAGCTAAAAGGAAAAGAAATGAAATTAGCACCAAATTTCATTAAATATTTATATTACATCACACAGAATGACACAGAAGAGACGACTTTGGTAAGGATCAAAATCTCCATCCTCAAAGTCTTTCAAGTGGTTCTGTGACTCTGTCTACCTAGATAGAGAACTAAAGCAGCAGCCATTCACGAACATTGAATTCTACTGAAAGCAAGAAGAATTTCTTCATCTTTTCTTCTTCTCTTCCCAATTCAGATGCGTAACACTCTCAAATCACCAAAGAATAAGAACCTTGAATCTCAAGTCAACAAGTTTAACATAACCAGGTCACCTAGCCTTAACCTAAACACAACCCTGCAACTCCTTTTTTTGCTTATTTCCAAAACCTACATTTGCAAAACTACACAACAGATGGATATATATCTGTACATACCAAATGATTGAAATACCAACCTCTTGAATTTGGTACTCCCTCAAAATTACAAGGAAGCAAATCCATGGTCGCATATTGAATCTTTTGATTACCAAGCATCAAGGCTTGTCAGCCCACTCATTCTCTGCAACAATCCTTCCTGACCCACGACCACCAATCTTTCCAAAAGAATTCATTGCTGATAAGTTCTTGAAGCTGCTGCTACCCTCACTGAAGTTTCGGGATTTCCTTGCCTTTCTTAGCTTGGAGTAACTGTTGTCACCCGTGTCAAGATCAGCATCCTCGTAAGTTTTGATCTTTGCCACTACCAAATGGGCAATGGTGCTTCGGCAGAACGGGCAAACAGGTGGGGTTATGCATAACGTATTAGGGTTGGGCTTGTTGTGGCAGCAGAGGGCTAGGGTGCATTGAGCACACATTTGGTGGCCACAATTTTGGACTTCAATTGTACATACTTGCTCAAAGCATATGCAGCATAAATCTGAATCACTTGCCTGCAATTAACACGAGTCTCAATGAATACCTGTAATTCTCACTACTAATAACAATAAGCAAAGTTATTGAGACACGGCCTTATATAAAGTTTGATGAATAGAAAACTACATGTGTAAATATATTTGAAAATAGAGTTGGAAATAATAAAGGAACATAGAAAGTTACGTCAGAAATATTGTCATCCGTCCCTATATCAGAATTTATATCAGAATGTGATGGAGATGGAACAGAGTAACCGCTTCCTTTCAAGATGTTCTTCTCCCTCTCCTTGTTTGCCTCTATTAAGGCATGTTCCAACAGCGCCTTGGCCTCCTCATTAAGCTCACTAATAAACTTTAATGGTGCTGGCCACACTAGAGGCTCAGCTGATGCAGGATTCAGCATGGCTGCACAAGCTCCATGCTTGTGTTTCAAAGCTACTATATACGGCATTCTCCTGAATTTTTACAAAAGAAACAGAAAAATAACAATGAAGTCGGTGAAGTGTTTCACATTAAGTTAAGGGATTTGATCAATGGTTCAAGTTTTCTTGATTAAATTTAAATAATACATTTTAAGTTGGATCCCACCATTGAGGCCTTAACATTTAATACTTGCTGGACTTAGTTTTGTCACTTATATTTATGAGGATATATCGATCTCTCAATAAGGAAAAAACTTGTTGACCAAACTGATGGTGGTTGGATAGATGAACAAGTTCTAGATAATATTATATACACATAGACCACACAAGAGAATCTATGTTTGTTCTAAAATTTGATTCCAGGTATGGAAGGAAATGAATTTATACCCTGATGCATCTCTTTGAGCACGATCTGCTCCCCAAGCCAAAAGTCCTCGTATACAATCTAGAGATCCCCCTCTAGCCGCCAAATGCAGCGGAGTGCTTCCCAGAGAGCTGTGAACACCATCTTATCAGTCAAGAGAACAAAACCAAAACTATAGATCAATCATTATTAAGACCATCCGTGTAACATTCACCCATATCCACCGGTTGAAGCACAAACAAGAGCTCCGTTGTCTAGCAATATATGTAAACACTCGGGCCTACTTCGCCGGGATGCCAAATGCAACGGCGTTGCTCCCCTACCATCTCTTATATTCACAAACCGCACAAATCCCCTAGAATTCAAATCAACATATCAATTCATCAATCACCAACTAGTCGGATCAACCAAAGAGAGGATCAAATTACTCTCCAAAGGAGACTAACCAAGAAGCCGCCACAGGACTTGAATGAGCTGCAGTAACAATGGCTTGGAGGCAATCGGCATGGCCATAGTAAGCAGCATAATGCAAACAGGTTCTTCCATGAAGGGAATCAAACATCAATACCTAACAAACAGCCTCACATTAGCTACAAACTCCATAAATAGAAAACAAAATTTGGAAATCCAAACCAAACAAAAAAGCGGGGGGCTTTTTCACATACATTTGCTCCTACTTCAAGAAGCTTTCGCACGCATGAGATCTTTCCATGCATTGCAGCTAATATAAGCGGAGTCTAAACCATTCAAAACCAAAACACCATTAGCGAATCAAACGAAAGAGATCAAACAATCTCAAACAAACAACCTTTCACATTAAGAGAGTACTTTACCTGCTTGTGACGATTCAAAGCATCGGGCTTTGCTGATCGTTCTAACAGCAAAGACAGAATCTGCAAAAATCAAACCCAAAATGATTAGTCCCACCAAGAAACAAAAACCCAGAAAAACCCATTTCTCCAGAAAAGCAATCACTGAAAACCAATGAAGCAAAACAGAGGCCACCCACCTCGATCTGACCATTAGCAGCAGCAATATGAAGAGCAGAGTGACGATCATACACTGTAGTGTGACGCAAGACATTTGAGTCTCTCTCTAACAGAACCTCCACAGTTTCCAGGTCCCCAAATTGTACGGCACTGAAGAGACCATGTTCGTCACTCGTTCTGCAACTCGGTCCCTGACCCATTGCGACTCGGACTACTCTGATTCACTGAGTCAAGTGCGTAACTGAATTGGGCCACCTCAGAAATATGAAGAGGGAGGTGGAGGTGGAGGTGGAGGTGGAGGTGGCTTCCTCCATGGCTCTGTAAGAATGGAAAGGCTCGGACATTTATGGGATTTAAGAGTCCACAAGTCCAAGTCTAAAGAGAAAGTGAGAGGAGGCCATTGGAGTTTGGAGCTGCCCAAATGGGAGCTGACCGTGTCAGTTTTACGGGCAGCAGTCTGATATTTATGGGGCAGTTAGATTCCTAAATGGGCCAGCCACCATCCCCCTGATTTTTCAAACCGGGTCTTTCAATAATCTCGGCCGTCCGATTAGCATCAGTTCTCGTAGATGCTTTTAATTTTGATTTTCTGAATTAAATCCGTAAAAAAACCTACAAATAGTCTGAACTGGACTAAGAGCCCCCGCGCTTTGTGCGAGGAAGCAGTCAAAAATTCTCAAGAGAACAAGTTCACCGGGTCGTATTTAGTCGGATTGTTACGTAGATATAGTCCCTAATTTTACAAAAAAGTGAAAAATTCGTTCTTCATCTGTGTTTTTTTGTCTGAACAAGAACTGTCGCAGGTCAATTGCTGAGGCAATTCTAGCTCTCTGCCCTGACCTAGTTGCCAAATGGCGCTCTCAATCTTGACCGTACATACTCCCATGATATCAAAGTGATGTTTCATGAACCATCTCGCTGAAGCTGGGTTTCAGCTTCCAAGCCTGACTCCGCCGTGCGCCTTGCCCGCATGGACGCCGTCCCTGCCTTATTGTCGTGAAACACGACGCCAGAATTCAAGACATTGTTCCTAAGGTCGATGGAGACGCTGGCGGAGGCAGCCGAAGGTAAGATGTGGCTTCAATTCTTTTTCTCTCGCTCACTCTCTCGGCTGGATATCTAAGGTTTCTGTATGGGATTAAGTCCTAGAGTTGATTTGATTCTGGTTTTTTATAGCAGAAAACGAATTTGAGTCGTGGAGCTGTAGTAAGAGATAGGGGAATTCAAAGAAGGGACTTTAGTTCATGAAAAGAATGGAGTGCTGCTGTTTGTTTGGTCATGTTATAGTACTACATGTGGGTTGTTTTTGGAGATGTAGTGCTGCTGCTATTGTTTTTTAGTTGCTATTGCATGTTTCAAAGTTGATATTGTGTTTGTTTTGAAGCTGATACAGTGATTGTTTCAAAGCTGTTATTATGTCTGTTCGAAGCTGTTATTGTGTTTGTTTCGAAGTTTGATATTGAATATGTTTTCAAAGATGTTATTGTGTTTGTTTCAAAGCTGTCATTGTGTCTATTTCGAAGTTGATACTGAATCGCTTAATGTGTTGCTATTGAATTATTTTAGAAGTGAATAGATCATTGTCAAGCTGTGTTGATTGGAATTATGTTAATTGTGTGGGATGAAACTGTGTTTTGATGATGTTTGATTCATATCGGAACTGTGATGTGTTTCAATACAACAACACTATATTTCAAATCATAGATTTAAAAATTTCAAATTCAATAGCAGTAGTAATTGCATATCTAACTTGTTTTACGATTTTTTTCCTTTTTGTGAAAGTGTCGATATATTCTATAGAGTTTTGTTATGTTTTTTTTTTCAATATTTTTGTTATTGTAGTTTTTGATGTTATATTTTGCAATGATTACTTTTGCTACTAGGCAGTGAGGCATGCTACTACATGGACATCCCCTGAAACTTCAAGCAAGTATTCATACTACTACAAAGACGGCTAGTGTAAGAATCGCTATTGGGATTTCAAGCGAGATTTCATTTGAAGAGAGAACTCCCACTGCGAAGACTGCTACTACTAAGATTTCAAGAAAGAACTGCTACTGTGAGGAATCTAGTTTTGTCAATTCGTCAAATATGAGCTTTTGTTGTTGAAACTGTATTAGTTTTTCAGTACCAGTGCCATGAGGAGGCCTTTATTGAGCTTTTTCATCAAACGAGGCCTTCTTTATTCATGAGACACATGAGATTTGTTTTTTTTTTGTTTTTTAGAATTTGTGTGCCTAGTTTGGTACTATATTAGGATGTAACAAATTTAGCTTGTGTTATTTGATTTGGTTTTGTTTTACAATAGCTAAACATCTGATTTGGTTTTTCTTTTTTTCTATCTTAAACTTGTGGATTTTTGTTTAGTTTTATCGATTGTGAGCTGATTTAGTATGATTGATGATATTAGAGGGATCAATAGTCTGACATGAAAGTTTGGATATTTCTTATGACAATTGTTTTTGTTTGAAGTTCAAAATATAATTGCTACTATGTGATTTGTTCATCTGTTGTTACTGTACTTAAACTGTTGCTACTATGTTTTTTCAACTCCTACCGCATTTTTCCAAATGATATTGTGTTTTTCAAGTTGTTGCTGCATTTGTTAAATGACTTCTACTGCATTTTTCAAATTGGTGTTGTGTTTTTTGAAACTACTGCTACTAACGTTAGTCAATCTGCTACTAATGTGTTATTAAAGTTTTGCTGAGCTACTATTGAAGTTTCATTTAGTTGCTAATGAATCATTATCGAAGTGCTAATCGTTCATCGAGTTGTTACTGAAGTTTATCAAGCTGCTACTAAATCATTATTGAAGTGCTAATTATTTGTTGAGATGCTATTGAATTTTTATCTAGCTACTACTGACTCATTATCGAAGTGATAATCGTTTGTCGAGCTGCTACTGAAATACTACTAAAGTTTTGTCAAGTTGCTACTACATCATTTCCAAAAAAAAAAATTGTAATTATATCAAAAGTGATATTGGATTTTTTGAACATTGCTATTGAATTTTTCCGTTAACATTTTTTTTCTTCAATATTTTCTCTTTAAATTTTTTTTCCAAAGATGAGATATTCATTCAGCCACCTTGGTAATTTTAGTAGCAGTTTCACCTCAGATAAATTTAGTAGCAATTCTAATTTAGTAGTAACTATTCAATAATAGCTCTAAAATTTTATAGCCACAATTTTTAATGTCTACAAAATTTGATAGCTCAAAATGAGTTCAGTAGCAGCAAGACTTGCATATATTACAGTGGCACCGTTTGGAGAAATGAAGCAAAAGGGCGCGACGAATTTCTAATGTAGGTGGTTTAAACGTCTTTTTAGAGGTGTTTAATTGGCTGGTCCGCTGTTATGTCAAAATTTAGTTCAGTAGCAGCCCAATTTTTTTTAAAATATCATTGTTCAACATTAGGACATTTTATTCAGTAGCAATTCATCATTTCCTTAAAATTGAATTAAAATGTCGTTCTTTAAACGAAGAAGCCATGATTGAAAACTAAGTAACATAGTATCATTAACATTTGTTGAAGTTTACATAACATAGTTCCTAATTCACATCAAATATACATTATACACTATCACTTATTGGCATCATTCTCAGTCTGAGGCTTCCTCTGACGATTCAACTTCATCCACACTATCCTCAAATTAAGTATCAACATCTTCCTCTGATGACTCCATGTCAGTGTCACTATCCTCAATATACTTAGATTCAGTATCAGTGTCAGTATATTTTGAGGAATCCATTTCATCGACACTATCCCCAGATTCAGTATTAGTGTCCGTATCCTCTGAGGAATCCGTTTCATCGTCATTTCCTCTATCTCAGTATCAGTTTCTTCATCTGAGGATTCCATGTCTGTATCACCATCGTAAAGCTCAGTATCAGTGTCTACATATTATTTTCTGCCCCTCTTTTTTTGACATTACAACTTTCTTGTTCATATATACAGAGAAGAATACACATATCATTATTCCCCATTTTTTCCAGTATCAGCAATTCTCAAACAAATATAAAGTCAACATTTTAAAGACACATTTTATCAAGTGAGTGCAGGAAAAAAAAACACAATAGCAGTGAATATGTCAAACAAAAAACTATTGGAAATGAGATTCTTGTACTGGTAAATACAATAGCAGTGGAGAAAACATACATATTACTGTATAATACATTCAAAAACATGAAAAGTTCAATAGCAACAACAAAGAATCACAGTCTTAGATCATGCATGCATCATCAGAACAAAAACAAAACTTAGCACACTGATTACTATGTGAAATTTCCAGCGGAACCCTAATTTAAACATAGTATCAACTCAAAATCCATACAAGGATGTCCAATTTATTGATATAAAAGTACCAACAACGAACACAATATCATCCCGAAATTAAACATAGTATCATCTCAAAATCAACAAAAACAAAGTCAAAATGCTTCGAATTTCAACAACCCAAACATAGTAGCATTTTGACACAAACCCTTACTGAAATAAACGATTTCTAAGTAGGAAAAATGCAATAGTAGCGCAAACCTTTTTGAATCGAGATTGAAATTGTGAGCCTGAACCTCATAAATCTTCGTAGTGAAGCGAGCCTGAGAGTGCGTTCGAATCTTTGTTCCGAATCGAGCCTGAAACTGCGATCGAATATGCGTTCCGATTCAAACCTGATACTGCGATCGATACATTTTGAATCGAGCCTGATATTGCGATTTGAATCTGGGTAGCAAAGCGATCTTGATGCTGCAATTGATAGTATAATCGGAGAGGAGGAAAACGAAGAAAATGTAGTATCATAGCCCGCTGAAGAAATGAATGGAATGGCGGAGTCGAAGAATATTTCATATTTATGCAGGGGTAAATATATCCTTTTGAGGGGCATAATGGATTGGGCTGGTGCTACTATATATTGAGCTCTGAATCCGTATCCTTGGTTGTCTAAATACTACGCTACTTAAATTTTTTTTAATTAATGATACTCCTTGTTCTTGTTCTTGTGTGTTTTTTTTTCTATTAATCTTAATACCGTATTTGACTGCCGGTGTTTAATCTGGATAGCAAAAGGAAACAACGACAGTCGCCAAGTCTCCAAACATCTTTAGCCGAGAGAAAAAGAAATGACTCCAAGTCTCCAACACATCCATCATCCATGGAAACATGGACATAGAGGCTACTGTAAAATGGGGTTGCTATATGCTCCGTGGTCCATATAGACCATTGACCGTATTAATTTTCAACAATATAATCGTAAGAATTTGACCACAGTATTGACTCATCTATTAGATTAATCTCGCATCCTTTACTGCCCAATTCACAACTTTTATTGCCTTGCGTCACATTATTTTTAAGTTTTTAACAAAGTTTCCTCCTCTTGGCTAAATCTTGTTCTTTGTTATCCTTGCCTTTTGATCTGAACCGTCGATATTAAATTAAAAGGATAACATTCACTACTACCATACCAAGAAAAAGCCACACACAATGGTTGGTATACTTTCATTGTCACAAATATATTCATTTTTGTCACATATATACCCATCTTTGTCACAAATATATCTATTTTTGTCACCAATATATTCATTCTTGCCACAAATAATATGAATTGTCACCCTCTTATTGGCAAAAAAATAACACATTTGTGGCTACATTGGTTCACAAGGCTAAATAGCCACTAATGTTGATTGCCGCCCCTTATTGGCCACTTATAATTGTGTGGCTATTGCCTTATATTGTACCAGTGATTGTGACAACTCATTTCGTTTAAGATTATTAAAAGTATATGAAGGATGATTTTGGTTGCCCTCCCACATCCTATATATATATGGTTACTTTTTATTTTTTTATAAAATTTTAGCGACGAGTTAGCTCAGCGCCTGATTTTCTAAATTTTTTTTATAATTAGCTAGCCAAAGTTGGGAACCTAGGAAAAACATAGTTTAAGTTTAAATATTAAAAGTGCGCACACTTGAGAGATGGCTCTCAATCCTAGCGCCGCACGTTGCTTTTCTTCCCCAAATTTTCATCAATACCCTTTGATTCTCACTTCCTCTTCAATTCAATCCCTTTCAATTGTACCATCTCCTCCTTGTGAGAAGATCATTACGGCATCCGATCATCGTCTCCTCATCTTTGAGGTGTTTCCTTCGTGATTTCCTTCTGGTTTGATCTCATCTTTGATTTCAGTTCCTGGTAGGGTGTTTTGGAAGGTCTAGGTGAAGCCACGAAGCAAGGAGGTGAAAAAAACCATGGGATAGAAAGCCGCCATAGAGGTTCGGGAATGGCGTTGGAGTTTTGAGGTATGAGCGGTCCTCTGCGGCAACGTTTCCTCACATGGGGGCGATAGTGAAGTCTCGATTGTCGTCGGTATATGGTGATGCAGTTGGTCAGGCGGCACTGCATAGTCCTTGTGGTCAGTGATTAGAGTCATTCAATGACATTGATTGTTAAAATCTTATAACAACTAAGAAAAGTAATTGTACGATTTCTACGACAAGTAATTACACGATTCCTACGCCATATATTCCCACAAGGATGAAGGACTCTTGGCGATCAGAGTCATTCAATGACATTGATTGTTAGAATCTTATGACAACTACGGCAAGTAATTTCACGATGCATATATATAGAGGAAATCTTCATGCAATCTGGACCTCTACGTTCTACATGCAACTTGCTCTCGGCAAACCAAACCTTCTCTACTCAAGAAACCCTACTTCTGGCGATCCAAATATTTTCACCTGAAAGGGCGTGAAACATTTGAAGATTCAAGGACGTGGTAACTTGTGTTCTCAACACTCGCCAAGAAAATTTCTCTGCTTTGCACCATATAGGGTGTGTGAAGCATTGATTCTCGTGGCTCGGCAACGAGACACAAAATCCAAGTCTTAAGCCACTAGGCAAAAATAATTCATCGAGAGGGGTTGGTGCTCTCCTCGTTCCATTCGCTTCTAAGAAGCTCAGCAGCAGCACTGCGATCGACGTTCAACGTTCTACCTCATGGCAGTGGCATGCCAAACATACATACACGCAAAAAGAGACAGTTTGAGACCTCTTTGGCACCCAGGAAATTCTGTGGCCAAACATTTTGGCACGTCCAGTGGGACCAACTTTTGTGTCTTAACATAACAATAGGGGACCCTTATCAAAAGAGGTACCCTAGTTGCTGCAAGCACCTGCGACTAGCTTTTCGAGAGCATAACTCTGCAGCTTGCCGCGGATTATCAGCGAAAGCAGTAGAAGGAAAGTTTTGGAACATACGTCGCTCAACAATGGCGTTTGAATACCAAACTCTCGAAGAGATTGACTAGATGGCTTCGATCTATACTGACCTTACACCACCAAGTGTGATCAACACCAGGTGGAGCAATCAACTCTACTCTTGGAGGTTGGAGTGAAATTTGACATGTTGGCCAAAGAGTTTGTAGCCTTCAAGAGAGAATTTTCTAGGGGTCAAGATGACCAAGAGGCTCACCGGGCTTAGCTCGAGAGCCTGGCGGAGGGCTAAGTCAAAGCCAAAGCTGACATGAAAAGCTCAGTGGAGGCCATGGCGAAAAGACTGAAGGAGTCCAAGGTCGACATGGGCAACAAGCTTGACAGCGACATCATCAAACTTTTGAAGGTGGTCTCAGATCATGCTCGAGAGCGCCACCATGCTAAAAAGTTTCCGAAGGTTTGGAAAGAAGAATTTAAGGAATTCATAGGGCAGTACAATCTACAAGTGACTCAACGAGCCCGAGCTTATGAAACTCCATACCCAGAGATCACCAAAGAGGCAACTTGGCAATGGCCTAGGTCCTACAAGACGATTAGTTTCTAGACCTTCAGCAAGAATGGAGACAAGAGTGCACCAACCAATATGGCCCGGTTCAAGTTGCAACTTGGACCTTGGGGAGACGATCCAGAACTTAAGTTAAAGGTCTTTGGTTCCTCGCTTACTGGCTCAACTCTTATTTGGTATACAGGGTTGACTCCAGGCTTAGTGTAGGACTGGTCAACGATGGAGAAACGGTTTACCAATCACTTTGGGGTATTTGTCCTAGAAGTGAGCATAACGACGCTGTGCCAGATGTCCTAGACATCTTCAGATATCTCGATGGCTTTCCTGCACCGGTTGCGAGCCAAAATTCAACATGTGTAAGATACAGCTCGATAAGGACGCGGTCATTAACACAAACATAAACGACTTAGAAGATCGATTGTATACCATGTGCTTGGGCGACAAGCATGCTTCGTTGAACGAGTTCATTAGTTTTGTGATTAAGGCCCACAATGTCATGTAGGAAAGAGACAACATGCGCAATGTCTCAACGAGTTCATTACTTCAATTATGTGAACAACTATGGATTGGCTTCGAGGAATGGGCTCTGGCGTGTGTGTTAGGGTTTTGTTTTTGTTGGCTTGGTTTGTGTCCTCTTCCACTGTGAATTTTAAAAGGAAAGGTATTGTCGCACCACTCCACTCGACCTATCCGGTGAAGACTCCTTGCCCGTTTGGTTTGGACAAGGAGAAGGTGACTTAGACACCTTCTGGTGTCGACTTATTTGCATCTTTCGTGGACTGCATTAGTCATGAGATTTGAACATACATGCCACAATTAAGTGCTTAGGGGTATGTTCATCTTCATTTGTTCATGTCTAGCGTAGTCTACGCAAGATACTAATAAGCCCGATGTTTAGATTGGGCATAATGTTTTTAAAGATCAGTTCTTGAACTTTTCTTGATGTGTTTCATCTTCTCTTGATAGAATTAGAGTTATTTGTTAACTGCGCATGAACTTTTCAGGTCGTGAAAATTTTAATTAATTCTTCTTTATTCGAAAAAAATGTGTGCGCAAGACATGGTATATTTTTTGTTGGCCAGGTTCATATCGCTTATTGGAAAACATGTGCCATCCCCACTAATTCACTTAAGATGATGATATAGCCCCACGCATTAGATACATTTGTGAAGAAAAGAGTAGGATTGAAGACTTCATAGCCTTCCTAGGGATCAGATCCATTTTCTAATTTTCTTTACATAGTTTTATGGCCAAAACAAGAATAACTTTGATTTTTTTATTTTATTTTGAATCTGAAGAGTTACTTTGATTATGATATCTATATTTAACTGAATTCTTTGTCAAAAAGATCGACAAAAGAATTTGGGGTAGACTGATACGGAGGTTATAGATATATGCTCATCTCGATATTATGCTAAAGCTTAATTAGCCTTGAAAAATACTCGGCATACTAATCTTTTCTTGGTGTGCAAATTAATGGGGATACCAGAGTAGAAAAAAGTAATCTCCTCAACTAACAAGCATTTGGTACCTGCTTGGCTTCTTTTAGAATCACATGATTTATGATGTCCAAGCAAAAAGGATAGACTCAACCCCTCTTCATGATGGCTTCTATTACTTCCACTTATTAAATTTAAAAAGTTTCTTAATTTATCATACTGGTACTAAATACATATTTTTTCGTCCTAATTTATTATCATATTTAGCGTTTATTTTAAGACAAATATTTCAAGAAATTGTTCAAAATCAGTTGATTTTTTTTTAAAGAAGCTCGATAATGTTTCATTAAAATTTGATAGCAAAATAAATACTATCAAATTATTCGACTTGATAAAACGAAGCCTCATGAATACTAATCATATTACTATACTAGATAACAAAGTTTAACCTCAAGTCTAGACTAACAAACCAGTATAGCACTGGGTATAATAAAAAATATGGTTGCACCATCTCTTAACTAGCTAGGTACCATTTCTACTCGTGTCCCATTGTCGGGTCTAGAGCTTCCCCTCCAGCCCGGCAGCATGACTCCCTGAAGTCTGGTCCCACTCCACCATGCTATGTAGCATTAAAATCTCCACCATATGCTCTCTAGTTGCATTGTGGGCATATTGTCTCATGCCCCTATCCTCTAGCTGACAGCTAGATGCCGATCTAAAACCACCTAGCTTTCCATAGGTCTTGGTCATAGGGCCTTGCCCTTCAGTCTTCCTCGAACTTGATTGTCTCCGACATTTCTAAGGTCTTCTAGGAAACTGCACAATCTCTAATTCTCTCGGCTCCTCAACCGCAACCACCTCCCTTGCAGCTTCAAAAGCTCAACTGTCAGTCATCTCCTCCTCTCGGTTTCCCGCACCATTACCCGTACCGGACATCACCACATATCCTGACCCCAACCCTAAATGGTCGCTTCTGCCCTAGCTTCCTCCTCATCCCAAATCTTCTCTTGCATTTTTACTTCCTTCTTTGCCTCTATCTTATCACATTGAATTGGGCAACCATCCATGGTAAGATTGAAACTACCACAACCCATGCAGTAGACCCTCAAAGTAATATATTCAATGCCACAAACAACCCAAGCAGTAGATCTTAGCGCCAAACGTACCTTCGACGAAGATCAACCTCCACAAACAGTTGGATTTCTTTACCATCTTCCAGCCGAACCTTGTTGTAGTCGAGAAACCTACCTAAACAATTCCCCGGAGTCTTCCACCACTGCTTGACCTCCACTCCTCCAGTGAGATCCCCATCGATTCACCTCCACCCGCACCCATTACTGTGATATCTTGGTAGAACCAGGGGTCTTGGTCAACTGCCCTTCAGAGAACCTCCTTCTCCTTGAACCTTCCCACAAAATGATCATGTGTGCAACGCCAAATACGAATCACATTAGACCCTAAATGACATTGCCAAAGCCTAATCATCTAGTGCTTTAGGGACTTTGCACATGCATCAGACAAAGATGTTGGGGAGAAGACTCGGATGACAGCGAAACCGAAATTATCCTCCTCCTTTGCCACCCCAAAAGAGATATCGCAAACCGAAAAAGAACTCAATTTCATAGGTTCTGCCATGGATGAGTGCGTAGATCGTCCATGATCTCGCAAACAGTATTACTAGCTAGTAGCAAGACAATGCCAAGAGGAGGAGAAGGCAACGAAAATAATTAAATTTGGTTGAAGATTGGAAGATATTGGTAGAAGACGGTGTACGTACGGCACTAAGGTTTAGGGTCTGGGAAGAGAAAACTTAGAGAGACACGATAAGCTACGATAACCACTTATTGAATATATTTCCCCGGTTGAGTAACTTTAATTAGAACTTAAAAGTATCTCTATGACATCAAAGAGAAATTTGATGCTATGTCCGTTTGATCCTCCAACTTAACCTGATGAACATAATTTTTCTTCCTCAGAGAGTATTCTAATGTAATAGACCGTGTGCTGATACTTTTGAGTTTGAAAAAACTACTTCCCAGATCCTAGTTCCCAGTTCACATCAAAACAGAGGGCAAATCTGACTTTGGCTTGGGCACTGGCTTTGGTGATTGGATTTTATAATACAAGGATTCCAACTTTGTTTTTCTCTCCAAGATCATGTCGGTACCGGTATCATTGATATGTTGCCAGTTGCCTCGCCATTGCTCCTCACAAAGTATGTATTATAAATTTTGCACATCAGTTGTTTTCAAGTAACCGATTAATTGTTTCACATATACTCACATGAGGGCCATGACATTGATCTTTGATATTTATATGTGGGATTGCTTGCAACGAAGCATGGGATTTTCGTCAAACATATAATTCTATATGTATAAGTTTCTGGGTTTCCTCTCTTTCTGGCGCTTTTTCATTTTCTATTCGATGTTGATTCGTGTGGAGGTGGATCAGATGGATCAGAATCTTAGATTTAGTTGGACCGTACAAGTGTTAGTCTTGCTCACAGGAGGCAAAGATATCTGCTTCCTTCTATTATATTGAGCTCAACTGTAATTTTGTTGATCAGTTTCATGTGATCAAGAAGACTATTGGACACTAATTAGTGTGCAGGGGAACCTTAAAATGGCACAGTTCTTCAACAATATCATATGGTTAGGGATATAATAGAGGTTTAGGGTTTCCGTAATAATTAAACATATGGTATTTCGAGGTTCTCAATCGAAGAGCAACTCCAGTTTGAAGCCACTATTATATAGTTAGAGCTTAAAACAACTAATTAATGACATGAGACATTAAACTTTCAGTGGATTTTATCTTGGAATCCTATAATGCAATATAGCACGTACTAATGGTAGTGGTTAGGGCTGATTCGTTGGACTTGAGTATCTAAGAACTCAAATCGAATTATCTGAAAATTGCAAGTTTGGGTCGGGGTTTTTGAAATAAAAATAGTCTAACACTTTAAACTCGGACCGAATTCAAAGTTCGAGTTTGGATATTACTTTCGTAAAATAATTAAACCCAAAAAACTCAAATAAAATTTTAGTAATGTCACATTTTAATTGGTTACTACAACAACTTTTATTTTATTTTATTTTTGTTTAAGAATATTATACACTTGGTATCTAGATGTGTGTCTTGTCCTAATTAGCATAAAAGTTGATATTCTCTTAATCCCTGATTTACCGGGATATTGATTGTATCGGATTGTAATGCATATTTAAGGTCATCTATCAATGAATTAAGTACAGTTTCAGATCATATCTCTTGCGAATCTATTTTCTCCTTCAACATGTTATCAACAGCTCTTGAGTTGATAGTCATCACCCTAAACCCCTAAACACTTAATCTCGATCACCAGAATTCTTTCCACCGCCGAAGCACCACTATCGTCCGTCGCCGGAGTTTGTCACCGTTGCCGAATTTCAAGGATTTCTCAAACTTTTACTACAAAGTTTTCATACCGAGCATAATACCCTCAAGGTAAATTGATTAACCATCTTCAATTTAGAATTAAGTTGCCAAACTTAATTACCGCAATACCCTGAATCTAGGTTTAGATTTAAGTTTAAATACTGTGAATTATTATATGTATCTAGTTCCTATAGATTAATGTATGTATGAGAGAAGAGAATTTTATCACCTTTTTCGCAAAGTTTAAGCTTAGTGTCGGTTCTGAGGGAGTCATGATTATTAGTGAATATCACAGTTAATTGTAGTTTTACATTGAAAAAAGAGAAGTCGATAGTCGCGATTTTATGGGGAGTGGTATAAAGCCACTTATTTTGCATCAATTTTTGTGACCATACATCATGGATCATGTTTCTTATTCCCTAAACTTGATGTTAGTGATCGTGGTTCTTTCGATAGGTGAACTAATTACATCTCTTGTCTTTTGTAGATGATTGAGCCAGTAAGGCCAGAGTTCGATATCATTGACATTCAAGTAGCAAAATACCATAGATGGGTATCTGACTTGAGGATTACTCTCCTCGGTAAACATCTAACTAATACCATCCAACCACTACCACCTGACGAGGAACCCAATGAGGAGACCCTGGCTCGAAAAGTTCAAGTTTTCATGTTTCTCAGGAGACATATGCATCCTGTTATAAGGAAACGGTACTTGTTAAAGAATGACCTCGCGAATTTGTGGGCGACTTTGTAAGAAAAGTTCAACAATGTGCATGACACACAACTTCCAGAACTCCAAGAAAAATGAGATAAAATTCGGTTATTGGATTATGCTAAGGTCAACGATTTCTATCAGGATATGTTGGACCTACATGTCTGAGCTTATCATTTATGGCGTTGTAAAGACCCACTAAACTACGGTGATTATGAGCAAGAAAAATTGAGATCATTCAGTGACCTCATGAGTGTGCTGGACAAGAAAGAGAGGTATCGTGAGATTCTTCTCCAAAATAATGTTAGGCCAGCCGGTACAAAGAAATTCCATAAAACCTACAACACTTATGGGAAGACAAGAAATGATAAGGGAAAACAACGTTCTAAACCTTATCAAACTCGTGGTGGTAGAGGAAAAAATAGTCAGAATTTGACGTGGATTCGCCATGACAACAACCACAACAACTCCAACAAGAATCATTCAAATTCCGTTTTTCTAGGAATGGTGAGAATTCTTCACATTCTGCTTCTACTTCTCACTTGGCACCTTGCTATAGGTGTGGTGTGACTAACCATATATATAAGCAATACAGAGCCCCAAAGGATATTCAAAATACCTACAAGATGTGTCTACAATACCAAGCAAAGCAAAGGGAAAAAAATACGCGGACTATGAAATAGAAGATGGCGGTGAAGCTAATATAATTGTAGCAAATGACACCAAAGCAAGTCTTGAGACTTCGAATTTTTAGTTAGTCTATGTATTAGACTCATGTCGTTGCTATGTAATCAAGTTTAGTTTTGTATTTGACTCTAGTTGTAGTCATGGTTATTGAATAAGAACAATTTTTTGATGTAAGTTTTGATGTTGGTAAAAGTAATAAAATTTCATCCTTTCGCTATTTGAAAGTGTTAAGAATGGTTATGTTCATTTATATTACTTGAATAGTTCGAATTCTAAAAAATTCTATGGCATTATGACACCAAAATACCATAAAAATGAGACAAAAGAGAGGATGATTTGTTTCTGGAGATTTTTAACCCGTAGAGATTTTTTCTCGAACTGTCGAATGTCACACTTTGGAACAGTTTTGAAATTTTTTGACCCGTCGAATATTTAGCCTGATTTTCATTCAACCCGTCAAATGCAGTCCTTTGGTACACAAAATAGCACCTTTGACACGTCAAGATATCCTCTCAACCCGTTGAGTACAAGTTTATGTCTCCAAAATGTCACAATTTTGACCTATCAAAAATATCCTTCGACCTGTCAAAAAAAGTTATCAAAAATTCGATACGGTTTTAGGTTTTTCTTCAACCCTTCGATGGTATTACTCAACTCATCGAATGTAAGCCACTGTGATGACAAAATTTTCTAATTTTCGACCCGTTGAGAAACATTTTCGATCCGTCAAAAATGGTTATCGGAAAAATAAATTTTATTTTTGGTTTCTTCGACCCGTCGAGTAGTTTTTCATGCACCGTCAAAGAGAGCACCCGGGGTTGGTGTTTTTGATGTGTTTTATATCGGTATTCTTATGTCATATCATCACTCTTTAAGGGTCACAACCCTTTGATAAATCTTTGAGTCTTTACTTAAATTGTTCGAATATGTCTTGAAGACTAAATAAATCACATTCTTTTGTAGATGTTTGAAGGTGAGATCGAGTGTCTAGAAGATAGTGGCACTACTTATACTATACTGTGGAATAAGCAATTTTTTATAGATCTTGTGCCATATTCATTATTAGTGACAACCATGATTGGTTTGCACCGGTTATACAAAGGTGTGGTGCAGCACAATTTTTGCTACCACATGGAATAAGAATTCATATCACTAATGTATTATACGCGCCTAAAGCCAACCAAACCTTGCTAAGTTTCAAGGACATTAGAGCCACCGGTTTACACTTGAAAACTCATTGTGAGAATGAAAAAAAATTCTTATGCATAACTTCAGAGGAGAATGGTAGAAAGTGCTACTTAAAGCAGTTATGGGCAATTTGTAGTGAATTATAACTTACTACGGTTCGAATTATAGAATCCAATGTTGTCATACTTACTACTATCTATGACACGACCTTATACAAGTATTGATTGGGACACCCAAGTCGTGATGATGATCAAAATAATGAAGAACCTTCATGGTCATCCGTTCTTCAAAGGAAATAAGCATGTGGAACTCCCAAAGCTAAGCCTTCATTTGCGGTTGACAACACTGAAATTATTCTATTCTTACAAAGAATCCATAGTGATATTTGTGGACCTATGAAACTGGAATGAGAACCATTTAAATATTTTATGGTTTTGATAGATGCATCAACGCAATGGTCACATGTTGCTTTGCTATCAACAAGGAATACTACATTTGCAAAACTCCTAGCACAGATTATTAAGCTTCAGGCTCACCACCTGGACAACCCAATTAGGTCAATTAAATTGGATAATCCAAGAGAATTCACATCAAAGAATTTTGAGGACTATTGTATGTCAATTGAGATTGAAGTTGAACATCTCGTCCCTCATGTTCATTCTCAGAACGGTTTAGCAGAGGCACAAATCAAGCGGTTGTAGCTTGTGGCCAGAACAATGGTTATGCATACCAATTTGCCGGTATCTTCTTGAGGATATGCAATATTACATGCATAAATGCTTCTTCGTTTGAGACCTTTAGCATGACAACCATTCAATGTGTACCAGTTGGTACCTAGATATGAGCATGATATTTCACATCTACGCATATTTGGTTATGCAGAGTATGTGCCAATTGCGCCTCCATATCGCACTAAAATGGGTCATCAATGTCGATTAGGCATATATGTTGGTTATAAATCTCCAACAATAATCTGTTACTTAGAACCTTCGACATGAGATCTCTTTAGTACAAAATTTGCAAATTGTCAGGAAAGCCTCAATTTCGGTTGAATGTTGGGAATTGACGTGGAATACTCCTCCCACTATGTTTTAAGAAGATCCGCGCACATCTGTATACTTGATCTTTAAAATATGGTAGACTTGATGACTGACTCCTTTACATATTGCCAAAGTGACGAGATCAGACATTCCTACTACAAATGTTTGTGCAAGGTTGGAAGTCCTTAAGGGTGGTATAATGCAACTCTGGGGCAGAGTAACATGCCTCTAGCCCATGTGGAGAGAGTAGCATTGACCTCGGCTCCCACCAGGAAGAGGTTGAGACCAAGAAAATCCACAGATGAGCCGTCGATGAAAAGGCATTGTTATGGATAGGTCATCCAAGGTAATTGATGAGGTTTGTGCTTATTCTGTCACTCAGGAGATCATTGATGACGTTGAAGTTGAACCTCACTCAGTCTGCTAAATGTAAGCGGAGAGCGGATTGGCCGAAGTGGAAAGATGCAATACATGCTTAACTAGACTCCTTGAAGAAAAAGGTATGTTTTCGGTCTGGTATTGCTATGCCTACCAAATGTGAAGCCAGTAGGACATAAATGGGTCTTTGTTAAAAAATTTAATGAGAAGAATGAAGTCATGCGATATAAACCAAGACGTTAGGCACAAATATTCTCTCAATGATGTGACATTGACTATGAGGAGACATACTCTTCGATTATGGATATCATTACTTTCCGCTACCTTGTTAGTTTGGTAGTGTCCAAAAAATGAAACATGCAACTGATGGATGTGGTGACAGCATATCTCTATGGAAATCTTAATTCAGAGATATACATGAAAGTGCCAGAAAG
Organism: Geum urbanum; assembly: GCA_946800695.1. Lineage (NCBI taxonomy): Eukaryota > Viridiplantae > Streptophyta > Magnoliopsida > Rosales > Rosaceae > Geum > Geum urbanum. The sequence goes on from OX327006.1 coordinate 10,467,437, forward strand.
CGTGGTCATATCCAATTCAAGTAACTCTACACCATAGAGTGCTCATGTAATTAGACTGAAGTGTTCACTATATGGATTGAAACAATCTGGTAGGATGTGGTATACACGTCTAAGTGACTATTTGATTGGGTAGAGATACAAGAACGACGATTTATGTCCATGTGTATTCATTAAGAGAACAAGTTCAGGATTTGCCATTATAGCGGTCTATGTTGATGATATGAATATCATTGGGTCTCTTGATGAAATCAATGAGATGGTTAGTTACTTGAAATCCGAGTTTGAGATGAAAGACCTTGGTATGACTCGATTTTGTCCTAGTTTAGAATTAGAACATCGAGTTGGTGGAATATTTATTCACCAGTCTGCTTATGTCCAAAAGATGCTCAGGCGATTTAACATGGACAAAGCACACCCTCTTAGCACACCAATGGTCGTACGTAGTCTGGAACCCAATAAGGATGATGATGAAGAATTATTAAGAGTTGAGGTACCATACCTTAGTGTCAGTGGATCTTTGTTGTATTTAGGTCAATGCACAAGACCTGATTTTGCATTCTTTGTGAACTTGTTAGCTCGATTTAGTTATGGGCCAACACAATGTTATTGGAATGGTGTAAAACACATATTCAGGTACTTGAAGGGTTTCATAGACATGAGATTGTTCTTTCCCTTCAAAGAATACAGAGAGAAGCTTGAAATTCCCGAAAAAATGATGTTTGAATCGCAACATTCTGATTTTAGGATTTTTGACCCGTCGAAAGATTCTCTCGACCCATCGAAGATTGCTCCCTAGATTGATCAGAACCATTTACTCGACTTGTCGAGTGAAAGTTCTAACCAAAGAAATCAGATCGAAGATTTAGGTCATTGCAACTAGGGAGCAAACTTCACTTACCAAGTATTGTGTTCATCATTCCTCTCTTATAAGAGCATCTCCAACCATCAAAGTCTCATACTCTATTATGAGACCTTATAAAATCACTATTTAATATAAGACTTTCCCATCTCCAACCATCAAAGTCTCATACCCTATTTTAAGATGAGTCTTCCCATCTCTAACCATAAGGCCCTATATCTTATACCTTAAAATTCATAATCTTTATTATATATATATATATATATTTTTAATATTACAGTATACATCTTGTATTCTGTAATAATTTATAAACTATTTTAATTTAAAATAATCTAAATTTATTAAATTATTCATTAAAAAAATTAATTATTTCAAGATAAAAGAAAATTAATTATATGCATATATTGAAAATATAACTGTTGGGCTAGCAAATAAGAGGTTGGGCTTCAAATGAGAAGAAATCAATTTTGGAGCAATTAACTCAGCTATTAGCCCGTCACCCCCCACCACATGTCGCGTGTCAACGCGTCACTTTCTCTCTCCCTCTCTCTCTGCGTCTTTCTCCCGCCCAAAACTCTCTCTCTCCGCGTCTCTCTTGCACAGTTCCTCTCTCTCCGCGTGAGTTTTCTTTCTCTTCTCTCTCTTTGGCTGCTTTCCTTTCTTCCGGCCCCACCAGTCAAACCAATATACCTCATATCATGTTCTATTTTAGAACCTTAAATAAGGTATGAGACTGAAATTTGAAGAATAAGACTAAAATTTTGATGGGTTAGAGATAAAGTTTTTCATGGAGGTTCTACTATAAGGTATAACACCTTCATTATTTGAGATGGCATAACAATACTAAACCCATTTCCAAGTCCACAAAGCGCTGCATCTCACTTGGCTGGTGTGGTAGTCATTTCTCCAAAAGTTGATAGAAAAAAGTTGAATTGAGCCTCTCACAAGATCCGAGAGCTTCTAACAATTTCAAGTTCAGATTTTGCCAAACCGAGACGAACTATTGGGCAATTAACTCACTACTCATTTGGTTCAAAAACTTCCATAAACCCAGATCACAATAGAGGTATACTCCAGTTCTTTTCAACCACCCCCAGTTTTTGCTTCCTCCTCCTCCTCCTTTGTACCCGAAGGCTCACAGTCGCTGGAAATGCTCGTTGATTGGATCGAACAGGAGGCCTATATCTGGTTGAGACATGTTTTATAAAGAGGTCATGTTGATGACATTACATGGTGATTGAGCTTTTTTAAGCCTACACTAAATATTTATTAGATTGAGAAAGAGATCAAGTTGATGACATTTTGGTGGATTCGATAAAGTCACTTTCGAGACTCAATTTTAACTTTTTTTCGTTTATATTTTAACAGGTGGTATTAAAATTATCTTTTGAAACTTAAGAAATACTTCGTCAAAGGAAGAAGAAATTATCTTTGCAGGACTTTCAAGTAATATTTGAACTTTGAGCATAAGATCAACATAAAACTCATTAGAAAGGGACAATGTAAACTATTCATAAATTTTCGGATCATTCTCTACTTTATAGAGGAGGAGATGTGCCTCTCGGATCAGGTCCCCATTACTCATTCATATATCAAGAACAAAATATATAGCAAGCAGTATACGCACAAGCCAAGCAAATTCTTGATAATAATCAAATGGTCGGAAAAAAATGAATCCGCTCTTTCCTATTTCTATCCTACTAGATTGCTAAAGCCATCACTATGAGAGTTAATTAAGCACTTGGTTGAGCATCAAAATTATGCCTTGGCGAGCTAGTGGAGCTCTTTCTCTATCACTCATATAATTGGTGATCGAGGCATCTTGCCTACCTAATGACCATGAATACATGTCACGCTTTGCCAATCATCCACATAAGTATATACACAACACGTAGTCACGTGCAAACTATAATACAATTCAAAATGATCTCTCTCTATTATTATTGGTTGCTAGATTCAAATTTCCAAGGCTCTCAATTTGAAAACGACTAAAAATTTGATCGAATCAATCACAAAAATATTTATCCTAGCGAATAAAAGATATTTCCATATGTATTATGTAGTGCTCGCACAATGTCTGTTAAGTGGCAGCCAACCTGGAGTAAGATATTTAAATCAAATAGCCGCAAAATCTGATATTTTTGAGGGTTATGTACTATATATATATGATATCATTAATGTTTCAGACAAGAATATTTTAAGTCTGTTGTCCTAAAGTGGAGACAACTGCGCCTTAGGTGTTTTAATTGTTGGAATATTGTTTAAACATTATTTTTTCGTGTGGATGAATTTTTGAGAAAGATTTGAGATTTGTTGAAAAATTCAGACTACTGAAATAAAAACTTTAGTTGTCTTAACTTGTTAGGAAAACGTTCAGAAGACAAATATTCATTTCAGTTGTCTGATGGGGGTTTAAATTCGTGCTTTTTAGACAACAGTTATAACGGTCAGTTTTTTGAATCACATTCAAACTAAAAAAATCCTAGCTAATATTTGGGCGGCAATTATTGCGCTCGTTTCTCTCTCACAATTAACTCACATCTCATTCTTCGAACACTTTAAAAAAAAACCTTGACCCACAGCGGCTCTCTCTTCTTCACCTCGCGTCGGATTCAGCTTGCCTCGAGCTCGGCCACTTATCAATCTCTACTCTAGCTTCAAATCCAATTTTAACTTTGAGCTCTCTCTCTCTTCTCCTTCACAGTTTCGATATCTCTCTCTCTCTCTCTCTCACACACACACACACACACACACACACACACACACACACACACACACACACACACACACACACACACACACACACACACACACACACACACACACACACACTCACTCAAAACTCTAGCCTCTCCTCTAAACACTGAACCCGATTCTTTGCCGGACAAGAATTTCAATTTCAATTTAAATCTCAATCTCAATTTGGTTAATATATGTGAAATGCGATGGTGCTGTTTTTGTAGGTGGTGCGGCACATGATTCTTGCCGGACATGACGTACACGTCATCACCGGAGCTCCTGACTTTGTTTTCACTTTCGAGATACAAAGTCACTGGAGCTCCCGACGTGCTGATTTGTGAGGTTTAATTTTGTGTGAGTTTATTGTGATAGAATGTAGATTGAAGTTACTGAGTGTTGTGTTTTCTGATTTGAATGTGTTATTGTGATAAAAAATAATGTGCTTTTGGGAATAGAAATCTGAGTTTTGAGTACAAGGGTGTGAGAAAAAATGTTCATTCTTGTTTGTGTTTACTGTCATACAATGGTAATTATAGGCATTGGGTGTTCTATTTTCTGATTTGAATGTGTTTTTATTGATTGTTAATATTGAACTTTGCTTGGTTTGGTTGAGGAAGTGTAGGGAAGGGAATGGAACCCGAGGTTTTGGGTTAAAGGGTCTGAACTAGGGTCATTTAGTTTAGATTAATGTGATAGAGTTATGGTTGGAGTCATTGGGTGTTCCTTTTTTTTTTATTTTGATGTGTTTCTGTATTTGTTAGTATCATATTTTACTCTTTTGGTGATGATGAAATTTAAATTTATTACATAGAGTGAAAAAGATTTCTTATTAATTTTGTTTGATCGACCTTATACTCCTGATGGTGATCAATTGATTCTTTTGTCCAGTTGTCCTTTCCGGATTTTTAAGATGTTCTTTAACTTCAAATGCTGTCTCTTAATTTGCATGTTGTTTGACTCCTAATGGGTACTTGATATCTTACTTTTACACTATCTTTGGATATGTGCAGTCGGTTGCTACATTCTTCAGCCATGTTATGCATGCAATTGGAGGGAACACTGCTGGCCCTGGTATGTTTATGTTGGCACTAGTATTGGTATAGACCCAAGTATTCAACCCTATAGATGAGTACTTGATTCGTATCCTTGCACGGGATGCTGTTGTTAATGTTTACATGAACCATGAGAAACAATTTGCCTTTGTGGAGATGCGATCTGTGGAAGAGGCCAGCAATGCAATGGCTTTGGATGGGATAATTTTTGAGGTATTTTGAAAATTTTCTTTTTAGCTCATTTCAGTGTTTACATTTATTGCTCGACATTCCTATCAACCATTTTCCATCGGACTGACCTTCATTTCCAATAAAACAGGGGGCCCCGGTTAAGGTTAGGAGACCCAGTGACTACCACCCATCTCTTGCTGCAACACTTGGTCCAAGCCAGCCCAGTCCCAATCTGAACTTGGCTAATGTCGGCCTAACACTAGGTTCTGCTGGTGGTCTTGAAGGCCCTGATCGCATCTTTGTTAGTGGTCTACCCTACTACTTCACAGAAGTGCAGATCAAGGAGTTGCTCGAATCTTTGGACCCCTTCGTGGTTTTGATCTTGTTAAAGATCGGGAAACAGGAAATTCAAAAGGCTATGCCTTTTGTGTTTACCAAGATCTTTCAGTTACTGACATAGCTTGTGCAACATTGAATGGGATTAAAATGGGAGATAAGACTCTTACGGTTAGGCGTGCTAATCAAGGTGCCAATCAGCCAAAACCTGAGCAAGAGAGTGTTTTGTTGCATGCACGACAGCAAATTGGATTGCAGGTTTGTTTAGAACTCCATTCTTTTTCCTTAGCAACAACTTTCTTCTTACAGCTGTTTTTATATTATTATCTTAATCTTTTGCAGAGGTTCATGCTGTTGCAACAGCCCATTTCTGTGGCCACCAAAGTTGTTTGCTTAACTCAAGTAGTTAGTGTTAGTATAACATCATTAGTTGTCCGATTAAATTAGGGGTGGGAAAAAAATCCGACAAACCCGACCCGACCCGACGCCCAACCCGTGCCCGATCCCGATTGTGCCCGACCCGGTTTAGACCCGACCCGAAAAGTCGGGTTTTTTGCCAAACCCGATAATTTTTGGGTTCGGGATCGGGTTGAATATTGAAACCCGATCGGGTACCCGACCCGACCCGATATAATATATATTTTTAATATAAATAATATATTATATAATTAAAATAGGGGATCTTCTTCGATCCGGGCGATTTGAGGCCCAATAACTTCTTCATCTTACTCGCGGCCGCCGACGTCAACGATCTCTGCAGCGCCACCGGCGAGCCATTCGGCGACGACGGCACTGCTCCTCCCACGCCGCCGTTCTGTGTCTTCGGCGAGTCGGAAGACACGAACGTCAAGGCTTTGCCGGTGGATGTGCGGCATGCGGCGACGAAGATCTCGTAGGCGGTGAGCCGGAGCTCCGAATCGGTGAGGTGGGCCGCGAGCTGGCCCAATGGGGAAGGGAGATCGGCGGCCACGGCGGCGGGTCTGGCCGGGATTGTGAGTGGGGTGGCGGTAGGGGTGGAGTTGCTGCCTCTTTTGGACTGGCCCAGTGAGAGCTCTCTAAAAAGATGAGTCATTGTTGAAGATGAAGAAAAGAACAGAGGGAGAGAGGTGGAGTCCAAAGCTGGACTACAGACTAGAGCTGCAACTTATACATACATACACAGAATGATGTATGATATTGTGAAAAAGAAGCAACAAAACGAGTACTTGTATTTTTTTATTTTTTATTTTACTTTTTTTGGGGTGAAGAACATGGCTTATTAAATAATTTGAAGCCACTTTTTTTTTTGGACCCAAGCCTAATTTGAAGCCCAGCAAAATCGGGTCACCTCTGCCCAACCCAACCCAACCCGATCGGGTCGGGCTGCCCGACCTTCGGGTACCCGACCTATGTCGGGCTCGGGCTCGGGCAAAAAATATTGAACCCGATCCTTATCGGGTCGGGACTCGGGTTGAGTGTTTTCGAGTCGGGTCCCAACCCGATTCCACCCTTAGATTAAATATACTTATCCACTTAAGCAGGTAATCAACACCTACCCGACCACCCGAAAGACTACCAGGAAGGCTACAACTCTGTTCACAAGACCGACCCCATCCGAGCGTGCACGCGCCCGTGGGGCGCATACCCGAATGTGCGGATCACACATGACAGCAAGTGCAGACCAGTCCCACATCGAGGAACACCATCAAGCACCATGCTCAATCACCTATATATGTCAGGTATTTATTACAGGTAACGACATTCAACCCAACACATTCAATTCTAATCCAAGCATCTCAACACTCCAACCTACTTCTACGTACGTTCGCTTGACTGTTATATCCAATACATCTTCTAACTTAGGCATCAGAGTGTTGAAGGCAGGCCACCCCTGTCTCGACCCCTGATTGTCTGTTTGTCGTTGTATTCTTCTAACAGCCATACCCGAACACGCACACCCGCATACCCGAAGGGAGAAGAAGCGCCCGATCATTCGAACAGCCCCAACGTTCGGACGAGAGGAAGAGAAGAAGAGTAATCGTACTTGCTTCTGCTAGATTACGTCCCGCGTAATCCAGTAGAAACAGTTGGCGCCGTCTGTGGGAAGCTTACAAATTGCAAACCTCGTATAAACACCACCACCCAAAAGACTCGTGTTCTATCTGTTGCTGCTAAGGTCGACCCGATCCCACACGATCATCCCGATCCCGCACGATCATCCCGAGCAACATCTTGGCAGACCTGTCACTCCAAAAGATAAGTGTTCTTAGTTTCACACCACTCTTATGCTCGAAGTGTATTCGTACTCCATCCGCAAGTCCGTTCCGAATCCCTGACGGCTCCGAACAGCAACATCCGTTCGAAAGCCCGTTGCATGCGGCTCGGAACCATCCATGCATCATTCGCAAGTCCGTTCCGAATCCCTGGCGGCTTCGGACAGCAAGATTCGTTCGGAAGCCCGTTGCATGCGGCTCGGAACCATTCATGCATCATTTACAAGACCGTTCCGAGGCTTAACGGCTCCAAACAGCAAGATTCGTTTGGGAGTCGGGGTCAGCGGCTTGGAACCATTCATGCATCATTCGCAATGCCATATTCGCTCATTCGCATAGCACGATCATGCAAGTCAGGCATAATATGCAATACTCGTCAAGTACCCGATCAGGCGCAGACGCGCGAATACACGATCAGGCGCGCACGCGCAGATGCACGGGTACACGATCAGGCGCGCACGCGCAGATGCACAGGTACACGATTAGGCGCAGACGCGCGAATACACAATCAGGCGCGCACGCGCAGATGCACAGGTACACGATCAGGCACAAACAGGTACACGATCGGACGCGCAGGTACCCACTCCGTCATGCGAGCCCTTCTTTGACCGGAGAGTTGGGGGACTTGGGGGTTACAGGACCATGCACCACTGCTCAATCGGATAAGTATTTTGTTTAATCGCACGAACTCTTTTTCAACTCCCCAGTCAAGAAAGTTTTCTTTGACTTGGGGACTTGGGGGACTTGTTAGTATAGCATCATTAGTTGTCAGATTAAATATACTTATCCACTTAAGCAGGTAATCAACACCTACCCGACTGCCCGAAAGACCACCAGGAAGGCTACAACTCTGTTCACAAGACCGACCCCATCCGAGCGCGCATACCCGAATGTGCGGATCACACATGACAGCAAGTGCAGACCAGTCCCACATCGAGGAACACCATCAAGCACCATGCTCAACCACCTATATATGTAAGGTATTTATTACAGGTAACGACATTCAACCCAACGCATTCAATTCTAATCCAAGCATCTCAACACTCCAACCTACTTCTACGTACGTTCGCTTGACTATTATATCCAATACATCTTCTAACTTAGGCATCGGAGTGTTGAAGGCAGGCCACCCCTATCTCGACCCCTGACTGTCTGTTTGTCGTTGTATTCTTCTAACAGCCATACCCGAACACGCACACCCGCATACCCGAAGGGAGAAGAAGCGCCCGATCATCCGAACAGCCCCAACGTTCGGACGAGAGGAAGAGAAGAAGAGTACTCGTACTTGCTTCTGCTAGATTACGTCCCGCGTAATCCGGTAGAAATAGTTAGAGAAGAAGAGCTGAGGGATGATCTGAAGTATGAAGACATCGTGGAAGATATGAAACAAGAGGGCGAGAAATTTGGTAAACCATCAGTCATTGTTACCTGCATTCCAGTTTCGTTGATTTTTTCTTTCATGTCAAAAAGCTTTTTGTGGTATTGATTTATTCTTCCTTTTTTGTTGTTGTCATCTTTCTGTTTTACAGCCTTTTTTGTAGTCCCACATTCTGCTATAAAGATTCAGGCCTAACATTCAGACAGCATCCTCCCTAACCTTCTAACTAATTTCCACCTGAGACGGTTGTTGTCTAAGTTTAATGTGTTTGATTTCTCTATTTTGCAGGTTCACTTGCCAACGTCATCATTCCACGTCCTCGACCAGATGGTGAGTCATCATCTGGTGTTGGAAAGGTCTGTTTGTGCTCTGGACACATGACTATATCAACTTCTTTGATTTCAGTTGTCCCCGGTTCTATGTGCTAAAATCATTGTCTTTGCAAGCGTTTTTGGAGTATGCAGATGTAGATGGTTCTACAAAAGCCCGCACAGGCATGAATGGTAGGAAGTTTGGGGGTAATCCGGTGGTGGCAGTGTTTTATCCAGAGGACAAGTTTGCTCAGGGCGATTATGAAACACAGGTGATGATGAAGTTGTAGCTTCACTTGTGCTAATTGATTTAAGTTGTATTTCGTGAGCTTGAATTCGTATTTTGATTTATGTTTTCAAAGGAATTTAGACCAGTTAGAAACATTGTCCAAGAAACTCAAGGCAAAAACTCTCTGATATGAGGCTCCTCAACAATCTATTGTGGCCACTAGGTACCTTAATCATTCACTGCAATTCAAATTTACTTTATTTTCAGTTTAATTTTGCTGTTATCTACATTCAATTGCTCTGGTAACATAAGAGCGTATTGGATCAGAAATTTGAGTTTCAGAGGTGTTAAGTTTATCTGTATACAATACATTGCAGGCTTCTTGCTCGTTAGGGACTAAACGCCGAGCAGCTTGCACGTGGTCTTAAGTCTTTTGAACTGAAGGTAGTGATACTTCCACCTTGCATTTCTTATTGGAATCATGTATCCTCAAAGAATTGATGAGTTAATTACAATGCTATTGTTTGAGACCATGTCAGCATAGCCGTATCTTGAAAATCATGTTTCTCATGAACATCAATAATGCTCCAATTCTGTACTATTTGTGCTTACTTTTCTTGAGTAGTGACATTAGTGGGTGATTCATATTCCGTTCGTTATTTATTTATTTTAGTAGAGTTTGAAATGTTTTACTCTTGCTCCACCACTAATATTTTTGGTGATCTCTTCCTTTTGTTTTCCTATGAAAAACAACATTTGAGGATGTTTTTCCCGCTGAAGCAACGAACATTGAAGACTATCTGCAGCAAGTAAGTCCATTTACTGTACACTTTGCTGATGATGTGCTCAGATTACTGTTATTTCATACGTTTAACAGTTTGTTCTTTTTGATATGCTGAAAGATGATTTTACATCGTTGGTGGCTTTCAATTGGGTTTGAAATAAGTGTGGGTATTTTAAATTGTAATCAAAATTTGACTAAATATGCTGTGCACTTGACAATTATTTTGGATTTAATTTCCAGCATATGAGCATCTTAGCATCTCATTTTCTGTACATTCTTTCTACTTATGCATCTAAGCTTGTATATATTTTCACATTTTATGTTAATCTATTATTTCAGTGCAAAATTTGATAAGTAAACTCTTCATCTATTAGACATTGTAAAGTATAAAACTCATTTTATATGCATATAAATCAAATCCGTTGATAAATTCAGTGGCTATTGTAGGTACAACAGTTAGTTGTAGTCAAGAAGAGGTTCCTAACGTCTTTGTGATAATTGTAATATATGTTTCAGTGGGCTAGAAGAGGACGAAGAGAGTACACAATGAAGGAGATTGACGTCGTGCAAGCAGAGTGGAAAAAGCAGGCAATGGTCTACTTGGATTAGCTTTAGTACTAGCTAGTATGTTTATGTGGTTTAATTTTATGTGGACATCTTAGGTAGTTATTTATTCCATCATAGGAATTGAAGAACAATTATGATGCCGTGGGTTTAGGCAGTTGGTTAGGGTAGGGTTTATGGACTTAATGTAATGCTTTTGGACAATTTATATTTTGTTATGGACCACATATATTTTGCTACCTAGCTAGCTACTTAAGTTTGATGATGAGTACGTACGTATGTTGAATTAATGTTTGAGCTATAGGCTACTTTGTGTTGAGATTGTGTAGAAAGTAGTTTGGATATATACATATGTATACATGCAACTAATGACATATGAAATTAAAGTTTGTCTTGTAACTCATGTACAGACAACTTAAAACAGATCAATTTCTGTCTTTTGAGTCATACTCATTTAAGGACAATTTAAACAACTGAAATGAAGTTGTTAGTTAGGGATTCACACAACAAAATATTTTATGATCACCTTTGTTTCAGTCAAACGAAATTATTTAAAGATCAATCTAACAACAGATATCACTAACTCTAACAACAGATATTACTAACTCTAACAACAGATATCACTAAAAAAGCAATTACATACATACCAATCTGACAACTAAATGTTTTAAACTTTGTCGTCAAAGTAAACTTTCAACAACTTAATATATGTTCTTACTAATTACTTTAGACAACAAAATATTTAATGAAATTCAGTTGTTTAGAACAAACTGCAACATCATATATTTTGTTGTCTTCCATCATGTCACACAACAAAATATCAGTTGTTTGATATAGTATGAAATATCAGATACGTCCTTAAATAGACACATTTTTGGACCTTTTAAACAACTGAATTAGAGTTGTTAGAAGACATGAATCAAACGACAGATTTTTTCGGTTGTGTGATTTCGATTCAGACAACTGTTGGATATACAATAGATTTTCAGGTGCTTCAGACAACTGATTTCCGCAGTTGTCTGAAGTACTTTTTGTACTAGTGTATGAATGAGTATGAAGACAACAGCTACATACAAACACATAAATGCTTTGCATGCATGTTTCGGATCAACCATGTTTCGTATCCTAATTTTCATGAATCGTGAATTTCGATGAAAATTAAAAAAAATTGGTCCAAAAAAATTAATTCAATTATTTTTATTTTACATCTTTAAAGAGTTCGAACATGAGAACTCTAGGGTTTTTCTACTCTAGGTTAACCAAGGCGGCGGCTAAGGGCGGAGTCAGAACTCTAAATCAGGTGGGGCAAAATCTATTAATTATGAGATTTTAGAGTGGTAAACTTGATTAGTTTACAAGAGTGAAGGAAACTTGATTAGTTGCATGACCAAAGTCAATTAGCTGTGAGATTTTGTTGTATAAACTTGATTAATTAGTTGTGAATGAAGCTTTTGTACATGGGATCTAGGTCCAAATTGTTCTTCTTATTCATACTCTAAGAACTAAAACAAACTCGAACTTATTGTGATGAGAGACAAGTTGCCTTCTCATCCAAACATTAAGAATAACCTTGAAAGTTGAAACCAATTGTGAGAGACAGTATACTAAAAAAAAGTTTTCAAATATTCTAGGTAAGGCAAATACCAATTGTGAGAGACAATATACTAAATAAAAATTTTCAAATATTCCAGGTAGGGAATTTGCCCTACCTTGCCTATATCTAGCTCCGTCCCTAACGGCGGTGACTCAACTTTGGCTGCATTGTTTGCCCATAATTGTGATGACTCCTTTGGATGCTATGATATTGATGCTTTTACAAAGCATGGAACCTGATCTTGGGTTCAGGGGTTTAGTGACTGTCATTACTCACCTTGTGAGATGTCGTTGTGACAATGTTTCGACGAGGCGTATTAGAGCGAACGGTGTTTGTGGGCACCATAACGAATTGGCAGTGGGTTAGTGCTGACGACTGGGTGGGGCTGGTCTCAAGTATTGTGGTGGCCAGTGGTTTTGGGATTTGGGATCTACTATTAATCGAGGGTTTGATTTCGAGTGGTTAGTGGATGACTTGGGTCTCACGAATCGAATCGGTGGCCTGGGGTTTCACGGTGGTTGCCCATTGTAGGTGTGACCGGCAGACGGTGAATGGTCAACGGGCTCAGACCGATCGGCATGACAAGGAGGAAGTGTGGAAGCATCACTGTTCTAGCTTTAGCGAATTGGTGCTGGTTGGTATTGGCATGGATTTAGTTATGGGCTCATTGCCAAAAGTGATTACACCATCTTATTTTTTGAGTTTTGGGACCTCCTTTTGTTGCAGATTAGCTTAAACTTTTGGGTTCGAAGTTGGAAGTAGCTCCGAAGGAAGATCTGGCTTCAAGGAAAATATAAGATTTTGCTTTTACTTTTCGTATTTTAGATTTCACATTTGAAATTCTGTATTTTAAAGTTCTGAACTTACATTTGAACATGTGGTAGGTGTTACTTATTGTCTCATGTTCTGCTACATTATTGGTAGGTCATGGTGCTTATTGTTATGATACAAATATTTGGGTAGGTTAGGTAATTTCAGTTACTTAGGTTGTCTATACTATTGCTTCTTTCGTACGTTGCCTTTTAGTGGGTAGTCATGATTGTAATTGTGTCTACATTTTCTTATAAATGAGATCTGACGTCTCATGCATTACCTTTAAAAAAAAAAAACTTCATCCAAACACACAATTAGTAATTCAAGAGAATTGTAGAATGACACCTAATTTTAAAGAAAATGAACAAGGGAGTTAAGAGCTCCAATTTTCCTGAATTTAAAAAAATAGAATTTACAAAATTCTAAAGAAACTTGTACAAACAGAAAAATTTAAGAGAAAGAATTGTACGTGAATTTTTGGAATTTGTTTAAGTTTCCTCAATATTTTCTCCATCCAAACACACTGAGAGATCATCGATCATGAGCCAAGTTTTTCACTTTTTTTTTGAAATAAGGGTGGTGCGGGCAGCCCTTAAGCCTTCATTAATGAAATTGTCGAATACATACTCGGAGAGGGGGGGGGGACGTAATACCTGAATCCCGTACTATAATAAGCATATACAGAGCATCTCGGATAATCACAAGACCAATGTTAACACTTATGTATTCAAACATGCACCAATTAGCAAAGAGTGAGACATTTGGTACTTTATCTGCTTTACATTTGTGGGAATATAGTAATGGAAAGATAACTTGACTCAAGTGACTCATCATTACAAAATGAACAGCTCTCCAACCATATTGTTGAATGACAATTAAGTCGTCGACACTATGTTTTATCTTGCCACTAGGAGGATGCTCCCATTTGACCATGACACACACCTCTACTAGGACAGACAAGGTACTAAGAGTGCACACACAAGTAGATTGCCTAAATCGCCTGACAAAAGCTACCACTTCTAAGTAGGACAGTATTATTAACCTTGACAAATAAAAATAAGTTAAAAACATAAAGTAAACTAACAATGGGCCAAAGGTAATTCCCCAAGCCCACGTCCTTAAGGTACCATACAATACCCAACAAGAAGACCAACTACTGCAGTCTCAACCCGAAGACCATCCATATGTTGGAAAACCACTTGCCACCAAACCCCACTCCATCAGCCTACTCTCTGTCATCCCTACCGGCACCACACAGATCAGGTCGTCGGTCACAAGATTCACCCAAACTAGAAAGATTGGGTGCCTCCACCTAGTCCTCTCTACCATGTTTGGATCGCCCACCACCGATCCTTCAATACCAACAAGGGTAGAACCCTTAACACACTGAAGAATTGGTATGAAAAAATGTCACCGCCGCCACCTATCAAAAATGCACTGCCTAATCTCACCAACAACCCCACTGGTTCCAGATGGATTAAAACCTTGTCGAGTCACAACCATCGTCTCCTCGCCGAAAATACTGCACACCCCCAAGATTATTCGATGACTAACACTACAACCCACCAAGGACAAATCGCTCCTGGGGGACACCACCACCAATGCGGCTGCACCCTCATGGCGTCGACAAGGCTGGAAGCCACAGCCGACCAGTAGGGCCACCGGACGAGTCATGAAGAATATAGGAGAGAAAATGAATATCGCATGCAGCGTGTTCTTTAGTCTCTAGGGTTTTTCACTCGTTTACACAATTGTTGTTTGAGCCCAAATTAAAAATAACATCCATTTCCAATAAATGGGTTAATATTGTCATGGGCTGACCACTGCAACCTAGATCGCTATGCCTCAGTACAAAAGGGAAAGATTGGTTAGTGCGAGATTCCTAGAAAGAAAAGGAAAACATTGATTGATTAGGATTTCAAATCTATTAGTTTCCTTGCTTGATGAGGAAGTTATCAAAATCATTATAAATAAGCAAAATCAAGACGGATTGAGGACCTCTACACACATATACAAATTTGCTTTCAGCAAACAAATTCTCTCTCAGCGAGAAACAACTGACAATGACAATCTTAGGATTTTCACCAGACAAGACATGAAGATTCGAAAGTTTTCTTTGTCCGACGACGGCAATCAAAGGAGTGTTCACCAAACATGACGTGAAAATTCCAGTGGTTTAAGAAGTCACCCTCTATCCAGTGTTCTCAACACTCGCTAAAGAAATTTCTCTTCTTTGTGCTAGTCAGGGTGCACAAAGTATCGATTTTTGTGGCTCAGCAGCGAGACACGAAACCTAAGTCTTGAAATGCTTAAGCAAGAAGAAGTCATCGAGCGAGATTGGTGCTCTCCTCGTTTCAATCACTTGTAGGAAGACAAGATCATCATGCACAACACACATCAATATTTTGCCCCATGGTAATGACATGTCAAACACGAATTTAAAGAGAAGTTGTAATTCTCTAGTTACAGCGACCTGTCGGAGAAATCAAGCCAAACAATTGTAATTCGAATTTAAACGGCTATGCCTTTATATTTGTAATTAATTAGCTGGTCAAAGTCTTTGATCTTCTACTGATCGATTTTCTCGTTTTCGTTGTTGATGACACAAAGACACGAGAAAAGCTAGAAAGGCTGGTTAATTAAATTGCATGATCAAATTCGATTCATCTGCTTGTTTGAAGTACAGATTCAATTTGGAATATTAAGATAAGGAACCCATTTTTCACCTATTAGATCTTGTCAATTGTCATCTATCATTTCTGTTATTTTTGTTCCCTTTAGTTGCTAGGGAAGTAGGGAACGGAACAAATAACAGTAAATGGTAACGTTGTACGCAAACTAAGAGAACCACGTACAATGACTATTTGGAATTAGAAGTCAATCATGTTAAAAAAGTATCGACCAATGCAGACACTTGTGAATTGCGATCGACCTCTATTCAAAATTCTATTAAGGAATAAAAATTCATTTATGATGTCTGAAACTATCCGAAAACATCAAAATGATGCATAAAGCTGAAAAATGGTCAAAATGATGTCTAAAAATTCAAAATGCTATATAAGGAGTGCCCGGACCGGCTGAGCTCTTAGTCTCTGATAATGTTGCTGATGTGACAGTTACTATTTTCCGAAATAACTTGTTTTTTCCCTTATAATTTTCGTATCTTATTTTTCCTTCTATCTCTCTCACCATTTTGGGCCAGGTGGGGTTGACCCGCGTTGACCTCTCCCCCGGCGAGTTTTGATGCTGAGACTAATGTCGCCGGCGCGGCGCCGTCTGGCCACCATACCGGCCAATCCTAGTATGGATTTGATCGGCTCGGGATGCTCTTTCAATCTCCCATGGTCTCCGACCCTATGACCGGAGCAAGCCGGAATTCTCTCGAAAATAGCATGAAAAACCTAGGTTTTGGGTCGTGACGTTTCGAATGATCAAGAGGTGAGCAATTTCTTCAATCCAAGAACATGGGGTTGGATCTGTTACATGTTACTATGGAATGGTTTCATGCACTTTTAACATTCATTTCGCAGGATTCATATCTTTAATAATTTTCGTTAAAATGATGTCAGTTGATTTGAAATTTACCATTCAAGCTTCATGGCATAAATTCGATTTCAGTCCCCATCTATTTCATATATACCATTCGTTTCTTATAGATGATGATTGCAGGGTCTTAGTTTCAACCAAAAGACAACAAACATTCGCTTGATGAGCAAGTTCTTCATTCTGCTGTGTTTTTAAAATAGCTAGTCCAACTCTTCTATACTTGATGCATTCATGCATGTCATGAAGTGATGATAGGCCAAAGTAGAAATGGGATGCTTATTCTCCATGTTTCAGATATACATGTGTCGATTGTATGTTTCAATCAAAACTAAAGTTTCATTTTGAAACAGAAATTGGTTAGAGTTTGGGAACTATATATGATCTTTGAACTATGATCAAGTTTTTTGTTGTTGTTGAGGTTTAGGATTTAGGGAGGAGCTGTTTTTGATTGAATATTAGCATGTTAACTGATTAGTTAGGCCTACTTAGGCTTTGAACATGTTCGTGTATCGTGTATCTAGTTTCACTCAATTTGTTATATGGTAGAGTGCTGATGAGCTGAGAAACAAGCTTCTCTGCATGAATTATGAACTAGAGTCAGCAACAATGAGGGCAATCGAGGAAGTAAGCAAGAACGAGGAGATCACAAAAGAATTGCTTCATCTATTGAAGGTAAGGTAGCTTATGAAGAGAGAGATGAAGCAAAATACCAGTTGCAAAAACTACTCAACATGTTCTTGCCTATACCAACTGAAAATGAAACCAATCCTGTAATGCCAGAAGCCAAGAATGTAGGCACATTTCCTCAAAATGCCTCAGAATTCTCAACCGTTCAAGGTTCTGATGTTGCATACAAGACTGGCTCATGTCACACCAAATACAACTTTGCTGCTGATTCAAGTAACTTTGGATTTCACAATAAGGCTGGTGTTCAAGCATATGATGAGTCCATCCACCCTACCATGCCTTTATCGAACTCGAAGATTGTTGATCATGCTGATGTTTTGATCGATAATATCGTTAAGGTAAGACCACTGTCTAAGAAAGGAAGACTGTTCCAGGCTGTAATGGAACATGAGCCTTTACTTCAGACTCTTCCTGTTGCTCCTCTTCTAAAGTGGAAAAACCCTCCACCTGTTCCTCCATTGAAACTTTCGTCAAATCCCATTAACGGATGTAATTTAGGCTCATCCGAGCAGATTGAAGCTGTCAATCCGATTCGTGCAATTCAAGACTCAAGCTCACTAGGATATTCTCAGATACCGTCTTCATCGATCTGTGTTGAACTTTGCACATAGTTCTGCTTGTATGAAAAATGGAGTTGGTAACAGTTCAAGTGATTTCATTCAAAGTCAGATTGGAACGTGTAAGAGAAGAAAAAGAATGTTCTGATGAGCATAGCAAATCCCTCTTTTCTATTTCTTACAAATCTTGGTGTCTAAAAGTTAGTTAGGGTTTTGGGGTGACTTGTAGTAAAAGAAATCATCTTTTAATTATGAATAAAATAAATTCTACAAAATGTTGTTTTCTGGGTTTGGTATCTGTTGTAAATGATATATTGATAATGGATTCAATAACTATATTGGACTTGCATGTCTATCATATAGTTCAATCTTAATTATAAAACGTGACAAGCAGTTATTTAATAGGATTAAATTCACCTATGTTGCCTGAGTATATCAGAAAACATGATGCCTAAATGACAAAATGACGAATGTACCATTCTAATTTGAAAACAATAACTGCCACGTCAGCAACATTATCGGAAATCGAGAGCTCAACTGGTCCGGGCACCCCTTAGACAGCGTTTTGAATTTTTAGGCATCATTTTGACCATTTTTCAACTTTAAGCATCATTTTGATGTTTTCGAATAGTTCCAGACATCATGGTGATCTTAATCCTTCTATTAATAAGTATTAACAAAAGTAGTCAAAGAACTATAATAAACTAACACATGAATCGATGGTCAAGAAATTGACTTTCATCGAACACACTAATCCTTATGGCATAATACAGATATACTGATATACAACAGAAACGAAGAACAAGGCCCAGCTGGGGTACAGGTAAACCAAAACAAGAAGGGCCCAAACATGGTAACCCAAAAAAGACAGATTGTGTTGGACTGTTCATGGCGGTCCTCAGAACTTGAAATGGTTACCTTCATTGAAGGTTCTTTATTCTTTTCCAGTTGGTAAGAGTATGACTTTCTTTGCATGCAACTACAGTGTCTGAATATGGCAAAGGGGAATGGAGTTTATAGTACAAGCAATCAACGATTCCACATAGGAGTGGACACGGGAAAGGTTGGATCAAAATTTGACCGTTTCTATCTCTATTTTGAATGGGACGGGACGGGGCGGAATTTGACATTTTCAGAGTCTGTCCCGATTGTCCCGAAACTCGAACGGGACGAGATGAGACGGGACGAGATGGGTTAAATTTCGGATTTAGTATATTTAAAATGAATATTAATAGAATATTTACTAACACAAATTCGAATGAGACAGAATGAATCAAATTTTATGCTCAATATAATATAAACATGATTTGATAGAAACTAGAAATGTACAATGTAATACCGTTTTACTTGATGTATAAATAATAGCATTAAAGCTACAAGCACTTATTTCATGTTTAATTGATACATTTAGTTCATATTAGGGTAATTTTATTTTTTAGGTTGGATATTGTTAATTATTTGATAATTTGATATGTCAACTCTTAATAACACAAGTGATAAAATAGATCAAATATATTATGCATGACGGGACGAGATGGGTCTATCGAAATTTCAAGACCCGATTCCGTCCCTAAAAAATAGGCATGTCAGGACGGGACAGAATAGTGAAAATTAAATTTTCATTCCATCCTGTCCCGAGCGAGATCAGGACATAATCGGGTCGGGTTCGAGATTTGAGGAATTCGTACCCACCCCTAATCCCACATATCCAGAGGATCATGGCGTCTTATGGCCAAGCACGTACATGATTCAAGAGAAGACAAATGCAAGTACTATTAACAAAAGATTAATTGTATCCCACATATTATGTTTTTAATTTGTATCCCCGAGTCTTGACCACCCTAGATCTCATCATTTGGCCCTTCGGCCTCGAACCTTATTCTACCTCGCCTAGTCTTTAGGGCCAAAGCCCAGCCCAACCTCAACTTAAGATGGGATGACCCAATCTCTTTTGAAATAGGGTAGGGTCTGGGTTATACATTTGAAGTCTAACCCAGCCTATTTGAGACTCTTCGGCCTAGCCCAGCCTTGGCCTCATAAGCCTCATCTAGCCCGGCCTCTTTTTACAAAAAGAAAATTAAATAATATATAATATATTCATATTACTTTAAAGGCCTAGAGGTCAAGCCTAGTCCGCCCAATTTTGACAATTTTTATTAGAAAAAGTAATGTAATTTATGTTTATTATCATATTTTTTCTTATTTCTTTAATTTTTTTCCTCGTATTCCTCTCAATGTGTTCTCCACACAAATATATATATATATATATATATTATACATCAATAATAATACATTAAAATTTTTATATATTCTTTTTTTTCTTCAATTTAATACCCATTTTGGCCCTACCCAAACCGGCCTTTTTAGTCTCATTGGTCTAGCCTTAATGGGCATGCTAGGACTTCTAAATTGTGGCGGGCCCGGTCTCTTTATGTTTGACCGTTGACAAAACCCAATCTAGTTCTAAGCCTTAAATTTATGGCCATGCCGGCCCAACCCAGCTCATGATGAGTCCTAGACCACCTGTACACATGCATTTCTTTTTCTTATGCTCATGGATCTTTTTAACATTGGTTTCTAAGTGATTAACTGATAGGTTCTATGGTATTTCCAGAAGAGGAATCGACAATAATGATTGAATGTTGAGGTCGCAACAAGGTAAGAAGTTTAACACTAGAAGAGGCAACATGTACAATACTTCTATGCAACTCTTGAACTCTATTGTCCAATATAAAATAGCGATCAGTACCATGATTGAGCCCTATTGCTCTTGACTAGTAATTGTACCGCGCTACGTTGCGGAATGTTAGGCGTTGTAGAGTAGAGCATAATGTTAAGCGTTGTAGAGTACAGAACTGAAGAACATCACTTATACATATTACTTTTCGTCGAAGAACTTCATTTATTCGTCTATCAATTGTGATTAGTTCTCTCATTAGGTCAAACTCATAGCATAGAGTAGTCTTGCATAAACGATGAAAAAAGAGTCATAAACGATGAAAAAAGAGAGAATTGAATGTCATGAACAATTGGCATAACTTGCCTATGTTTAGTTATGTTGAGCCAATTGGCATACATACATGGAAATGTATTTAAGTATAAAATGAAGAAATCTGATAAGAAAAAACCTAAAGTTCAAATCTTCCAAAACATTGTCCATTTAACTCAACCAATTGTCTCCAGTATTTAGCATCGTCTTTATAGATTGTTTACATGATCTGCATGTGGTATGATCAATAGCAAAATTATCACACCTTTGTGTTGGTCTTTTTGTAGATCAAAATATTCGTGTTGATCTGCAAATACATGAATATAATTAGTATTGAATCAGATAAATAGCCATATGTGATATCAAACTTCGGGCAAAACAAAATAGTATATAAGTACAGACACACCAACTTACAAATATACATCGTCTCTTGTAATTTCATATTGCATATAAGTGCAAAGCCAAAAATGGAACGGAAAGACTATACTTAGGGAAACTATTTCAGTACTTTAACATAATTTACAATAAAAAATATGTTTATAAAATAACCATAAAATGGTAAACTAATTTACTTCATTAATGTTGTAATATCAAGTTTAGTTTTCTAATAAGGAACAGTACAAAATCTAAATAGGTAACTTTTTATTTCATGGTTGTGTTAGATCAAAATTTTTAAAAAATGAATAGTTAAGATTAAATTATATATTTTTTTTAAAAAAGTTACTTATTTAGGTTTGGTACTATTCCTTATGAGAAAACTAAACTTGATATTACAACCTTAAAGAAGTAAATTAGTTTACCATTTTATGGTTATTTTATAAACGTGTATTTTATTGTAGATTGTGTTAACACACTGAAGTATTGTCCTAAACTTAGAGCACTAAAATACAATTGTAATAGCTAGATTGATGTTCATGGAGAAACAAAAAGAAGAAGCTAGACTGGAAGAAAAAAACGGCACTGTTATTTGAGCTACTTTTAATGATCATTACCAAACACTATAAAATTCGTAACTGTTAGTCTATAAAGTATAAACAATTTCATACTTTTTTTTAAGGAGGGAAGGAGTTCTGCAACCTAGCTATGTGCTTGATCCACAGTCCCGTGATGAAGATTGCCACAAGGAGGACTTAATGCCTTTACCTTGGGCTACATAATTAGGAGTACATAAATCTTTAAAGAGGATATCCTGGAGTATCACAGGAGCCTCATCCATCCAGAACTCATCTAGGTGATCAAGGTTAGCTAGGTGTGCCAAGCGATTCGCTGCACCATTTGCTTCCCGGTAGACATGTCGAAGGACAAAATCACCCACTGATCTCATATAAGACCTGCTGTCTGTTATAGCCGAAGCAAACGAATATAAGAAAGAACACAGATTTACGTGGTTCACTAATGCGAGTTAGTTACGTCCACGGCAGAAGGAGAACAGATTTATTATCTTGAGGATACCAGATTACAGAATATCACACTAGGTTAACCAACCTAGGATTACAGAATACAGAATATCTACCACACTAGATTAAGCCTAACCTACAGGATAGAACTAGATTTCATTCAGACCTCTCTTAGCTAATAACCTTGTATATATATAACCTAGCAGAGTCCTGAATACCAGAGAAATCTCAGACCTAAATGTCTGAGGAATCCTAAACCGGAATGACTGAGGAATCCATATTCCTTACGGAAACCTAAGTAGTAGTCCTGCTCGCCAAAGACTTCTAACTCTCATCGCCAAAGACTGCTCGCCAAAGACTCTCTCGCCAGAGACTCTTACTCGTGAGACCCTCTCGCCAAAGATGTCTATCTTAGCGAGACCTACGTACACCGACGCTATACCTGATTCAATGCATATTCTAACAAATTTTCACCTTGACTTGAATCCTCTCCCAGATAACCAGATGTACCAAACTCTCTTCTGCCCTAGATGTTGTTCCTCCAAAGACGAACCTAGATGTTGCCTTCTCCCAGAGAAGGACCCTGATGTTGCCCCCACAGGCAACTAACAACTTCTAACATTGAGTAAGTCCAAACAATGTTGGAACTTGCTATGTTGAACCAGCTTAGTGAATATGTATGCTAGATTATCAGCAGTACCCACTTTGTTCACCCTGATTCTCTTCTCATTTCTCAGAAAATGATACCTGACATCAATGTGCTTAGTCCTCTCATGATGAACTTGATCCTTGGCTAAACAGATTGCACTCAGACTATCACAATACACTATAGCCTGATCGTGATGTAGACCCCAGTCACTAACCAATCATTTCAACCAGATTCCCTCCAAGGCTGCCTCTGTTAATGCCATGTACTCTGCTTCAGTAGTAGACAAAGTCACTGAAGGCTGCAGAGTAGCTTTCCAACTAACAACGGACCAACCAAGAGTGAAAACATAACTAGTCATAGATCTTCTAGTGTCAACATCTCTAGCATAATCTGAATCTAAATAACCTGTTACTAAACACCCTGTATCATCTCCATAAATGAGACCAATATCAGACGTATCTCTAAGGTAACGAAAGATCCTCTTCACAGCTTGCCAATGCTCCTTGCCAGGCTCACCCATAAACCTACTGACAACACTGACAGCATGTGCAAGATCCAGTCTAGTGCAGACCATAGCATACATCAAGCCTACTACTGCACTACCATAGGGAACTTGAGACATGTACTCCTTCTCCTGAGCAGATTTAGGTGCAAACGCAGTAGACAAATGAATGTTTGCTGCACTTGGAGTATCTAAGAATTTTGCTGTAGACATGCCAAACCTTGACAATATCTTCTGAATGTAATCCTTCTGTGATAAGAACTGCCTCTTCTGACTCCTATCCTGGTAGATCTCCATTCCCAGAATTTTCTAGCGCGCTGCACCTAAATCCTTCATCTCAAACTCAGCACTGAGAAGACCCTTCAACTTCTAAATCTCTAACTTGTCCTTTGCAACTATCAATATATCGTCTGCATACAAGACTAGATAAATGAGAGACTCATTTGAAACCTTGTTATAGTATACACAACAATCATACGGACTCCTGGTGTAGCCAATCTCCATCATATAGCTTTCAAACCTCTTGTACTACTGCCTCGGTGACTGTTTTAGTCCGTACAGAGATTTCTTCAACTTATAAACATAATCTTCCTTTCCAAGAACTTGGGAAGCCTCTGGCTGAATCATGTATATCTCTTCCTCCAACTCTCCATGCAGAAAAGCTGTCTTCACATCTAGTTGCTCAAGTTCCAGATCCTGATGTGTGACTATGGCTAGTAGCACCCTGATAGATGTATATCTGACCACTGGCGAGAAAATCTCATTGTGGTCTACATTTTCTTTCTGATGAAACCCTTTTACAACTACCCGAGCTTTATACTTGATACCCTTAGTAGGTGACATCCCTTCCTTCTTCTTGAAAATCCATTTGCAAGTAATAACCTTTCTCTCCTGAGGTCGCTTGGCCAATTCTCAAGTCTGATTCTTGTGAAGTGATTCCATCTCGTCTCCCATTGCAGCAAGCCACTGGGCAGACTCAGTACATGTAACTGCTTCCTTGTAGGTGGAAGGCTCGCAATAATCTACCTCTTCAGCAACCTAAAGTGCATAAGCCACCATATCCTCAAAACCATACCTTGTGGGAGGTTTCCTGAAGTTTGCTCTCCTAGGCTGATTAGGAGCCAAACTGTGTTGGTTAACTACTAGTGGTTCTGATTCTGAATGTGAGTGTTGATCTCCGTGCTGTGGTTCACTCTCATCTTGAGTGACTTGCTGCTCTACCTGTTTCTCAACACTACCATTCTCTGATACAACACTAGCATTAGAGAGCATGCACCTAGCTCTCTCTAGAAGTGTATGATTCATTCGTTCTGCCATACCATTCTGCTGCGGTGTGTCCCTGACTGTATGATTCCTAGCAATCCTTACATTCCTGCAGAACTCATTAAACTCAGATCAGTAGAATTCCAGACCATTATCAGTTCGCAACCTTTTGATCTTCTTCCCTGTTTGATTTTCAACCAACGCCTTCCACTACTTGAAGTTCTTAAAAGCATCGCTTTTATGCTTCATCATAATCACCCAAGTCATTCTTGAGAAATCATCAATCATAGACACAAAATATCTGTGACCTCCTAAAGACTCAACGCAAGACAAACCCCAATAGTCTGAATGAATGTAATCAAGTGTGCCTTTTGTCTTGTATATTACTTTGGGAAACTTGCTTCGATGTAATTTTCCGAACACATAATGTTCAAAAAATCCAAGATCATTTACCTTGTGGCCACTAAGAAGATCTTCTCTTGCTAGAACTTGCATCCCTCGTTCACTCATATGACCGAGTCTCATGTGTCATAGCTTGGTCATATCCTCCTTGTGAACCTCCAATGATGCAACAGCAGTAGAACCTGTCAGCGCAGAATCTTGTAGAATATACAAAGTACCCCGCTTGGCACCTTACAGAACCACATTAGAACCCTTGCAGACACGTAGAACTCCGTCTTCTCCTTTGAAACTGAACCCCTTGTTATCCAAATAACTCAGTGATATCAGATTCTTAGTCATGTGTGGAACATGCCTAACCTCGTTCAATGTACAAAATTTACCATCATGTGTCCGTATTTTAATTGAGCCCATTCCAACCACCTTGCAAGCAACACTGTTAGCCATAGAAATATTCTTTCCATTTACTTACTCATAGGTTGTGAACCACTCCCTGTGCGGACATATATGATAAGATGCCTCAGAATCTAGAACCCACACATCAATGTGATGTGCATGTTTATCAGCAACTAGGGCAGTATCCTCTTCTGAATTGGTGTCATCTTCTACCACAGCAGCAGTACCTGATGATTTCTCTTGCTTCTTCCTCTTTGGACATTCCTTTTTCCAATGTCCCCTCTCTTTACAGTAATTACAGACATCGTTGGATTTAGGACCCTTGAAACCTGGTTTCTTGAATCTCTTCTTTTCCGAGTTTCCCTGTCCTTTACTTCTACTGACTATTAACCCAGCAGTCTGATTATCTGAACCTATACCAGTCGCCTTATGGTTCAACTCTTTGGTATGAAGAGACGATCTAACCTCCTCAAGAGTCACCGTATCCCTCCCAATGATAAAGGATTGCACGAAATTCTCATATGATAATGGTAAAGATACCAACAGAATTAAGGCAACATCTTCATCCTCGATTGTAACATCGATATTACGCAACTCTAACAGAATTGTGTTCAACTGATCCAAGTGATCTCTCAGAGACGCACCCTCTTGCATACGCAGACCAAACAGACGTTGCTTCAGAAGCAACTTGTTGGTTAAAGACTTCGTCATGTATAGACTCTCAAGCTTCAACCACAGACCAGATGCAGATTCCTCTTCTGCGATTTCGGTGATGATATCATCTGCAAAACACAACATGATTGTCGAGTGTGCCTTCTCCTCCAGACTGGCCATCTCAGCGGACTCGGGACCCACTGCTTTCTTCATCAACGACGCCCACAACCTTTGTTGCTTTAATAAGACATGCATCTTGATCTGCCATAAGCTGAAACTGTTCCTCCCTGTGAATTTGTCGATCTTCACATTCACACCAGACATCCTGAGCCTAAGCTCTGATACTAGTTTGTTATAGCGGAAGCAAACAAATGTAAGAAAGAACACAGATTTACGTGGTTCACTAACACGAGTTAGCTACGTACACGATAGAAGGAGAACAGATTTATTATCTTGAGGATGCCAGATTACAGAATATCACACTAGGTTAACTAACTTAGGATTACAGAATACAGAATATCTACCACACTAAGTTAAGCCTAACTTACAAGATAGAATCAGATTTCATTCACACATCTCTTAGCTAATAACCTAATAGAGTCCTGAATACCAAAGAAATCCCAGACCCAAACGTCTGAGGAATCCTAAACTGGAATGACTAAGGAATCCCTATTCCTTACGGAAACCTGAGTAGTAGTCCTGCTCGCCAAGGACTTCTAACTCTCCTCGCCAAAGACTGCTCGCCAAAGACTCTCTCGCCAGAGACTCTTACTAGCGAGACCCTCTCGCCAAAGACGTCTGTCTTAGCGAGACCTGCGTACGCCGATGTCATACCTGATTCAAGGCATATTCTAACACAGTCCTCTAACATTCCACCGATCTTTGACCGGTCTTCTCTCCCTTACTGTAGGACAGTCACTACTAGAGAGCTATCACTCTCAAATTCAACATCAGACCAGCCATGATACAAAGCCACAAAACAACCTACCTTCAGTGCTTCAACCTCTATATGAAACGCGGATAGCGCATGAGAGAAGGGCCTGGCTAACGCAGCTATACAGATCCCCTCGTCGTCCCTTGCCACCACACCAATTCCTCCAGTTTTCCTCTCTGCATCGAAGGCACCGTCGACTTTGATTTTCATACGCCCTAACGGTGGACACATCCACTTGACTTGAGGCCGTTTTTTCTTTTGCTTCGGGGAGGGGGGGTGAACCTTGTGATAATCCCCCAACCACTTGCGAGCCCAGATTGAGGCATTGTACGGGTCAACAGTATTTCCTTTCCAAAGAGCATTGTTTCTCTCATACCAAATAACCCACAAGAGGACAAAAAACAGCTCCAGCTCATCCTGTTTTAAGCAATCAATGGCATCCCACAACCACGTACGTATCTCAGTCTCATTCCCATGCAATATTTTCTCATGCAAGTTGTAGAACCGCCAAAAGTCACGCACCCTTGGGCAACGAATGAACAACTGCACCTCATCCTCGACACAATCTTTGCAAAACAGACAGTTGACGTCCTGCAAATCAATTCTCTTCTTGTTCAAAGCCATTCTCGTAGGAACAACTTTATTCACTAACCTCCACACAAACATTCTGACTTTCGGTGGAACTCTAGCGCGCCACATAGAGGCCCAGTACTTTTTCAGGGCAAGGCAACGACTCGAAGACGCCATGTTACCTTGCTGTCTCCTATCCCGTGCTAGATTGTAGCAACTTCGAACACTGAAACTCCCTTTGCTATCATAGTGCCATAGTAGTGTGTCCACAACATTCCCAGACCATAACGGAATTCTAAGGATCATGTCTACCTCGGCGAGAGAGAGCAGTTCATCAAGAATATCCACAGACCAATTTGAAGGCATACATGTTGTTGGCAACTCCTTGACAATAGACAAAACACAATAGACTGAAGATCATCAAAGAAAGAGATTGAAGATGTTGGCATCTCTTACTTATCTCTTTGGGATATCAGGTAGATCATGCATCCCATAACATGGTTTTCATTTAGGATAGCAACTGTTGCACATATCCCCGTTGATCTACTGGTATTCTGGATTTCTGTCCATACGTGATTTCTGTTGCCTAGGTTATTTCTTAGTCTGTATGCTTGTGATCCTCTAAGGCATAGACATTCCTTATCTCAGAATACATATGCTTTTGTTCATGATAGTTGACTTTGTTTGATTTGAGGTGTCTTAAGCTCACATGTGATTTTTAGGGGTATGTAATGTGCTTTACAGCCTGGACAGCTTTTTGCTCTTCTCAAGTCTGTTAGTCACGTGCTTGCTGTAGTTGACTTTGCCATTTCTGTGAAAGGCTGTGAAAGGCTGTTTCTCTCCCAAAAACACTTCTTGCCTAAAATAGAAACTGATGTTGAGTGTACACTGTGTCACTAAGCATGCTGCTGCCTTGCAAACCGTTTCGATGTGTTGTGTCAAATCTGGACAGTTTTAGGTCTGCCATAGGGTGTTTCTTTTGTTGGTTTCTCACGTGCTTTCTTGTGGTCCTTGACCTCTATTTTGCCTTGCTTACTGGCTGCACTTAGCTGCTGTATTGTATTGCCTATATAAGCAGCTTAAGACTGTTGTGAATAGTTGGTTGGTTGAGTGAAATACTTTGGGATTTTGGTTATTCTGTTTTGATACTCTTTGAGAGCACTTTCGAGTGTAGTTTCTCGTATCTCTTCTCTTCCCCTTCCATGTCTTTTGGTTGCTCTTTATAGTGCATAATAGACATGGTTTCTCAAGCTTAAAACTGTTTTTCAAAACTCATATGCATTTGTGCATTGTGCATTCCATAGAGATAAAGTGTGGAGATGCCCAACCCAAGAAGTGATCAAGAAGGTTCTAACTTGAAGTGTAGTTAAGAATCTGTGTTTGATACTTCTGTTTTTCTTTCCAAGTGTAAGCACATTGATTAAGGTAGTGTAGCTCTGTTTGTACTAGTGGGTAGACTAGTCAGGATAGCATAAGGGGTATGTATCCCAGAGTGCCAGAAACTTGTAATTGTGTGTGTTACCAATTAGTGGAAAGGTTTGTCCCTTAAGAGTAAGGGGCACGCAGTTTTGATCCTGGTTGTAGGATTTCTGCGTTATCAAAAACATCTGGTGTTAATCTTTACTTTCTGTCTTTAGGTTTTAACACTCGTATCCTGTTTTTCGGGATAGGACTCTATCTTGCTATCCCGAGAACAGATTAAGCGAAAAAGTGGGAAAAGGCCTATTCACCCCCCCCCCCCCCTCTAGGACCTTTAAGTGGTATCAGAGCGGCCACTAGCCTTTGCTAGTGAGATCCTCTGACGGGTTCGTTATGGATCGGGAAAAAGGTTCTTCCATAAATGTTCCACCTTTTTTCGATGGACATGATTTCTCTCAATGGAAAATCATGATGAGTGCTTTCCTCTCCTACCAAGATGATGGTATGCTGTGGCAAAGTGTAGAGGAAGGCTGGACACATCCCACAAAACCAAAAGGCGATGAATCAACCGAAATAATTTCAAAGCCTAGGTCCGAATGGGTAAAAGACGACAAGGATTCGGCTAGAGCAAATATCAAGGCCCTTAGCTGTCTATTCAATGCTGTCTCCGAGGCAGAGCGCCAAAGAATCATTCATTGCTCCACTGCTAAGGAGGCATGGGAGGTGCTCATCAACACTCATGAAGGTAACTCTCGTGTTAAACAACAAAAACTTCAACGTCTTATTTTTGAGTTTGAAGGTCTAAGCATGAGTGACAAAGAGTCTATTGATGATTTTTATGGTCGTGTACTTAATATCACAAATCAATGTCGTAGCTTAGGAGAGGCTATTGAATCAAAGAAAATTGTTAGGAAGTTCTTAACTGCTTTACCTCCCTTCTTTGACTCTAAAATGAATGCTATTGAAGAGGCTTATGATCTTGATACCTATCCTTTAGAAGAACTTGTTGGTAATTTGAAAACCTATGAAACTCTAAAGAAAAGGCCCATGCTTGAGAAATCCATTGCTTTAAGTTCGGTTAAAGTTGAGGTTGAAAAGTTGCATGAAAATGAAGATGATGAAAATAATGAATTTGCTTTTCTAACTAAACAATTTGAGAAATTCTTAAGGAAAAGGAAATCTTTCAACTCTAACCGGAACTTCTCAAAAGGATCTAGCTCTAAGCCTTTTAGAAATCAGGTTTCACAGAAAAGTCGGGATATCAGGCCCTCTCCTATCCCGAAAACGGACATGAAATGTTTTGAATGCAATGGAATAGGACATAAAGCTGTGGACTGTGCTAACAGGAGAAATAAGTCTCATAAAGTGTTAAAAGCTACTTGGAGCGATAGTGAGTCTAATGAAAGTTTTGAAACCGATCTTGATGAAAATGAAAAGGTTGCTTTTGTCTCTCATGTTACATTGGATGAGTCTCTTGAGGACAAGGATTCCGATGATGAAGGGCATGATATGTATGTGCGTTTGTGTAAAGCCTCAAAGTCTATGCTTGCTAAAAATGAAGTTCTATCTAATGAGCTTTCATTGAGTAAGGAGACACATTCCAGGATACAAGGAGAGTTCCTATCCCAGAAGACAGAATGGATTTCAACCAAAACCCAACTTGAAGAGCAAGTGACTTTTCTCAAAGAGGAGCTGGATCGTCGGTCCTCTACTATAAGCTTGCTGACTACTGAGAAGCTGAAGCTCGAAGAAGCCCTGCTGGACGCCCGAAACCAGTTTGCCAAATTCTCCATTGGCTCGAAGAAGCTATCCCAAATCTGTGGGATGGGAAGACTAGATGGCAGCAAGAAGGGGTTGGGATTTGAAGGTGTTGACAAATCCAAAGGCTCAGAGAAGACTACGTTCGTAAAAGGAACCAGCTCTGTGTTAGGAAAGCCTCCTCCACAGCTGAAGACCAATGCTCCTGAAATCCCCAAGGTGTCAAAGCTCAAGAAAGGCTCGCAAATCAGATGCTTTCACTGTGGGAATAGTGGACACATTCGTCGGTACTGTTACAAGCTGAGAGGAAACTTTGTACCTGCCAAGACCTCACAAAACGTCAATCTGCTCGCCCACTTTCAGAAATCTCTCATTGAACTGACAAGGATAGCACAGTCCATTGGCATCCCGGAGCAGAAGAATAAGCCTGCTTCTGCAAATTGGGTCAGGAAGTCTGTTCACAGAACCCGGGATACCAGAAGGGTCATGTCTCCCAAAGCCCCTGATGTCAAGAAGAAACAAGAAGAAGTCATCTGCTTTCTTTCAAGAGTAAAGACCTCACCCACTGCTGCAAGAGATGTTGTAGCTGTTTGCAACGTTGCCTTGACTGCTCTTTCCACCAGGAAATCCGATTCTTGGTACATGGACAGCGGCTGCTCGAAGCATATGACCGGAGAACGGAAATGGTTCACCTCCATGGATGATACTCACCCTGTTGGTGATGTCATGTTCGGTGATGGAGCCAAAGCTGAGATCATTAGAAGCGGGATGGTTGACACTCCTGGTCTCCCGGGCTTGAAGAACGTTCTGTTGGTGGCAGGATTAGAAGTTTGCCTGCTGAGTGTGAGTCAGATCGTCGATGAGTATGAGACTGTGACATTTGATAGGTCTCAATGCACTGTCCTTGATAGGAAAGGAAGATGTGTGATGAAAGGGGAAAGATCTAGGGATCATTGCTATTGTGTTCGAGCTAACAAGAAGTTGGAATCTGATATATGCTTCCTATCCTCAACTCAAGAAAGCTTGCTAGATCTGTGGCATAGAAGGATGTGCCATCTCAACCATCAAGATGTGGTGAAGTTGTCCTCGAAGGATGGAGTTCGTGGCCTGCCCAAACTGTCCGGGAGAGCTGCAGGTATGTGTGGAGACTGCAAAATGGGTAAGCTATCCCGAACCTCTCATCCTGTTCTAAATGCTAGGCCAACCTCTAATATTCTTGAGTTACTTCACTTAGATCTTGTAGGCCCTGTAGAAACTGAAAGTCTTGCGAAAAAGAAATATGTACTTGTTGTGGTAGATGACTTTTCTAGATTTACTTGGGTCATTTTTCTAGGTGACAAAACTCAAACTTTTGGGAAGTTTTTTGAACTAGCAAAACGAATTTCAAATGAAAAGCTCTCCGAAAACAAATGCATTTTGAGGATTAGATCATATCATGGTACCGAGTTTGAAAACTCTTTGTTTGCTGAGTATTGTGAGGAAAATGGTGTGCATCATGAGTTTTCATCCCCCATTACACCCCAACAAAATGGGATTGTTGAGAGGAAGAATAGGGTGTTGGTAGAAATGGGGAGGGTTATGTTGAGTTCTGCAGATTTGCCTCACATGTTTTGGGCCGAAGCAATCTTTAATGCGTGTTACACTCTTAATCGTGTAATTTTCAGACCGGGTACTTGTAAAACTCCCTACGAACTTTGGAAAGGCAAGAAACCAAATATCTCACACCTAAAAGCTTTTGGAAGCCCTTGTTTTATTTATAGAGACCGTGAGTATTTGACAAAGTTTGATGCTAAATGTGATAGGGGTGTTTTTCTAGGCTATGCATTGAATAGCCGTGCTTACCGAGTCTACAACAAGAGAACATGCAAGGTTGTAGAAACGGTGAACGTGGCTATCAATGATTCTCTTGTATGCTCTCACAACCATTCTTCTAGAAATGTGCAGGTTGAGGATGTGAGCACTGAGACATCTCCCAAAGATCCTGAGACTCCCATTGACGAACAGAATCCTATCCCTGATGACGTATCCCAGGATGCAGAATCTGATAAGGAAGGTGCCGGGATAGATCAGACCCTATCTATCCAGAAGCCACATCGCATTGGGAAACGTCAAGTGCAAAAAGACCATTCTCCTTCGGATGTGATTGGCATAGTGAATGAACCAAAGCAGACTCGAAGTAAGTCCAAGGTGCTTGAAAAGTATGCGAAGAAACTTGTGAAGAAGTTTGGGATGGAAGAAGCCTCTCCCATCCGGAACCCAATGGGGACTTCATGCAGAATCAGTGCGGATCTGGAGGGTACCAATGCTGATCAGACTCTCTACAGAAGCATGACTGGAAGCTGCTGTACACAACTCCTCTGGATGAAGCACATGCTGAGCGACTACGGATTTGAGCAAGGTATTCTATCCCTATTCTGTGATAACACTTCTGCTATCAATATCTCTAAGAATCCAGTGTTGCATTCTAGGACCAAGCATATAGAGATCAGATATCATTTTATTAGAAACTTGGTTGAAGAGAATCCGCTTGAAATGACATTTATTCCAACTGAACAACAATTGGCTGATTTATTCACTAAGCCCTTGGATAACATGAGATTTGAAAGTCTTAGGAAGGCTATTGGTGTATGCACCATCACTTGAGATATTCCCCTCACTGATCTCAATTTACTTTTCAGCATTTTACTTTGTGAAATAATTTTCTGAAAATAAGTGTTGGTTCACTCTGGGATACGAGTCTGTGGTCACATCCCAGGAAATATTTCTGAACTTGATCTAGAATGTTGTGTTCTTATTTCATGTTTCTTGATAGACATTTGCTGCATCTTTCACTTGTGTATATGCATCTATGTCTTTAAGAATGTTAGTGCATGTGGTCTAAATCATTCTTGGAACTAGAAAGAACTCTTGAGCACTAAGGTTACTCTTGTGGGGTGTACACTGTTTAAGCTAGAAAATTGAGAGAGTTGAACTAGTTTCTGAAGAACAAATGCGAAAATCTGGTGACTATTGATGAATGAATTAAGTAAAGGAATGGGCTAGTCTTTTGCTGGGTGCACCTTAACCGGAACCAGTGGGGATCCCTGAGATGTTATCTATCCTTCGATGGGTTCGGACTAGTTACCCACTGAGTGTCCTTGAAACACACATTATTCTTTCGAGCATTGCGCTCAGGAAATAATGGTAACTACTTTGTTACATGGACCTATGAGGACGTATTTCTCAGATGAGCTCTTGGACAAATTAAAGAAAATGGCAAAAATTGCTTTGAACTTAAATGACAACGGCCAAAGGCCAAGTTGGGACAAAGTCCTTGATATGCTGAATTTCCAGAACTCCCAAAAGGTTGTGACAAAGTCACTTGGTTACTCTTGATGTCCTCATATCATTTGATGCTCCAAACTTGTACTCCCTTAGGTGAACTTTTCACACACACACTCTTATGGTTCCAAGGATTGATTTGTGAAGAACATGGCATTGATGTTACTTCATAGTCATATATTCATGTGAAAAATTTGAGCCATCAAGACATATGAAAATTAGTTGTCACATTTTTGTGAGTCATGCTTAAATTTTCCTGATGTCTGGGATTTCACTGACTGTTTCCATCCCAGGGTTCATGCTGACAGGTTGTAAATCTTTCTGAAATCAAACTCTTTGTGTTTTCTTATGCACCATTTGAGGGGGAGTTATCAATGTGTTGGTAGATACATCGGTACCTTCTATTATTCAGGGTGTCCCAAATATCCCAGTGGATATTAGAAGTATACATGCATGGTGGTCCTTGTGTTTACCTTTGAGGAATCTTTCTTGGATGCATGTGTGTATTTCCTAGGGATAGGACACTGTTACTCTTTATTGCTGACTTGACTACACAGGAATTTAAAAGTGGAGATTGTGTGTTTAAGAGGAGAAACCTCTTGGTTCAAGAATCCTTGAGTGGAAGGCATCTCAATTCCGCTGCCTCATTTACTCTTTTTGGTATCCCGTCTGGGATGGGTGACGGCATTAAGCTCCCTACCAAGGAACAATCATACTTTGGTTTTGTGATCTGTCACTAAACAATGTTACTTTTATCTGCGGTTTTAAATCATCTGTGGTTTTACCCTTTGTCTTTCCTAGACAAAAAGGGGGAGAACTAGCTAATCCATGCAGGTACTTTTGGATGGGGAGAACTACTTGACTGGGATAGGTAGTTGTGTTCCTATCATGGTAAACCAGTTAGGGGGAGTACTGAACTATTTGGTTTAAGTACTTTGGATACTTTTTGCTGCATGTGTTGTTTGTGCTATACTTTCATGCAGGTACTCTTTGAAGATTGTGTTTTGTCAAGGAATGCCAAAGGGGGAGATTGAAGGCATACATGTTGTTGGCAACTCCTTGACAATAGACAAAACACAATAGACTGAAGATCATCAAAGAAAGAGATTGAAGATGTTGGCATCTCTTACTTATCTCTTTGGGATATCAGGTAGATCATGCATCCCATAACATGGTTTTCATTTAGGATAGCAACTGTTGCACATATCCCCGTTGATCTACTGGTATTCTGGATTTCTGTCCATACGTGATTTCTGTTGCCTAGGTTATTTCTTAGTCTGTATGCTTGTGATCCTCTAAGGCATAAACCTTCCTTATCTCAGAATACATGTGCTTTTGTTCATGATAGTTGACTTTGTTTGATTTGAGGTGTCTTAAGCTCACATGTGATTTTTAGGGGTATGTAATGTGCTTTACAGCCTGGACAGCTTTTTGCTCTTCTCAAGTCTGTTAGTCACGTGCTTGCTGTAGTTGACTTTGCCATTTCTGTGAAAGGCTGTGAAAGGCTGTTTCTCTCCCAAAAACACTTCTTGCCTAAAATAGAAACTGATGTTGAGTGTACACTGTGTCACTAAGCATGCTGCTGCCTTGCAAACCGTTTCGATGTGTTGTGTCAAATCTGGACAGTTTTAGGTCTGCCATAGGGTGTTTCTTTTGTTGGTTTCTCACGTGCTTTCTTGTGGTCCTTGACCTCTATTTTGCCTTGCTTACTGGCTGCACTTAGCTGCTATATTGTATTGCCTATATAAGCAGCTTAAGACTGTTGTGAATAGTTGGTTGGTTGAGTGAAATACTTTGGGATTTTGGTTATTCTGTTTTGGTACTCTTTGAGAGCACTTTCGAGTGTAGTTTCTCGTATCTCTTCTCTTCCCCTTCCATGTCTTTTGGTTGCTCTTTATAGTGCATAATAGACATGGTTTCTCAAGCTTAAAACTATTTTTCAAAACTCATATGCATTTGTGCATTGTGCATTCCATAGAGATAAAGTGTGGAGATGCCCAACCCCAGAAGTGATCAAGAAGGTTCTAACTTGAAGTGTAGTTAAGAATCTGTGTTTGATACTTCTGTTTTTCTTTCCAAGTGTAAGCACATTGATTAAGGTAGTGTAGCTCTGTTTGTACTAGTGGGTAGACTAGTCAGGATAGCATAAGGGGTATGTATCCCAGAGTGCCAGAAACTTGTAATTGTGTGTGTTACCAATTAGTGGAAAGGTTTGTCCCTCAAGAGTAAGGGGCACACAGTTTTGATCCTGGTTGTAGGATTTCTGCGTTATCAAAAACATCTGGTGTTAATCTTTACTTTCTGTCTTTAGGTTTTAACACTCGTATCCTGTTTTTCGGGATAGGACTCTATCTTGCTATCCCGAGAACAGATTAAGCGAAAAAGTGGGAAAAGGCCTATTCACCCCCCCCCCTCTAGGACCTTTACAATTTAGCTGCTCCGTATCAATAACATCGGCCACCATCTAATACTCTGTCCCTTCCATTGGTGTCGTGTACGGAAGAAACGTAGTGGGGCTTGGAATCCATGGATCAGACCAAAATGAGATATTCGAACCATCTCCAACTCGATACCTAATACCATTCTCAAGTTGCTGCCTTCCTGCAATTATACTCCTCCATGTATAGGACTCTCCTCCATGTAACTCGGCTTCCAGGAAACTACAATGAGGGAAATATTTAGCCTTCAGAACCTGTGCCAGGAACGAGTTGGGATCTTGAATCAACCTCCATCCTTGCTTCTCAAGAAGGGACAGATTGAAGGTATGCATATGTCTGAACCCGAGTCCACCTTGGTTCTTCGGGTAGCACAACTTGTCCCAGGTCACCCAATAAATCTTTCTGTCCTCTTTACTCGAACCCCACCAGAATCTTGCCATGACTTGCTGCATGGCAGCACACAGGTGTTGTGGAATTTCAAAGCAGCTCATAATATATATCGGGATAGATTGTGCTACAGATTTAACAAGGATCTCCTTTCCAGCATTACTCAATGTCTTCTCCCTCAAACCCTTGGTCCGTTTCTTCACACATTCAAGAAGGAAGCCAAAAGCTTCGGCCTTCGAATAGCTAATTTCCAGCGACATTCCGAGATATTTCACATGTTTATCGACCCTCTCCAAACCAAGCACCCAGGCTAAACATACTTGTCGAGCATAAACCACATTCCGACTAAAAGCAATGCTGCTTTTTTCATAGTTGATCCGTTGGCCCGAGGCTCTCCCATATAGCGCAAGTAAGGTCTTGACAGCCCTTACCTCCTCCAGGCCATCTTTAAAGAAAATAAGAGTCGTCAGCAGAATAAGTGACAATGCTATGGGCAGTCCCACAAACCTTCACCCCATGGATCTTTCCTTCTGCTTCCGCTGTCATAATTAGTCGAGAGAGAGCTTCACCACATAACAAAAATAAATAAGGTGAAATGGAGTCACCTTGACGTAAGCTTCTCGAGGGTGTTACCCGGCCGTGCACTTCCTTGGTCACATTAAAAGAATAAGTTACCGTCCTGACACAAGCCATGATCCAGGTTTTCCAAGTCGAGTTGAAACCCATCTTCTCCATTATTTTGTCAAGAAACTCCCATTTGACTCTATCATAAGCCTTGCTCATGTCGAGTTTCAAAGCCACATAACCCTCTAGACCTCTCTTTCTCTTCTTCATGGCATGCACCACCTCGTAGGCTAAAAGAGAGTTATCAGAGATTAAGCGGCTGGGAACAAACGCGCTTTGAGTCACTTCTTTTGGCGATAAGCTCATTAAGAAGAGGGCAGATAAGCTCATTAAGAAGAGGTTTAAGTCGATTAGCCAAAACCTTCGACCCAATTTTATACAGGACATTGCATAAACTAATCGGGCGTAGTTGAGTCACTTCTTTTGGCGTCTTGACCTTCAAAATGAGCGTAATATTTGTATGATTTATTTGTTTCAACAGGGTCTCATTCCCTACAAAGCTCTGAAAAGCACTAACAATATCTTTCCCCACAATCGGCCAGAAATGTTGGTAAAAACAAGGGGAGAAGCTGTCCGGCCCCGGGGCCTTGGAGGGATGCATTTGTTTCAACGCATAGTAAACTTCTTTTTCCTTGATTGGTTCGACCAACGACATATTCATAACTTCTGTTACCATCAACTACCACAATTCTTCTCATAGCCGACGACTTCAAGAAAATAAAGACTGACGTGTATTATAGCCGACAACAACACCAAAAATCGTCGGCTA
Source organism: Geum urbanum (assembly GCA_946800695.1). Lineage (NCBI taxonomy): Eukaryota > Viridiplantae > Streptophyta > Magnoliopsida > Rosales > Rosaceae > Geum > Geum urbanum. The sequence goes on from OX327006.1 coordinate 10,505,778, forward strand.
TACTCTTTGCCAACGTTTTATAGCCTACATGACTATAGCCGACGACTTCGTAAAAATCGTCGGCTATAGACCTGTAGGCTATAAAGCGTTGGCAAAGAGTATAGCCAACGATTTTGTTGCAAAAATCGTTGGCTATAGTACTATAGCCGACGATTTTTGGTGTTGTCGTCGGATATAGTGTACTATAGCCGACACTATATCCGACGACAACAAAAATCGTCGGCCTTTGTTTTCTTGAAGTCGTCGGCTATGAGAAGAATTGTGGTAGTGATCAGGGGAATATCTTGAATACACTGCTCGATGTCGGTGGGACAACTACTTGTGAACAAACTTGTATAGTAATCCAAAATAATTCTCTCAACCTCTTCCTCTTTAGTACACCACTGCCCCTCCTCATTGAACAAACTCGTAATCTTTCTCATATTACTCGCACGTTGGTGGAAGAACTTCGTATTGAGGTCACCATCAGTAAGCCAGAAAATCTTTGCCCTTTCCCTCCAAAAATCTTGTTCTTGTTGCTCAAGATCACGCAGTGTAGTTTCGAGTTCCAACCCTGTGTCCTCCACTGGTGCATAGAAAGCACGATCATAATACCCAGTCAACAACTCACAGACCCTCTAAATTTCCTTTTTTAGACTCCCAAACTTGGCATGACCCCACTCCGTTAGGGCCTCCCTGGTATCTCTAATTTTTTTGCAACAATTAAAAAAGAGTCAGACACAGAAGTAGACTCCCAACTTTTCTCTACCACTTCCTTACAATTGCCATCCCGCAACCATAGCTCCTCAAAACGAAACCGTTTTTGTTGTTGTTCCTTTTTCTTTCGTCTCTGACTAAAGCATCTAGCCTCCATGACGATGGGAAGGTGATCACTCTGGTGAGAGCGCAAATGAGTTATTGTCGACAATTTCATACTTTTAATAATGATCACTTTGTATTTTTGCACATATAGAGCTCTTTCAAGCTGGATTAGTATATGATTGATGACATTTTAACCACTTTGGCTACTCTTTGGTAATCGATTATTAATATAAACCAAAAACAGAAGAAATAAACTATTTGAAAGCCTCCCAAGCAATGTTGTAGGAAACACATATATATAATGAATATATTCCGTAACAGAAAACCAAATTTAGCTCCTACATAGTCTCATAAGCAATCATTCCAGCATGACAACAACAACCAAATATATATGTAAGATCATCAAGTTCAAGCAATAGAAACTCAATCAAACAACTTGATTACATTAGTTCTTTAATGTTGTGAAAAGAGGCTGAGATAACACATACTCGACATCTCACGCCGCAAACCAATAATTTTGCCTGAAAACCCATAATCACAATTCACTAAAACATAAGATAAATTTCATGACCGAAACAAAGTAAGATGAATTTCTATGACCGAAAAAATATAAGATGAATGTGATGCATGCATGTCTCATCAAAATAGACAAATAGATCAATAATAAGATCAACTGAAAGTTGATTCCTAAATCCAACACAAAAACTCGCGAAACCAATAAATATACTTGAGCGGTTATCTTCCCATGTCGAGAATGAAATCAGTTACTCCAACACCAACATCACAGACACCGAAGCTTAATTACTCCATGAAATTAAGAGAAGAAAGTTCAAGAAACTGAAAATCCAACAAAAAATACTTAGTAATTAGAGAACTGAAACTTGATCGTTAGACAAAAAAGATTGAGATGCCAGTGGAATCGATACCCAGCACCCAAATCCCCAAATACCCTGATCGAATCTGATCTCAGTCTGAGAGGAAGACGATTGCAGTATTGTGTTGAAATGCAGATTGATTAAGAAGGCAGAGTCCAACTAATGTGCAGAGATTTTGGGTAACTGGGTAAGTGGGTTACTTGAAAATTAGAGGAAGAAGATGAACATAGAGAAGTGGAGGACACTCGATAGAAGAAAACTATGAAAAGAAGATAATATGTCACAGTTGGAGATATCTCTTTAGGCACTGTTTATAATCCGATCTCACTTTCTTCTGTTGGAGGGATCAATTCGATTCGTAGTTGATCGATGAGGGATTTGAGGGTGAGGTGAAAGGTCGGTGAAGAAAGAAGCTCGAGTTTTCTAAAAAAACAATGGCATGTAGTGTAATTATCTACAAAATGCTGGACAACAACATAAATTCATTGTTCTTAGGAACAATGAATCTCCAACTACCATTTCATATAGATATAATTTAATTATACATTTACTACTTAATTGCTACCAAAAATTGAAGGATACAACACTGCTAATTTTTTGTACCCCTGATATCATATTTTGAAAAGAAAAAAAGGGAGTGATAAACTCAAACTCACCATGAGGGTGAGTAAGTCAAACTTAAACACATGTCAAACTTTTAGTGTTCTTTCAATAACTAAATGCACAACTATTATTTTTCATATTTTACTTCCACTTATACCCTCAAATCGTTTTAGTTTTCTGCTTCTCCTTGTCAAAAACGAAAGTGAAAAGATATGCAGCCAGAGAACCCAAATCGCCATGGCAGTGCTTTTAGCACATGACAGAGCCCATCAGATGGCCATCAAAATTTCCTTAACCAAAATCTCCTACTGCTCATCATAATCATCTCTTAGATCATGAGTGTCGTAGTTAATAAGGTTCGATGGGTTTGGGCGTTTGGGTGACATCACAACACATAAGTGGAGCATTTTTGGGTGTTGAGCTAGTTTGGGTATTCATTAACATAAGTATTTACTAAGAAATGGTGGGTATTCGAAGATAAAGGCAAATCAAGGTACTGATGCAAAATTTTTTGCTGTTACAACCCATACGATTTGGTGCCTCATATCTTCAATGCCATTGATTCAATTTTGTTTGTTTCAAAATTACTTTATAATTTTTCAGTGCCAGTGAGATTGAAATCACTACATTCGTCAACTTCCTAGTGATTTAATCTGATTTGTCAAAAAAAAAAATTTAAAATTCTAAGGAAATTTGATTGAATATTTGGGCAAGGAGCACATTCCGTACAAGCATTAGAGGGTACAAGAGGAAATAAGATTTGGGTTATACTATCTCAAACACAAACACACTTATTTTACCAGAAAGAAGGAGAAGTTGACATGTGTATGAGTTTGGCGGTTAGATGATGGGATGGTCGGTGCATGGAGGTGGCTGTGGTGGTGTGGTTTGGCTGGGGAATTGTGTGCAAGTGTTTTCGGATCCATTTTCTTGGGCTGTCATTTTGGGCTTTTAGTTTGAGTTTTTACTTAAGTTTTCTTTTTTATCTAGGTATTTAGTTTATCTATTTACAATAAAGTCCTATCTTAGATTGCGTGATTCATTGGTTTTGGTATATCTACCACAATTGAGTGCCCAGGAGTATGCCGGCTCCAGTTTCATGTCCTTCGTTCATCTTTGTCAAACGTATGTAAGCTTGACATTTGTTGAGCTCAGTGAATGTAAAAAATAGGAATAGTCTCTGGCTCTTACCAGCTCTGTTTGTACTATTCAGACCGAGTTATATTGGGACTTAATAATGCATTTGATTTTTCGGATTGGCCATTAAAAAAAATGTATAATACATAAAAAAAATTTATCAATAAATTAAGGGACTAATACCATTTGTGACATAATAGAAAGTCACTAATATTTTGCACCTTTGAATAGCCAAAATTGAAAGTCTTATTAGGTATAGAATTGTGATAGTCGGAGATGGTGGAAGAACTTTTGAAAAGTTTCTAATAGTAAATAGTTGGTAAAGACCATTTGTGTTTGAACTTTTTTTATACTAAAAATCTTTTTAATGACCAAATGTGAGGTCACTAAAAGTCAAAAGTGATGATTGGCCCCACAATACTAAAAGTGACGAAATATATGTGCTTTGTGTCACTTTATTGAAGTCTTGAGTGATACAATTTTTTGTGTCAGATGTTTTAGTAAATAAATTAGTTATAATCTTGAAGCTAAAAATGTTCTAGCGACAGAAAAATTATGTCACTAAAATGCATAATTGTTGTAATGATCAATTGCAGTAGCATACCCAATCATTCCTCAAATAACTGTGTAACCAAGATTGTACACTGAAAGAACAACTATCTGCATTTTATTTAATAACAAGCCGATGCCACCTTTGATACCTCCAAGCCGGAATGTGGTTTTAATTTGCCTCCAACCATGCGTCCAAATAGGGTTAATAGGCTTGGGCTGCGTACTACAGTTTAATTCAAGTACATAAAGACTTTTACATAATATTACAAGAGACCTGAAACTTACTTTATTCATTGATAGATAGTCTTAAATAGATATTACAATCTATTACAATCAATATTCCTATAAATCAGGGATTAAGAGAATATCTAGTTCTATGCTAATTAGGACAAGACATATGAAAGAACCCAACCCCGATTCAGTTGCCTAAACCGGAATTAGATCCTAACAACACTACAACCTTTTAAAAAATTTCGCAAGAGTTTACTTTATAAAATGAGTAAACCAAATACCTGCAATGAAAACACATTTCCAAATAGTCCACAAAAGCCAAACTGTAGGACACCAATTCCCATCTAGATTTCTCAAGTTCAGATACTATTGAATAACAGAAAAAGTTTCTTTACACTTATTACTCAAAATCTAGTAAGTACTCGAAAAACATTACAAAGGAAAATAAACTAACATAGTACTCAGAGCGGCTTTTAATTTACATATATATAGCTAGTAGGTTAAACTAGGAACCTACTAGAAAAGAACGTGACTTGAACTCTAGGCCTCCGACGACGACGCGCAACCACATGATAGAAACTGTAAACTGGGCAAGAAGGAAACCGAAAAGCCGAGGGAAAGACATATAAATAATAAAAACTATTAGAGTGAGTGGACGAAAATAAACTTTTATTTTTAAACTGATAGCAATAAATATAACATGCCTTTCACAATATGTAAGCAAATAAATATGATGCGAGTCTAAAAACTACGGGGTCCCACTCCCAGACACCTCCACCACAGTACAGTCTAAATCACGGGATCCTAGATCCACACGTGATTATATAGTCAGAAATACCTCGGGTTAGGATATCTGTCCCCCCCTGGAGTATCTCGAGGATCAGCCGAGCATGCCAATGCATCAAAACCATCACAAAACTCACACAAAAACCAACAATATATACATGAATGGAAATGGGATAGAAAGAGCTTCAAAACCATAGTAAAAATGCCGGCAACTGTGGTGTTTTTCAGTGGGTCGAAATTGAAATCCAAAACGGGTCAAAATGGGTATACGGGTCGCGTACATACACTGTTCGTATTTTTCTGATTTTCTCTGTATTTCCACCATATTTTCATTATAAATACCAAAAATTTCTGATCAGATCAACAGCTGAGGTTTGATCTGATCAAGATCCAACGGTTCAAAGTAAACTGCCAAGAAAAATATTTTAAAATACGTATTTTCACATACGAACTTCCAAAAATTGAAAGAAATAGCTCGTAAGTCTGAAAAATTCCCCGAAAACCCCTACGAGCATGAAATTAAATACTCTACGACTTCCGCAAAGAAAGTCGAATCAAATTCTCGCCCGAAGAAAAAATCGTTAACAAAATTTCACGAGGTGCATAATTCGCGGAAAATCTAAATCGTAAAAGTTAGCATAACTTTTGGTTTGGATCGTTACAATTCTACCCCCTTAAATATTTTTCGCCCTTGAAATTTAACACAGTTCTTAGTTAAAAAGATAGGGGTACTGCTCCCACATGTGTTGCTCGGTGTCCCAAGTGGCTTCCTCAACTGCATGATTTCTCCACAAGATTTTCACAAGAGGAATGGCTTTGTGACGAAGTTTCTGAACCCTCCAATCAAGAATTTGAACTGGCTCTTCCTCATAAGTCAAATCCTCCCGAATAGGAAGCTGACAAGGTGCTAAAACATGAGATGGATTAGAAATGTACTTCCGCAACATAGATACATGGAACACATCATGAACCCTAGCCATCTCGGAAGGTAGTGCCAACCTGGACGCCACAACACCCACTCGCACGGTAATCTCATACGAACCAACATAATGCGGGCGGAGTTTACCACGTTTCCCAAACCGTACAACACATTTCCAAGGAGACAATTTCAAAAACATCCAGTTACCAACTTTGAATTCCAGATCTTTTCTCCTCACATCAGCATAGCTTTTTTGTCAATCTTGTGCACCTTTCAATCTATCCCGAATAATCTGAATGTCTTTAGCTGTATTTTACACCAGATCAGGACCAAGAAGCCATCTTTCCCCTACTTCACTCCAACACAATGGAGTTCGACACTGTCTACCATACGGAGCTTCATATGGAGCCATACCGACAGTGGCCTGGTAACTGTTGTTGTACGCAAACTCAATTAAATGTAGCTGTTGATCCCAATTTCCTTTGCATACACACGATCATAGCATATCTTCGAGAGTTTGAATTGTCCTTTCTGATTGGCCATTAGACTGAGGGTGAAAAGCTGTACTAAATCGCACTTTAGTCCCCAATGCTTTCTGCAATGCCAGCCAAAACTCAGAAGTAAACTGAGTATCTCGATCTGACACAATTGATACAGGCACACCATGTAATCAGACAATCTCAGCCATATACAACTTCGCCAATTTACTCACAGACAGTTTCCCAAGAAATGCAAGGAAATGAGCTGACTTCGTAAGACGATCAACAATGACCCAAATCCCAGTGCTACCATTAGTTGTACTAGGCAACTGATACATGAAATCCTTGGTGATGTGCTCCCATTTCCACAGTGGAATCTCTAATGGTTGCAGTTTCCCCGCAGGTTTCTGTCGCTCTGCCTTCACCTGTTGACAAGTAAGGCACTTGTTCATATAGGTTTTACGCCACCAATAATAAGCTTTAAGCGTCCAGAACATCTTCGTACCACTTGGATGCATGGCATAAGCAGAACAATGAGTTTCGTCAAGTATATCTTTCTTCAATTCTGCATCTCCTGGTACACATAATCTCCCTTTAAACATTAAAGTGCCATCCGTCTTCAATTGAAACTCTGTTGGTTCACCATTTTGAATCATGTTCTTCTTACTTCATAGATAAGAATCTGCATCTTGAGCTTCACAAACTTGATTCCACAATATTGGACTGGCCAACAATGATCCATCATCATCCCATTCCAATTATGCTTCTGTAGCTCGCAACTCAGCCAATAGTGATACTCTTACTACACATACATGAAATAGGGAAGCTCCGGATTTTCGGCTAAGGGCATCAGCAACGACATTAGCTTTTCCCGGATGATACTCAAACGTACAATCATAATCATTAATCAGCTCCATCCACCTTTGCTGTCTCATGTTCAAATCTAGTTGAGTACGCAAATAAGTAAGACTCTTGTGACCGGTAAAAAATTTGCAATGTGCTCCATATAGGTAGTGTCTCCAGCTCTTTAATGCTAATTTAATGGCAGCTGGCTCAAGATCATGCATGGGGTAATTAACTTCATGAAGCTTTAATTGTCTGGAACGATACGCCACCACCTTGCCATGCTGCATCAAAACACAACCAAGACCCAACTTCGAAGCATCACTGTAAATGACATATTCCCCACTGTCATCTGATAATGTCAACACCGGTGCAGTAGTCAACTTCTCTTTCAATATCAAATAGCTTTCTTCACAAGCATCAGATCACTCAAATTTAACTCCTTTCTTCGTCAATCGAGTAAGTGGAGTTGCAATCCGCGAAAATTCCTGTACAAAATGGCGATAATATCCTACTAAGCCCAGATAGCTTCTTATCTCGGATACACTAGTAGGTTTACTCAAATTCAACATTGCCTCAATCTTGTCAGGATCAACGCTAACTCCGTCAGCCGAAATCATATGACCCAAAAATTTCACCTGATCAAGCCAAAATTCACACTTACTAAACTTCGCATACAGCTGTGTATTCCGCAAAGTTTGCAAGACGGCCCGTAGATGCCTCATATGCTGCTTCACACTTCAGGAATAAATCAGGATATCATCGATGAACACAATCACAAACTTATCCAGATAACGCCTGAAGACTCGATTTATGAGATCCATAAAAGCAGCTGGGGAATTTGTTAAACCGAAAGACATAATAAGAAACTCATAATGTTCGTACCGTGATCGAAAAGCTGTTTTGGGAACATCAGATTCCTTAATCCGTAGCTGATGGTATCCAGACCTCAAATCAATCTTCGAGAATACTGTAGCTCCTTTAAGTTGATCAAACAAATCATCAATCACTACCACATTTCTTCCCATTGCCCACGAAATCAGAAAACAAAGGCCGATGATATCATATATCGTCGGCAATAATAGGCATTACCAACAAAATTTTAAATTGCCGGCAATTGTTTTTGCTCATCGCCGGCAATGACGTTATTGCCGACAACTCGTCGGCAATACCTTTCTCGTCGCCGGCAATAATGTGTAGTATTGCGGGCGATGTTTTGGCTGGAATACTGACGATATAATATACCCTGGTCGAGCAGCAGACACAAATTTTCACATGGATGCAAACGATATACGAGTGCCAGACTACTGGACACCCACTCCCCACACCTCCACCGATGCCTGTGTTCCACAGTGTTCCACAACCGCAGCCGTCACAGTAAGACCAGGGTAGCCGCCGGTGTTCAAATGATTTCATCAACATGGATTTCGTCGACTCTTAGTGTAGTTGTATTTTATTTATGTATTGTTGCTGTTTGTACTGTTGGACAATTATGTGTGTATTGTTGGATGTGTATCTGTACGGTTTGTGTTTCTCACTGCAGGTTCTGGAATTTGGCCCAATCCAGAACCTGCTTTTTTTTGTAAAATGTCACCGGGTATTGCTAACGAGATGAACCTATCTCGTCGGCAATAACTTCCAATTTCCGGCGAGTTTCGTCATTATCACCGACGAATTTTTGAAGAATGTCGTCGGCAATAATTGTGGCGGTCAAACAAGTTGACCCGGGGGAGCTTCATCATCGACGACTAACTCGTCAGTGATGCTATTTCCCATTGCCGGTGACTTTATCTCGTCGGTCATACCTTTGAAGTATCACCGACGACTTCTTGAATATCTCGTCGGTGATACTATCACCGACGGGTTGCTTCCGGCGACCTTATAACCGGCGACATGTCGTTGGTTATAAATATCACCGACGATTTATGGAGAAAGGCCGACGACTTTAAGTCGTCGGCAATGATAAGAAATGTGGTAGTGAATCCGTGGCAAAGGATACTTGTTCTTTACTGTGACCTAATTCAGTTTCTGATAATCAATACACAATCTCATAGAACCATCCTTTTCCTTACGAACAGCACTGGAGCACCCCATGGTGAAACACTAGGTCAAATGAATAAACTCATGGAAGAAGAGAAGGTGCTCAAAGACTTCTCGATCAAATGCTGATCAGTCTTGTCAACCTCATAGAAACTCAGCTCATATTGAAGTTCTATCAAAACTTGTTTGTATGTATCCACACATGTATAATCCAGAAGATGTATTGTCTCCAATGTGTGGTCAAATCAGGAAGCTGTGCATCATGCACTTTGTCGAAGCGTTACTTCAAAATGTCCGATAAATCCTTGTGATCTGTCTTTTTGAAGTATCATTTCTTGAGGAGTGGGTGAATATACCGCCTCAAATATATGAGGGCTTTAGATTTTGTTTTCGCACATGGGGCACCGACCATGTTAGGGTCTTGTGGTGGGTAGATGGTGATGGTTAATCCTTTTCTGATGAATGAGTTTTCTACATCAGGAACCTAGCAATGATACTCTGTTTCTTACATACCAAGGATGTCAAACTCTGGCCTAGCCAGCTCAGTAGTCATAGTCATCTACAAAAGAGACAAAGGAGATGTTATTAGTATCCAATTGAAATAACTACAATCACTAATATCAAGTTTAGGGAATAAGAACCGTGATCAATGATGTTTGATCACAAAAATTGGTGGCTTCATACCATTCCCCAGAAAACCATGATTGTCATATAGTCACAAATATCGACTTCCCTTTATTTTCAATGTGAAATCACAATTAACCGTGATATTCATTAATAATCATTTCTCCCCAAGGATCATCACTAAACTTAAACTTTGAGGAAGAGGTGATTAAATCCCCTTCACTCATACCTGCATTAAACTATAGGAACTAGAGTCATATAATAATTCACAGTATTTAAACCTAAATCTAGATCTAGATCTAGGGTGTTGTAGTAATTAAGTTATGCAACCTAATTCTAAATCGAATAATGTTAATCAATTTCCTCGATGGTGTTATGCTAGGTATGAAAAACTTTAAAAGTTTTGAAGCAAAACGTCCATGAACTCAAGCAGTAGAAGAATTTCGGCGACTATGATCGACAGTGATGAGGATCCCGTCAAGGTGGGGAGGCTACGGTGGAGGCTTTTGTATTTTAGGGGTTAGAGTATTTTTGTTTAGTTGGTGATGGTTATCAACTTAAGAGCTATTGATAATGTGTTTAAAGAGAAATAAAAATACGCAAGAGATAGATTTACAACTGTATTTTATTCATTGATAGATGACCTTAAATAGACATTACAATCTGTTACAATTAATATTCCTATAAATCAGGATTTGAGAAAATATCTACTTCTATATTAATTAAAACAAGACACGTATAATATCTTCAAACACCGTAGTCATTACTTTAATTAGTTCCTTATGACAAGTGCCGAACGGTCATTTCCATGTGTAGCTGTGTTCCTCAAAATCATAGGAAAAGAATCATTTCTGGATGAAGTGGTGCTATGGTGATTGATTAATCAGTTTCGATTCGTGCTCAATCTGTCAATTGGATTTAAATTTAATGGTGGACAATAATGATACATCGCAAGCGATAGAGTTGCACTTGGATGCATTGCATCTTATATTTAATCAATATTTCCATATATAGAATCCTTGCCAACAAATTTTATTCCAACTAGCTCCCAATTTTATTCCAACTTGCAAGGAGCAGAAGAAGATGAAACATACTTTTGTTAAGAAAAACACTTATAAAAACATGCATAATACAAAAATAAACAAAATATGTCTCTGCCTTTCTCTCTAGCGGTCGCTCCTTCCTCCACTTCTTTTCTTGTCCAGTGGCGGTCTGACTGGGGCTGGTCAGAGACCAAGCCTTTGCTTTGTGGTTGTTGCCGGATGGGAGACAAGCCCTACAGTCCTTGGTGTGAGTTCGTTGTTCTTTGGTTCTTGTAGGTTTTCGAGGACTTTGGTGTCACGACGGCTTACATAAGTGGCAAGTAACGAATCTGGTGGGTAGGCTCTTTGGCGTTGGTTTGGCTAGTGTTAGAGGGTTCCTTTAGTCCCCGGATTCTAGATGGTGGTGAGTAGGTGGCGTGCTGCTGCGGGATGGCATCTTCGATGACGATTTCCGGTCGAAGCTCGTGGTCTTGGATGACAGGTCCGAGCGGTGATGGGTGGCAGTTGGAGTGGTGGGTTGTGGCACCTACTTGGTGTGCTATAGTGCTACAGCTTCTTTTGGGATTTTTCTTCGGATGGGCTCATGTTTTAGGTGCTGTATTTTTTTGGGTTTTTAGTTTTGTCCCAGATTTTAGTATATCTAATTTAATAAATGTCTTATATATTTAGGACCCTAGTTTGGTATTATTTGTACCCTTAGCTTTCTTGATCTTTTTTGGATTACACGAATCATTGAACATGACTAGCCTATCATAATTGAGTGCTCAGGGATTTGCAATGTCATTTCTCATGTTTTGCGAAATCTTCCTAAGACTCAAGTAAACTTGACAATCATTGAATTTAGCGAATATAAAGAGTAGTGATAGCTTCTGACTTTGACGAACTATATTTATACTATTTAGGCCGAGCTCTATTAGAACCTAACAATGCACCGACTTCGGGTTGGTGGTAAAAAAGGGAGGAAAAAAATCAAAACAAATAAGGAAGATCAACTCAGCCGTGAATTACGGTTCCTACGTATGAACAGGCTTTAAAGGAGCTAATGATGCAGGGAGATGATTGGAAATTAATTAAGAAGTTTCTGTTGTATCGATAGGAGACTTCGGAGGATGAGCTTCAGTTGGAAGAAAATTAGTGGAAAGAGGCTCTAGATAAGCTCCCAATGCGCGGAGTTTGAGATCATATTTAGAATTGCCAAACCTACCAAATAATCCAATTAACAGTCTTACTTACAGGAACTTTGATTGAGAAACTAGTCCCATTCTCTTTACCGAACGGTCCGTAAATTCTTTTGTTGCTGTGGAAAGTAAGTGGATATGGGTCGGCATGTGCCACGAATCTTCATGACTCCCATGAATTGAAGTCAAAAATTCATCCGGATAATTAAGAGTGACCTGCAATTCAATTGCAAATGTTTTTAGGTGCTACATGTGCTCTTAATTAACTTTTTGCTAATTAACTGAGTGATCAAATTGTGCATGCATGGGAGTAGACGTACTAACCGTTTCAGTTTTTTTACTAGTCAAGGCACCCCCATTATTATCAAAAAAATTGGCACTCCCATGCTTGTCAGATCAGAATGAATTCCCGTCCAAATCAACATATTCAACCTGGAGGTAGAGGATCTGATATACATCGTAACATATCACCAACTGTTTCATCGCTGAGCATACGGTTTTCCTCTGCGTGATCCATACGGCCCAACCTTAAAGTGGTTTTTCGCTAATTCTTCAAGTCGACTCTGCTAGTATAAAACTTCTATTAGTTCCAACGTGCCTCAAATATCTATACAGCAATACCAGCATGTTCAACCGTCTTAATATTCAACGGTCATATCAATAACCAAATTTTTTTGTCTTTTTTTTCAGAGTCAAGTTCAGCCTGAATTGCTACTTTCTATTTCGGTCAATTTGTTCTACATTAACAATCTGCATCAGAGTGAGGTTCCACTTCATCATCGTCAATTTCATAGCGATGAAATAAGTAAATGCATCATTAACGAACTTGGAAGAACTATCCATAATAACACTAACATTTGTTTAACTTGTTGAGATTTCTTTGTTTTCTGGCATCGTCATTGACTCTAGAGCGTTGGCTAGTGTTTGTTAAGGTTGAATTTGAAGGTAATCGTAGTCAGAAACAATCTCAAGTGTTGATGACGAATATATTATTTTGTGCATTGACGGCTTGTCTTTTCATTGACAACTCATCAATGGAATTTAACCGATGCTACACTCCCACTATGGGAAGACGAAACACTACATTGCCCAGATGTGGCATAACTTGCCCAATTTCAGCTACTTCCAACCATGTAGCTTGTTTGCAACAAGTATATCCGATCTCATCACTTTCACGATATAAGTAAAGGAGTCAGACATCGAATCTGCTTCTTTCTGAAAATTGAAAATACATTATACTTATATCTCACTCTGAGATGTGCAGGGATCATGATGAGACATAATGAGGATAAACCACGTCAATTCTTAACGTTTGACTGGAATAGAACCATTCCTCTCTCTTAATTCCTAACGGTGGAAATTATGTCTCATCAAAGTGACAATCTGCAAATCCAGCAATAAAGATATCTCTTGTCAAATGTTCTAAATAACGAACAATTGTTGGAATTTTATAATCGTCTTTAAGGACACTTTGTTGTACGCAGTGTAGTGGTAATGGGCACATATACCGCGCACGAAAGATGTGTAGATGTCAGGCTCATATCCAGTTACCAACTGGTACGCATTGAATGAATGACATGCTACGGGTTTGAAACAAATAAGCATAACTGTATTCAAACATGTATAACCCCACACAGAGCCACCAACTATCAATGCTTGATATATGCTTATGCAAGACCGTTCAAAACTTGAACATAGGAAACGGGATGTTCAAGTTCAATCCCAACAAGCATGCAATAACCATAAAAAAAAAACTTTGATGTAAACACTCATGTATTATCCAATCAAATAGACTTGATTGGGTGATCTGGTTGGTGAGCTCAGAGCCTAATGATCTGAGCTAGGAGTTTAGTAAATGTAGCATTCCTTGTGGATAACAAAGCGACATGTGACCAACACGTCGATGCATCAACTAAAACTATAAAATATTTAAACAGTTCACATACATGTTTGATTGGTCCACAAATATCCCCTTGGATTCTATAGAAGAATGAAATATTTTTAGTTGTGTCGACAACAAAAGAAGGTCGTGCATGTAACTTTGTTAATGAACAAGCTTTACAAAATGAGCGGTGTGCATCAGAGATTATCACAAAGGAAACTGGTGGGATAACGCACTGCGCCTCAATAGTATGTCGTCAAGATTGTGATGCACTTGTCTTGGAGATCGAGTTTGGATCGAGAGGAGTAATCTCAGTTCCTCCATCTAAACATATGGTTTTAGATATTCTCACATCTTTCTTTGCTCTAAAGAACAGATGACCATATGAATTTTCATCATCTTGATCATCATATCGCGACTTGGATGACCCAGACGATGATGCCAAAGCTTATATAAGGTAGAATTATGTCAATAATCAAAAATGTAGTAAGATATAAACCAATATCGATCCTCATAAACTTTTGTGCTTTCTGCCACATTTAACGGAGCTTATATACAAGAATTCTTTTTCATTCTCATAATATGTTTTCAAGTGAAAAATTGTTGGCATGAATGTTTTTAGAATTTAACAAGGTTCGATTAGAGTGCTGATCATGGCAATAGTCAAGAACTGATATAAAACAATATCTGACTAAAATGGTACTATAGAATATTTTTTTCCGGAACAATAATTTTGACGGGTCGAAAGGTATTCTCAACGGGTGAAAGATGTTTGAAAATAGGTCTAGGGTACCATCATCAACAGGTCGAAGAGAACATGGACAAATTTTGACGGGTCGAAAACATGCCAAAAGCGATCTAGGATGATGGTCTCGATGGGTTGATTGTGCTCGAAGTCGGACGGAGGACCATCTTCGATACGTCGAAGAAAATAGGGCAAAAACTTTTGACGGTTTGAAAAAGTTGCAAAACCGTATGCCCGCCATGTTGAGGAGGATTTGAGAAGAAGGCTTTATCGTATGCTAGAGGAATAGACATGATTTCTTCCATTTAAACATTTATTTATTATGTAATTTCCTTTGTTGTGAAACAAAGAAGGTCGGCGACCAACACTACTAATCATGAGAAGAAGATGATGCACCATAAGTCAAACTCCAAGAGGATGATCAACATCGCAAAGGCTCATAGAGATGCGGGTTTGAAGCACTATTTTCTTGATGCCAGCGTGTCTTCTTATGTCAGGCCTGGGCAAGAAGATATCGCGAGTCAACATGGCGTAAGTAACCCTTTTTCGAAATTGATTGAGAAGTCTTACAGTTGGTTTGAAGAAATTGAATCATGATTAGGACATTTATTAGGTTGTGTTATTGGAATTTGGTTCAGTTGTCTAAATTAAACATTATTCTGAACTTGAAAAATCCAGATGGGAATTAGTGCCCACGGTTTGTTATTTTAGAATTGCTTATTCGAAGTGTTATCTTTCTTGTAGGTTTTTAGTTTCCTCCATTTATAGTGGAAACTATGTCAAATTTTCTTTAGAGATTGACATTCATGTATTGTTCACAATATTAGTTTTAGGAAAGGTTGATACAATTGGCCGAAGAGGAATTTGTGCACTCATATTCGCAGAACCCGGAGATGACACCTGAAGAGTTGCCTCCTTTATCGAAGGAGACTCAAATCAATAATGCAGATACAGTTTTCGGCCGCCGACCTGGGAATGAGGTTCGTCGATTTGGACAAGCAGTCAAGAGAGATTTGAGCCAGCGTTTGTTCTCATCGAGTAGGTGTTCTAGTACGGTGGTTGCCGAGAAACAGGGGAGACTCGAGCAGCCTGGGAGGAGGCTCGAGCATCCCAGACTTGGACTGATACGTGACAGACTCAGATGGATCATATACTCAAGTTCCTCGAGACTAGGCTAGGCATGAATCTTGATTCTGTTTGTCATCTGAATGTCATGGCTCAGATTCTAGACACAATGACGATGATTCGAGCACTGGGAAAATCGATGGGGTCCAAACTCCTATAGATGTTGACATTTCTGTTTAGTTTCGTACGTATGTAGTTTATATTTCGATCAGAATGGTACAATTTTTTTGTACAAATTTTATATTTAATATATTCAATGAGTATTTTCTTAATTTACTATTTAATTTTTAATTCAAATATATTTCTGAAAGAGAAAATTTTAGCAACAGTGTCTCTAATATAGGTAATTCACCACTTATGTACCTCAACTTTCAAAACTATCAGATATGTACCTCAACTTTGTAAACTTATACAAGAACAGTACCTGCCGTCAACTTTGGTGTTAACTTTTTATAAGGTGTTAAACTTTTGAGGGTAAACCACTATAAGTTTTTTTTAAAAATGAAAAGTAGGGTTTAAGTTGGATATTGTATGTTTTACCCTAAAAGTTTAACTCCTTATAAAATGTTATCACCAAAGATGATGGCAGATACTGTTGTTGTATAAATTTACAAAATTGAGGTACATGTCTAATAGTTTCAAAAGTTGAGGTATATAAGTGATGAATGACCCATATTTGAGGTACCATTTCTAAAAATTAAAAAAAAAACTAAATCATAGCTTAATTTTAGTTCAAAATATGAAAATTAAAAATTCGACTACTACATATTATTTTAAATTATTTTTTATTCCACCTATTTTTAAATTCTATGTCTTTTAGTTGTATGGAGAGAAATAGATTAGGTGTTTTAATTCTGGAGGGAAAAAGATGAGTTTTCTACATTTTTGGATAAAATTGAATACTAATGTAGAATTTTGGTGCCAAGAGTTGGTTGGACTATTTTACCCTCAAAAATTTAACACCTTACAAAAAGTTAACACCAAAGTTGATGGCAAGTACTGTTCTTGTATAAGTTTACAATGTTGAGGTATATATATGATAGTTTTAAAAGTTAAGGTACATAAGTGATGAATGACCTATATTTGAGGTACTATTGCTAAAAATATTTCTTTCTGAAATAATTATAAAAAAATATACAACTTAGACGACAGAATTAAAGATTTTTTCGTCTAAGTGGACATGTTAGACAACGAATTTGTTAATATTTCGTCGTCTAGCAAGAACATTAAGATGACGAAAAAACTTTTGTTGTCTTGAATGGAACTGTTAGACGACGTAATATTAGAATTCGTCATCTATAATAATTCACTAAGACGACAAAAATATTTTTGTTTTCTAACTATTTTTGTTGTCTAAGAAATTATACACAACGAAAAATTTCGTCATCTTTTTCAGTAAATTTTCGTCATCTAGAAACTTAGACGACGAAGTAGGTTTCGTCGTTTAAATACTTACACTATGACACTTAGACGACGAAAACTGCATCTTAGACAAATTAAGAACTTTTTTCTGGTAGTGTACTACATTTTTGGATTAGTATTTCAAATTTTGGGGCTGTTATTGCATTTTCGATTTAGTGTTGCTACATTTTCAGGGAACTGCTACTACCTTTTTGACTCGATGCTACAGCATTTTTGGAAAATATTACCTCAAATTTTGGTGCTACTACTACAATTTTGAGCTGAACTGCTACTGCAGTATGAAGTTATATCGAAACTATTAATAAAGTTGTATAGAAAATTTTACTCAATTTGTGTTCAAAGTCTTATGGATTTGTATTTGAATTTGTGCAAATTGATAATAAAATAATTTCTTCCAGTAAAAAATTGAAAAATAAAAAATTATTGAAGAAAAATATGGATAAAGTAATTTTCAACAAACTGTTACTGAATGAAAATTAATTATTTAGACTATTAATTCTTTTGTATTATATATAAATTGTGAATTGAAAAAATTGAAATTTCTTTTAATGTTTTTTGATTTTTTTATGAACAGTTTAAGGGTAAAATAGTAAAGATGCATTGATATGTGTCAACACTAGATTTAGTTTGTCCTTAAAAGTAATATTATGTAATTTAATGTTTAAATAAAATAACATTGTCCTTAAGTATATATAACTCATACGTGCTTAAATGTACTTTATTATAATATTTAAACTAAAATCACTTGTAATATTCTACTATTTCATCACGTCATGACCACCCACGTAATCAGGTCATTGGGAGTTTGATTACGGGCATTATTGAAAAACTAAATGAAAATATGTGTGATTTTGTTAATAAAATTATATATATGCCTATTGATTTTGTTAGTGAAAATCTGGATGCCCTTATTGGGGTCACTTATAATCCGATGTCTGAGGCCAGATGATAGGCTAAGGTCCTAATCAGATTTTTGCTACTTCACTGTGACACTTTCCTTCATATAAGGTTCAGTACGTGGAAAAGTCTAAAAGACAAAACCCTTAATTTCATCAAATGAACATAAGTGAAAAAATTAGAGGGAAAATCTTGACCATTTTGGCTATTAGATACTTTGATGTCATATACAAGGCAGAAAAATACATGATGGAAAATAGTTTTAGCTATTATATATCAAAGGCTTCAAATAAAAAAGGCACTATCACCAACTCAACATTTATTATGAAATCTCATATATAAAGGAAAAGTGGTGTGCAATTGGAAATGTTTGATTGTCAACCACTGCTCATGGTTTGGCATATCTCCATTATGATTGTGATCCCCCATTAGTGCATCGAGATATCAAGCCAATGAACATTCTCTTGGACTCTGACATGGAGCCTCATATTGCTGATTTTGGTATTGCTAAACTCTTGGATCAGTCTTCTCCTTCAGCATTGTCCGTCTCAGTTGTGGGTACAACCGGGTATATTGCGCCAGGTAATTGTTTAAAGTTTGATTTTAGTAAGAAAATGTACGCATTACAAGATACTGTGCAGAACTAATTTTTTCCATGGTTTGTGACAGAAAATGCATTCAAAACAACAAACAGCGTGGAATCTGATGTATACAGTTATAATGTTGGAGTAGACTTTTTGAGATGCACATAAAGTTCCCCATATGTATATTGATTGATGCACATTTGTCCAATTTATTAATGTCTATATATTTATTCTTGTTAGGTGTAGTTATGCAGCATTTATATTAATGTTTTATTATTTTATAGGTATTTTGGAGTGAATAAAAAGAAAAGAAGAAAAAGAGAGATTTAAAGATGAAATAGGAAAATCTGTCTGTGCAGATCAGCCAACTTTGACAGAAAACTGGAAGCAGGTCAAGATAGACTAGATTATGATCTTTATATGCATGAAAAGCCACAGATGTCTAGTTTCCAGAATATTTTCTATATCGTATTTGGATGTTTGTAGAAGAAGTTATGACCGATTTAGTACATGAATGTCAGTCTGCTCAAGAATCTATTTTTTGACGGAAATTCATATTTTGAGTCTCAAATCTCACCGAAAAGCCTGATGACTAATTAGTGATTTACATTCCCATTTACAGTAAAACCTCAAAAATTTAATACTCGATTAATTAATAACATCGTTAATATAATATTTTTTGTCGGTCCCGACTTGCAGACAACGTGGTAAATTAATAATTCGCTAAATTTATAAGATAATAGAAATTCAAGAATTCATATAGATCTATTATTACAACTCGGAATAATATCACGCTATAATCGGAACTTATGCGGTTAGTCGTTATTTAATTATGTTAATCGTCCAAGGTAATTAATCTTTACCGTCGATAACTTTTCCAAGCGTTTCGTTGAGATTTTATTGACTATGTTTTTCGAGAAATTTCCTTGGATAAAGTCGTAAATTTTGTTGAAACGAATTCGTAGCTATGTCAAGTATTGAAATCAGAGTTATGACGAGGAAATTATGGTCAGCGAAAATTTTAAGAAAATAACGGAAAATGCATTACCGTAAAATCATGAGTATATATAGGGGTTTCTATTTTAGGAAAGTCTGACATTTCTATTTTTGGCAACCAGGGTTGACCCGCGTTGACCTCCCCCTTTCGACCCTTTTTTTTTTATCGTGATGTTCTCACCGACGGTGAGCCTCTGGCCGGCCACCTCCAGCCGTGATATTAGTGGCAAACCGTTGGGTTTCATCTTCTCTATCAATAGTTGGTAGCATCTCCAACATTGGTGACCGGTGGAGGGCCAATCAAGGCCGCGAAAGTGGCGAATTTTGGGTTGATTTCGACGGCGATGGTAGCGGTGCATACAACGGCGATGGAGGTCGTCACTATAAGAGTTTTGAAGCCTAGACGACCAAGAATCTATTGGGACAGGTCTAGGACCTGCCGTGGTCGGACGACAACTAACAGAGGAAGAGAATTCCGAGGAAGGTCCACGATTTTCCGGCAATTTGGAGGTTCACCGATTAGATTGTGTTCTTTATGAATGTTGTTGGGCTTGTTGATATGAACGTTTTTCTCTAGAGGTTGCTTGATTTGGAGCCGGTGAGCTCTGACGAGGTTGAAATTTTTGGCAAAATTTTATGTCGTTCTGCTCGTAATTTCATGCTAAATTCAATGGTGAGGTTCTTGAATGGATTTGGACTTGATTAATTTAGACGTGGTTAATCGGATAATAATTAATTGATTTACGATAATATTAACAGGCAATCTGACTATCGACTTAAATTAGAGTCGCTCGATGTTTGAGATTTGGGTTGCGACTCTAAAATTTATTTATAGTGAAGGAATGCAAGGAATTGAATTCGGAATTTGTTTCAGTTCGTAATTAGTCGAAAAATACGTTATTCGAAAATGCGAGATTCTCGACATTATTGCTCGTCGGATTATGAGTTTAGCTATTCATTATGAATATCGACGATTAGATATTAATTATAATCCTGGTTTCAGGATTACGAGTTGGCGGGTCGTGTCAGATGATTATTGTGCCATTGGCAGGTATCGGCTTTATGAATATCCTGGTGCACTACGGTGAGTGGACTTTTATTTGTCATAGTCGTTTACGAGTTCAGGGATTTATATTCACACTGTACTTTTAGTTTACAGTATATTTTTAGTACAGCGTTCTGGAGGGGTGTGTGTGTGTGTGTGTGTAATGTGATGGCTTATAGGCTAGCTATATCGATACGCTGACTGTTCGGCTGATCACCGGATAGTCAAGAGAGGTCAGGTTGCCTTGTCATACCCGTCAGGGGAGGTTAGGTTGTCTCGTCTGATCCATCACCTTTTATTTTTATTTTTCATAGCTACCGGTAAGGGGAGGTCAGGATACCTCATCTGGCGCATTGTTCTATTCATCGTAGCTACCAGTCAGAGGAGGCCAGGAGTCCTCGTCTAACTACCTCCATGATTCTTACAGTTTTATAACTGTCAAACTCGCAAGTTTTCATAGAAATTGGCGGAAAGGCATGGATGTTATTGATTCACACTAAATATTGAGATTTTGTCCACTCATGCTAACGTTTTTATATTTTTATCTGCCTTTTCATGGGCCTTTCAATTTCTGTTGCCCAGACTAGAGGGTTTTCTGAGTTGGTCAGGTGTCATCGAAGGATTGTGTCCACCAGTCATCTTTCGCCTCAGTAGGTTTTAGCCCATCATCAATTTATTTTATATGGTTTCCTTTGTAACTAGAAGTCGCTCTGAACACCAGTATTGTATATGATTTTCAGTAGTAGTCTGTAAATTCACAGTATAGTTGATTTCATGTTTCAGATCCTGTATTCCAGTTATGGCAGTTATTACAGGTTATAGTTATTGATTTATTGACATATCTAGATGGACATCGGTGGTCCACGATATTGTTTGTGACAAATCCGAAGTGTGATTTTTCTTGTAGGTTTCTGGTAGTCCACTTCGTAGAGGAAACTATGTCAAGTTTTTTTTTTATAGAAATTCGTGGTTTAAGTCTTGTCGTTAGGGTGTGATCCTAGATTACTAGTTAATCTAGGGTTAGGTCTTTTTCAGTTGGTATCAGAGTATTAGGTCACAGATTCTGTATACTTCCTTGGTCAGATCAACTCAAACTTTTGATAGTATACAACACTCCAGGGAGGGGTGGCCCGACCGGCCAAAAATTCGGACAGCCAATTCGATGTCTAGTCTTTGAGTCTTTAATGACTCGGAGTTTTGTCTCATCCATTTGCTTCTGCTTTTGAAAGAATTTTCTTTCCCCTAGCGGTGGCAGATCCCCATCACCTCCAAGTGTTGTGCAATGTTAAGTGTTTAGAGTCTTCTAGTTGAGCCAGTTTCTTTGGCCTCCTTGTTTGGGATGATCTTTTGTAGACTCCTAGATCATTATGCCTTGACAACCAACTCAATAGGTTATGTTGCAGCCTTTGGCTCAGTAGTTGCGTGAGTTATTGGCACGCATAATGTCAATGCCTCGTGTAGATCATGAGGATTTAGTTATTAAGACCAAAAAAGTAGATGTGTCTTTCCCAGGTTTCCATGATCTCGAGGTTTGGAAGAACTGACTTATCATGATCGGTTAAGTTTGCAACCATTTACATCCTCCGTTGAATTCTACGTAGAGGATGGAGTTAATTATTGACCTGCTGCAGGATCATGCCTATCGTTGATGGATGAGCACAGAGAGGCAGGACTTTTCTACCTCGTGGGTTAAGATCAGCAATTTATTGAGGTGTCACTTTCCAGTAAGGCGATTAAGCAGAGGAAGCATGTAGAGTTCGTGAATCTGCGCCGAGAAAATTTGTCAGCTATGGTGTATCAGAACTACTTTTATTGCCTGTTCTGATATGCATTATGTTCTATTAGAACAATGAGGGAGAATTGTTGGAGGTCTGAGCAAGGTTTGTGACCTGTAATTTCTTCATTTATGGCGAGTGCACCATACACGGACTTCAATGAATGTGTTTGTGCTGCGGTTTAATGTGAGATTTGACCTCGATTTGTGCGGTGTGTTATTTGACAATTCAAGGGAGGTGGACCCTGTCAGAGATATTTAACGAGTAGAGGTTACAGCATAATTGGTTCCACATCATCTTCTGGCAAAGGATCTCACACCTCAGCTCCTAGTGCCCATGGTTCATTTTGTTCTCTGAGATGGAGGAGGAGCCGATGCTAGAGACGGGAATTTAGAGTGAGTTTCAGTGGATCTAGATTTGTACCTATCACATCCTTTTCGAATTTAAGGCAAGTGAATTTATCCCTTTAGCGAGGTGATTCTAGTTGAATTTATCCCTCTGGATTTTGTTTGTCTACCGATCCAGTACTTCTAGATATAGTATATTTTGATTCAATATTAGGCATGGACTTCTTGAGCCATCATCAGGTGTTGGTAGACGGTTATTGAGAAGAGGTGTTTTGGAGTCTAATGTTGCCTGAGAATTTTCTCCGCAGTGAGATAAATGTGGGCATGTTATATTTGTGCCTGAGTTCGGCAGTGAAGGCTGCCATGATGTTGCGGGAAGGATGTACTGCATACTTGGCACATATGGTGAAACTTTGTGTCTATACCTTTTGTACTGATTCGATTGATAAAGTTAGTGTGTATCCAGATGTATTTCCCAAGAAGTTACCATGTTTATCTATAACTCAAGTATCCTATCGGATGACTCCAGCTGAATTGCGAGAGTGGCATACTCAACTTCAGGAATTGATCGACAAGAATTTTATTTGTCCCAGTATTTCATCGTGAGGAGCCCCAATATTATTCGCGAATGTGAATGATGGTTCAACGAGGTTACGCATCACTTATCGGAAATTGAACCAAGTTTTGGGAAAGAACAAATGTCCATTACAAGGGGTCGATGATTTATTTAATCTTGATATTGCTTCTTCGGAACTCATTCATTCTTTGAGAAATTCCAATAATTCAGTATTGTTAACCTAAAATGTTTTCACTTTTGCTGTTTCTTATATTGTTTGTGTTCATTTTATGTCGTGAACACATTCCCTCATGAAAGGATACTTTTCACTTCGTAACACCAGGCTGGAAATGTATTTCTTCCAGTTATTAATCACATGAGTTCACGGAGGAAAAGTTATTGTATTAACATTGGACCAGTGGCGCGTATGTTAT
This sequence comes from Geum urbanum, assembly GCA_946800695.1. Classification (NCBI taxonomy): domain Eukaryota; kingdom Viridiplantae; phylum Streptophyta; class Magnoliopsida; order Rosales; family Rosaceae; genus Geum; species Geum urbanum. The sequence continues at coordinate 10,529,697 of OX327006.1, forward strand.
GTCGCCTAGATTAAATCGTTTCAACTTGATGTCAGATATGGGTTTAGGAGCATTACAGGTGTACATGGAGATTAGTAGCATATGAGTATGATTTGAAATTTGTATGTTGCATAATTTCTGAATTTCTCCTAGACGTGATTTGGAACATCCTATTGATAACTCGGCGACGATGAATATTTTACACATGAGCACAAATTCCGACCAGGGTTATGCTTGGCGACGATGATTTAATTTTTTCAGCTTTATAAAATTCAGAGTTCTAACGGTGCATGTTATCAAAAACTGTTGCGTTTCTTGGATTTCGCAGTACTCTGACTTTCTAATTCATTTTTATAAGTTTATGATCCGGTGTCAGAGGAATTACAATATCTACAGAAATATATCGCGGAAGAGTACAACAATTCGATTGTTCAATTTGGGAAGATATTTTGATAAATAGATTGGCATCCCAGTATTATATTATTTTCAATGGACTGTTATCATCGGCTTACATGTATATGTATTTATGGCCTATGCCTAATTCCATTGGGTCTGTTGGCTCATGTCAATAGTAGCTATGTGAATGTGTGAGCCATATAAGTAAATCGTCGAGGTGCAGTTGTATAGACAGTTAGTTTTCAATTCGAATATTTGAGCTCCGGAAATGATCAAGCGAATGTTGAGGTTCATGTTACGCATTGATATTTGTTTAGACTTCGAAAATATTGGATATTATTGACTTAACAGTGGCGACTATTCAGGAACTTCTGATGGGATGACGAGTTTTTATCTCCAAATTCGTAGTAAATTCCGATGCCAGTTTGACTTTCTCGTTCTCGCCCATAGATTTGGATTTATTTGAGTCTTACTGTGAATATATTCTTTTAAACCTCTTTATGGTATTGTAGATGTTTGTTGAGGTAGTATGTTCTTGGGAGTTATAAATAGTGGAAATATATGGTTTGGCGATCAATATGATTCATGAAATCAGATAAATATTAGTAATTTATATTCATGTTACAGCTATGTTTATTTATAGGATGTGAAGCCCACAGTTTATATTTTAAGATGAGATTATTGAAATATTTTTCATTATGCAGGATTTTAGGTTCAATTCCTTACGTGTTAGAGGAGACTATGCCTAATTTCTGTAAGAAATTTTGAAAACTGTACAAGGTTGGAAATTCATTGCAGATCAGCCAAGTACCCATATTTGTTGTGATTTTAAACTAGTTTGTTGGGTCCCCTGTTTGTGGTTTTGGTGGTTTTAGTATCCACTTTATGGGTGAGTGTCCGTGATTGGACATCTTAGTTAGTTTCCGGTGCGGGGTGCTAACGGTGATTTAGGTGCCACTTCTCTGTTGGAACCGTTCCGCTACCCATGTAGTTATTTTTGTGGGACCATGGTCTGAGTATTTTTTGGTAAGTCTGGCCGATTGTGTTTAAGTATGTTAGTAGAATTGGACATTAGTTTTAGCACGGATACCAGAAGCTTCTAAGCATTATATTATCGAATTTGGATTATGTCGCTCCTTGTGTCAGATTTATTTGAAGTAGTTATTATGCCGTCAAATTTATTGGACGAGACTTGATGATGAAATGTTAGCTTAGTAACAGAGTTATGGATCAACCTAACAATTGTGGATATTCTTGTGAGCTAGAATGTGTTAATTGGAGCAGTAAGTATGGAAATTCGTCTGTTATACGCGTATGTGTAAATTTCACGGAAATTTTTTTTGTATGGGGGGTGGGGTAGATTGTTACGACCCAGAACAATATCGCGCGATAATCAGAACTTATGTGGTTAGTCGCTAATTAAATATTTTAATCGTTGATGATAATTAGTCTTTACTGTCGGTAACTTTCGCTGGCGTTTCGTCGAGATTTTATTGACTATGTTTTTCGAGAAATTTCTTTGGATAAAGTCATAGAGTTTGTTGAAACGAATTCGTGGTCACGTCAAGTGTTGAAATCAGAGTTACGACGAGGAAATATGGTCATCAGAAATTTTACAAAAATATCGAAAAACGCATTACCGTAAAATCACAACTATATATAGAAGTTTCCATTTTGGGAAAGTCTAAAATTTCCATTTTTGGCAACCGGGGTTGACCCGCGTTGACCACCCTTTTTGACCCATTTTTTTCGCCGCGATGTTCTCACTGGCGGTGAGCCTTCGGCCAGCCACCTTTGGTCGTGATATTGGTGGAAAACCATTGGGTTTCATTTTCTCTATCGGTAGGTGGTAGCATCTCCAACATTGGTGACTGGTGGAGGGTAAATCGAGGCCAAGAAGGTGGCAGATTCCGGGTTGATTTTGACGGCGACGGTTGCGGTGCACACAACGGCGAAGGAGGTCGTGACCATAGGAGTTTTGAAGCCCAGACGACCACGAATCTATTGGGACAGGTCTCGGACCCTGCCGTGGCCTGACGACGATCAACGGAGGAAGAGAATTCTGGTGAAGGTCCACGGTTTTCTGGCAATTTGGAGGTTCTCCGATTAGATTTTGATATTGTGTTCTTCATGAATGTTGTTGGGCTTATTGAGATGAACGCGGCAGAGTTCTGGTGAGGTTGGAATTTTTGGCAAAATTTTATATTGTTCCGCTCGTAATTTCGTGTCGAATTCAATGGTGGGGTTCTTAAATGGATCTAGACTTGATTAATTTAGATGTGCATTTAATCGGATAATAATTAATTGATTTTATGATAATATTAACGAAATCACGCTAACGTTTTTATGTTTTTATCTGCCTCTCCTTGGGCCTCTCAGTTTCCGTTGCCTAGACTGCAGGGTTTTCTGAGCTGGTCAGGCGTCATTGAAGGATTGAGTCCACCAGTCATCTTTCACCTCAATAGGTTTCATCTCATCATCAATTTATTTTATATGGTTTCCTTTGTAACTAGAAGTCACTTTGAACACTAGTATTGTATATGCTTTTCAGTAGTATTCTGTAAGTTCACAATATAGTTGATTTCGTGTTTCAGATCTTATATTCCAGTTCTGGCAGCTATTACAGATTATAGTTATTGATTTATTGTGAAATCCGGATGGACATCGATGGTCCACGGTATTGTTTGTAGGAAAATCGAAGTATGATTTTCTTACAGGTTTCTGGTAGTCCACTTCGTAGAGGAAAGTATGTCAATTTTTTTAACAGAAATCCGTGGTTTAAGTCTTGTCATTAGGGCGTGTTCCAAGATTACTAGGTAATCTAGGGTTGGGTCCTTTCACCCATGCAATATTTTTTTTAGGAGGTCGATAAAAAATCCACTGTAGGAAAAATATGGTAGCAATACAGGACTCCACTAGATTACCCGTCCCGACAAAGAGAAATCCTATCATATCACTACATTTAGATAACATTGTGAAATTCATGCCATAGACTAACAAACCGGAGTAGCACTAGTAACTGTCAAACTTTTGGTGGACCACTCCATAATTAGCTAGGAACCCTTTTTATTGCGCCCTATTCCGACACAAATCCTCAGCACTCATATACATTGGTAGCATAACTGTAGACTTCATGGGGGACACTTTCTTCATTCCTCCCCAACGAGGGCTAAGGCTGGATCTGTGCCTCTTATTGTTGGGGCAACGCACAACATAGCTCGCTCTTCTAGCAATATCCTGGGATTAAATAATATCCTGGCAAGGCTCGTGAAATGGGACGGTGGAACCTCTACCAGACCTTTGATCCTCTACGGACATGACGGTAACACCTGCGGGCATGATAGTAACACTTACACGATTCTTGAAATGAGATTGTGGAACCTCACTGATGACGTCAGACTGGACCGTCATCAGAGGTGGCTGAACATTATGTCCAGACTTCGGAACATATATCTGCATCGGTATTAGTAGCATACCCTCCCAGCTGAGGGCCCATTTCCTCAACGTGTTTCAGCGCTGGCATGCTAGACTGTGTTGGCTATAATTTATCCTCCAAAATAGTATAGGAAACACCATGTATCGGGCCAGCGTCCCAACATGGACTGGAAGCCATAACCTGCTTGTCCGACCCAATCAAGAAACTACCCTCACCATGTGAGCTTTTCGACCTCAAAAATGGCATCACAACCAGTCCTAGACCACTTATTGCACCACGCTTGAAAGCTCCACAGTCGCCACTAAAACCTTTCAAGCATTTATAATCTACAACAACATCCACATAATAAGAATTGTCAATATTGAAAGTAATGCTCACCACCAAAGGACACCGGAGATCAAGATCAACCCGGAGTTTCATTTCCGATCAGTGAGTCAAGAGAAGGCGGTCATGATCCCGGTAACCACCAAGAGCATTCTCGATCCTTTTAATTCATTTGGTTTGCAACATACCAGTAGCGGACAGACCCGAAACCGGTAGGACATAGACCCATGCATTACACTTACCTACCGAAATCTGAAATGGATCGGCTAACCCATCAAAACTTTCAACCACAATTGTAGCCTCATGATGGTACCACGGGTCATGATCAACAACCCATTTCTGGTCAACCTCCAAGCAAAACTTGCACACGAAGCGGTCTTCCGCAATCCTTTCAAACCCAATGTTGTCGGATCCCGTAATATCGCACCAAAGGCCCAACATACGCATCTTAAAACCTTGGATCTTATCTTGATCCAAGGGAGATCAGGAAAAAAAAGTCTCATCACCGCATAAAGCTACACATTCTCCTCCTCATCATCCAACATGACAAGATCCACCGCACCTAGCACCACTGCAAGATGCTGTGGCTCCGTGTCGGCCACGAGATAAGGGAAGGCTCCCTCCTCCGGCCTCAAAATTTACATGCAAATGAGGTAGAAGGACCGGATTGAGATGGGGAAGAACAAGATAATCTCTGATTGAAATTCGGAGGAAAATTGAAGGAGATCGATTGAAAAATGATAAAGTCGGCTAGGGTTTCTTTTTGAAAAAAAAATGAAAGAAAAAGAGAGAGCCGACTTTCCTCAAAGTCGTCAGTCCTACACTCCATGCAATATATAAATTAATAATATCTTAATACATATAATTAATTTTTTATTTTTTATGATTTCATGAATAATGATTCAAGTCAGACTTATTGCGGGACCCTGGTCGCCAAGCATAACCCTGGTCGCCTATCTCCTCTCATTATCTTCTTTTGTAATCTAGCAGCTTTTCCAAATTCTGTCTTCTCCTCCAATTTTTTATTTTTTAATTATTTTTTATAAGTTGAAAATTCATTAATGGGAAAATCAAGTACAATCTTTGTTCAGCGCCTCCAACAAGAAGGTAAGAGTTGTGTGAAATTTTGTGGGATATTGGGTATTAATTAAGGCCCACTTATCGTGTATATGAGCTACATTGTTTACCTCCTGTTGTATGTGCTCAAAGGAGGAATTTGGGGATTGTGCCAGGAGGGTGACTATATATTCACATGAATCTTGAAATTCAGGAAGTCCCGTATTCAGGTCATGAAGATCTTTGATGAAATTCAGGGAGTCAGAACTATATCAAACCAGATCCAGACCATTAACCAATCCAAGATGGCACGTCTCAAATGTAGCTGCAATCTCCACTAAAAGAGGGGAGTAGTAGCCCTCAATTCGTCTAACAAAGCCTATGACGAAGTTACCCAACCAATCTCAAAAAACCACACCAATGCCCCCTCTCACTGAATTACGGTCAAAGGCTTCATCCATGCAAATGCAATAGCGCCCCAGAGGTGGAGCCTTCCATTTCTGAGGTTGGCGGACAGGTTTTGGGGTTTTCCAGTTCACGTAGACATAGTGCTCATGCTAAGCCAAAATCTGGAGCCTGATTGTTTCCCCCACAAACTCCAAATTATTTTAGACTTTGTCATTCCTTCTCTTCTAGACGAAACTAATGAAAGTTACCAGTTGGTTGAACACCTCAGCAGATACTTGCTTACCACATCCTTGCAATCAATTCGAGAAATTACCAAAGTGAGCATCAAGTCCCGAGGCAAGTGAGCGAATCAGAGGGTCTGTACAACGACAGTCGTAGAACAAATGGAGCTCCATTTCCAGAGCCGTATTGCAAAGAGCGCATTCAGATGGAACATCTACCATCTAGGACCATAACCAGATATTAAGGGGAAGATAGCCTTTAAAGGCCTTCTAAGCACACATCTTGGTTGTAGGGGCTGATTGAAGCTGCCAGATAGTTTTCCAAAGGGTAGTCTGGGCCAGCGCTAATGGCATAACCTGATTGGGAATACAATATTATCTCGTGCAGTAATGTAAGCACTGTTAACCTTAAATATGTCCCTAACTATGCGATGCCAGATGAACCTGTCCTTACACACTTGTCTGCTTAACAGTATAGTGCTTGCCAAATCTACATCCTCAGGATTCAGATACTACTCCATCAATGGTACATGGGTAACATAAACTAAGACACATAGCGGATAGTTGTCAGAGTCCTCAACTGTGAGACCGTCTTAAAATTGTCAGGGCAGGATAACTAGTTATCTTTCTATACCGCTATAGAGGAACCATCACCTATCTGCCAACAAGCTCCACCGTCCACTATCATCTTAGCAGCTAAAAGACTACACCATATAAAGGAAGGAGTGCCGCTCGTCGTTGCATCCCAAATAGAACATGAATAAAAGTACTGAGCTCGATATATTTGACTAACTAGCGAATCATGATTCTGTAGTATGCGCCAGAATTGTTTTACTAATACAGCAAGGTTAAAAGCATATAGATTGTGAAAGCCTAAACCACCCTGGTCCTTTGGTTTGCACATGTTATCTCACGTACATCAATGAATTTTGTGCTGTTTATATGTTGTGTCTCCCCACATGAAGTTCGCACACAACTATTGCAGCTCATCACAAATGCCCTTTGGTAATAGATAGCAGTTCATGACATAATTAGGTAAATACTTGATTACTACTTTAATAAGGAGTTCTCGACCCGCTACACTCAGTAGCGATCATTTCCATCCAGCCAATTTGTCCCGGACTCTATCCTTGATGTATACAAAAGTCAGTTTCTTACTTCTTCCGACATGTGTAAGTAGACCCAGGTATTTATGATGATAGGGAACCAGATCCATACCCAAAATTCCGGCAAGGTCTTCCTGGCTATAAGAGCCAAATTCTGACTAAATCAAGCACGGCTTTTGTTGTAATTAATTGATTGCCTCGAAACCTCCTCATATGTCTGCAGAATCTCCTTGATCTTGTGACATGCCTATCTCGAGGCCATGGAAAATATCATCTGCAAAGAGTAAGTGATGGAGAATTGGAGCCGTCTTACAAATCTTTATTCCGTGCAATTCTTTCACATGATGGGTCTTTCGGATGTAGGCGGAAAGACCTTAAGTGCATAGCAAAAAGAGGTAAGGAGAGATAAGGTCCCATTGGTGCAGGCCTCGGGAAGATGTGAGGCACCATCGGGTTTATGACCACAGAGTATTTAACAGTGGTTACGCATGTCATTACAATGTTCACCCATTGTTGAGGGAAGCCCATTCGAATTCGGAGCATAACGGCCACAAGAAAGTTCCACTCCAGTCTGTTATAAGCCTTACTCACATCAAATTTTAACACCATTTGTCTGGAGTCTCCATGTTTCTTGGTCCACATAAAATGAGCGACCTCATTGGCAACTAGTTTATTATTAGTGATTAGTCGTCCAGGAATGAAAGCGCTCTGACACAGATCAATAATTTGATCCAGAATCAGTTTCAATCTATTTGTTAGAACTTTGGTGCATATTTTAAAGATGACATTGCATAAAGCTATAAGCCGGTAATAAGTAATTTTGGTGGGATTAGGTCCCTTCCGTATCAAACAGATACATGAGAAGTTAAGTCTCTGTAAAAGCTGACTTCAATGGAGGAATTCCTTCACATTGGCTATCACATTAGGGTCAGCCACCTCCCAATACTTTTGGTAGAAGAAATGGGGCATTCCATCTGGTCCGAGAGCTTTATACGGGCCCATTTGAAACAGTGCCATCTTGATTTCCTCATCTGAATAATCTGCCAGAAGTCGAGCCGGCATGTCTTTCATGATAATTGGTGAGAAGGAAGTAAATATTGGTGTCATTCGTTCAGGGGTAACGTTGTCTGACGTCAATAAGGTTTTGTAGTAGTCGAGTACAACTGATTCTAAATCTTCTAGTGTGTCTTGCCATACCCCTTCATCATCAAACAGCTCGCGTATCTAATTTTTCTTTTTCCTGTTGGACGCTCAGCGATGTAGGTACTTGATGTTCTTGTCTCTATTCTTCAACCAACTGTTCTTAGATCGTTGTTTCCAATAGGTGGCTTCTTGTAGCAATAACATCTCTTGTTTGGCATACAACTCTTTCCTCTTAGGTATGTCAGCGGGTTTAAAGGACTTGTTGAGGAACTCACCTAGCTGTTTTTGTACTAACTCCTGCTCCTGTTTCTGATTCTCGAAAACTTCCTTAGACCAGTCCTTAAGGCCCATTCTAGTATTTGCCACCCGATGACCAAACTGATTTTGCATGTGGCCATGACTAGGCCCTTGCCATGCATCTTTCACCGCATCTATACAGATCTCGTCATCTGCCCACATGGCCTCAAAGCATAGGTGACCTGCAAAACGAGTTTCCTTTTCTTCTCTAACAAGGACCAAGATAGTAACATGCTCAGACCCAATGGGTAAAAGATTAACTACCTGTGCTGCTTTGAACTGTTGTTGCCAAGTAGACGTTCCTAGACCACAATCTAGTCGACATTGAGTGTTGGAATCATGCCATATGAATAATCCACCCATGCATCCTAGGTCTTCCAAAACGCAATCATTCATGCACTGGATCATATCTTTCATTTGCCCATCTGGCCGGACGGGCCCACCCGACTTCTCCAGGGCTCGCATAATCTCATTTAGGTCTCCCACTAAACACCAATTATCCGAACCAACATGTTGGGGTAGTAAATGAAGCAGATCACATGTTTGGTGTTGCGTGGAGATGTAAGGATCACCATAAACTCTTGTCAGCCGCCAATCACGTCCCGTCGTCGCTGGCATACGAATATCGGCATCCATGAACCATGGTGAGTGATCTTTGAGTTGAAGGCCGATGTAGTTTACCCAAAGGAGCATGAGGCCTCCCGTCGAAGTGTCAGAGCACGGGACAATTTCCCCATGCCAAAACCCTAATTGGGATCGAATTTGCTCGAAACCAGTTTTGGGTTTGCACTTCGTTTCTCGAAGAAAGACAATACTAGGCTTCTTCGAGAAAATGAGGGATCGAAGAGCATCAATCTTGGCGTCGGCTCCCGCTCCTCTCATGTTCCATGCCAAGACGTCATAGCTTCCTACCATGGAGGCTTATACGGTAGTCGAAGGCGAAGGAAGAGATGTCAAAGAGAAAAGAGGTGTCGGCAATGAATGACGATAAATGAGATGTCAGATATGTAAGAGATATGGGACAATGGGGAAGATGAAGGGGATAATGGTATCAGTCTGTGGTCCGAGGGATAAAGTAACACAAGGAGGGAGTTGTCGTAATGAATCACGCCAGGTCGAATCCCCTCGGCGGCACTAGGGTTTTCGAGTCTCCAAGAAACTTGGAGCCAAGGTTTTTCTCGACAAGACAAGACTCCTCCTCCAACTTAAAGCCAAGCAGATTGGCCAATGCACCTTTAATTTTTCTCATGTTGGGGATTTAGGATACCCCAGCCATAATCACATATGACAACCCCCCATCTTTTGAGCTTCCATACCAACATTTTTTGCCATGGTTATCTTGTCAACCCCTCCAATTTCAAAGACCCCAATACCTCGTCATCTTTAAGCATCTTGATAACGTCATCCATAGCTTGTCTTGTTGCTTCCAATGCTACAAAATCTCCCCGTCAAAATTGTATGCTCAAATCAATAGGTACTTGAATACTTTATCCCGCACTGATGAGTATGTGGGATAAACAACAGTACAATACTCTGACAGTTTGTTCGCTTTTTTGTGACACTAGCTGCATAATTTCGCTTCAAACTAGGGGGAGACTAAAAGCGTCGACTCTGAAGATAAGGTGGAGACTAAAAGCGTCGACTTGTTGAGGGATTTCAAAACGAGGAGGAAAGTATTTCCTCTAAAGGAAACTTAATCTTTTCTTCATCCAAATCTCCAATCAATCCTTATCACTCCAGTCATCCGAGCATAAGTTAGAATGTCGAACCTATTTGTACATTATGTACATACATTAATGGGATAAGTCTCCTAAGCTTTTGACATAAATGTGTCAAGAGGGAGCCAATTCCGATTTTATATTAATGAATTGAATGCATCTACCTCTAAATCAAACTACAGAGTAGAAGATGCATTTTCACCTATCCATACGTCCCCAAATGCTTGTCCTGTTGCTCCAAACAATAGAATCTCCATGGTTGTGACAAAGACATCTATGTGAGGCTTCTGGAGTCACACATCGACAACTTCAAAGTTCAAATGTAAGAAAGCCCTTCACATTTTGTACAATGCCTTTATCATATGGATTCCTGAACCTAGTAAGCGTGAACCTTTGTCCTGAATGGGGAAATAAAATTCAACTGTTGTATGACTTGTATTGATTATCCAAACTGTACAAAATATGTAGATCCAGAACTGGTGCTGCAAGACCTACCTGGTTGGGTTTGAATATCAAGTTGGAACTCTGGATACTTCTCCCAGTGTATCTTGAAAGAAAAATATGGAAGCAAATTGTAAGAATGGTCTATAATTTGACAATGAAACAGGGAAGAGTCATAATACTAATTTCTTTCAAAATATTATCTATCGACTTTGTCAATTGAGCACAATTAACCAGTTATAATAAACTAAGAGGCATACAGTCCAGCAAACTCTCTTGCATACACAACCACATCAAACTCATCCTCTCTCGTATTATCCAGTTTTCATTGATTTATTGAGAACTTACCCACTCATCAGTTCTGATGTTGGCGCATACACAATACAAGTGCCATACCACAAAAACCACCTACTCAATCACCAAATCGCAATATTAGAATTCTTATGAAGCTACCTAATTATCAATATATCTTTCCGAAAGGATCAGAATTGAGAAAGCATAAGTGTTGCAGACCTGCCATAGCAATTGGAGAATGGTGAACAAGATTGTGCTAACAGCTAAACTTTCGGAAAGAGTAAGCTACAAAATTGTTTTAAGAGAAAAGAAATATGTAAGTTGCTGAGCCTGTGAGCCACAGATTACTCACAAAAAGGCCATAGTGTTGAAAAAATGCATGGTGAGATAACCAACCTCTGAACTGTGTTTATCTAAGATCCCGGATTTGGCCACAACTGAGAATATAGTAGAGAAAGTAAAAAATGAATCATCAATATAACCAATAATCGTCAAAAGACAATAAACAGGGAAAATTTGGTTTTCCTATGAGTTATGATCAGAAAACCAGTCACAACGATTACTTACAGAATGATGAGCATACTAGATAAGAAGCTTCAATACTGATAAATCCAAACAGAAGGATCAAGAAAAGGGGATAATTATTCTGACCTGCACAGAAATGCTAACATCATCATTAACTACACATGTAAATAGAGTATATTACACATGATATAATGTTTTCACCAGCTAGCATGAAGTTTCAGATTTCTCAAATTTCATGGAAGTTACTATCAAGCACAGAATGTTTCATTAATCAGTACCTATACAATTTCCAAAGGCAGGACAATGATGATCAAGACCCTTAATGTATGCCTTGCAGGTTTTGCAATATCTTACCCTAATAAACAAACCAGAATCCTGAAAAAGACCAAAGAATGATCAGCACCCAGAATACATTAGGTATGAATAATAACAAAATTACAAATTAGTTGCATTCACTAAAGAAAATGTAACCAGCATTTCATAATGTAACTGTCATTAAGTATTACACATTCAAACAATAATCAATTTATCAAAGGTTCTCTCTTTCTGGTCTCAACTTATTGAAGGTTCAAGATTGTTCATATGACAAGGAGTTATATATCCAAGTGAGAATCTCTATAACTTTGAAAAACAATTAAAAAATCGAAATGCATTGCCTCAGTTGATTCATGGCCTAAACCACTTGCTAGGAGCTCCAACTCCTGCACATGTAAGAAGGTCATAAACTAACTGCAGTTTTACTATGAATACAGTTGATTATCTAAAACTCCTCCTTTCTTTGAAAGAGATAATTCTGCAAAAAGAGAACTTAAAGATAATATCTTTGATCAGAGAATAAAAAATGATACCCAAGTTTGAAAATGTTCAACCTTATCATGGGTACCAAATTGAGAAACTGAACTCTCCATGGGCAACTCAAAAGAGGCAGACCCATTTGAAACAATGCCAGGGTCACTCGTTATGATTCTGCCATTAACAAAATAATATAAGCTATAATTCTATATACAATTGAATCACATTAACATACCGAAACTGAAAATGACCAACCTGTAGAAACCAATAAAGAGGAACACAACTCCACAGTTGAATACAGCATCATGCAACTGTGGCACAGCTGCAGGAAAGCACATAGACACTTGTTCAAACCAACCCAATTACGCCAATCAATTGTTGAAGTCAAATTGTGCTTACCTGGCCGAATAACAGTGAAGTAAAACCCCCAAATGAATAGAATGTTGAAGAAAACGAACGCAGGAGCTGAAGCTTTAGCTCTGAGAAGAGTTCTTCTGCACCATCCGCCCAAACCCACGAGCAGCAGAAGCAGCAGAGCAGAAAGAGCAAATTGGGCCAGGAATGGGAAGGCGAAGAAGAAGCGAGGGATCACAGAGAGGCCCAAGTGAGTGAGGATCACGAAGATGCAGGACAGTAGGCAACGCCCAATTAACTTGAACCCACTCAAGGAATTGCCATGGTCCTGTGTTTCAAGCATCGTTCTGGGTTTTTCATTCAAAGCTTGTGCAAAAAAACAAAAAATTGAAGAAGAAGGTCGTGTCATTCAAAGCAGCCGTGTTTAGGCTGCGTTTCGGAAAGCTTATTTTATAAGGAGCTTTTCAGTCAGCTTTTCAAGTAATAGCCCGTTTTTTTCCGCATGAGCTTTTTTCAAAGTGGGTTTCTTTGCTAAATACAGGGGTAAAATGTCGAAGCAGATTTCAAAGTATGTAAAAAAAAAGTATTTATAGCTTTTTAGTAAAGAGTAGGTCTATTCGTACATTTGTTTCTGCTTATTTACACCTACCTCTGTCAATACGTTTGTACAAAAACTTTATTTATTTTTTTAAAAAAAAAACTTCATATTTGTCCATATTTTTTCTTTCTACATCCTTCCACAGTTACATCCGCTCTTGCTATAACCACCTCCAACGCCGACCATCGCAGACGTTGGTCATTTTTAAATAATTTTATCCAGGCAGCCACGGAATGCTTTATTCTACTGATATTAGTTCTAAATTTTCAATAATAGATCTTCAGAAATGCTACTAGACAGGCTTTATGTGGATGAAAATCACAGCAAAGTACTGTGAGTGACTGTTTATTTTCACAGTCGTTTGCGAGTTCATTGATTTTATATTTCTGCGGTATGTTTATGATTATGCTTTACAGAATTTATGTTTTGGAGGTTTGGTTTTTGATGGTCATATTAGTTTCATCGATGTTCTGACTATTCAGCTGATCACCGGATAGTCGGTTAGACCGAGTTAGGACAAACACTCTGCCCAACCTAGATCGTCTAAGGTTAGGACAAACACCCTAGACGCTCCCATCACCTGTACTTTTCATATATACAGTCGTTCCGGATTAGGACAAACACCCTGAACGACCACCTCTATTTGCAGTTCAATTTATGATTATTTGAACTCGCATTATTTCACAGAGATCAGCGGAAAGGCATATATTTGTATTTTTACAGATTTACATATTTTATGATTTTTGTCCACCCACTCTAACGTTTTATGTTTTTATGCCTTTCTCTGGGCCATTTGTTTTAAATTGCTCAGATTGTTGGTTAACCAGTTGAAGTCGTGACCGTCCAGAGTATGAAGCATGACAGTCCACAGCTTCTGTCTTCTCTGTATAGGTTCTCAGTTGAAATTCAGGGTTATTTATGCTAGGGTAGCTGGTACCAATTAGGCGATGTTGGATACTCTAATACGGGTCTCGCAAGACTTATCCTAGATTACTACGGTAATCTGAGGCGGGTCTTGTCAATTTCATATAAATAGAAGTCTTTTTGTGATATTTCGATATTGAGTTGTTTGGCGCGGTAAATAATATTTATTAATAGTAAATATAGAGGTATCGGGTTGAATTTTTATTGAATTGACGAATATGGTTGACTTGGGGTGAAAGTTGTAGAATTTATCGAGATGAGTTCGTAGACATATAGGATCTTGAAATCGAAGTTACGAGGAAGTTTCGACGAAGTTTCGACGGGATTTATAGAAATCGGAATACATGAGTATATATACGAGTTACCATAATTGGAAAAGAGAGGATTTCTCATTTTTAGAATAGCGGGGTTGACCCGCGTTGACTTTGCTCTCCGTATATATACGAGTTACCAATATGTTTCATCATGATCCCCGCACATCTCAGTATGAGATTGAAGTGCAATGTATTCTTGATCTTCAGAAAGTAGCAGAGTTTATGCCTGACTTCTTTACTGATATCATGAAGGGGACGAAATCGATTTACTCGCTGCAAATCTTGCAAGGGTGAAAGTCTCTGATATTGGACAAATTAAACGCAAGACCCGGGCAAGGTAGTGTTTCTCCTGCCCATAATGGGGGTGTAGCATCGGTCAAAATTCACTGATGAGTTGTTGGTGAAAAGGCAAGTCATCAAGGCACAACCATTCATCATCAACACATGAGATTGTTTGTAACTGCAATTGTGTCTAAAAGTCAACGTTGACAAACACTGGGGGACGCCTCAGAGTCAATGACGATGTCAGTAAACGAAGAAATATTACAAAGTTAAACAAATACTAGCGTTATTATGGATAATTCTTCCATGATTCGTTGATGATGTGTTTACGTATTTCGTCGCTCAAAAATTGATGACAATGAAGTGGAACATTGCTCTGTTGCAGATTGTCAACAGTTAATGTAGAGAAAATTGATCAATATAGAAAGTTGCAATCTACGCTGAACTAGACTCTCTTACAAATGGCAAGTTTTAGATATAATACTGATATGACCATGGTATGTCGGTTAGACACAAATGAGTCTATGTTTGGAAGCAAGATGAGAAGAACTTGCAGCGCAAGGATTCTCTCAATGTCCTAGTATTGATTATGAGGAGATGTATTCTCTGGTCATGGACATCATTACTTTCTGCTACCTTATCAGTTGGTAGTGTCCAAATACTGAGTATGCAGGTTATAGATGTTGTTACTATATATCTCGTTGGGGATCTTAATTAAGAGATATACATGAGAGTGCATATTGGCATGGTTCTACTCAAATTAAGTAACTCTAAACCACGGAGTGTTCATGTGATTAGATTGAGACGTTCACTATATAGATTGGAATAATCCGGTAGGATGTGGTATACACGTCTTAGTGACTACTTGATTGGGAAGGGATACAAAAATGATGATTTATGCACATGCGTGTTCAATAGATGAACAAGTTATTTGAGATGATAGACCTTGGTAGGACTCGATTAAGTCTTGGTTTAGAGATGATACATCAAGTTGGTTGAATTCTTATTCACCAGTTTGCTTATATCTAATCAGGCAATGGACAAAGCACAACCTATTAATTCGTCAATGGTTGTTTGCAGTCTGGAACCTAAAATGATCCCTTTCATCTAAAAAGACGATGATGAGGAACTTTTGCAGCTAAGATTCTATATCTTAGTGTGATTGGAGCTTGGTTGAATTTAGCTCAGTACAGACATTCAAACATTCCCTTCTCAGTATATGCCTACGCAAAGTCATTGAATTGGAATAAAACAACTCTTCATGTACTTGAAGTGATCCACTAACTTGGGCCTATTCTTCCCTTACCAAGAATATAAAGAGAAACATGAAAATCCTAGTCAAGAGATAGTTGAATCGCAGCATTCAAGTTCTGGGAATTTTAATTCGTCGAATGCAGTGAACGGTAACAACCTAAAGGGGTCATTTGATATATTGAAAGAATCTTTCAATCTATGGAAGGAAGCTCCCTAGACAGACCAGAGACATGCCTTTGATCCATCAAAGAAAATGGTGCTCAACGTTTTCTCGACCATAGATTGGTCGGTTTTCACAACGCCACATATGGCAAGCAAGGACAATAGCTCTAGCATATCTTGGTAAAACTCATGTACCTTAGGATAATCCAATAACCGAATTATATCCCATTTTTCTTGTAGCTCTGGAAGTTGTGCGCCATGCACATTGTTAAACCGTTCTTACAAAGTCGCCCACAAATCCGTGGGGTAATCCTTTAACAAATGCTGCTTCCTCAGAGTAGGATGAATATGTCTTCTAAGAGACATGAGAGCTTAAGCTTTCTTAGCCACTGTGTCTTCGTTGGCTTCTTGACCAAGTGGTAGTGGTTGGATGATATTAGTAAGTCATTTACCGATGAGAGTGTTTCTCACATCTAATACTCATTTATGGTATTATGCTCCTTGAATGTCAAAGAGGTCAAATTTAGGCCTTGTTGGCCCAGTCATCTACAAAATATAAGAGATGTAATTAGTTTACCGATCGAAAGAAACACCATCACTAATATTAATTTTAGGTAATAAGACACATGATTCATGACGTATGGTTACAAAAATTGATGCAAAAAACCGATGGCTTCATACCATACCCTAAAAAATCGTGATTATCACATAATCACAAAAGATTGACTTCCTTTTTTTTCATATATATACCGTGACTCCTCAGGACCGTCACTAATGTTAAACCTTGAGGAAGAGGTGATTAAATCCACTTCACTTATACCTGCATTAATCCATAGGAACTAGAAGCATGTAATAATTCATGGTATTTAAACCTAATTCTAGACCTAGATCTAGGGTGTTACGGTAATTAAGTTTTGAAATCTAATTATAAATTGAAGAAGGTTAGTTGATTTACCTCGAGTGTGTTATACTCGGTATGAAAAGTTCGTTGGAAAAGAAGTTTGAATAGAAAAATCCTTGAAATCCGGCGACGATGATGAGCTCCGGCAACAGACAGTGGTGCTCCGGCGGTGGAGGTTAAGTATTTAGGGGTTTGAGTTGGCTATCAACTCAAGAGCTATTGATAACGTATTCAAGGAGAAAAGTAAATACACAAGAGATAGATCTGAAACTGTACTTTATTCATTGATAGATGATCTTAAATAGGCATTATAATCTGATACAATCAATATCCCGGTAAATTAGGGATTGAGAGAATATCTACTTCTATGCTAATTAGGACAAGACACACATCTAGATACCAGAAGTATAATATCCTTAAACAATAAGCAATTTAAATTACCAATATATTCGAATAGACCAGATGGGGTTTCTTTCTGGAGAAAGCAAAATAAACAATCTTATAGTAACAATATCATTGAAACAGTTGACTCTAGCTTTAAAAAAAACAATGTCGCACAAACGCTTTCGCCAACATCTCTCCCTTCGGACTCAACATAGTTGCAGTGAGGTCGAAATCAAATGAAATCCAGCTGACTGAGCTATATTGAAATTGGTGAAGGAGAAAATAGATATACAAGAGATATGATTTGAAACTGTACTTTATACATTGATAGATGACCTTAAATAGGCATTACAATCTGATATGATCAATATCCCGAGAAATCGGGAATTGAGAGAATATCTACTTCTATGCTAATTAGGACAAAACACACATCTAAATACTAGAAGTATAATATGCTTAAACAATAAGCAATGTAAAACACCAATATATTTGAATGGACAGGATGGGGTTTCTTTTTGGAGAAAGCAAAATAAACAATCGTATAGTAACAGTATTATTGAAACAAATGACTCTAGCTTTAAAAAAGAAGAAGCAATATTGCACAAACCCCTTCGCTAACATCTCTCCCTTCTGACTCAACATAGTAGCAATGAGGTTGAAATCAAATGAAATCCAACTGAAAGTCGCGAAGTGCAGCATGGTGTTGGAAGCCGTGACAACACAAATCTCGTGTGAGGCCGACCTTGACCAAATCTTGTGGAGCTCAACAATAGGTGTGACAGACAATTTTTGTACTAGCAGTGTGTCGAGAGATGCGCGACGACGGGCGTTTTGACTCATCGACGATGACAATTTGTGAGCTAGATATGCCGAGTAAGCGTGAGGTGCCAGGCAGAAGGCTCGATGCGCATGCTAGGCAATGGCGAGTCTCGAGGTTATTATAGACAGCAATGAGGCTGCAGTCGTCAGAGCTCCATCTGTCGTGACGTCAACAGAGGAGGGAAACGACAACACCAAGGCGGAGCTCAGTCGGAGGCAATGTCTTTCTCTGCTACTTTACAATGGCGGGCCTCGAAATACCCACTACTGCAAGTAATCAACGATTGTATATGATGTAGTCTCATATGCTTTCCTTGAAAATAAACACAACCCATGCCATAAACTTGGATCCAATGAAATCAAATAAGTTACAAAAGAACAATCATTGAACTCATCATCAAAATACATTTGAAGGCTACCAAGTTAGTCATCAAAAGTCTCCTAATAGAGTTTAAAGATCGACTATGTCTACACAGAACAGTAAGAAAGCAATATCATATTTGAAGACTATCTGAACCATTCCATGTTGTTGAAGAAACATGAAGGCATATAGCTACTGCCAAATGGATTCTAGAATATATAAGCTCTGATGCTAAGTCATCTTCTCTATCTATTGCAAAGTCATCTTCTCCATTCTGTGTTGTTGAAGAAACATGAAGGCATATAAGCTTCGATGCTGAGTCATCTTTACCAGACTACTTGTCCGTAGACACCGGAGCAAAATGTAGTTTCTGAGAGAAAGAATCGTCATCTTCTTGACATGGGAAAAACCCTCTAACTCAGTGCCAGCATGCCAAAATATCTTTGGGTAGAAGCTTGTATTGTGTGCCTCTCATCTTATCAATCACTTGCCATCAACAGATCTTCAGAATCAGATTCCATTTCAAGTATTGTCTCGTTATGTTGCCATCCCATCTCTCAACAAACTTCTTGCTTGTGTCTTTGCTTGTGTGGCATATGTTCATCTTCATAAGAATCAGAGATCTAAGTTGGAGGCTCGTGCTCTCAAGTATGTGTTTGTTGGATATGGCACTCACCAAAAAGGATGCAACTACTACCATCCTCTATCTCAAAAGTTCGATGTCTCCATGGATGTCACTTTTAGTGAAAACTTGTGTTATTTCTCTCCTTTAGTAACTCTTAATGAGGAAGAGAAGAATGTGTTTTATGAGGACCAAATTAGGGAACTAGAAGTTCTTATTCTAATTCAAAGTGTCCCAGTCGGAAGTGGTTTTTGACCTTTCGAGAATGGGCCTCGACCCGTCGAAAATGATGCCCAGGAGCAACCCATAGCTGACCTTCGACCCGTCTAGAAGGAGTCTCGACTCGTCAAAATTGGTGCTCATAATCAACCTATAGCTGACCTTTAACCCGTTGAATAGGAGTCTCGACCCATCGAATGTAGCACCATGGATCATCCCAAAGTAGTGTCCCAACAAGTCGAAGATGGGGCTCGACCCGTAGAAAATACCCAGGCTGACATGTCGAATAAGTGCCTAACACGTCAAAAGGAGGAGAATTAGTCAGTGATCAACCACCAGTTGTTGAAAATGTACATGCAAGTCCAGTCTCTCCTTCTCCATCAACGATCTCTTCTAGCCTGACATCACCTGAGGTATGTAGTAGTGTTCCCTTGTCAAATTCTAGTGTATCTGAGTATGGTAGAGTCTTGCCTTTTAGGTCAACTTGTGGTCAACCTTCAAGGAAATATGAGACTCTCTTGTCAGCTAAAGCCAAGTACCCTATAGCTAACTATGTGTCAACCCATTGACTATCTAAGCCCTATGTAGTATTTGTAAATCAATTATCTGTTGTGTCTCCTCCTAGTAAAGTGTAGGATGCAATTAAGGAGGAGAAGTTGGCCAAGGCAATGAAGGTTGAGATGGAGGCTCTCAACAAGAATGACGCTTGGAACTTGGTACCTTTACCACCTGGAAAGAAGACCGTTGGGTGTAGATAGATTTATACTGTGGAGCATAATGCAAATGGTTCCATCTCCAAGAGCTTGATTTGGAAGGTTCACAACTTTTATGAAAAAGATTGGATATAGACAAAGTAATTCAGAATATCCTTTGTTTCTGAAGCACCAATAGGGTAAGCTGACAGCATTGATTATTTATGTGGATGACATGGTTGTGACAAATGATGACTTTGATAAGATCAAGAGATTACAAGTTTAGCTGTCTTCTAAATTTGAGATGAATGACCTTGGGAACTTGAAGTATTTCTTGGGAATTGAGGTGGCTCGGAACAAGGATTATATCATGTTGAGTCAAAAGAAATATGTTCTAGATCTATTGGCTGAAACTTGTATGCTTGACTATAAACCAATTGATACATCTATTGAGCATAATCATCGGATTGCAGAGTATCCTGATCAAGTTCCTATAGATAAAGCTCGGTATCAGAGGTTAATTGGGCGCTTAATTTATTTGTCACATACTAGACCTGACCTTGTTTATAGAGTTAGTGTGGTAAGCCAATTTACACACAATCCTTGTAAGGATCACATGAATGTTGTGATAAGAATCTTGAGGTACTTGAAGTCTTCTCCTGGTAAAGGCCTTGTGTTTCGTAAGCATGGAGAATTGGAGACTAGTGGGTACACTGATGTAGACTAGACATGTAACATTATTGACATGCATTCCACTTATGGCTACTTTATATTTGTTGGTGAAAATTTAGTTACTTGGAGGAGCAAGAAGCAGAATGTGGTAGCTCGTTTTAGTGTAGAGGCTAAGTACAGAGGTATGACTCAAGGGGTTTGTGAGTTGTTATAGTTGAAGTATTTTCTAGGAGATTTGGGTTTCAGGCAGAGATGGCCCATGTCTCTTTATTGTGATAATACTACTGCAGTTAAAATTGCACATAATCATGTTTAGCATGACCGGACGAAACATGTAGAGATTGATAGACACTTCATCGAGGAGAAGCTAAATGATCGTATTATATCATTCCCATTTGTTCATTTAGATGAGCAATTAGCTGATATCCTTACCAAAGTTATTTTATCCAGAACCTTCAGTGACTCACTTGACAAGTTGGACATTCGAGACTTGTATGCTCTAACTTGAGGAGGAGTGTTGGAGTGAGGCACATTCCTTGTATATTTAAAAAGTATATACTCTGTAATTAAGTAAGATTCTGTAACTGATTATGTTTACTTCTAAATTTGTAAGTATGCTTGTATATATATCCAATTCGATATTTATCAATATATTAGAAAATTTCTCAAACATTTGTGTTGTATTTGACTGAGACTAGAGATCCAAACTAATATATTATGGAACAAGATTTGTGGAACCTTTTCACATATTTCCTATATAAGAGCAACTCCAACAAATGCCTTATAATTCAAATTTAGTAAAAAAAATTATATAAGATTTTGTCTTTAAAATCAACTCCAGCAGATACCATATCTCATTAGCTATAATAAAGAATCCCTATATTTGACGTTTTCATCCTCTATTCTTATACCGAAAACATGAATTATGGGTAATATAAAAGTCAACATTGTCATTAAATCATTTCCATCTTTGTTGCAAAATCAATTAATAGTTAAATAAATTATTTAGTTATTTTTCATCAACAATCAAAATTAACCATACGTTTAAATATAGCTAAATTGTAAGTAACACTGTTGGAGTATATGAGAAAAAATTTAGGAGTTATTCTGACAAAGCTGATCCCAACAGTTACTATTCATTTTACTGTTCAACTTCTATTCATTCACCTTCTTTTTTTACGTTTAACTCTTTATAGTTATCAGGCTCTGAACACTCTTAATGCCAAAAAAAAACTGCCAAAATAACTATGAACACTCTCACTCAACTCCTGTTCTCTCTGAGTTCAAACCAATTTTGGTTCTTGAAACGATGAAAAGAAATAGACGATGAAGTTCTTCGTCACTCTCAATGATCCTGCCAGAAACCCTCTCTGAGCCTAATGGATATATACATTAGATGAACAAGTTCATCATATCAAAGACCGAAAAGACCACCAACTCCCAAAACACTAGGGTGAGCTCTCTGATCTCTTATGTTCTCTGATTCCAAACACACTTCACTTTTCTCGATTTCTCTCACTTTGTTTATCGTCATTTCGGTTTTTCAAGTATTCCTTTTAGGCTTCGTATTCACAATTTTGATTTTTGGTAAAATTTGAATATCCTTTCAGTAAAAGCTGATACAGTGTTTTATACATATTCAGTGCATGACCTCTGTCCTTAATTATTTCTATCTTTGGGATTGTTTGTAATTTTTCAAAACATATTTTCTTTCAAATCATAAAGAGAATATGTAATGAGAAATTGAGAAAACAAAGTAAAATCTCTTCGTTGTGCTTCCTCTGCATATGGCCCTCTAATACATAAGGAATCAGGTAAGTAAAAGGACTAAGTTATATAGCATTTTTGGTGAAAGTTAATGTTGTTCGGAGGGTAATCATGTGGTTGATGTATGATTGTTTTGTGTTAATGGTGCTTTCTGATTAAATCACAGTAGAGAGACAAAAAAAAACATTTGTATATATTATTAAAAATGAACAAAATGGGTAACCGAGAAAAAAGGCTCTGCATTAGAACTAAATGAAGGAATGAAGATTAACTGGAGATGAGAGCAGTTGCACCGCTGCAGGGTCGAGTAGCCCGAGCAGCTGCAAAATGGCGGGCCCCCGGGTCGAGCAACACAAGCAGCACGATTGAAGATGTGCAGCAGCGACGACTCCCACCGACGACCGCACTTTGACCGGCTGGGCGCAGCTACACGAGCAGCTTCTGCTCGAGCTGGAGCATGAGTTGTGCTGGTGGAGCCCACGCACGTGGGTGACGCCAGCCGGTTCGAATTTTCTATGTGGCGTGTATATGGTAAAAAAAATAATCATCCAATAGGGATGTGCCACGTGTCAGACCGGAAGGCTAAAAATCTATAACGGTCAGATTGATCTGGACCGTCCATTTCAAATCAAAAATTCTGATTGGACGGCTGAGATTCAACCGAAACGATTATTTCAGAATTTTTTGCCATTTTACAAAATAAGTCCTAAAAAATTGCAAAAAAAATCTCAAAAAATTACAAATAACACCCTATAATTTTTCTATAAATACTACATCAATTTCATTCACATCTCACACAAATTTTCTAACAACAAATTTATCCTCTCCTTCCTCTTCTCCTTCATCCTCCTCTCATCCCTTTGTATTTTAGTTCCCAAAAAATGTCCAATTGGCTTGATTCCAAAGATTTGCAACTTTGTATTTCTTATTGTCGCATTAGCATTTGCCCTAGTACCGGCAACATGCAAAAGTCCAACAAATTGTGGAAAAAAGTCTATGCCGATTATAAGGAAAATTGGGAAATTGCTCATGGTGAATCAAGGCCGGAGCCTAGGACCAAAACCATGGTTTCCTCTCGTTTTACAAAGTTGAAGCCGAGTTTTAGAACTTGGGGTGCCGCTCTTGCATATGCACGAAGGAATGCACAATCCGGCTCAAATTTGCAAGATGAGGTAAGTGTTAATAATTTTGTCATAAATTATTTATTACATTTATTTAATCAATGTTGACATCTCCATTTCCTAGATATTATTTTGACATATAAATTTTTTGCACCTTAGATAAGAAAATCATGGTACGTGGCACAAAAAAAGAAAGAGTTTACCAAGTTTAAATGTTGGGAAGTGATGAAGATCCATTTAAATTTTCGGGCCGTCGAAGCTAGTATACCACCTCCTTTATATTCCAACTCCGCAACTACTCCTTCTTTTACCTCTATGCCTCCCCCCGTCAACGTGGAGGATGATGAAGTCATTGCAACACCATAAAGAAATGAAGAAGAAGTGTACTCTAGTCCGGTTAGACCAATCGGAGTGAAGGCGGCCAAGGAAGCTAAAAGAAAGGGGAAAAGAGCCATGACATCTTCAAATGAGGTAAGAGATGAGGTTTTGAAAACCATGATGGAAAATCAAAGAATGCATCTTGCCGGGCAAAAAGAAAATGATGCCACCGAGCTAGCTTTATACCAAAAACAACTCGCCCTTAAGGAGAAGGACAACAAATTGAGGGTCGAAGCGGATGAGTCAAGGATTATGGCAATGGATACGGATGCTATGACCCCAAAATCGAAGAGGTATTTTTCGAAGAAAAAAGAGACTATCCTTAAGAAAATGGAGGAAGAGGAAGGAGATGGTAGCGATGAAGCATTTTCAAATTGTTATCGCCCACTGTTTCAATAGTTTGGTATTTGTTTGCCATTATGAAGTTATGTACTTTAAATTTCCAATAATTCTAGGTTTTAATTGAAATTATGCACTTTAAATTTCCAAGTAATAAAAATGCACTTTTTTTATTCCATCAAAGCTCACACACATTATAATAAAACATAATGACTTAAAATCAAACACACATCACTCAAACAACCAAAAGGAAAAACAAATAAAGCAAACATGTTGCAAACTAGGTTAATTAAAATTACACACACACATCATTTAAAGTCGTTCGCCGGTTTCTAGATATCAGTTGTGCTTAACTAAGTCATTTTGTCACTCTCCATGGATGTACGCAGATTGGATATCTACAACACGGTCGGCAAATCGTTGTTCATTTTGTCCATCCCTTCCAACAAGCTCAAAAGGAATACGATTACCTTGTTCATCTACTGGTCCATCATAAACTGTGAAAGCAGTTGATGGGTTTTGTAGATCTTCTTCTTCCAACTCCTCGAACTCTTCCTCCACAAATTCTTCTTCGCCAATCATGTTATGCATTATAATGCAAGCCAACATGATGCTCTTCAATGTTGATTGGTGATGACACCTAGCTGCATGCCGAATAATTCCCCAACGAGATTGCAAAATCCCAAAACACATCTCTACATCTTTGTGGTATGCCTCTTGTTTCTTGGCAAACAATTTTTGTGGTAGCTCTTGGGGATTGGAGATTTTTTTCACAAATGAGAAGTACCTGGGATATATACCGTCAACTAGATAGTAAGTATTGTGGTAAGTCATACCGTTGACTTTATAAGTTGCACTCGCACTGTTTTCGGCAAGGAGTGAATCGAATATGTCCGATTGGTGGAGCACGTTGATATCATTTTGTGATCCGGGTACCCCAAAGAAGCTGTGCCATATTCACGTGTCATATGAGGTCACCGCCTCTAAAATAATAGTTGGACTCTTTTTCCAGCCCGAGAATGCCCATTGCCAAGCTGTGGGGCAATTCTTCTAGTGCATGCAGTCAATGCTTCTGATCATACCAGGAAATCCACGATGCCTTGCTCTGTTTAGAAGTCGGGTTATGTCTGTGGCATTTGGAGCGCGAAGATAGAGGTCACCGTAAATCTCGTATATATGCATACACCACTTTTTCATGCATTGTAGTGTTGTGGTGAAAGGACCCAACCCCGATTTAGCTCCCTAAACCGGAATCAAACCCTTTCGAAAACACGAACCAACAAAAACCAACAAAATTTCGGTAGAGTTTCGTTACTAACGTGGAATTAACATTACCTGCACGCGAAAAATACACTTCATCCTATGCCACAAAAATTAAACCGTGGGCACCAATCCCATCCGGATTTCTCAATATATCAACAGTAAAGTAAACAATAAATATATCTGTACTTTACCGAAATCCGGAGTAAAATCATATAGTAAACACAACAGAATACTCAGAGCGACCTCTAATGTATAATCATATAAGTATACCACAGTAGGTAGAACAATAAACCTACTGGAAGAAACAAGGTAGCTCGAGCACTATGCCTCCGACCACGACGTGCGACACCAGAGTCCGAACTGCAAACTGGGCACGAAAACCGAAAATCCCAGGGGAAAGACATGAAAACTGTTAGAGTGAGTGGACAAAAATAAATGTCTTTCACCAAGTAATATATATACGTATAAAATCATATGCGATTCAAATGCATGAAAATCAAATGGTACATGAGGAGACGCTGACTACCACCCACGTACAGAGCATGCTACGTAAATATATCGCGGAGTCTCTCGTGGACTACCACGCGATAGCACAGTCTGAATCACGGGATCCCAGACCCACACGTGATTCCTAGCCAGAAAGGCCTCGGGTCAGGATATCTGTCCCCCCCCCCCCCCGGAGCGTACTCGGGGATCAGCCGAGAAGCCAATGTGTATCGATACCACAACATATACTGAGACTGTACTGTGTAAACCAAATCATAAATCCTTTCCATGCACATGCATAAAACATAATATGTACATATGTATATTCGTATACGTATATTCGTATATGCATAATCGGAAAACACATGCTCGTAAAATCATAATCAACCTGCATGCTCAAGTTCGTCAAACGTATATAAAAGACTCGCAATCAATCCGTGAAAATAAATTGTCCACTCACAGACTAGCGTAACGCAGTTCGCGTTAACCCGTGATCCGACGGAAAGTCCCTCGCCAAATGAACGATCACGAACCCCTGAATAATCACAAAGTCCATTACACAAAATCATAACTCGACAATTCAAATCAAATCACGAGAAACCACCGTCCTCGGAAACACGTAATTCAATGTTGACGAATCATCGAAAATCCGATAATCAGACCTCAATACCTCACTGTA
Organism: Geum urbanum; assembly: GCA_946800695.1. Classification (NCBI taxonomy): domain Eukaryota; kingdom Viridiplantae; phylum Streptophyta; class Magnoliopsida; order Rosales; family Rosaceae; genus Geum; species Geum urbanum. Next base: position 10,556,424 of record OX327006.1, read on the forward strand.
CTTTCGGATGCTCAAATCGAGAAACGAACATCCCCACTGCGATCGGGGCGCGATTTTGAGTGAAATGACATGCAACTTGTCGAAAACTCCAAAAGTCAAAGTTTGACCGTTGACCGCCACCACCAACCTGAACTTTTCCCGGCGGAGCAACCCCTATTCCACTCAAAATCATCCATTGAGCAACTTTGTCAACTGCATCGAAGGCCAATTCTCACTCTAACTAGTCCAATTTCATGTAAAACCAAATTGATACACAAATTTCAAATCCAAAATTCTCCATGTACAAGATGAACCGGATCACCAAACTTACATGGTAGCTTGTAGGTGATGAGAGCTTCAAAGCCCACTCCAAATTGCAGCTCAATTCAATCGAATTCAAGCAACCCGAATTCAACCAAAAATTCCCAAACTTTCACCCAAACTTTCTCTCTCCACCGTGAGCTCCACCGTGAGAGGAGGCCGGCACGGAGATGAGGGCACCGAGGCGCACCGAACGGGATAAGTCCCACACCTTGGGGTGGCCGGACGGTGAGCCACCGTGAAGCTCGCCGTTCACCGTCGTGACTCCCTTCTCCACCTCGGTCAAACCGAGTCAACCCAAATAAATGATACATGCTGACTTTCCTGATATGGTAAGTTCACTATTTATAGTTTTCCCAAAAAAGGAAACCTCCATAAATACATTTTACGACAAACTTAAAATACCCTTAACTTTCTCGTCATAATTCCGATTCCGATAACTCTCACGGCAACAAACTCGACTAGACATGTTCTACAATTATCACCCAAAGTCAAACACATCGACCAATCAGATAAAAAGTCAACTGTTCAACCCAAACACATACATTAACCAACTAAATAATCAACAATCGGAAATATTCGTAACTTAATCTTCGTAACTCGGAATAATCCTCCAGAAGTTCTCACAAGGTCAAAATTAAATTCTCAACAACTTCCGTGAAGAAGCCGAAACCAAATTCTCGTCCGGTAATTTAGTCGTTAAGAAAGCCACAACTATAAACCGATTATATCAAAACTTTAAATATTCATAACTTATTCCTCGATCGTCCAAAAAATGATCCGGAACCGCCCACGAACTCGAAATCACACGTACAACGAATCTCGAGAAGAGACCCAGCTACAATTCTCGGCCAATGATTTAGTCGTTAACAAGTCCGGCGATTCAAACAACTGTCGTAACTAGGCGACTACGCGCAAGCTCGTAGATCAAGCTGATTCCACTGTTGATTCTGTTCTGGGTCGTCACATGTGGATTCGCTCATCCTTGTTATTTCAGCACACTGATCTACGGCTGCGCCGTACGCCAACATACGAAGAGTGCCAGTCATCTTTTGTTGTGGAAGAAGTCCAACCAATCCAGTGGTGTCAACTCTTTGGTGCCAAAATTGATCGTGGTTGCAGAGATCCGTCATTATACGGTTGAATAAATTCGTACTCATTCGGTACCTTCGACGAAAGGCTTGTTCGTTGAAGACGGGGCATTCAATGAAGTAATCCTCCATCAGATTATGTCCCATTGACTCCCTCATTCTTTCTCCATTTGGTCAGCGGCGAGGTGGTTCATCATCGAACATTGTATCAACCACGATCACTTCAGTGATGAAAGCATTAGCAATTTCGGCATTTCGCCTACGTTGCTGTCGCCTCCTTCAGAAAAAATTCTCAAAACTAAAAGGACTCATCTTATCGGAATGTAGAATATATGAATGAAAATGGTGTGAGTGAACGATGAGCACCGATCAACAAATTTATAGTCGAGTGTAGATATTCTGATTAGATAATATGATGACACGTGTCGGCTTTCAATTGGTCAGAAATCTCTCCGGGAATCATATAAAAATTATTACGATGATAACGATACATGGATATGACACGTGTTGCCTCGTGATTGGTTGAAAATCTTATCGAAAATTTTGTATAATTCTTTGCCCGATAACGTTCTGTCAGTGTGACACGTGTCAACTCGCCATTCGTCAGAAATCTTACCTGAAATCTTATTCAATTATTCATACGACAACGACACGTGTCATTTATGGATTGGTTGAAAATGATTCAAAAAAAATTTAATAAAATATTTAATTTATGAACAGTAATAGCACGTGCTATTTTTTGGCACCGTTGTGCGGAAAACAAAAACTGCACCTCCTATTCAATGAACAGTGACTGTTCCACCTCAAACAGTGCTTGTACCTCCTCAAATAGCACGAGCAAGCTCGTTTTACCGGTGCGGGTGCTCTGAGTATAATCTCCTAGCAGTTGAGACTGCATTTGGTAATAAAGAAGTTTCCTCTCATGTTTTATTGCTCTTAATTTCTTAGTGGGATTATTAGATGAGTAGATACATAATTCTAATGTATATAACTGAATTCTATCAAATTTTATCCAAGTAATCATGAAAAAACAGAACAAAAATAACAAATCACAAAAAAATGTTGAAAGATGCATTGAATATGTCATGGTACTGGAGTGTCTACAATTGATATGATAATCAGCTCAATTCTAGATGGGTTAATGGCGCTTATCCTTGACTAAGTATTGATCTAAATTTGCTGATTAGTAAGAAAATTACTGTCCGTTTTATCTCGCAGTTTCCTTTGTTTCTCATCCCCACATCACATCATCTGATGGTAGTGCAAATTACACTACGTGTCCCATGATTAATTCTATATTTCTACTATAGGTGTAGTAAAATATGCTGAAAGTTACGTAGTATCCTTATAATTGTTGTATGTTCATTGAAATATGTTGTCTCTGTCCATTACATACATGATAACTTTTTGATTTTAGTATTCTACTATAAGAAGCTAAAGGGGGAGGGGGGTAGGTCTTTTACAATTTTCGCTTAAAATGTACTCGAGAATAGCAGATTAACAACCTATCTTGATTTATAAAATACGAGTGTTTGAACTATAAAAGCAATAAGTAAAGAATAACACGAGGATGTTTTTCTTTAAAGCAGAAACCCTGCAACCAGTAAGAAAAACTGTGTGCCCCTAACTCTTGAGGAACAAACTTTTCCACTATAAAGTAACACACACAATTACAAGACTTTTGTACTCTGGGGATACATGGCCCGTATGCTATCATTAACTAGTCTGACTACCAGTTCTAAACAGAGCTACACTACTTGACTTATGTGTTTACAACTTGGAAAGTTTCTAGAAGCATCAACTCAGATCTTAACTATTTTTAAGTTAAATCTTCTTGATCTACTTCATCGGGTTGAGCATCTCCATACCTATCTCAATGAAATGCACTTATGCAATCATGCATATGGGTTTTGAAAACAGTTTTTATGAATGCTAATCTACAGCTTACATGCACAGCAAAGAGTAAGCATAGACACAGAAAGGGAAGAGAAGTGAAGAGAGAAAACTACACAATTTTGTGTTCTCAAAGAATCACCCAAAATAATACTCACTCAACCAGGGAGCCAAGGCTGCCTTGGGATCCTTTATATAGGAAAAAGAGCCCAGTCTCTTTTGACAGCTTAGGAACGTGGGAAGCTGATCTACGCATTTTATACTTGATTATTAATGTAATTCTCTCTACACTTTTCTATGCTATGAGCTTAGTGAATACGTTTCTAACTTACTTTATGTTTTTAGGTAGAAGAATAAATGAGGATGAACAAAAGGAGAAAAATGGAGCTGAAAATGTCAATAACCGTGAAAAGTGCACTTCTGAGGATTTTTGCGTTTCTGGATAACGGAGATGGGCCGGCTCGGTAAGAAATTCATTTGGCCAATTTATTAAAGTCCAAGTCAGCCAAGGAGGATGCTCTAAATCAATTATTTCGTCCAAAATGATCAAGCAAGCAAGTTGGTGATGTAAGTTGCTGAAATATCTTTGGTGACTAAGGAGGTGACTAAGGACTAGCTTGGTGACTAAGGAGGTGACAAAGGCTGTGCAACTAGGTGGAAGGATAAGAGGAAGAGGTTTCCTTCCCTTGAAGGAAGAGGCAAATGCCATCTCCTTTGCCTATAAAAGGGGAGTTCAGCCATGAACATCAATATCTCACATTTCAATAGCAAAAACTCTACCTAAATCACCTCCTTGCATACCAAAGAAGAAGGACTCATCCCAAGGCCGAAACACCACCAAGCACCATCTCCTAGAAATCCCTCCTCCATCCACAAGTGTTCTTGGCTCGATTTGGCCTTGGATATTTATGTCCTCCATCCATCAAATGAGCTACTACATCAAGATTTGCGGTGCGATTTCACAGAATCAAAAGTGTAACATGACCCATTTGTACTTGTTTTCATTTTTGTGTAGTTTTCTCTACTTTTGTATGACAAGACTAAGTTTTGATATAAGGCTATTTATTTCTGGTTTTTACTAAGTTTCTTCAATGTGTTTATAGTTTTGATTCGAATGGATGTGCTAGCTTATGTTGTTCTTAATGCTTGAAACTGTTTTTAGTAGATACTCGATTTGGTTCTTCTTTGAGCATGTTTCACGAACTAATAATAAAGATAAAATTGGATTAGATAGTTAGCTCGATTTGGTTGCTGTCTTGTTCAATGTAAGTATGTGTATGTCTTTTGATTGAAGCTATAGATTTAGTTGACAATTAGGATTAATCGGACAAATATGCTAGGTTGTTAGCATGTGATGATCACTTGTATATATGTTAGTCTTAGATTTTATTTTCGGTTTAGAAAGCATGTTTAGAATTCTATGTTCTTGTTTGTTTAGCTTGTCTATGAGTTTGAGCATGATAAAACTTATGGTTTCTCTATTTGTTTTCTGCCATGTTTTGTCTTTATATTTCGTAGATTAATAACCAAACTTTCAAACCCCTCATACCTTTTATTTATGTTTACAAATGTTGTCATGCTTAGTACTCTTAATCCCCGGTTAAGAACAATCCCTACTTATCAATGCTACATCTACAAAGAAGGGTTTTAAATTGCATACGCGTGAATTATGTGTTGAGTGTCTACTTTGTGTTAATATTTGATGCATGTTTTACCATATCAATTTTTAGCGCCGTTGCCGAGGATTGAAAAATCTATTGTGTAATTTCGTTTGTGTAAATATGTTCATAGGATGTAAATATTATACTTGTGCATATGTTTTTATTTTCTGTTTTTGGAACTGTGCACTGACCTATTTTGTGTAAATTATTTTACATAGCTAGAGGTCTTTTAAAAATCTAACATTTTCAGCAATTTTTGGTATTGTGTCTAGTTTGTGCCTGTAATCTTTTATTGCATATGGACTAGCCAATAATTTTGGAAAAATTTGACAAGCAGCTGTGTTCAATTTTGCGCGATTCTGGAATTTGCATGTGTTCTTTGTGAATATGTGTAATTGTGTAATTAAAAAGCATGTCTATAGTTCAAAATTTACATACTTGTTTATAATTCAATACTGGTTTATACTTACAATCTAATTTTATTTTGCAGCATTACATGTTAAAGGAAGTCTTTGATTACATTAAGTACATGAACTTGGTTGATTAAGTCGCACTCAATAGAATAGATGTCGCCTCATTTCGTAGTTTATCTCCTTAACCCCTCATGATGTGTGGATTTCATCACCGCACACCATAACCAAAGTGAAGTTATTGACATCAGATTGAGGGAGGAGTCTACAAAGGACTTGAGGGAGTGTAAATTTTCGAAAAATTGGCTGAATGTCGAACATGGTGTCTAGAAACAGGTTATGACTGGTGACAGATTTTGGATCTAAGAAAGACTAACACCAATAGAGTATATACCATTGACCCGGTTAGCCTTGGGGTGTATTGTCGAAATTAGTCCTGCATCTCGCTTTGTCTCTATCCCTAACTAGCCATGTTTTTCGATTGAACCAAGGTCATTTGATTGAAATTTCATACTTTATCACGGGGGTCGCATGTCCATTGAACGACCTAAAGATTAAGCTAGTGTACTCTCTTTAAATCATTGGCGCACTTAATTTTGACAATACTTGTACTTACATGTCTAAATTTAACTTTGTAAAGAAGACTAATCATACGCTAATCATTTCATATTTTGTACTATGTTAATTTTTATTTTTTATTTTAGAGAGTCAAATCGGAGCTGGGTAATATGCTATTTTGTGTGATTTATCTTACGTAGTTCCATGTCTCAGAAAATTCTAAAAATTTTATGATGTGTTTGTATATGTGTTTAGTCCATGCTCGTAAAAATTCAATTAGTTCCAACGTGTGATTAATTCTAGATAAATTCATCAACGAGTCATGCTTAGGCTGCCCGATTTTTGTAATATTTAGGATACATACACATCTTTGCATATCACTTCAATCATTGCATAGTTGCTCATCATGAATCATATTCATAATTACATTTCATGCATTTTTCCATTGTATTTGATGTTTGTTTTGAGTTTTGAAGGATACGATGAAGGAACATGCTCCAAGTGTTTTCATAAATTCACAGCTTCTGTCAAAACAGAACAGTCAAATTTGAAAAGCCATAACTTTTAGCTCGGTTGGAGTTAGGTGAAGTTCTTTATATGGTTGGACAGCTCTGGACGTCTAGTTTTCAGCCATAGAAAGATCACAAAATTCTGATTTCTAAATCGTTGGTAATTAAAGCTTAAAGGCAGGGAAGTCAGAACATGGAAGCTGAAAAAATGGAAGGCAAAAATGGAGGAGTTGCACCTCCAAGATAGGCTGTTCGTTGAGCATAAAAAAAGCAACACGTCTAGGTTGTAAGACATTAAAAAAAAGTGCTTGTTGAGAGGCAACCCAATGGAGGAGTTTACAAATCAGATTTGTTTTCTCTTCCCTTTGTCTCTTTTTAATTTTCATAGCTTTTACTTTTATTAGTTAGATTTTCGAAAAACATATACTTCATGCTTAATTCTATGCTTTTACTTTAATACATTGTGGACAATGTAGAGTTTAAGTGTGGGGGAGGGGTTTACAACTTATTTGAGTCTTTTGGTTAACGTAGTGTTTTTTTAAATTCTTTAGGATGCCCTTAATTAGTCGATGATGAAATTGGACCGAAAAGATTATATATGGCGTTGCATATCACTTACATGAATTCTTGTGCTAATTGAGATATTTTGAGTGTTTTAACATGTAGTAGATATGGTTTGAAAATCTTGGTACAGAAATTCGCATGCTAGAATAAGTTTTAGATCATACAAACCTTAAAGTTAATTTTTGAGGCTACATTTCTTCTTTTATGAGTGAATTTCGTGCATCATGGTCTCAAAAATATTTACATGGCTCATCTAATTGCTTGCCTTAGATTTCAATGAACTAGAAAACATACTCATGTAGATTTGCAAAGCTTTTAAGTTGATAAATGCTCTGATTTTGGATATGATTAAAGGCATTTAGGTTTTCCACCACTAAACCAAACAGCCATGTGGTCCTTTATGTGCGCACGAGATGCGACACCCATAGATAGCCAATTTAAGCCCACATTAAGCCTTTTTTTCATCACCTTTAATATCTAAACACTTAGCCTAGTGTAAAACTTCTTTACCCTAAGTTCTGCAGACTTAGTGTGAAGTAATGTCGATAAGAGGAAAAGATGGCATTTTTTGGTGATGTTCCTTAATTACTAAGATGTATGTATGGGGATAGACTTGTTCAAATAGCTTGAAAAAGTTTGTAAATTGCTAAGAATAGAAAAAAGAAAGAAAATATTCGAGAGCTAAAAAGGAAAAAAACGGGTGAAAAGAAAAAAAAATTAGAAGCTCTCCAGCAATGTGTGTTAGATATTAAAGTTTGAATTAATATCCCTCATATTTGCGGATTTGGAGTGTACCACGAATTGAAGGCCCAAAAATGAAGAAATATGGCATTTGTCCTGTCCGTAAAGCTCAAGGGAAATTTAGAATGAAGTATGGGCCCAAAATAATGAAATTTGGCCCCCAAGATCGAAATCTGACCATGGTGACGTTTTGGAAAAAATGAGGCACGAATTTGAGAAGTTTTAAGTGCTAGACTACGTCTTTGGAACTTTTTTGACCACCACATATCCAAATTTTTGAATGCCTTAGCCTTAGCCCAATTGCAACATTTCTAAAGTCCTTTATGATCCGTAAGATGAGTAGCCTTCGATTGGTTGAGTAAATTGCATGAGTAACCATATGGTTTAGGTTCATTTATGGAAGTAATTCATTGTATTCATGAGGTTTTTGACTGAATTCATATATATCTTGAGTGAACCCTTCTTTTCATGAGTGAAAAAGATGATGAGTGTATCCTTGTAACATTGATTTGAACTTGTTCGAAACATGCATAGCTTAATTTCACCATTGTTCTCTTCCAAGTCTTACTTATTCATGACATGATTATATCTCTATTATCTCTCGAAATCATTGAGCATTCATGTTGAAATCTTGTGATTCCATCGCTATATACTTTGTAAAATTCTGGAGACAAGGGCTTAGATGTGTTTTTGTCAACTTAGAGTTTTCAGCATTTTAAACATAATAACATGATGATTGCGGCTTTGAAATATTGAAACATCTAAGTGTGTTTGTTTTTAATCTGTACGTTTTCCTTTGTTTGTTTTTTATTTTTGACTTTTTCTTTTGTTTAGTATTTGCTAGGGACTAGCAAAGTCTAAGTGTGGGGGAATTTGATCTACGCATTTTATGCTTGATTATTAGTATAATTCTCTCTACACTTTTCTATGCTATAAGCTTAGTGTATACGTTTCTAACTTACTTTATGTTTTTAGGTAGAAGAATAAAAGAGGATGGACAAAAGGAGAAAAATGGAGCTGAAAATGTCAATAACCGTGAAAAGTGCACTTTGGAGGATTTTTGCGTTTCTGGACAACGGAGATGGGCAGGCTCAGTAAGCAATTCATTTGGCCAATTTATTAAAGTCCAAGTCAGCCAAGAAGGATGCTCTAAATCAATTATTTCGTCCAAAATGATCAAGCAAGCAACTTGGTGGTGCAAGTTGCTGAAATATCTTTGGTGACTAAGGACTAGCTTGGTGACTAAAGAGGTGACTAATGACTAGCTTGGTGACTAAGGAGGTGACTAAGGACTAGTTTGGTGACTAAGGAGGTGACTAAGGCTGTGCAACTAGGTGGAAGGATAAGAGGAAGAGATTTCCTTCCCTTGAAGGAAGAGGCAAATGCCATCTTCTTTGCCTATAAAAGGGGAGTTTAGCCATGAACATCAATATCTCACATTTCAATAGCAAAAGCTCTGCCTAAATCACCTCCTTGCATACCAAAGAAGAAGGACTCCTCCCAAGGCTGAAACACCACCAAGCACCACCTTCTAGAAATCCCTCCTCCATCCACAAGTGTTCTTGGCTCGATTTGGCCTTGGATATTTGTGTCCTCCATCCATCAAAGGAGCTGCTACATCAAGATTTGCGGTGCGATTTCACAGAATCAAAAGTGTAACATGACCCCTTTGTACTTGTTTTCAGTTTTGTGTAGTTTTCTCTACTTTTGTATGACTAGACTAAGTTTTGATATAAGGCTATTTATTTCTGGTTTTTACTAAGTTTCTTCCATGTGTTTATAGTTTTGATTCGAATGCATATGCTAGTTTATGTTGTTCTTAAAGCTTGAAACTGTTTTTAGTAGATACTCGATTTGGTTCTTCTTTGAGAATGTTTCCCAAACTACTAACAAAGATAAAATTGGATTAGATAGTTAGCTCGATTTGGTTGCTGTCTTGTTCAATATAAGCATGTGTATGTGTTTTGATTGAAGCTATAGATTTCGTTGACACTTAGGATTAATCGAACAAATATGCTAGGTTGTTAGCATGTGATGATCACTTGTATATATGTTAGTCTTAGATTTTATTTTCGGTTTAGAAAGCATGTTTAGGATTCTATGTTCTTGCTTGTTTAGCTTGTCTATGAGTTGAAGCATGATAGAGCTTGGGGTTTCTCTATGTGTTTTCTGCCATGTTTTGTCTTTATATTTCGTAGATTAATAACCAAACTTTCAAACCCCTCATACATTTACTTTTCTATTTATAAATGTTGTCATGCATTAGTACCCTCAATCTTCGGTTAAGAACGATCCCTACTTATCAATGCTACATCTACAAAGAAGAGTTTTAAATTGCATATGTGTGAACTATATGTTCAGTGTCTACTTTGTGTTAATATTTGATGCATGTTTTACGCATATCAGAGGCAGTCCTAAAACAGACCTATAGCAAACCTATTACAACTGCCATTAGTTGATGAGATAATAGCATACTCAAATGACAAACAAACAAGACAACCTTAGAGTTTCCAATTAAGGCATAGTTTGTCAAAAAGAGGCAAAAGGTTTTCATGCTCTCTTTCCAGAAAAGCCATTTCAGTGGTCAATAAAGCAAGCACGTTTTTGCAGCACAAAAGCAGATTAAGGAAGGCATAAAGCAAACACAACTGTTTAAAGCAAAACAAATTACTAGAAGACAAAACTAATCCCAAGAAGTCACATGTGAACCAAAAGTAACTTTCTCCTAAAAATCATCCTTAATTCAAAACAGCTTTTCAAGGTCAAAATACACACAGATTGAACACATATATTCTGAATTTTAGAAGTAACCTTAGCTATGAAATATCACACATGAAAACGTTTTAGATTATCAGGAATACATTCCTAGTGTGCTATCCTAAATGAAAACATGTTATGCAAATGAATGATCAACCTGTTTTCCATTGAGATAAGGTAGGCTATGTCAACATCTTCATTGATGATCTTTCATCTACTGTGTTTTGTCCAATTGCAAGGAATAGCCAATACTTGTATGCCTTCAATCTCCCCATTTGGCATTCCTTGACAAAACACAGTCCTTCAAAGAGTGTTTACATCCAAATCTTTAACAAGAACCAACATATGCAGTAAAGAGTATATCCATAACACATAAAGTTGACCATAGCACATAATAACCTACCCACAAATATTGTTTAAAAAATAGCCATGATAGTACCAGAAGTAACTATCCAACTAGTTCTCCCCTTTTTTGTCTAGGAAGGGCAAAGGGTTCAAACTACAAAAAATATGAGCCACAAAAATGGAGACATAGTTCAACAACACATCACAAAACTAAAAAGAGTTCAACATAACAGAAACAAAAGATAGGTCAATCCCCAAACGAAGTTTAGAGAAGAAAGAGTAGACTTCAAACAGCATATCCAGAGGCATCACACACCACATCATCATCATCAGCCCGATCGCACCAAGACGGATGGTATCACCAGAGTCTGAAGGAGAGGAACCACCATTGTTGTCCTCGGGAGGGGAGGAGACTGTAGAATCCTAGACAGGGACAGACCCAGCCTGGCTGGAGAAGAGAATCGATATCTCAGCTTTGAACTTTTCAAACTGCGCCGTTGTGTGTTCCTTGATCTCCTTCACTGCCGAGGTCACCATGGACTGCACGGCAGCCTTCAGAAACTGTTGATCCATTGGCTCTACTTATTCGTTGGACTGATGAGCAGACTTGCTAATTGAAAGAGCATCAATAGGAGACAATTCTGGACCAAGGACATCTCCTTCCCAGAGTGGAACCCTGGCATCACCGCATAGCTTGGTGATGAGACAAGGGAATACCAAGGCCTTGCCAAAAGAGCCGCGGTGGCTTACACCAGCGGTCTGAAGTGCTTGGAACATGAAATATTCAGCAGGTATAGTTGGACGGAGAGGGTCATGACTGAGGTACGCCATCAATACAGCCTGCTTGTGAGGAATTTTACTGGTTTGGGAATTAGGATGAAACATAGTTCGAACTAGGAAGCCCCAAAACTTGAACCATTCGGTCATGTACCGATTGGTTAGGAAAGTGCCAAAAACAGGTTCCATTAGAGGAGTGGAGTACAGACGGGGTGCTAAGTTTTGAATAGAGAGATAGGTGTAGTACTCAGTATAGGTTTGTAGAACACCGTCAGCAGAAAGTGGGAGAGACAGAGCATGACATATCCTAGTTGGGGAGATGTTTACTTCGACACCACGAATAATGACACAAACCTTTTACTTCAAACGCAAGCGTACATCAGCAAAAATGGTCTCTGGAAAGTTAGCATAAAACTCTTGCACCATAGTACAACTGTACCTAGGTAGAGAGCTCAAGGCTGTCACCCATCTCAGATGAGATACCAAAGAGAACATAGCAGGATGCAAGGAGGGAAAATCAATGGGTGTTTCTGCTATAATGGGAGGATTCACGGTAATGTAACCAAACAAGTTGTAAGCATCAGGAGAGATGAAATGAGACCGTGGAGGGAACGAGGGAGAATCACCAAGACGTGGCTTGGGAAGAGCCTTGGACTTCGGCTTGACTGCCACCGACTTGCCCTTAGAGACGGGAGGAGTGGATGTGGTTTTCAAGGCAGAGGATGCAGCAGCTGTCCTGACCTTGGAGCGGGTGACTCGTTTATCCATGGGTAAAGGAGAGAGCTCAAAAGAGGATGTCGGTGAAGAACCAGAGGAACAAACCATGGTCACCGGAGTGCGCTTTCGTTTCCCAATAGGGACTTCAGGAGAGAGGTGGTGTGGATCTTCAGCTACAGGGGACGACGGAGGAGGAGGAGGCAGATCGGGTTCCATGGTGGCCCGAGGCGGAGACGGTGGTGGCGATAGCATCGAGGCAAAAGAGGTAGATCTTGACTTCTTTAGTTTGTCGGAGCCTTTAAGAACACCCTGGTTGCATTGTTAAGTAGCTGTGATCACTGGGGACGACAGAGGAGGCCGTTCATGAGAAATGTTGGAAATTGGTGGAGTCGGCCGAGGAGGAGGAGCTGGAAGAAGAATCACTTCTTCAGGAATGAAAAGGTCAAGATTTGCCATGGAATTGGAGAGTTAATGGTTTTGGAAAGGAAACAGTTCTTCTTGCCGTTTCTAATTCTAACCATTTAGTGAGGATAAGAAGGTAAGGAGTGTGGAAGTGTAAAGGGCCAGAGTAAGAGAGATGAGATAAGATGGCAGCGGAACTGTGACAGTCTTATGACCAAGGGATTTCTCCACTCAAACACACAACCTCCATTTTTAATGTTTTTGTTTTTGAAACAAACACCAAAAACCAAACCAACATGTTATAAAATCTTAATCACTAGCAAAGTTTCTTTTCAATTTCATGTTCAGTCAAGTCAGCCCACAAAGTGCTACAGTATCCTATCCCTAGGAAACCACACATGCAGTCTAAAAGGATATCTCAAAAGTAAACAAAAGACCAACATGCACACATACATCTAATATCCACTGAATTATTTGGGACAACCTGGATAATAAAAGGTACCAATGTATCCACCAGTACTTCAAAATCTCCCCCTCACATGGTGCATAACAAAAAATAAAAGATTTGAATTCAGAAATTTTTGTACAAGTAGTCAGCATAAACCCTGGGATGGAAACAGTCAGACAAATCCCAGACATCAGAAAAGTTTGAGTATGACTCACAAAAATGTGACACCTATTTTTCATATGTCTTGATGGTTCAAATTTTTCACATGAATGTATGACTATAAAGTAACATTAATGTTATGTTCTTAAAAAAATCAGTCCTTAAAACCATAAGAAGTGTGTGTGTGGAAGGTTTTAATCTAAGGGGGTACAAGTTTGGAGCATCAAATGGAATGAGGACAGAAAGAGTAACTATGTGACTTTGTCACAACCTTTAGAGAGCTCTGGAAATTCAACATATCAAGGACTTTGTCCCAACTTGGCCTTTGGCCATTGTCACTTAACTTTAAGGCATTTTGCCATCATTTTTGGATTTAGCCAAGAGCTCATCTGGGAAATACGTCCTCATAGACCCATGTAGCAGAGTAGTTATCATCATGCCTTGAGCGCAATGCTCGAAGGAATAATATGTGTATCAAGGACACTCGGTGGATAACTAGTCTGAACCCATCGAAGGATAGATAACATCTCAGGGATCCTCACTGGTTCCGATTAAGGTGCACCAAGCTAAAGACTAGCCCATCCATTTACTTTATTCATTTGACAATAATCACCAGATTTTCATAGTTTAGTTCTTTAGTAACCAATTCAGCTCATCTCAGTTTTCTAGCTCAAAAGTTGTACACCCCACAAGATTTACTTTAATGCACAAAGGTTCTTTCTAATTCCAAGAATGATTTAGACCACAAGCACTAACATCCTTGAAAGCATAGATGCATATACACAAGTGAAAAATGCAGCAAGTGTCTATCAAGATACATGAAATAAGGACACAACACTTTAGGTCAAGTTCAGAAATATTTCCAAGGATGCATATACAGACTCGTATCCCACCTTGAGCCAACTTTTATTTTTAGAAAATTATTTCATAAAAGAAAGTGCTAAAAAGTAAATTTAGACCAGTGAAGGAGTTATTTCAAGTGATGGTGCATACACCAATAGCCTTCCTAAGACTCTCAAACCTCAGATTGTCCAAAGGCTTAGTGAACAAATCAGCTAATTGTTGTTCAGTTGGAATAAATGTCATTTCAAGCTGATTATCTTCAATCAAGTTCCGAATAAAGTGATATCTAATCTCTATATGTTTGGTCCTAGAATGCAACACAAGATTCTTTGAAATATTGATTCCGGAAGTGTTGTCACAAAACAGGGATAACATACCTTGCTCAAATCCGTAGTCTCTTAGCATATGCTTCATCCAAAGGAGTTGGGTACAGCAGCTCCCTGCAGTAATGTACTCTGCTTGAGTAGTAGACAAGGATACGTAATTCTGCTTCTTACTATGCCACGATACCAAATTGTTTCCAACAAATAAGCAACCTCCTAAGGTGCTCTTCCTATTTGTGGCATCCCCAGCCCAATCCGAGTCCGAGTACCCTGCAATCTCAGTGTTAGTATCCGTTGTGTACAAAATTCCAAAGTTACAAGTACTTGAGACGTATCGAATGATACGCTTGACAGCCTTCACATGCGATTCCTTGGGATTGGCTTGATACCAAGCACAAACACCAACACTAAAGAAGATATCAGGTCTGCTGGCTGTGAGGTAGAGTAGGCTCACAATCATGCTTCTATAGAGAGATTGATCAGCATTGATACCCTCCAAATCGGCACTGATTCTGCATAAGATTCCCATGGGGTTTCGGATGGGAGAGGCACCTTCCATCCCGAACTTCTTCACCAAATCATTTGCATACTTTTCCTGTGAAATGAACAAACCATATTTCCTTTGCTGAACTTGTAGTACAAGGAAGATGCACAGCTTATCACAAAGACTCATTTCAAATTCTTGCTTCATTAGAGTGACAAACTCCTCAACAAGATTTTGAGAAGTGGAACCGCACACCACATCATCTACATATACTTGAGCTATAATCATATGATGGGAAACACTTTTAACAAACATGGTTTTGTCAATAGAACCTCGTACATACCCATTATCAATTAAATGTGTAGACAATTTTTCATACCAAGCCATAAAGAGTCTTGTCTAATCTGAAAACATGATCGGATAGTAAGAGCTCAAGAATCCCGGAGGTTGTTCCACATAAATTTCTTCTTTCAAAATTCCATTTAAGAAGCCACTTTTGACATCCATTTGAAAGAGATCAAATTTTAGAAAGCAAGCAATGGCCAAGAGAAGTCTAACGGAATCAAGCCTAGGTACGGCCAAAAGTTTCATTACCCTTCCCATCTCAACCAAGACTATATTCTTTATTTCTACTATCCCATTTTGTTGTGATGTAATGGGGGCAGAAAACTCATGATATACACCATTCTCTTCACAATACTCAGCAAACAAAGAGTTCTCAAATTCAGTTCCATGATCTTACCTAATTCTTATTATGTGTTTATTTTCAGAGAGCTTTTCATTTGAAATTCGTTTTGCCAATTCTAAAATCTTCCCAAAATTTTCACCTTGAGTTTTATCACTTAAGAACATTACCCATGTGAATCTAGAGAAGTCATCAACCACAACAAGCACATATTTCTTTCTCACAACACTTTCAGTTTCAACAGGGCCTACTAAATCTAGGTGAAGTAATTCAAGAGTATTAGAAGTTGGTTTAGCATTTAAAATAGGATGAGATGTTTGGGATAGCTTATCCATCTTGCAGTCTCCACACATACATGCTGCCCCCCCCCCCCCCCCGGTCAGTTTGGGCAATCCTCGAACTCCATCCTTCGAAGACAGCTTCATCACATCTTGATGATTGAGATGGCACATCCTCCTATTCCATAGATTGAGCAAACTTTCTTGTGACAGAGACCGAAAGCAGATTTCTGGTTCCAACCTCTTGTTGGCTCGAACACAATAGCATTGATCCCTAGATCTTTCACCTTTCATAACGCATCTTCCTTTCCCGTCAAGAATAGTACATTGAGACATGTCAAATGTTACCGTCTCATACTCATCGACAATCCGACTTATGCTTAGGAAGTATACTTCCAATCCTACAACCAGAAGTACGTTCTTCAGTCCCGAAAGACTAGGAGTGTCAACCGTCCCACTTCCAATAATCTCAGCTTTGGCTCCATCACCAAACATGACATCTCCAACTGGGTGAGAATCATCCATAGAGGTGAACCATTTCATTTCGCCGGTCATGTGCTTTGAGCAGCCGCTATCCATGTACCAAGAGTCTGACTTTCTAGTAGAGAGGGCAGTTAGGGCAACGTTACAAACGGCTATGATCTTCCTTACAATAGTGGATAAGACCTTGACTCTTGAAAAGAAACAAATCACATCTTCTTGTTTCTCCTTGACACCAAGTTCCTTAAGAGAGATGATGCTGCTGGTATCCCTAGTATTTTGAATTGATTTCCTGACCCAGTTTGAAGTGACTGGCTTGTTCTTCTATTTTGGGATAGCAAGAGACTGTGCAATCCTAGTCAGTTCATAGAGTGATTCCTAAAAGTGGACGAGAAGATCGTTGTTCTGTAGAATCTTTGCCGGTACAGGGCCCCTTCTTAGCTTATAATAGAACCTTTGAATGTGTCCATTGTTCCAGTAGTGAAAGCATCTGATTGATGAGTTCTTCTTGAGTTTAGAAACCTTGGGAACTTCACACACATTGATCTCTGGTTAAAGTGGAGGTTTTCCCAACACAGAACTGGTGCTTTTAACAAATATAGTCTTCCCTAAGCTTTTGAGTTTTCCATCATCCTCAAACCCCAAGCCCTTCTTGCTACCATCCAGTCTTCCCATCCCACAGATTTGGGATAGCTTCTTCGAGCCGATGGAGAATTTCGCAAACTGTTTTTGGTATCTTGCAGGGATTTTTCGAGCTTCAATTTTTCAGCAGTAAGAACTTTTATCAAGGAAGATTGAGAATCCAGCTCTTCTTTGAGAAAGTTCACTCGTTCTTCAAGTTGAGTTTTAACATAATTCCATTCTACTTTCTGGGATATGTGCTTCTCTTGTATCCTAGAATGTGCCTTCTTACTTAATGATAATTCATTAGTTAGAACTTCATTTTTAGCAAGTAGAGACTTAGACACTTTGCACGACCGAACATACATATCATGACCTTCATCATCAGAATCCTTGTCTTCAAGATACTCATCTAATGCTACTTTAGTGACAAAAGAAACTTTCTCATCCTCTTCTATTTCGGATTCAGAATTTTGATTGGAATCACTATCACTCCAAGTTGCTTTGAGCACTTTATGAGACTTGTTTTTCCTGTTTGCACAGTTAACAGCCTTGTGTCCCACTCCATTGCACTCAAAGCACTTGTTGTCCATTCTTGGGATAGAAGTGGACCTGGTATCCCGATCTCTACGTGAATCCTTGTTCTTAAAAACTTAGAGCTAGACCCTTTAGAGAAATTCTGATTAGAATTGAAAGGTTTCCTTTTTGAGTTCCTTAAGTATTTTTTAAATTGTTTGGTTAAATAAGCAATCTCATCATTACTATCATCTTCATTTTCAGGAACTTTTTCGTCTTCAATTCTAACCGAACTTAAAGCGACAGATTTTTCATTTTTAGGATTTTTCTTGAGTGTCTCATAAGTTTTCAAATTGCCAACTAGCTCTTCTAGAGGATAAGTGTCTAGATCATGAGCTTCATCGATAGCATTCATCTTTGAGTCAAAGAAAGGGGGTAAAGCACTCACGAATTTCCTAACAATTTTCTTTGATTCTATGGCTTCGCCTAAACTACGACATTGATTTGTTATGTTAAGTACACAACCATAGAATTCATCGATAAACTCTTTTTCATTCATGGATAAACCTTCAAACTCATAAATAAGACGTTGATGTTTTTGTTGTTTAACTCGAGAGTTACCTTCATGAGTATTGATGAGCACATCCCATACCTCATTAGCAGTAGGGCAATGGATAATCCTTTGACGTTCTGCTTCGGATACGGCATTGAAGAGACAACTTAGAGCTTTGATGTTTGCTCTAGCTAAATCCTTGTCCACTTTTCCCCATTCGGACCTTGGCTTTTTCTCATTAGATCTATCGTCGTTTGGTTTTGTGGGATGTGTCCAACCTTCCTCCACAACCTGCCACAACATACCATCATCTTGGTATGAGAGGAAGTCACTAATCATGATTTTTCATTTTTCTTTGTGAAAAATCATGTCCATCAAAAAAGGGGTGAACATTTATGGATAAGCCTTTTTCACGTTCCATTTATGGCCGCTGTGAGGATCTCACTAGCAAAGGCTAGTGGCCGCTCTGATACCACTTAAAGGTCCTAAATTGGGGGTGAATAGGCATTTTATAACTTTTTCGCTTAAACTATACTCGGGGATAGCAGATTGACAACCTATCTCGATTTACAGAATACGAGTGTTTGAACTGTAAAAGCAGTAAGAATAACACGAGGATGTTTTTCTTTAACGCAGAAACCCTGCGATCAGGGAGAAAAACTGCCTGCCCCTAACTCTTGAGGGATAAACATTTCCACTATAAAGTAACACACAAAATTACAAGACTTTTGTACTCCGGGGATACATAGCTCGTATGTTATCCTTCACTAGTCTGACTATCATTTCTAAACAGAGCTACACTACTTGACTTATGTGTTTACCACTTGGAAAGTTTCTAGAAGCATCAACTCAGATCTTAACTATTTGTAAGTTAAATCTTCTTGATCTACTTTTTCGGGTTGAGCATCTCCATACCTATCTCAATGGAATGCACTTATGCAATCACGCATATGGGTTTTGAAAAACAGTTTTTATGAATGATAATCTACAGTTTACATACACAGCAAAGAGTAAGCATAGACACATAAAGGGAAGAAGTGAAGAGAGAAAACTACACAATTTTGTGCTCTCAAAGAATCACCAAAAATAATACTCACTCAACTAGGAAGCCAAGGCTGCCTTGGGATCCCTTATATAGGCAAAAGAGCCCAGATTGTTTTGACAGCTTAGGAACGTGGGAGGCAGTCCTAAAATAGACCTATAACAGACCTATTACAACTACCATGCCATCAGTTGATGGGACAATAGCATGCTCAAATGACAAACAAATGAGACAACTTTAGGGTTTCCAATTAAGGCATAGTTTGTCAAAAAGAGGCAAAAGGTTTCCATGCTCTCATTTCAGAAAAGCCATTTTGGTGGTCAATAAAGCAAGCACATTTTTCGAGCACAAAAGCAGATTAAGGATGGCATAAAGCAAACACAACTATTTAAAGCAAAACAAATTACTAGAAGACAAAACTAATCCCAAGAAGTCACATGTGAATCAAAAACAACTTTCTCCTAGAAATCATTCTTAATTCAAAACAGCTTTTCAAGGTTAAAATACACATAGATTGAACACATATATTCTGGATTTTAGAAGTAACCTTAGCTATGAAATCTCACACATAAAAACTTTCCAGATTATCAGGGATACATGCCTAGTGTGCGATAGCCAACATGTTATGCAAATGAATGATTAACTTGTTTTTCATTGAGATAAGATAGGCTATGTCAACATCTTCATTGATGGTCCTTCATGTACTGTGTTTTGTCCAATTGCAAGGAATAGCCAATACTTGTATGCCTTCAGAAGCAAACTCATTTCTTTCTTTTTTTTCTCCAGAAGGAAAGCCTGCCATTGCCATCTCTTGCACTAATAATCTATGGCTGAAGGTCTCCGGGAGACTCAAGTGATCATGTAACAAAGAATACAGACTTGCATACGAGCAATCATATCGATGCCAAATCCTTGCTGGGATTCTAGAGGTTCTGTAGAATTTGCTTACTTTTTAAACTAGAGACCAAGTAAAGAGATTAGGTGTTCCATTGGTCTGCAGGCAAGATTAAGCTAATGTACGAGGAAAACGTAATGGGGAATTTATCATTTGAGAAAGTAGTCTCAAGGTGTTCCCATCATCCTTTCTTAGTAGACTTTTAATACATATTTTTGTTTGTGTGATTACTATCAGCTACTTTCAATTTAAAACAGAATACAAAGGAAAATTTTAGGCTCTTTCAATGTGGTGTTTAATAGCATTTAGTGATATACATGTGTGCGTGTGTGCAAGTCGAGAATGAATATGAGCCTCAAAGCAAGCTTTATGTTGGTCATCCTTACATGACTTGGACTGAATGTCGAGCCATGAAGAAGTTTAGAGTTAAAATTAAAAGATAATGACATTTTTAGTCATGTACCGTTGTATTATTTTTTTTTCATGTATTGTAGAATGCTTGATAAAAAATGCATTTACTATATACTAGCCTTCCTGCACGCGCATATGCGCGTGCGAAAGGCGTCGCGCTCACGCGTGCGACTTATCTATGTAATACTTAAGAGTATGCAATTATATCGTCAGTGTATCATTGTCCAATCTCATTGCAGCTGCCATATACTATCGTGCACTTTCAGACCTATCTCTATTATTCGAGCACTGATCTAATTGAGTATGTGCGAAGAATTACCAGTGATTGATGATAAATTTCGCAAAATAGTATTAGCCTACTTCATATTAAGTCAACAGTCTAAAAAATAATCAATCATTGATAAGACGACCGAGTGTCGGTGCATTTATGGAGGTTGTGCAATTATACTATTTTATGAAATATATAATTCAACCACCACTAATTTTGGCGAACCAAATCATAACTCTCATTGGCGTATGAATATAGAACGAAAACACACGAAGAGAAACTATCAAAAAATATATTAAAAGTTTTAACTATGATTACGCCGATATCTCCAACGAAGTCCAACCACATTAATTATCATGTAGAACGACTTGTGGGTTTTCGGTCTTTGAAAAGTTTTCAGCTTTAGGGTTTATATTTACTGGGTTTTGTGAGCAGTGTACATATTATTCAGAAGGGTTTAGATTGAGCGAGGTTTTTACATCTTAGAGAAAGTAAACGATGTAATATTAAATTGTGGAATCAAATGAAGATTTAAAGTTTCCATATTCTGTTTCTTTTCTTTGCGGTTTTAGTTTTGCTACACCTACCTTTACCTGCATTGTACCATTTCCTTATAAGAATGCTTAATCTATGTCTTAATCCATTTAAACAGAAATTTCTTATCAAGACAGTGTTTGAGATTGATACACACCTAATTGATCTCTCAGAGCCAAACATAACTCAATCAATTAAATCGTACTCCACCTAACAAAATTAATAGAAAGTATTAGACATAAAAAATCACACTATCACTTAAGGGAAAGTTTCAACTTTCAAGTCATGGAGCACTCAACCGAATCGATGGGGGTCTTGGTCCTGACCAGAAAAAAGAAGCAACATTCCAGCCCAACTTCAACTTTTCGGTTCTGATCATGAACAACGATTTACATAGGCGCGTGCAGAAGGGTGTCGTGCTCGCTCGTATGAATTGTAGTTATGTCAACGTTTAATGAATGTGTGCAATTATATTGTCGTTGTGTGAGAAATCCGACATATCAAATTAAATCAAGATATCTAACGAAATTCACTTTAGAAATAGCTGAAAGATAAAAAATAAAAATAAAAGCACAGACTTATAACTGAAATTTACATTTTAAGCATCTCACACATGGTACGGGTAGCCTAATTTTCTTACTTCTTTTTTACTTTTTATTATCTTCTAGTAGTATCGATCGCTTAATGATGAATTTTGGGCCAATTAATTACACTTGCAACGTTACTCTTTTATGCCATTTATTTTTTGATTACCCACTAATATAATTTTTTTAGAGAGTACAATTTAAAAATGGTTTTTTGCTAGGAATGTTCTATCGCTGAGAAACAACCCACTTTGATCGATGCTACAAAAGTCTCCCAAGAAGAATTGCTTTGACTTGTTGTTGAAAGATCTATTGATTCTAACAAATTGATCCCACAGTTTTCACTCCATCTTCGTGAACATTTAGTTTTTTGATGATCACCATACTTCAAATAGCATTGTAAGTATATTGTTGGTACCAAATGTCGAAGTATACATGCATCAATGACACTATTTGTCCTTCATGTTATGGGTGTTTTGAAGTTCATGGACGACTTGCATAAGTGAGTTTTAACTCTCTCTTTGTTAAAGATAATTGCTAGCCCTTTCTTTAAAAATAAAAAAAGGGATGCATGAACTGAAATACAGTACCACCAATACTGCAGTACTGGTAAACCTTGAAAAGGGTTCATATTTGTGATACCACCTTATTTGACTAAAAAGTGGAAGCAATACCATCACCAAATTTGGACTTATAAATATTTCTTGTGCTATACAATGGAAGGGAATGAGTCAAAACTTCTACTTCTCAAGTTCTATCAACTTAATACGCTACTGATAGTAATACAGTACAATATGTGCACAAACTGACAAAAAAAGACAAAGTTTAATCAATCTAACACAAAGTTTAATCAATCAAAGAGGCAGAATATATATTCATGCTTATGCCTTCAAGAAATTTTCACCTGCATTGGACTAAATTAGAGATAAAATCATCAGTACCCATTCAAGCAGGTTATATAAATTTAGAAGGAAGAAGAAATACCCTTTGGAAGTTGACCACTTGATTATACCTAAATGACACCCTGCAGTATCATACATATGATCGCTGGAAGCATAGATGAATAACATGATACATGGCTTCTACTAAATACACACAATCAATTAATTAATGGTTCTCAATTTCAATCACCGACACCGGATAATAACATTGAAACAGTTTAGTCCTAAGCAATAAAGAGAGGTGTTTGAGTCTGACAACAACTACAATATCAGTCTTTGTGATAGCACACGCGTTTAGTAAAGTAAAGTTGTTAGGAGAAACAACAACAACAAAACAAAAATTAAAGCAGGAACCAATAGGTGGTGAATTCCAAACAATGATTTGGTAAGGAACCCACACAGCATCTGATGCAGTATACCAGCATCTATTTCGCGTTTGGTGGTTTAAGTACTCAGTTCTTCAAAAAACTAATTTCTCTTTCATTCCGATCCCTGGATCCTAATTCTCCAAAGAAACTTTAATTTGTCTGCTAACTTCATCTCATACCCTGTTATACCAAAAGAAAAAAGTAAGCAAGATTAGGCGAGAGAAGGGTGCATATACATACTTAAACACCCTGCAATCCAATATAATTTATCTTATTAATCTGCTCACATCCAAAATCATGTCTAAAATAATATGAAAACAACAATAGAGATCTAGCACCAAAATTGAAATTTGCCATAGCACACCTACTCTCTTTTTTGTGCTTAGCACACCTAATCTTCAAATACGAACTCGACCTATATAAGACGAATTGGGTTGGGTTTAGACATAAAAAAAATACAAATCATAGAAATCGTATCATAATCAATGAGCAAAGCATAAATACATTCAAATCATAGATAACTTCAAGGCAGTAGCCTTGAGTCCTTGACCGAACCCAGTGAAGGAGAAACCTTATAATATCGATGAATAGAAGAACATGAACAGGACCAGCGAGGCACATACTAGATGAACGGGAAGCAAAACAGGGAGGGGAAAACTGCTCTCGCAGTAATCGGTAAAGCCCTGGGGGAGAAATAGCTCTCAGTTTACATCCATGCCCATGGTTTATTTGATTCAAGATTTCTGAATAGATCGAATGTGTAAAATGCTTTTTTCAACTGATGCTTCACCGAGACCATTTTGGAGACTCATTTATAAACGACTTATGCAATAACAGTTGCCTCGTTCTCTCTTCGATCACTTTATCGCTGTTTTATTTTGTACCGGGTTACCCCACTTTATTAAATCTGAGGGATGTGGAACTTAAGTGAATGGAGGGCATTTTAAGGCATTACGAATGTTCTACCTCTCCAATTGCTTTAAGCACTTCTGCTTTAATTAATAGAGATATTTTGCCCCCAAAAATGCTGAATTATTTTAGACTATCAAATCATCTATGCCAATCATCTGTGCCTGAGCCGCGCCTTGCGCGCGAACTTTCATTCTAGTATGCTTAGATTTTTCTTCATGTTTGGCGAAGGCTACTTGGAAAGTGTTATTTTGGTGCCATACATCAAATATATCTTTGCCTTCCATGCATTGAGAAATCTTTACAAGCTCATCCAAAAACCACACGGAGAAGTATAGTTTGGTGACTTCTTCGATTGCTATTAGGAGACCTGGAGAGAGAGCCACATCCCTACTTCAAGCTCCTGGTCATCCTATGTTAATGCTCCTTTCCACTTCCCAGTTCATTATACAGCTGGGATGTAATGCCCTAGTGAGTGTCATAAAGGAGGCGGTTCTAATGTTATGTCGATAAACCGAATGCATCTACCTCTAAAACAACTACAGAGATGCATTTTTCACCTATCCATACCTCCCCAAATGCTTGTCCTGTTGCTCCAAAACGTTGGAATCTCCATGGTTGTGACGAAGACATCTATGCGAGGCTTCTGGAGTCATGCACATCGACAACTTCAATGTTCAAATGCGAAAAAACCCTTCACATTTTCTACAATGCCTTTATCATATGGATGCTTGAACCTAGTACTTGTGAACCATTGTCCTGAACGGAGAAATAAAAATTAGATGTTGTACTAATCACCCAGATCTTACAATATATCTCGAATTGGTGCTGCAACCTACCTGGTTGGGTTTGAATATCAAGTTGGAACTCTGGATACTTCTCCCAGTGTATCTTGAGAAAAAAAAAATGGAAGCAGATTGTAAGAATGGTCT
Organism: Geum urbanum; assembly: GCA_946800695.1. Taxonomy (NCBI): domain Eukaryota; kingdom Viridiplantae; phylum Streptophyta; class Magnoliopsida; order Rosales; family Rosaceae; genus Geum; species Geum urbanum. The sequence goes on from OX327006.1 coordinate 10,581,423, forward strand.
ATAATTTGACAGTGAAACAGGGAAGAGTTATAATACTAATTTTTTTCAAAATATTATCTATCGACTTTGTCGATTGAGCACAATTAACCAATTATAATAAGCTAAGAGGCATACAGTCCAGCAAACTCTCTCTTGCATACAACCACATCAAATCATCCTCTTTCTCGTATTATCCAGTTTTCATTGATTTATTGAGAACATACCCACTCATAAGTTATGATGTTGGCGCATACACAATATATGTGCCCATACCACAAAAACCACCTTCTCAATCACCAAATCGCAATATTAGAATTCTTATCTACCTAATTATCAATATATCTTTCCGGAAGGATCAGAATTGAGAAAGCATAAGTGTTGCAGACCTGCCATAACAATTGGAGAATGGTGAATAAGATTGTGCTAACAGCTAAACTTTCGGAAGAGTAAGCTACAAATTTGATTTAAGAGAAAGAAAAAAATATGTCAGTTGCTGAGCCTGTGAGCCACAGATAATAAACTAAAATGTGAAGAAGGGGGTGTGGTTTATAGAAAATGGGTGTATTCCCATTACAATATTGGCATTCTCTCAAAAAATATGGATGACATGCATAAGCAACATTACAAGCTAAGTAATATGAGCATTTCTTTCCATAACCATTGAGAAAGATAACAACATGCATCATCACAAGCCTTACTTATTCCTTCATCCAAAACTTTTATAAAGTGAGTTATTGAAATCTTAACTTACAAGTTTTGGTCATTCAACTTTCCTCTCTACTTTTCGGTAGGTTTTCAAAAGGTGAAAGAAATAGGTTGTTCCCCCCTTATTTCATGGAGCAATATTGTCTCCAAAAACCTCTCTTCTCTCTTTGTTGTCCCGGTTGGACATAATCAAATAAAAGTTATACCTTCTCTCTTTTGGGTAGGTTCATAGACATAGGTGAAGTAGGTGTTTCTCTCCCTTGTGTCATGGAGTAAGGTTTTTTTCTCCAAAGCTCTCTTCTCCCTTGTTGTCCCAGTTGGACAAAACCAAAGTAAACAGAAAAAATTTTCCTTATTTTGTAGAGAACCATTTGATTCACCTTTATGATGAATAGTCAATATTGAATTTTGTTCTCCACTTGCAAACTTTTGGTGGCTGTAAATACCACCTCAATTGAAGTCATTCGGCACTTGAAAAAATTAGGAAGAGTTAGGGTGTTGGTCACTTTCTTTCAAGTCCTCTTATACTCTTGCATGAGTTAAGATTTTATCTTGGTTTTCAAAGAGTTTTCCATTCTTCATGCAAGCATAAAAAACTCATCTATGCTCCTATATTGTCTAGGAGACTTTTATCAAGGTTTTTCTTTCTAGAGATTTATATCCCTAGGCAAGCCTATAAAAACCTTTTCAATACTCTTGCCTTTTCTAAGAGTCATCTTGTTTTTCAAACAGTTTTTCGGTTTTCCAAAACTATCTTAAAAACTCTTCTTTGCTCCTACATTTGCTAGGAGGCTTTTTAAAAACAAAATTTTCCTTCTTGAGATTTTATATCTCCATAGGAAAGCTCACAGAACCATTTTCAACTTGCATACTTTCATATTGCATATCATGGGTTGAAATGATGGTGCAATCTTATCGAAAGTGTTCTTGAGAGAATTAGTCGTTCAAGTACTAAGTTCTAGGAGAAGCTTCATATCCACTGATGTTGTAAACACTTATTCTAGCGAGAAGAGAGATAGATCTTAGACTAGTTGTATGAATACTAGTAAGGATATAAGAGTGTCTTTGTATCCTGAGACCTACTGTCTTGTAAAGAAATGTGTTTTACATAGGGATGTAAACACTTGTTCTAGCGAGAAGATAGATAGATCTTAGTCTAATTGTGCAAATATTGGCAAGGATAGAAGAGCATCTTTGTATCCTGAGAGCTACTATCTTGTAAAGAAATGTAGTTTACATAGTGGAAAGGTTTGTCCCTCAAGAGTTAGGGACAAGCAGTTTTCTTCCCTGGTACAGGGTTTCTGCCTTAAAGAAAAACATCCATGTGTTATTTATTGTTTTCTTACTTATTACATTTTGACCAACTTCGTTACTGGTAATTCGGGATAGAAACACTCTCTGCTATCCTCGAATTAACACTTCAACGAATTTTTTTATAAAAGGGCTTATTCACCCCCCCCCCCCCCAGACCTTCCATTGGTATCAGAGCGGCCGCTAACTTTTGTTAGTAAGATCCTCTGTATCTAGAATGGATCGTGATATGGCCACTTCTATTAACGTTCCTTTATTTTTTGAAGGAAACGATTACTTCCAATGGAAGATCATGATGTCGGCATTTCTTATCTCTCAAGACAATAGAAAACAATGGACTATGGTCGAGGATGGATATAGCCCTCCCACCAACCCATCTCCTGAAAATGATAAAGTGCTCATCCCCAAGGAAAGAAGCACACTGACTAATGCCGAAAAAGAAAACTCAAGGATGAATAAAAAAGCTCTAAATAACTTATATTCTTCTCTTTCATAAAAGGAACGAAGAAGAATTCTTCACTGTTCAACGACAAAAGCAGCATGGGACTCACTCGCCACTATTCATGAAGGTAATATCAAGGTAAGAGATCAAAAACTTCAAAGTTTAACCTCTGAATTTGAACAAATTAAAATGAGTGAAGATGAGACCATTGATGATTTTCATAGCCGTCTTCTTAACATTATTAATCAATGTCAAGGTCTAGGTTATCCTATTGAGCTGAAAGTTATTGTTCAAAAAATGCTTACATCGGTCACTTCTTATTTTGAGCCCAAACAAATTGTAATAGAAGAGTCACATGACATGTCAACATATTCTCTTGACGAATTAGTAAGAAATCTTAAGACCTTTGAGGAAAGAAAACTAAATCGAAAGAAAGAGAAGATAATTATTTTTAGCTCAATAAATAATGAAGAAGAAGATGATGAACATTCTGAAATCTCTTCCGAAAAATATGTTTTTCTAACAAAACAATTTGGAAAATTTCTCAAAAATAGGAAAGCTTTTTCTAGGAACTTTTCTAAAGGGTCTAGCAGCCAAAATCTAAACCCAAAGAGTTTTAGAAACAATGAAAGTACTAATGTCAAAATTTCAAACCAAAATCCTCTCAAAAGTCTGATGATAAACTAAAAAAATTTTAGTGTTCGAGTTTTGAACACAAAGCTGCAGATTGTGCAAATAGAATATCTAAATCACATAAGGTCTTGAAAGCCACATGGAGTGATAGCGAGTTTGAAGATGTATCTGATAAAGAAGATGAAACAATCGCTTTCATTGCTTCAATTGTCTTAGATGAGTCTCATGAGGATGATGAAGATAATGACAGTTTTGATGAAAAATATTTTGATATGTGTACATCATCTACATCCATGTTCACTAAAATTGAAACCCTCACAAATGAGTTATCAAAGTGTGAGGAAACAAAATCTATCTTTCAAGAAAAATTCTTGTTTTTAAAGAAAAAATGGAAGCAAGAAAAATCCTGTTTAGAAGAACATGTCAAGATGCTTCAAGAAAAATTAGATTGCCAAAATTATCTTGTCTCTTCTTTGACAAAAGAAATGTCTGATCTTGAACTTGTCTTGGAAGAGTCAAAATCTCTTTTTAATCAATTTTCTCTCGAGTCAGAAAAATTAATCAAAATGTGTGGCATTTGTAAGACTGACAAAGACAAAATAGGGTTAGGATATGAAACTGGCGAAAGCTCCAAGAAACCAACTAGGTTTGTAAAAAGTCAAAAAGAAAATTTTGTATCCTCTTTCAAACCTCAAAGATCTTTTGTTCCAACTTGTCACCATTATGGTATCATTGGTCACCTATGACTTGACTGTAGAAAACTGGGGAGAAATACGAATACAAATCATATGAATAGACTCACCTCTTTTCAATCATCTCTTGAGAAAGCCCTTGATTATCTTTCCAAAATAGTCCAGAGTCTTTCTGTCAAATCTTATGTACCCCATAAAAGGAGACCTTTTAGGAACAACAAAAACAAACCCAAAGGTCAGGCAAACTTGAACCCTATCCAACAAAAGCCTTAGGATCTATGTGGAAATAGTTCTCTGATGAAAATTTCGTAGGCAATTTTACTTGCATTGACAGTACATCAAATGTGAAAAGTGACATAGTGGCCATTAGTAATGTCGCTTTTACTGCTCTTGCTCCAAGAGATTCAGATTCCTAGTACATGGACAGTGGTTGCTCAAAATACATGACTGGGAACAATGACTAGTTTTCCTCCATGAATGATACACACCCATCAGGTAATGTTGTGTTTAGTGATGGTGCTCAACTGACATAATTGGATGTGGAACTGTAAATACACCAGGTCTCCCTAATCTTAAAAATATTTTATTGGTAAAAGGACTAAAAGTAAACTAGCTAAGTGTTAGTCAAATTGTTGATGAACATGAATCTGTTATTTTTGATCATGCAAAATGCCTGGTTCTGGACGAAAAAGGTAAACGTCTCATGAAGGGAGAAAAAACTTAAAATTATTGCTATTGTATTTTTGCTGACCAAAAATTTCCTTCTGAGACTTGTTTGAGATCACAAGTTTCTATCAATGCCCTAGAATTATGGCATAGAAGAATGTGTCACCTCAATCATTAAGACATAGTCAAGTTATCCTCCAAAGATTGTGTGAGAGGACTTCCTAAACTCACAGGTAAGTCTGGAGGTATGTGTGGTGATTGCAAGATTGGTAAGCTCACCCGTACTTCACATTCTTCTCTTAGTGCTAAACCAATATCTCAATGTCTAGAATTACTGCATCTTGATTTAACTTGACCAGTAGAAACTAAAAGCATGACTGAGAAAAATTATGCACTTGTAGTCGTTGATGATCTTTCACGTTTTACATGGGTAAAGTTCCTGACAAATAAATCAGAAACGTTTGATGAATTTCTTAGTCTGGCTAAAAGAATTACTGATGAAAAACTTTCTGAAAATAAAGTCATTATAAGAATCAGATCTGATCATGGAACTGAATTTGAAAACCCTTCTTTTGTTGACTACTGTGATAAGTTTGGTGTATTTCATGAATTTTCTGCTCCCATTACTCCCCAACAAAATGGAATCGTTGAAAGAAAAAATTGAATTCTTGTTGAAATGGGAAGAGTCATGCTCAACTCTGCTAATCTTCCTCATTCCTTCTAGGAAGAAGCTGTGGCAAATACCTGCTATACTCTGAACAGATACATTCTCAGACCAAGGACAAACAAAACTCCCTATGAATTCTGGAAAGGAAGAAAGCCAAACATTTCACATCTCCCTATGAATTCTGGCACGCAATTTTCGTCCCTGGTACAGGATTTCTGCGTTAAAGAAAAATATTCATGTGTTATTTATTGTTTTCCTACTTATTGCATTTTGACCAACTTCGTTACTGGTAATTCGGGATAGGAACACTCTTTGATATCTTTGAAATAACACTTCAACATAATTTTTTTATAAAATGGGCTATTCGAACCCCCCCCCCCCCCCCCCCAGCTTATTGTCCACGGGGTGTCACAACAAAGTCATAGTGTTGAAAAAATGCATGGTCAGTTAACCAACCAACCTCTGAACTGCGTTTATCTAAGATCCCGAAAATTTCAAAAGACAATAAACAGGGAAAACTTGGTTTTCCTATGAGTTATGATCAGAAAACCAGTCACAACGATTACTTGCAGAATGATGAGCACACTAGATAAGAAGCTTCAATACTGATAAATCCAAACAGAAGGATTAAGAAAAGGGGATAATTATTCTGACCTGCACAGAAATGGTAACATCATCATTAACTACACATGTAAATAAAGTATATTACACATGATATGATGTTTTCGCCAGCTAGCATGAAGTTTCAGATTTCTAAAATTTCACAGAAGTTACATGGAGTATAGTATCAAGCACAGAATGTTTCATTAATCAGTACCTATACAATTTCCAAAGGCAGAAAAATGATGATCAAGACCCATTATGTATGCCTTGTAGGTTTTGCAACATCTTACCCTCATAAACAAACCAGAATCCTGAAAATGACGAAAGAATGACCAGCACCCAAAATATATCAGGTATGAATAAAACAAAATTACACATTAGTTGCATTCCCTAAAGAAAACGTAACCAGCATTTCATAATGTGACTGTCATTAAGTATTACACATTCAAACAATAATCAATTTATCAAAGGTTCTCTCTATCTGGTCTCAACTTATGTAAGGTTCAAGATTGTTCGTATGACAACATAGCATGTTCCATATCCAAGTGAGAATCTCTACAACTTTGAAGAAAAAAATGAAAGAGCAAAAAGCATTACTTCTGTTGATTCATGGACTAAACCACTTGCTAGGAGCTCCAACTCCTGCACAGGTAAGAAGGTCATTCACTAACTGCACTTCCACTATGAATACAAACTAAAACTCCTCCTTTCTTTCAAAAAATAGTTCTGCAATAAGAGACCCTAAAGATAAAAAAAAAAATGGGTCCAACCCATTTCAAACAATGCCAGGGTCACTCTTTATGATTCTTCCATTAGAAAAAAAATATAAGCTATAATTCTATATATTGAATCACATTAACATACCGAAGCTGAAAATTATCAACCTGTAGAGACCAATAAACAGGAACACAACTCCACAGTTGAATACAGCATCATGCAACTGTGTCACAGCAGCAGAAAAAGCACATAGACACTTGTTCAAGCCAACCCAGATACGCCAATCATTTTTTGAAGTCAAATTGTGCTTACCTGGTCGAATAACAATGAAGTAAAACCCCCAAATGAAGAGAATGTTGAAGAAGACGAACGCGGGAGCTGAAGCGTTAGCTCTGAGAAGCGTTGTTCTGCACCATCGGCCCAAACCCACTAGAAGTAGAAGCACCAGAGCAGAGAGAGCAAGTTGGGCCAGGAAGGGGAAGGCGGAGAAGAATCGACTCAAGCGAGGGATCACAGAGAGGCCCAAGTGAGTGAGGATGACGAAGATGCAGGATTGTAGGACAGTAGGCAACGCCCAAATTAACTTGGACCCACTTAAGGGATCGCCATGGGCTTCCTGTGTTTCAAGCATCGTTCTGGGCTTGAAGAAGAGGAAGATCGATAGAACAGTAGAACACCATGGCATTCAAAGGAGTCGTGTCCAGTCCATGAGGTACTGTCCAAATAACTTTTACTTTATGAATTCACTTATTACGCAAGTTTCTGTTTGGCATCGAGCTCAAAGTCGTTGTCCATTTTAATTAGGGCTTTGGCTTCGTATATTGGCTTCTGAAATTTGGGCCAAGCCCACTACATGCTGCACATGCATCCCAAATTCTCAATTGTTATTGTAGATAACTGGATTCTTTTTCGCATTTTTATTTCTTCCTGGCCTTTCTATATATATATTTTTTTTTTGTGATCGAGCCTTCACATGTTCATCACTCCGCAATTTGGTTCCCTCCTTAAGATGGTTCTCTTAGAATGAATACTGATAGAACTTGGAATTCATCTTTCATATCGGGTGATACTGTAATCATTATTCGCAATTTTAATGGAGTTCTTATTTTTAGGCAGCTAGTTCTATTCATGCTCTCTCTATTGCGGGAACATAAGCTATGTCTATTATTGATGGGCTCAAGTTGGTTTTATCTCTCAACATCTCATCTCTTCATGTGGAATTTGACTCCCTTCAGGTCATTTCAGCTATCAAGAATCCTTATTTGGTGATGGACTAGACTATTGCGCCCTTGATTACTCAAATCATTTCTATGATCCTTTTTTTTCCATTGTTAACTGGTTCTGGACCAGTAGAAATGCTAATATGGCTGCTGATTTTATCGCGGCCTTAGCATACAAGAGTATGTATCCCTCGAATTGGCTTGCCAATCCTCCTTCATCTTTTCTTAATCTACTTTTTTTTTTCTGATTCTCTTTGTCTCTTGATTGGAGAGTCTGATTCTCTTTGTCTCATGATAATAGTGGTTAAGTTATTTCTTTTCTCTTTAATTAAATTCTCTTTTGTAAAAAAAAAATATGTAGGATAAGTAGCTATATCCTCACCCACGTGTGACGCAATTTGTTTCTTACAGTTTTAAACAAAAAGAAAAGAGAGAGGATTTGGGGATTTGGGGCCTTTGAGTTGTGCTAAACACCAAGCTATGTATGGCCGCAGTCCGCCCGCGCCCGGGTCACATGCACCTTGCATCACCCGCGGGTCCCACCCCTGCCTGTAGGACGGTGGATATTTTAGTATACGATATTCAGCAAGATACACTCGGGTCATGAGATTCCCCCGCAATCGGATGGCTCCTATGCGCCTCTCCCCTCCGAGGCCGGATCACCACCGTGGGAACAATATTACGCGACATCATTGCCTGCCACGTCAACCATGTGCCGCGATTTTCGTCCCCACGCATTGGGCCCACCATCAGTCTCTTCAGGACTTTTCCTTAAGCCGCGGGCGGAAGAATTAGCGTGTGGAGCGAGCCAGGCAGCCAGCCAAGGATTTAACCACTCCGTTCTGACACGTGTCGGTGATGGGAGGTCTTACGGTCTGAAGCGTGACTGTGATATAGTGGGGTGGGAGCTAGTTTAACCTAGGAAGTAGATAGGGATCAGACGGCCGAGAAATCCCGTGAGTCTTTTACGTGTATGGGCTGCATTTGTCGAGTGGGAGAGTCTCAGTTAGGTTGTCAACTTGTGAATGGCATCTTGGCAGCGCTATGGCTGGCTGTCTTCAATTTTTTTGGGTGTAAGAACTGAAAACTAAGGCAGTTTTTTTTTTAAAGATAAAAAGGATGAATAATGTCGATAACTACGAGGATACAACATATTTATATGCCAAATGAAAGAGAAGGTGAATTTAAATAGAGTCTGGAAAATGTATATCATTGTTCTCAGGTTAAAATAGAGATATATCAGACCTTCAATCGATCAGGCACAAACTTTATCCCTCTGACTCTCACCATTCAGCCTAAAGAGAAGAGAAGGATCCCTATTATTGCTACATTGGACCTTTAAAGATGAAAATAATATATACTGCACAAAAATTAACTACACTGTTAGAATTTAATGAATAATTTAAAAATACATCAAACAGAACATAAAAAGTGTGTAGAAGGTTTACCAAGTCGTTGTTTCAGATTAAAAAAAAACAGAAAAACGAAAGGACTTTGTCGACTAAATTGTCCTAATTAATGAATGTGAGTATTGTTTGGGCCTAAATAAAATATTTACTTTGGGCCGAGGTCTGGCGAGCGGCCCATCTTGATTAATAGTGCTCTATCGAGGAGTCACGTTATAAAGTATCTAGCGAGCTTCGCTGGAAGAAGACTTTGAGTTCTATTAGAGCTGTGTCTTATCGAGCTGGTTTCACGCGGCTTAGTTTCTATCATAACTAGTTGGTTATAGCAGGATTCTTAGAAGAGTTATGGTGGAATTGGAAGACCTTTGAGAGGTACAACATGTGTGCTGGTATGAGATTCAGACAAGATTACAAGAGCAGAAGGAATTAGAAATATAGTGAATGACTGATTAGTAAGCGAGTATATAAGGAAAACAAGGAACTTATGAAAAGCCCCCCCCCCCCCGAACAATCAATCAAACAGCCTTGCTATACGCAAACAAACCTAGACGGTTGTCTCGTCCTCGAGATTTCTATTTTACCTTGCAACCAAAAGGTCTGAGTGCTGTTCACCTATCGAGTGAAGGTATTTACGACTCCAAGGAAGCAATTGCAACCTGAAGGTTGAAGAGCAACTCACTTGTATGTTGAGAGCTTGAATACTCAAAGGAAGCTAGTGTTCTCCGCACTTCGTCAAGAGATTGCTCTGCTCTACACGAGAGAGGACGTGGGAGTATCGATTTCAAGATTTGGCAAAGAGATACACATATCAAAGTCCTAGGTTTCTAGGCGAAAAGGACCTATTCGAGAAGGGTTGGTGCTCTCCCTGTTCTAATCGCTTACATAAGAAGTCAGGCGGCTGTAATCAGTCCATATTCCGTTGAAGAACGGTGGCACGCCAGCACACGAAGCACAAGCAGGATAGACCGGCACACGCGGTTAAGACATCCGAGATAAAAGAGACTGCTTCGCGGGAAGGATCTCTTCCTAGGGATATTTCTGCATCGAACATTTTGGCACACCCAGTGGGACAGTTGTCGAAGTTTCTTTGCATCTATAAACGATAATTGGAGATCCTTATCGAAGGGTTTATCCTCAGTGTCGTAAACACCCACAACCGGGATACCGTGAACACACTTCTAGTCAGTGTCGTTCACTGAGTGATCGAGCGGTTGAAGTTATCTTCGCTAACGACTTTAACATTATAGAGTTCGAACCTCTAAGCGAAGCGGAAATAGCTGCACTTACATACGAGCAATACTTGGCTTATGCGGCCAAGCGAGATAACCACCAGACTAGTTATTCTCGATTATTCGAAGACAGACTCGGGCAACAGGCAGATCATCTCGCTGCTCAGGCTAGCTCCATAAAGGAGATAGCGAGTAGCATCCGGTCTATACAGGGTGATTTGAACCAAGAACAAGAAGATAGAGAAGCCTTAAGTGCCCAGGTAACTATTTTGGCAGAGGGTCAAGACAAACTACGGGCTGATGTCCATAGCCTACTGGAGAAAGGATTGGGGGAATACCGCCGGTACGCGGCGACTATCAACCAAATAGTAGACAAGGAGCTGGGTTCTCTAACCAAAACCGTATCGGATTTGGCTAGGAAGACCAGGCAAGTAGAGGTTTTCCCTCTCGCTTGGGAGGAGCGTATAAATAAACTTTTGGATGATTGTAACATAAAATTTTCCAAAATGCATGAAGCTTACGAAACACCGTTTCCTCCAAGCAAAGATGACCCTAACGAGTGGCATTGGCCAAAGTTTACAAACACCAAACCTTCCAGACATTCTCAGGTGATGATGATACAAACGCGGCAACACATCTGGCCTATTTCACGTTGCAGTTAGGCCAATTTGCCGAAGACGAGGGACTCAAATTGAGGGTCTTCAGATCATCACTATCAGGATCAGCCCTCGTGTGGTATACTAGGATCGAGAAGGGCTCGATCAGCGAGTGGAAGGATATGGAGGCCTTGTTCATAGACCACTTTGGAACGGCACGGCCAGAGACTACCGTAGGGAAGTTGGCTTCTCTTAGCCAATCATTGACCGAGAGTCCGGTCACTTTCTTACATCATTTCCGTTCGGAGTATAATCTATGTAAGACCCCTCTAAGCAAAGAAGAGGTGGTCGAGATGGCCAAGAATGGGCTCGAGGACACCTACCACCAGTTATTCTTAAATAGCAAATATTTCTCTCTGAACGAGCTCATCACAGCGGTGACTAAAGCTTATAACAATATGCAAGAGAGAGATAACAGAAGAAATTCGTCCAAAGGGACGTATAATAATCGAACCTATGACAGGTTAAAGCCAAAAACAGTGGCTTATGTTGAACAGATGGACGACCAGGAGTCTGATTCTGATGACGATCGGATAGGAGCTGTTGACTTGACAGCGAATAAGGTTTTAAAACCCCGGAAGCTTCAGAAGAATAGAGGTCCCATCAAACTCTCGACGGTGGCTTTCACTAAGCCAGAGTTCGAGAAGTATACTTATGATGCCAATATGGCTCATGAGATACTGGACGAACTATACGGTCTGCGTGTTGTCAAAGCAGACTTTGGACCGCTCCCCACAGCCGAGCAGTTGAAGGGTAAAAAGTACTGTAAGTTCCATGGAGCATGGAACCATCTTACCAAGGACTGCATCAAGCTGAAGGACCAGATCCAGAAGTGGATAAATGAGGGAAAACTGGAACTAGAAGGTTCGTCCAAGACCGCAACATTAGTGGATTCTGAGCCGTTCCCTGCTCCACAGGTGAACATGGTCGACGTGAGTTGGTCATCACCTAATAGAATCCTTGAAGGTAATGAGGCTTGGAATCATCCAGCCTACTTAACTTATTCATTCAGGTTAGACATGACAGAAGAATACTTGGATAGGTTAAGGGACTTGGGGCTGATCTTCTTCTACCCAGTCTTTGAGTTAAGACACCTTCGGTACGAGGAGCCAGCCCAACACTTTTGCAGGTTCCACAATCACTTTGGCCATCGAACAACAATGTGTTCAACCTTGAAAGATAAGATCCAGGGTTTAATCAATTGGCAGGTGATTGTAATCAATGGTGAAGGAGAGATGGATTATCACCCAGACTATCATCACATGACACCATCTCCTCCAGTTACAGATCCTCTCACCAGTGGCGTTTCCTCAGAGGCTTGTTCGATAGATAAACCGACTCAGGCGAAGAAGGAATCCAAGCGAAGGTCCAGGCGAAATATAGCATTTGTCCGACCAAAGCGGACTCGCATCACATATGACGCGTCCTGGCGAGAGGAGATATTTGAGAAACTATGCCTTGAAGGGATAGCAGTGATACCTGACAATTGGGGATCATCAGACCCGCATCCTGATGATGTTAGGGGTTTGCCTTATTGTCAGTATCACCACAAATGGGGAAGTCATACTACAGCTGCATGTCGAGACTTGATGTATAAGATTCAGCAGTTGATTGACGAGGGAATAATAACAATAGAACAAAACCCCTCGCTTGACTTAACGACCCCCATACACGCGATGGTTGGAATGGTAGACGTAACACATGACAAATCCAATAAGAGGAAACAGTCCAACAACCAACCAACTGCTAGCGAGAATCCACCCCATACACCGAAGAACAAGGGGAAAGAGAAGGTGGACCCCAAAGCAGATTCGCCAGTGGCCCTTTGTGCACACTGCAAACTAAGGAGTGGGCTGAAGATCTCCTTTGAGGAACTGGCTCAAGCAGCCAATTCCTTCCCAGAGCTATTCTCAAACAAAGGTCAGCAGTACCCACAAGCAAAGCAAAGGGACACTTCAGCTCCCAAGCGACCACGAGCAACAAGCTAAAACAGTGTGGCTAAAACACCTGAGTCTAAAGGTGTAGATATGCTCGCCAAACCATATGTTCCTCCAGCTTCACGGAATATCACGAAGGAGGATGTGTGGTACATAAGGGAGAAAGGAAAGACCGTCGAGGTAACTCCAAGCAAGAGGAGAAACCTACAACGACGTTTTGGCAGGGCCAAGAGAGCATTGGATGCTTATGAGGCCGGCCTTGTCAAAGAAGAAGCCTGGAGTTTCCTCCAGAAGTGCTGCAAAAAAGACTAAATACCCTCGCAGGAATCCATTGGTGGTCTTTGGGAAGAAATCTCGTGAACCAAAGATACGAGCCCAAAGACCAGGGGTTTTCGAGAGAAACCCAGCACTTGGGAGTAAAGGTAAAGAGCCCGAATCTACTCAAGAGACTCATCGTGTAGTCCCAAAACGACAACCAGTAAGGCGACGCCTTAACTTTGAAGAAAACACGGTGAAACCAGTAGGGCTGAAGACACCTCTCAAGGGAACAGAGGATGCGCAGAAACAGAGTACTCCAAGCAAGCCACCAATCTTGCAATGGAAACCAAGGCCTCCAGTTGTGGAAGAACAAGCGAAGGCCCAGAAATTAATCCCAGTTCCCGAGGAGAAAACTCCACCACCACTACCACCAGCAGCTATCGATCCTACTCCTGAGGATTCAATACAGCAAGTTGCTCACCTTGAAGTGACTACAGTGTCCAACGAGGATGGACAGTTGTCGGCTGACGGTGATAGTTACAACAAAGATGAGGAGTTGGTGGACTACGGTGAGGATGAGGATGAAGAAACACGAGATTGCATCGAGGAGAACACTACGGCCGTTAACATGGTGTATGTTCTATCCTCTAAATATGCTTTGTCCTTACCAGCACAAAAGCATGAATCCAAGAACATCAATAGTGTGGTGTTACCGGAAGAAGAACCAGAACTACCAGATAATCCAACACCGGTTGACACACCAGAACTGGAGTCATCATTCACAACAGGGCAAATGATGTTCTCTAAGCCCACCATGGACATGGCTATGCACATGCGGCCATTATATGTCACAGGACAAGTCCAAGGAGTGCAACTAAATAAACTCTTAGTGGACTCAGGGGCAGCAGTGAATATCATCACCTTTAAGGCATTGGCCCTAATAGGTGTTCCCAAGTCAGCTATCCAAGAGACCTCGCTTAGTGTCAGAAACTTTCAGGCATAACCAAGACTTTGGGAATTGTTTTTCTACAGGTACACATTGGGCTAGCCTCAGGCACTTATACATTCTTTGTGGTGGAATGTACATCTCCATATAGTGCAATCCTGGGGCGCGACTGGATACATCGGAGCTATTGTGTACCTTCTTCACTTCATCAGCAGATGCTGCTATGGAACATGGAGACAGGCGAAGCAGAGCTTGTCAATGCTGACCCTCGTCCATACTCCGTGTCTGCTAATGCACTAGAAGCCAGATATTACCACAGTGACCTTAGGCCACTGGAGGTATGTGGCGTTGACAGTAAAGGCCGCCAAGTCGGTGTTACGGCCTCTGAACTGGCTTAGTGGGGGATTATCCAAGCAAATCAGGATAGCAAAAGACCCTACACTATTGAGCTACCATCCAGACGTTCTCCATGATTGGGTCTTTATCAGAGATAGAGACCGAGGCTTGTCTTTCGTTACACGAACGCTTTCACAACTTTTTGTTAGAAAGCCAAGCCTTCGAGAAGGTTCCAATGATTGCAGTGTTGGAATATGTGGATGAAAACGTTTTACAAGACTTCGAGGAGGAGGACGAGATTCAGTTAGCTCCTGCAGCTTTAGATGATATACCTTCTAAAGTCAAAGATCACATCGAACACATTCAGATTGGGACACAGGAAGAGCCAATGTCTGTGGCAATTAGTACTTTCTTGGAGCCTGAAGAGAGGCTCAAATTGATTGCATTGCTAAAAGAATACTCCGATTGTTTTGCAGAAAAATATGATGACATGCCTGGTCTTTCACCAGATTTGATTTGTCATAACTTACCTATCATCGAAGGAAAGAAGCCTGTGAAACAAGAGATGCGTCGCATGAACACAGAAACAGGAATTCTAGTCAAGGAAGAGGTTGAGAAGATGCTCAAGTCAGGGATTATACGGGTAGCCAAATATAATGAGTGGTTGTCTAATATAGTCCCAGTCAAGAAAAAGAATGGAAAGATGCGAGTCCGCGTCGATTACAGAGACTTGAACAATGCAACCTTTAAAGACGCTTATCCTATGCCAGTAGCTGATTTGTTGGTTGACTCAGTTGCCCGCCATGAAATGTTAACATTCATGGATGGCACTGCTGGATATCATCAAATCCCAGTGGCCGAAGAGGATAGACATAAGACAGCGTTTCGATGCCCAGGCTTTGCCGATGTTTTTGAGTATGTGGATATGCCATTTGGACTTAAAAATGCAGGGGCAACCTACCAACGAGCAATGAACTTGATCTTTCATGATCTTATTGGTAAGACCATGGAAGTATATATAGATGATGTGGTAGTCAAAACGAAACGCAGAAGTGACCATTTTGATGACTTGAGGCAGGTGTTTCTCAGAATGAGGCAGCATCAACTGAAGATGAACCCAGCCAAATGTGTGTTTGGCGTCCAGGCAGGTGACTTCCTGGGGTTTTTGGTTCATCAGCGTGGGATCGAAATACCGGATGACAAGAAGCAAGCGGTTATCAGTGCCACCCCACCAAAGAGTAAGAAGGAGCTACAACGCTTATTAGGAAAAATCAACTTCTTACGACGGTTTATTGCCAATGCTGCTGGGAAGACAAAAACATTCTCTACTCTGCTTAAGCTTCAAAATCAAAAGGACTTTGTATGGGAGCCTATACATCAAGAGGCATTCGATACCATCAAAGCCTACTTAACAAACCCACCAGTCTTGGTTCCTCCAAGACCTGGGGTTCCTCTTAAGCTGTATATTTCAGCTACAGAACTCTCCATTGGAAGCCTATTAGCTCAGGATGACACGGCAGGCGTTGAACGTGCTATTTTTTATCTAAGTCGTACCTTGAACGATTGTGAAACGAGATACTCCCCAATGGAAAGGTTATGCCTAGCCTTATACTTTTCAGGGTGTAAGTTGAGGCACTATATGTTATCCTTCACTACATGCGTCATTGCACAAACAGATTTAGTGAAGTATATGCTATCCAGACTGATTCTCCGTGGGCGCATTGGGAAGTGGATTTTGGCTTTGTCAGAATTTTCTTTACAGTATGTTCCTCAGAAGGTGGTGAAAGGCTAGGTGGTGGCTGATTTTTTGGCTCATCATCCCATGGAAGAGGTGGTTGATGGGCCAGAACTGGATCTTGCTCGTATTGATTTGGTCCCTTGGTGTTTGTATTTCGATGGGTCCAGTACGAGTACCATGGCTGGGGCAGGGGTAGCTTTGATCTCCCCACGCGGCCAAACTTATTCTTATTCTTTCAGGTTGGACTTCAAGTGCACGAATAATCAAGCAGAGTATGAAGCTTTAATCATTGGATTAGAACTTCTGTTAGATATGGAGATCAATGATGTGCATATCCTTGGAGATTCCCAACTGGTGATCAGACAACTTGAGACAAAATACAAGGCAGGTCCAATACTAGAACCTTATGCGAGGAGGGCCTGTGACTTATTAAAGTTGTTTACAGAAGTGGAGTTGAGTCATGTTCCTCGCGAGAAGAACTATGCAACTAATGAGTTGGCTCAACTAGCAACGGGTGTAAGCTTGCAAGATGGAGTAAGGGAGAGAATACTAAAAGTTGAAAGAAGAACCCTTCCATCTTTCCTAGCACGACAAGAAGATAAAAACGAATGGTACGTTGCTACACTTGATCACATCGACAAAGACTGGAGACAGGAAATCATCTCTTATCTCCAGGATCCTAATAATCCGGTTGACAAGCGGATTCGATTCTTAGCTCCCAATTATGTACTCAAGGATGCTGAGTTATATAGAAGGGGAGAGGAAGGCATACTGTTACGGTGTGTCTTTGGACGAGATGCTAAACGGTTAATGAGAGAAGTCCATCTTGGGATTGCAGGAGCACACCAGGCTGGTCCCAAGATGAGATGGTTATTAAGAAGACATGGCTTTTATTGGCCAGGAATGCTCAGAGACTGCATCACGTTTGCCAAAGGTTGTGAAGAATGCCAGAGACATGGTCCAGTCAACCATATGCCCAGAATACCACTACAGCCAATCATCAAGCCTTGGCCAGCTCGAGGATAGGCTTTGGACTTAATATGAATGATTCATCCTCATTCATCTGAAGGGCACAAGTTTATTATAGTGGCTACTGATTTCTTCACAAAATGGGTCGAAGCTCGACCCCTCAGGGTATCTTCAGCTAAGGCCATCCGCCAATTCTTGTTCGAAGATATTATTTGTCGGTTTGGAATCCCTGAGTGTTTTGTTTCAGACCGAGGGGCAGCCTTCATGTCTAGCGAAGTGGATACTTTAATGAAGGATCTTGGGATCCATTTTCTCCACTCTTCTCCATACTATGCCCAATCCAACGGTCAAGCTGAAGCGAGCAATAAAATCATTATTCATATCCTAAAACGGATGCTCACCAGCAATGCCAGACTGTGGCATGAAGAACTTTTTAATACTTTGTGGGCTTACAGGACCAGTAAGAGAACACCCACAAGTACAACTCCTTATGCATTAATGTTTGGGCACGATGCTGTTTTGCCATTGGAGATCAATGTTCAGTCTTTACGAGTGATGGAACAACATAACTTGATCGGTGAAGACTATGTCCAAGCGATGTGGCAAGAGCATGAAGACCTCGATGAGAATCGTATACAAGCTTATGAAAGTCTACGTGCTGAAAAACAGAAGGTGGCTCGTGCCTATGACCAACGTACAAGGGGCATGAGTTTTGCAGAAGGAGAACTTGTCTGGAGGGTGATTTTGCCTGTTGGCGAGAAAACTGCAGGACGAGGAAAATGGTTAGAAAAATGGGAAGGACCATACATCATCGATTGACTGTTGGGTAAAGGAGCAGTTCGCTTGCGAGATCGAGATGGTACTATACACGCGAACCCAATAAACGGTCGTTACCTAAAGAAGTACATATACCCAGTTTGGGAGTATGATGATCCTCCTACTACTGCTTAATCTAGTTTATTCATGCTTTAGCATAAATAAACTACAGGGGCAACACACATATACTCATCAAGTATCATGAAATAACCTATTAATGGGGTTAGATAGTTAGTGCCTATATTCGAGGCCAAATTTTTTGTGTGCCTATATTCGAGGCCAAATTTTTTGTATCCATAATTGTTTTTATTCCAAGTCAAAAAGTTCATGTTAAGCCAGTCTTTGTGGCTCAATTTTTGAGCAAACTATATATGAGTTTATCAATATAAAGAACTTTTACACTTCAAAGTAAAATATTACATTTAAATACTTGGAATAATACAAGGGCTTTGCGGCCCCAGGCTCTGATACCATGTGGTAAAGATGAATCTGGGACAATTGCAACAAAGAAACTCAAGAAATTAAAAAAAGTTCATTCTTCACCAGATCCTCTCCTTCGTTCTCCATCTCCCAAGAAGTTAAAACCTGCAGATCAACTTCGGCGATGGTGACAGAGAAGAAACTGAAACGCCAAGGCAGAAGAGGTGCACCACAACAAGAGTTACACCTGCCTTGACGGTTGTCGCCTTCTTCCCAGGGTGACGCTCCTGGCTTTCCCCATCTATTGCAGGAGGCATTGAAGAGTGCTACCTCCTCCAATGCGCGTAGGCACCAAATAGGTGCGAGGCGGAAGGCGAAGAGGATTGCCATCTCGGGATTGTGGTTTCTCCCTTTTTGACTCATTCAGTCAGGGAAAACCAAGGCAACACCTGGGCGTAGATATTGCTATCTAGTCCAGGTTTAGGCGTGGATATTGCTCTCTATGGAACACAACTTTGAGGAATTTATCTGGAGGTTTCTTTGGATAGTAAGACCAGAACAAGTAGACTTGGGTTTGATTCATTCTCGCAAAGGACTTGGTTCATTTCACATAAAGAGAAGGAAGCCTTTTATAAGCCAGGAATCACAACGGTTTGGTTTCGCGAGAGTAATTACACCCAAGGGTAAAGAATACGTGTCCAAATAACAGTGGACCATGGAAGCGGTTTATCTGCTCGCAAGAAATGCATGATAAATGAGAAGATCCTTGGGGCAGGTAGAACGTATTTCAAAGATTTTGATTGTTTGACGCGATACGGATTCCAAGCTTAGAATTCAATTCCATTTATTACTGGACAATCAAAGTAGTTAAAATTAATTACAGCCTAAAATGGGGCTGGGGAAAGGGCTTATTAAAGAAGCCCAGTCTGGTTTTTAGACCCAATACAGACTTTGTTGTCAAAACAATGTGGATATATAAAAATCTTTTTGTTTGGCGACAATTACAAAAGGCCTACACTAGAGGCCCAAAAAGTTACAACTGGAAGATAAAGCTCCTTATCGAGATTTTAGCATACTTTGAGGCCACCCAGGCTTGTCGAGCTGCTAAGCGAGCTTCGCTAGCTTTTGCACGTGCCTCTTGTAAAAACTGGGCTCGGATCTCGCCTTCATTCAGGAATTGCCTCATGGCATCCTGGTAAGCTGGAATGTCAATTTCCAAGGCATTTACTTCTGCTCTAAGTACAGCGAGATCAGCTTCAAGAGCAACTATCTTGGCACGTTTGATTGAGAGAGTTTCTTCCCTTATATCCTTCTCCTTCAGAAGCTTATGAATCTCCTCTGTTTCCCGTTGAGTTGTTTGCTCCAGGGTTCTCGCTGCTTCTTGTTCATGTTCTGCCTCAAGTGTCAAGTGTTGAAAGACTTCGCTTTGGCACTGGAATTCAAAAAAAGATTCTTCTAGCTCATCCAGGCGAGGAATGAAGTCTGCAGGGGCAGTGGTTCGCAGATCCTTTACTTGTTGGAAAATGGCCTGAACATCCTCTATGGAGTCTAGGGGCCCAGAAAGAATTTCTCGGAGCAGACGAGTAAAGTCAATATGAGCAGGAGGGGTGCTTAGTGTACTCAATGTCCCTACAAGTTCATGAATCTTGGTCGATTCTTGTACGCTGAGCAGTTGGAGTTGTTTTCCTGATGATGAAGAAGGGATAAGAACTTCCTCGCTTGGAGTTGTGGGTCCTTCATCATCAGCATTTGGAGCACTTTCAGGTCGGTCTTCAGTATTTATTACAGTTAGTTCGCCTGAAGTACTCGCTTGTCCCCTTGGACTGTCAGGGAAGTTCTCAGGAACGTCCAGGTCCACAGGAACAATTTTGGGCTTCAATATCAAAATAACAGGTCATGTTAGGACTATATAAAGAAATCATTAACCTAAAGAATGAGGTTACATTTTACTTACTTGTTGGGGAGACAATGTTTGTGTTTTTTCGCAAGTTTGGATTTGTTGCTCTGGTGGGGAAGGATTCGATGCCTCGACCTCTGGGCTGGTCTCGACTAGGACTTGTGGTTGTTCAGTTATGAGCTCTGGTGAGGAGACGATTTGCTCAGCATTTGGGATGACTTGTTCGTCCTGGGTAATGGGATCCTCGCCAGAAGAGGAGGGAATGAAGCAGCTCTGAACTTCAATTTGGAGACGCCTTGACAAAGCCTCATAGGATACAGGGTGTCTTTCCTCTTCTTCCTCAAGCTCTGTTCGGTGAATCCCAGCTAAGAATTGGACTATGTATTCTTTACAACACTCTTTCTGGCTTTTGGTGTTGGTCATGTCTGTGGTGTCGGATATGGTGTTGGATTCATCGAATTTTAGAATGAAGGCTTTGCAGTGTCCTTCATGGAACCTTTCTCCTAGTGAGTCAATTATATAGAAGGCTTCATCTTCAGCCTTGAGGACGAAGAAGTGATCGTTCCAACTCACTATGAAGACCTGGGGTTTTTGGCTTTTCTGAATTTGTTCTCATAAGTCATCGAAGGAGAAAATGCCGTTTAGATTTGCAAACTTCCTAGAGTCAAAATACCCTATGAAGGAATCATCGGTTGAAAATTGTAGCGGCATGATGTTCGCCTTCAGAATGGCATCCAAATTAAAGTGCTGATCTGGGAACTCGCGTGCAAGGGCCTCATCCTTGCATAGTTCCTGCCACTCCCTTGAACCTTGGACGAGGAGGTCATCGAATTGGGAGAGTGTGGGAGTGTTGTCTGGGTTTGCACAAAACCAGTGTGCGACGGTGAAGGCTATAGTCGAGCAAGCACTAGACCCTGAGGCTTTGCTACTCCTTTGATCGAAAGAGGCAAGGAAGACTGGAGTAGAGAGGCGTAGTTGTCTGTTTCTGCTTGTGACCTGTGAGACTAGCCAAATCCCACTTTCAGTCTCTGGGGTCCTGAGTTTGATCTTCTTGGGTCTTGAAGACTGATAAGAAGTTAGGGTCGAAGCCAGAATCAGTACGATAATCAGTGTGTTTTAGATAAGCAATAGTTCAAAACTTACAGGTGATCTAGAACGCCTGGTTCTTTTCTTTTTGAAAGATTGAATTGCCACAGTTGTATCCAGGTCAGGATTGTACTAAGAAGGAAGAAAAGAGTTGGTCAAGTTATGATCCAAATGTTGCCAAATACATGTGGACATTTTTAAAGACATACCTGTGGCCATGGGGTGGAGCCCGTGTCAGGGTGTGGTCCGGCTAGTGCCTCCAGGTCTGCCTTGAGTGAAAACTTTTCACTGAATCCTTTGAAGATGGCAGCGAAGCACTGGTCTGGGCTTCGATGTCGTATCTTTTCCCAGAGTTGGGAGTACCATGTAAGATACAAAGGAGTGACCAACTTCGATGTCGACAGTGGCTTGGTAGTTTCAGGGATTACTATCATTGGAAGGCCAAAGTGTGCATCGAGGGTCTCCGCTACAGCAGGTTTGTTGTCTCCTCGCCAGAGAGTGTACTTATTGACAGAACAAGCGAGGGGCATAGGGGCATCTTGGCTGAGCCCCAGTTGTCTGCAGAAGTGGTTGGGAGCGTAGAGCTCGTACCCGGAGCTGGCTGAGTCTGGTAGCTGCAGGTCCTGGCAAGTGTTGAACTTAACGAACAAGCCCCTTGCTTGGTCATCTTGTTCAGGGAAGGGCATGAATCCACTTGAGAGAGGGCCAGGATAGCGACGACTCAGGATTTTTTCGACTGCTGCATGAGGGAACTCCTTGTGTAAACAGAGGTATCTAAAGCAGTCGATATAAGACCACTGCTTAGTCCTAGGCATTGTGGAGACTAGTGATTTGCCCAACAGTCGATGGTCGCCGAACGAAGGGGTAGCTGAGGGGCAAAAGTAGGGGAAGTAGATTTGTAACCAGAGCTCTACCATCCATAGTGGTCCTGACTGGTTCAAATCAAGCTTCGATAAAGATACTCGCCTAAGGCCATAGTAGATGTAGGCGAGGACGGGCTCAACCAAACTCAGTGGTTCTGCATTGAAGAGGCGCTCAGCGAGGTTGGTCCACATCTTGATAACCTTCGCTGAGGACGTACAGAACAAGTACTTCGATAGCCAATATTCCAGGAAGGCTATTCCTCCTTGGGGTGTATCTTTCTCCTTAAGTGCAAAATGTTTCACCCAGGCGGAGTAGGATGAAAGTCGTTCTGTTGAGGCCTGGAGGGGAGTTTGCTTGTAATTTTGAGGAGCCCAGTTGGTTTCAGTGGCGGGAACTCCAAAAATGGTGTGAAGGTCGAGCATTGTAATACTTACATCACCACAGGGGAGTCTGAAGCAATTTGCCGTACAGTCCCAGAAACACATGGCTGTGGCAAAATGGGCTTTGTTACCTCCAGCTGGGAGGGAGAAGCATAGATTAATGAGTTGAGCAATTCCAGTTGCTTCCCACCGTTCTTTGTCTTGCTCGCGGCGTTGATGGTACTAAGCGATGTCGTCTGGGGTTGAGTGTGGCCATTTCCCAATTGAACAAAGATTGTCTTTCTGGGTCCACGTTTTTGGGTCTGCTTCAGGGTCTTCCTGGAGAATGAGAGATGAATTGCATATGGGTTTACGAAGAGTGGTGAAAAGCTCTGGATTTAACGGAGAATCCAGGAATGGGCCAAGAAGACCCGTGTTTGCTTCGAGGTCTACGGTGAGAGTACAGATGGCGTCTGGGTTTTGTCGGATAGCGAATTCCTTGAGCCGTTTGGAGAAGTTCTTGGCGGCGACGGTATCGAAGGGAGTGAGAATGTCTTTACGAGGAGGTATTTTTTTTTTGACTAAGAGAGTTAAAATTGCAGGTTTCTGTGCAGGTGAAGGGGTTTCGTTGAGAATGAGATTTGTGAGTCTGAATGAGTGTTTTGTAGAAGGGTCAGTCGAGCGTCATACTTTTTCAAAGAAATGGGTAAACGTGGCGTTTGAATGATGGTATAGCGTTTCAAAGTCAATAAGCACGTCGTTCAAGGTAAATTCAAGTCTTTTCGCTTGTTCGGAAAGCTTCCAAGTTCAAGACTTGAGGGGCAATGTTTGGGCCTAAATAAAATATTTACTTTGGGCCGAGGTCTGGCGAGAGGCCCATCTTGATTAATAGTGCTGTATCGAGGAGTCACGTTATAAAGTATCTAGCGAGCTTCGCTGGAAGAAGACTTTGAGTTCTATTAGAGCTGTGTCTTATCGAGCTGGTTTCACGCAGCTTAGTTTTTATCATAACTAGTTGGTTATAACAGGATTCGTAGAAGAGTTATGGTGGAATTAGAAGACCTTTGAGAGGTACAACATGTGTGCTGGTATGAGATTCAGACAAGATTACAAGAGCAGAAGGAATTAGAAATAGAGTGAATGACTGATTAGTAAGCGAGTATATAAGGAAAGCAAGGAACTTATGAAAAGCCCCCCCGAACAATCAATCAAACAGCCTTGCTATACGCAAACAAACCTAGACGGTTGTCTCGTCCTCGAGATTTCTATCTTACCTTGCAACCAAAAGGTCTGAGTGCTGTTCACCTATCGAGTGAAGGTATTTACGACTCCAAGGAAGCAATTGCAACCTGAAGGTTGAAGAGCGGCTCACTTGTATGTTGAGAGCTTGAATACTCAAAGGAAGCTAGTGTTCTCTGCACTTCGTCAAGAGATTGCTCTGCTCTACACGAGAGAGGACGTGGGAGTATCGATTTCAAGATTTGGCAAAGAGATACACATATCAAAGTCCTAGGTTTCTAGGCGAAAAGGACCTATTCGAGCAGGGTTGGTGCTCTCCCTGTTCTAATCGCTTACATAAGAAGTCAGGCGGCTGTAATCAGTCCATATTCTGTTGAAGAATGGTGGCACGCCAGCACACGAAGCACAAGCAGGATAGACCGGCACACGCGGTTAAGACATCCGAGATAAAAGAGACTGCTTCGCGGGAAGGATCTCTTCCGAGGGATATTTTTGCATCGAACAAGTATGTCCACCATTTGGCGACTTCCAGTTAGGTTTACTCTGTCTTTGTAAAAAGAACCTAACTCACCACGGCTTTGCACCTGACCCGCCGCGGGACAGCCAACTCAACTTGAGATCTCGACTCGAACATGATCTCCCAACCGCCGTCGTTGTTATAGCTGTCCAGTTTCCAGAAACGTCGACGCTCGACGATCATTTCTACGTTGCTCCACACAACAAAAACTGGACACCAACCAGTCCTTTTCACGTCGGTATCCTCCACCAGCACCACGCAAACCCTGATGAACCCCCTGTCGCGTTGCATACTTTGGATCCGAACAAGAGATTGACGCATGAGATTATGCACCATATTTGCAACAAAGCCCTTAAGCCGAGCCCGAGCAGGACGTAGACCCCACCTTGTAAAACCACCACCATCTGAAAAGCACACTTGATCGAATCGGTCGGCAGAGAAAGGTTTCAACACGATAGAGGCAGTGTGCTAAAGCGACACACAATCAGTCTGCAACCTCGAGAGATGGGATGCAGTGAACCTCCAAAAGGATTGAAGCTGGTTGTGAAGACGACGCCCCACTAAACCTAGCAGAGCTCTGCTAGGGTTTGACATATTCGTAAGTTTTGTTTTTATCGACATATTCCTAAGTTTTTTTTTTTATCGCTAAACAAAGATTGAGAAAAATATAAGGCGTAAATAATGGAGAGAAGAGAGTGAGAATGGCGGAAAAAAGTGATGCTAGATGCTAGAAGATAAGAGCACATAATGTAATCGAACAATAATAAATGAAGACAAAGTTTCCCATCAATTGACAGATTTGAGTAGCATATAATTTTACTCTATTATCTATGATTTATACATGTAACATGTTGCTGTAAAAAACTTATTATTTTTAATGTGTTGCTTGAACGAAGTAGAATAATTGTATTTGAATGCTAAACCTATAACAGCTTATAGAAAGAGAAAAAAAAATATGCGAGGATAAGCATAGTATCATCAATACAAAAAATCTAATCAGCTTAATATTTAGACAGTCAAGGATACGGGCTCAGGGCTCAAAATGTAGTATCAATAGCCCAATCCGTTAAGCCTCTCAAAAAGATATTTTACCCCTGTATTTAATTGAAATCTGCTTCGACTCGCCGCCATTCCCATTCATTTCTACAGTGTCTCTTATACTATAAATTCCTCTTCATCTCCTCAATCTGCATGCTTTGTTTTCTCTTCTTCGATTAGAGTATCAAAGGTAGCATCAAGCTCACTTTGGTTTGAAGTTTCTATTGTAGTATCAGGCTCGCTTCGGGACGCAATTTCGATCGCAATTTTCAGTCTCGATTCAAGGTTTGCACTGCTACTGTGTTTTTTTCTACTAGGAAGTCTATTATTTCAGTTATGCTTTTGTGTCGGTATGCTACTACGTTTGGATTATTGAAATTCTACGCATTTTGCCTTTGTTTTCATTGATTTTTAAGATGATACTGTGTTTAATTTTGGGATGATACTGTGTTTAGTATTGTTTATTATATATCAATAGATATTGGGCTTCCTTGTAATGATTTTGAGTTGATAATGTGCTATTGATTCATAAATTAGGGTTCTGCTGGAATTTTCCCAAGATAATGAGTGTGTCTGCTACTGAGTTTTTTTAGGTGTTGTTGATGAGTGCATGATCTGATACTGTGATTCTTTGTTGTTGTTATTTATTAAATGGTTACTATTGAACTTTTCATGCTTTTGAATGTGTTATATTGTGACATGTATGTTTTCTCCACTGCTACTGTACTTTTCTGTACATGAATCACAGTTCCAAATGGTGTTTGTTTGACAGATTCACTGCTATTGTGTTTTGCTTCTGCACTCACTTGATACTGTGTTTTAAAATGTTGACTCTATAGTTGTTTGTGTATTGCTGATACTGGGAGAACTGGGAAATAATCATATTTGTGTATTGTTCTCTGTAGATATGAAGAAAAATAGGGTAATATCAACAGAAAAGGGAAAGGTAGCCACTGATACTGAACTTGAGCATCGTGATATTAACGTGGAGTCCTCGAATGAACACGCTAATACTGAATTCAAGGATAGTGAGGATTGTGATACTGACAAGGAGTCCTTAAAGGAAGAAGCTGATACTGAATCTACTAAAATGGAGTCCTCAGAGGAAGACACTAATACTAAATCTACTAACATAGAGTCCTCGGAAGAAGAAGTTGATACTGAATCTACTGACATGGAGTCCTCAGAGGAAGATACTAAATTTATTGACATGGAGTCCTCAGACAAAGACACTGATACTGAATCTACTGACATGGAGTCCCCGGAGCAAGACATAAATACTTAGTGTGAGGATAGTGAAGACACTGATACTGAATCTGAGGATTGTGAAGACATTTATATTGAATCTGTGGATAGCGAGTGCACTGATACTAAATCTGATGATTGTGATGATGGTGACATTGACATGGAGTGTGGGAGGAAAAAGCTGGTACTAAATATGAGGCTAAGAAACGCTAGTGAAAAATGTATATTTGATGAAATTTAGGAACTATGTTATGTAAATTTAAACAGCTGCTACTAATGCTATGTTATTTATTTTTCTGTCATGGCTTCTTCATTTAAGAAATGAAAATTTCAGTTCAATTGAAAAAGAAAAATGAACTACTATTGTATGAAATGTTTTGATACTGAAAAAGAAAAAGAAAAAAAAAAGGAAGAACAATGTTATTGAAAAAATTAAACTGCTACTGAACTCATTTTTTTTCATTTGACATAACAGCAACCCAACCCATTAAGCCCTAAAAAAAGACATTTATACACCTATATAACATTGAAATCTTCTTTAGTCACGCCCATTCACTTCATTTCTCCAACCGGTGCCACTACAACTAAAGAAACCTCTTATCTGCTACCAACTCCATACATCTGAACACCTCATTTTCTACACTCCAACAACGATTCGAACTATTTAATGCAGTCTCAGGCACACTTCAGGACTCAATATCACCTTGTTCATCTTCGCTCTACAAAAGGTTTGCTGCTGTGTCTTTTTTCTACTAAGAAATCGATTATCAGTTAGGGTTTTGTTTCAGGATGCTACTACGTTTGGGTTGTTGAATTTCTACACATTTTGGCTTTGATTTCGCTGATTTTTAGATGATATAATGTTTAATTTTGAGAGAAAAAGCTTCTGAAACACAAATGGGTTTAAAATATGATAATGTGTTTATTGTTGTTACTTGTATATCAATATAGATTGGGCTTCATTGTAATGATTCTCCAATGCTACTGTTAATGTATACATGATCTGATACTGTGTTTCTTTGTTGTTGGTAAATGATTATCTACATGTGATACTGTGTTTTTGCATTAATGAAAATATAAACTTTTATTTCACTGATTATCGTGTTTTTTTCTATACTCACTTGATACTGTTGAGTCGATGAATATATTGTTTGTCAATTGTTGATCGAGACTAGAAAAAGTTGATGTGTCAATGGTTGCTACTGAAATTTTCATGATTTTAATTGTGTTATACTGTGGTATGTATGTTTTCTCCACTATACTGTTTCTGGGATAATCATATTTGCATATTGATATTTTTAGAAATGAAGAAGAAGATTGTAAATTCAACAAAAAAGGGGAAGGGATGGCTAACATATATGAAGAAATCTACAGTAGTAAAGGGGAAAAAAAAGAGTTGCAGACCCAGTTGCACAACATAAATGCTCGACATCTGCAACACATGACCTCGGGATTGGTGTAAGAAGTGATTTCGGAAAAGACCCAGAAACAAGGACGTTACTGAGAGATAAGCTTTACTCTACACCTTTCAAGACCCTACTAAGAGCATTTTACTAAAAAAAATGAATGTTGCTGAGAAGATATCAGCTAAAATGATGCATAATCTTCTTGGGAGCTTTGGCGAGAAGCAAAAGAAGTTCAGGATCAAAAAGGAAATGGGTCACATCAAACTCAAAGACGTGGCAAATCTGTTCGGCATTAGAAATTCAGGTAAATGTATAATTTTTGGAGTTGTTTTGAATTGATGTTGATTGTTAACTACTACTGAATACTCGACTATTATCATCAGGAGCAATGGTCCCGATGGACAAGACTGACTGTAATAGACCAACAGATAGTCGGTTTATCAACCGTCACTACCGCATAATTTCTCATTGCCGACGACTTATAGAAACAAAGGCCGACGATTTTTGCAACAAATCGTCGGCAATAGTACTATTGCATCATCGGCAATAGTCCTGTAGGTTATAAATCGTCGGCAATAGTACTATTGCCGACGCTTTATAGCCTACAGGACTATTGCCGATGATTTTTACGAAGTCGTCGACAATAGTATAAAACCCATGTAGGCTATAAAGTGTCGGTAATAGTACTATTGCCGACGATTTGTTGCAAAACAAATCGTCAACTTTTGTTTCTATAAGTCGTCGGCAATGAGAAATTATGTGGTAGTGCGTTATTTCGCCAAGTGCCCACTACGGAAACCCATACAAGTTGCATTGGACAATGTGATTTCAATACGTGCAGAAAATGAGCACTGGGTGGAGGATGCAACAAAGGTGATACTAACATATCTCTTCTGCACTTTTCTCTTTGCTAGCTTGGAATCCACATTGGCATGGTGCTTTGTAAAACTGATTGACAATCTTAACAACTTGGGGACATATAACTGGACAGAGGCTATCCTCAATTACTTGATGAATTACATGACTAGCATAAAGAAAGATAAAAGTCTGAATGGACGTATTCTTTTAGTAGTGGTAAGTACTGAAACTTATTCAAAAAAAAAAGATACATTTGTTGCTACTGGGAAAATAGAAATAAGGCATGAAATATTGAATTGATATGTTCGTTTTATTCTATTTGTAGTATTGGCTTTGCGAGAATAGTACACTGATAGAGGAAAAAGCAGTTAAAGATGATGCTGAAGATGAACCGATCGATGCTTCTTTTGTCAAGTGAGGTTTGGGAAAACTACGGAAAAAACTGGAGACGACGAACATTCAAATAGTAATATTAAATTATTGTGTTGATGTTACTAATGTCAATAGTATTATTGTCTATTAATATTGATCACATTCAAAAAAATATTCCAAATTGCAAGTTCGGCGATTAGCAAATCAGCAAAAATGGTGGCTCCTGCTACTAAAGATGATGATGATGATTTTGCAACTCCAGTAATAAAAAATCGGAAAGCCATGACAGAGGAAGAAAAATTAAAAAAGAAAGCAAAAAAGGTTGAGAAAAAGTAAAAGCACAAGGAAGCGCGTGTTCTAGTAAAAAATAATACAAGCTGCTACTGTCATTTTTCATTTATGTTTGTACTAAATCTAATCATTACTGTATGAAAATTGCACGGGAAACACGCTGACAAACAAAAGCTGAGTGTGGTAGAAAAGAAAAAGGAGAAGAAGAAGAAGAAGTTAGAGAAATGGATTTGCCATTAACAGTATGGATAAGTGCATTATACCTCTACATTGTGACTTATAGCTACTATATAATTGTTATAACTTTAATCCTAGATGCGTAATGTGAAGCAACGTGGTGATCAACCGATACTATCAATAAGTCCTCTAGTAGAAGCAACGTGGTGCTCAACCGATACTATCAAAGAGTATTTCCTTAATTATGATAGAGCACAATTTTTTCTCTTACATGAAGTAATTTTTTTAATCTCAAAATTCTGCTAATCCCCATATAATGCACAAAACAATTGTGATATTGTAGAGTAATTGGGTTGTATATGCATATGATATCCAATTATGCAAAAGAACTAAAAGAGGTGTATTCACTCGCGGATTTGGTAGGATTGTTTTATATTTCAGAAATCCTTTAAAATCTTGATGTATTCGATCTACATTTTAAACAATCCTTAAATTTTTTGATGTATTCATTCTAGATTTTAAACAATCCATAAAATCTTGTAGTATTCAACAATTCACAAATTTTTAAGGATTTCATTAAATAACGAATTTTGAAAGATTGTTTACACATAAAATGACTTTTTGAAATCAGACCTCTCACCCAAGAAATTTCTATGGATTTTGATGGATTTTAAAATAGAACATCTCTCTCTCGCTCTCCCTCAATTTTTTTTCTACATACGTCTTTAAAGCGTTTACCTTGGTGTCACAACAAAGAAAATGTCATTAACCTTTGCTTTCATTACCATTTCCTCATGGTTTGATTTCATTAATGACTTCAACTACTATACTTTCAATAATTAACTTCTATAGGATATAAACTTTGGTTTAATTATTACGACTTTATAAATATTATTAAAATGGTTATCAAAATCTTATTTTATAGCAATGAGATATCTTTGTCATCTAACGGTCTCTTCTAATTTAAAATATTAAGTGATCCATTATAGTACATACAAATTTTCTCATATAGAAGTGTTTATAATTTTTGTTTCAAACAATAAAGAACTTTATTTTCTACGAAAATGACAATATTACTTGATAATAAAACAATGAATGTTAAAGAAAATCAAGATAATGAGAACGTGAATTTGAAATACGATGACAGTGCCAATTCAAGACTCAAGAGTGTGATCATAATCTTGGAAAGATTAAGAATAGTGCATTTCGTTTTGAAATATTTGATAGTGTATTTTGACATTTGAGTTTTTGATTAGACTTTAATTATTTGAACAATCCTTAGAAATCCAACTAAATCCTTGTAAAACAATACAAAAGAATCATTTCAAATATATGTGGAATTAAAACAATTCGTGAATTTAAAACAATCTACAATAATCGACGGATTATAAACAATTCTTAAAAATCATATTAAATTCGTGGTTGAATACACCCTAAAGAACTGATTTTGGTATTTGGTAGTTGGAACACTATGTTTTATGTGACATAATCAAGGTTCTAAAAAACGCCGCCCAGGGCCGCCTAGGCGGCACCTAGGCGCTGGGCGGCAAGGGACCGTTCCGATTTTGCCCAAATCGTTGAAGCTGGGCGCTGGCGGAAAAAACGGCCGCCTAGGCGGGCTGGGCGGCCCAATTTTTTTTTTTTTCCTGGCCCGGTTATAGTTTTTTTTTGTTGTAACCTATCTAGTGTATGTCCAATTCAATGCAAGGATTATGAACAAGAAAAGAAGAGAGAAAGAGAAGAATGTGGATGTACTACTTGCTAGTGAAGCAACTATGGCACAAGGATGGATTGTTGATGGTGGTGATGAAGATGTTGAGTCGGATCTTAATAGTGAAATGGTTGGAGATGATTTGGGAGTGGGTAGTGGTTTAGAGCCTCGGAGAAGTTCTAGACTTCAAGAAATTAGAGAACTTCATGAGGATGATTTTGTATCGGATGAAGAGGAAGAAGATGAAATAGACTTTGAGTTTGAGACCGACACAGAAGAAGTGCAAGAGGGATATGGAGAAGAAGAATTTGAGGCATAGCCGCATAGGCTAGCAAGAATCTAATTTGTTTCTTTCAAATTATTTTTTTTTATAATTTCTAAGAACATTGTTGTTGAACATTTTGTCTATTTTTGAAGTATTTTTGCTATTTTAGAACATAATAATGCTTTTTATAAATTGTATTTATATAATTATTTTAATTAAATAAATAAAATATATAAAAAATAAAAAACCGCCCAGGCGCCGCCTAGGCGCCCGATTAATCCTCTGGGCGCTAGGCGCTGGCTGTCCGCCCGACTAGCGCCTAGCGTTTTTTAGAACCTTGGACATAATTGGAATGTAAAGCACGTCTAGTGGCTACAAGCGAAAAGCGTAGTTCTCCTTTCTCATCTTTTCGTAATGCCTCTCTTTAGCTTAGCTTGACTTACCGGCATGATGTTGTTGCTTGCAAATCTTGTTGCAAGATTTCCCGCTTCGAGAAGATCATGATGTTAAAGCTAAGCAATTGCGCTTGGCATTTGACAGACTTCTTTTGGCAATTGGCCAACTAGGAAAATCACGCCACGAATTTGACTATTCAAGTTCTACAATTGGACAGTGCATGCTGTTAATTTACTGTAATGTTTCCTCCACGGTAAAAGGACTAAAACCAGACATCAACTCTATTTTATCATTTTTATGCCTCATCCGATTTTCTTATTGACTTTCCTCTTTTCAACCTTCCACTAATTTCACTTTCGTTATTCCTTTCCCGGCCTGTGAATTTGAGATTATCTTTTAAGTTTTGGCCTTTTTCACTATCGAACAAAAGCTCCAAATTCACTATCCATTTCGGGTGAAATACTACCAACCAAATTTGGAATTTACAGGCGTTAGTTAAACTGAACAAAACCGATCGCCTACAATAAAAAGAAAAAAAATTAACCAATCAAAGCACGTCAAGCCGAGTCGACCTTTCCGAAGCCACACAACCACAAGTCTACCACCTAGAGTTAAGTATCTAACCAAACCAAGTCAACCATGGTTAAAACTTAAAAACCCCTCCAGTCCCCAAAACAGACTCCATCAGCCATAAAAGACCATCTCTCTCTCTCTGCCTGAGAGACGACCAATAATACCGGACTCCTCAAACCAGTAAAATCCGAGCTCCAATACGGCGCCGTTTCATTAAGATCGGAAAAAGCGAAACACGATCAGATTCTGACAGAGCCATGGAAGAAGACAAAGGCGCTCTGGTGCAGAGCCTGATAGAGACCGTCAACGAAATAGCTTCGATCTCCGACTACAGATGCACGGTGAAGAAGCACTACTGTAATTTGGCGAGGAGGTTAAAGCTTCTTACTCCAATGTTCGAGGAGATTTGGGATATGAAAGAGGCCACGCCGCTGCCGGAGAACACTTTGAAAGCTTTGGTTTCGTTCAGAGAAGCACTTGAATCGGCTAAGGAGTTGCTCAGATTCGCTAGCGAAACCAGCAAGATTTACCTGGTCTGTTCGTATCTTTCTATTCTCTGTTATCTTATTGGTGTGCTTGATTTGAATCTATCTAATTTTATTTTGACTGCTGACAGAATTGAGGTATATTATTTGACACTGGGCTTTGACTACTAAGAAAGCAGCCAAAACTATTGCATTTTCGTATGAAAAATTGATAAGAGCAGCTTAAGATTAGCAAAACATATGTTCTTTGTTTTTCTCGCTAGAGTGATTTTGGATTAGTTGTATTCGGATGGGAAATACAAACAATTTAAAGGAAAAAGATTCGAGGATTTTAAGATTTAAAGATCTAATTTCATGTCTAGCTAATTATGGTCAGCAATCTGAAAGAGGTGAGCTTGCTAATAATTGCTGTAATCTAGCGGCTTGACTTGAGCTTCCTTTGGTTGTTTTTGATGCTTACTTCCTCTATCTTCATCGAGGATTGATACCAAAATATGGGATTTTCATTTTATGGTTTTAAATGATTTTCATTAAATAAGTTGAGTAACTCCGTAAAGAACTGATTTTGTGTAATCTTCACTGATTTGAGTTTGATAGATTCTCTGTCTTTTACATTGGGGGTGCAGTTAAATCTGATTGTAGCAAGAAGTTGAATTTCGGGGTCTCACATCTGAATTGATCAGCTCCCTTAAAATGAATGCATTTGTATTTTGTTTTCTGAATGTCCGTTCTGCTTTTGATGTAAGAGTCCTTTAATTGCACGATGATATCATAGTATAATACTAGAGCTTGGCTCTGTCTCTGGATATGGTCTATGAGTTTCATTTGTCTTCACACATCTTCACCTATTGCCATGGGCAAGTTGCTTGGTAGTCAGATGTTCTTAAGAAAATGGATGGCACAAATAGGAACTTTTCTGTGTAATGGGTTAGAATAAAGACTGGAATATCCTTGGTTGCTCAGCATCACTTCAATTACCTGGTGAAAGTACCTGCTTGCAGTTTCTGTTAGTGGTGGAACTAGATGTCATCTCAATTTCTGTATGGTGACGAAGTTGATGGGATTTTGGTTTACAATTCGTGGCACTTTGGGACGTCGATGTTACAACTTACAAGTCTTTTAAAGAACATAAGTCATGTCAGAGAGAGGAGAGAAAAACTTTCATTTGATAGTTCCTCATAAATAGAACTTAAGCAACACCGATGTGTTTTATTATCATTCATGCTTTATATACTTGGTTTATGAGGCAACCTTTAGCTCTTGATTTGGCTCTTTATTGCTGATGATTTTGTTACAAAGCTTCAGGCAAAAGTGCATGAAGGGGAAATGTATTGCTGCCTCTTTTTTTTTGTTTTTTTTGGGTACTTTGATGAGGATAAATTCAGTATAGTAACCATGGGAAATGCTCGCTAACTGACGAAAATGGCTACACAGTGCTTCTGAAGCTTGGTGTATGTATATAAATTATTGACAGGAATACTGCCATATAATATAGCGATAATATTTGATTATAGAGATACTCCATCTTAACAATGAGATGCCCAGAGTCCTGACATCTGAGTTCAATATCTTCACCATTTGCTAAGTTGTTTGTGGGAAAACTTTCTTTATAACTATTTAGATAGTCATATGAATGTTGACACATTGAAAATTTGTTTGCATCACATATGCTTATGTATGATATTTCTCTAAATTTCCACGAGGATGTTGTATGTCCTGGGGTCTTATTGCTTGATGGTTTTATTTCTTTCCTTTGCTTACTCCTTGTAGAATTTTTCCGATATTCAATTGTGACAGTCTTTCTCCAATGGACAATTTTTTTTTTCTCAGGATATCAGAGCTCAAACTTTTGATCATATGATGCCTTCTTGTTCATTATCTCTCATCATTCTTCTTCTCCCTACTTGCAGGTACTGGAAAGAGAGCAAACCATGAAGAAGTTCCATGAGGTGACAGCTCGATTGGAACAAGCTTTGAGTGAAATTTCCTATGAAGAGCTTGATATATCAGATGAAGTTAAAGAACAGGTATATATACTCATTATGGATTCCTGTCGTTGTGTTGGGACTTGGGAGGGCAAACACCCAAATGGAACAGTTGTAATATATCTCAATCTGGCCTATGCATGATTTCTTTCTAATCCCTGTCAGTCAGCTATCTTTTTAATTCAATTACAGAAATCTGCTCTTGAAAATGTTGAATTTTTTTTATGGACTCGAAATATTGTAAGAATGCACACATGGAGAACTGCATGGACGCATGTGGTTCAGTAAAACTCTGAGTGGGGCCCAGAGCAAGAACTCCTTAACTATATTTCCTGCAGCGTTGTACTAATGAATATATCTTAAACACTTTCTCTTGTGTAGGTTGAGCTTGTTCTCGCCCAGTTTAGAAGGGCAAAGGGAAGGGTTGATTTACCTGATGTAGAGCTGTATGAGGATCTCTTGTACCTTTACAATAAAAATGATGCCTCAACAGATCCAGCAGCGTTTAAACGATTGGTTGAAATGTTACAGTTGACAGGGATAGGTGAACTCACACAAGAGTCACTAGCATTGCATGAGATGGTTACTTCTAGTGATGGGGATCCTGGAGCAAGCATTGAGAAAATGTCTATGCTATTGAAGAAAATTAAGGATTTTGTACAAACGGAAAACCCCAACATGCGTGCTCCTGTGACAGAAAAGAGTATAGTTTCAACTTCCACTGGACAAGCATCTACCGACAAGAATCGCAAGACCCCAGTGATACCAGATGATTTTCGCTGTCCGATATCACTGGAATTAATGAAAGATCCAGTCATTGTTTCAACGGGGCAGGTATGTGTTGCTCTCTTATCCCCAGAATTGCATTACAATATAATTAACCATTTTGTTTTTCCCTTTTGTTATATTTGAAATTTGATGTTTTGAGTAAGAAGTTGTTGGCACATTGAAACTTGTTTGCATGACTGCTGTATGTTTTCATATGGGATCAGCTTGGGTTTTATAGATACTTGAGTCATTTCTTGTGATGAAAAAAATACAAAACCCAAATCGGAAGTCTGAAAATTGTTGCACAAAGTGGTTACTTGTACCTCTATAGGGGGCTAGGTTTTGTTGAATTTATTTTAAGCGGCATGCTTAGGAACACAATACATGCTACAACCAATTCTAAATGATCTTGTTTCCACTGCTGCAGACATATGAACGTTCCTGTATTGAGAAGTGGCTAGAACAAGGTCATGGTACCTGTCCGAAAACGCAACAAACCCTCTCCAGCACCAGTCTCACACCAAACTATGTTTTGCGTAGCCTCATAGCCCAGTGGTGTGAAGCAAATGGTATTGAAGTGCCAAAAAGACCCAATCGACCCAATAAAACTGCATCGACTTGCTCGCCCGCAGAACGTACTAAGATTGAGAATCTTCTTCACAAACTAACTTTAGCAAACCCTGAAGAGCAAAGGTCTGCTGCTGGTGAAATCCGGCTTCTTGCCAAGCGTAATGCAGATAATCGTGTGGCTATTGGTGAAGCTGGTGCAATCCCCCTCCTTGTAGGTCTGCTTTCAACCCCCGACTCCCGCACCCAAGAGCATGCTGTGACAGCACTTCTCAACCTTTCAATTTGTGAGGATAACAAAGGAAGCATCATTGGCTGTGGAGCAGTTCCAGGTATTGTTCATGTGCTCAAGCATGGTGGCATGGAAGCACGGGAAAATGCAGCGGCAACCCTTTTCAGCCTTTCTGTTGTGGATGAAAACAAGGTTAGAATTGGCGCTTCAGGAGCCATTCCACCCCTTGTTACGCTGCTGAGTGAAGGTACGCAGAGGGGAAAAAAGGATGCTGCAACAGCACTGTTTAATCTGTGCATATATCAGGGAAACAAGGGTAAAGCAGTAAGGGCCGGTGTTGTTTCAACGCTAATGGAGCTTCTGACAGAAACTGGAGGGGGAATGGTGGATGAAGCGCTGGCCATTCTAGCAATACTGTCAAGCCATCCTGAAGGGAAAGCAGCCATTGGTGCTGCCAAGGCAGTGCCGGTTTTGGTTGAAGTTATTGGTACGGGATCTCCCCGAAACAGAGAAAATGCGGCTGCAGTTTTGGTACATCTCTGTTCGGGAGACCCAAAACATTTAGTAGATGCTCAGGAATTGGGAGTGATGAATTCCTTATTGGATCTGGCACAAAATGGTACAGATAGAGGCAAGAGAAAGGCTGCACAGTTGCTTGAGCGAATGAACCGCTTTATTGAGCAGCAAGCTCTAGCTGAGGTTGAGACCGAGACTGAGATTGACACGGAGGCTGAGATCGAGCCTCGGCCACTGACACCAGCTGATACACCAGTTGATATCCTAGCAGTTCCAGCCATCCTCAGCAGTGAACGCTGATGACAGCTGAGTTTTGCTCGATCTTCTCTTTTGTTTGGTTGGTTTCTTTTGTTCTTTTTGACAAAAGAGGCGGCTATACTTTCACGGTGGAGGTGGAAGATCACCTAACATATCTGTAAGTCAATTCTTTTTATTTGTGTGGGATGAACAGTTTAATTTTGGAGAGAAAATTATAAGGGCATCATGGGTTAGGGGGGGCTAAAAGTAAAAACCAAAGGAAGAATGGCTGATATATATAGCTGACATGTATTTTGTGAAATGTATTGTTGACTGTAATCATCCTCAGTTTTTAGTGAAGAGATGTGCCTTTTACTTAGATCAAACTTCCTTTTCAGCAGAGCTTCTTATGCAAATTTGCAATCAGTAGCAAATGTTGTCAAAGTATATAGAGCATGAGCTCAAAAACATAGTTTGTGAAAGTTGTATCCCATTGGAATCGATTCAAATGTGTCAAGAAGTTCAAATTTCATGTATTGTTGACCTTTCTCTACAACATTTTAAATTTTGGTTGCTATTCAAAGGACTTTGAGCAAAGAAAGCAAAGGAATTAGAGGCGTAAGAACCAAAAACAACTAAACAAGAGCATATAAACAAGAACATAACTTGTTTGAAGAGGTATTAAAGTAATAATCCTTAATTTTATTTACTCATATGTCTGTCAAATTGACTATGTAACTCAAATACTCAATTATACCTATACTCTTAGATATCTTGTCGAAATTTTACCGTGAGCTGCAGCCTATACAGCCTTAGGTATGCATCCGCCCCAGCACATGATCAACATTAACAAAAGATCATATGAATAAAGACGTACTCAAATCTATTTCATCATGTTTCGTAAAAAAAAAAAAAATCTGTTTCATCATGAAGATGATCGATGCGTGAAGAATGAGTACGTGTGTGCATGAACCTTCAGCGGAAAATATATGCAACGTACGGATGGCGATCGATGCGACATTTTATCTATGATAAGACTAAGACTATTATCTTGTAGACCTCTATTATTTAGTACAATGATGCATCTTGATCTGATATATAAATATCCATCAGATCGAAATGACGAAATGTATACATGAAACCGGTAATGCATTTTTTTTGGCGTTTTGGACCAATCTTTCAAAGTTTACCAAAAGGGAATACAAAACTATCACAACTTATTCCTCCTCTTTTTACTTTTCGAGTTGATCCATATCCTGCTCATGAGTTAGTTAAGTTACTTATTATTAGGGCTTCGTATATACTAATCATATATCAATTCTCCACAAAATAGCTACTTAATTATATATTGTTTTAGAAAGTATATTCCATATCTTCTGGTGGTGTGTGTCATGTTCTTATTAGACTAGATATTGAAATTCTAAAAATTCCTGATTATTCGGAAATATAATGCATATATTTAAAATCTCTTATCAATGAATATAGATACAATTTCAGTCTATAGTTATTATATCTATTTATCCTTCAACACGTTAATTATTAGCAAATTCTGAGTTGATATTTAGCAATCACCACAAAGAAAGAAAATAACTCTAACCCTAAAATCACCTTCACCTCCGTCGGTCACTACCACCAGCCACCATCCCCTGTGCAAGCTTCCCTTGCACCTCCCGTTGTATCTTCTCTAAATCGTCACAATTGCTAGACTTCCCAAATTTTGCATCAGACGAGTGTTACCTCCAAGTCGTCCATAAACTATAACTGTTGTCCTACCGAGCATAACAACAATCAAGATAAATTTTTCTAACATCCTACATAAGAAATTAGGTTGCCAAACTTAATTTTTGCAGCACCTTAGATCTAGAACTAAAATTTAATTTCTGCAGCACCCTAGATCTAGGTTGAATTATATTGTGATTAGAGAAAAGGGGATTTCATCACCTCTTTACTCAAAAAGTTTGATTAATGACGGTCCTAGGGAAGTCACGGTATAAAGAAAAAAAATCGATTATAAGTGATTGATAATGAATATCACGATTTCTGGGTGTAGTATGAAGCTACCGTTTATCGAACATTGATTTTTGTGACCATACATCTTAGATCACGTTCTTATTTCCTAAACTTGATATTAGTGATCGTGGTTTTGATCGTTAGTAATTATCTCTCATGTCTCTTTTGTAAATGATTATGACAACTGAGCCAACTACGCCAAAGTTTGACGTTCTAGATTTTAAAGGATCATAGTATCATCACTGGGTCTCAAATGTAGAAAACACATTTATCATAAAGAGAGATTCACCAGCATTTTCTACCCACCAACCGATCCCAATACGGCCGCCCCAAGTAATGAGATTAAAGCTCAAGCCTTCATATTTTTGTGGCGTCATATCTATTCAATTCTCAAGAAGCAGTATTTAAAAAAGACTGATCCCAAATATTTATGGGACGTTTTGAAGCAACGCTTCAACAAAGTGCATGATGCACAACTTTCAGAATCAACTGAGAGATGAGAAACCATCCGTTTGTTGGATATTCCAAAGGCTGATGCATACAACCAAGTTATATTGGAACTTTAGTCCGAGCTTAGTTTCTATGGGATTCAAAAGACTGATCAAAATATGATCGAGAAGTCGTTGAACACCTTCCCATATTTCATAAGTATGCGTGCTCATCAGTACCTATTTGAGTACAAACAAGGAAGAATAAAATACATTAAATGATCACAAGAATATCCTGGCAAAAAAAGAGATACTTCATGAGATAATTCTTAATAGCAACTCAAGGCCCGCTGAGACCAAAAAAACTTACTTATGAGAACTATAACACTGGAATGAAGGCATGTAAGGAAAAGAAGAACAAATGTTCAGAGCCTTATAACCGTGGAGGGCATGCTCCACGTGGTGGGATGGGAGACCGTGGCAGAGGCCAAAGTCAAAATTTGACTTGGCACCGCCATCCAGAGGCCAGCCCCAGTGCTTCCAACAAGAACTAGTCAGGTTTCGGCTCTAAGCATGATGGATCTTCTTCACACTGTGCTCCATCTGAAAAGTATCCATATTTCAAATGTGAATCTACTAAGCATATGCACAAGCAATGTCGTGCAAGCAAGGAAATTCAAAGTATATACAAGAGGCACAAGCAATATTTGGCACAAGAGACTAATTTTGCTGAGGTAAACTATGAGATGGAAGAAGACATTGATGTCAATCTCATTGTAGCAGACAACAAGAAGGAGAGTCTTGAGACTCTGGATCTTGAATAAGTCTATGTATTAGGTTGTTATTTCTGCTTTGTAATCTTTTAAGTTTAATTTTTGACTTGTTTAGTCATGTAACTCATGTTTTTGAGACTTTGTTGTTAATCGTTTTGAATAAGAATATCTTTGATGTAATTGAGTTGGCAAGTAATAAAATTTCTCTATTTTTTGTTATATGAAAGTTGAGAATGTTATTTTACTTCATAATGCTTGAATGGTTCGTGACACACAATATTTCATTGCAGTATGACACCGAAACACAGAAAAAAAGAAAAAAAGAGGAGCCCTTAGGTTCCTGCAGGATTCAACCCGTCAAACCCATCACCCTGGAACAATTTTGGCACATTTTCAACCAGTCAAAAATTTTGCCTTGTATTTCTTCTACCCGTCAAAGATGTTCCTCAACCCGTTGAGGCAGGTTCCCTGAACTCGAACTCGACCAATTTTTGACCCATCAAAATTACCTTCAACCCGTCGATGTCTGTCGCCAGAAACAGTGTTGTTTAATGTTGTTTGTACATCAATTTTTCTTTTCCATGTCAAGCACTCTATAAGGGGTCATAATCCCTTTCAAATCTTTAAGTATTCACTTAAAGTGTTCGCCATGTCTTGAGTTCAAAGACAGATTGATTTACATTCTTTTGTAGATGTTTGAAGGCGAGATTGAGTGTTTAACATATAGTAGTACTACCCACAATATTATGAGGAATATTCAATTGTTTATGAATCTTATGTCATATAGTTTCTCAGTGATAACCATGATTGGCTCAGCGTCGGTTATACAAGGGCGTAGTTCAGCACAATTCTTGTTGCCACATAACACTCAAATCTATGTCACTGATACCTTACACGTGCTAAAGACCAATTGAACATTGCTGAGTTTTAAGGACATTCGCATCAATGGTTTGCACTTGGAAACATACTGTGAGAATGAGAAATAAATTTTTTGTGTGTAACCTCTGTAGAATGTGGAAAAAAGTGCAATGTGGAGAAGTTTATGAGCATTTATAGTGGTTTATATCTTACTATAATTAAGATTATTGAATCCAATGCAGTCACTCGCACTACTGTATGTGACTCTGCCTCATATAACCTTTGACATTATCGTCTGGGTCACCAAGGTCGAGATTTGATGATCAAGATATTGAAAAATTCACATGGTCATCCGTTCTTTAGAGTAAAGAATCATGTGAAAATATCCAAAATCATCGATTTAGATGGAAGGGTACCAGTTGAGATTACTCCTCTCGGTCTAGGCTTGTTCTCCAAGACGAGTGCAGCATCATCCCATTGATAGAGTGCTGAGGCGTTGTGCGTTATCCCACCAGATTTTTTCGTGACAATCTTTGATGCACACCACTCATTTTGCAAATCTTGTTTATTAGCAAAGTTACTGGCACAACCTTTTTTTGTTGTAGACACAACTGAAAATCATCCATTCTTACAATGAATCCAATTTGATATTTGTGGACCTATCAAACTTAAATGCGTACCATTTAAATACTTTATAATTTTGGTAGATGCATCGATGCGTTAGTCACACATCGCTTTGCTATCCACAAAGAATGTTACATTTGCAAAACTCCTATCTCAGATTATTAAACTTTAGGTTCACCACCCAGATCACCTAATCAAGTCTATTGATTGGATAATGCATGAGAACTTACATCAAAATCTTTTAATTGGATCATATATTTTCAAAAACCAAAATTATATAAAAAGCCAAAACTAGCTATATATAGGGTATAAGTTATTAACCATGCTTGCAAAATTTGATGACTAAAGGAAGAAGATTGCTTATAGACGAAGCTAGTTCTTTGGCCTTCCTGTGTTGCATGTTGGTTATCATCGATCCCCTGCCAGAACCAAAGTACCAAACCCCACAGAAAAAGGCCGGAAAGTTCTATTCTATACTGATATACAATATTTAGTGAAAAGCACACCAATTAGGGTCTCCGCAAAAGGAAAGCAGGAAACATTAGCTAGCTAGCTCCTTATTCCTCAGTAACGCTCAATCAATAAAAACTACTGTTAGTATTG
Source organism: Geum urbanum (assembly GCA_946800695.1). NCBI lineage: Eukaryota > Viridiplantae > Streptophyta > Magnoliopsida > Rosales > Rosaceae > Geum > Geum urbanum. The sequence goes on from OX327006.1 coordinate 10,624,149, forward strand.
CATCATTAGTTGTACGATTAACATACTTATCCACTTAAGCAGATTAGCAACACCCACCGGACCACCCTAAAGACCACCAAGGAGGCTCCAACTTCACTCACCAGACCCACCCCTTCTGAGCGCACATGCGCCCGTGGAGGGGACGCCCGAACGCACAGATCACACACCAGCAACCACACCAGTCCCACATCGAAGAACACCATCAGGCTCCAAACTCAACCACCTATATAGGTAAGGCATTAACTACAGGTAAGATCATCCCATCCCATCGAGAGCCAGCTGACTCACTCGATTCATATCACTCTACTCGCACGTTCGATTGACTGTTATATCCAATACATCATCTGACTTAGGCATCAGAGCGTTGAAGGCGGGCCACCCCGTCTTGACCCCTGACCGCCTGTTCATTGTTGTATTCTTCTAATAGCCGCACCCGAACGCGCACATCCAACCACCTGACAGAAGAGAGGAAACGCACGCACGGAGGAAGTCCACCGCCCGAAAGAAGGAGTCCGCACGCACGAAGAGGAGGAGAGAGCGCCAGCACATCCGAACAGCCCCAGCGTTCGGACGCGCCAAGGGAAGGAAGGAAGGAAGGAGTATCCGTAGAAGTGTATTCGTGTTGCTTCTGCCCCGTTACGCCCCCGCGCGTAATTCGGTAGAAACATCTGGCGCCGTCTGTGGGAAACTTACAAATTGCAAACCTCATATAAACACCACAAAAATCAAAGGTCCACATGCTCAACCCGGTGACTAACGGCAGCAACACACCCAATGGGGAGACGCCGCCAGACTCGCAGGGGCGGAATGTATTAGCGGCCGACATGAACGATGGCGATGGACGCATCAACAACCTGGTCCAGGAGTTACGGGAGGCGGCGCTCGAGAGAGCAGAGGAGCGCCAGATCCGCCAGAGGTTGGAGGAACGACTGGACACGCTCATCGACCAGCAGATGGAACGGCACGAGGAGACCCAGGAGACCACCAGCGAGGAGCAACACCCGCTCGGCGGGACCAACGCCCAAGCGGCCCGCGCGCCCTCGCCCGTGGAAGAATCGGCGCCACCAACGAACAACGCTCAGATCCTTCGGATGGAGGAGCTGGCGGAGGAAGTCTCGCGCCTGCGCAAGGACAAGCTGGCCGATCAGGGCGGGACGTTCGCCCCCCGGGTCAGTCCGTTCTCGACACACATACTGGAAAGGGGAAGGGACCCCCACGCGAAGATAACGAAGATCGCTCGATTCGACGGGAACGGAGATCCACGTGCGCACATGGACGAGTTTCGATCCACCACGGACGGAACCCGGTACTCGGACCCAACCTTGTGTTTCCTGTTTCAGGAAACGCTGGCGGAGGAAGCACGGAGCTGGTTCTAGGAGATCCCGCCAGGGTCCGTCCACTCATTCCTCGAGCTGGCGGAGAGCTTCCAGAAGCGCTATCGGCTCCAAGGCAAATACAACACCACGGGCATCCTCCTCAAGGTCCGCCAAGGGACGGACGAGAGCCTGTCAAGCTACATCAACCGATGGAGGACGCTCGCAAGTACGTGCAGGGACCTTGATAAGCGGGTGGCCAAGGTCGCCCTGATGGACAATCTACTCGCCACCCCTTTCGTAGAGAAACTTGTGAGAAAGGAGCATATCGACTACGACGAGATCATGGACCTGGTCGTACAGAAGGCGCTAGTGGAGACGCGAGTGTACGGGTCCGCCTCTGAGTCTAGCACCAACGGACCAGAGGAGAACGCTCAGCCCCGACGACCCTCGGACGAAGGAAGGGCGCCAACCGGAGGATACAAGAGGGACCAGGACGCGCCAGGACAGAACAATCAGAAGCCTTTCTTCCGCCACCACCCGGGCGGCCACTATCACCGGGCAAGGAGACCGGCGTGGTAAGACGCCCGTATACCGCCAGGTTCACACCGCCAACCAGCGGGATAGGAGGTCTTCACGATCGACGGGCAGTCGCCCGAGCAGCTTCTCCACCTGCATCGACGCCGGCTCCCACCACCAAGCGGCCTAACGGCAGCAATGGCCCCGGTCGGCCGAATCCCGAGCATTTGGTGCGAATACCACAACGCCGCTACCCACCACACCAATGACTGTCCCACACTAAGGAGGGCCCTCGAGAATATGAGGAAGAGCGACCAGACCACTCCCAGGGCGGAAGGACGACAACGCCAGACGGGCGCCAGGACCCGTGGGACCATCAATACGATATCTGGAGGCAAGCGCAAGGAGAGAACATCGCCGCCCGATCGCACAAGCAGGTAAGTGCTGGCAATTGGGGCAGGGAGAGCGCCCAAGGAAGGAAGAAGGGAGACGCTCACCATTAGCTTCACGGCGAGGGACGAGGAAGAGAACCCGAAGGACAGCACCCTACCGTTCGTGATCGACGCGATCATCGACCAATTCCTTGTGAAGAGGGTACTGGTTGACAATGGGGCGTCTGTCAACGTAATCTATTTCAACGCATACAGGGCGCTCGGAAGGCCCGCACGCAAGATGACACAGGACCACGAGTGCGTAGCCAGCTTCACAGGCGAGACGTCGTATCCGATCGGGAGCGACAGCCTCCGGGTCGATATTGGCGCGCCCGACTCCCCGCACGGCGAGATCCGAACGGACTTCATCATCATGGACACCCCCTCCCCCTACAACGCCATACTCGGGAGGCCAGGGATCTGCAGGTTGAGGATGATCATCGCAGGGTACATGCTCTTGGGACGATTCCCAACCGAGCACGGAGTCGGACATGTCTGAGGATACGCCGGCGAAGAGACAACGAAGAGCCCGACGATCAGGGTCAGAAGCGCCCGACGATCCACGCGACGGGCTGATGGACGTATCACCCGTCCCCGAGCGCGAAGAGCTGAGGACGATTCAGCTATCCCCCGAACACCCGGAGAGAACGGTACAGATCGGAGCATCGCTGGCTCCCGCGATAGCAGAGCGGCTGATCTCGCTACTAAAGGAGAAGCAGGAGGTGTTCGCTTGGTCGTATAAAGAGATGCCCGGGATCAGCACGAATATCATATCCCATCGACTGGGTGTCAGCATCAGCACCCGGGTAGTGAAGCAGAAGAGGCTAGCGTACAAAGCGGAGCATTACACGGCCATGCACGAGGAGGTGGACCGATTACTGGGCATCGGGTTCATCCGGAAGGTGGACTATCCCAAGTGGATTTCCAACGCTGTGATGGTACAGAAGAGCAACAAGAAATGGAGAATGTGCATCGATTATAGTGATCTCAACAAGGCGTGCCCAAATGACAGCTTCCCGATACCAAGGATCGATCAGCTGGTGGACGCAACGGCAGGGCACGAACTCCTATCAATGATGGACGCCTACTCGGGCTACAACCAAATCTTCATGGAGCCCGCGGACCAGGAGGCAACAACGCTTGTCACGGACAAGGGCCTTTATTGCTACGTTGTCATGCCTTTCGGGCTGAAGAACGCCGGCTCCACGTACCAGAGGCTCATGAACACGATGTTTCACGGCCTGATCGGCAATATCGTAGACGTGTACGTGGACGACATATTGGTGAAGAGCATCCAGGTGGTCGACCACGTCCAGAACTTGGGGACTGTGCTCGACGTCCTCATCAAGAACGGCATGAGGCTAAACCCCGCCAAGTGCACCTTCGGGGTCACCAACAGCAAGTTTCTGGGATATATTGTCAGCCAGCGGGGAATCGAAGCCGCACCAGCCAAAGTAAAAGCGACCATCGACATGAAGCCGCCCGTCAAGAGGGTGGACCTGCAGAGCCTCACTGGCAAGCTCGCCTCCCTTAACCATTTCATCTCGCGCTACTCGGACAGGTGCGCCCCGTTCTTCAAAGCCCTAAGAACCACGAACAAGCGCGAGGTTGTGTGGACGCTCGAGTGTGAGGAATCTTTCCTTCAGATCAAGGAGTACCTGGCGTCCATTCCGCTCCTCTCCAGGCTCGTCTGAGGGGAAGTCCTGTACCTCTACTTGGCTGCTTCCCTCACCGCCGTCAGTTCTGCCTTCATCCGCAGGGAGGACTGCACGGAGTTGCCCGTCTTCTTCTCAGGGAAGGGCATGGCAGGCGCTGAGACACGATATCCGACAATCAAGAAGATGGCGCTCGCGCTCGTGACCACCGCCCGACGGTTGAGGCCATACTTCCAGGCGCACAGCATCCACATCCTCACCAACGTACCCCTACGCCAGATACTCCAATCGCCCGATCACAGTGGCCGCCTGGCATAATGGGCCATCGAACTTAGTGAATTTGACCTCGAATACAAACCTCGCACGGCAATCAAGGGGCAGGCCGTGGCGGACTTCATCGTCGAATATACGGAAGCAGAGGGGGCACCGGCCCAAGAACCCAATGGTCCGACGGTAGAAGCGTCCGACAAACCGGAGGTCAAGGAGCGACCAGTGTCGGAGTGGAACCTCTACGTCGACGGGTCCTGCACGAAGAAGGTAAGCGGCGCCTGCATAATCTTAACCGGGCCAGGAGGGGTAAACGCGGAGTACGCCCTCAAGTTTGAGTTCAAGTCAACAAACAACGAGGCCGAGTACGAGGCGCTCATTGCGGGTCTACAACTGGCCAAGAATTCGGAGGCACCCGACCTCAACATATTCAGCGACTCACAACTGGTGGTGAGCCAGGTCGGAGGAGAATTCCAGGCAAAGGAGGAGTCCATGATCGCCTATCTAAGGCATGTGCGGGTGCTGATCAAGGGGTTCCAGTACGTCAACATCAACCATATTCGCCGAGGATTCAACGCGAAGGCAGACAAATTGGCCCGACTGGCCACGGCGGCCGTACACACGGGGCCAGGGCAACGCATCGTCGAAGTACTGCGACGACCAAGCATCTCAGGAGCGGAGCAGGTCCTGGCAATTGAACCACACGAGCATAGTTACATGGACGTGCTCATTGCCTATAAAACCAGGGGAGAGCTGCCAGGGGATAAGCGAGAAGCCAGGACCATCGTCGCACGGGCGGCCAACTTCAGCGTACGGGATGGGGCACTTTATCGACAAGGAAGGACTTGGGCCTGCCTCAAGTGCGCCACTCCGACGAGGGGCAGCTCGATCCTAAAGGAGATCCACTCGGGCACGTGCAGCCATCATGCGGGCGCCAGGTCAATCGCGCACAAGGCCCTTCGGCACGGCTTCTGGTGGCCTACCATCCACGCAGACGCCACGGCACTGACGAACAAGTGTCACCAGTGTCAGCTGCACGCACATCACCACCACGCGCCCGCCGTCCCACTGTCCATCCTCCCGTCGCCCATTCCATTCGTGCAGTGGGGACTGGACCTGATCGGAGAGCTTCCAAAGTCAAAGGGGCAGTACAAATATCTGATCGTCATCATCGATTACCACACGAAGTTCATCGAAGCCCAACCCATGGCAAAGATCACCACAGAAAAGGTGGAACGCTTCCTCTGGCGCATCCTTTTTTGTCGCTATGGGACGCTAATCAGCATCATCACGGACAACGGGCCACAATTCAACAACCCCAGACTGATAGCCTTCTGCAAGCGCCAGGGAACGGACCTCATCTTCGCGTCGCCAGCACACCCCCAGACGAACGGACAAGTGGAAGCAGTGAACAAAATTATCAAGTCTGGCATCAAGAGGAAGATCGAAGATATCGAACCCGGGGACGCAGGATACGGGCGCTGGCCCGAGATCATTCCAGAAATTCTGTGGTCCATCCGAACGACCGCCAATGCAGCCACAGGCGAGACCCCTTTTAGCCTGACGTTCGGAACGGAGGCCGTGCTACCCCTGGAAATTACCCATCAGAGCCCACGAATCGAGGGGTACGATCCACGCACGAACAGTGAGGGGCTAAGGCTCAACAATGATCTGTTGGAAGAACGAAGAGATATGGCGCACCTGCACAACGCCGCGAATAAACAGAGGATCGCCCGGTTATACAATCAGCACATACGGGCTCGCCCAATCCAACTGGGGGACTGGGTGATGAAGGCGATCCAACAGAAGGTGAAGGCACTTCGCCCATTGTGGGAAGGCCCGTATGTCGTTGACAAGATGATAAGCGACAACACTTTCTACCTTAGGGACATGCAGGGTCAACGACTACGCCACCCATGGAACATCCAGCACTTAAGGAAGTACTTTCATTAGGTCCTACTTTGTACTTTCGTTAAAAGTATGATCACTGTTGCGTTTGTTTGTCCTTACCCCGCCCGCCCACGCACTCGGGGGACTGGGGATAGGCTACTCGCAAAGACATAAAAGGGAGGCGCGTGCCCGCACAAGTTACTCAAAGGATGCCAAACAAAAGTCAACACAAAAGAGAAGGCACACAAACGAACATAGAAATTTCATTCATTCGCCAGGAACGGCTAGCGAGAATCCAGAGCACGAAGGCCCGATTACAAAAGATCCTACTCTATTACAAAAGAAAAACAGAGAAAAAAAAACTACTCTACTTCGCGCCCGCTCCACCATCGCCGCCTGTCAGCCCCGCCTGCTCCGCCAAGAAAGCATCAAACTCCTCCATTTTCAGAAAAGGCGCTACCATCTCCTGGAACTGGGTGACCTGAACATCGGCCTCAGCATCCACCAACTCCTTGAACTTCGAGGAATTCTTGAAATTGGCGACCGCCTCCACCCGCGCCTTCTGAACTTGGGCCTGCGCCTCAGCCATCAGGCGGGACTCCACCTCCGCCACCCGGTTGTCCGCCAAGGCTTTTCCCTCTTCCAGGGCAGCGAGGGCTGTATCACGTTCGGCCTTGAGCAGCGCCTCCCGTTCACTCGCCTCCTGGCTTTTCTCCGTCGCCACCCAGACCTCTTGGCACAGGCGATCCGCCAGCTGCTCATACTTGCTCAAATCATACTCGTATCTCTTGCAAGCATCAGTAAGCTTGAGTATCTCCACCTGCGCCTCCTCCGCATAGCGCCTGTTGGCGAAGCGCTCGCGCGCCAGGTACATCTTATGCTGCAGCACCATGCAGAGATTGAAGGCCTTATCCATATCATCCCTATTTCCCTACGCCACTTCCGGCGCCATCTCATCAACAGCCTTCACGCTCAGCTTGATGGACCGCATCAGTGGCGTGTAGAAGGCGAACGGATCGGACGGCCCGACGGACGGATTGACGGCCGGATTATTCGTCCGGGGACGCTTCAAGGAAGGCCCACTGGCTCCTCCCTGCTCCGACACCCGTGGGGGGCTGGACGGACAGACGGACGCTTGGGGCGTCATGGGGGCACGAATAGACGATTGGGGCGTAGAAGAAGAACGAGCAACTGTGTGGGGCGTGCGCGCTGTCTCCCGCTGGTCATCCCGGTCCTGCCGGCGCTGGTCACGGCTCTCCTGGCGCTTCTCCCGGTGCTGTTCAGCACGATCGGCCTTAGCCTGCGCCTTCGAACCACCAGCGTGGCTTGGCGGCGGGCGGTGGGCATCCGCCGGGATAGCTGGAGCGAAGTCAGCCACATCAGGGATGGGGATCTTGGGCTGCATGGTCTCCCCCAACACCAGACCGCCCCGTCCGTCATCCACCACTTTTTGGACCTTCCCGGCAGCCTCTCGAAGGGCGACCATGCGGCGCTTGGCCACCTCATCCGCAGCGGCATTCTTGCCAGTCATCTTCTTAACTACAAAAAACAACAAACGGAAGGTTAGCGATAGCAGAACAATTGGTCAAAATCTACTCCTACTCAACAGACTACAAGACCCACGAACGCGGCAACTTAGCAAGGTGCGTCTGCTCGATGAGATCCCAATGGCAGGCGGCGAAGAACAATCTCGCCTCGGGCGCTGGGTCAAAAACAAACCTCAGACGGTTGACCCGGGCCTCTTCGGCAGGCGTAATCGGATACTCATTTGTATCAAGGGGATGGAAGGCTTGGGGGACTCGATCAATCAGGTGGGCGTTGGCAGCATACTCTTCCGAGAAGGAACCCAACTCCCAATCACCACCTACCAGGCAGTTGATCGTGCGCCAGTTGGTCGAAGAACTCGGCTGATCCGACAACCACCACTTCACGCGGGGCTCTACGGTGATGGTCCCCCAGTCCCTCTTGTGCGTAGAGTAGCGAAGACCAAAGAAATGAAGGAACTCCGCCCGCGTGGGCTGGTCCAGACCGCTCGCCCGAAAGATGTTGAACATGGCCACAAGCGTGCGGGTGAGCGTGGGCCCGCATTGACCAAGCAAGATCTTCAGCAGCGCCAGCATATACTGGAAGAACCGTGCAGTGGCAACTTGATCCCTGCCTTGAGATGGAACTCGCTCAGGCAGACGTGGCCGGGCGGCGGGCGAGTGAAAGTGTCGCCTCCGCCAGGTATCCGCAGTTCCACAGAGTTGGGGATGTGGTACTCTCTCGCCCACCTGTCCATCTCTGAGACGGATGGCGCATGCTCAGGTTCCTAGACGGGCGTGCCATCGGGAAACACCCAGTGGACGGGTCCACCTACCGCAGGTCGAGGAAGCGAATCTCCTCCTTCCGCCCTCTCCTCACCCCAGGGATTCGAACCACCCAAATGCCCGCCCGACGATCCAGACGAGCTCTCCAACCCCACATTAACGCACGCTCGCCTAGCCTCCATTAACTGCACGGGGGAGGTATCAGGCAAAATACATTGCAGGGGCGTAACACTCAAAACAGACTCGTACGATGACGTACTCGACCCGCCCGACCCACAACTAATCCACCCCAACCCCGGAATGTAGATCCGCTCACGTGACTGATCGCTCGGTATCTCAATTGGCTCCATCCTATAGACGAACGCACGCACACAACCAACACTTAGCAAAAAACCCTCCCCATACAGAAACATCAACACCCACAAAGAATCCCCCACAAACAGATCAAACACACCCCACCCAAGAACACACCCTACCCTCGAGTTCAAAAACCCAAAAAAAAAAAAAACACAACCACAGAAACAAAAGCAACAAATAGAACCAAAGACGAGAGCCTCACCAGATTTAGTTTGTGGGTTGAGTCTTTTACGTTGAGCAGATATTCCGATAACGAAGGACACGAACACAGAGAAGAGCTCAAACGGATACAGGTCGCAAGATGATTCCGGCAGAATTTCGGTAAGTTGTGAAAGCGATGAAGAAGACGAAGGCAAGGGAAGCACTATATATATCACTCGGACGGGACACACGAACGAACGCCAGTCGTCCGTTTTCCGCGTGTCCACCGTTGGATCGTGACAAGTGGCCCGGGCGGTTTACTTACCCTCCTAAGTAAACCGCGCCAACTGCTCGACTTCCCGCCTCGATTTCAAACCCTAGCACGGTCTCCAACAGTTCGACACGTGGCGCCCATGCCCCACTCCCACGCTCCCACGCGCGTGACGTCTGCCCTCCGAGCAATCATCACAACATCAGCATTTAATACAAGGGCACGCTAGCATTAAAAGCGACGGCTAGCATTTATTACACCGGTTCCCAAAGAGAAGTCAAAAGGAATGTCACCTCCAAACGTCTCAACCGAGCACCACCAAACCCAAGGCAAGGACAACACACCACGATATCAACCATTCCTACTGGCGCATACACCACCCACACGACCGGGCGTTCGCAAAACACCATCAGGTTAGTACATGTACCACTCGGGCTCCCTGAAAGAGGGCTAACGCCTGAATTCCCTTTTGGCCGTGCCCCGAGTGAAGAGCTGCGCCGTACGGGATGGGGTTCTTCCTCTGCGTACGCGCACGCATTAGCAAGCCGGATCAGGCGGCAGAGGCATGGGGTCCGCCCCCTCTCTGAGCGCGCGCTGAGACCGATGGGCGGCACGGGCATGGGGTTCGTCCCCTTTGTGAGCGCACCGTTACATGATCGAAGAGCAAGCCGGCTGTTATGACAGAGGCATGGGGCCAACTCCTCTCTGGGCGTGCTAAGTCGATGGGCGGCACGGGCGTGGGGTGTTGCCCCTCCGTGTGAGCGCAACGTTAACATTCGACCCCGACTCGGAGCGCCAAGGGCGTGCGGTTCGACCCCTCCTTGCGCGTTCCAGGATTGATGAGCGCGGGCAAAGGTACGCCCTCCCCGGACGCGAAATACAAGCCGGCTGTCATAACGGAGGCATGGGGTCCGTCCCCTCTCTGAGGGTGCTAAGCCGATGAACGGCACGGGCATGCGGTCCGTCCCCTCCGTAGCGCGTTACTTGTAGGTCGCGGTCTTGATCCCTCCGTTGACGCTACACCGTACGGAACGGCATCCCCGTTGATGTACGCGGTGCACCGTGCCATCCCAACGCCGGTGTTACGAAAAACATTTTGCATTCATTCATGCATCATACCATACATTCATGCATCATACCATACATTCATACTTACATACCTATGTGTCTGCATCTGTTGCACTTATTTGAATTCAAATACCAACCCCACGGGCGCGCGGGCCCAAACTAGCAACATCAGTTTGGACGCCGGGCCCAGAATACAGGAACAGGTACACACTCGGACGCCCAGGTCCCACTCTGTCATGCAAGCCCTTCCTTGACCGGAGATTTGGGGGACTTGGGGGTTACAGGATCATTCACCACTGCTCAATCGGATAAGTATTCTTGTTAATCGCACACCCTTTTTCAACTCCCCAGTCAAGAAAGTTCTCTTTGACTTGGGGACTTGTTAGTATTGCATCATTAGTTGTACGATTAACATACTTATCCACTTAAGCAGATTAGCAACACCCACCGGACCACCCTAAAGACCACCAAGGAGGCTCCAACTTCACTCACCAGACCCACCCCTTCCGAGCGCACACGCGCCCGTGGAGGGGACGCCCGAACGCACGGATCACACACCAGCAACCACACCAGTCCCACATCGAAGAACACCATCAGGCTCCAAACTTAACCACCTATATAGGTAAGGCATTAACTACAGGTAAGATCATCCCATCCCATCGAGAGCCAGCTGACTCACTCGATTCATATCACTCTACTCGCACGTTCGATTGACTGTTATATCCAATACATCATCTGACTTAGGCATCGGAGCGTTGAAGGCGGGCCACCCCGTCTTGACCCCTGACCGCCTGTTCATTGTTGTATTCTTCTAACAACCGCACCCGAACGCGCACATCCAACCACCTGACAGAAGAGAGGAAACGCACGCACGGAGGAAGTCCACCGCCCGAAAGAAGGAGTCCGCACACACGAAGAGGAGGAGAGAGCGCCAGCACATCCGAACAGCCCCAGCGTTCGGACGCGCCAAGGGAAGGAAGGAAGGAAGGAGTATCCGTAGAAGTGTATTCGTGTTGCTTCTGCCCCGTTACGCCCCCGCGCGTAATTCGGTAGAAACAACTACAATTGTGAATTGTGAATAGAAGTTGATGAATTTTCTTTATCGTTCGTTCCTGAAAGAGATTGTACATGTATTGGTTAGCCATTAAAGTTCAGCAAAGGCTCTAATGAGTACTTTTATGGTGAGTACTTGATGAGTACCTTCTTATAAAACATGATTTCTAATCACATTTCAAAAGATCAACCGTTGAATATTTAGATATATATAAGTAGATCAGTTGTGTAAATTTTCATCCCATTTGAAAATCATTAAGGTGTCAAACAAGATCAAATCAATGAACGCACCAAATTTGTCAAAGTTAAACCAGTCATGTTCATACTTGATAAATCAAGATTATGAATCCCTTAACGATTTTCGATTTGATATAAATTAAAATTATAGAAATGATCTACTTATATATAACTAAATATCTAATGGTTGATTTGTCAAATTATGATAAAAAAATTGAGTCTTAAAGACTAATAATTAGAAAGTACTCACCATACACATAGTCATTAGAGCATATTTCATTAAAGTTGTGAGACAAAGTTGAAGATTTTGTGAAGCTAAAAAGGGGGTTAGGGCAAGTCCACTATATACAAGCACGTGGATGACGTTGAATTGTTTTGGCTCCCTTTTTTTTGTTGCTTAAATTCAAGTCATTTATAAACTGATCTGTATATCTTTTCTCAAATATATAAAAATACAAAACATTATGTTATTAAAATGTTAATCAATCATCCTATATCTTGAAGTCTTCAATTTTTTTTTAAAGATTTTCATGGTCATGTTCTGGTGGTCATTTATCATTAGATCTACATTCAATAAATGATATTAAATTATATTAGATCTACATTCTTTTAATTATCTATCGTTGAATACAAATCTAACGACAATTAACTACAATTGATTAAAAATATTACTAACCACCAGAACATTACTCGGGGTCTTCAAACTTGAACGTTCTTGTATACTAAGTGTTTGCGAAACAAGGGGTTGTAAACTGAATGATGAGGTTTTGAAAACATAAATTACAATAATATGAAGATCTATTCACAAGTATACATGAACACATAACCATCCGATTACAAGAACACAATCTGCAAACTATACTAACTGATATTCCTAGTCTTATTAAGAGAACTGCCTTGCTCAGAAGCATAGCCACCAGAAGCAACAATAACCCTCTTTGAAACCATCTTGCAAATCACCCAGCAACCAAGTCCTCCACACTCTAATATCTAGCACAGAATGTGACCGATTTATCAAGGCAACGATATTAGATGCAGGGGCTTATGCCTCCTATATATATACTGATATGATAACCCTCCCCATAAGAGAGTCATAGACCAACTCAATGTTAACGTCTGAAGAGGCTTGATCTTATTACAATACTTTCTTGATGTGAATCAGGTATTTAACTACGAACCTTCTTTGTTTTTCAGTGATATACAACTCAAAAAACACACAGTAATAGAGTTCTATTCTTTTGGTTCTTGCTGATAACTTGAGCTTTGATAGTTCAACTGCATGGATAACATTGAGTCCAGATACAGTCTTACAAGGGTGCAAAGTACCTGTGATTCTCTGAGCTGGTCTGGATTTCCAACGCTCGGGAAACTGGTCGAGATAGATGACAACACCTTTTTTTCCCTCTTCGTAACTAATAAGTCGGACAGTAAACTACCTTACTGGGAGGGAATAGTACAATCATATTTACAACAATAATATCATTTTAATATCAGTTACAATCATATTTACAACAATAATATCATTTGAGATGTTCTTTGTCACGTGTGCAACCGATGATTCATTAACGCGGTTTGGATCGTCTTTCACAAATCAAACTATTGAAAGATCGATCATAGTTTTCTTCTCTATTCGGTGTTATTGTACTTTCTGTGTTATTTCATTTTCTGTTCGGTTTTATTATGGTATATGCATGAAACATGTTCTATTTGAGCATGATGGTTTGTGACTTGTGAGCTTCATTTGAGCTTGACCTTGAATGATCATCACTTCGGCAATTGACTTCGTTTTGAACCTTATTTGATACACACATGTCCTCGCTACTCCATCTTCTTCCGCTGGTACATTTACTTCGTAATATTTTTCTAAATCTATTAACCTACCATGTCAATGAGAATATAATCAAACTCTCAGATTCATTACTCCCTCCATCGGTAACACCTTCTAACAGTGGCCTTCTCGTAACTTGTCCTAATTAAAGAACAAATAAATGAAAAAGATTAAATTATTTAACTTTTGCTTATGCCCAACATATAATATGTTTGTTTTGTTGTGACCAAACAACGCTTTTAGAGGTTTTTCTGTGCTCAGAATCATCCATCTCAGAAAATTATGTCAAAACATTTCCGACACTCACGACAACCAAAATATTGATTTAATTCTTTTAAACATTGGTAAGATGCCGAGATTCTAAATCTAGATGAGGATTCCACGTTAATTTGAAGATTCTTACTAACTAATTTAGGCAGATTAATGAGACTATCTAACAGATCATTTCAAAGACAAAAAAGAAACCCTAAGCGAGGAAAAGAAAAGCGCAGCTCGGTATACCAAAAATACTTTCGTTGATCTTGTTCGTCCGGTGGCCTTGGGCCTTGTCGGCGGTGGCCTTGGGCCTCGTCGGCATCTTAAGGTGCAGCCGAATGAGTTTTGTCCCTCTACTATGAAAAATGCTTTGTACAATGCCAATAACACAACTAGTTTAAAGAGTGTGTTGTGTGATAGTGAAAAAATGGATAGCTACTACCATACATTGGTTTATTTGCACCACCGTTGTCTGTTTGAAATGAAAAACTCTATCACATGACAAAAATGTACTTTTCCATGGTATGATTGTAATAAAATAAGAGCGATTTCCCCTTCTATTTCTGAAGTCAAAACTTACTGTAAACATGATTCTTTTGAGCATATTAAATAATATATATTCACATAATTGTTGTCTGTATTTTCAAATGGAAATCCCAAAATTGGCTTCTTTGAGTTTTTTTTTCTATATCTGAACTATTACACAACTATTATTATAAACTTTCGTTGTATGACTAAAATGTTGGCGGCAATTATTGGATGCCATTTTGTTTCCCTCCAATTTTAACATTTTAACACAACGAAGAATATAACAAATTGTTGTATCAATACATGTTGACGGTAACAATTAGATGTCATTTTGTTTCCCCCCAATTTCATCATTTTGTACAACAAAAAATATAACACTGCATTGTATGAAGAACATGTTGGTGGCAACTTTTTGATGCTATTTTGTTTCCTCCCAATTTCATCATTTTCACACAACGAAGCATATAACACAGTGTTGTATGAAGAAAATGTTGGCGAAAACTTTTCGATGTCATTTTGTTTCCCCCCAATTCATCATTTTCACACAACGAAGCATATAACACTGCGTTGTATCAAGAAAATGTTGGCGGCAACTATTTGATAACATTTCGTTTCCCCCCAATTTTATCATTGTCATATAACGAAACCTATACCAGTGCGTTGTATGAAGAAAATGTTGGCAACAATTATTCTATGTCATTTTGTTTCCCCCAAAGTCAAAATAGTCACACAATATATAACATTCTGTTGTATGATACAAACTTGATACAAACCTTGTTTGTCAAAACTATTGCACAATGAAGACTATCATATCGTTGTGTGAAGTCTAAGGCACTATTTTTAAGGTTTTGGGGTTTGTGGTTTAGGGTTTGTTGATATAAATAAATAATTTTTGATTAATTTTTGCCTTAAATGTTGGGGTAAATATTTTTCACTTATGTAAGTTCGTAAAAATTAAAAGGTAAAAAGTTGACTAGACAATTCGATTTTGATTAGTTATTTTTTCAATGGTGAGATTATATTGAATAATACATGAAAATACTTATATACTTTTTTTTTATATTTTGCTCATTTTCTTGTGAGAGAAGTAGGTAAATAAATTGTTTTGTCAATTTTTTTAACATATTGAGATAGAAACTGAATCCCACGAGAATGTATGCATAAGGTTTGGTCTTAAATTATTTTTGACGGAGTGATAAATTATGTTTTAGTTGTAAGGGCACTATGGTCATAATCATTGGATACACGGATCGAGGGTGTATTGAAGTAAAAATATTTCAATTTTTTTTACAGTATGCTTAGATAATTTTGATTGTCGCATCTAATGACCAGTTTTACAAAATAATTATTTATTCATGATTGAGTATCACAAATGTTTACATTTCAATATAACAAATAAGCAAAATCAACAAGAGTAGTAGTCATATGGGAAATTTGAGTAATAAGAGAAATCGAAGCTGACAAGACCCGGCCCAAATTACTATAGTAATCCAGGATAAGTCTTGCGAGACCCATATTAGGGTTTCTACCACCGCGTAAACGGTACCAGCTACCCTAGCATGAGCAACCCAGAACTTCAACTGATTACCTACTTTGAGAAAACAGAAGCTATAGACTGTCATGTCTCGTACTCTGGACAGTCACGACTTCAATCGGTTAACCTACAATCTGGGAATTTTAAAACAAATGGCCCAGGGAAAGGCATAAAAATATAAAATGTTAGAGTGAGCAGAAAAAAATCATAATCGTATGATATACGTAAAATTGTAGCTATATGTCTTTCCACTGTTTCTAATAAAACTGATACAAGTTCAAAATATTGTAAAATCGAAAGAAAGTGGAGGTGGTCGCCCAAGTGTTTGCCCTAACCTGAGTCGACAATAACTGAATAACAAAGGTGATGGGATCGTCCAAGGTGTTTCTCCTAACCTTAGACGATTCAGGGTCAGATGAGGTGTTTGTTTTTACCTCCCCTGGCCGGACTATCCGGTGATCAACTGCATAGTCAGAGCATTGATGCAACTAATATGACCATCACAAAGTAAACCTCCAAAACATAAAAGCTTGTAAAGTATAATCACAAACATAGTGCATCATACTGAACTCGCAATTCAACAATGAAAATAAACGTCCACTCATAGTATTGTGCCATGATTTTCACCAAGCCAGAGCCTGTCTGTCGACGTTTCTAAATGTCTGTCATTGGCTGCTAACACGTTGTTCGAATTTCATTTTCAAGCCGAGAATACCAAAATCTTTAAATCACCGATTCTTCCTCCTCAGTTGGAATTAGAGAGCCATCTATATATGGTTAGCATCATGCTGATGAGAGCTTCAAAGCCCAATGCTTCTGGTTAGTTGATTTGACTGAGAAAGAAACGACCCCAAATTATAGGGTTTACAACACCAGCGGCCCTTCTCGTGGACACCACGACCTAATCACCGAGAAATAGAGGTTGAGGTGTTGATGGTTTGAAAGAGGAGGTCGAGACTCTTTTTTTGACACCAAGACCATCGGATTTGGTGGCCGGCCTGTGATCTGCCACCGGCTTCGCCGATGGGAAGAGAGAGAGAGGCGCAGGAGAGAGAAAAGAAATTGAAAAGGCTGATTGAAATTGAAAGTTTAGACTTTCTATTTTCGAAAAGTCATATTTATACTTGCAATTTGCGACTAATTTAAATTCGTAAAATCATACAAAACTTTCGTTGATCATAACTTCTTCATCGTAACTCCGATTTTAACATTTTACATGGCTACGAACTCATCTCGATAAACTCTATGACTTTCCTCAAATAAATTTCTTGAAAAACTTAATCAATAAAATTCTCATAGGAAGGTGATCGATAGTTACTGATGGTAAAAATTAACTACCTTTCTCAATTAACCTTAAATAAATCTTTTTTTTTATAAAAAAAATCTCGGTATGGGATGTTACAATGTACTCCCCTTCAGAAAATTTTGTCCTAAAAATTTAATTATATACTTGTAAAGCACCAACGGGTACTACTCCCTCATTAGTTCTTTCGGCTCTCAAGTAACATCCACAATTAAGACGGGGTTATCCGTAATATCTTCACCATGTATCTTGATCATGTATTACGAAGTCTTGTTCTTCTGATCGAGAGTCTCAAACAATTATTTACTATAAGCTTGGTGCATGAAAGGATCTTGATGTAAACTCCGTAACATAAACACCTGAAAACAACTAACACCCATGCCAACTCTATTGGCAAGTTTTAGTAATGAAGTCAAATTGTCCGGTCAGTCCAGCTTGTCATCCCTTTGGTTACGGTCCTGATATGCCAGTTGTTTGGATGGCGGTGCTACTCTAACTCCTGAAGTGGCTTCTGATCACCACTTGAACCCTGTACCACAAGCCTACTTGAGGTGTCCCTCCGCGAACATTCTCACATAAAATTACTTTCCAGGCCACAAAGGTAACAAGCTGAAGACCCAAACTGACCATTCTAAAGTCATAACATAAGTGGGCATCTGAACGATGTCAAGGGAACTTTCGACCCTACTCGGCTCTTATTCCTAAAAATTCTACTGAACATTTGGCATAGTTTTTCTTAAAACTCAAGGAAACCCAAAAACCTAAATAAAGAGAACACTTTGAATAACCAAATCTCAAAAACAAACCGTGGGCACAGCCCATCCGGATTTCTCATAATCCAAATGAACAACACAAAGAACATAAGTTACTAATTCTCATTTGAATCTATGAATGACAATGATAGCAAAAACCAAATATCTTTATAATTCATATAACTCTCGTTCGATAAACTAACTGGACTAAATTCTGTGATGAAAAGAAGTTAGTGTCAAAATCTAAGACTCATTTTCTTGGAAAATAAAACTCAATAAGTTAACTCACATGTTGGTGGATGAACTTAAATCGTCGATAGTAGATTGAAATTTGCCAAAAGTCGAAGCAGCTACATTGTTGGTCTTATAAAACTTCATGATGTGGTTAGATAAAGAATGATGCAAATCGACTACTATGTACCCACTTTATACAATAAAATCAAACAAACTGATTGAACTCCTGAAATGAAATAAGATGCACTCAGTATAATAGTGTGTTAGGCTGAAGTCTTCATGATTTGCAATGCAAATATAAAGTTCTAAGCTTAGTAGCACAATCTATGATATAAGGCAAGGAGTTCACAAAGATGAGATAACTAAGGGTACTTACCTAAGAAACTACTACACTCATTGCATAACCTGGTTAATCCATTCCGGTTGCATACCATACTAGGGCTGGGACTGGTTCCACGAAAAACTGGACAACCGGATCGAATCGAATCGGAACTGCTAGGTTCGGTTTGGTTCTTTGGATTTTGCAATGCACTATTTATGGTTCGGTTCCAAGTACAAATATTTTGGTTTTGTTTATAAATTACAAAATTATAAGGAACCGAAAAGAACCAGTAATATGAAAAATACACATGTCAAAATATAATTGGTAGTCTTATAAAGTCTATATTATGTAGTATAGACATGGACATAGAGGATAATTTCTTTCTAACTATAAAAGCTATGCAAAAAAAAAACCCTAATTAATCTACCATTCTACCTACTACCCAGCCGAAATCATACTCTAAAAATCCTCACAGCCAGACAACCCCTTTCAAAAAAAGAACAAGAAACCTCACAAAAGTCACAGAGTCACAACCGACAACCTAGCTCGTGACCGCCACTCTCAGTCTCTCACCCTCTCGCCGCTCACAACTACTCCTCTCAATCTCGCATTCATCATGTAATTAATCTCGATTTCACTCTTTATTATCGATTGTTTGGCACGTTGAATCTTTGATTATCTGTTATTTTAGTGTTGATTCAATCTCTTAACTCTCTTTATTGTTGTTGTTGTTGTTGCTGTTTTATTGTGTGTAATTGTTTATTATGGCTTCCACTTTTGATGATGCTACTCATTCAAGTGGTTCTGATGAACAACAAAGTGTAATTCCTGTTGAGTTAGTGGATTGTGAAGGCAATGATGTTAGGTCAACACCACACAAACATCATAATAAGGTAAAGAGGAAGAGATTCAGAAGGTGAAACTCATCCCTGTGAAGAAGGAACGGTCACTAGTTTGGGATCATTTTACCAAAGTTTAGCATCCACTGATAGAGATGATTGATGGTGTCGAGAAATATGTTGGGCACACAACTAGAGCTCATTATAAGTACTGCTATGTTGATATTGCTGTTTCTAATTCGAGTGGAACTAGTACTCTTAGGAAGCATATAGTCCAACATTGCACTGGGTATAAGGGTATGGCAAGTATAGGCAATGGTGGACAGACTCATTTTTCTACTGAAGATAATCAAAAAGAAAAAAATTTGGTGCGTTGGTGTGACAACCCGAGCCAAAATCTACGTATTACTCAGCACGAAATTGAGTCATCGCAGATTAGTCGCGTAATTGGGTTTGTTAACAAATTTTTCATCGGGCGAGAATTTGTGTTGACTTTCTTCATGAGAATTGTAGAGTATTTAATTCCAAACTCGTGGAAATTTTTCGGATATGCGAGCAATGTTTTATCGAGTTTTGAAGTCTGTTGGTGAATATATATAAAAGTGTTATTTTTATTTTTGATTTAATCGTGACTGTCCGATTTGGATAAGATTTGTTTTGAACCGTTGATTTGGGTACGTATGTGTACGGTGTATATAAATGGTATAAATACGAGACAAGATTGGAAACTTTCTATTTTTGGATTTCTGGCCGTTGACCCGCGTTGACCCACGGGTCAAAACTGACATGTTTTGCTTCGCATCTTCTCAGCGCCAGTGAGCTTGATTCCGGCCATATTTGACCGTGGTCCCTTGATGAAATTTCTTGGGCTTGGTTTCCTCTTCAATTTGATAGGTGGATCATCGAATTTGGTGGCCGGAGGAGGAAGATTTGACGGGATAAAGATGGGGATTTTTCGGCGGTGGGCGGAGGCGACGTTACCGGCGGCGATGGGGTCGAAGCTATGGGGGTTTTGTAGCCCATGGAAAGGTAAGTTGAATCCAAGTGATCTTGACTATTTCTGTGGCCGGATTCTGGCGAACGGAGGTAATGAAATTCCGGTGACTATTTCGGTTTTCCGGCAAATTGGAGGTTTTCCGGTTTGATTTGGGTTTTGTGATGTATTACAATGTTGTTGGGCTCATTGAGATGAACGTTTTCATGTATAGGTCTACATTTTCTGGGCCGGTGGAATTCCGGCAGACCGCCGTGCGCGGTGGAGCTTCGGCGAGGTGGATTTTCGACAAGTTTTATGTCGTTTTGCTTATTTTCACGTGCCGAACGCAATGGTGAGGTTTATATTTGGATTTGATTTTGAGTTTATTAAATTTGAGCAAATATTTAATTGAACAGTTATTAGTTTAATTCGCAACAATATTAAAGGACGCTTTGATTATCCGTTTATTTGCGAGTCGTTTGATATTCGAGATTTGTTTGCGACACTTTAAAGTGAGGGATTTCAGGGAATTGAATTCAGTATTTGGTTGAGTTAGTAATTAAACAGGAAAATACGTTATTCGATTATTTGGGATTCTCGATGTTATTAATCAACAGATTATGATCCTAGCTATGCAATATGAACTCCGATGATCAGATATTATTTTTAATCATGGTTTCAGGATGTTGAGTTAGCAAGCGTAACAGATGAATAATCGTGCCGATCGACAGGGTTTCAGCTTTATGTTTATCTCGGCAACCTGTGAGTGGACATTTTATCCTACTTTGATTTTCATACTTTGATTTCCACAGTGGATTTACGAGTCTTGATTTATGCATTTTAC
This sequence comes from Geum urbanum, assembly GCA_946800695.1. Lineage (NCBI taxonomy): Eukaryota > Viridiplantae > Streptophyta > Magnoliopsida > Rosales > Rosaceae > Geum > Geum urbanum. Next base: position 10,645,075 of record OX327006.1, read on the forward strand.
GAGTATGCTTTACGATTATTCATTTACGAGTATGCATTTATAATTAAACATTTTATGAGCATACATTGATTTGGAGGTACATGTGATTTGTTTTTACACTGAGTATAAATATATGATGCATCGATGCTCTGGCCTCTCAGCTGATCCCCGAGATGCTCCGGGAAGGTTACGACTTGCGAGCACCTGACCTGTGATACACAGTACCCGGGAGAGTTACGACTTATAAGCACTTGACTCGGGCGTATTGTAACTTGAGGGAAACGTACTCAAGTTACTGCCTCCACACACACAATACCTAGGAGAGTTATGTTTTTATGAGCACTTGACATGGGCATGTTGGATTTATTTATGCAGCATATTATGATTTACGTCCACTCACTCTAACAATTTTATTATTTATATGCCTTTTTCTATGGGCTTTTCGGTTTTTTTTGCCCAGATTGCAGTGTGTATCATGTGGATGCTGGATGTCGTCGAGGGCGTCGAGTTCACCAGTCAATTCCTTCAGCTGTAGGTTCCAGCTCACTATCAGTTTGTTTCTTGTGTTATTAAAGTCACTCTAGACACTGGTTTAGTAGTATTTTCTTTGTGAGACTCTTGTGAATAGGTTGTCACTCGTATAGTTGTCGAGTTGAGTTTTCTTGTTTGTGATTCAGTGTGTTTGCTGGAGTTGTGTTTTCAAATTTTGATTAATATATCAATTTTGATTTTTGTTTTATTGTTGAGAAATCCTGATAGACATTGGTGGTTCACGATATTGTTTGTAGGTTTATCTGAGGAGTGTCAATTTTCTTTGCAGGTTTTTGGTTGCCTCTTTTTTTAAGAGAAGTTATGTCAAAATTTTCACAGAAACTAGTAGATTAGGGTCAGTCGATTGGGCTTGATTCTAGATTACTAGTTAGTCTAGGGTCGGGTCCTTTCAATTGGAGTCAAGAAAATTGTGTTTTAACTACTATTAAAATGATCGTAATTGATGAGGTTCCTTTCAATCATATATTGAAACCATGGTTTAGATTGTTTTGTGAAGTAGTTGTGCCTGATTTTATATTCCCATGTAGAAAAATAACTGCAAAGACTTTCTTGAGAATGTACGAGGGGATTAATGAAGATTTGAAGAAAGAATTGTCCAAGCATTGTTTGTCTTTGATGACCGATACATGGACATCACTTCAAAACATCAATTATATGGTTTTAACTGCACACTTCATACATAATGACTAAAAAATGAACAAGAGAGTGTTGAATTTTTGTGTTGTTTCTAATCATAAGGGTTTGACCATTGGAAAGATTTTAGAGAACTGCTTGCTTGATTGGAGAATTAAGAGGGTGCTTACCATTTCAGTTGATAATGCATTTGCAAATAAAGTCTCTATTGACTACATTAAGGGGAAACTAGCTAATTTGGATAATCAACAAGTGCTTGGAGGTAGGTTTTTACATGTGAGATGCTTGGCTCACACTGTAAACCTCACTACAAAATCAGGGTTGTACATTATGGAGAAATCTGTGGCTAGTATAAGGAATGTGGTTAGATATGTTAGAAGTTCCTCTCGAAGGCTAGATGTGTTTAAAGCTTGTGTTGAGAAGGAGAATTTGTACTATAGGAAGGTTTGTGTTCTTGATGTACTGACACGCTAGAATTCAACATATATTATGTTGGATACATTGTTAGATCTTCGACAAGCTTTTGATAGAATGGCTAAGGAAGAACATTTGACGAATACGAGTTATATTACAGAGGAAGAAGATGATGATGAAGTTGATGAGATGCTTGATGTCATTGACCTGAATTTAGTTGATTGTGAAAAGCTTACAACAACACGAAGACCAACACGAGGAAGAGAGTTGGTCCACCATCAGAAATTGATTGGAAGAGGGCAGAAACTTTTGTTCAGTTTTTGTAGGTATTTTTGATGTTACTGTGAGAGTGAGTGCATCAAAATATTCTAATGCTACTAAGGCCTTCCATGATACAGTAGCCATTCATGATGAGATTGAGGAACTTAAGAAGAAAGTTGATGATGATATGAATTACACAGAAAAGATTTTGTGCGAAATGGTTGTAGAAATGAAAAGTAAGTACAATACGTACTTTAAAAATGTTGAAGATATAAATCAGTTATTATTTGTTGCCCTTGTCCTAGATCCTAGGTATAAACTTAAATTTTCTGAAAGAATTTGTTTGATAATGATGAATTTGAGTGGTGCAATGGTGAAGAAGAAGTGTGAAGAAGTTAAAGACCTTCTTATCACTCTAACAGACTTGTACGCATATGCATTTGGTACTAGAAACAATGGGAAAAAATGATGCGTTGTATAGGCCTTCTAAAAGTATTAAGAGGATTGGTTCAAAGAAATCTAGGAAGATGGTTGAGTTGGAGGAGGATTGGAAAAGATCACTTGAAGAAGGAGATGTTGTTGTTGTAGCCCATGAAGTAGATATGTATCTACTTGATGGGATAAAATTGCTAATAGATTATGAGGAGTTTGAAATTTTTCTTTGGTGGAAGACAAATGGAATTTTTTTTCTTTCTAATCTCCAAGCTATTGCTAAAGATGTTTTAGCAATCTAAGTTTCGACAGTTGCTTCTGAGTCATGTTTTAGCACAAGGAAGAGGGTTATAAGTCCATATAGGACGTCTTTAACTCCTAGATCTGTTGAAATACTTATCTATCCACAAAACTTGTTGAAATCTGAAGGCACCGAGTACTTAGAGTACACTCCTATGATTGAAGAAATGGAATGGTGCATACAAATGGAGAAAGGTATGTTTCAGTTTGAAAATTAAACTTGTGTAATTGTTTTCTGTTTTCAATTGCTTTCACAAACTGCATTGTTCTTAAGACTATGTATTAATTTGTTCTCTCATTTTTGACAGAAAAAGAGAAGGAAGATAAAGAAACAATAGAGAAACTGAAAAAAGATATTGTAGATATTGTTCAAAAGTCTCCAAAAGCTTCAAAGCTCAACAGAATTTCAAATGCTGTTGCTTCTTCTCAAAGGTCTCCAAAAGCGTCAAAGTTTAAAAAGAATTCGGATGCTGCAAGGGCAGCAAAAGCTATAGCAAATTAGCTTGGTAAACAATTGTTATTTGACTCGTTAGTTAGATTTTTGTGACTTGTAATTGATTTGTGCTTGGTAAACAACTGTTAATGGTGATTACTTACAAAATGTTGTTTTTAAGGTACATATGCAGTCCTTGGGCCAAAAAAATTTGATGTTGCTTCCTTTCTTTGCTAAGTTGTTGCTTTCTATGTGCTCATGGTTAGTGCTTTCTCTGAGCTCTTTGCCTCTTATAACTTTTTGGTTAAGAACCTTTTGTGGACTATGGTCGTTGACTTTAGTTTTTCTATTGCTTTGCTTCTTCCTAGTTGTTCTATCACTTCTATGACATTCAAAGACTTGTGTTGATGAAACTTATTTAGCTTGTAATTTGTTAAACGTGATCTTAAAAGACTTAATGTTGTTGGATATTTGCTGGATGGAATGATTTGTGGATCAATGGATGTCTTCAGTTTCCATTTTGTTTGTTTTTTGATATTTTTCTTCCAACTTAGACTATGTATTGATTTTTTCAATGTGTTAAGGAATCATTAGAACCGCAGATCTGAACCGTTTTGTAGTGGTTTTGTTCTTCTCAAGTTCCTCCTTACAAAAAACAAGGAACCAAACCGTATTTATATTGAACGGTTCTGATTCCGATTCCTGAAAATAATGGATGAAATCAAACCGGTCACAAGCGTATACTATACCGAAAAATAGTTAGCCTTACTCATAATGTCCATAATTGCCCGGAGCACCAAAGGATAAGGTTGTAGTGCTCCCCGGAGAAAAATCTATTCGATTCACTCTTTTGGTACCCACAACAACAAACTAAATAGAAAAGGAATCGTAAGGTATAAAATTTGAAGACGTTACCTTAAACGCTAATAATGGTGGCCGATAAAAACAAAATGGTAGCGGGTCAGATAGTTGGGTCAAGTCAAAAGGGCAAGAGTGGAGCCAAAAATACATATATGGCGCAAGACAACGTACTCTCGATGAAACATATGATCCAAAAACTAACAAACGATCAAATGTATCATCCATTACTATGGGACAACACCATTGCCCCCTAAAAAAAAGCAGCTTAACTCGCAGCTCTAACATGTTGAAGACACAAGAATCACCAACTTGAGGATTAATGACCCAAAAGTATATACAGTGATGACAACCTGATGACTAATTTCATTTCCAAATAAACCATACTTCCCGTAGTTTTCATCACAAACACCTTGTCTACATTAGTACTCATGTCCATGACTCATATTGGCAAACAAGTAACAAATGTAAGAAAAGACGAAACGAGTACTGGGAAGGGATTCATTGATACACACATAACTGAGGGAAAAACCATTATAAGACTGATAAATGTTATATAGCTCCTTTAAAGCCTCAACATTGATACTAAGAAGCAATTTCTCTTAACTTGCCATGTATCTCCTCTTTCTCGTTAAACGAGGTTTTCCAGTAGCTTGAATGGATCTTAAAAACATGCATAATCATCAAACTGAAATGAATGTGGGTACTTAGCTCTGTGTTTGAACACGAGCTAAGATGTTGCATATGACACACTAAAGGTTCTCGAAGAAAATCGCGAAGCGTGTGAAATATTAAGGGTCGACATGCATAATCCTTCTGAACTGCTCAACAACATCAACAAAAATCTTCACCAGAAGCATCCTCATGGGTTGATTAACACCTAAGTCAACATCAGTAATCGATAATTGAACAACTACTGGCACTGAGTTCTCATAAAGCCCTTGTTTGACCCAATGGAAATACCCAGTGATGCTCAGCAGAACCTACTTCCTAGTGACACAAATAATAGCGAGAATGTCCTCATGTCCTCTGAAGAATGGCAGATACCAAAAAAAAGTACTAGTTCACTACTTCCTTTAACCCTACAATTACATGTGAACTGACAAGAGCTAATGACATATCATATTATAATGACTTGCCAGCCGAGAATCAAGATAACCTAATCTCATAACAAGGTCTGCCTAATGATTTACATAGAAGTTCCCAAGGAAGACTACAATTGATTTCCCTCGCAACACTACACTACGGGGAAAATAACCACAAACGACCTTCATTGGTCATCCCATATGACTACTCCAAATCTAACATATTGGAAAGAACTATCATCATGATACCCATGACTGACTCGCGATCCTACTATGTCACGAAAATCATCGAAATATGTGATAACAAAATATTGGAACCATCTTGTACACTATTAATCACAGATTTTGCTGAAGTCGTAGATCACGTCCATGAGGCATGACACTTGAGACCGAAAAGACTGACTATCATCTGAGACATACCTAGAAGATTATCTTATACCATTAGTGATCTATATACTCGAAGGCATATGATGAGATTCGCTGCAGTTGGACCATTTCATTCTAAGAATCACTAAGAATGTGAGATAAAGAACCATTTGAATCATTCCATTTCCATTACTTGATTTGATACCAATTGACAAGACCCGCCTCAGATTACTGTAGTAATCTAAGATAAGTCTTACGGGACCCATATTAGGGTCTTTAACACTGCCTAAATGTTACCAGCTACATTAGCACGAGCAACCTAGAACTTCAACGGAGTACCTACTCTGACGAAATAGAGCTGTAGATTATTATGCCTCGTACTTTGGATGGTCATGACTTTAATTGGCTAACCTACAATCTGGGCAATTTAAAACAAATGGCCCAAGGAAAGGCATAAAAACATAAAACGTGAGAGTAGGTGGACAAAAATCATAATCGTACGATATACGTAAAACTGTAGAAAGCTGTAGCTATATGCCTTTCCACCGTTTCTGATAAAACTGATACGAGTTCAAAATATTGTAAAATCGAAAGAAGAGAGAGAGACATGAGAAATAGGAGAGAGAAAAGAAAAAGAAAAAGCTAACCGAAATGGAAAGTTTTGACTTTCCAGTTTTGGAAAGTCATATTTATACTTGCAAGTTGTGACTAATTTAAATTCGTAAAGTCTTACAAAACTTTCATTGACCATAATTTCTTCATCGTAACTCCGATTTTCACATTTAACGTAGCCATGAACTCATCTCGATAAATTCTATGACTTCCCCCAAAGAATTTTCTTGAAAAATTTAATCAATAAAATTCTCATAGGAAGGTCATCGATAATTACCGACGATAAAAACCAACTACATTTCTCAATTAACCATAAACAAATCTTTAAAAAAAAAAAAATCTTGGGACAGGATGTTACATAAATGGTCTAACAAGATATATGGACATACTCAAGCATTCACGTCATAGTAATAGGCAATGTGCATAAATATTACCCTCGTTAGAGTTTGTATTGTCCTCGGTCAACGAAGTCAAAATATTATTGTAAAAAGACTTAAATACCTATTTGATGGATTTTTATTTTCTTCCTGGGGGGGAGTAGTTAAATAGATTTTTTTATCAAATTATTTTGATATGGTGATATAGATATGAATGTCATCAGAATATGTGTGTTGAAGTTGACATAAAATTATTTTTTAGATAGTCGTAAATCGTAATTTAGTTGTAAGCGCAATATGATCCCAACAGTTGAACAGTCATATTGTGACAAGCTACATGTGAAATTGAACTAGTGTAATTAGAAATGAGCACCTACTCACACATCCACCATGTAGTAATATGTATATAATTTAATTTGTGAAAAAGTTAGTTTCCTCGTAGTTCGTTTAGATCCCGATCAATGAGGTCAACCATTTTGATGAAAATAGTTAAATACCCATTTAATGTATTTCACTCATTTTTCTATAATAGAAGTAGCTAAATTGATTATATTTGTTAAAATTGTTGACATTAAGAGATAGATATGTACCCCCGAGAACGTGTGTGTGGAACGGTCTTGAATTATATTTTTACAAAGTGACTACTTGCGTTTAATTGAGTAGTAAAGTCACAACAGTTGAAAGCACAGATCAATGTCAAATTAAAGTTGAATTTTATTTTTTATTTTTTTTACACCGCGCTGATATTTCTTGTTCACCATATCCAATTGTCGATTTTGCTAAATAATTAGTCTTCCCAAAGTTTGCATTTCGAATTAATTTTTTTTCCAGTAATCTTGAATGTGGGTAAAAAATAAAAACATTAAAACTACCCTAGCTAAACTAAGGTGCCTCTCTCTCTCTCTCTCTCTCTCTCTCTCTCTCTCTCTCTCTCTCTCTCTCTCTCTCTCTCTCTCTCTCTCTCTCTCTCTCTCTCTCTCTCTCTCTCTCCCTCTCTCCCTCCCTCCCTCCTCACAAATCCACACTTTCTTCGTCGATCCCATTCTGCAGCAGCCTCGCCTCGCATTTGTCTTTGCTCCCCGATTTCTTAGAATCGTAGTCTGCATGCTACTTGACCTCCGTCACATCGTCGTCGAAGAAATCAGAGACGTACATGAGCCAAGTCTGACGACTTCAAGGTTTTCACAGAGGTTGGGGGTTAGAAGTGGCACTACCTCATCCATCACTCAGCTCCTTGCGCCGCCCCTGCAACACCATTGCAACCTTTACTCACACAAATGATGAGGTTTTCCCCTCATCTCCTCTCTCTTCCTCTCTTGGTTTTTTGCCTAGGGTTTCTCTCAGAGATTTTTTAGGATTTGATCCAAATTTAGGGAAATTTTTTTATAGTGGTTAGGTGTTTATAATCGATACTGAAAACAATGTCTAATTTCACAACTTAATTGCTGACTCTAGTTCTTGTCTTATGCTTGTACCACAGCTCTATCAGAAGAAGAAGCAGTTGAAGCTTTGTAGTGCCTTCTGGACTCCAAGTGCTCATCTTCTTTAGTAAGAAGATGCAGCCAAAGCTGTCCTCAAACGACTGCTTCTTATCCATGTACAAAGTTTCCACTTCAAGATTGTACCAAAGGTATTATTTCATCAGTCAAGTCTAGGTCTAAGTTCATATTCTTGAAACATATTTGATTATGGTAGTTTAGAAATGATACTATCTTTGTTAAAATTTGGATGTTCTTGTTAGACTTTGGTCACATATGAATTTTAGTGAAGATCAGTGGACTTTGGTCACAAACAAAAATTCAATGACTTTTGTTCTTTGGAGTCAATTTCTATGGGATTAGCAGTTGACATTGAGATCTAGACTTATTGCTTGGTTCTGCAAATACTTATCTGATTTTGCACTGCTTTGAAGGTTTAAGAGTATGAGTTTGTTAACCAGTGATGGTCTACCTTGATTCATGTGCAAACTAGTGATGGTCTACTTGCCTTGATGCTGCTATGTAATTTTTTTTTGTTAATTGCTTCTTCTTCTTTATTTTCCTATATAGTGTATATGTTGATCGAGTCTGTTGTCATGTTTCCTTGTGTTAGGTTAGTCCAACTCTCTACTTGTATTGGCTTAGTTTCTCTTTAATGAAGGTTTCATTCAGATAAAAAAATGAGGAGTTGTGAGTTTGCTAGACAGAGCTTTGGTAGTCAAGTTTGGGTTTGGTACTAGTCATTAGATTGTTTAACGATGCTCTTCATGTCGTATTTGCTGTTACAGAAGCAATTGAGATAATTGCATTCTCAGTTTGACATGCTTATTGGCCAAGCTTACTCTTTGATCCATGGTAGATGGCTTCGAGTTGCTGCAATATCAACTATTTACAACATCTTGTAACCATAGAAGATACCATTTCGACATTAGGTTGTGCAAACTTTATAGCTAGGGTTGACAACATTATAGATAGGATTGACTTGATGATGTACATATGGTCCCACCATAGATTAATGCACTGTTGGAAAGGCTTTATTGTAATAGAAGGATGACATATGATATATTTTGTCGTAAATGAATTGTTAATTTAGTATATTTCAGCTTGTATTTCAGTTTTGGTATATTTCATAATATAATTGGTATAATAATTAAGAAAATTAGAAAAATAATACATAATGGTTGTTAAGAAAAATTATGTAATGTGAATTAAATTCATACAACAAATTTACTAAGGAATCGTTATCTGATATTAAATTATAAAACCGTTATATGAATATATCGTTGTATGAGGATTCAAATACACATAAATGAAGTTATCTCTAACAAGGGTGATTATGAATATAGTAATGTTTGAAACATTGTCAATCAAAATGCCACAACTATAATGAGACTAAAACCGTTTAGTGACACCATTTTTTGAAACTAAACTTTGTCATCTGATTACAATGTCATTCTCGCACACTGAATGCCAAGCCAAATACAATGCGCCCGTGTTGAATGTTATGCCAGCATGCTCATGTCACAACGAGTTATATATAAATGCTGTTATAGGAGTTTTGTCACACAACCGTTATTTCACCGTCGTCTGATGATTTCAATCACACAACATGTAGTAGCACAACGATTTCCAATACTTGTTCGCAATGGTATTTTCCAGTTGTGTGATGCATTATGTGTATTAGTATCCACGGTCTGGTAATGAGTTGCGGTGGATGTAGGATGCTCACTGGTGGCGAGGTGCAACGAGACTTATTTTCGGTTGGGTTCGACAATGGCGCCACAGTGGGTAAGAAGGACGGTGGGAGTTGAGTGAATGGATGCAGCTCGGTTTAGATCAGGCATTTTTTATCGTCTTCTCGGTTCAAGCATCGCCATCGACGCAGGTTACTTTTTTGCTTCCTAGAGTTTGTCGACAAAAAGGTTGGACGACTAGGCTTTGTTTGATACATGTTCTAATTAGATCGAATAATCGAGGGTTGGTCGCTGATCACCATGAGGCGTGATCTTGCTTTGATTCGACCAGTGGAACTCGATTGGGATTGGGCCGCGAGAATGGTGGAGGTGTGAAGAAAGGAGAAAGGAGATTGGTTTCTATTCTTGACTTGAATATAGGTTGGGCTGCTTCTCTACTTCTTGATGGACTCCAAAAATTGGCCTAGATTGATAACATAGGCCTGGTATATGTTTATGTTAATTATTTAAGTTCAATTATGTTTTATTTTATGTTAATAGTAGTTATGTTGAAAATAAACTACTTGTGTAAGGTAGGCAAAAGTGGGCTTTATCCAGCCAGAATGTGCATCTTTGGTGTCTTCTTTGCTCTAGGTCGAGTTTGGTCCGTCGAGTGGGCGCACCCTCCGAGTGGCAGGAGGAGATGTAGTGTCGACGAAAGTTTCGTTCGGCAACATAGTTAAGAAGTTGTTCATAGTGAATTGATGCGTCATCGTTATCGCGTTATTTTCTCGATACTGTGTCGTCTTAAGTGTAAAGCAATTAGAGTAGTCATTGATGAACTCTTTGCTAAATGAGGCAGTTTAAGATATAATATTTTAGTTGAGTCCCCTTATATTATTTTGGGTGTTTCTCTTCTTATGGGATATATGCTTTATGTCCCCCCCCCCTGTATTCTACCGTTTCATTAATCAAGGCTTAAGATAACCCGCAAGCCCTTACTTACAAAAAAAAACTAATTAAACCACATGTGATTGGTTTTTTTTTTTTCTGAAGTAAAGGCTTGTGGTCACCCTTAAGTCTTGACTATCAATGGAGGATCTACACTATGGCGAGGTTGGGTAGTTTCCCAACCTGAATTTGGAGTTTATCTTAGATTATACAGGTTAACTATGAATGATTTGGACAAAAAGGGGCAGAAACCCAGGCAAAAATGACAGAAATTAACAAGGAACAAGATGAACAATACTTTTTCATAAAAGACGACGTTATTTTGATTAACTTACACGTATCATTTTTGGTGGATAAGTCAAGTAATTTGTTGTAACGACCCGAACCGGAAATGGTATGTTAATTGGCTTGATTTGTGAGTTTCACGATTACTCATACTTTGTCGTGATTGGTCGATATGGCGGGTATGTTTACGACTAAATTATCGGACACGAATTTGGTTTGAGTTCCTTCGCGGGAATTTAAGAGGATTTGATTTCGAGTTTGTAAGAGGTTTCAGAGGATTTTTCGGATAATCGGAGAATATAAAATGAATATTTAAAGTTATCGTCGAGTTAGTCGTACTTATCCGTTTGCGTTTGAGTTATCCGAATCGTGAATTTGGTCGGTTTGCGATGTATACATATCGAAATAATCGTAGAATTGTCGAAAAGTCGCATTTGGGCCTAGTTGACCTGTTTGACCGAGCCAGACCCGAGTTGACCGAGTCACTGAGTTGACCCGCCGAGTTGATAACTCGCCGTCGAGTTGCTTGCCGGAATACGGCACGGTTGCCGGAAATAAAGGTAGGGATTTGAAGCTCTCTTCTAGGGCTATTGATTGATGTATTCATTGTGTTGTTTTGTGTTGATTTTGTTGGAGAAATGTGGAGGTGAAGTTAGACGGAACCGGGGTGAATCGAGGGAGGTTTTCCGGCGAGTTTCCGGTGGGGTTTTGGGGCGGAATAAGTTGGGTTTGTGCTAGGGAAGGAAACCCCTAAGGTTTGGAGGGCCGAGGTGGAGCGACGGCGCCGGAATCGGTCGGAGAAGTTTTCTGGTGATTTCGGGCCGGAGAGTTTCGAGGGGATTTTGGGGTACTTGCCGGCCGAATTGGTTGATGGTGTAGTTGGACTTTGGGCTTGAGGAAAGGAAGATTTTGAGGTATGGGTCTCCAGAGAATGTCATCGTTGACGCCGCGACGGAGCTCCGGCGATGTTGACTTTTTGGGAATTTGGAGGTTTTTATACCGTTTTGCTCGTAATGGCGTCTCGATCGTAGTCGTGAGATTTTTGAGTTGATTTGAGTATTCAATTTAGGGACGAGGGTTGTTGGGTGTATTTTGGGAATTTTGCTATCCTCGTTGATATTTCGAGCGATACGTCTTTCGAGAACACGGGGTTCTTGACGTATTAGCTCCATATGATGTGTTTCAATATGTATTGATCGTATCCCTGTTATTCAGGTGATCGTGATCTAGTGTTTGGTGAGGAATCTTCCGTCGGACCTTAGACTTAGCCTCGTACTGTGAGTGGACATTTATTTACACTGTCGTAGCGAGTTCTTGGTTTCAGTATCTGTTTCCAGTATAATGTTCAGATTATTTATTGTTTTGAAGGTATTGTATATTTTATTGGTGATGACATTTATTTATTTAGCATCGATGCATTGGCTACGCGGCTGATCACCGGTAGTCCATCTATTAGGCTTGAGAGATTCACTTGATATGCCGACTAGGCTTGAGAGATTCGTCTAGTCTATCACCGTCGGGCTTGAGAGATTCGCCCGACATGTTACTCTGGCAGGGAAATCCGCCGGAGTGGCGATCTTCATTTATTTTAAGAACTCGCATTATTTTTATGAATATATAAATGATGAAAGGCATATGATTATTTTCGTTCACTCACTCTAACGATTTTATTTGCCTTTCCCCTGGGCTTTTCGGTTTCCTTTGCCCAGTTTGCAGTTTTAATTCCGGGGTTGCACGTCGACGATGGAGGCGTAGAGTTCAGATCACTCTTCAGTTCGGGTAGGTTCTTTGTTCAACCTACTGGTTGTATATGATGTATATAGACGTCGCTCTGAATACTTATGTTGTGTTTTCAGTTGAGTTTACTCCTGAATATTTCTGGATTTCTTGTAAACCTTTTGGTTTATTATATATGATGTTGAGAAATCCGGATGGAGAACGGAGCTCCACGGTTTAGTTTTTGTGAAATATTCGAAATGTGTTTCTTTGCAGGTTCTAATAATGGTTCACGTATTTCAAAGTAAACTCTGGCAAAAAAAAATTTAAGGTAATGTTTTCGAAGGGATTTGATTTCGATTTAGGCAACTAAATCGGAGTCGGATCCTTTCATTTGTAATCTTCATGTGCTATATTGCCTTAATCAAAACTCCAAAATGTCCTCTTCTTTTTTCTTTTTTATTTATTTATTATTTATTTTATGACACCTATACTTTCAGTTTATTGTACAAGCTCTAAACCTTTGTAATTATAGTGTTAATAATGCCTCATCTCCTGTTTTATTGTGTGTTTAATTAAATAAATATTTTTTTTCTTTGGTCGTCGTTTATCAGGTTTACGGTTAGTTAATGACAATGTTATATGTCCCTGTGATTGGTTACGTAACATGGAATGTTAGTCGCGGCCGGTAAACGAAAAAAATAGTCCCCATATAATATATGCTCCGTACGTACAACTCCTAATCAAGGAAGAATAAATTGGTTCCATCACACAGTGAGGCAACGATCCCAGTAACACTATGGTGGCCAAAACCAATACAAATAGCTAGATCGACAGTGATACGCAATTTGCTTTAAGAGACTCTGTCACGTTCCTCTCTCCATGTCTCGGCTCTGTCTCTGTGTCTCTCTCTCTAGATTTCGTGCATGGTGAGTAGCTTTTCTCAGCACTAATACTAAATCACAGTGCACAGCATCTAATTAAAGGGAAGCTTATATGTGAAGAAATCTCGTCCACTCGAACCCTAAATATACAATAAAACAAAAAGAAAGGGGGAAGAATGAGCATGAGAGACTTAAAGCAAAATATATATACAAAAGCCAGTCGTCTCCCTGCTCTCTCTTCCTTGCTTTCCTCCCTCTAGCTTTCTCTTTTCTCTTTCTCTCTTTGCTCTGGTATTCCCTCATTGTGATTCTCCACCATAGTTCCCAAAGACCCATCAAATTTTGCTTTATAAAAGAAAGAAGAAGAAAAGATCGAACACCATGGTTTTCTCATCTATTCCAGTCTATTTAGATCCTCCCAATTGGCACCAGGTGAGTTTTATTTTCTCTCCGAATTTCCATCAGCAGCTGCTTCACCAAAATAGAAAAAGGAAAATTTTAAAGTAAATTTAAAGATGATTATTCCTATTCCTTTGTGATCTCTTTGTATGAATATACCAGAAATATATTTCTTCTTTTTTCTCCCTTACATGGTTAATTTATAGCTCTCTTTGGATGTAATTTTTTCTTTTGCAGCAACCAAATCATCCACTAGGTAGTGAAAATCATCCACAGCTTCCACTACTACCTCCGCCGCAGTATGTCGGAGGCAGTACTGGTGCTACTGACGGCAGTAGTGGAAATGGTATGGGCTCGGTCAGACCCAATTCCATGGCTGACCGAGCCAGGATAGCCAAGATTCCACAGCCAGACACCGCGCTTAAGTGTCCGCGCTGCGAGTCGACCAACACCAAGTTCTGCTACTTCAACAACTACAGCCTCACGCAGCCTCGCCACTTCTGCAAGACTTGCCGGCGCTACTGGACAAGAGGAGGCGCCCTTCGAAATGTTCCGGTGGGAGGAGGGTGCCGAAGGAACAACAAGAAGATCAAGAGCAGTGCCACCAGCTTCTCCAAGTCTCCAATATCAGCCAGTACTTCCACTGACAATCACCAGATGAGGCAACCAGGGTCCGGTTTGATTAATCCTAATTTGTCACAACCTCAGATTCAATCACTCCCGTTCCTGGAGTCGATACAGAATCTTAGTCGTTACGGCGGTGCAGCTGGGAGCATGGGACAAAACGGCTTCGGTGAGATGCAGCAAGGTCAGACTAATAATATGAGGTTTCAGTTTGGGACTGGGAATAATTTGATGAACATATCTGGTGGGTTAAACATGGATCAGTGGCGTAACCTGCAGCAAGTTCCTTACTTGGGTAGTACAGGGTTTGAGTCAGCATCATCAACAGGTTTATACCCATTTCAAAGTACTACTGAAGGAGTTGATCAAGACACTCAGCTAAGGACTACTGATTCTAGGGCTACTACTACTCATCAGGTGCTTCCATTGAAAGTTGAAGATCACAACCATGGTGTGAGTTTGACAAGACCCTTTTTGGGTATTTCAGGAAATAACAGTACCAATAATAATAGCAACAGCAGCAGCAACAATGAGTTCTGGGGTGGAAATGCGTGGACGGATTTATCAGGTACTATCAACTCTGCTTCTACGAGCCATCTCTTATAAAAACCTTCTAAGGGTTAACCTGTGACCGAGCTCTAGTTGCAAGTTCGATCGAATCCGAAAGACATTGTACGAGAGATGATGATGAACTGCAAGCAACCCTTTCGCTCTTGTTTTATGATTAGAAGAAACAAGCAAGTAGGCTTAATTTGCTCCACCTAATTAATTTGGTATTTGCTTATTACTTCTTTTCATTTTGTTATAACAACTTGTTTGAGTTCTTATTATGCTCCATGTATCCTGTATTCTATGAATTAATTTCCCTTTGTAATCGGTTCTTTAATTATGTGTGTCATTTTATGATGGAATTTGTATTTGATACTTGCCATATATCAGATCCATTGATTATCAGTTTTTATTTCATGTGGTTATTCTGGCATATCTATATCTAGCTTCATCTTTACACACATGCATCAATATACTGTATAGACACCCGTGGCATGTATCACTGAGAATGAAACAGCGAAAGTTGTAGATCGACTACATGGTGAAGTGATGAAAGCACACATGCATTATGCATATCACTACGATCACAAGTAAATAGGTTAATTAATTCATCGGCTTAGGTGAGTCAGCTAGCTGTTGTTAATGTTCTGTGATCTTCATTCAAATTAAACTCCATATATACCACTTTGTTCATATATGGAAGCTGATTGAAAGATTCCAAATTCATTCGTTGTTTCTGATTTTTGCATTAAATGTAAGTCTTTATAGATCGCTCTCTCGATCACTTTGTGTCTTTGTTATTAGCTATCGTAGTATTTAACTCAATGAGGAGCTCAGTTGATCCACACTATTTTCCAGAAAGGGTCTACCTTTAAGTCGTATATCACTAGTATGTACCCTCTTGAATGATGTCTCCGATCTCAGCATGCTAATTGAATGAAGGAAAGAAGATGTGTCATGGAGAGGACATAAGAAAGGACACTGACTCCCCTTTCCCCACATTTTCCCTGATTCCTTCAAAGGGAAAATAATTAAAATGATCACTGAATTTTAAAAAATATCAAAAAAGTCACTTAACTTTAACTTTATTTTTCAATTTAATCATTTTGTCTATTTTAAACATTAACATTTGTCAAGTGTTTTCCTTATATAGATAAGATTATGAGAGAAATACACATGACATAAGCGAGAGAAGTATCAAGACCGATGAGAAGGTAAAAAATTGACATCCAAAACAGACATAATGACCAAATTGATAACATTGTTGTTATTTTTTTTCCTTCAAATGTGGCAAGTTTTGAATTCCAAGAAAGTATGCTGCTTCATAGTTTTTGTGATATCCATTCCGTTCGCTGAGATCGATGTGAACTTGTTTTTTTTTTTTTTTTTTTTAGTTTTCACCTCCCAAAGATAACTGTTTACCTGGGTTTGTCTTTCACAGAGGGAGAGAGAGAGATCATGATGATGATCATGCATGTAAACGGTACTAGCTAGTTATATGATAATGATTTTGTAATAATAAGAATGATGATAAGAGGAATCAAAGTACTCCTTTGTTTTACATGGGATGTGTGAAAGTGAGAGTTGGAGTGAAAGGCAACAACAGACAAAGAAGGGAAAATGCCAACACTCCCACTGATTTAAATCATGCATGTAACTTCCATTCTGAACCAAACCCAAGTGAGCAAGTATTCTAAGATTTTGTTACAGAATTGTGCATGAGCCATAATGACAAAACCCTAATGGTCAAAAGAAGGGACAAGCCTAGCATATAGCTTTTAACACTTCAAAGAATTCATGGTATCTCCAATTTCTCATTCAATTTCAAACAGGTGAAGGTAGTGTTGCTATAAATAAGACAAGAAAGCTCTTTAATTGCTCTACTTTAAATTTGGTGATCGATTTATTCTTTAAATAAATCACTTAACGTTATAACATATTCAACAAGCTAGGGCATACTCCGTAAATCCTTTTAAAGGACAATGCAAATGAGAGTATTCATGCATGAACATCAAGTGAGATCTTAAAGGTATAGGTATGGTATGAAGTGTTTCTAATTTGTGTCAACAAAAAACTTTAATTTATATATACTTTAATCCGTTTTGGATCTTACTCTTCAAATTGTAAACGGAGACGAATCGATCATATGATCGATTCATCTTATAAAGGGAGAGGAATCAAGATATTTCTTTAGCAAGAACCAATTAGCTAGTTAAAGCTGCCTAGCAATGGACGAATAAAGCAATCAAACAAGAACACTGTACAGAAGCAAATAATTAAACATGCATGCACACAGCACGCAATAAACACACACACACTCTCTCTCTCTCTCGATTATTTATCATGGTCATGATCGAGCTGGTCATCGATCGGAATAAGGACTGAGAAACAGTTATTGTGATTTGAAAATAGGCAGTGAATATATTATGGGGGGCAAAGGGAAAAGCAAACGAAATAAAAGAGGAATTAATGGTTTCTGTTCATGACCAGCTCTAGCCTTCTCGATCAGTTCTCACTTATTGGAAGAGCGCGAAGCAATGTGATCGATCTCAATCAAAAGCTAACAAACAAAGGAGAAGGGCTAGGAATTCCAAGATGGAGCTGCTGATGATCGATGATCGATATATGTTCCATTTTGTTGACCCACTCCTGGATAAGCGTGAAATGCTCTCTTTTTCTCTCATACATCGTTGCTGTATATCTAGTTTTTTCTATTTGCTGCTTTCTTTTTCCAGTACTCTATCTCACATTCGTACAGGCACCGCGCAGAGGGTTTGTGTTTGTTGAAGTTACAATGCCAGATGGGCCTGCATATTATTTTTCCTCTTTTCACTTTATTCCGGCCGGCCCTCTTTATCAGCTTCTGATCTTCTGCTTCTTCCCTATGGACCATGCTTAATTTGTTTACATTTTCTTTTATATATTCTTGTTGTGAAATCTCCATGATGCATGTTGTGAACGGAATTAACAAATCTGATGACATCGTTAGTTAGTTGCAATGTTCGAAAAATCCAACCTTGCAATTTTTTACTTATTTAAGTAGGGGTGGAATATTTTACCGAAAAATCGAACCGAAAATTTAAATAAATTAAACCAAAACTTGTGAAACGGACAAATGTAGAAACCGAATCAAATTAAATCCAAACCGAATGACTTTTTATGGTACGGTACAGAATAAAACTGAACCGTTCTAAAATGATATATATGACAAAATTGTACTTATTTCTTTACACAAATGAATATACACTCACTCATTTTGAATATTTTTTGGACATATATATAAAACACTTACAAAAATACTCTTATTCTCTCACATTTCTTCTATCTCTTTACGGTTTTACCTTTTTCAAACAATAATTAACTTAAACAATTGTTTAGGCCTAAAAAACTTTATCGAAAAACCGATCTAAAACCGAAATATAAGGATATGAAACTTCTTGGGCCCGAAACTCGTGAAACGAGCTTGTCAAAAAATCAAACCGAATAAGACTCGAACCGAATAATTTATTACGATACGGTACGAATTCTGACTTAATACTGAACCAATCTCACCTAATATTGGCGCAGGGCGGTGGTTGACCGTTCCAACTAAAAATTTATGTATAAACCGATTCATCTGACAAGGCTCTCTGTCTAAATCCTTAGGAATTAGGCCACTTCCTCAGTGGCGGAGCTAGCATTTACGGTCAGGAGAGGCCAAAATTAAGACTTCATAAATAAAATAAAATAATTAATAAAATAATATAAAATATACACTATTCGTGAAAAAAAAAACTATTATTACAAAGATTATAACAAATATATCTTTGTCAATGTAAAATGTCAAATAATCATTCATTAACTTGTCGCTCATTTAACTGTGTAAACGATTCTTCACAATATTTATTGCATAAAATATTTTTTACAAATATTGTTTGTTATTGGTAAAATTAATGATAATGTTTAAAACAAGTGACCTAACGTATTTTCCAAAGTAACCCATATTTAATTACCAAAACACTTATAGCTTATAGCTAGATTACTTGCAGATATTATAATTAATGTCCCGATATAGAAAAGTGATGCATATTATTTTGATTCTTAATTGGTTCCTATCATATCATAATCAATGGGCTATATGCCTATATAGCTATATCTTTTTTTTTAGGAAAGCCTATATAGCTATATCTAGTTGTACATATGAAAGTTTGGCAGCTTGCACAATTGATTAATTAAATTTAATTGCAAGTTGAACTGAGCCGACGGACAACAACAACTTTTTTAACTTGTTAAAAAGTAATGTAATAATTTTTTTTATCTAAAATCTGAGGGGACTCCCCCTCGCCGGTGAATAGCTCCGCCCATACTCTTCCTCACCGCCTGATTAGCGCCTAGCGATGTTTAAAAAATTGGGTTTAATTGCTGTGAACAAGTTGCAATTGGTGCTAGCTAGTTTTCCTATGGCAGCTCTTTATAAGAATAGAAATGTACTCTCTCCCGCTCCCTCTCCCTCTTTGGCATTTCAAGCTTCTATATATTCAATGACATAAACGAATCGATGCTAATGCAACCCATGCACCGTTAAAACTTACGGTACTGTATGTAGTAAATTAAGACAACTTTGAACTATTTTTTGAATTTTAATCTAAATTAATAATTCAATTCATGTGTTAATTAAATACATAATTCAAAACGATCGACTTCTAACTTGGAGGGCTAAGAGATCAATTGGCGCCTAATAAAGCATCTCTCTGCTACATTGCTGAATTTGAGAGAGAGCATGGTATGGCATGGGGTGGTGGCGCCTCAGTAGTCCAATGATTCCCCAACAGATGGGACTATCAACGTCAATCTTTATCCATCAGATTCCAATGGTCGGTGGCCCGGCTGCCAAATAGTAATAATACCCTTCTCAATTGCGCTTGCGACTAAGTTTTCCGATACATATTACAGACTCGTACCAGTATGGCAGTATTGGCAGTATTGGCATTATGGCATATTGGGTTATGTGTGTTATTTTGCATATCATTGCTTAACTCATGTGACATAATTAAGGATATGATTCATCGTTCAGACAAAATATGAACAAGGGAGTACAGAATGATCATCAATGGTGAGATCGTGTGCTCACTTAAGCGATTAGACCGGTCAAATAGAACACAACACAACTATTTGAGAATTTTTTTGAATATATTAATTAATCTTAAATTAGGGTGTATATACAAAATTACTTATAGTTCTGCAAGAGATTATATACCACTTAATAATTGCAAAATATACACCTCATAATATTCTTAAGAGTGTGACTCACTTCAACACTCCTCCTTAAGTTGAAGCATATAAGTCTCGAATGCCTAATTTGTCAAGTGAGTCAATAAAATTAATGGATAAAACAACTTTAGTAAGAATATCAGCTGTTGCTCCTCTGAATGCACAAATGAAAAATGGGAATGAGATAATACAAACATCTAGCTTTTTCTTGATGAAGTGTCTATCAATTTCCATATGCTCTGTCCAATCATGCTGAACATAATTATGTGCAATCTCAACTGTAGCAGTATTGTCACAATAAAATGACATTTGTCGTTTCTGCTTGAAACTCAAATCTCCTAGCAAATACTTCAACCACAATAACTCACAAACCACTTGAGCCATACATTTGTACTCAGCCTCTGCACTAGAACGAGTTACTACATTCTACTTCTTGTTCTTCCAAGTAACTCAGTTTCCATCAAATGTAAAGTAGCCAGAAGTAGAACGTCTGTTAGTAATATTACTTGCCTAGTCTGCGTTAGTGTACCCAGTAGTTTTCAGTTCTCTATGCTTACGAAATACAAGGCCTTTACCAAGAGAAGACTTTAAGTACCTCAAGATTCTTATCACAACATTTATGTGATCCTTACAAGGATTGTGCATAAACTAGTTCACCATACTAACTTCATAAGTAAGGTTAGGTCTAGTATGAGACAAGTAAATTAATCGTCTAACTAACCTCTGATACTGGGACTTGTCTGCAGGAACTTGATTAGGATACTCTGCAATCTGAAGATGCTGCTCAATAGGTGTATCAACCAGTTTACAGTCAAGCATACAAGTCTCGGCCAACAGATCTAGAACATATTTTCTTTGACTTACCAGAATACAATTCTTATTCTGAGCCACCTCAATACCCAAGAAATACTTCAAGTTCCTAAGATTCTTCATCTCAAATTCAGAAGACAACTGAACTTGTAACCTCTTGATCTCATCGAAGTCATCACATTTCACAACTATGTCATCCACATAAATAATCAAGGCGATCAATTTACCCTTCCGGTGTTTCAGGAACAAGGTATGATCATAATTGCTCAGTCGATACCCAATCTTCATGAAAGTTGTGAACCTCCCAAACCAAGCTCTTGGGGACTGTTTCAATCCATATAAAGACTTCCTCAGTTTACACTCCATATTCTCACCTTTAGAAGTACCATATATTGGAGGAAGATCCATGTTGATTTCTTTATTCAAATCTCCATGAAGAAAATCATTCTTCACATCAAACTGTTGTAAGGGACAATCCAGATTAGCTTCCAAGGACATGAGGACTCGAATGGTGTTGATCTTTGCAACTAGTGTAGAAGTCTCATCATAATATACTCCATATCTCTTAGTATATTCTTTTGCAACCAACCTTGCCTTGTACCTGTCAATTGAGTCATCTGCATTATGTTTCACAGAATAAACTCATATGTACCCCACGACCTTCTTTCTAGATGGTAACGGTACCAAGTTCCAAGTACCATTTTTGTTAAGAGCATCCATCTCAACCTCCATTGCCTGTATTAGGAAGAGACACAACTAATAATTGAATCATAAAGGCTACATAGGGTTTAGACAGTCTATGGGTTAATACATAATTAGCTACATGATACTTGGCTTTAGCTGACAAAAAAGGCTCATATCTTTTTGAAGGATTACCACGGGTTGACCTAGCAAGCAAGACTTTACTAGACTCGGATGCCAATTTACCATAATTTGACAAAGATAGACTACTACATACCTCAGGTGATGACAAGTAAGGATAGGTCGTTGATGGAGAAGGAGAGACTGAACTCGCATGTACCTCTTCTACAACTGACGACTGATTACTGACCAATTCTCCTCCTTTCAACATGTCAGATATTTGTTCGACATATCGAACATTCTCAAAAATTGGGTTAGCCTAGGATCTTTTGACGGGTCAACCCTCACCTTCGATGGGTCGAATCACCACGGCAGAAGGGTCTAGGGCCCTATCTTCGATGGGTTGAAACCCTTCCTTAACGGGTCGAACAACTTGTGCCGAATGATCCAGGGTAACCCTTCCTCGACGGGTCAAAAATCTACTCTGGCCGGGGTATTTTCAATTGTAACAGGTACTTCTAATCCTTCAATTGGTCTTCATAAAATACATTCTTCTCCTCCTCACTCTGAGACACCGTAGGAGAAAAATATCACACTTATTGACTAAAGGTGACATCAATGGTGACATAAAATCTTTGAGAGGAAGAATGGTAACACTTGTATCCGTTCTGGTGAGAACTATAGCCAACAAACATACACTTGAGGGAACGAGTCTCCAACTTAGATCTCTGATTCTTGTGAAGATAAACATAAGTCATTCAATCAAAGACACGAGCATGAAGTTCGTTGAGAGAGGGGATAACAACATAAATAGAGAATACCTCAAATGGAATCCGATTATGAAGAGCTGCAAATGATAAGTGATTGATGAGACGAGATGCACACAATATAGCTTCTCCCTAAAGATATTTTGACATGTTAGAACTGAGTAAGAGATCTCTTCCCATGTCTAAGAGATGACAATTCTTTCTTTCAGAAACTTCATTATGCTCCGGTGTCTGAGGACAAGTAATCTGGTGAACAATTCCATGTTGCTGAAAATAGTCTTGAAAAGAGTGATTGATAAACTCCCCTCCATTATCAGATCGAAATATTTTGACACAAGCACCACTACCAGATTATTAACCATTGCCGGCGACTTTTAAGTCGCCGGCAATGTTTTTGGACATTACCGGCGATTTTTGCCGGAAAAATCGCCGATAATGTCTTTTTTTTTTTTTTTTACATTACCGGCGACAAAAAATCGCCGGTAATGTCCGTCGCCGGCAATGTCTCGATGGTAATGTAAAAAAAAAAAAAGACATTGCCGGTGACATACATTTATGTCGCCGGTAATGTAAAAAAAAAAAAAAAAAAAGACATTACCGGCGACATAAATGAAGTCGCCGGTAATGTCTTTTTTTTTTTTTTTACATTACCATCGAGGCATTGCCGGCGACGGACATTACCGGCGACAAAAATCGCCGGTAATGTAAAAAAAAGAAGACATTACCGGCGACGGACATTACCGGCGACAAAAATCGCCGGTAATGTAAAAAAAAGAAGACATTACCGGCGATTTTTCCGGCAAAAATCGCCGGTAATGTCCAAAAACATTGCCGGCGACTTAAAAGTCGCCGGCAATGGTTAATAATCCGGTAGTGCACCATACTGAGTTTGAATGAGACTATGAAAAGTAGTAAAAACAGAAAACACAACATCCTTCTTTTTTAGCAAAACAACCCATGATAATGTTGTAAAGTCATTAATAAACAAAACTAAGTACTTCATTCCTGACAATGTTTGATTTTTCGAAGGCCCCCATACATCAGAGTAAATTAACTCAAATTGTGCTGAACTAGAAGAAAAACTAGGAGGTTAAGTGGACTTAAGACTCTTAGTAAAAACACAAGTTTCACAATGAAGACTGGACTATTTTATTCCTAAAAACAAGGATGGCATATACTTCTTCATGACCCCAAAAAATGAATGACCCAACCGACGATGCCATAGCCAAATTTGTTTCACTCTATCAGAATTCAAAGTCAGAGCAACATTTGGTGATGGTGCACGTGCCTCCCTGCTTTACATGCAATCCAAGTGGAACAATCTCCCCATCAAATCTCCTTTGCCTATTATCGCCTGAGATGACAAATCCTGAAATATTACTTACATAGGAAAAAGGTTGCAGAGTATTTGTGTTGTGAATTCAACTCAGAAAGAGATAATATATAGGTGATGAGAAAAAGAAGAAACATAAAGAAAATTGTGTAGCACAATAAATGAAGTAATTTGGATTGATCTTATACCTAAGACCGGGAAAGACACACCATTTATATTAGACACTTCAAGTATGGGAGATAAGGTCAGACTCAAAAACAAAAACTTATCAAAGGTCATATGATTAGACGCACTTGAAAAAATTATCCATGTATCACTACCAGTAAAGCCAGAAACTTTTAAAGCATTACCAATTTTATCTCTTTTTTCCTCAGATGAAAAATAAATGCATGTGGTGTGATCTTGTCCCTCTACACCATGTAAATCAGGTTCTTGAACTAACTAGACTGCAGACTTGCTACCACGACTCCTGGCATAGGTGCCTCATTTACTTATTTTATGAGGACACGAGTTCTTGTAGTGACCAAATTCCTTGCAATAGAAGCACTGCACTTTACTTAGATCTGTTCCGCGAGCAAGTTTGATTCACAGTTGACTTTTTTAGTTCTTGGGTTTCCAACCTTGTTGAGACTTAGATTATATAGTGAGGCTTGACACTTCGGTGTGGAGCTCCTTTGCACCAGGATGATTATTAGACTCATCCTTGTGAACATAAGCATAAGCTTGTTCTAGAGTTGGTGGTATGGCTTGTTGTAGTAGCTCCTCCCTAGCGCTAGCAAATTTCGAATCTAATCCTTTCAAGAAGATGTGGACTCACATCTTGTCTTGCGACTTGTTATCTGTAGCAATAACCATGTCACACACCATATGGTTTCGATCTCTTTCATCCAGTTTTTGCTAGATAGCTTTCAAGTTTGCATAGTATTCTGTAAGAGGTTGACCATTCTGAGTAGTTATGAATGTTTGACATGCCAACTCATGTACTCTTGCAAAATCACTTCCATCATAATATGTGGTTGCAACAGTATCCCAGATTGCATTCAAAGGCATCATTGTATTTGAATTTACAGTATCCCACATAGCTTGTGTCTTGCCAGCCTCTTCAGGTCGTGGTAGAGTGCCAACGACATATTCTCACTTGTCAACACCTCTAAGATGCATCTTCATTAGTCTTCGCCATACTGGATAATTTGTGTTATCAAGTTTTACTCCAAAACATGTGCTCTCGTTCTGAAGAGCCACTAGTTGTTCATGAGAGATTTCAAGTTGTTCTCCAAGAAGTGCAAGATCCATTGCAAACAAGTTCAGATAGTTTATCAGATCAAATTACAGAAAGGCCAGATGAACATGAGAGGATTCGACAGGCGAGAGATTTTTTCGACCCGTCGAACAAATCAGGTCAGGACGAGTTAGGACAAGGGCACCGTGGAAAAACAGGTCAGATCTCCAAGATTTTCATGATCAACTCAGGTTCTGATGCAAAGTCAAATAGATTAGAAGTATTTGAGAAATTTTCTAATATATTGATTTATCATAAATTGAGGTATATATATAAAACTATTTTCAATTTTACAAAGAAACTATATTCACCTACTTAATTACAAAATATACATCTTCTAGTATTTCTAGAAATATGACTCACTCCAAGTTGGAGAGGAGCTACTACTAATCAGTACGTAATCGCTCACCATAATCACAACACGTTTCTTTCTACGATACATTTTCTTAATTTGTTCTTCCTTAATCTTTTAAGTATCTCACTGCAGTATAATATTGCTCATCGATCACAAATCTTCTTATGTACAAACAAGCCAGCAACATTAAAATTATGCTAAAAAGGAACCTATCTCCATGCACGTAGATTTCACTTAATTAGTTAGTGGTGGTGGATCTAGCTTAAATTAGATTATTCACCGGTTTCTATTCATTGCTCAACTTTATTTTCCGTGTAGTATTTTAAGTTATCGTATCTGTAATTTATGTCAAGTGTATATACTGCATGCATGCGGGCCGGGTGGAGGTCGACACGTACGTAGCACGAAGGATCATAACCTGTCTATCTTTTTGCTTGGCTATATATAATTTATTATCACAGTCCCTGCTGCTGGGTTGATCTTAAAACGCGTGGGAAGGTTCTACTTTGCTCGTTCTTGTATATTCTATACAGATTCGGAGAAGACTTGTAGTGAGCCATAGTCGGTTCGTTAGTGCTTAGTTGAATCATGGAATCTAATTCCCTTACCAAGTAACCAGACTCTCACACACACTGACGCATATATGACGAGCTACTAAGTACGGCCTTTCGCTCATTTTCATGCCCAAAAAGCTTATAACCTTCCCTTTGATCATATACATGTGGGAGATATTGTATTGGAATTGGTTGGAAAAGAAAGCAGATTGCAGCCTTTAACTGCTGCTAAATATTCCCTGTCTCATATATGCATAAAGATATTGGGCGCGCATCGACCATTTGCGCGTAGACAGATAATATTAAGAGGCAAGGATATAAGATATTGTTGGAGCTTGAAAAATCGATAAGGAATACCGATTGTATCACGTATTTGATACGTCAAAAGTTTGACTTTTTAACATCGAAGAGAAAAGGAGTACTTGCAAAGATACTCCGACGCTTAAGTCACTATAGGCATGATACACCTTCAATTATAGGAATATTCGGCTTGAACCCCAAGAATAAAAACAACCATCGTTACTATCCTATCCACTACGTCGTCCCCAATCATCTTGCCCGCAATTGCACGTTCTTCAATTTTTCCTCGCTTCTTATTGTATTTGCGTCATTTTTTTTAACGACCAAGACTGGGTCATTACCGCTCACAAGTTCATCACCTGCCTTTTTATCACTCGCATTTTCTCGTCGCTAGGCTCATCCATCCTTACCCACTACATTGGGTCCGAGCCTTTTTCTTATAATTCCACCATTATTTAGGCCTCACTGAATCCCTCAACATTCAGTTTGATCAAATTTTTATCCCCCACAAATGTCCCAAAAATTATCTTTTGGGCCCAAGGCCCTTGGCCCAAAGAGAATTTTTCTGTTTCATAGCCTTTACACCTTCATCTTCTTCCCACGTACTCATTTTCCACACGTGGACCACGTCCACCACTGCACCACCATTCCACTCTTTCCATATTCCTCTTTTTTTTCCTTCATTTTTAATTCTTTGTCTCCCCAAATGTATAACTAGGAGTAACACAATATTCTTTCCCTGAATATATATTTTTCTTTGACCATAGTCACTGTTTCATGTTAAGTTTCAAGCAATCATACATTTGGTGCTTCATGGGTTGCTACTTGCAATCTGTCCCACATGCATTTTTCAGGTCCCCTTGCCTAGTAGAAGGAGTGCCATTGATAGGCCGGATAAACACCTAGTCAAAGATACCTTATTTCAACCAAGATATATCATTGCAATATTCACTTATAAGGGTTGTCGAATACAAGGAGTTGGTGACACTAAATCCTAACACTAAACTGAAATACTGACAGACTCAACTACAGTACACTAATAACACTACGAACCTAACCTAGACTGACTCAAATGACACGAAATTTGTACACAATACACTAGACTCAATGGTAGACTACCACACAAAAATTTAGGGTTTTCGGAGTTGATTTGAGTACTGAACTGAATCAGCTAAGCTACAGCTAATGCAGAAAATGAATGCTGAAAGTAAAAATGCTTATGAATGCAAATGAATTAAACTATATGATTAATGAGTTAAGAGGAATGCAATCCACCACCGTCATTCCATCTTCCTAACACATACTTAACCTAATGCACATATCTAATGAATGAAAGTTTCCAGGATGAGTTGATCGTTACAACCACATCCTATTACCTAATCCTTATGCCTATACAGGTTTGTCATGGGCCTCCCCTACATCTATCCCTCTATTGAACCCATAGTCATTGACCCCAAGGTTTATAATGAAGAAAGCATTAAACTCTAGAAAAGGTTTGAGAATCTACAAAGGTTCACAGGTACACTATAGGCGTGTCCTGCTAGACCTATGGACTTCAATCTCCTGACGGTAAAATCAGTGTATCACTATAGAGAATCCGGTGGAAGAAATTATCTTCAGTCGTCCGTATCTCATGAAACTAGAACCCTAACATGCATACTAAGTTGCGCACCAAAGCAAACATACAAGAACTCATACGGTGATCATTCAGAGAAAGAAATCACATTCAAAGAATATGCAAAACTAGGTTAAAGTGTATGAATTAGAAAGACTTCATATACGGGGCTTCAAGCAACCCCTCAACAATGAGTTTAGCTACTAAAAGACATAAAGAAATAATGAAAACAAATCATAGAGTTGAAATAGACAAACTAGGAGACGAAGAGATTCTGGACGGCCAGATTTCGACCGGTCGAAATAATCTTCGACCCGTCGAAATGAGACTGGGCTGCTTCCTCTTGTTGGCTGCTCTCTCTCTCTTGCACGAAATTCCTCTCTAATAATCTAATTCTCCCTTCTAAAAACCTAAAAATAGGTTTATATACTTCCTTCAAAAGCTCTCCTAGAGTCCACGTTGGAATAGGCTTCTATAATTGCACATAACTCCTTCTTTCTTTCCGTATTGAGCTAGGAATCCTTCTTTTGTTTCTTTTTTCTTTATTTCTCCACAAAACCTATTAAAATAATAAACATAATTAAATCACTCAATTAATAACAATAAACTAACTATAGGGAATGAATTAAATACCGAATAAACGCATAAATATGCGACTATCAAAATATCCCACACTTAAACATTGTTAGTCCTCGAGCAATACACTAAACCAAAATTTTAAAACAACTCACAAAACTCTAACTACATGACTCTAACGCCCCTTAACAAATTGTCTCAGCAATCTACCACACTTGTAACACCAAGATAAGCATGACTTTACATTCACCTTCCATAGAATTTCGAGAGTTAATTTCAATATAAGACACACATGTAATATGTAGGACGAAGACATAATCACGGTGAAAGGAACTGCAGCATGCAACAAACAATCAAGATTCAACCTCACTTAGATATGCTCTCAAAAGTGTTTCTCTCAAAAATATGTCTAAGGTTTCCACTCAACTCAACTACATGTCAAATGGACCAAACCATATGCTTACTCTTGTGATAAATCTCCACAGATCAAAAGCTGCCATCTTGAGGATCAAAAGGACTTTCATGGGTTGTAATAGGGCTTGGCTCATAGGTTAAAGAATAAACGGATACAAAATTCAAATATAATTTTAGAACATAGTAGAACACCAAATAAGAGACTTCTTCAAACTTCACAACCATGAGCTTTCTCACTTTTATGGCCGAATTTCATCTTGTTGAGCCTTCACATCATTGTTTGCACCAACAGTTAACTTGGGTATCAAGCTAAACATCACATTTTTTCTTTTCTTTTCACTTTTGTTTGTTTCTTTCTTTTTTCGATTTTTTTTCCTTTTCTTGATACCCTACACTTATTTCTTTGCATCACATTTCGACATTGTCGTCGTCTTCACATACCTGTCTCATGTATAGCTCTACCAAGTCCTAGAACAAGGGTAAATATATAACTATTCTAAAGTTTAAGGTTAAAGATATGTGGGTGATGACATAAAATTTAAACATGTATGCTCAAAGTGGTTAACTAAGGGGTGCACAACTTGTGTACACAAAGTCAGGACACAGGCTTATATGGCTATGGTGGTGTCCCCTAAATGCCTTTATCACTTCCTTAATCAAAACATGTATTGACTATAAGCTTTGAAATATACAAAAGCAAGTTCTAATAATATCTATAGTCCATTAACTTAATCTGTGGCAAAAAATTAACACTCAAGAAAGAAAGCCTGTGTATTCACATATAGGCTCAATCGCTCACAGATTAAATGAATCTCAACAAACTTTAAGCATGCTCAAAATCTGTACCATGTTAACTCATTTCTACATCCACTACACATTCGCATATGCAACATATATCAAGATTAACCAAAGAAACTTCAAATAACATGATCATCTTTTAGTCACAATTACGGAAGATATAATCACATCATGGACTAGTTAAGGGCACCAAAGACTCAAAACAATAAACTCTTTTTGTATTTTTCTTGACACTTTTTACTTTTGTATTTGGTTTTTCATATAAGACACTAAAACACACAAGAAAAACAAAGAAAAACTCAAAAATATCAAAACTGGGCGAAAAGACTCTTCCATAATGAGCTAGTCGTTGGAAAAGACCCCCTCAGAATTCGACGGGTCAACGACTTGCATCTGCCTAAAATCTGTCAAAATTCGACGAGTCAAGAATTCCTTAAGGAATTTTCTCGACGGGTCGAAATGGATCCCCTGTACTGCGCAACTCGACTTTCATAATTTATATAAAATTAATCACAGATCGGAAAGAGATCAAATTTTATGAGCATAAACTAGAAATATGTAAAAACATTCCCTCAAAATTTCAGAATTTTATGAGACCTCTAGCTATGGAAAATAAATTTCACGAGACAGAAAACTGCACAGTACAGAAAAAACGAAAAATTTATACATAGACGCTAAGGATATGATATAAACCCCACCCCACACTTGAAATTTGCATTGTCCTCAATGTAAAACAAAACTAAAACATACAATACATCAAACAAGCATGGAATGAAACACATAACACATCACAAATCACATTAAACATGGAGAGAAATAAAGTAAAGGAGAAGGGATAAGAAATCAAATCTGGTCGCCACGCTTCTCCATCAACATGGGTTGCCTCCCAAGTAGCGCTAAGTTTAACGTCTTCAGCCAGATGGCAAATCTCATTACTGCACATAAGGAGATGCATCTCCAAGGTTTGCATCCTCAAAGACATGCTCCAAAAATGACTCATAGAAGGGCTTGAGTCGATGCCCATTCACTTTAAATGTCTTCCCTATTTTTGAACTCACAATCTCTATAGCACCATGAGGAAAAACCTTAGTGATAACATAAGGTCCAGTCCATCTACTTTTTAACTTAACTGGAAATAAGCGTAGATGACTACTGAAGAGTAAAACTTTCTGACCAACAACAAATTCTTTTCTCTTAATATTCCGGTCATGAAAAGCTTTAGTTTTTTCCTTGTAAATCCTACTGGACTCATAAGCATTATGCCTAATCTCATCAAGTTCGTGCAGCTGCAACTTCGTATGCAAACCCGCAACATCTATGTCAAAATTGAACTTTTTGAATCCCCAATATGCCTTATGTTCCAATTCCACCGGAAGATGGCAAGCTTTCCCATACACCAACCTATAAGGAGACATCAAAATAGTTGATTTATAAGCTGTCCTGTAAGCCCACAACGCTTCATCAAGGCGTTGACTCCAATCCTTCCGAGTTGGCCCAACCGTCTTCTCAAGGATTTGCTTGATCTCCCGGTTCGACACCTCCACTTGCCCGCTACTTTAGGGATGATAAGGTGTAGCCACCTTATGTGTTACACTGTACTTCCGGAGCAAAGCTTCAAAGGTTCGATTGCAAAAATGAGATCCTCTATCGCTGATAATGCATCTAGGTGTTCCAAATCTAGCAAAAATATCTTTCAGAAAATAAAGAACAACCTTAACATCTTTAGTGCGGGTGGCTTTGGCTTCCACCCACTTAGAAACACAATCCACAGCTAGAAGAATAAACAAATAACCTTGAGAGTTAGGAAATGGTCCCATGAAATCAATACCCCACACATCAAATATTTCAACAACAAGAACAGGGTGTTGAGGAATTTGGTCTCTTGGGCCAATGTTACCTTGCATTTGGCATCTCTCACATGCTTTGTACATGACGTGGAAGTCATGAAACAAAGTTGGCCAGTAAAACCCACTCTCAAGCACCTTGAGAGCAGTTTTCTTCCCTCCAAAGTGTCCACCACCTGCGTGTGAGTGACCAAAAGATAGAATAGATTGAAATTCAGACTCGGGTACGCACCTACAGATGATGGCATCAGTGCAATGTTTCCAGAGGTATGGCTCGTCCCATATGTAATACCTGGCCTCATTGACCAATTTGGCTTTTTGAGCTCTGCTGAAACTTGAAGAAATGCACTGACTCACCTTCTAGTTAACAATGTCGGCATACCACGGCACCACATCTTGGAGAGCAAGGAGCTGTTCATCCGGAAAACTATCTCGGAGAGGAAGATTGTCCTCTTCTGCGGTGGAACCATGGGTTAGTCTACTCAAGTGATCCGCCACCACATTCTCAGAACCCTTCTTATCCTTGATCTCAATGTCAAACTCTTGAAGTAAGAGCATCCATCGAATCAACTTGGGGTTGGCATCCTGTTTAGTCATCAAATATCTCAAAGCAGCATGGTCAGAAAATATGATAACTTTAGTTCCTAGTAATAAGATCTAAACTTTTCAATAGCAAAATCCACTGCTAAGAGCTCCTTTTCAATAGTTGAATAATTCAACTGTGCATCATTCAAAGTTCGGGAGGCATAATAGATGACATGGGGAAGTCTTTGTGGCCGTTGGCCAAGCACCGCGCCAACAACATAGTCTGAAGCATCACACATTAGCTCAAATGGTAAACTCCAATCAGGTGCTTGTGTGATGGGAGCTGTAGTCAACAACTCCTTGAGCTTATTAAAAGCTTGTAGACATTCCTCAGTGAATTTGAAAGCCACATCCTTCTGGAGCAATGCACATAATGGTTGAGATATCTTGGAGAAATCCTTGATAAACCTGAGATAAAATCCTACATGTCCAAGAAAAGATCTCACCTCCTTCACAGTAGAAGGAGGTGGTAAGGTACGCACAATATCCACTTTAGCCTTGTCTACCTCAATTCCCCTAGGAGAAATAACATGTCTTAAAACTATACCCTGTTCCACCATAAAGTGGCATTTTTTCCAATTGAGTACTAGGTTAGTTTCCACTCAACGTTCCAAAACCAAAGATAAGTGATGTAAACACATGTCAAAAGAATCTTCAAAAACTGAAAAGTCATCCATAAATACCTCAATGATCTTTTTGACCATGTTTGAAAAAATACTTAGCATGCATCTTTGAAACGTTGCAGGCGCATTGCATAAACCAAAGGGCATCCTCCGATAAGCAAATGTGCCGTAGGGGCAGGTGAAGGTGGTCTTCTTCTGATCATCCTTATGTATGGCTATTTGGTTGTACCCTGAATAACCATCCAAGAAACAGTAATACGCATGTCCTGCCAACCTTTCTAACATCTGATCAATGAATGGGAGTGGAAAGTGATCTTTTCGTGTGGTAGCATTGAGCTTGCGATAATCAATGCACACTCTCCATCCCGTTTGCACTCGTTGAGGCACCAACACGTTCTCATCATTCTTTATCACTGTTATTCCAGAACGTTTCGGTACTACCTGCACAGGACTAACCCACTTGCTGTCAGAAATAGCATAAATTACACCTGCATCGT
This sequence comes from Geum urbanum, assembly GCA_946800695.1. Taxonomy (NCBI): domain Eukaryota; kingdom Viridiplantae; phylum Streptophyta; class Magnoliopsida; order Rosales; family Rosaceae; genus Geum; species Geum urbanum. The sequence goes on from OX327006.1 coordinate 10,678,337, forward strand.
GGAGTTTGATTACTTCTTTCTTGACAACATCCATCATTGGAGGATTTAGGCGACGTTGAGCTTCTCTGGTTGGCTTAGCGTCCTTCTCAAGATGAATCCTGTGAGTGCATAAAGTAGGTCAAATTCCCTTGATATCTGCAACTGTCCAGCCTAGTGCAGCCTTATATTCCCGAAGAACAAGCAAGAGTTTCTCCTCTTGCACTTGTGAAAGTTTTGAAGAAATTATGACCGGTAAAGTTTCACCGTCACCAAGAAAAGCATACTTCAAATTTTCGGGTAAAAGTTTAAGTTCTAAATCGGGCGCTGTCTGAATAGATGGAGAAAGAATGTCAGTTGAAACTGGAAGAGGGATTGGTTTAGAAGGCTTACCTCTAATACTTGGCATTGATTCAAATGCCTCTTCCATTGCATAGTATTCTTCGTCCATCTCTAGATCTTCGGCGGAAGCTATCTCAAAAATGGACTCGGATTCGATGGGTTGAAAATTTTCTGATGGAAAATTTCGACCGGTCGATGCGTCGCTACTGCCCATCATCTAAGTCCCATTTGGACCACGGAAAATACTTTCTCCGTGGTCTAAGTCATCACTTAGACCGCGAACTTTTTCCGCGGTCTAAGTGAGCACTTAGACCGCGCAAAAAGTCTGCAGTCTAAATGCTCACTTAGACTACAGAGAAAGTATTTTTCGTGGTCTAAGTGAACACTTAGACTGCGCATATGACTGTCTCCGTAGTCTAAGTGATTATTTAATTTTTTTAATTAAAATTTTTAATTTAAAGTAAAATATTAATTATTTAATTAAAATACTAAATTCTCATTTAAATAATTTATAAATTAGTTAAAATAATAAATTATTACTTAAATAATAAAAATTTGTACATACATGAAATTAAATCGTTCGGAATCGGAAAAAACGATATGATAAACTACATAGCTAGAATACATGCAAACTACTAAAATACTAGAGGAGCAGACGAGTCGCCAAGTCTCCCGCCTCCAGTCGTGTCGTCGTAGTCGGGGTATAGGTTCGTAGGAGGTTGACACTGTTGTCGAGCCTGATTTTCTATGAGGGCGACGAGTTGGGCTATCTGCGCTTCTTGCTGATCAAGCCTCTGACACATAGATTGATTTTCCTCCAGTGCGAGTCGAGTCTCTTCAAAGGCTGCTTAGACGGCCATAGCCTGAGTACTTTTCCTCGCCGAACATCCCGTAGATGAGTCGGAGGACAAATCTCGCTGGACCTTGCGTCCCATCCCCCTAACCTCCTTGCCAGCTTGACGACCCTATACCTCATCGGCGATTGCAATTTGGCTCTCTATCGATAGAGAAGTCAGGTCTTCCGGCGACAAATCCGGGTGTGCAAGCTACGTGTTGGCCAATTCCTACTGCGCCCGTTCTACCAACCTCGCCTGAAAAAAATAATAAAAATTAAATAATTATAAATTTGTACGACAATTTAATAAATAATAACTACGCTAATTAAAAATCAATATATAGCACTTACGCCGTATTGACTCGCTTCATTCTCGATCACAGGCATCACGTACGCGCTAACGCTAGCATCCAGATAAGAGTGTTTGGAGCCAATATATTTGTGTTCCTTGGCTATTTGGATCATCTACTTGGAGCCGGAGGTATGAAGTTTGGCCTTCTTCCCCCGGTTGGTCTCATTGATGTTGGAGAATTTTTGTTGGACAACATAAATTATTAAAAAAATTAATAAGTAACTAAAATAAAAATAATTCAATTCTCTTAATTTAAATAAAAAAATAATCACATTATATTCTTCTCCTTGGAAGTGGTTACACAACCACTCCCACTCATCTTCCATATCCCCACGTAGCTCTACGGGGGTAAGCACGGGGCCGATATCGTCATCATACTTATAAAGTTTGTACTTCCAATCACGGTAGATGGCATTTGCGGTTTAGTTGATGTGCCTAAGCATCTCCGGTGTGGAATCCACCTCATATTGTTCCTACAAGAAATAAATATAAAATTATAATCGTATATATTATGAAATTATGATTTTTATTGGTTATTAGAAAATAATTTTAAAATTGTATGTATTACGTACCGAAAGTTCTTTAAACACTTTCGCGTTCTCTTCATCCGGCAACTCCTTCCAAGTAAGGGCAATCATACGAACCCTGTTGCGAAGGATTGACCCGATGCTGTGCGCTCAGAGAACAGCTAGCTGAGATGTGGGAAGGTCATCGATGAATTCGTCGTACGGCAATTGGATCTTTTGCCCGGTCGCCTTGAACAATTTATCGGATTTTCGGCCTTTTACGAGACCGCAAGTTCTTTTGGGTTGAGGGTCTGTCGGAGTCCTCTTGAGCTTGCGCCGCGCGCTATAGATGATAGATTCAGAGGAGGCCGACGATGCCTGAGCACTTTCTGCCATGGACGTCGGACCGGAATGAGCGTCATCACCAGTCGGGATAGGTGGGGCAGCGGAAATTTCCCCAGTGGGCGCTGTCGAATGACCAGCTGAAAGGTCCGGAGGAGGCGCGTCGTTGTCCTCCTCTAAATCGCAACCGACTTGCTCTGCCAAGCGTCAGAGTAGAGCATCTTCGGCCTCATTTTGGGCCTTTTTCTTTCCCGAATGGGCCATTTTAACCTAGGAGTTGTTAAAATATTGTTACCATAACAATTATATATAAAAATTTACGATAATTATTTACAAGTATTGAGTGCGCCTAAGATTTAAAGAGAGTACACTAGCTTGGTGTTTGGGTCGTTCAATGGACATGCGAACCGCGCGATAAACTATAAACTTTCAATCAATCAGCCTTAGTTTAATCGAAAAACATGGCCAGTTGGGGATAGAGATAACGCAAGAGGCAGGACTAATTTGTACAAAACACCTCGAGGCTAACCAAATCAATGGTATATACTCTATTGGTGTTAGTCTTTCTTAGATCCAAAACCTGTCACCAGTCATAACCCGTTGCTAGACACCATGTTCGACATTCAACCAATCTTTCGAAAATTTACACTCCCTCAAGTCCTTTGCAAACTCCGCCCTCAACCTCGTCTCCATAACTTCACTTAGGTTATAGTGTGCAGTGATGAAATCCACACATCACGAGGGGTTAAGGAGATAAGCTAGGAATTGAGGCACCATCTATTCCAAAGAGTGCGACTTAATAAACCAAATTTATGTACTAAATTTAAATCAAAGACTACCAATTTACTATACAAAATTGCCATAATTACCAATTTATTATTTTTAATAATTCACTAATTTACCATATTTACTACAAATTTACAATATTACAACAATATTTTCAAATTATAATTACATGCAATAATAATTACCAATTATAATATTAATTAAAAAAATATTTAATTACAATATTTAATTATTATTTATCATGCCTTTACAATAATTAATTATCATGCATTTACTAACTAATATTAATTATTATTACCAATTATTACTAATATATTATTTTTAATAATTAATTAATTTACTAATTAAATTATAATTATGTTAAAAATTTAAAAAATTACCTAAAAGAAGAGTCGCCGGAGGGAGGGATGGAGTCGCCGGAGAGAGAGAGAGTCGCCGGATTTTTAGTCGCCGAAGGAGGGAGGCCGGATTTTTGAGAGAGATAGAGAGAGAGAGAGAGAGAGAGAGAGAGAGAGAGAGAGGATGATTTTATTGAGAATGGGATGAGGAAAAGGCTTGGCCTTGCTGCCTTTTATAGAGTTCCACTTAGACGACGGAGAAATGGGCTCCATCATCTAAGTGAACCGTTTCAAAATTTTCAACCAGCGCCCAATTAATTTGGCGGGTGGGAGGTAACCGCCTTAATTTTGGAAAGTGTTTCAAATTTGACTTAGACGACGGATATAGGTTTCTCCGTCATGTAAGTCAAAATTTGAACCGTTTTCCCAAAAATAAGGCGGTGGTTATTGGACCGACATGGTTCTTCAACCTAGACGACAGAGACATACATCTCTGCCGTCCAGGTGGTCACTTGGACGACGGAGATGGTTAATCTCCGTGGTTCAAGTGAAATTTACATAAAATTAATTTTTTAAAATAATTCGCAAGGAAGTTGTCGATTTGTCATTCGAATGAAATAGTCGTAAAATATCGATTAACGCATCGTATATATAAACAATTGAACTTGAGATGACGAATAATCTTACGTCTTTAAACTTGTTAAGTATCTACTGATCTTTATAACTTAAGTGTTATTAAGTATACGCTCATTGCATATCGATATTAATGAAATTGAATTTGGACCAAACAACCGAAAATATTAAGTTCGTGAAGGGTTTCATTGGCACAGTCAATGGCAAAACTGAAAATTTGATAAACCGGAAACGTGGATACACGAAAATTCGTAACTCCTATTTTGGAATCGTCGAAGCTCACTCTCCAAGAATTGTTTATTTTATGGTCTTGACGAAAAGAATATGTAGTGGGACATGGTCTACATGATCGTTGTCTTAGATAAAATTACGAAATCGGAACTTTGACGACGCAAATACACATTTGCGTCGTCCAAGTGAAAATTCCCTTAACTTAGGGTTGGGGCCTTAGGGTTTAGGGTTTGGGGTATACTCAAACAACGGGTTAACCATTTTGATTCGTCTAAGTACTATTTTTAGGATTTAGGATTTTATATATATAGGTACAATTAATTAATTAGTATTTTGTTTAATTACCTTTGTATGAACTACGAAAAGTCATTTTTTCAACCCCGTTTTAATAATCATGAAAATTAATTAATGTGATTCGATCGATCAAATTATCGATCGATCCGATCCTCCGGATGGATTAATTAATTAATTAATTTTAATTTATGTCAGTCGAACCGACCACGCTATGTAATTAATTATTAAATTAATTAAGTACTAAATTAATAGTTGTACATATGTACTCCTCTTAAAAATATATATATTAATTAATTGATCGATGATGCATCATATATTACAATAATTCACCATCCTGAACCAGGTCCATTATGTCAGAGCGGATGACAGAAATATTAGGCTCTTGATAGGTAGGAATGTCTCTTTCCGTTTCAGCAGCATCTTCAGTCGCCGGTGTACTTTCAATTCTCGTAGTATTCCATATTCCTCGATGAGAGATATGGTTCACTATTTTCCACCCTTCACCAGCTTTCGGTCATCGAGATAGAACACCTGCCTAACTAAGGTGGCGAGAGCGAAAGGCTCATCCTCATACCAGCTTGAGTTTGTATCGACAGATAAAAGTCTCAGGTCTTCCTTTGTACGCTTGAATCATTTGCACTTGAATAGGAAAACGTTAACATCATTTCCGTAACATAGCTAAACGACATATAAAATAGCCCCGTAATATAGATCATTGTCTTTCCCAACCGTTACCCCACTATTTTGTGTTATTCTTCCTTCATCTCAGGCCAATGAATGGAACTTTACACCGTTCACAAAACATCCGGGGTAAATTTAGTGTTTAATCGGCTTCCCTACTAGTAAGTGCTTCAGCCAAGACCACCACCCCCCGTGGTTTTCGAATTTTTGTAGATCAATCATCTGCGAAAATGGGAAAATTAAAGGATTTACTTTCTACAAACAAGATCAATATGTATATAAACTAAATACCGAGACATATGTACGTACATACCCATTGGAAGAAATAATCAGGGAACTTCTTCTTAACCATTTTCTCAAACCACACCGAACTCTTGTCCAGATTTAACGCCTGAAGACTCTCCCTATATGACATCATGTACGTCTCAACTTCGTCATAGTCTCGCAACACTACCCAATGTGCCTCAATAAGTTCTTCATGTGTTAACGACTCCTTTAGTACTCCTCTAAATGGTCGTACGACATTTGTGACGATAGAAAGATTGATGCGGGCACTGGGATTGGAGGCAGTGGGAGGTGGTGGATCTTTGAGGTACATGTTGCAGTTAGTAACACACTCATGCATTAGGTATGTCTCGGCTATGGAGCCATCCAGGGCCGACCTATTTTTGACGAATCATTTATACTGTCCAAGCTATCTACAAAATCAAACGTTTAATTAATACATTGCATTGTACAATAAGTACATATAGCTAGTAATCTCCAGTAGAACAAATTATGAATCGAAAAACTTGTATAATTAATTAGTTGTACGTACCTTTCTTGAGGAGACATTCAAGTGTACTAGACCAAACCTGAAATGAGCACATGCTCGGGCAGGTGGATCATTAGGTGAATCATGATATCAAAGAAAGCAGGGAGAAAATCCTCTCTAGTTTGTAAATTATGTGCACAATTTGTTGTTGCAGTTCCACCACATCTGACTTCTTTAATTCTCTGGCGCATAACCCCTACCACCATCTGCACAAAGCCACTATTGGTTCTACAACGTCACGAGATAAATATGGTCAAATTACCACTGGAATCAAACGTTACAGCATAACGTGATAGTCATGTGTATTTAGACCAACAAACTTGAGTTGCACCTCGTCCATTGCTCCAATTATAGTAGCTGCATACGTAACTGGATAACGAACGCTCTTAAACCAGTGAAATACAGAACGTCTAAGTGTCGGCTTCACTGTGTAAGGTGCAACTGGCATCTTGTTGTACACTCCTCTCCTATCCCTCCTCAACCACAAGGGACGACGTAGATTTATTGATTCCAGATCTTTGTGTGCTTTGGGAATATCTTTAGTCTTGAACTTAATACCGAAAATTATTACCACCACACTGTCGCACACATTCTTTTCTATGTGCATCGTGTCTAAGTTGTTCCTCAGCTTCGACTTCGACTAGTAAGGGAGTTCAAAGAATATACTCTTGTGATGCCAATAGCTGAGATCATGTGGAAGTATTGGACTGCATTTCTTTACATCTGAGTCATTGGTCAACACACCAAAGTCAAAATTGCTCAACCTCTCTAAAATCTCTTTGCCCGACCAACTACGGGGTTTAGGATTGTTCTCTACCATCCTGTCGAAATGAACTTCATCATATCGCCATGGGTGGTCATGAGGAAGCCATCTACGGTGACCCAAGTAACACACCTTCCCCGCGTGCCAACTAGAGTTCACGTCGTCCAAACATATCAGACATCCATTATATCCTTTCGTCTTGCAGGCTGCCAACATCCTATACGTTAAAAAATTGCTGATCGTCCACATTACGGCAACTCTCATCGTGAACATTGTGTCAGTGATTTGTCATAAGTTGGGACTCCATTTTGCCACAATAGTTTCAGCTCATCGATCAAATGTCTGAGGTAGACACCTAAGCACTTCCCTTGAGATTTAGGACCTAGAATTAGCAGAGTAAGGAAATTAAATTTCTTGTTCATGCACATCCACGAAGGCAAGTTGTACGGCATCACAATAACTGGCCAAGTGCTGACGGCAGAGCTATTACTACCTCAAGGATTGAATCCGTCTGTTGATAGTCTGAGTCTAACATTTCTAACCTCTGCAGTAAAGTCTCCAAATTCTCTGTCGAAATGTTTGAAAGCATTCCCATTCGCGGCATGTCTCAGGACATTGTCATCTATTTGCTTTTCTGCGTACCATCGCATCGCCTCTGCTGTGTATAGAGACATGTACAGGCGCTGCAATCTGGGAATCAAGGAAAAATATCGAAAAACTTTCACAGGAATTCTCTTTTTTGAACTCTTCCTATTCAACTCATATCTGCACTGGCCACATACAGGACAATAGTTCAAATCTTTATATTATTTGTAAAACAGCACACAATCATTCGAACATACGTCAATTATCTTGTACTTTAGGCCGAGGCTACTCAAGATATTTCTAACCTTATAATGGGATTTAGGAAGATTATGATCATCATAAAGCAACTTACATATTTGCTCCTGAATTTTGTCAAAAGCATTGACAGACATTTTGTGCTTCACTTTTATCTTCATTTGCTCCATCACATATAGCAACACATTCTCTCGACATCCAGGGTACACTGGGGTCTGCGCTTCAAGTAGCATCATGTTGTACTTATCCATCTCACTAGTGTCAGTGGTCAACCTAGCAGCGGAGAATGTGTCATCATGCTTATGAGTGGTATTGTAACCTCCCTCTTGGTGTTGGTGTCGACCATGACTAAATCCCAGAAACGCATCATGAACCAAATCTGCAGTTGGGTTCCAAGCAGGGGGGCCGGCACCACTGCCACTGGATGATGCACCATCGTAACTGTACCCTGAGCTGAAGTCTACTGCTTCACCATGCTCGCTCCACATAGTGTAACCCCACATCATACCATTTTCGTACAGGTGTTGCACCATAACATTAACCTCCACATACTGATAGTTAAGACATTTTTGGTACGGACACCTGAAACGCTTCTTTCCCTGACCATGTTCTATCGCAAAATTCACAAATTCGCTAATTCCATCCATATATCGGACATCACTTCTATTCCGCAACTTCATCCAACTCTTGTCCATACTTCTACGAATTTTAACAATTAATTATCATATTAGTCAACTATTCTATATATATATACATATTTTCAAGCTAGTAATTATATATGAAACTATTATATATATAATCAAATTTTCAACTACCTTAATATATTAAATTAAATTATTAATTAATTACCTTCAATAATTAGCTTTATTAGTTATTGGTGAATATATGTACTCGATCTACATCAATTAATTACGGAAATATGTCAAACATACATGTACGTTTTAACTAAATATTAACCAAATTTTTAAACATCAATGCATATATATACGTACTACGTACTGGTCAATATTATATAACTAATATATATATAATCAATTACTTAACTTAATTATAAATATATATTAGAACCTACTAATTATTAACAATGCAATCAATCAAACGTACAATTAATTATATATATAAACGTTAAATGGTGTTGGAAAATTAACTATGCAGATACGTACCTAGAATTCTCCGATATATGGCGAATCGATGCTCGGATATAGTGCTAGCTAGCTAGAATTTGCATGCGCCAGCGCCATATATGTACGCGTCAGGATCAGAGAGTCTGATCGATCAAGAGAGAATTAATTGAATGATCGATCGACATATATATGCATGGAGATGAAGTTGAGACGAGCGTGCAGAGGGAAAGAGAGTTCAGCATGGACATTATATAATCCTTCACTTAGACGACAGAGTGTCAGTCCGTTGTCTAAGTTGCCACTTAGAGGACGGATTGGGCTCTTCTCCGTCGTCCAAGTACTTACAAGGACGACGAAGAATTTCTCCGCGGTTCAAGTGGCCACTCAAACCACGGTGTGTCGATCCGCGGTCCAAGTGGCCACTTGGACAACGGAGAAGTGTGTTTACGTCGTCCAATTGAAACTTAGACTGCGGAACCTTAAAGGTTCCGTGGTCTAAGTGCATTTTTCTTGTAGTGTATTATGTATTCAAGTTTTTGATTTTTTTTGGCTTATTTTTCAATCATTTTTACAAGTTTCGTTGTCTTAATTTTTGGATAAGAACATCTATGATGTATTTTTATTTGTTGGCAGTAATGGAATTTTCTCTATTTTCGATATATGAAAATGTTGAGAATGTTATTTTTACACCCATTCAATGTATGGTTCGATATTTACAAATATATATGGCATAATGACACAAAGATACGGTAAAAACGAGACACAATAGAGGATCACCACCAGCAGAAACACTATACCCGACGACATGCCAAAAAACAGGCCGACGAGAACCCTTGTCGTCGGGTATAGTGAACTATAACCGACGACTAGAGTACCTCGTCGGGTATAGTTATTTTACCGAAGATGTATTCTTGTCGTTGGTTATAGTAGCCGAAAAATCATCGAGTATAGTTTTCCACTATTACCGACGACTTTTTTTAACTATTACCGACGATTTTGTAGTATCGTCGGCTATTATTGCTTATTTCAGATCCATTCTGGGCAGCAGCTCTGTCATTCAAAAAAAATCTCCCGCGGAAATTGAAAATGCTCTGAAATTATTGGGTGATGTCAAAAACTGTCAAGAATGAGTTCGTGATTCATTATATACAGGTACGTACGTACTTAATTATATATATATAGGTATATAGATGCATGCATGTGTGTGTTGATCGATTGTTGATGTTGATTTTGAGTTAATTGATTGTTGAGTTTGAGTAATTGATGGTTGATTTTGAGTACGTGATTGATAGTTGAGTTGGAGTAATTGTTGTTGATTAATTATTGTGAATATATATAGCTAGGGTGATTTATTTGATTATTGTGATTATTATAGGGTTAATTGTGATTATTAATTATGGGTAATATTGTGATTATTGTGATGTTTCGGTTAATTGTGATTAATTATAGTGTGTTTATATATTTAGATTTTTGTGATTATAGTTAGGGTTATATATATTTATATTATAATTATGGGAATTATAATAATATATATTTATATTAATTGATTGATCGAATGTTGATTTTGAGTTAAATTAGATGAAATTATATATGAATAATTATGGATCGAGTAGAATAATTAGACGAAAATAATTTATATATATGAATATAAATTAGACAAATATATATATATGTTCATTTGTAATTAGCTAGGGATCGAGTAGAATAATTAAATTATGTAATTTATAGTTTGAATATCGATATATATAGTTCTATATATATAATGATGAAATTTTAATTAATAAGATCATGGGTATATATACATGCAGTTTTAATTTTCAGGATGGACAAGAGTTGGATGTGTCTTCCAAGATGGGATGTAAGATATCACCGTGGAATTAGAAGTTTTGTGGAATATGTGAAGGTTAATTGTGGAGGGATGACAATTCATTATTGTCCGTGTATGAAATGTCAGTGTCGCAGCGAGCGATATCGTTTTCACATCGATAAAGTATTGGAGCACTTGAAGAAAAACGGGTTTTGGGATAAGTACACATGTTGGATTTATCACGGTGAGAGCTCATCAGTTGGTCAACATGATCATGGACAATTTTTTGAGAGTGCCAGTACATCCAATGATCCAACAATAAGGTTGATCAACGATATGTTTCCTCATGAGAGCGGTATATTTTCTCAAGCACCGGATATCCCTCTCACCGTTGGAGACTTCCCTCATATTAAGCCAGTCCAGCAATTACCTACAGTTGTCAACACTGCTGGTATGGACAAGTACAACAACCTCATTGCCTTCCAACAGACCCCGTTGTACAACGGGTGTAATAAGACTGTTCTTGAAAGTGTTATGGGAGTAATGAAACTCAAAGTGGAGAACAAAATGAGTGTGAAGGCTGTTGATGATTGGCTGAAGTGGTCTGGTTCGTTGTTGGCCCCCGGTCATCGTCTTCCTACCACTCATCGTAAGGTGCGACAGATCCTGAAACATCTTGGCATTTCCTACATCAAAATCCATGCTTGTAGATATGATTGTGTTCTCTTCTGGGGTGAAGATGCTTATGGGAATGATCTTGAATCCCTTGATGATTGCCCGGTATGTGGTACTGATAGGTATAAGTTGACTCCTGCCAGAAACAAGAAAGCTGTGAAGATACTTCGGTATTTTTCGCTGATAGATAGGCTAGAACGGTTGTTCATGTGTGCACACACGGCTGAAGCTATGAGATGGTGGGCCGAGAGGAATTTGCACGACGGTGATACCCTTATACACCCTGCTGACGGAGAGGCTTGTAAGCACATGGTGAATGAGTTTTCTTATTTTGCATCTAAGGTTCGAAATGTTTGGCTGGGGCTTTCATCTGACGGATTCAACCCTTTTGGCAACATGAATCTTCAATACAGTATATGGCCAGTTATTTTGGTACCGTACAATCTTCCTCCAAGGATGTGCATGAAGAGAGAATACAATATGCTCACTATGATAATTCCAGGGCCGGGTTATCCAGGAAAGTGTCTCGATGTGTATTTGAGACCCTTGATTGAGGAGCTTAAGTACTTGAGTGAGCATGGTCATCCCACTTATGACAAGTTCAAAAATGAGATGTTCCAGATGCATGCCATGCTTGTTGGCACCATTAGCGATTTTCCTGAACGCGGGATGTTGTCGGGCAACGTTACCATGGGATACAGGGCTTGTCCAGAGTGCATGACTGTTGAGTGTTGCAGACCTCATTGCAGGAAGATTATACAGATGCGTCATCATTGTTGGCTTCCACATGATCACCCATTTTGGGAGGATATGGAGGCATTTGATAGGACTATGGAAACAAGTGAGCAGCCGAGGAGATGGACGGGGGATGCAATATTGGAAGTGCTAAATGAATATGATTTTGGGCAGCTTAGCAATCATCCTGAGATAGTGGCGTCAATACCTGACAAACCCGACAGGTATAAATTCTGGACACACAAAAGTATTTTTTGGAAACTTCCGTATTGGTCCAAGTTGCTGATCAGACACTACTTAGATGTCATGGACATAGAGAAAAATTTGTGCGAGAGTGTGGTCGACACAGTGTTGAATTGGGAGAGAAAAACTAAAGACGGCCTGAAGGCACGCATTGATATTAAAAGAATGGGACTACGAAAATATTTGTGGTTGAGAGATGGGAAGAAAAAAATGCCACAAGCTCCTTATATCGTCAAGCCTGCCCAGAAGAATGAAATTTTTGGCTGAATGGGTAATGTCAGGTATCCTTCAGGCTATGTTGGAAATATAAGTCGATGTGTTAACTTCAAAGACAATAAGATGTACGGACTAAAGAGTCATGACTGTCATATACTGCTTCAACGCCTCTTCCCTGTTTTCATTTGAGGGTACCTGCCCAAAGAGGTGGTGGAGCCGTTAGTGGCTTTGTCAAGATTCTTTCAGAAGTTATGCACGAGAGAAGTGAAGAAATCGGACATGTTGAAAATTCAACAGGACATCATTTTTATCATGTGCAAATTGGAAAGAATATTTCTTCCAAACTTTTTCGACATCATGCCTCACCTGATACTCCATCTTCCGGAATAATTGTTGCTTACTGGTCCAGTACACTACACATGGATGTATCACATAGAAAGGTACGTAAGGCATCTCTGAATCTGGCTATATATGTCTTTAATATTATTTATTCACTTATTTTACAATATTCATAACATGCTCTGTAATTACCACTTTATAGACAATTAGGGGACTACAAAGACTATGTGATGAACAAATCTGCACCCAAAGGGTGTATCACTGAAGCATATATTGCGCACGAGTGCGTAACATACACCAAGTTGTATTTGGGAGCGTTCGAGGACCCTCCACAACATATGCCAGTAGATGGAGCACAGTTCAACCTTTCGATCATCTCTAATGATGTTGAAGTTTCTGGAAAGTTGCCCAACTCGTACAATTTGGAACCATATGAGCTAGTCATTTCCCACTGGTCGATATTGATTAACTGTCCAGAAGTTCAATATTGGAAAAATGTGCACGTTTACTGCCCTGCTATTTCTGGTGATGTTAAGTACCACAACAAGACGTTCGCAAACTATTTTGGCAAATGGGTACGTATATAAATATATTGACTTGTATATGAATTTAAGTGCATGTCTCGTATCCTATTTATAGTTAAGTTAATAAATGATTATTTTCAGATGAACCATGTACAAGATGATGGTATCCCCCAGTGGTCACACGAATTGAGGCTCTTGGCGCAGAAACTGGTAACTTTCAGAGTTTATCCTATGTGTAAGGTAAATGACGTGCTATTTATTTGTGAACATAGAGATGTTAGACGAAAAACACAGAATTCTGGGGTAATGGTACATGGTGGGCAGAATGGAGTTGACTATTACGGTGTTCTCCATTCTGTTGTCGAATTAATATATGGGGAAGGCATGACCGTGCACTTGTTTAAGTGTAGATGGTTTGATACCGACCCTCAGAACACTAGGACCGATCAATACGACATATTTTCGGTGAATACTGCTACAAGCTGGTATGAAGCTGATCTGTTTGTTTTGGCCACGGCAGTGAAACAATTGTTCTATCTTGATGATCTTGTGCATAAAGGCGCATGGAAAGTGGTTAACCATGTTCTTCCAAGAAACATATACAGTGCCTCCACACTTGGTGTGACCTCGGATAATGAAGAAGTTAGTGCATACCAAGAGCCGAACGCAACTGGTATTCTTGAAACCTCAACAATTCGCCTTAATAATGTGATACAGGGCAGTGTGGTACGAATTCCTCAACCGAAACTTATTGATGTTAATCAAAACGAAGACAATGAAGACTCAAGTGACGAGGGCTTACACATCTTACCTGAAATTAACTCGGAAACCGAGTCAGACTCAAGCGATGATTCTGACTATACGCCTTAGTGTATGTATGTTAATTTAAGTTTGAACGTGCAATGTAAAATGATGTGTACGATGATGACTTTGGCGTGCAATTAATTTGAGTATATATGAACGTGCAATGAATTAATAATATATATATATATGTCGACATTCGTGATATGCATGTAATTAAAGTAGAAACTTTGTTTAAGGAGCATTTTTTATAAGTAAGAAAAAAAAAAACTCATAGCCTTTTTGTATAAATATAAATGCATACGAAAAAATTAAAAAAGGAAAAAAAAAAGGTATAGCCGACGATATCCATAATAAATATCGTCGGTTATACTATAGCCGACTACAATACTTAGGTCGCCAGCTATAGTTATTGGGTTATATCTCCAGCACAACCGTTTTGGGCGGCAGAAACGAAACTGCCCAAATTTTTCTCAAAACCTCCGATTCATTTTCCGCCGTTGCTGTCCTTCAAGCAAGAGCCAAGGTTCATCCTCAAGCCGTCGTCCATCCTCAAGCCTCCATTCATCGATCCTACAACCCAAAAATAGGTTCGATATCCTAAATCCCTAAATCCCCAATTTTGAAGTTTTTTTTATTTAGGTTAGATTTTTGTTTAGTTTGTTGATAATGTGAATGTTTGGATGAATTGTGTGAATATATATTGGATTATTGTTGAATTTTGTTGATTGTTGGAATTATTGTTGATTTTTTGGATTTTTGGAATTATTGGATTATATATAGAGGAGCTTAATTAATTATTGGATTATATATTGGATATTATTGAATTATGAAAATATATATGTATATGAGATTGTTGGATTAGGAATTCGAATTTTTGGATTAATTAGGAATTATTTTTAATTTTTGTAATTTAATGTAATTTTATATGAAGGAATATATAATGAAATTTGTTGAATATAATGGAAATTTTATGTGAGTGGAAGGATTTTTTATGAATTTTTGTAATTTACTGATTTTTTTTGGAATTGTTGTAATTTGTGGATTATTATTATGAACATATATATGAATTCCTTTGAATTTTTAGTAATTTATGGAATTATTGTGAGTTAAATATGGAAATATGTGAATTAATATTTTCTGACATTTGGTAGATGAATATGAATTAACTTTAATTTTATTGTTGATTTTAAAAACTGTATAAAATTGAGTATGTTACGTAACTTTTATAGCAACGATGAATTGATTGAATTGTGGTGTTTCGCGAGGAGAGTCGAGGGGGTCGAGGGGGAGGTCGAGAAGGAGATCGGGATGTGGGGATGAGGGCACTGGAAGTCAGTCCGCATCAGGATCCGCCAGTATCGGCAATACTTACAGCATTCCTCCCACCTCTCGGCACCGTACACTTCTAGGTGAGGGACAACCTTAGCAACAGCAGGTCGAGCCTCGTCGACCTTCCAGCGTGAGGAGGATTTATGAGGACAGTCGCACGCCTTCAACGGATAGTGTGACTCAATGCTCGGTCTGAATGCCGGACATTCATCAGCAGGACCCTTCCCCATCCACCGACCAGACTCCTCATTCTTTCGAGGAGGCTGGTGGATCGACTCAGTCCTCGGCCAGGATACGACTACTCCCGCCTTCTACCCTATTATTACCCTTGGAAATTCCGACGATACCCCTCGTCGATCCCACGGGGATGCCTGTTCCAGGACAGGTAGGGTTCATTACCTCGGACCAGGCATACGCGTATGTACCCTTCCCTCAACCTCTCTGGAGTGTGAGGATTCCGGGACAACGTACCGACGAATCAGGTAAATATTAATTAGTGATATCTTTTTACTTAGTAATATTTAAATTCAATTAGATGTTGATGTTTAAAAAATCGTCTACAAATGTGATAGGTGAGATCGTGCCCGGTGACAAACAAAAGAGAACCAGAGGCCCCGTCGTCGGCAAGTTACTGGACGACGCGATTCAGACTAGCGGTGGTGGCCAAGTTATGATTCCGACCAAGGATAGAGGCGAGGTGATCGAGGGAAAGGTTACTCGAAAGTACGCAAGGATGGCGGGCAGCATCATACGGGATAGAGTCTCAATGTTGTGGCCAGATTGGAATTCAGTGCCGCAATCCGTCAAATATGAGCTGAATAATGCGCTATCGGTGAGTAGAATTGTATATTCATTATGTATATTTTCTATATAAATTTTTAATATTATTGATATATATATATATATGCACTGTAGAGGTGGTTCCGCGTGGACAACGACATTAGACCCACGTGGGCGGATGAAGTGCAAGGGAGCAGGTTACGTGATTCATTTGTTTCAATATTTTCGTTTGTTTTGATTATGTTCATTAAATGTTGTAAGTTACTAACATTTGTGTTTTATTAATATAGGTATAAGGAGTGGAAGGGCGAGTTGAAAAAACATTGGAAAAAGTACGGCGACGATCGTTCGGGTACCCCTAGCGAGTTTTGTATAGGGAGTACGAGTGGCGATGGCTTGTGGTTCACTTCAACAACCCGAAATTGAAGGTACGCAACCTTCAATCGATTAAAATTTTGTTTTATCGTACTTCCCCCAAATTATTTGGCTAATATTAGATGTTGGATTAATCGAGCAGGCTATTTCTGAAGTCAACACAAGGAACCGGGCCAAAAACATAAAAAATCATCATGTCGGTTCCAGATCATACTCGGGTTGGATCGAGGAGGCAGCCAACCACCCAGAAGTCCCTCCGCTTGTCTATACGATGCAGCACGCGTATCCGCAGTCCCCCGAAGATGCTGTAAGTGTCCTTATAAAAAAATAAACATATTTCTTATTTTTTTAGATTGTTTACATTAATTAACATTTTGTTTTTCTTTGTCAATTATGCGAGACTTCAAGAGGTGATTTCGGAGGTGTTGACTCAAGTGGCGAGAGAGCGCTATCCTAACACCCCCGATGCGGAACTCCCGATTGATCAGATTGATCAATCTGATTCGATCATAGGGGCCAGGATTATGGCAACTGTGATCCCTCCAGGGAAGAACACTTTCTACTACAGGGGGCTTGGAAAGTGGGGTCAAGGGCTGCTGAAGAAGGCCCCTGAATTCTCTCGCGGATCGGGATCATCTTCGAGAACTAATGAGCTACAGGAGCAGCTTCATAGGCAAGCGATTGAGATGGAATCTCAACGGCGTCGGATGGAGGAGATGGAGCAGGCGCGAGCCGTAGAGCAGAATCGGTTGGCCGAACAACAGCAGATAATGGGGACATGGATGCAGCACTGTTATGCACAGTTGTATGCATCTGGAATCCAGATAGCTCCCCCGCTCATTTTCAGTGCGCCACAGCCACAGCCACAGCCTCAGCCGCAGCCGCCAGACCAGGACCAACCAAGTTTTGGCGATCCGTTTGACCACATAGACTTAGGAAACCCGTAGTACCCGTAGTACGTAGTACGCATATGTATATAGATTTGAACGATTTCAGTTTTTTTATTTTATTTACTACTATAGTTTCAATATTTCTTGATTTTCAATGTGAACAATATTGGTGACTTTTTTTTCTTAATTTTAAAAAAAATTAAAATAATACACACTATAGTTTCCTCCATGGTCAACCAGTTTGACCAGGGGAGGAGGTATGGCCGACGACAAAGTCATCGGTTATAGTATCAACTATAACCGATGACTTGATCTCGTTGGCTATAGCTCGATACTATAACCGACGATAACCTTATCATGTCGTCGGTTATAGTATCACCGACGGTGCATTACCGACGATACTATAGCCGACGATGAGTCGTCGGCTATAGGCTATAACCGACGAGAAATTGGGACAGGCCGACAACTTTATGTCGTCGGCTATAGTAAGTATTCTAGTAGTGGATGTTGTATTTAGACTCAAGGAGCCTTCGATCCATCGAGGTCTTGTACTTTGATCCATCGAAGCTATCCCATGGGTCGGTTGCCTGAAAATTTTTGATCCATCAAAAATTTGTACACAAAATAACTTCGATCCATCGAAGATGATCGTTGGGTCTCTGATTGTAATTTTTGATCCATCTAGACACTCTTTCTATCCATCGAAGGAATGCCTCGGGTCAGTTCTTCAATCCATCGAAAAATTTCTTTGATCCATTGAAAATCATTATCAAAAAATTAAGTTTTATTTTGGGTTGCTGTAATCCATCGAGGTATTGCAGTTCGATCCATCGAAAGTATCCCACAGGTAGGTTTTAAGAGGTTTTCGATCCATCGAAAAGTTTGTTTTTCAATCCATCGAAGGTTCTACCCGGATTGTAGTGTTTTTTATGTATTGTACATTAGTTTTATTGAAAAAGGATGAAACTTTTTGACCAACCTGGATTTCAGCACCAAATGTGGTTTTACATCAGTTTATGACATGCCATATATGCACTCAACAAGGGTCACACCCTTATTCAAATTATTAAGTGCCTACTTAAAGTGTCTGCCTGGTCTTTAGTTCAAAGACTTACTTATTTACATTGATTTTGTAGATGTCTCAAGGCGAGATTGAGTGTCTTGCATATAGTGGTACTACTCATACCATTCTGTGGAATAAGCAACTGTTTGTGGATCTTTTTTCATATAAATCCTCAATGACAACCATGATTGGTGCAACGCCGGTTATTCCAGGGCGTGGTTCAGTAGAGTTTCTGTTGCCTCATGGTATAAAATTATATATCATTGATGCCTTATACGTGCCAAAGGCCAATCGAACCTTGCTAAGTTTTAAGGATATTCGTGCCAACAGTTTTCACTTGGAAACATATTGTGAGAATAAAAAATAACTATTGTGTATCACCTCTATTGAATGTGGCCAGAAACTCATTCTAAAGATGTTTCCGACTATTCATAGTGGTTTATATCTAACTACAGTTCGGAACATTAAATTCAATGTCGTGACTCACACAACTTCGTGTGATTCAGACTCATATAAACTTTGGCATTTTTGATTGAGACATCTAGGTCATGATATAATGATCAAAATATTGATAAATTCTCATGGTCATCTATTCTTCAGAGAAAAGAAGCATGTATGAATACTTATATCCATCGGATTAGGATGGGGTGGATGACACTACTCCTGTAAATTCTAGCTCAGTCTCCAAGATGAGTGCAGCACAATCCCGACAATATACCGTTGTCGAGTCATACGTTATCCCACAAGATTCATATTTTGTAATCTCTTATGCACATCGCTATTTTTGCAAAACTTGTTCTTTAGCAAAGTTATAGGCGCGTCCTTCTATTGTTGTTGTTAATACCGACAATATTCCATTCTTACAAAGGATTCAATGTGATATTTGTGGACCTATCAAACCAGAATGTGGATCATTTAAATATTTCATGGTTTTGGTAGATGCATCAACGTAATGATCACACGTTGCATTACTATTCACAAGGAATGCTGCGTTTGCAAAACTCCTGGCTCAAATTATTAAGCTTCGGGCTCACCACCTGAATCATCCAATCCGGTTTATTAGATTGGACAACGTAAGAGAGTTTACATCAAAATATTTTAATGATTACTGTATTTTAATTGGGATTGAAGTTGAATATTTTGTTCCTCATGTTCATTCTCAGAACGGTTTAGCAGAAACTCACATTAAGCGGTTACAGCTTATGTCTCAAGCCTTGGTAATGCATATAAACTTACCAGTCTCTGCGTGGGGATATGCAATGTTGCACGTAGCTATGCTTCTTCGTTTTTCGACTCGTAGCCCGCCAACCATTCAGTGCGTACCAGTTGATAACTGGATATGAGACTGATATTTCACATTTGCGCATTTTTTCTTGCGCGGTTTATGTGCCAATTGCACCTCCACAACACACTAAAATGGGTCATCAACGAAGATTAGGAATTTATGTTGGCTATGATTATCCAACGATAGTCCGCTATCTTGAACCTTCAACATGAGATCTCTTTACTGTAAGATTTGCAGATTATCACTTCGATGAAACCCATATTTCCCGCCGTTATGGGGAACAGGAATATATCTATTCCGGTTCAACATCAGGATTTGACGTAGTTTGATCCCACTGTGTCTCATCATGATCCCCGCACGTCTCATAGTAAGATGAAAGTGTGAAGAATACTCGATCTTCAGCAAGTAGTAGACACTATGTCTAGCTCCTTTGCTGATGTCGCTAAAGTGATGAGATCGGATATACCTGCTGCAAATGTTCCAGCGGTTAGAAATCCTGAAAAAGGGATTGGTTGGTGGCAACACCGGGCAAGGAAGTGTTCCTCCTGCTCAAATGGAAAGTGTTGCATCAACCTCGGCTCCCCCCAGGAAAAGGGGGAGACCAAGAAAATTTACTAATGAGCCGCCAGTTAAAAGGCGGGCCATCGAGGCACAAAATGGTCCATTCATCATCAACATTTTGAATCCTTCACATGAGATTGTCTATGACTAAAGTTATGTCCGTGAATCATAATTGACATGTCTAGGGGATGCTCCAGAATCTCTTGTGATGTCAAAGAACAAAGAAACCTTGCTTAGAACAAATTATGTGCTCATTCTTATGGATAGATCTTCCATGTTAGTTGATGATGTGTTTTCTTATTCCATCGCTCAAGAGATTATTGACGACGATGAAGTGGAACCTCGCTCTGTTACACATTATCAAGGTAGTGTTATGCCCACCGAATGTTAAGTCGGTTGGACATAAAAGGGTCTTGTTTGGAAGCGTAATGAGAAGAATGAGGTCTTGCGTTATCAAGCTAGAATTGTAGCCCAATGTTTCTCTCAACGCCCTAAAATTGATTATAAGGAGACATATTCTCCGGTTATAGACATCAACACCTTTCGCTACCTAATAAGTTTGGTAGTGTCCGAAAAAGTAAACATGCAGCTTCTGGATGTAGTTATTGCATATCTATATGGAGATCTTGATTCAGGGATATACATGAGAATGCCAGATAGCATTACTATACCTAAATCAAGTAACTCTAAACTACGGAGTGCTCATGTAATCAGATTAAGATGTTCACTATATGGATTGAAGCAATCTGGTAGGATGTGGTATACACGTCTTAGTGACTACTTGATTGTGAATGGATACAAGAATGGTGATTTATGCCCTTATGTGTTCATTAAAAGAACAAGTTCAGGATTTGCCATCGTAGTTGTCTATGTTAATGATATGAACATCATCAGGGCTCTTAATGAGATCAATGAGACGGTTAGCTACTTGAAATTTGAATTTGAGATGAAAGACCTTGGTAGGACTCGATTTTATCTCGGATTAGAGTTGAAACATCGAGTTGGTGGAATTCTTATTCACTAGTCTTCTTATGTCCAAAAGATGCTCATGCGATTTAATATAGACAATGCACACCCTGTTAGCACGTCAATGGTTTTTCGCAATCTGGACCCCAAGAAAGATCCATTTCGTCTGCTGGATGACGATGAGGAGATCTTGGGAGCTGAAATTCCATATCTTAGTGTTATTGGAGCTTTGTTGTATTTAGCTCAGTGCACAGGTTCAGATATTGCCTTCACAGTGAACTTGTTGGTTAGATTTAACTCTGTGCCTACGCAACGTCATTAGAATGGAGTAAAACAAATCTTTATATACTTGAAGGGTTCCATTGACTTGGGTTTATTCTTCCCTTACAAAGAATACAGAGAGAAACATGAAATTCCCAAAAAATAGATAGTTGAATTGCAGTATACAGATTCCAGGGTCTTTGATCCATCAAAGGAATTGGCCTTCAATCCATCGAATGATGCTCCCTGGACGGATGAAAGTACTACCTTTGATCCATCAAAGGAGTTGTTCGATATATCGAACGATGGACATGCTGTGAGCAGTTTTACTGTAGTCCCTTATTATAAAATTTCGGTTGATGTGTTGGTCAGATTTGCTGATGCTGGGTACCTCTCTGACCCATACAAATGTCATTCACAGACTAGTTATATTTTCACTATGGGAAATATGAAAATTTATTGGAGATCAACTAAGCACACTCTTATTGCTACTTCCTTGAATGATTCAAAAATCATTGTTTTGCGTGAAGCGGTTAGAGAATGTGTCTGGCTTAGGTTAATCATAGGTCATTTTCGAGGGTCTAGTGGATTATCATCTACTACGACGGCTCCCACTTACATCTTTGAGGTTAATGTAGCATGCATTGAACATATGAAGTTGGGTTACATTAAGGGTGACAGTACAAAACATATATCGTCTTCTTCAATCAGCAACAACAACAACAACAATTGTTGAATATCCATGTGAACAAAGTTTGTCCAGCGGATAATACTACGTACTTGTTTACCAAGTCACTACCTAAATCTACATTTGTAAAACATGTGAGACGCATTGGTATGCGCAGGTTATCTGAACTCCATGACTGAGTTTACAATCAAATGGAGTTACATTTCTGTAGACATCAGGAGGAGTCTACGACACATGTAGTAGCTTTTGTAGTTGATGTGTTACTGTTAGGTCCATAATTATGCTCTAATTATGTTCCTAACTCTATGCTTATTGCTTGACTTTTATTAATAAAGCATCATTTTTACTATGTTTCCTTGTTATGCTAGGAAATGAGGGATTTGCATGAAAACGCTCTAAGAGATAGAATTTAATCACTTTTTAGAGAAGTCAACCAAGTTTCCTAAGCCTTTGGAGAAGATGGAGCAAAACTGAGAAAACGACAAAAAGTCAATAACCCGTCAACGGTCAACTCCAACAAGTCTTTGTCAATAAATGACAAGGTCAAGTCAAGTTGGGTCAAGGACTCAAGACCCAAGTCCGAAGATGGGTGCACATGCAAGTTACATGACTTGGGATGAGTCACACATCTTTGACCACTTAAAGCTTAAATTTGTTGATCATTTCTAAGCATCACATTTGAATTATTAGCATCCAACATATCTCTTTTTGCCTAATATGGTCGAGCTCCCTCTTTCCCTCACACACACCACACTTCATTTCACTCATTTTTCAAGTTTTGAGCTATTTTCTCTCTAGTGTTCTCTCTAGCTTCTCTCTAGGATTCTTAGTTTGGTTCTCTAGAGAGAAGCTAGATTTATCTTCCTCTCTTCTTCTCTTCCAACCCTCTACAAATTCAAGAGACATATTTTTGCAAGCCTTGACCGAACCTCTTCTACTCCCTCTCACCACCATCCCTTACTTCATCCTCTCATCTTTATCTCTTAAGGTTTGGTGGGATTTCTAGAGCTCAAAGAGGTGGAAAGTAATCCCTCTTCTCATTTGCCTCTTGGGGTTCTAGGGGTCTTCCTTACCTCTTCTACAAGCTTGGGTGAATTTGAAGCTAAGAAGTGAAGAAAGAACTAGAAGGAGCTTGAAGGGCTTTGTTTAAGGGACTCTTCGGTTATTTCTTGCACTTGTTGACACTTATCTTTGTATCTAAACTTGATTCTAGTTATGAGTAGTAAGTATTCTATCTGGGAGGGTAGGGTTTGAACCCTTGCCATGTGATGTGAACAAATGATGCCTTGATTTATGTATTATCGATTTATGATTTTAGTGTATGTTTTGTAAAGTTGGGTTTGTGAATGAGTTACTTTGTGTTTGTGGATGTTTATATAATTGATCTTCATGTTTGATTTTTTCTATGCATGTGTTGACTCTAGCTAAGTTAATATATGTATGAAGAGACTAAAAATGGGACCTTATTTGAAGTAGCTATTCACTTAAGGCTAGATGAGCATGTAAACATGATTACGGTCTATTCCAAGAGGGTTTACCTTAAGGTTTGGTTTCCTCAGTACTAAGCAAGAACTAGGGATTCTTTGAGTCTCAATACACTTGTAGAACTTTAGTCAAGCACACATTGAATCGAAAATATTATTGTAACTACTAGTAGATTCTCTTGACTCGTAACTCAATAAGTGTGAGTTGGGGATTCACTTAGACTATCTCTCAGGTCCTCCAAAAAAGGTTCGGGAAGGGGAACCTTCCACATGTATCACATTGTATGCCTGTTGACTTCACTTACATGGCATACGATCATGATGTAAGCCCGAAATAGCTTAGGTATTGATTCTAGTTCACTATATGCTTCAAGGTTGGGACCAAATCATCTAGAGTCCAAAATGACCTAGGTACTTGGGTTCAAAATCAAACGTGACTCAAAATGTCACGATTTGGACATCAACTTGTGTGAAACGAACTTTAATAATCCATCTTCATGAAGCGTGACATTATTTGAGCATCATATGGTTAGCAGAGATTTTCCTAGTCAACCATTCTTCTTATATTGAATTTGTTGCTATTTTAATTTCTTTGCTTTAGTATAATCAATCAATCAACTTTCCTATAATCATTCACCGTAGTCTACTCATCTCTTACAATGCTAGGTCTCCAAAAGACTTAGTAGTGTGAGATACACATCCTCACATTTCATTTTAGTTTAGTGTCGAGTTAGTGTCTAGTTAATCCGTAATTTGAGTGCTTAATCGAGTCAACCTAAGGAGTTATAGCAGTCAATCCTCGTGAGTTTGACACTCGACTTCTGATAAATACTATAACTTGACCCCGTATATTTGCGGGTAAGAAAATTCACTTAGCCTTAGACTAATCAATAGTTAAAAGGTTGAGGAAATCCTCTTCAATAGTTGTACACTTTTTCCCTTAGACCAAACTTTTGTTTTACTCATGAGATTTTTGTTTGTTTAGCGATATTTTTAGTGAGGCAACATGTCATGTATCATTCTTTAGGTCAACGACACAAAGTGGATTGTTTAGGGAGATGTATTCTTCGTAATTCCTGGTATGTGTCATGTCCTAATTAGATAAAGATTCAGAGAATTTCTGTTCTATAGGAACAGTTATTGTAACAGATTGTATCAGCTTATATATAAGATATTTTATCAATGGAAGAGTTATAGTTTCAGTTTATATATTTTTTTTCTCTCGAACACTTACATAATTAGTGGATTATATTTCTCTATGATCCGGGAAGTTTCACTTTTGTTTTCTTAACTTACATCAAGCCAGGTCCAGTCTTAGCTTCTGAAAATCTCTCTATGATCTGGCTTGATGCTCATTAAAAGTTTAAAACCCTTTCTTGCTCTCCTAATCGTCAATGGCATGAATCGCATCCAAAATTTGTACATGAAAGAAGCAGACGGCCAAAAATCCAAACTTACTTCACAAGTCCACATTAACTTTCTTGGACTTGATAATAGCAACTTGGTAGTTTCCTTCTTGCTCGCGTTGAGAGCAAAATTGCAAAACTACAAATATACCATTATTCTTTTATGTACGTCAAACCAAGCAGATTCTATACTATTTTCATGGGACAACTCTCATTGTTGGATTCTTTAACCATGAAGAGGACAGGACAGCCGAGCCCTCAGTCAGGCACTGAGGCCTACAATTCTGGCCTATTAGTTCAAAAATATAATATGCAAATTGCTTTCATATAGATAATGGTGGACTGGTTCTCTTCCTGCTCGCTTCAAATCCAAATGTGAAGAAATTGGAAACGACAGCATGAATTTGAAAATTATTAAATCAACCGAAACCACCAAAAGGTTTAAATGAAAATGGACCCATCAAATTGACAGAGTTTTAGAGCTATAGCCCTTCTGGCTTACCCACCGTTCAGTGGTAAATTTAATATCGTAAAAGTTTAAGAGTTTGATTCTCACAAACTCACATAAGTAAATGTGCATAAACGAAAAGTTAACGAGATAAAAATACTTAATCCTGCCGCATGGACTTCGCTAACATGTTCATCTCTATCATAAAAATGGAGAATTGATATACGCTTGAGGTTTGGGGCCAAGCTTTTTGGACAAGTCTTGTGATAACAATGACGTTACTTCTTGTTTAGGGAAATTGCTCTCAAAATTGGCACTTGACAATAAACTTTCTTGGCTTCTTTTTGTTGATTGCCAAGTCTTCCTATAACAGGCAAATCATGAATGGGGTAACTGAGCTTTTAAGCTTCAAATCCCGTCGCATCCAGGATTTATTAGTGAGAACTACTCCTCGTTCTTCCTTGCATCTCTCACAATTTATCACATTTGATCATGTGAATGGGACAATGGGTTATTGTGAACAGATCGAACCGGCCCTACCGAAACCTAATCGAACAGAGGCGGATTTAGATGGTAAGAGCACTTACTTGACGCGTCACTATATCTTTGTTGCTGGCTACTCTCATTGGTTGCAAATGCATTGCCACGAGAAGAAAATTTCCTAGTTCTACCAGTCTAATTTGCTTTCGGGTGTCCGTTGATGATGGAGACTGGGAGAAGGGATTGACTAGTGAGGACATGGAACGAACACTTCATGTAGGGCAGTAGTTGAAAGTTTTAACAAACTTACATTTTATCCGAATATTCAATTGCTTCTTTCAGACCAATTCAAATAGCAGATAGTTTTTTTTTATCAGAAAATAGCAGATAGCTGTGCACCATTTTATGCTAAAATAAACCTTAAGTGTACGAGAAGTTCAACTTACACTGCAATATTCACTTTTGACAAACTTGGCCATTAATGAAATTGATCCCAACTGATATGATTAAAATCACACTAACCTCCAGTGTCCAGAGTGCTTGGACACCTAAAAAATCAAAAAAGTATTTCAGGTCTCTTATCTGTGAAGCATGACTCATGATGCAATCCGGTGATTGTACCAATATTCCATTTGTAATTTTATACTTCTTTTGTATACAAGAATCTGAGGAAAATCAAAAGTGGTGAAGCACTATCTTAAAGGAATAATGAGGGTATCTCATGATAATGAATGATGTTGTTTAACATACTTCTTCAGCTGAGCACATGAAGAATTGGACAAAATTGATTACCCCACAAGTTTCACACTTTGAACTAACAAACACCTTAAATCACTCTACAGAATATTGACAGTTGTGTCTGAAATTCTCAATGAACACCAGCAAAAACTGTTTCAGATGATTCATGGTTACCCTACTTTCCTTGAACACCCAAGAGCTCAAGTAAAAGTGGCACACAAAAATTACTAAAAATAAAAAAGAAAAGAAAACCTTCCTCAGATTTACATCTTGGAATTCTAATTAACAGATGAATAGAATTGACAAAGATCTCTGAGAAAATTAATGGGGATTCAATTCACACGGACCTAGAGGAGATGAAGCCAGAGGGAGTACCTTTGAAGAGCCTGAAGGAAACTGTGGCAGATTACCATTTTGAAGCTCTCTCTGACTCTCCTTGTTCTTACCAACAATGAATCTTATAAAAGACCCTTCTATCTCTTCTGTTCCAAATGATGAATTGTGCAAAGCTTTCGCCTCAAAGTCTTGATTTTGAGCAGGCCCAGAATTTATAGATGTCTTTTTCTCTGCTTCCTCCATTAGTCTCTTGAGCAACTTCTCCTCTGCATCCCTTAAAAATTTGAACTTTGGAGGTGGTGAAGATCTCAGCCTGCTCATCTCAGCTTCTGTTGAGGATTCAAATAGAGGGTTGAATCCATGGTGCTTGTAAGAGTCCAGAGGGTTCAAAGGTGAAGACATTAATGGTGAACAAGGCAAAGGGCTACCGAGGAATGGGCTATCCACAGCCAAAACTAGATCACTCAAACTCCTTGTTCTGGAACCTCTTCTGGATTTTGCATCTTGAGATTCCAAATCCTCCTTCTCTTCCTCTTTGATTGTAAATAGAAATCTTGGTGGGCCAGCCAGATTGTGCAGCCTCATGAGCTCTGATTCCACACTGTCTTCTCCATAATTGGCCTTCAATAACAAATCTTTACCCAGTTCCAAATCTGGGTCACTAGAATTGGCATCTGGGTTCCTAACATTCCCCTCAGAACTATTGATGTTGCTGTTGTTTGTGTTTTGCAGAGAAGTGGGTTTCTTAAAGCAACTGAATTGAAAGAGTGCCTTTGGCTGGTTGTTGCGATTCTCATCTTCAATCTCTCTGTTTGCGATTCTCTTCTTCCACCATAGAAAGTAGTAAAGCTCTGCCACAAGAGCCAAGAGGAGGAACCCAAAAACAAAGCTCAAGCCAATCCCTAATCCACTCAAAGATGTCATTTCGCCAATTTGCCCTGAAATTTTGCATCCCCACAACAACTAACCTTAGACTAACCATAGCCTCATAGCTATAGATTTTCTCACTTGTCCACTGGAAACTAGAGCCGAAAGAA
Organism: Geum urbanum; assembly: GCA_946800695.1. Lineage (NCBI taxonomy): Eukaryota > Viridiplantae > Streptophyta > Magnoliopsida > Rosales > Rosaceae > Geum > Geum urbanum. The sequence goes on from OX327006.1 coordinate 10,706,664, forward strand.
AATACATAAATCAATTCATATACTAGAAATTTAAAATAAAAATTGGAAGGTAATGAATTTCACAAGAAAAATCTCCATGGAAGTTGCCCGAAACACACGCCACGAGGAAAATCAGGGACTAGCTCAAATTGAGCGGAAGAGAAAAAAAACTTACCTTTAAAGTCCAAGAGTTCAACCACCCACCCAGCCACAAATTGGAGAGGGACCAACGGAAAGTTAACCCTTTGCTTTTAAACTAGGATACTGATGTTATGCACCCGAGAGTTAAACATTTAATGGCTAATTTTTACTTATAACACTTGGCACAGTTTGAGTAGTTGGTTTTTTCGATTGTCTTTAACTTTGATTGAACTTACGATAAACTCAGTCTATAGTATCATACTCCTTACCCACTACACTCTCTCCTCTGCAGTCTCTCTCTCTCCTTCCTCTTTTCTCGACCTTCCTCTCCCGTTTCTCTTTTTTGACTCCAAGTCCAAAATCAACTCGATGATCCAACTCAGCTCAAGCCCCACGATCCATCTCCGACATCGAAAAACTCGTCACCGACAAACCTTACCTCCTTTGCGTACGACCTCCGATACTCGCTCAAAATTGTTTCTGATCTGTACCAAATTTTTGAAAAATTGGCCATGCCAAAGATCAAGCATCAATGGCGTCGTTCTTGGCGATGATGAGTGGGTCACGTCGAGACGAGGGTGTCGTCGGCCGGGCCACGTCTTGGATTGAAAATTAAAAGGATTGTTGGTCGGAATTTCGAGCGGCGGCGCGAGCTCTGAATATCCAGATCAGAGGAGAACGGGGAGGAAGGAGGAGGGAGGCGTGGCTAGGAGGAGCTTCCGAAGTCGACGACGAACAGCGAGAGAGAGATAGATGCGGCGGAGGTGGATTTCCGACGAGATTTCTCTAAGCAAATATTGGGATTACGTACATTGAGTTTACCTTAAGCTCGGTCAACTATAAAAACATTGAGTATATTGGGATTACGTACATTGAGATTTCTCTAAGCAAATATTGGGATTCCGCAGACCTCTCGCCACCGTAGACTGATGGGCGAGGGACAACCTCAGCAGCAGCAGTTCGAGCCTCCTCGATCCTCAAGCGCGAGGAGGGTTCAAGAGGTTAGTCGCACGCCGGAAACGGATAGTGCGACTCAATCCTCGGTCCGAATGCCGGACATTCATCGCGAGGACCCTTCCCCCGTCATCCACCAGACATCTCCTCATTCTTCCGAGGAGGCTGGTGGATCCACTCAGTCCTCGACGAGGATGCGACTATGCCCGCCGTCTACCTTATTCTTACCGTTGGAAATCCCGACGATACCTCACGTCGATTCCGACGGGATGCCTGTTCCGGGACAGCTAGGGTTTATTACCCCGGACCAGGCATATGCGTATGTACCCTTCCCGGAACCTCTCTGGAGTGTGAGGATTCCGGGACAACGCACCGACGAATCAGGTAAATATTAATTAGTGATATCTTTTTACTTAGTAATATTTAAATTCAATTAGGTGTTGATGTTTAAAAAAATCGTCTACATATATATGTGATAGGCGAGATCGTGCCCGGTGAGAAACAGAAGAGAACCAGAGGCCCCGTCGTCGGCAAGTTACTGGACGACGCCATTCAGGCTAGCGGTGGTGGCCAAGTTATGATTCCGATCGAGGATAGAGGGCAGGTGATCGAGGGAAAGGTCACTCGAAAGTACGCGGGGATGGCGGGCAGCCTCATACGGGATAGAGTCCCAATGTTGTGGCCAGATTGGAATTCAGTGCCGCAATCCGTCAAATATCAGTTGAATAATGCGTTATCGGTGAGTTGAATTGTATATTCATTATGTAAATTTTCTAAATAAATTTTTAATATTATTGATATATATATATATATGCATTGCAGAGGTGGTTCCGCGTGGATGCAGACATTAGACCCACGTGGGCGGATGAAGTGCATGGGAGCAGGTTTGCAGACCGGCATTTAATTTGTTTCAATTTTTTCGTTTCTTTTGATTATGTTCATACAATGTTGTAAGTTACTAACGCTTGATTTTATGGGTATATATAGGTATAAGGAGTGGAAGGGTGAGCTGAAGAAGCATTGGAAAAGGTACGGCGACGATCGTTCGGGTACCCCTAGCGAGTTTCGTTATAGGGAGTACGAGTGGCGATGGCTTGTGCACTACAAGAAAAGAGGACTTAGACGACGGAACAGTATTAGTTCCGTCGTCTAAGTTACACTTAGACCTCGGAGATTTCTCCGTGGTCCAAGTAACACTTAGACGACGGAGATGTAATTCTCCGTCGTCTAAGTGTTACTTGGACCACGGAGAAATCTCCGAGGTCTAAGTGTAACTTAGACGACGGATGTGAAATTTCTCCGTCGTCTAGGTAAGTACCTGGACCTCGGAGACGTATCCGTCGTCCAGGTTATCACTTGGACGACGGAGAATTACATCTCCGTCGTCTAAGTAACATTTAGACCTCGGAGATTTCTCCGAGGTCCAAGTAAAACTTAGACGACGGAGAATTACATCTCCGTCGTCTAAGTTTTACTTGGACCTCGGAGAAATCATCACCTGGACAACGGACCGACACGTCGTGGTGTAAGTTCCACTTAGACGACGTACCGACACCTCCGTCGTCTAAGTGAAGCATTATATATATAGGCCATGCCAAACTCTCTTAGCTTCGATCATTCCATTATATTTTCTCCCGTGGGGAATTTTTGAGATCGAAGGAGAAGGAGAAGGCCGGATTAGGCTAGGCCGGGGCTAGAAATTAAAGGATCTCCGGTGTTCGATTACTAGCTAGCTTAATTAACTGCAGATATCGAGAAGGCGAGCAGGTACGTACGTACGTACGTAGGCAGTTAAAATTTGCATGATTAAATATATATATATATATTTAGGGAAACCGTACGTACGTACATACATGCATGAATGTTAATTAGCTATATATACAGATTAAATTACGTACGTAATTTGATGGATCGATGTAGATCGAGTACGTATAATTAATGGTAAATTAATGGACTAATATATATATATGTAATAATTATTTAATTATAATATTTTGTAGCAGTATGGACAAGAGTTGGATGAAGTTAAAGAATAGATGTGATGTCCGGTATATGGATGGAATTAGCGAATTTGTGAATTTTGCGATAGAACATGGTCATGGAAAGAAGCGTTTCAGGTGTCCGTGCCAGAAATGTCTTAATTGTCAGTATGCGGAGGTTAATGTTATGGTGCAACACCTGTACGAAAATGGTATGATGTGGAGTTACACTACATGGAGCGAGCATGGTGAAGCAGTAGAGTTCAGCGCAGCAGACTTCAGCTCAGGGTACAGTTACCATGGTGCCTCATCCAGCGGCAGTGGTGCCGGACCCCCAGCTTGCAACCCAACTGCAGATTTGGTCCATGATGCGTTTCCGGGATGTAGTCATGGCGGACACCAACACCAAGACGGAGGTTACAGTACCACCAATGAGCATGATGACACATTCCCCGCAGCTAGCTTGGCCACTGACACCACTGAGATGGAAAAGTACAACCGGATGCTACTTGAAGCGCAGACCCCGGTGTTCCCTGGATGTCGAGAGAATGTGTTGCAATATGTGATGGAGCAAATGAAGATAAAAGTGAAGCACAAAATGTCAGTGAGTGCTTTTGACGAAATTCAGGAGCAAATATGTAAGTTGCTTCCTGATGATCACAATCTTCCTAAATCTCATTATAAGGTTAGAAATATCCTGAGCAGCCTCGGCCTAAAGTACAGGATAATTGACGCATGTCCGAATGATTGTGTGCTATTTTACAAAGAGTATAAAGAGTTGGACTATTGTCCCGTATGTGGCCAGTGCAGATTCCAGTTGAATAGGAAGAGTTCGAAAAAGAGAATTCCTGTGAAAGTTGTTCGATATTTTCCCTTGATTCCCAGATTGCAGCGCCTGTACATGTCTCTACACACAGCAGAGGCGATGCGATGGTACGCAGAAAAGCGAATAGATGACGATGTCCTGCGACACGCCGCAGATGGGGAGGGTTTCAAACATTTCGACAGAGAATTTGGAGACTTTGCTTCAGAGGTTAGAAATGTTAGACTCGGCCTATCTACAGACGGATTCAATCCTTGGGGAAGTAATAGCTCCGCCGTCAGCACTTGGCCAGTTATTCTGATGCCGTACAACTTGCCTCCGTGGATGTGCATGAACAAGGAATTTAATTTCCTTACCGTATTAATTCCAGGTCCTAAATCTCCATCGAAGTGCTTAGATGTCTACCTCAGACCTTTGATCGACGAGCTGAAACTGTTGTGGGAAAATGGAGTCCCAACTTATGACAAATTCACTAACACGATGTTCACGATGAGGGCTGCCGTAATGTGGACGATCAGCGATTTTCCAGCGTATGGGATGTTGGCAGCGTGCAGGACAAAAGGATATAATGGATGTCCTATATGTTTGGACGACGTGAACTCTAGTTGGCACGCAGGGAAGGTGTGTTACTTGGGTCACCGTAGATGGCTCCCTCACGACCACCCTTGGCGACAGGATGAAGCTCATTTCGACGGGACGGTAGAGAACAATCCTAAACCCCGTAGTTGGTCGGGCGAAGAGATTTTAGAGAGGTTGAGCTATTTCGACTTTGGTGTGTTGACTAACGACGCGGATGTAAAGAAATGCAATCCAATTCCTCCACATGATCTGAGCTATTGGGATCACAAGAGTATATTCTTTGAACTCCCTTACTGGTCGAAGTTGAAGCTGAGGAACAACTTGGACGCGATGCACATAGAAAAGAATGTGTGCGACAGCGTGGTGGGAACAATTCTCGGTATTAAGTTCAAGACTAAAGATACTCCCAAAGCGCGCAAAGATTTGGAATCAATGAATCTACGTCGTCCCTTGTGGTTGAGGAGGGATAGGAAAGGAGTGTACAACAAGATGCCAGCTGCACCGTACACAGTGAAGCCGACACTTAGACGTTCTGTATTTCACTGGTTTAAGGGCGTTCGTTATCCGGCCACGTATGCAGCTACTATAACTGGAGCAGTGGACGAGGTGCAACACAAGTTTGTTGGTCTAAAGACACATGACTATCACGTTATGCTGCAACGTCTGATTCCAGTGGTAATTCGACCATATTTGCCTCGCGACGTCGTAGAACCAATAGTGGCATTGTGCAGATGGTGGCAGAGGTTATGCGCCAGAGAATTAAAGAAGTCAGATGTCGTGGAATTGCAACAACAAATTGTGCACATCATTTGCAAACTAGAGAGGATTTTTCCGCCTGCTTTCTTCGACATAATGATTCACCTAATGATCCACCTGCCCGAGCAGGTTCTCATTTCTGGTCCGGTCCAGTACACTTGGATGTATCCTCAAGAAAGGTACGTACAACTAATTAATTATACAGGTTTTTCGATTCATAATTTGTTCCACTGGAGATTACTAGCTAGCTATATGCATGTACTTATTTTTATTGTACGTTTGATTAATTTTGTAGACAGCTTGGACAGTATAAGTCATTCGTCAAAAACAGGTCGGCCCCGGATGGCTCCATAGCAGAGACATACCTAATGCATGAGTGCGTTACTTACTGCAACAGGTACCTCAAAGATCCACCACCTCCAACTGCCTCCGATCCCAGTGCCCGCATCAATCTTTCTGTCGTCACCAATGTCGTCCGACCGTTTAGAGGAGTATTAAAGGAAACGTTAACACGGGAAGAACTTATTGAGGCACATTGGGTAGTGTTACGAGACTGTGACGAAGTTGAGCCGTACATGATGTCATACAGGGAGAGGCTTCAGGCGTTATATCCAGACAAGAGTTCGGCGTGGATTGAGAAAATGGTTAAGAAAAAGTTCCCCGATTATTTCTTCCAATGGGTACGTATTTAGTGATTTATATACATATTGAGATCATGCATGTTTAATTTGTAGAAAGTAAACCCTTACATTTTTCCATTTTCGCAGATGATTGATCTGCAAAAATCCGAAAACCACGGGGGGTGGTGGTCTTGGCCAAAGCACTTGCTAGCAGGGAAGCCGATTAAACACTATATTTATCCGGGATGTTTTGTGAACGGTGTGAAGTTCCATTCATTGGCGCGAGATGAAGGAAGAAGAACACAAAACAGTGGGATAGCGGTTGGGAAAGACCCTGATCTATATTACGGAATGATCGTATATGTGGTTCAGCTATGTTACGGGAATGATGTCAACGTTTTCCTATTCAAGTGCAGATGGTTCAAGCGTACAAAGGAAGACCTGGGACTTTTATCAGTCGATACAAACTCAAGCTGGTATGAGGATGAGCCTTTCGCTCTCGCCACCTTAGTTAGGCAGGTGTTCTATCTCGACGATCCGAAAGCTGGTGACGGGTGGAAAATAGTGAACCAGATCTCTCATCGAGGAGTTTGGAATACAGAGACAATTGAAGGGACACCGGCGACGACTGAAGATGCTGCTGAACCAGATAGAGACATTCCTGCCTATCAAGAACCTAATATTTCTGTCATCCGCTCCGACATAATGGACCTGGTTCAAGACGGTGAACGGTTACCCATGCCTGATGGTTGTACAGATCTAACTGAAGAAGAGATTATTGAGGTAGATGAAGAAGACGTGCAGGATGAGGACGATGACGACAACTCTGGTTATTCCTCGGACGATGTTGAGTACGATGAGGAGGATGAGCAATCGGATAACGGTGATGATGATGATGACGATTATGACGAAGAGTACGGTCACACGACGAGGATCATTAATTGGTAAACCCTAATTTATTATTGTAATATATATATGATCGATCGATGCATCGTAAAAAGGTGAAAGATTTCTATTATGTCGAGACTTTAAGATTCCTCGTCCAGCTTTGTACGTAGTCCCGGCCCCTCTCTTTACTTTCAACTTCATCGGTGTATTCTCTGATCTTATTAAAAGTAAGCTGAAGCTGCTCTACATTTCGCTCAAGCAGCCCTTCAAACCCTAAATCCTCGACACTAAATGTAGCATGCATGCGCAGATCGGATCGATCGATCATTTTTTTAATTATATTCTTGAATGAGAATAATTGAACGAATATACAAATGACCGGGGACGACCTAAACCCTAAACCGTACGGCCCTAACCTCTGAATTCAGGGTTTTACACTTGGACGACGGAGACAGTCATTATACGTCGTCTAGGTACACACTTGGACGACGGAGAATTACTGTCTCCGTCGTCCAAGTGACAAACCCTATACCCTAAACCCTAAGGACCCCTAACCCCTGAATTCAGGGTATATTCACCTGGACGACGGATACGACATTCTCCGTCGTTCAAGTACACACCTGGACGACGGATATTAGCGTCTCCGTCGTCCAGGTGTGTACTTGGACGACGGAGAATGTCGTATCCGTCGTCCAGGTGTAAATTTCGTAATTTTTTCTAAGACAACGACCATCTAGACCATCTTCGAATGCATATTCTTTTCGTCAAGACTTTAGAGTAGTATATTCTTGGTGTGTGAGCTTCGACGGTTCGAAAATCGGAGTTGCGAAATGTCCTGTATCCACGTTTCCGGTTTGTGAAATTCTCGGTTTTGCGGTTGACTGTGCCGATGAAACCCTTCCCGAACTTATTATTTCCTGGTCCTTTATAGTAATTATATATTATGTTACGACGAACATATCCAACGGTTGTTTTGTCCAAATTCAATTTCGTTAGTACTCTGCTGCAAATCAGCAACTACAAGTGAACACTAAAGTCTTAAAGATTAGTCGATACTTAACAACTTTCAAAACGTAAAATTATTCGGCGGTTCAAATTTATCTGTTTATATATACGATGCGTTCATCGATATTGTACGACTATTTCACTCGAATGACAGATCGCTAAATTCCTAGCGAATTAATTTAAATATTTTTTTTTGCATAATTTGAACCTAGACGACGGATACGGTCATTTTCCGTCGTCCAAGTGTTCACCTGGACGACGGAAAATGACCGTATCCGTCGTCTAGGTTCAAATTACCATGGCGGTTCGAATAAAATTTTTATTATTTTTCGATGTAAATATTGACTTGGACGACGGATATGTCGTTTTCCGTCGTCCAAGTGTTCACTTGGACGACGGAAAACGACATATCCGTCGTCCAAGTCAATATTTACATGGCGGTTCGATTTGCCGCCTCAATTTTTGGCGCCGCTTGAAATTCCACTTAGACGACGGAAAACACTGTTTCCGTCGTCTAAGTAAACATTTATGGCGGTGAAACGGCCCGCCCATTTATTTGGCGCCGGTTCGAAAAAATTTGACTCTTCACTTAGACGACGGAAGACACTGTTTCCGTCGTCTAAGTGCACTTAGACGACGGAGAATAGTGCTCCGTCGTCTAAGTGAAACTCTATATAAGGAGGAGCACCCCCCCTCATTTTCTCATCATTCCATCTCCTCCTCTATACTCTCCTCTCCTCTCTCTCTCACTCCGGCGATCCTCCTCCGGCGACGCTCCGACGACCAACTTTCCGGCGTGGTTCCCCCTCTCCGACGACTCGATCAACTCCCCGATATTCCCGAAAACTCCGATTCGGTACATTTCTATTTTTCCCTTATTAAAATAATTTTCATTTAATTAATTAATAAAATTCTAAATTTAATTAATTAGTAGAATTTAATTTATTACTTAGTTTTAAATATTTAATAAATGATTAATTTATTGTAAATTTATTGTAAATTTATTGTTATTAATTATATTTAGATTAATTATTGTTATTAATTAAATAAATGATTACATATTGTTATTAATTAATTAAATGGTAAATTATTGTTATATATTAATAATAATTAAATGAATAATTGTAATTACTTGATAATTTATGAAATGTTTAAATATTATTGTAATTATTTATTAATTAGTTGCATAATTAAATAAATATGAGATTAAATTAATTAGTAGTACGTGTTCGATTTAAATTTAGTACATAGGCTTGGTGTAATTAAGTCGCACTCTTTGGAATAGATGGCGCCTCTTTTCCTTGCTTATCTCCTTAACCCCTCGTGATGTGTGGATTTCATCACCGCACACCATAACCTAAGTGAAGTTATGGACACGAGGTTGAGGGCGGAGTTTGCAAAGGACTTGAGGGAGTGTAAATTTTCGAAAAATTGGCCGAATGTCGGACATGGTGTCTAGAAACGGGTTATGACTGGTGACAGGATTTGGACTAAGAAAGACTTTTGTCGAAATTAGTCCTGCCTCTCGCGTTATCTCTATCCCTAACTGGCCATGTTTTTCGATTTAACCAAGGCTGATTAATTGAAAATTTACACTTTATCGCGCGGGTCGCACGTCCATTGAACGACCGAAAATGCCAAGCTAGTGTACTCTATTTAAATCTTAAACGTACTTAATTAATTAGCGTAAATTTTTAAGTTGTAATTATTATGGTAAGTAGGTACGCGTATTTTAACACCGTACTCTTAGGTTTAAATGGCTCCGCCAAAGACCACATCCGGCAAGAAGAAAGCCCAACAGGAGTCAGAAGATGAGATGCTCCAAATGTTGGCGGCCCAAGTCGGTTGGGTTCAACCGCAGGACGACGCCCTCAATCCGGGGCCTTCTGGGGAAATTCCCTCTGCCCCATTTCTCTCAAGCGGTGATGACGTCGACCCCTTTTCAACTCCGACGCCCGGTACCGCTTCAACGGGAAGTACTCAGGCGTCTTCGACGGCCGATTCTATCATGTACAGCGCCCGCCGTAAGCAAAGGAGGGCCCCCACTGACCCCCAACCGAAAAAGACTCGGGGTCTCGTTAAAGGTGGAAAGGCGGAGAAAATTTGCAAGGCGACCGGGAGCAAGATCGCCTTGCCCTACGACGAATTCACCGGTGGCCCTCCCACACCTCAGCTAGCAAGTCTCTCGGCTCATAGCATTGGGTCGATTGTTCGTAACCGGGTTCGTATCACTGCCCCTACTTGGAGGGAGGTGCCGGATTCGGAGAAGGCGAAAGTCTTTAAGGATCTTTCGGTACGTAATACGTACAATTTTAGTTATTATATACTATTTTTAATATTAGTTATATATAATTTTATAATATATACGATTATAATTTCCAATTTATTTCTGATAGGAACAATTTGCGGTGGATCCGGATCCGGCGATGTTGAGGCATATCAACCAAACCGCCAACAACATCTTCAAAGATTGGAAGTACAGGCTCCATCAGTACTTCCGAACTAACGGTCCCGTGCCTCCCCCCGAAGAGCTGCGTGGGGATAGAGAAGATGAGTGGGAGTGGTTGTGTAACCACTTTGCCGATGAGCAATTTCAGGTGTTAATTTACTTTTTTTATTTCAATTAAGATAATTGAATACTCTAAATTTTAGTTACTTATAAATTTTTTAATGATTTCATTATGTTGTCTAACAGAAATTCTCCGGTGTCAACAAAGCCAACCGGGGGAAGAAGGACAAGCACCATACTTCCGGCGCCAAGCAACTCATTCAAATTGCCAAGGAGCACAGGGATAAGGGCTCCAAACACCCTTATCTCGATGCAAGCGTAAGCGCGTACGTGACGCCTGGGCTCGATAATGAAGCGAGTCAACGCGGCGTAAGTCATATATATATATATGTGTGTGCGCTAATAATTATAGTAATTATTATTTAAATATTATTTCATTATAATAAATTTATTATTCTTTTGTAGGCAAGAGTGATAGAGCGTGCGCAGGAAGAATTGGCTAACACTCAGCTTGCGTTCCCAGATGTGCCGCTAGAAGACCTGCCTCCTCTATCTGTGGAGAGCCAAATAGCAATTGCGGATGAGGTCTACGGTCGTAGAGCTGGCAAGGAGGTTAGGCACTTCGGGCCTAAGGTGGTTCGAGATTTGTCGACCTCTGAGTCATCATCTACGGGAAGTTCGGGGCGGCGGAGAAGTTCTCAAGCTGCGGCAGCCTATGAAGAGGCTCGAATCGCACGGGAGGAGAATATTGCCATGCGCCAAAGAATGGACCAGCAAGACGAGCGAATAGCCCAACTCATCGCCCTTATGCAACAAGCTCAAAGACAATGTCAACCTCCTCCGAACCCATTCCCCGACGACGACGACCCGGCTGGAGGCGGAGGACGAGGCGGCGCATCTGCTCCTCCAGTGTTTTAGCTAGCTAGTAGTTTATTATTTCGTTTCTTAATTTCCGCATTACGAACAATATTTTCATTTTTAATTATGGGTTTTTTCGATTATGTATGTACAAATTAATTAATTTAATTATTTTATTAATTTAGTGTATTTAATTAATTTAATTAATTTTTTTTCAATTAATATTAATAATATTTTTGAATTTAATTTTTTTTTAAAAATTAATTTTTCACTTAGACGACGGAGATTAAATTCTCCGTCGTCTAAGTGTCTACCTGGGCCACGGAGAAGCTAACAATCTCCGTGGCCCAGGTGGTGACTTAGACGACGGAGAATTTAATCTCCGTCGTCTAGGTTACGACCTGGGCCACGGAGATTGTTAGCTTCTCCGTGGCCCAGGTAGACACTTAGACGACGGAGACATTAATCTCCGTCGTCTAAGTTCCTACCTGGGCCACGGACGTTGTTAGCTTCTCCGTGGCCCAGGTCGTAACCTAGACGACGGAGATTAAATTCTCCGTCGTCTAAGTCACCACCTGGGCCACGGAGATTGTTAGCTTCTCCGTGGCCCAGGTAGACACTTAGACGACGGAGAATTTAATCTCCGTCGTCTAAGTTCCTACCTGGGCCACGGACGTTCTCCGTGGTCCAAGTGAACTTGGACGACGGAGATTAAATTCTCCGTCGTCTAAGTACTTAGACGACAGCACTTGGAGCACGTACCTTGGACGACGGATTTTCCGTCGTCCAAGTACTTAGACGACGGAGACTGTCACTTAGACGACGGAAATTCTCCGTCGTCTAAGTCACTTTTTCTTGTAGTGGTGGTTCACTTCAACAACCTGAAATTGAAGGTACGCAACCTTCCATCGATTAAATTTTTGTTTTATCGTACTTCCCTTAAATTATTTGGCTCATGAGTGTTTTTTTGTTGATGTTGGATTAATCGAGCAGGCTCTTTCTGAAGTCAACACAAGGAACCGGGCCAAAAACACCAAAAATCATCATGCCGGTTCCAGATCATACTCGGGTTGGATCGAGGAGGCGGCCAACCACCCAGAAGAGGATCCCCTTGTCTATACGATGCAGCACGCGTATCCGCAATCCCCCGAATATGCTGTAAGAGTCCTTATAACAAAATAAACTTATTTCTTATTTATTTAGATATAATTTTTTAATTAATATTTTATTGTTCTTTGTAAATTAGGCGAGAATTCAGGAGGCGATTCTGGAGGTGTTGACTCAAGTGGCGAGAGAGCTCTATCCCAACACCCCCGATGCGGAACTCCCGATTGATCAGATTGATCGATTTGATCCGATCGTCAGGGCCAGGATTATGTCAGCTGCAATCCCTCCAGGGAAGAACACATTCTACTGCAGGGGTTCCGGAAAGTGGGGTCAAGGACTGCTGAAGCAAACCCCTGAATTCTCTCGTGGATCGGGATCATCATCATCTTCGAGGACTAATGAGCTACAGGACCAGCTTCATAGGCAAGCAATTGAGATGGAAGCTCAACGGCGTCGGATGGAGGAGATGGAGCATGCGCGAGCCGCAGAGCAGAATCGGTTGGCCGAACAGCAGCAGATGGGAACATGGATGCAGCACTGTTATGCACAGCTGCAGGCATCTGGAATCCAGATAGCTCCCCCGCCTATTTTCGGTGCGCCACAGCCACAACCTCAACCTCAGCCAGACCAGGACCAACCATCTGATGACAATCTGTTTGATCACATAGATTTAGGACACCCGTAGATTTGAACAGTTGTTGGTTTTTATTTTAATTATTTACTACGTACGCATGCATATGTATACAGATTTGAACGATTTCGGTTTTTTTATTTTATTTATTACTATAGTTTCAATGGTTGTTGATGTGCAATTTGAACAATATTAATTTGTGATTATTTGGGAATGCAGGTTTTGGGATAAAACCCAGAACCTGCAAAAAAAAAATTATTATTAATAACTATAACCGACGATATGTGTCAACATCGTCGGCTATAGTTTTCTCCACGGTCAACCATTTTGACCATGGAGAAAACTATAACCGACGATGACATCGTCGATTATAGTTTGAAAATATGCCCGACGATAAACCATCGTTGCCTTTAGTCTCCCTTTTTTCCAACGATAACCCTAATTCATCGTCGGTTATAGTATCACCGACGGTGCATTACCGACGAGACTATAACCGACGATGTGTCGTCGGATATAGGCTATGACCGACGATGAAAGGGAACAGACCGATGACACCAAGTCGTTGGCTATAGTTATTCTTCTGGTAGTGAACAATATTAAGCTCAACTTACTATCAAGCTTACTAAGACCTTATAATAGAAACATGGAAGAGAACACAGAGTTTTAGAGCACCAAGACACGCAATTTTGGTATGCTACACAGACTCCTCAACACAAGTACCAAAACAAGGTAATAGTAAGCTAGTAACCAAATCATACTAAGGTTTCATCTCCTTGCCCTTCCTTGAGGAGCTAGCAAATGACATAGGGTAAGTAAGGAGTAAAGGTGGAGTAGTAGCCTCCATCCCAACCTTCGGTTTCTTTTTTGCACCTAATGGTCGGCCCCGCTTCTTTTTTGCCGTGCCATTCTTGTTAACCAGAGTTCCATCCGAAGTTTCCACATAACCAAAAGATCATGGTCGCATAGGCCCTGAAAAAGAGTGTTGCTTGCTACGCTTGCCATTGGGGGACTCTACCACAATTGCGTCAAAAGCACTAACCCTTAGTTTTTTTGGAGATGCCATAGTCTTCTTCACTCAATCCTATTTACTAGCTAAGACCATTGATGCTTCAATTCCTCCGACTCATCCTACTCTGAGCCAGACATCAAACTCACTCTATCAGAATGAATGATCATTGGTCCCGACCTAGTCTTTCTCTCTTCCATACGTTGTGATTCTTCTATCGTAGACCATTCTCTAGTAGCTATAGGTTTATTACTAAAAGAAAAATTAGTCGTTGAAGTAGCCTCTAATAAACCCTCTAAACTGAACTGAATTTTCTTCCTAGTCTTAGTAGGAGAACAGGAGACAATCACTGAGGTTCCACTAGCACTGTCGATTCCTTCCTTAGCCTGCTCCATTAAAGCCGATGACCCTTCCTTGGCCTGTGGAACATCCGGCAACACCAACTGACGCATCGAACATTATTCAGACCCATGCCATATCAAACCAGTCCTCACACCTCCCCATTGTTGAAGGACGACATGACAATAAGGACAATAAGGATCGGACCATTGAATATACCGTTCACATTAATAATGTCATAATAAACGAAGTCCTCTAACTTAAAGTGGTAGAGAAAATTCAAGATCAGTCTAAATAGTGATATAAGTGTTGGATCCTCTTTCCTATCTTTAACCAAATAAACGCCAAATAAATCATCTTCCAAAAAAAAAATAGTATGTGATTATTTTACCTTATGAGAGCAACTCCAATAGATTAATTATGCATTCTAGCCTTTCAAAAAAAAATTATGCATTTTAGAGAAAAATAAATTTTAGCAAACTACTTATAAGCACAAACTAGATGTTTGGCTTGCTATTAAGGAAAATGGTCTATTATTTGGATATTTAAAAATATTACGTTTATACCCTTACCTTCTCATGTATAACATATTTCCTGAACAAAAAAAAAATATTGAACAAATCTCTCTCTCTCTCTCTCTCTCTCTCTCTCTCTCTCTCTCTCTCTCTCTCTCTCTCTCTCTCTCTCTCTCTCTCCACGTGAAAACACAACAGCAGTGGTAACCAAATAGACAAATCGCGTGCCTCCGCCTTTGCCTCGCCGCCGGCCTAGCTCGCCGTTGTCGCCTCACCTTGTGGCTGCACCCCTTCATCCTTGCAGGTTCACGCGCGATTGCTTCATGTGTGGCCTCGCACACCAGAGATCTGCATCTCCTCGGCCTCGCTGTCTTCGGCACACGTCACATTCAAACCTCTCCAGCTGCGAGCTCTCCTTCAAGGCATGGCTCACCCTCACGGCCTCCCAACTCCAGCGTTGCTTTGGTCGACCTTGATGCTTCCATCTACAGCGTCATCCACGACGCCATGCAGTAGCAGCTTAAGTTGTCCTCGTCAGTTATCGACCTACCACTTAGTCAAGGTGGTGAGAATCTCCATCTCATATACAAAATCTCTCAATTCCATTGATTAGTTTGAATTTGTTGGTTTTATTAGCTTGAATGATGTTTTGATTTTGATTAGGTTACTTCCACTTGTTATAGTAGCAGTGAAGTGGTCTGCATCTTGCCTCAACCGTTAGAAACTCGCTGCTACTGCATATTTGACTTACTCAGATTCGCGTCATTATGTTGCTGCTGCAACATCGACAGTCATGATCTTCTCTAATTTGTTTAGTTTTTAGGTAATGTTTGTATGAGTGGACAATTGGAAATAAGTGAATGATAACTTCAGCAGAAGTGGCAGTTGCTAGACCGTAGGTTTTGTTACTTTTGTAGGTCTTTATTGCTAACATTTTTTTTGTTTCTAATACAACTTTGTGGAATTTTCTACTACTACATTTTATGGTAAATGTGTTGGTAATTTATTAAATTTGCTACTGAAATTGCGAAGCGTTGTCACTGACATTTTAAAGTGCATTATGTTGAGTTATAGTCAAAATGTTTGGTAGCATCACTTTACAAGGGGGTCACTACGGGAGAAAGCGTCTTTTGCGATAGCGCGATGTGTGTCGCAAAAGATAGGTTTGCGACACACATGCGCGTGTCGTAAAAGACCACGTCGCAAAAGATAAAAGTTTACTTGCGACACAAATATACATGTCGCAAAAGACGTATAATGTGCATCGTAAAAGATCATCTGTGTGTCGCAAAAAATGTGTATGTGTGTTGTAAAATATCTATCTAGCATGTCGCAAAAGACCCATTAGCGCGTCGCAAAAGATATTTTGCTTGTCGTAAAAACAAGTTAATAAACATCCATTCAAACCACAAATAGGCAATCAAACTTGCACATTCATTCAATAATCCAAGCTAATATCATTACAAATACGTAGTTCGGTATTAATATGTTGATAAGAGGTTCCAAAGATTTACTATCGAGCTCTTCTCTAAGTGTGTTACCAGACTAACAGGTTAATAACAAGTACACAATATCTTTCATTGGTCAATCCACTCCTGTATCTCATCACTAATCTTCAAAAGGCTCTCCACACAACGCACATGAATTCCGATCTTCATCAGCCGGAACAACCATTTCTTCATCACTCTTATTTTCTGCAATAGAGTCAAAATGCAAAAATCCAAGCACTGCATCAGTTCCTAAAGCCTCTGCACCACTTAGCCACTTCCAAGTCACACAGGACAGTAAACATATTACTGACCAAAACCTGAAATACCATGTGTGACTACATTAATGAAAAGTGCAGTAGTCCTAGATTCACCTCAAATCTGAAAATTTCAGTTCTAAATGGAGACTTAACTATGTTTGATACTTTGATTTAGTACATTGAGCTCAATCAGTTAGGCACATCAGGTATTACTCATATTAGCAATTCTAGTGCAACATCACAATGGACAGAAGTCACACAATGATGCAAGATGCCTTAACAATCAGGAAGAAATCAAAGAATTACTACCTGTTAAAAAACTTTGGATTGAGAGAATCTTCCTTACTGTTATGTTATAGCCAAACCTTCAACTTTTAACCTTAACAATCTCAAAAAAATTATCATAACAATAACTATATAAGACAAGCAACTATTTGATACCATAGTTGCCAGTATAACTGGAATACACAAGCAACTATTTGATACCATATTTTTCATTTTATGAAAAAATTTCAGAGTATATAAGACCACCACTGAAGTATGCAGTGTCAACAATTACGGATGGCACAAGCTCTAACATAGGTGAGACATCAAATAAGCAAATAAATTATAAACTAATATGCAGACATCAATTCCATTTAAACGTGAAAGATATTTCACGTATTAACCACTGCATGATGAGAATCATATAGTCAAGCACAAATGTGCTATAAACTTGACAACATAATTAGGTACAGAACTATAATTAGGACATAGTCTCATTATTCCAATAGATCAAATAACACCCACGATATGCCACTATGAGCAGTTTTCTTTATGATAACTACATATACTATCCCTTCCCATATCAATTGCCTACCACTTGTTCATTAGCTACTTTTGGGTCCAGATGGTGCTGCAAATATTACACACACACACACATAGAATGTATCCAGTACCCCGACACAGCCAGTAGTGCTGCCCGTATGAATATATATCTACCAAATTCCAGTTAGCAAGATTTCTAGTAAGGCATTCAAAAAAAAACTAAATCTATATGCAGTGTGAGAGGAGGAAGATAGAAATGAACCTGCCCATTCTTGAGCATCTGTGAGATGAGTGACAGCATCACGATTTGTTGCAATGAATAGGCATCCAGGGTTTTCACGTATACATAGTGTCCCATACCTACAACTTATAAGGAATGATTCTTCTCATTTACGTAACAAAAGAATATTGCAGCAACTTGAAATTAATTAAAAAGGCAAACTGCAGTATCTTCAACACACTTGTACTAACATTTCATGAATCAGCAGAACTTACTGAATTTTGAAGTAGTTGACGTATCGATCAAATCCAACCACGACAGCTCCAACCTATGAGACAATGAACAGACAAAATTATCAAGATTAAACATAGAGACCAAGTGAAATAAAGAGATGTACTATTTGTTTGTTTATATGAGGCCCAAAAGGAATATCAACACCGAAAAATAATATAAAATAACCACTAAAAGCAGTTATATGAAACAAAAAATGACAGAGGCATACGCTGCCATCATGCTCCATCAGAAATCCAGGCTTCAGCTCTATCTTCTTCGCACCATCTTCCTGTGAAATGATTTTGTTAGTGACATGAATAACACCACTTTTGATTGTATAGACTGTAACAGAATTGGTAAGATCAAGTAAATGGGGCCTGCACTGAAATTTAGGCAATTTCAGGCCTATACTCACCGGTCCACCAAGGTATTGAAATCTAGCAAGCTCTAGCTCCTTCAAGATTTCGTCCTCACCAATCACGTAAACCTATAAAAATGTCGAGTCATTAGTCTATTAACATCAAGATTCCTCACTAGCATGTACTTGATTTATGTGGTAGCATCCATGAACTAGAATAACTACATATGGTAAAGCCCTTATAATATATAGCCTATAAAGAACAACGGAACTATACACAACATTATATTGCATGAAATAAGTAGATCAAAATTACTTGAATCAGTTGAATGGATCGAATGGCATAGGATGCAGACCATTTCCTTTACATATATGACACTGTAAGAAAATTGAAAATTAAACGATATGAATGTGTATAAGCCTAAGAAACTACTTGGATACAATATGAATGTGTGTAACACACTAGACAATCTTTCAGTTGCACCTATGTGTTTTGGAATGTGCAGGTTCTTGGACAAAGTCATGACAGCGGGATTGTCACTGTCTAATGAGACATTGTTCAAGCAAGAAATATCCATCTTTCCGCTAGAATCCAAATAATGCACATTTGTTTCCCTGAACACACCCCATAAGAAATATAGCATATTCCAACCTGCAAATAAGAGACCAGCAAGAACAACGCATTCGGCATAGTCAGTATGCTGGAAAGAGCAATTACTGCACCAATTACAAGCTTAAAGTACTCGAGGATGAGACCAAAAATATCATCAAGCTGAGGACAACAGCTAACAAGTTAAAAGAAAGAGCAATCTTTATATTATTATTCCCTATTTCTATATATGCTTCAACATTTTTATTCCCTAAAATGAGTATGACATTGTATTACTCAGAAAATAGACATAGAATTTATACCACAGGAGTTTCTGCAGCCACTTCGTCATCCAAAACACCACCGGGAGAAGTTAAACCTAGACACATTATGTTTGCACCAGCGAGAACAAACCTTATGGCACCCCTATCTACTTGTAACTTTTTCATTATATCCGGATCTGCAAAACAGTGAAGAGAAAATTCTTAGTGTTCCTGCATACATTTTTATTTAGATAAATCTTAACTGACGTTGAATAAGAAGTAAGCCCCAATCAGCATAAGGAATACATAGAACAAAACTATGGTCATTTCAACAAAAATTAAAGCATTTTGATCCTAATGGTGACCCATTTAACATTCTTTCCTTCAGTTCATGTATTTGACTCGGTAACAATCCTTCTGTCTTCAATACGGTTCTAGCATGTTGTGAAAGAATCTTCCAAGCATGAGATTATGAGAACCTGGCTCCTGAGAGTAAGGTTCGAATAATCATCGAGTCCGCAGAGTAGATGGCTTCTACTGTCATCCCATTCAGCATACACTCTTACTTATGATTATTTTTTTCCTCCAAAGTATCTGAAAACTGTCTAGTCATTTTCATTACCATAGGCTTGCAGTTAATACGAATCATTCCTCATTCAATCATGACACATGAACAAAGACAGAAATAGCATTTTGGTATAGCTAGTAGTTAATGGTTTACTAGAAGTTCCTATCAAACCATTCACCCCCAAAACACAAAACTTTGTATACACCAATACAAGAAAGTAGACACAAAATAAATCCATAACATAAGACAATGATACTCAGCAATACACAACAATGTACAATATTTTGTTCTTTTATTTTCTGCTATCATTCTATCAGGGAGATTCCTTTAATTTCTGGTGGTTGCTAGCCTTTGTCACGATTCGATATCATAGAGAAACTTGTAAATAGATTGAGAAGCTACTGTAATCTTGGATCAAGTGAGTCAACATGTCTCCAGAATAGATAAATAAATATCTTGCACTCCCAACATGTCTCCAAAATAGATGAATAAAGAGGGAAAAATAGGGAGATTGTAGCTACTCAGCTAGTGAGGAATGAGCACCATGGAGTTGATATTAAAGAGGGAAAAATACAAAGAATAGTTCTCAACTTTCCCACAGTATAATTTACATCATCAATTGATTGAAACAGATGGTTCAAATGATCTGTTTGCTATCTAATCCAAATAATTCAATTATTTGAAGACTGCTTAGTCCACAGTTCTAGTGAATAACACTGAATCAATCAATTCAGGTATCAAAACCACAAATATCCACAAAACTGTAATTTTAAACAGGGACCTAATGAACTCATCGTGATCCATGAAGCACTACAAATCAATTCAGTATTTCAGCAGTGGAAATTCAACGAAATCATCAACAAACGCAATAAAATCATGGAGTATTATGTCTAGGGTTTTGAATATGTCGATGTACCTGATTATGACTCACAAGAAGACGAAGAGGAGATTGGAGTGAGCAACGCCGCCTTGGTTCGGTAGTGACGAGTGTCCTTTACGAAGGAACAGGTCACCTATCCTCTCCAACACAGTGATAGATTAGTTTCACGAGTAATATGTAATAGCTCATACGTAATATGTGCCTTATTGTATGTTTAATTTCATCTGCATTTCCGTATTGTAAAAGTAGATGATAACTATATGTAAAAGTAGAGGTAAAAAACTAAATCACCTGATGAGATTCTTGGAAGTGATGCGAGGAGCTTTGATGACTGCACCAATCAAACTGCTACGGTGATGTAAATCCCACTAACAATCCACACAAAAATCCAATCAACAAAAATTTACTCTAAGAAAATAAAATTTAATGAATTAGAACAACGCGCGCGAGAGAGAGAGAGAGAGAGAGAGAGAGAGAGAGAGAGAGAGAGAGAGAGAGAGAGAAGACAAACCTCAAGTCCCTAATCTCAAGCTTAGCGGTCTCTGAGCCACCAAGTAGAAGTACGCAAAATCCTAAACCTCAGCAACAATTGAGTCAACATTTTGGTAGAATCAAAATCAAAATCAAAATCCATATGAAATTCAAATTTCTGCTAAATGAGAGAGATTACCTTGGTGAACGAAGCAGAATCTCAATCTCAGTGCTATATGAGAACCTCCTCTTCTTGGAGGCCTCAACCTCGACGCCATAGCTCGATCGAGTAGCTTTAAGCTACGGCGGTTTGTCGGCTCCGCCTCCTGAGGCTTTGGTTTCAGTGAAGCTCCTCTTCTTCTAACTCGACCTCACATCGCTCTCCGATCCGACGGAAATTCTGCTTGACTCGCACGAAATTTCGCCGGCGAAGTACGAGCACGAGGTCGAGTTCACTGAGACGTCACCAGATGCGCCACTGTGAGCATTTAGCTTACGGGAAGATAAGAGAATCGGCGAGATCTGAGACTGACGCTGGAGACCGGAGCTCTTTTTCCGCCGCGAAATTATGGGTCGCTCAAATCAATCGAAGTTTCAGAGACATGAAGACGACGAAGTTAGGTTTTCCAGAGGAAGAGAGAGAGAGGGAGTGCCTGCTGGTCTTTGAAGAAAAAGGAGGGAGAGGCCGAGAGTGAGAGGCCGAGATTTTATACAGTGGCAGGAAACGTAAATAAATGGGAAATCAGTGTCTAGTTTGAGCGTGTTTTTTTTCATCGGAGGGGTCTGCGCACCAACTTTTTCTTCTAATCTGTTTTTCAAATTAAAATGTTTTTTTTTTAAATGAAATCAATGTCTTTTGCGACATGCATTTTGATGTGTGTCGTAAAAGACTAAATTTTTGAGTCTTTTGCGACATGCATTAAAAATGTGTCGTAAATGAAGAACAACATTTACGACGTACACAAAAAATGCATCGTAAAAGACTAAGATATGATTTTTTTACGACAAACATTATAAGTGTGTCGTAAAAGACTATCTTTTGCGACACACATTTCATGTGTGTCACAATTTGCGCGTCGCAAAAGTTTGATTTTCCTGTAGTGGGTGCTACTATTGTTATCAAGGTGCTACTGAGTTTTTCTAAGCTCGTGCTAAATATATAAAATATAGTTGTTATTGAATATCTATTTGTGATGTGTATTATTACTATTGTGTTTTTGATGTATTTTTGGAGAATGTTATTGTTTTTTAGTTGTTATTGCATGTTTCGAAACTGATATTATATTTGTTTCGATGTTGATACTGTGATTGTTTTAAAATTATCATTGTGTTTGTTTAAAACTGCTATTGTATTTGTTTCGAAGTTGATAAGTCTTATTAATCGTGTTTGCTACGTATGAATTGTGCTTAGTGAAAGTGTGACCTGTTTGATTCAATGAGTTTGAATTTTTGTGTCCAAATCTGATCTTGATAATCTGAAATTCGCAGATCAATTCGTGACTTCAGCAGCAGTTCTTGTTTTTTATTCATATCGATGTCGCGCCGTCCTCCACATCCCTTCCTGACTTGTCTTCTTTAGATTTCTCGTGACCTATGCCTACGACATTAGCCTTGATTAGATCTCAGCCGTCTTTTCTCCAACGTGAACAAGCTGGCTAGGCTGCCAAGAAAGCCTGCCGTGTACAAACTGATTCTAGGTGGCAACATGGCAGGCATAATGTGAGGCAATGGTTGTTACTGTAGCTTTGAGGCATCGTTGCTACTGTAACTTGTATGGTGCGTCAGAATACATTAAGCTATGATTTTAGGATCTTGCAACGTGGTCTACCTCAAGTACATGGCTGGTTACAAATCACTTCAAGGACTTCAAGGCCATGGAGGGAAATTGAAGGCTGGGAATTTGTTTCACTCATGTTTGAATTTTTTATTTCTTTATTGTTTTTGACAAGTGTAGTAGCAACCACATATTTGCTTGAATATATATGTTTTCCTTCTTTTGGCTTCTTTTGGTTACATGGCTTCTTCTATATTTAATTAACTGAGTTCTGTTTTTTTTCCTATGGTGTTGAAAAGACTTTTGTTGTGTGCTTTTGTAATTGTTCGTTCTACTGCGACTGCTACTGCATCGTTAAGTTTTGGGTTGGACTCAGTTTTATAGTTTTGCTTTTTTTCAAGACATTCAACTGTTATTCTTTTCGTGTAGTCTTGTGCGTATATAAGTTATAGGATATTTAGAGTTGCTTGTGGAAGAAAAAAAATTTATAAAAATCTCCATAAAACCGATTTCCGAGTGGATCGAATTTTTTTAAATATAAGTTTAGAGTTATCTAAAATATATTTTTTCACAGTATTATAGGGCAAGGATATTTTAGACATTTCTCATGCATTAGGGCCCATAGTGTTAATTATTCAACATGGAACGCCTGCATAAGCCTCAACATGGACACTTAACGGCAAAATTTAATGGACCGTCAAAGTGAGTAACTTTTGAGAATACAAGTAGTGAAATAATGAAATTGAAAAATTTAGGTACTGAAACGATGATTAGACAAAACCACAGGTATGTAAACTGAAATTTGCCCTCTTTTTAATGTCTGAGAATCATTTTGCTTTAAGATTTTCTGATGCTTCTATTCTTTAGCCCCACAATGAAGCACTTTAATCTTCAATATTGTTATAATTTCAGTGACAAAAGCAACTTGTCTCCCTTAATCAACCCATTTCATTATTCAGAAATCAAAACAATATAAAGCGAATTTGTCACTAGGCCCAGGCTCGTTGCCTAGTTATTCATATTCATTTATTGTCAAATATTTTGGTGGTATTATTCCACTTTATCCAACTGATTTGTTGTGTTAGATGACTATGAATATTGTTACTAATATGTTTCTTATGAGGCAGGAATCACTGTGGTTTTCGTCACTACTGCAGTCTTCGTGTGCATGTACAACTCACTTAAACAACTAGCCACAAGGGATGCTATGTTGCTCTTTTTCTTTTACTTTTGAAATCTCTAGTTTTAGCATCTTATTTGAGTTGAGCATGTGAACTTGAATGTCTATGTAGCTGTAGACTTTATTAATGATAACAGTGGGATAATGTACTAGTAGATTTGTACATTTGATCAGCTTCATTTCTTTACAATAATCAAGTTACCATCGCAATAAATGGAGCAATTTTTTGTGTGCGGGAACTGATATTCACAACGGCAACTGTGCCGTTGCAAAAGTTGTTATGCTACTACAACTTACCGTCGGAAAAACTAAAAACAACACGGTCAACCAATTTTGCGACGACAGTATATCGTCATCGCAAAGTAATATAATTGCTACTGCAAAACTTTTTAGTCGCAAAAAAGATTCAGATGACGGTAAATACCATCGTTATTAGCAATTACGTCGCCTCCTATTGCGAAAAAAATGATGCGGTCGTAAATACTCAATTTGTCACCGTAAAAAAGAGTATTTGCTACGACATTTTCCTTTTTTGAAACGGCAGTCTGTCGTTGCAAACTGCATTTTCTTAGTGTTATAAGAGTAATATGTCATAGCAATGATGCCATACATCAAAGAGATTGCATTCAAACCTCCGAATTTGAGGGGTGCTAGCTTATTCCTAGTTCAAAGTTAGTTTCATGATATACCAAAAAAAAAACCTGGGTGTACAGTACCTACCTGTAATGAATTAACAAGAAAACATGCTATTCCGACAAATAGACATGCATGTACCTTAAGTTAATTAAACAGCTAACGTGACCGTTACTTAAAATGATGAAGGAAGTGTAACTTAACTAGTTTTAAGAGGTCCAATGCAGGATATTAAAGGGGATACGAAGGCATAGATGTAAATCAAACTGATATGAGATATAATGGAGCTGGATAAATAGACAATACAAAGATAGAGGTGACCTGAGGCTGCAATAGATCCTTGACTATTTTCTCATGGTCTGCCCCAGATCGTCATCGTTGATGGAACCAATCCCACTTTACAAACATAGCTACCTCATAGATTACTGCTCATTGAGTGCTCTATCTATGATCCAGATAGTACCTCATAGATTTTGCGTGAAGATTGTTTTTTTTTGTCCAAACACATTTGTACTTTCTTGAAGCTAACCTCCTATAAAATCTGAAATTTAAGACATAAAAAACTTTTAGTCAAGTGATAGGGAAAATGAATTTTGTTTTTTTTTACCGAAAGATGCATCCAATGCATATATTAATCTTATCAGATACAACAAAAAATATCTAGAATAACTCTCTTTTTTAGGGATAAATCTAAACTAGGCAGTAATATATCCATAATCATTTAGAGCTCATTGTAACATAGAAAACTAGACGTGGGTCAAGACTTGCTAAAATTTTTACTAAAGTAGAAAAAACATCTATAACTTAAAAAAGACCCATAAAACTGAGAAGCCTACAAGATGAGGCCCAACCCAACAAGACCAGCCCCATTACACAGCTCCATCACCACAGCCGCACTAGCAGACGAAAAAAGCATATCGATGTTGCCTCTAAGCCGGTCGTTGCAAAGTGCCACCATAAACTCCGCCGCAAAACTGCATTGTTGACACCATAAAGCCAAAACAGCTTGCAAACAAAACAACCCAAAAAGCACACCTTCATCGGGAGAGAGCCATTAGAGCAATCTGAAACCATCGACCAAATCCAGTACACCAGCCCGCCTTCTTCTTCGCTAGCAAACGCCATGCCAACCAAACCCTATACAACGAAAAAAGCATATCGATGTTGCCTCTAAGCCGGTCGTTGCAAAGTTGCAACCCAAAACCGCACCTCAAAAATGACTCCGGCTCTAGATAAACCCACTGACAGCAAACCAAAGGCGATGACATGGGCAGCGGCCAGTCAAGCCTAGACTGCTGCCAGTAGGTGAACAAGGATATTTGGAGAAACCCTAGAAAACTAGAGAAGGAAGTTGGAAGAACTGCTTCAAGAATGCGAGAGGAACATGTATTGAAAATACATGAGTACATATATATACAATTAATCTATACGTGGTAGCAATTTTCAGTCTTCGTCTTCTTTATTCCGCATCAAAGAAGGCCTACATATCAATAGCACCAAGTAGTCGGTAAATGTGCTGGAGTCTACTGAACTAGAGGCTACTGGATAAAGTGCATATTTTCAGTTTTGGGGACTGACACGTCAAAAAATTATATGAATATGTCAAAAAGTTATATGAATATGTCATTGACCTATGGCACCTAGCTAGTAAGACTGCTACAGATATAACTTGATAAAAGAGTGTTTGGCTGATAATTAATAGATCAAATTATTAAGATCCTAAACACTTGTAATGTCTTATCAAAATGTTAAAATTAAATTGGTTGCTTAATAGTTCATAGCATTCTTGCTTGTCTGATCTCCCATATTATCATGGTCCATGGCCTCAATGTAACACCCAAAGATGTCATTGTATTCAATCATCTTACCTCCTACCGCAAGTCCGCAACCCACAAACCAACACCCAATACCTCACTTAAACTCGTATTAACAAACTGAATGCAACACGTAATTAGAAATTTTGTACCTCTAAGTACCAGTCTCCGAGATTAGCATCCATCTTCTTAATCAGACACAGTCACCTAGGGCCGTCCTTTTTCACCTCATTTTCCCTACCTAATTAATAAACTAGTAACAATATCAAACATAAACCCTAACTAAAATGTTGAGAAGACATCGAGCCGCAACCGAGCGTAACCCAAAGCGCCGTCTATACTTTGACCGTTGTAAAATCCGACATCATCTGTGCATGTTTCTTCCATTTTCTTTTTAGAGCAATCGGTGTAGGGTCCTGAGCTCATAGAAGATCTGAAAAAGGATCCCACTGCAGCCAAAAAATTGTCGTAGTCGTGGTAGGCATGGATGTCCCATTCCTCTTTCGTAATCACCAGGAAACAATCTTTTGGCTAGATTTGAGAAAGAAGGAAAGAGAGGCTCGACTAGATGAGAACGAATTTTTCTTTGCGAACGAGATTGTGAGATATAGAGTTTTCGCGAAGACGGAAAGAATTGTTTTATTTAGGTTCAAGCTACATATATTAAAGATTTTGGGGCTATGAGAAATCGAACGTCCGCCCTGTTGTTTTGTTAATCGATGTTCATTTCTTGTTAAACTTTCAGAAAATTGGGAGGTGGAGGCTTCAGCTAATGAATTTATTCTAAGTTGAGTGATTAACCAGATCTTATCTAGGTCTGCATAAACTATGATACCATCATAGTATTTGTAATGCATTAGTGCATGATACATAAATGCAAGCACTTTATATTTGTTTATGTATTTGTTGTAGCAACACTAGTACAAAAACATCGATAGACAACAACTTTCACATAACATATGGGATGTTTTCTGTTATGTGAACTGTAAATTGAAAAAAAATTAGTAGAGACCACATGTCTGTTTGGCCATTGTAATAAGACTACCGTTTGTGCTACAGAATTTTGTTTTAAAGACTGACTCTAACTGGAGACACGTTTAGACAACATAATTTATTTCTTTCTGTTGTCAAAGTTTTGGTATCAACGACTCGCACAACAGATAATGAGTTATATTTTGTTATGTTGTGTGATGAAGTGGTCTAATTTAGACCAAATAATACTTAGACAACTTATTGGTTTGTTAAGTTGTTTGATGAATAATATACAAATTCGCAACTTTCATTAAAACAACATATTCAGATTGATTTGTTATTTATGTATTGAGTTCAATTTTTTTTATCATTCATGAAAAAAAATACAAGTAAAAATTTCCTAAATACAGCAACGTAAAAAACACACGACTATTTCTATTTTTTTTGTTGCACTCGCCTCAAACGACCTAAACCTTTATTTTACTCTCTCTCTCTTTCTCTCTTGCCCTTGAGCTCTGACCGGCCATTGCTCCACCTAATCGGCTAAAAGATCCTCCTCCTCCTCGTCTTTCTCTCTCTCTAGTTGCGTCTCCTCCATTGAATCGATCTCCTCTCTATTTCCTTCTCAAAACAAATTCCTATTCCATATTAAATTCATTCGCACAAAGATGCTTTGAAACCCAAGATTTTCCATTCTAGAGGTACGTCTTCTCCGCCATGGCACCGCACCACTCTCCAAAACCCAACCATTTCGAGGCCAAATTATCGAAGCTCATGAACTTTAATAAGATAGGTCACCGGTGTATTGTGCGTTTTACTAATTTTTCACATGTAATTGCGGCCACCTCATCTAAGAATCCCTTGGATCTAGGGCTGGGACTGGTTCCACGAAGAACCGGAGAACCGAACCGAATCGAACCGGAACCGTTAGGTTCGGTTCAGTTCTGATCTTTGAATTTTGCAAAGTAATATTAATGGTTCGGTTCCAAGTGTAAATGTTTCGGTTTCGGTTCCTAAGTTACAAAATTTTAAGGAACCGAAAAGAATCGGTAATATGAAAATAACACATGTCAATATATTATTGGTAGTCTTGTAAAGTCTATATTATGTACTATAGACATGGGTATAGAAGATCATTCATTTCTAACTATAAAGTATATGAAAAAAACCCTCTCAAAACGCTAAATCTAGTTAATCTACCTAGTCAACAACTCTCACACTCTCACCAAAAAACCCTCACGCTTAAAAAAATGTGGATGATGCAAGGGCAACAAAAGTTACCAAAAATTAGTTTGTTAAATAGAATGCAATTTTGAAGTAGATATGTAGTATTTGGTTCAGAAGTTTTTGTGGACTATAGTTGCTGCCTTTAGTTGTTTTATTCAACAAGAAATTCAAAGACTTATTTGACGTAACTTATTTTAGCTTGCAATTTGTAATATATTTGACCTAAAAGGACTCGATGATTGTTGGATACTTGCGGATCGAGTGATTTGTGGATATATTTAATTTTCTATTTTGTAGTTTTTTTCGTACTTTTTCTTCCAAATTAGGCTATTTATTGATTTTTCTTTATATATTTAGGAACCGTTAGAACCGTAGAACCAAACCGGTTTGTTGCGGTTCGGTTCCATACAGGTTCCTCCTAAAAAATA
Source organism: Geum urbanum (assembly GCA_946800695.1). Classification (NCBI taxonomy): domain Eukaryota; kingdom Viridiplantae; phylum Streptophyta; class Magnoliopsida; order Rosales; family Rosaceae; genus Geum; species Geum urbanum. The sequence goes on from OX327006.1 coordinate 10,735,557, forward strand.
CAAAGAACCGAACCGTATGTATATTGAACGGTTCCGGTTCCTAAAAATAATGGATGGAACCGAACTAGTCCCAGCCCTACTTGGATCCTATACTGATAGTATTAGCGTGAAGAAGCAATAGCATGAGCGTCCCCTACAAGTTTAAGCCCTCGTGCTCTTAATTGGACTTCGATCGGCCCAACCTCGAAGACTACCTGCCTTCTAGTGCCTCTATCCAGCAAGAACCCGACAACAAGCTCTTCATGTAAAGCCCACACTCTTTATTCCTTTTTTTTCTTCCTCTCTGATTCTCATTTTGCACACCTCAATTTACCAAATGTGTCGTTCTCAGGCATGATTTGCTTGATATTTCTCCTACCCTTGCTGAAGTCGTCGGTGCCATTATCGATGTAAGGGCTTCCTCTCTGTTGAACTTGTGAGTTATTTTGTTTGGGGTTGAAAACTAGATGATTGATTGTTCTGACTAGAAGCTTTAGCTAGATTAGAGTAGTCAATTGGCTCTCACTATCAGAAAAAAGCACTTAAACGACGAAGTAGTTTCGTCGTCTATAAATCATAGTCTAAGTACTCAGACGACGAAACAATTACATTTCATCGTCTAAGAGTCAGTAAGATGAGAAAACAAATTTTGTCGCCTAAGGTCTTAAACGACAAATATTACAGGACGAGACGACGAAACATTTCATCGTCTAATTTGACTTAGACGGCAAAATGTTCCATCGTCTATGTTGGAGTTTTGGACGAAAAAATGTTTCATCGTCTAAGTGAAAAATTTTAACAATGAACTTTTCGTCGTCTACGTGTATGTTTTAAATGATGAAATATTTTGTCGTCTAAGGATATTTCTTAGACAACGAATTTCTCAAGTTCGTCGTCTAAGTAGGCTGACCTAGATGGCGACAATTTTCATTTTATCGTCTTATGCTGTTTTTATATTTTTTTTCTTTCTGAAATTAATAAATCGAATATATTAAATATTAAATTAATAAATTTATTTAAAAATTAACTAATAATAATCAAATATATTAGATATTAAATTTGTACATAATTAATCCGATCAAAATATAAAATTGCATAATATATACATACTAAACCTAATCTCCGGCTAACCCGCGACACTAAAAGGAGTTTTGACCCCGCCGATTCTCCCCATGCTCGAACTGTCATCGTCATCATGTCTAAAAGGATCCTAAGGAGTGCCAAACGGCTGACAAATAGAATTGGGATCTATGCCTAGCTTAGCCGACATAAAGCTAATTAACTAATCTATCTGATCCATCTGAGTTGTCGCTGCTTGAGTATCCTCTCAAGCATTACGAGTCTCCTCCCGGGCAGCTCGAGCGTCCTCCTGGGCCGCTTGTATTTTCTCTTGGTTAGCCGCCGCATTCGAACGTCGACTCTCCAATTGTGACGACTTGCTCAAATCTCCCTCGACTCCCCGTCCAAGACCATGAACCTCCTTCCCCGGTCGACGGCCGAAGACTTCATTTACAATTTCTATCTGAGTCTCATTTGAAAGAGGAGGCATCTCTTCAAAAGTCATCTCTGGAAACTGTGACTGCATCTCTGCCAGTTTCTCATTGGCCATTTGTTTCAACCTCTCCTAAAATTAACATGAATATATGAATGTCAAAAAAAAATTGACATAGTTTCCCCTAAAAATAGAGGAAACAAAAAACCTGCACGAAAACCAAAACATTTCGAATAGCCTCAAAACCGAATCTCATCCGCATTTTTCAAGTTCACTTACCTATGTATCACAAACAGGACCCCATAGACAATTTATCTCTTTATGCACAAGTGAAGAAGCATTCTTGATTAAAAGTCACTAGTTGACAACCTCAGGGCTTATTAGTCAATTAAACTACCTTGATTAAAACAATTTCAAAAACTCATATCTTTGTTATCAGATTAGAATACACATGTTACTAACATAACTAAGTATTACAAGGCATTTAAACACTTGTTGTAATACACAAAGCCACAATTATATGCTCATAATCATGTTTTATTTAGCAAACTAAACCAAATTTCAAGAGAATTGAACAAAATTTGATGTTCTAATTAATCATGATCCAAATTCTGGATAACCAACAGTTAAATTAAATTAAAGTTAATTAATTTGAAAAAAATTGTTACTTACGACGTGTTGAGTCTCGGATGTTCGTCTTGCTCGGAACTATTGTAAGCAGAAATGCCCCCTAATATCAGTGGGTAATTTGAACCCTTTTTCAAGTGTTCCAACGTCAGGTTGAGCATGTTGCAGGAGCCCGATCCGTGGTGCAACTGCTTCTTGTCATGATTAACTGTTTCACAACAATGTAAATTATTATGCAGTTAATCATTATTTAATAGTCTCTTTCTTATATATATTATTTTTTCAATGATCTTCTTTTATAGAACTTGATAGTTTCATACTTTAAAGTTTTTTTAGTGTATACCACTGTTCTAAAAAATGGCCTAATTTTAGTTTCGGAAAAAACCATGTTAACGTCTAATTTTAGTCCTGGGCGGGGTAGTTAAGCAGGAATCGATTATCGAAAATTCGGCGGCCGACTAGCGATATTAGTCGGCAGAAAAGCGGCGCTACGCGGTTTTTTCCATTTTTTTTTAAAACACTCAAAAATCTAAATTACAAAACCCAATCGCAAAAAAAAAAAAAAAAACCAAAACTGAAACGAAAAACTGAAGCACTGAAGCACTCGTCGTCGCCGCTTGTCGTATCGCAGGTCAAAACCTCTTCATTTTTCTTCTCATTTCTCTTCTCTTCCTTTCACAATCGCAAAATCTGATGGTTTGAGATTGGGTTGATTGAATGATTGATTTTGTGGTTTATAAGCTTTAATCTGTTGGGTTTGAGACTTCTGATAAAATTTGGATTGTTGATTTGTATGCTTTAATGTGTGTAACCCAAATACCCAATCTGATGGTTAGAGACTTCTGGTTAATGTGTTGATTAACTTGATTTATATGCTTTAATCTGATTGGTTCAATTTCTGTAATGATGGAGAGCATGTCTGTGCTATACATAATTACTCGACTCTTATGTTGTGTTTTCACTTTCTGATGTATTAATTCAAGTGCCAGCAAGAAAAGAAAATGTGTTTGGTTTAGTATTGTTCTAGTTTGGGGGAAATGTACCCAGTTATTTTTGAACCTCATCTCTTATTCAAAGTGTCATGCGTTCTACTGCTTTTGAATGCTCGAAGTAACCAGCTAATTTCATATCCATTACTGATCAATCCATTTACAAAAGTCTCTCAGTTACGAGGAACATGTATAGTTGAATTGGGGTGAATTGATTGTCGAGATAAACAAGACAATAGACTCCCGTGTGTACTGGACCCCCGTGTTTTCATCACTTGGAAACTGTTTTTGAGTTTTTGAACAAATTCAAGGGTTTGCTGTGTAGCCTGTGTTTCTTCGATTTGGCTGTAGATTGTCTTCGATTTCTGTCAATGCAGGATGGTTAATTAGCTTGTTGAGTTTTTGTGAACTTGTGGTTAATTTGAATTTTGGATTGTTGATGGTTACTTGAAAATGTTAATGATGAAGATGAAGATCTTGAGTCCGATTTTTCGGATAGAGATGATAATATTGAAGGAGCAATTAGAGAACTTGATGATGATGTTGAAGAGCTCGAAGATGATACCGAAGTTGAAAGAACGGATGAGTGCGATGACACATTTGAGTTTGACACTTTTGAGTGATCATTTCACTTGAAAACCTTTTATTTTTGTGTGCTTTCATTTGTATTTGAACTTTTGAGTAATTGTTTGATGTCATTAATTTTGAGACATTGTATTTTGAATTTTTGATGATATTTCTTCATAATTTTTTCTTTATTATTCATATAATAATATATCATATAAATATATAATTAATTAAATATTGAAAGGACCCAATCCCGATTCAGTCACTTAAACCGGAACCAAACCCTTTCGAAAATACGAACCAACAAAAAATTTTCAAAATTTCGGCAGAGTTTCGTTACTAGCGTGGAATTACCATAACCTGCACGCGGAAAATACACTTCATCCTATGCCACAAAAAGCAAACCGTGGGCACCAATCCCATCCGGATTTCTCAACATCAATATAATCAACAACACTAAATAAACTGTACTATGTATATATGTATATCCGTGAAAATCCGCACAACATGTATCAGAATGTATCAGAGCGACCTCTAGAGTAAAACATATACAATATGTACATCAGTACGCAAAACAAGAACCTACTGAAAAACACAGGTGACTCTGATCACTAGCCTCCAAACCGCGACGTGAAACACCAAACTTGAACTGCAAACTGGGCACGGAAACCGAAAAGCCCAGGGGAAAGACAATAAACACGTTACAGTGAGTGGACGAAAATAAATGTCTTTCACCAGTTAATATATATGTTTAAAATACATATGCGAGTCCAGGAATATAAAATAATAAGTACACGAGGTAAAACTCATACTCCTCCAGTGTACTGAGCATGCAAGTAAAAATCCCACGGGGTCACTCATGGACACATACCGTGCTAGTACAGTCAGAACCACGGGGTCCCTGGCCCACACGTGATTCTAGCCGGAAATGACTTCAGGTCAAAGGTCTGCCTCCCCCCGGTAAAGACCTCGGGTCAGAAGTCACAGCCTCTCCTGACATATGCCTACCATCGGGGATCAGCCGAGAGGCGAGTGTATCGATACAACAACGTAACCACGACTGTACTCTTTGTAAACCAAATCATAAACATTTTGATGCAAATGCATGAAACAGCATATAAGTGTATGTATACTCGTATACGTATATTTGTATAAGTAAAATCGTATAATCGTAAATCACATGCTCATGCAAATCCGAAATCTCATACGCATGCTCAAGTTCATAAATCAAATAAAAGACTCGCAAACATTTCCGTGAAAAGAAATTGTCCACTCACTAGTGAGTAAAAGCACACACGCTCTAATCTCGAGGACCGGCGGAAGATCCCTCGCCAGAAGCACGATCTCGGTCCCGATCTCGATCTCGATCCCCTGAATATATTCATAAAACACAACTGATCAATATCGTAATCCACAACACTGTACGGATGCACGGAAACCAACCGTACCCGGAAATACGAAATGCAGTACAAAATGAATTACTGAAATCCCGAAATCCCCACTCGAAATCTCGACTGAAAATCGGCTAATCAAATCAACCCAAAAACCTCTAGACGACGATCAGGGCGCGATTTCGAGAAAAACGACACTAATTACATCGAAATCTGAAAAAGTCAACTTTCCGGCCGTTGACCGCCGCCGCCGGCGGCGGCGCGCCGTCAACGGTGGAATCACACGGCCAAAATCTCCAGTTTTAAAGACCTCATCATGACGAACAACTTTTACAACTACCACTCCAGCCAATTCCATTCAGAACCACCTCAATTTCCTCTCAAACCGAACGGGAACCTAACTCCGGCGACCCAATCGGGTTCACCGGAAAACTCAAATCCAGGCCAAACCAAATACAGGTAAAGCATCCCTGAGCCAAGGGCAACCGAAACCCTCACACCCCGACCACCGAGGCTCACCAGAAACCCACGAACCGTCACCGGCGAAACCCGATAACAAAACCCGATTCGAACTCCAACAAAACCTTATCAATTCTCATAAATCCAAACACCAATCAACTTAAAATCATGCAAGGAAGCTATTCATACCCTCGTCGGAGTCGTTGGTGGCCAAAATCTGATCGTCGAACGGTGAAGCCGGAAACGGAAACTTTCCCTTTCGGTCAATGGTCAGCTTTCCAAAAATAGAAAGTCAACTTTAGGTCAACACAGTCAAAGCTCAATCTGAAATTTTCGACTATTTCTCGACTATTCCGCTATTTATACTCGAGTCTCGGGTCGATCGACGGTCCGAAATGAATCTACGAAATGATTCGGATAAACACGAAATAATTGGATAAACTCGTCGGAACCCGAAACTTCAAATAATCATAAAATATTCCTCGGTTATCGGAAAAATCTTCGGAACCGCCCACGAGCTCGAAATCACGTACTCTACAATTTCCATGCAGACAACCAACTCAAATTCTCGACTGAAAAGATAGTCACGAATCGAATCGACAAACCACACAATATCGTAAAACTGCGACTATAACCAAATCTCGAGAATCGTGCCAAACACACATCTGATTCTGGTTCGGGTCGTCACAAATCTACCCCCCTTAAAGAAATTTCGACCTCGAAATTTACGTACATGTCATGTGAACAGATGAGGATACTGCTCTCGCATACGCTGCTCGGTCTCCCAGGTGGCCTCCTCAACTGAATGGTTCTGCCACAAGACCTTCACCAGCGGAATCACACGGTGCCTCAACTCCTGCTCACGACGATTGAGAATCTGCACTGGCTCCTCAACATACGATAAATCCTCTATGATCGGCAACTGCTGTGGGGCTATCACATGTGAAGGATCTGAGATGTACTTCCGCAACATCGAAATATGGAAGACATCATGAACACGAGCCATCTCTTCCGGTAACTCAAGTCTGTAAGCAACAGCTCCAACCCTCTCCGTAATCTTATACGGACCAATGTATCGCGGTCGAAGCTTGCCTCGCTTCCCGAAACGCACAACTCCTCTCCACGGAGATAGTTTCAGGAAGACCCAATCGCCAACCTCGAACTCTAAACTCTTTCTCCTCACATCCGCGTAACTCTTCTGCCGATCCTGGGCGATCTTCAGGCGATCCCGAATAACCTGAATGTCCTCCATCGTGGTTTTCACCAAATCAGGACCAATAAGCCAACGCTCGCCCACCTCACTCCAACACAATGGAGTGCGACACTGCTTTCCGTACAGAGCCTCGTACGGTGCCATCTCAATACTGGCTTGATAGCTGTTGTTGTAGGCGAACTCAATCAAGTGCAACTGCTGATCCCAATTTCCGCGAAACTGCAACACACATGATCTCAGCATATCCTCAAAAGTCTGAATGGTCCGCTCGGACTGCCGGTCAGTCTGAGGATGAAAAGCTGTACTAAACCGCAACCTCGTGCTCAAAGCTCACTGTGAAGCCTGTCAAAACTCAGAAGTGAACTGACTATCACGGTCAGAAACAATGGACACAGGCACACCATGCAAGCGAACAATCTCGGATAAGTACAACTTAGCCAGTCTGCCCACTGAAATCTTCCCTGGAAGTGCAAGAAAGTGTGCGGATTTCGTCAATCGGTCAACAATAACCCAAATGCCAGTGTTGCCCGCCGAAGTACGCGGCAACTGATAGACGAAATCCATCGTGATATGCTCCCACTTCCAAACCGGAATCTCAAGTGGTTGTAACTTCCCTGCAGGTTTCTGCCTCTCCGCCTTCACCTGTTGACAAATCAAACACCTACTCACGTACGCGGCAATCTCCCGCTTCATGTTGCGCCACCAATAATACGCTCGAAGTGTACGAAACATCTTCGTACCTCCAGGATGCATCGCATACGCTGAACTGTGAGCCTCATCCAAAATCTCCTTCTTCAAATCCTCGTCTCTGGGTACACATAGCCTGCCTCTGAACAACAACGTACCGTCGTCGCTCAATCGGAACTCTATAGGCACACCATTCCGTATCATGGTTTTCTTGCCCAGCAAGTAAGGATCTGAATCCTGTGCCTCCCGTACCTGATCAACCAGTACCGGTCGAACCTGAAAGCTGGCCAACAAAGCTCCATCATCATCATACCCAAATATAGCACCTGTAGCTCGAAGCTCAGCTAACATCGATACTCTGGCCACACACATGTGAAACAACGAAGCTCCAGATTTCCGGCTAAGTGCATCCGCTACAACATTGGCCTTCCCTGGATGGTACTCAAACGTGCAATCGTAGTCGTTGATCAACTCCATCCATCGGCGCTGTCTCATGTTCAGATCCGGCTGTGTCTGCAGGTAAGTGAGACTCTTGTGGTCAGTGAAAATCTTACACTGAGCACCATACAGATAATGTCTCCAACTCTTCAATGCTAACACGATAGCGGCTAACTCCAAATCATGCGTCGGATAGTTGACCTCATGCGGTTTCAGCTGTCTGGAACCGTATGCCACAACTCTACCATGCTGCATCAACACACAGCTAAGGCCCAACTTCGACGCATCACTGTACACAACAAACTCACCACTATCGTCTGGCAATGTCAGAACCGGTGCGGTAGTCAATCTCTCCTTCAGGAGCAAATAACTTTCCTCGCACGCATCAGACCACTCAAACTGAACACCCTTCTTCGTCAATCTGGTCAGTGGTGAAGCAATCCGAGAGAAATCCTGCACAAACCGTCGGTAATAGCCTGCTAGCCCCAAGAAACTCCGAATCTCTGGCACAGTAGTGGGTCTACTCCAATTCAGCACGGCCTCGATCTTGTCAGGATCAACACTAACTCCCTCGGTCAAAATCACGTGGCCCAGAAAATTCACACTATCCAACCAGAACTCACACTTGCTAAACTTCGCGAACAGCTAATGGTCTCGCAAAGTCCGCAACACCGCTCGCAAGTGCTTCTTGTGCTGGCCCACACTCCTCGAATATATCAGGATATCGTCTATGAATACAATCACGAACTTGTCTAGGAATCGTCTAAACACCCGATTCATCAAATCCATGAAAGCTGCGGGGGCGTTGGTTAACCCAAACGGCATAACCAAAAACTCATAGTGCCTATACCGCGTCCTGAAAGCTGTCCTGGCTACATCTGAATCCCGGATCCTCAACTGATGATACCCGGATCGAAGATCAATCTTCGAAAAGACTGCTGCTCCCTTCAGCTGATCGAACAAGTCATCAATCCGTGGCAACGGGTACTTGTTCCTCACTGTAATTTGATTCAGCTTCCGATAGTCGATGCACAAACGCATGGACCCGTCCTTCTTCCGCACGAACAACACTGGAGCACCCCACGGAGAAACACTCGGTCGAATGAATCCCTTCTCTAACAACTCCTGAACCTGAATCTGCAACTCCCTCAACTCTGCAGGCGCCATCCGGTATGGTGTCTGGGAAATCGGTCCAGTGCCCGGCAACAACTTAATGGTAAAGTCAATCTACCGTACAGGGGGTATACCAGGTAACTCTGCTGGAAACACATCCGGAAACTCAGACACAACCTTAATACTACCGAGATCCGGCACTGCAACTGTAGTGTCCACAACATGGGCTAAGTACGCAACACAACCCTTCTTCATCAACTGATCCGCCCTCATCGCGGAAATCAAACACGGTAGGGAAGTGTTCTTTTCGCCACGAAACAGTATCTCAGGTAACCCGGGTCGTCGAAACGCGACCTCCTTCCTGTGGCAATCAAACATAGCCCAGTGCGACTCCAAAAAGTCCATACCCAATATCAGATCAAAATCCACAATATCAAGCAATAACAGATCAGCAGCTAAACCATGACCATCAACAAACACCTCACAATCTCGGTAAACCCATCCGATGCTCACAACCTCACCTGATGGATACAACACTCTCCACAACCCCGGAAGTGGAGATGCAGGAACCATAGCTAATGATGACAGTCTAAATGATATGAATGAATGTGTGGCACCTGGATCTAACAATGCAACTACTGGAATACCAAAAACATGTAACGTACCAATAACAACCTCCGGTGATGCTCTGCCCTCACGTAGAGTCATAGCATGAACCCTCGCCTGTCCGGCTGGTCGTCCTCGCTGAGGCTGACCCTGATGTCTACCCTGACCTGCAAACTATGTTGGTCGAGCTCCCGTAGTAGCACCTCGCTCTGATCCGGAACTCTGGGCCGCCTGTCCACCAGCACCATACGACTGAGGACACTCCCTCGAATAGTGACCCTCCTGGCCACAACCATAGCAAATAATAGGGCCTCGCCGACATATACCAGGGTGATACTTGTTGCAGAAGCTACACAATGGATAGTCCCTAGGTACAGAAAACGTGCCACCAGTACGCCGTGGGTAACTAGAACCGCTGGAACTCCCACTAGCCTGTGGTCGCTGTGGACGATCTCTCCTCCATCTAGATCTCTGCCTCAGTACACCAGCTGGTGGCCGATAGGTTCCACCGCCTGAAGATGAAGCTGAACCGGATGTATCAGAACTCAGCCTCTTTGAAGGCCCCTAACTCGGTCCACCTTCCTCAAACCGTCTCGGCGGATACCTCTGCTGTCTCTCCTGCTCAATATCCTCGCCTCGGAGTACAGCACTAACAAACTCATCAAAGTTGTTCCTCGGCATCGTAGTCAATGTCGCCTTGATATTCAGATTCAATCCCAGCTCAAACCTGCGACACTTGGCTTCCTCTGTAGCCACCATATCCCGCGCAAAACGAGACAAACGGGTAAACCGATCCCGATACTCAAGTACAGACAAACTGCCCTGCCTCAAGTTCGTGAACTCCTCGTACTTGCGCTGCTGGGTAGCCTGATTAAAATACCTCCGCATAAACAGATCACGAAACAATGTCCACGGAGTATCAGCCGGAACTCTGTCGGTGCTAACCCACCAAAAGTATGCATCACCCTCAAGTAAACCAACTGCGGCTACTGACATCTGCTCAGGTGTAAACTGCAGACGCTCACAAACACGCTCAATCTAAACTAACCATGCCTCGCATATCTCTGGATCAACTGAACCCGAAAACACAGTAGCACCCGCAGTGCGAGCCTTGACCACAGGGTCAAAACGCTCCTCCAAACGCAGCACTCGCATCAGCAAGTCGCGCGTTCGGCGATCCTCATCAGGATCATCATCCCGATCAACACGGGGACCACGTCGAGGAAGCATCCTACTGATACAAGACAAGCATTAGGTACAAGCAGAAAGAACGTAATCATGAAACCGCAGATATTTGAGGACATACAACACCCGAAGTATTGATGAGTACCGCTGGCCAGTCGGGTCATCACTCCAGTTATGATGTATCAACTCAAATACCCTAAGCGTCACAACTACAAGAGTCTACAGAATCTGACAACCTAATGCTCTGATACCAAGCTGAAAGGACCCAATCCCGATTCAGTCACTTAAACCGGAACCAAACCCTTTCGAAAATACGAACCAACAAAAAATTTTCAAAATTTCGGCAAAGTTTCGTTACTAGCGTGGAATTACCATAACCTGCACGCGGAAAATACACTTCATCCTATGCCACAAAAAGCAAACCGTGGGCACCAATCCCATCCGGATTTCTCAACATCAATATAATCAACAACAGTAAATAAACTGTACTATGTATATATGTATATTCGTGAAAATCCGCACAACATGTATCAGAATGTATCAGAGCGACCTCTAGAGTAAAACATATACAATATGTACATCAGTAGGCGAAACAAGAACCTACTGAAAAACACAGGTGACTCTGATCACTAGCCTTCAAACCGCGACGTGAAACACCAAACCTGAATTGCAAACTGGGCACGGAAACCGAAAAGCCCAGGGGAAAGACAATAAACACGTTAGAGTGAGTGGACGAAAATAAATGTCTTTCACCAGTTAATATATATGTTTAAAATACATATGCGAGTCCAGGAATATAAAATAATAAGTACACGAGGTAAAACTCATACTCCTCCAGTGTACTGAGCATGCAAGTAAAAATCCCACGGGGTCACTCATGGACACACACCGTGCTAGTACAGTCAGAACCACGGGGTCCCTGGCCCACACATGATTCTAGCCGGAAATGACTTCAGGTCAAAGGTCTGCCTCCCCCCGGTAAAGACCTCGGGTCAGGAGTCACAGCCTCCCCTGACATATGCCTACCATCGGGGATCAGCCGAGAGGCGAGTGTATCGATACAACAACGTAACCACGACTGTACTCTGTGTAAACCAAATCATAAACATTTCGATGCAAATGCATGAAACAGCATATAAGTGTATGTATACTCGTATACGTATATTTGTATAAGTATAATCGTATAATCGTAAATCACATGCTCATGCAAATCCGAAATCTCATACGCATGCTCAAGTTCATAAATCAAATAAAAGACTCGCAAACATTTCCGTGAAAAGAAATTGTCCACTCACTGGTGAGTAAAAGCACACACGCTCTAATCTCGAGGACCGGCGGAAGATCCCTCGCCAGAAGCACGATATCGGTCCCGATCTCGATCTCGATCCCCTGAATATATTCATAAAACACAACTAATCAATATCGTAATCTACAACACTGTACGGATACACGGAAACCAACCGTACCCGGAAATACGAAATGCAGTACAAAATGAATTACTGAAATCCCGAAATCCCCACTCGAAATCTCGACTGAAAATCGGCTAATCAAATCAACCTAAAAACCTCTAGACGACGATCAGGGCGCGATTTCGAGAAAAACGACACTAATTACATCGAAATCTGAAAAAGTCAACTTTCCGGCCGTTGACCGCCGCCGCCGCCGCCGCCGCGCCGTCAACGGTGGAATCACACGGCCAAAATCTCCAGTTTTAAAGACCTCATCATGACGAACAACTTTTACAACTACCACTCCAGCCAATTCCATTCAGAACCACCTCAATTTCCTCTCAAACCGAACGGGAACCTAACTCCGGCGACCCAATCGGGTTCACTGGAAAACTCAAATCCAGGCCAAACCAAATACAGGTAAAGCATCCCTGAGCCAAGGGCAACCGAAACCCTCACACCCCGACCACCGAGGCTCACCGGAAACCCACGAACCGTCACCGGCGAAACCCGATAACAAAACCCGATTCGAACTCCAACAAAACCTTATCAATTCTCATAAATCCAAACACCAATCAACTTAAAATCATGCAAGGAAGCTATTCATACCCTCGTCGGAGTCGTTGGTGGCCGGAATCTGATCGTCGAACGGTGAAGCCGGAAACGGAAACTTTCCCTTTCGGTCAATGGTCAGCTTTCCAAAAATAGAAAGTCAACTCCAGGTCAACACAGTCAAAGCTCAATCTGAAATTTTCGACTATTTCTCGACTATTCCGCTATTTATACTCGAGCCTCGGGTCGATCGACGGTCCGAAATGAATCTACGAAATGATTCGGATAAACACGAAACAATTGGATAAACTCGTCGGAACCCAAAACTTCAAATAATCATAAAATATTTCTTGTTTATCGGAAAAATCTTCCAGAACCGCCCACGAGCTCGAAATCACATACTCTACAATTTCCGTGAAGACAACCAACTCAAATTCTCGACTGAAAATATAGTCACGAATCGAATCGACAAACCACACAATATCGTAAAACTGCGACTATAACCAAATCTCGAGAATCGTGCCAAACACACATCTGATTCTGGTTCCGGTCGTCACAATATATATAAATTAATCCGCATAATTATCAATTAAACTCCGCCTAGGCGCTAGGCAGTAGTTCTACCACCTAATTCCGCGTAGCGACTTTTTGAACTTTGGTGTATACCAAATAGAGTGTAATGATGAAATTGCAAGCTGCTCATACATTGGGTAAAAAAGATATTCAAGAATGTGGAGGAATACGAACTACTTACCTTAAACTTATCGGACTCAAAGTACGCTTTCAACCACACCCACTCATCTTCCCTTCATTTTTTGAATGTCTTTGGTTTATTTCCGGAGTTTTCCTTGTACGTCTTATGCAATGCGTGCTTCCAATCCTTTTAGATATCGTGAGCGGTCTTGTTTATGTAGTCCACAATCTCAAGACTACGATCATAATTAAAATGTGCCTCACAAAAAGTTTATTTAAAAAAATTAAGAACAATAAACCCTATAATTTGTAATCAATTACGAAAAAATAAAAATAAAATACTCTATTACTGTGAGTCTGGGGAACACGTTGAAGCTGACCTCTTCGGGGAGCTTTTCCCAAGAATGGGCTTTCATACCTACGTGGCCCCGTACAATACCCCCGATCTGATAAGCAGTCAAACTATGAAAGGACCCGACTCTGATTTAGTTGCCTAAACCGAAATCAAACCCCTTCGAAAACATGACGTTATAAAAATTTCGCCAGAGTTTACTTTGAAATACGTAAGCCAAAATTAGAACCTGCAAAGAGAATCACACTTTGAATATTCCACAAAAGCCAAACCGTGGGGCTCCGTTCCCCATCCGGATTTCTCAACATCATATATAACAAACCATAAGGTTTATAAGAAATCCTATTAAAACATTGAGGAGTAAACTCAACTGAAAACATAACATAAGTATTCAGAGCGATGCCTATACACATCATATACAACCAGTAGATGGAACTGAGAACCTACACGAACTGAAGTGTGACTTGAACTCTACGCCTCCACTGTCGACGTGCAACCCTGGAACCCAAATTACAAATTGGGCAAAAGAAACCGAAAAGCCCAGGGGAACTCAAATGAAATCGTTAGAGTGAGTGGCATGGACGAAAATAATAATATGCATTTCCGAACATATAAGTATATAGGCTCATAAAAGCATAATGCGAGTCAATGCACATGAAAATCCCGACCATGTACATTTTCCTTAATCCATAAAGATGCACATAAAATCATGCAGGGTCACTCACGGGCTCCTCCACATAGTACAATCTAATCACGGGATCCCAGACCCCCTCGTGATTATAAGTCTGAAAAACCTCGGGTCAGGATATATGTCCCCCCCCCGGAGCATCTCGGGGATCAGCCGAGAAGCCAAAGCATCGATGCTACCTCTATATCTGAGACTGTACTCTGTGTAAACCAAATCATAAATACTTTTCAGGCACATGCATAATCGTAAAATGCATAATCATAAAATGCATACTCGTACGTGCATAATCATAAAGTGCATAATGTAAATGTAATAATCAAGACTCGCAAATCAACTGTGAAAATAAAATGTCCACTCACAGTACGAAGCTAACTCTGAGGTCCGGAGGAAAATCCCTCGCCAAACACTCGATCACGATCACCTGAATAACATGGATACGATCAATACATGTAGAATAACAACATATGGAGCTAATACGTCAAGAACCCCGCGTTCTCGAAAAGCGTATCGCTCGAAATATCGACGAGGATAACAAAATTTCCAAAATACACCCAAATAACCCTCGTCTCAAATTTACACACTCAAATCCAAATATAAACCTCACCATTGCGTTCGGCATGCAAAAATAAGCGAAACGACATAAAACTTGTCGAAAATTTCACCTCGTCGGAGATCCGCGGCGCGTGGGGCCGCCGCCGTCGGAAATTTCACCAACCCAGAAATCTTTGACCTATACATCAGTTTGAAGATCTCGACATTTTCAACAACTTTTCAGTTCAAATCTAAGCCCAATTTTAACCGAAAAATGTCCAAAACTCATTGTGATGTTCGAAAACCTCGTCGGAATTCTCATACTCCGATCGGCAACCATCGGCCACGGCAAGGGCCGAAATCACTTGGGATCAACTCACCATTCCATGGGCTTCAAAACTCCCATAAGGTCGACCTCCATCGCCGCCACATCCGTCGCCGGCGAAATTCGCCGGAAAACCCTCCACTTCATCACGTTGTTTCTTCCTCCTCCGGTCACCAAATTTAATGATCCACCTATCAAAAGAAAGAGGAGTTCGAGCGCAACAACTTTCATCAAGGAAGCACGACCAAAGGATGCCAGAATAGAGCACACCGCCGGCAAGAAGATTTCAGCCAAAATGGGTCAATTTGACCCACGGTCAACTCGGTCAACCCATAATTTCCAAAATAGAAACTTTCCAAAAATAACTTGTATTTATACCGTACACATACCAGCCCAAATCAATGGCTGTGGTTCAATCTGCTCAAGATCGGACGGCCACGATTAAATCAACAATAAAAATAACACTTTTATATATTTTCATCAACCGACTTCAAAACTCGTTAAATAATTGCTCGTTTATCCGAAAAATTCCCTGAAAATTTCTACGAGCTCGGAATTAAATACTCTACAATTCTCGTGAAGGAAGTTAATAAAAATTCTCGTGTGATGAGAAATTCGTTAACAAACCACATATGTACAATCAGCTCGCGATAATCACATGTCGTGCCGATAATCACATAACTCAAAGTTCGGGTCGTTACAAACTAGTTAGCTTCCTTCCTTTATGGCATCGGGTGAATGCATTTAATGGCACATTGATATTTTTTCCTCCCATTGTCTTTTTAAGGTTCTCGGCTTTGCTTTCATTGCAAATTCCCTGAGTGTATTTGGGTGGTGAAAGTGAGGGGTCCCTCCTATTTTTGTTTTGTCGTCTCGCGCTAACGCAAGCAAAATCTTCATCGGAAGATTGAGGCGGTTGTGACTACGTTGAGGTGTTCTAAGATGGAATCTCTTCGTCGACTGTATAGTCTATCCCAGCTTCATCGGGAGCATGCAAAATCCTCCCTACATGCGCGTTACCCATCCCGGACTCATCTGACGGTAGGGTATGCAGTTTTGCCCAACCCATTTGTCGTGATAGAGATTGATAATATGTATCATTCTCTTCTGATGTGCGCCTCTTCTGCATCTAAACAGTCTACAACAAAAACTAAAAATCAACCATTATGTCTAAACATATATCTACCAAACTCTCCATAACTTACATCAACTAATTCAAAAAGGTGTAAAACGGCAAAATCATTCCTAATTAACCATACGACAACATTAACACATATTGTCAACCAATACTGCAACACACATACTTCAAGACATACATCATCACTACCCTAGTCCATTACCACCATTGTGCTAACTAACATCATCATCACAACCTTAATCAACACAACCCTAAACATCACCACAGCCGTAACCAAAAATAATCAACATAACATTACCCTAATCAATAATAATCAACAATCCAGTACCCTACTCCATTACCAATCAACAATAATAAAAAACCCATATATTATCAAAATTGTTCCTATTACACAAAAACTATTAACTATATCAATCAATCAGATCTAATAAGTTACCCAAGTTAGCCACAAACTCAACTAGTACAAACACCTCAAGCTTTTCTCAGTGATGAGTTATGTGATGAATTTGAACAAGTAAGAGAAGAATTGTAAGTGGAAATGAAAAGGAGTACCAACGATTGGGAAGGTTCCTATGGTTAATCCAATAGTTGCAGAGAAGGCCAATAGCTTAGGCTTCGTACCCCTATCACAATCGATCAAAGAAGAAGAACAAAGTAAGAATCTGGAAGAGAGAGAGAGAGAGAGAGAGAGAGAGAGAGAGAGAGAGAGAGTAACTAGAACGATAGTCATGATGAGGTGAGGAGGTGGGGGCAGCGGTGGGGAGGTGGGGAGGAGGATTCCTACGGCAACGATGATGAGGTGACGAGGAGGGGGCGGTGTCGGTGGTGTCGGGGATTAGCGTCGTCCCCGTTTTTAGGGATTTTGAGCATTTTGGAATTTTGGGGAAAATGATCGAACTGCCCAGAGTTATTGAATGGACTTAGGCGACAAAACAAGACAACATGTCATCTAAGTGGTTAAAAAATGACTTAGACAATGAAAAGTCTTGGTTCGTCGCCTAAGTTCTTTTTAAACTTCCCTAAAATATTTGACGGGTGCATTTGACCCACCAAATAATTGATTTTAGATGACGAAACTGAAAATACTCAATCCCGATTTAACTAGTAAACCGAGATCAAAACCTAACAACTTACCAGAAAATAGTAAAATTCAATCGAAATTTTGACATAACCTCCCCGTAAATAGAGGGCAAACCAAAAACATGCACTTAAAAAAAATACTTCTAAACACAAATCCCAGAAGTCAAATCAAGAGCCACCAATGCTCATCCGAATTTCTCAACTTATCAAACTATTTATATTAAGTACTGAATTCCAAAATATATAAAATCTGATGTTTATTTATGATCTTAACACAAATAGAACTAAATTAAATCACAGTATTTGGAGCGACATCTAATTTACATATTATACAAACTAGTAGGCTAAATCAGGAACCTACTATGGAAGAATAGCGACTGAAACTCTAAGCTTCTAACGATGACGTGCAACCTTAGGAAAAAACTGCAAACTGGGCAACGCGAAACCGAAAGGCCCAAGGAAAGACATATAAAATATAAAAACTGTTAGAATGAGTGGATGAAAATCAGTGATCCAATAAACACAAACATAAAACTTATTTATGCCTATCCACCAATATTGTATTAAAATAATTAGCGAGTCTAAGTAAAATATAAAAACCGAAGATACATCAAGGAGGGGTAAAAGTCATCTAATCCTCCTTAAGTATCGTGCAATGGAGGTGGCATCAAGGGTCATCTAACCCAAGACAACAAATCTAAGTGAAATGGTAAGTAGAAAAACTAGACCTCTAGTCACCTAAAATCATCAAGAACCACTTATAGTCGCATAAATATGCGACTTTTGTGTGTTTATTTATTCTATTATACTTGACTTATTATTAGTATTCGAGTGAATTAGTTATGTTTATTTGTTTTTAGGTATTTTGGAGATTAATGAAGAAAAAGAGATTAAATATTACAATTTAAGAATGAATTGGAGAAGTGGAGAACGTATGAAGTGAAGAAATCCTAATTTGAGAAGGATACTAGGTGCTTGGCGATGAAGTTTTGACTTTGGCGAGCACGTAATGATATGGATTGTACCTAATTGATCAGGAGGAGTGATATATATATATATATATATATATATTTATATGGAGACATAAATAACACAGCTTGGCGAGGAGCAACTTGGTGAGCTACTTGGTGAGAGGGGGTTTCTGAAAGAGACAAAACAGAGGAATTCCATTTGCAATAGGATTTGAATTGCTTGGCATGTCAGCTACTGCTAGGTTAATTAACCTAGCTCTAGCTAATTATCTATAGAGAGAGCTACAGAGAAGAAACGTTGGACGGCTTGGACCAGATGAAAAGAGAGAAAGAAAGAAACAAGAAGAAAAGGAAGAAGAAGTTCTCGTGCATGAAGCCTAGCCTGATCCTGACATCGACGAAAGTTCTTCTTTCTCCATCATTTAATTTATTTCTTATGAATTCTTTGATATTATTATCTAAGACTATGAGTAGGTAAATTCCCATTGTTAAGCGGTTACTTGAAGCCCCGTATCTGAAGTCTTTCTAATTCATACACTTTAATCTAGTTTTGCATATTCAATTTAATCGAGGTTTCTTTTTCTATGTGACTCATCATATGAATTCTTGTGTGTTTACTTTGATTCGAAACTTAGTATGCATTCTAGGATTCTATTTTCATAAGATACGGGCGACTGAAGGTCTTGGTTCTTCCACCGGATTCTCTATAGTGATGCACCGATTTTATCGTCGGGTGATTGAAACCGTAGGTCTAGCAGGACTTGCCTATAGTATAATTGTGAACCCTTGTAGATTCTCAAACCATTTCTAAATCTTAATGCTTTCTTCTTTGTAAACTTTGGGGTCCATGACTGTAGGTTCAATAGAGGGATAGATATGGGAGAGGTCCCTGACAAACTCACATAGGCATAAGGATTAGGTAATAGGATGTGTCGTGTCTATCGATCTTCCTGAGAAATTTTATTGATTGGATATGTGCATTAGGTTAAGTATGTGTTAGATAGATGGAATGAAGGTGGTGGATTGCATTCCTCTTAACCCATTAATCATATAGTTTAAACTTATTTGCATTCATAAGCATATTTACTTTCAGCATTTATTTTCTGCATTAGCTGTAGCTTGGACGAATTAGTTCGGCGACCAAAACTATTCAGAACAACCTCAAATTTTGTGTGATAGTCTGTCACTGTGTCTAATTTACTCTGTCAAATTTTCATATTATTTGGGCCTATCTACCTTAGGTTGTAGTTTCATTAGTGTACTGTAGTCGAGTCTGTCAGTATTTTAGTTTCGTGTTAGGATTTAGTTTCACAAATTTTTCGTGTTCGATAACCCTTATTTATCTTACTACATTGATATATCCAAGTTAGAAATAATGTATTTTTGCATAGATGTTTACCCGCCTATCAACCACCTAACTCAGACAACGTGAATGTCGGGGTAGAGCCGCCTAACTCATCTCAGAGCCACTCGAGGATCAGTCGAGTAACCGATGCATCGATGCGATATTGAATATTTGTAATAATGTCTTGCCTCCAAAACTAAAACTAAAAGCTAAAACTGAATGAAAATATAATATGAAAAACTCGCTAAACAACTGAGAAAATAAAATGTCCACTCACAGTATACAGCTAACTCTGGGGTCCGACGGAAGTCCTCTCGCTCGAATCTCGATCACGGTTTCCTGATAAAAAATAATGAAATCATTAAATATAATAATTCAATAAGATACGCGAATCTAGCGTAGAAACTACCTAGGGAACTCGCTGGCCAAAACCAGATTTTTGCCTCACCGGAGCTCTGTGTGGACAGCAGCGCATGGCCGCCACACGCCACCTCCAGAGATCTGCTCCGACGACCCCCAAAATACACAGCTAGCTTCCCCAAACAATTCTAAACATCTTTTCCTTTTTCGCCGGAGTCCAATTTGATGGGGAGAAGCCGAAATAGTAGCCACAACCGTGAACCACCACCTCTGGCGGCCGCCCCCAACAGCAGCGCCCCACCCCACAAATTAGTCCTCAATCCAAACCCAACAAAACCTCATATCCATGCGCTCCAATTCGACGGAAGTTGGCTACCATGAACCCCAAAAGCCACGGCGATCGAAATTGCCAATTTACGGTTTTGGCATTGTAGCGCCGTCGCCAAGGCTCGTCGAAGCGCAAGGCTATACCCAACATGCTCAAGAGGATGAGACCTACCAAAACCCCCTATCCCCAACCTCTAAAACTTGTCGGAGCATTGCCGAGCAACAGCGATAGTGATCCGACGAGACAAATCTTGTCGATTGTCCCGAACACTTCACCTGTAATTCAAACTAAGCCCAGAAAAAAAACATGTAGATCAAGAACTTTCATTTCATACCTTAAGCATCGAATTTGGTGAACGATTGGCGAAGATTTCAGTGGGTCGAGTCTGGTACGACACGGGTTTCTCCCACGAAACAGGTCGAACACCAATTAGAAAAAATGGTTCCAATTTTCTGAAAAAAAAACTCCTATTTATATCCTTACCACCTCATTTGATCCAACGGTCCATGTTTGATCTCAGCAAAAATCAATGGCTGAGATCAAACCGCCACAAAATAATTTCTTTTCTAATAAACTAACACAAAAACTTCTAAAATTCATAACAACTAGCTCGGTTATCCAAAAATTCACCAAAAATTCTCACGAACTCGAAATAAAATTTTTTACAACTTTTGACAAGGAAGTTAAGTCAAAATCTTGACAGATAAGAAAGATATTAATAAATCTTTAAGTTTATCGCATACGCGATAATACAAATTACGAGTTGTTAAGCATGTCCTTCTGGTTCGGGTCGTCACAAAAACATATGCATTTCGTAGGCTAAGATCCCACTTAGGTGATGAGTCTATAGTAATTTTTTGTCTAAGTATATATTTTCTTTATTGGGGGAGAAAAATCATAATTTAAATATTGAGGATACATGCATAAGAATTATAAGAAAGCAACTGTTAGATGTAACTATGGTATTAATATGACATTGAAGAAAAAAATTGATTTTTTAATTTGGATTATATTTGTATTTGATTGATGTAGGTAGTTTTGCGAATATCTACTAAAGTTCAAAAAACGGAAACGATTATAAAATTTTAATCATAAAATTATTTCCCACATTACGAGCAATATTTTCACTTAAGTCGATATTTTATATACCAATTAGATATAAATTATTGAAAATTTTACATAGAAGTAGATTAATGAAGTTCGTTAAGGGTATGATCAACGTAGTTAAGCACATCGTCATTTTGGTCAAAGTAGTACTAAGACGATGAAAGTCAACAACTTTCGTCGTCTTAGTACTCTTTAGTCGACGAAACACATTATTTTATCGTCTAATATTTTCAGGGTTTGGGAAAAAGGTTTAGGGTTTAGTATTTTAGAGTTTAAGGTTTAAGGTTTTATGGTTTAGTGCACTTATACAATGGCATATTCAGGTTTACTTAGATGACAAAATATTTCGGTTTCGTTTTCTAAGCTGACTTCTTTAATTTGTGATTCTCCTTTCGTTTATTCTAATATCATTGCTCTAAGACTAAGACATATTAAAAATACTCTAAATTCGTACGCATACAAATTCCAATATCATGGATCGATCAAATTTGTACGCTTACAAATTAATTAATTAAGTTCGATCTTGATCTAATTCTCTCGATCAATTAATTGGTTATAATTAAGTATAACATATACATTTCAATCACTTTCATCATCATAATCTTCATCAACGTCTTCCTCCTCACTCTGAATAGGTTCTTGATCCTCAGAATCATATTCTCCATTATCATCAACGTCATATACAACGAAATATTCATCCTCTAGCTCCTTTCCAGAGGCATAAATATTGTCTAGATCCTCGATCTTTTTTTTCAGTAAGATGCGAATCAGCATCAGGTTCCAGTAAGATTTCTTTAAATCGAATCAATTTCCTTGTGTCAGGGAGGTCAGAAGTATTAGGCTCTTGATATGCATCTACATTATTCCCTTGAGAGTTTAATGTTGACGTCCCTTCAAGTATTGCCGCACTCCATATTTCTTGGTGAGACATATTGCAGACTATTTTCAACCTCCACCCAATTTTGGATCATCCAGATAGAACATCTGCTTGATTAAGGTGGCAAGAGCGAATGGCTCATCTTCATACCAACTTAAGTTTGTTTCGACTGATATAAGACCTATATGTTCTTTTTTATGCTTGAACTATTTACGCTTGAATAGAAAAACTTCTATATCATTCCCATATAGCAGTTGAATGACATTAAAAAGAACTCAGTAATATAAAGCATTACTTTGTTGTACCGTGATCTCACTATTTTATGTTTTTCTTCCTTCATCTTGGTAGAATGAATGAAACTTTACACCGTTGACAAAACATCATGGGTAAATATAGAGTTTGATTGGCTTATGGGCCAAATCGTGCTTTTTTCATGACCACCACCCCTCGTGGTCATCCGAATTGTGTAGATCATTTATCTGTAAAATTGTGAACAAGATATATGAATGTCTTTTTTATTAATAAATTCCTACCAAAAATTTGAAATAGATTCCTCTAAAACTAAAGAAAACCATAAACATGCATGCATGCACAAATTAAGGAAAAACACTACGAAGGCACAAATACCAAAAAATCAACATCCAAATTTCTCAACGTAAATAAATTAAGCACAAAACCTATAGCCTGAGGTTTTAACATACCCATTGGAGGAAATAATTAGGGAACATCTTCTTAACTTTTCTTTCAACCCAGAGATCACTCTTGTCTGATTTGGATGCCCGAATCGTTGCCCTGTAAGATTTCATGAATTGGTTGACCTCGTCACAGTCTCACAACACTACCCAATGGGCTTCATTAAGTTCTGCATGAGTTAATTTTTCTTTTAATACTTCTTTACAGGATCACACAACATCTGTGACAACTGAAAGATTATGGCTAACATGTATATTGGAGGCGGTCTAGACTGGATCTTTGAGGTATATGTTGTACTGTGTTACACACTCATGCATTAGGTATGTTTTGGCTATAGAGCCATCTAGAGCACCTTTATTTTTGACGAATCCTTTGTACTGTTCAAGTTGTCTACAACACAATGAGGTAAAATTTATTTCACATTACAATTAAGAAAACATATATATATATAAATGATGAAAACCGTGTTAAAAAAATTTAATTACATGTAAAAATTATACCTTTTCTGAGGTTACATCCAACTGTAGTGGACCGGACCAAAAAGCAGCACATATTCGGGAAGGTGGACCATGAGGTGAATCATGATGTCAAAGAAAGCAAGGGAAAATTCTCTCTAATTTGCAAAGGATATGGACAATTTCTTGTTATAGTTCGTGAACATCCAACTTTTTCAAATTTCTATTGCATAACCTCTGCCCCTATCTGCATAATGAAACTATTGGTTTGTGGACGTCTTTAGGCAAATAAGGTCGAATTACCACTGAAATCAGACGTTGTAACATAACGTGACAGACATGAGTCTTTAGGCCATAGAACTTGTGATCCCCAACATTGACACATCGATATATATTTGCTGCATAATTAGACGGATACCAAATACTTTTAAACTAGTACGTTGAATATAGTATCCTTCTGTGCAGGCTTCACTGTGTAAGGTGCATCAGGCATCTTGTTGTACACACCATTTTCATCCCTCTTTAACTACAAGGTATGGCGCAAATTATAAATTTTAAGATCTTTTCGGGTTTTGGGAGTATCCTTAGTCTTGAGCTTAATACCGAGAATTGTTCCCACCACGCTGTCACACACATTATTTTCTATGTGCATGACATCTAGGTTGTTCCTGAGTTTTACTTTTGACCAGTAAGGTAGTTCCAAGAAAATACTCATGTGGTGCCAATATTTAAGCTTATATGGAGGGTTTAGATTAAGCTTCTTCACATCATTGTCATTTCTCAACACACAAAAATCGAAGCCAATGAACCTCTCAAAAGTCTTTACTCCAGACCACTGTATGGGTTGCGGATTTTCCTCTATTATCCTGTCGAAATCATCCTTATTGTTTCGCCACAGGTAATCATGAAGAAACCATCTATGGTGACCCACATAACACACCTTCCTCGCATGCCAACTAGCGCTGACGTCATCCAAGCAGACAGGACAAACTTTGTACCCTTTGGTTCTGCAAGATGCCAACATCCCATACATAGGAAACTTGCTAATTGTCTACATTACAGCTGCTCCTATCATGAACATTGTGTTGATGAATTTATCATAAGTTGAGACTCCATTTTCCCACAATAGTTTTACCTCGTTAATCAATGGTCTGAGGTGCACATATAAACACTTTCCAGGAGATTTATGACCTGGAATTGGCAGAATAAAGAAATTAAATTCCTTGTTTCTACACATCCACATAGGCAGGTTGTACACCATGAGAATAACTGGCAAAGTGCTGATGGCAATGCTATTATTACCGTAAGGATTGAATCCATCAGTAGAAAGTCTGAGTCTAATATTTCGAACATTTGCTACAAAGTCTTGAAATTCCCTGTCGAAATGTTTAAAAGTCTCCCCATCAGCCGGATGTCTGAGCACATCGTCATTTAGTCTTTTTCGTTCCGCGTACCATCTCATCATGTGTTTAGAGACATGTACAAACGTTGTAGTCTGGGAATCAACAGAAAATAGTGAAGCACATTCACCGCAACCTTCTTCTTCGAACCCCTTTTATTAGACTTAAACCACCTGCACTTGTTGCATACAGGACAATAGTCCAAATTTTCATTCACCTTGTAAAACAACACATAATCGTTTCTGCACGCATGAATTTGCTTGTACTTTAGACCGAGGGACTTCAAGATCATTTTTACCTTGTAATAGGAGTCAGGAAGGTTATGACCCTTAGGCAGCAAATCACATATATGTTGCTGAATATCGTTAAAACCTTCATCCAAGATTTGGTTCTTCACTTTGTATGACATTAGAGTCATTATGGAGCGCAAGACATTCAATTCACATCCATCGTACACTGGGGATTTGGGCTTGAAGTAGCATGTTATTGTACTTATCCATCTCAGTAGTATCAATGTTTGGAAAGGCTGCAAGGACTGTGTCATAATTAGGATTATGACCTTCATCTTCATGTTGGTGTGTAACATGACTGAATGTCAGAAAAGCATCATGCACTGCATCCATAGTGGGGTTCCAAGAAGCGGCGCCAGTATTGTTGGATGATGCACCCTGGTAACTGTACCCTGAGCTGAAGTTTGGTGCTGAGTTGTAGTCTACTTCTTCACCGTGCTCACTTCATGTAGTGTAACTCCACATCATACCGTGCTCATACAAATGTTGAGACATAACATTAACCTCTACATAATTGTTAAGACATTTTCTGCACGGACACCTGTAACGCTTCTTTCCTTGAAAGTGTTACATCGCAAACATCACGAAGTCATGAATTCCATCTATATACCTCATATCACTTCTATTCGACAACTGTATCCAACTCTTCTCCATGTTTCTGAGTAAATTAAACAAAACATAAAAATTATCGAATAAACCATAATTAGTTAACAAAAATTGTCATTCTTATAATATATATTCATCTAGCTAATTAGAAAAAAAAATCTTCTTAATTATCATTCATAACTTATATTATTTATATTCATCTACTACAATATATATAATTAAATCACACAACACAATAATATAAACATGCATTCACATATTTAAATCCATAAATTAACAACTAATTTATCTCTAACATTATTTAATCATGAGATTAATCAACACACGCATTTCAAGCAAGGTTAAACAATAATTAGTTAGCTCACAATTAAACAAACTAGTTAGGTTCACATGCTATATATATAAATATATATATATATATGCAAACAAAATTTATATATTAAAAAAACTCGAGAGAATCGAGATAATATCTTCACCGATAATGAGCTAGATAGGTAAACTAGAACTCCGAAGATGGAAAATTAAACCAAAGAAATCAGAATTGTGACCGGAGAAGGTGTTGAGAGGTTTTTGAGAGAAGTTGAGAGATGAATGCTCGATTTGGAAATGAAATCTGATCTAATAATTGAGATTTTCTTAAACGACGATATCTTTCATCATGTAAGTATTAAGTTTCGTCACCTAAAAAAACCTAAAGCGACGAAAATATTTTCGTCGTCTAAGCGATATTTTAGACAACGAAACATATATTTCTTCGTCTAAGTATAAACGTAGGACGACGAACGTTCCTTTCGTCGTCTAAAAACGTAACTTAAACGATGGAACACATATTTTGTCATCTAAAACATCACATAGATGACGAAACAAAACTTTTGTCGTCTAAGAGACCAATTAAACGATGAATTTTTTTTTTCATCGTCTACAGATTACTTAGACGACAATTTTTTATCTCTTAGACGATGAAATATAATTTCATCTTGTTAGTGTTTCCTAGGAAACGAAGCGTTTAAGCTTTCGTCGTCTAAGTGAGTTTTTCTAGTAGTGTCTACATATTTTTAATCTTTTCAATTTTGATCCCAGAATGATGAATTGATGATTATTGTGAATTCTACTCAAGGATTCGTTCACTCGGTGCTTTAAGTCAAATCCGTCGGAGCCGTGGAACTGGTGTTGGAAAGAATATCCTATTGTAATTAGAATTAACTTATGTAGATGTGATAAGATTGTGTAGATATCTTTTCTTTTTGGGAAACTACTTGTAAAGCTATATTAACTCCAAAATTGGGATAAATGAGATCATCGAATTCTCCCTGAAATATTTCTATACTTGGTATCATAGCTGAATTCCTAGAATTTGAAAAATCCTGAATTGAATTAAATTGAAACCCTGAATTACCACCACCAAATTTTTCCTTCCGCTACATTTAAAATCCCAAACTTTGAAACCCCTGAAATTGAACTTGAATACTTGAATTTGAAAAACTCATAATCCTGAAGTATACCCTTGATATTCTGAATCTTGAAATCCTTACTACTCAAAATATGAAGATGTCGCATGGATAATCAATTGTCTCTGCTAATATAGTTGAATCAGGTATGAGGAGTAAGGCATCATCTCTCTCTGCATTATCTACAAATCCTACTTAGATAATTGATACTGGTGTAACTAATCACATGAAAAATACCCCACGTCTGGTACATACCATTAGTCCATCCCCTCAACATGTTGTGTCTACTGTTGATGGCTTTCCATCTCCTGTTATTGGTGAAGGTTCTGTCAAGATCTTTGATAATCTTTCAATTGATTCTGTTCTTGTTATTCCTTATCTTGCCTATAACATTTTATCTATTAATTAAATAATTGCGGTGCTTGCATGTTCTGTCACTCTCTATCCAGACTTTTGTATCTTTCATGACCTTGTGAATAGGAAAATTCTTGGTTATTGTGTTCGAATGGAGAAATTATATTATCTTGATTTGACAAGCAATGGACCATAACAACTAAAATCATCAGGACAGGTGAATAATACCACCAGTTTGGATAAAACTAAAGAAGATTTATGGTTATGGCACTGTTGACTTGGCCACTTGAATTTTCATTATCTACAAAAGATTCAACCTCAACTATTTTCTCGTGTGCATGCTTCAGAATTTCAATGTGATACATGTGAATTAGCGAAGAGTCACCGTAGTACTTATTCGCCAAGTTTGAATAAATGTTCTATCCCTTTTATGAAGATACACTCTTATGTCTGGGGTCCTGCACAAATTTCTACCCGCTATGGCTTTCATTATTTTGTAACTTTCATTGATAAATGTACTAGGATGACTTGGGTCTCTTTAATGAAGCACAAGAATGAAGTGTATTCCAAATTTACTGAATTTCATACGATGGTGGCAACTCAGTATCAACAGTAAATCTGGGAACTTCAATCCGACAATAGTGGCAAATATGTGAATGGTGAGAGTGTCTGCATTCTTGAGCTCTCATGGAATTCGACACTAGACTTCAACTGCCTATACTCCTCAACAAAATGAATTAGCTGAAAGGAAGAATAGACAGATAATGGAAGTTGTTCAGACCTCTCTCTTTGGTATGAATGTGAAACAAAACTTGTGAGAAGAAGCTGTTCGTTCTGCTACATATTTGATCAATCGAACTCTTTCCCGTGTGATTGACTTTCAAAATACTTATAAGAAGTTGCATAAATTGCTGAATGTGCCATCTTTGCCAAATTTGGAGTCAAGATTTTTTAGGTGTACTGTGTATGTTCACATCAACAAACAACTGAGAGGCAAGCTTGATCCATATGTTGTGAAGTGTATCTTTATTGGATATGCTGACCCCTAAAAAGAATATCGTTGTTATGATTCAATTCTCAACAAAATGCATGTTTCTTTGGATGTCTCTTTCCATGATTCTGAACCATATTACTCAGGGGGAGTTTCAAAGTCTTCCCTTCAGGGGGAGAAAAGTGTATGTGAAGGAAATTCTCTAAACTTACCAGAATTTAAAGAATTAGAGAGTTTGGATAGAAGTTTTGAAGTTGAAAGAATTTGTGAAGCTGGAAATCAAGTAAACACGAGAGACTCCTTCGATGGATCGAAGGAAATTCTCGATCCATCGAAGCTTAGACCAGAGATGAACCCGGGAGGCACCTTCGATGGATCGATGGGCAATTTTGATCCATCAATGACTGAAGCTAAAATGACATCATTTGAAGTTCAACTCTCTTCTGAATCGATATCTCATGAAGACCTTCCTTCTATTCCATCAACCGAAGAGTCTTCCCAGAATGTCTCACCTGAGATATGTACTTACTAATAGAAAAAGGGTCATAGACATCAATTCTGGACCGATGTCTAAACATTTTCAAACCGATGTCTAGGTGGGCGATATCTATCGTAAAAAAAAAAAGACATCGGTCGACCAACTGATGTCTATTACCACATAAGACATCAGTTATATTTTTAAAACCGATGTCTATTAAGTAATTTAACATTGATTCTAATTACAAAACTGATGTCTATGTTAATCTTAGACAACGGTCCATAAAAAAAAGACAACGATTTGTTTTACAGAACCGATGTCTTTGTTAATTGTAGACATCAATCCTTTTGTAATAATCTAATGTGTAATGGTGTTATTAACATCAATTTTGTATCTTGATTGATGTATAATCTTTCTCTTGATAGTAATCTCACACATCATAGAAACAACAAAGCTAGAAACAAGAATAGGCACAAATGTATAAACTATTAGAACACTTTCATTTCAAACCAAAATATTAGGTACATGATGTATCATTACAATGAAAACCATAGAATCTACACTATATTAACTCAAAAGATTTATGTCAAAACCAAAGAATAGCTAAAAAATTAAAGGTGAACACTGAACAATCCACCTACACTTTAGCTTTGATAACGTCTTTGGGTTTTGGCTTCACAACAATTTCTTCTACAAAGCCTTGGGTGCTGCAGCCCTCATAGTAACCAAGTCATTTTTAGCATATTCAGGAAGCAAGTTGTTCATTGCATCTGATGCTGCCTCGCTCAACCTAGACTAGTCATTGTAGGATCAAAACATAACAAGGAACTAGAATCAAACTCAAATTAACACGGCCATATAGTTAATAATTTTACCATTCACTTCTGGTAGCCTCTAATTTCCTTGTCAGCCAATGTAGGTGATCGTAACCAACTTTAGTTGTTGATTCAGTGAAGACTTCTCCCTTTAGAAAAAGTTCAGGTCAGATAATAGAAAGTAACTACATAAATGCAGCAACAACACATAAACCAATACTCTGTTAAACAGCTCAAGGATATCTATCATATGAAGTACATAATAATTCCAAACCAGTAGTAGTACATGAACATCGACAAGCTGTCAATGAAACATGAAAATATGACTGGAATAGATTAAGCTGAACAACGACATGGTACATACGTGTCACCCATGCACGCATGATTCTCAACAGATTCAAGTTCATCTATAAAAAAATGAAATATGTTTGATCAATATTCGTTAATCCTTGCATTTATATATAATTTAAATGCACACACTGTAATTAAAGCCTTTTGTCTTAAGAGATAAAAAGCATAGGAAAGAGCACTGAAAGGATGCAAAAGATGAATACATGAGTAGAAACCTTTCAGTAGAGTTACGAACAAGAAGTTACTTATATTTGATGTAGATTGGAGCATGGGACCAAAGACAATAGATGGACAAACTGTTATGATTCTCATTTCATTTTTCTTTGCTTACCCCAATGCCTCACGTTCTGCTAGTGTCTTCGCAAGATAATAGTTGGCCAACTTGGTCTGTAACGTGCTCA
Organism: Geum urbanum; assembly: GCA_946800695.1. NCBI lineage: Eukaryota > Viridiplantae > Streptophyta > Magnoliopsida > Rosales > Rosaceae > Geum > Geum urbanum. The sequence continues at coordinate 10,766,380 of OX327006.1, forward strand.
TGTATCAGTTAAGTAGCTCAATAAAATTGTAAAATGAACATCAATAACATGAATATGAGAAATAACATCTAATTCTGTAGCACTCGCTAGCCCATATGATCCTGAAATTCAAGACATCGTAATGTTGATACCTGTGTTTTCCTGTAATACTATGTCAGACCAACATTCTTCATCCATAGGTTTATCCTTTGGCCAGTTTGAGTTGTACATAATGGTAGCAACATACAACACTACAACGACCCTCTCTACTTTTTCCATAATATAAGCATCGAGTATATTCCCTGTGCCATTTACAGCAAGTTCGATAAATTCATTCTGCATAAACTTTTCCCCTGTAAATCAAATTAATCAAGTATTTGAAATTAAGATCAGCCTTTATGTCTAGTTATATCACTTATACTGTATGTATTTCACTGTAGTTACAACCATGTTATGCTTCTGTTCAAGTCTTCGGTGCATTTAGCCAATATAAGCTGCATAAATTACAAAAAAAAAAATATCAGTAAGACTAGGACTGAAGTCTTGCCTCAGCTAGTATCCAAAGCGATGAGGTCTAAGGTTTTCTCATGAGGTAATCTTATTTGCTTTTGGAAGTAACCACCTCCATAACTGCCTGAAAGTGTAGTTGTATACCAAGGAACCTTCAGTGACGAGAAACATAGCGTATCCTGTAAAAACATATATATCCATTCAGCACTAGTATTAGCATTGAAATCTATCTTCCATGTCGATCATCTATAACTTCAGTATTCTGAAAGTAGATAAAGTAGAGCTCAAAATTGAGTATTAAAAACAACCTTACAAACAACCTTACATTCTTCATGAGTGGATCATCTTTCCCAAGCTCACTGATGTCCACCACAAACTTGGCGTCGTACTTCTTTGCCACCTTCTCCATCTTTCACCAACAAGAAGAACCACAATTAAACCAAGACAAAAATCAGCAATTTAAGAACTGTCAAGAACTTAAAGAATCACAAACCAAAACTAAAGTGCAATATTCACAAGTTCATCACAAATATGTCATGTTGCCATGACATAGACGCTTTTCAATCTTTCTAACAAACTCAATACACATTTATACTAGCAGATCAACGAGTATGGCCAAGAGGCTCTTATATGCTCAATGAATATTAATCCCAACTCAATTCAATATAAGCCATAGGGAAGAAGATATGTTAGAAATACATATACACGAGTTCAATCTAGTCAAGCAGTTACACCAGAAAGCTCAAACTGACATATATTGATCAATGTCTTACGAGCCTCCTGGAGTTCATCATTATAGCTCCGCTCATTTACTATAACTATATTGGAAAAGTCAGAGAGACAGCCAAGCTTCTTTTCCATTTCAACAACTTTGAAGTGAAGTTTCTCTCCCTCTTTTTTCTGCAAAAGCCAGTCAATAATCTCGATTCAGAAGCTGAGAGTTATGACCTCCAAGCAAATGTTACATACCCAAACTCATAGGACTTGCTGATTATAGTGCCAGTTTAATAATCCTACGACACTTTCAAGTATTATAACCATATCTAGCACAAGCAAAGTAAAAAGCTCACTGAAATACAACAAGAACAGACTCGAAAAATTAGCTAATCATACGAAAGAAATAAACATGAGTCCTGGAAACAGAGTTAATTCCAGATAAAATGCTTAATATCAGAAACAAAAAGGCAAAGCTACAAAATACTACGTTGGATTTCGCATCACCTGATGCACGAGTCACCTAACTTCAATTGCATAAATCAAATCAAACGCTTAAATCGATTAATAGCAGAGGGAGTAACATAGATCTAACAAAAATACAACACATATCATGAACTAGAATCATAGATCAAACCCTAATCCAAGCCAAACTTTTGAGATGAGAGTGAGTGGCATCCATACCTTTTCTCTGGTTCGATGATGACGAAGAAGATATATAGAGCTCATAGAAGTTTCGAGTGTTGGCAAGGTACAAGATCTGTTCGTTTAAGGATGCACAAGCAGCAAGAGGAAGGTTTGCTTCTTTGCTCACATGCCGGAGTAGCTTAGGGTTTTGCCTTAGACGAGTCCCAAGGGTCGAGTGCGACGACAGTAGCAGAGTCGTACGATGTTGGGGAATCTGGCTTGGTGAGGTGGCCGGAGGGAGCAGAGCTTGGAAACGATGAAGGCGGCGTTAGTGCCGATGTTGAGGTCGAGGATCGACTAACCGACGCGTCGCAATTTGGAGAGAGAGAGGGAGAGAGAGAGAAGGGGTTTGGAGGAAAAGAGACAGAGAGAGTACCACGGTCGCGTGTTTTCGACTGAGATTGTAAATTAGGTTCCGCACAAACAAAAAATTAGTTTTAGTTGTTCCGCATTTTTTTGAAATTTTTGAAAATGATTATAAACATGAGTTGAGTATATTAATCGATGTTTATATAACACAAAAACATCGTTATTTGAGAAATCAATGTTAAAAAGATATTTGACATCAGAGGTTTTTCTAACTGATGTCTAAGAGACGATGTCTATGACCATTTTTCTAGTAGTGACTGATAACATTGAATCAGAGATTATAGAAGTCATTCCTAGGAGATTTAAACGAGAAACAAAGGGGATTCCAAAGAAGCAATATGAGCCTACTATAAAAGTCAAAGCCAAATATCATATTATTAGCTTTGTATCTCACCATAGGTTGTCTAGATTACATGCACTTTCTGTTAGTAAATTATCTACAATAAATATTCCCAGTAATGTACAGGATGCCTTGATGGATTCAAAGTTAAAATAGGCTATGAATGAAGAACTGGAGGTTTTGCAAAGGAATGGAACATGAGAGCCTATTCCTGCACCACCTGGAAAGAAGACTGTTGGATGTAGATGGGTATTTACAGTAAAGTTGAAGGCAGATGGAAGCATTGATCGATATAAAACTCATCTAGTTGCTAAAGGTTATACTCAACGATATGAAATCGATTATCAAGAGACATTTGCCCCTGTAGCAAAGATCAGTATTGCACGCATTCTCATTGCCTTAGTGGCTCGACCATGATTGGTCATTGCAACAATTTGAGGTGAAAAATGCTTTCTTGAATGGAGATTTGAAAGAATATATATACATGGACATTCCTCCAGGTGTCAACTATAAGCCATGTGATATTGGAAATGTCTGTCGACTGAAGAAGTCTTTGTATGGATTGAAGCAGTCTCCTAGAGCTTTGTTTGAGAGATTTTTTGGAGCTATGAAGAAGTTTGGATATCGACATAGCAACTTTGATCATACCCTACTCATCAAACGCAAGGATGGTAAGATCACTACTCTAATTGTATATATGGATGATATGGTTGTTACAGGTGATGTCCCAGTTGAGATGGAATATCTAAAGAAGCGTTTGTCCCAAGAATTTAAAATGAAGGACTTGGGTCCCTTGAAATACTTCTTGGGGATTAAAGTTGCAAGATCCAAGTTGAGAATCACCTTGTCACAGTGAAAGTATGTTCTTGATCTTCTTACTGAAACCGAAATGTTGGATTGTAAACTTACTCATACTCCTATTGAGATGAATCACAAGTTGGAATTATGTCTTGGTCAGGTTCTAACGAACAAAGGCAGGTACCAAAGATTAGTAGGGAAGTTGATCTATTTGGCACATACACATCCTGATATTGCATATGTTGTAAGTGTTGTCAGTCAATTCATGCATGATCCCAGTGACAAGCATATGGATGTTGTGATGTGAATACTCAGGTACTTAAAGTCTGCACCTATAAAAGGTCTACGGTTTTTCAAGAATGGTAAGTTTGGAGTCACAGGATATACTGATGTAGATTGAGCTGGTGACAAGACTAATAGGGCATCTACGTCTAGATACTTCACATTTATTGGTGGAAATTTAGTTACTTGGCGTAGTAAGAAGCATAATGTGATTGCCCACTCTAGTATTGAAGCTGAATACCGTGGAATGGCACATGGTGTTTGTGATCCGAAATGTGTTGAAGGAGTTAGGCTTTAAGCTTCATAAGGTCATGGATTTGCATTGTGACAATACTGCTGCAATTGAGATTATGGATAATCCTATATAGCATGGTAGAACCAAGCAGATTGATTTACATTTTATTAGGGTTATAAGGTTATACAGTTTTCGTTTGTAACATTTGAAAAGAAGTTGGCGGATGTACTCACTAAATGGTCGTCACACTAAGCATTTGCAAGATTGATTGACAAGTTAGGCATGATTGATATCTATGCACCAACTTGAGAGGAGTATTGGAAAAAAAAATATTCTGTTGTAATTAGAATCAACTTTTTTAGATGTGATAAGATTGTGTACATATCTTTTTTTTTTTTGAAACTACTTGTAAAACTATATTAACCCCAAAATTAGGATGAATGAGATAATCAAATTCTCCCTAAAATACTTTTCTACTACATATCTTTATTGGTACTAATACTTTTCTAAAATTAGGACCAACAAATTCTTGCATGTTTTGTGATTATTACTGTTATAAATAAGTTGGCGACCGTTTGATATTTTTATTTATGGTCCTAACAGATAAGAATATGAAAGACGGTGATATTGAGCCTCCTCCGAAGCTCATTCAAGTAGTTTTTCAGAATTGCAGAGGGCAGGTTGATAAGTGGGTTGAGCCATATATTAGAGTCACATTTGAATGGCTACAATGCTCAACATAATGTAGAAGCTAGGTGTCCATTAACAACAACTCTATAGAAAATCACTCTATGCTTGTTATTCCTTTTTGCAAACTGAGAAAACTAGCTAGCTGGTTAATGTCTTTAGGTGGATAATTTGGTAGAGTGACTGGTGTCTTTATATGTATGATCTTTTTGCACATTGAGGAAAATAGCTTTTTATTATGTGCATTTGGCATCAAGTTGATTTTTTCATACATATATATATTGTTTCCAGCATATGATTTATGAGGAATGGTCAATTATGAGCTTCTAATCTCTTGTTGCACAAAATTGGTAACAACATATTAAAAACTAACTTTGATGGCTGACAATATTTTAAACAACATATTAAAGTATAAGTTTTCTTATTTCCTTTCCAACGACACAACTGCCAAATTAAGCTCTGTTGTTACAATAATCAATAGATAGGGCTTAAAACTTCAGATTTATTATAAAGCTATGGTTTATGCAATTTATGACACCTAAATATAAGTCATATGCATAGTAAGATGAAATTTCTTCGTCGCCTAAGGTTTGCAATGTCGCATAACAATCGTAGCCTAAGTACCTAGATGACGAAATTTTTATTTTTCGTCGTCTAAGTGGCTACTTATTAGACGACGAAGTTGATACTTCGTCGTCTAGGTTTTGGACGACGAAAATTTTCGTTGCCTAAGTGTCGAATTTTAATAAATAAATAAATAATCTATTTAGATGATGAAGGTTTTTCATCATCTAAGTGGATTATTTATTTTTTAATTAAAAAATAAAAAATAAATAAATAAACAACTTAGATGACGACAATATTTATTTTCGTCACCTAAGTGAACTTTCAAAAATTTATTTACAAAAAATAATAAAAATAAAAATTAAATTAAATTTAAAAAATTAAAAAAAAATCCCTTAGGCGACAAAAACTATTGATTTCGTCACCTAAGTGGTTTTTTTTAAATAAAATTAATTAAATCATAATTAAATTTGAATTATTTATTAACGAAAAAATTGTAATTAGGAGATAATTTATTTTATTTTAATTAGTTCGTAATTAAATTTGAATTATTAATTAATACAAAAATTGTAATAAGGAGATAATTTAATGATGGTGGTGGCGACAATGGCGTTTGTGTACGTCGTGGTTCTGATGGTGATGGTGGTGTAGGTGGTGGTGGTGCCGAGGTGGTGGCGGTGGCGTGGTGGTGGTGGTGGTTGGGGTGGTGGTGCCCGTGGTAGTGGTGGTGTGTATGGTTTGAGAGAGAGAGATTGTGAAAAATAAGGGATAATTTTTTTTTATAGACAATCACTTAAGCGACGAAATACTCAAGTTTCGTCCCCTAAGTGACTGAAATTTTTGGTAAAATTTGGCGGAAAAAATTACCGCCAAAAAATTGAACTGAGGTAACGAAACCAAAAAATTTGGCAGAAAAACCTGCCAAAATTTTGGACTTAGCTAGGTGACGAAAATATTTATTTTCGTCCCCTAAGTGAAACTTTTTTAACAAATAAAAAAATTTAATTACACTAAGGTGACGAAAACTACTAGTTTCGTAGCCTTGGTGAAATTTTTTTGAAAAAATAAAATAAAATAAATTAATTACACTTGGACAACGAAAACTACATACTAGTTTCGTAGCCTAAGTAAATTTTTTTTAAATAAAATATATAATTAAATTAAAATAAAAATTAATTACACTTGGGCGACGAAAACTACGACTAGTTTCATCACCTAAGTGAGTTTTTTTTAAAATTAAAATAAAAAAATTAATTAAACTTAAGCGACGAAAACTAAAAGTTTCGTAGCTTAAGTGAAATTTAAAAAAAATTAAAAACTATAATTTCGTCGCCTAAGTTAATTTTTAAAATTTTATTTTGATTTTATTTTATAAAAATATATGCAAATTATATTTAGGTAGTTGCTTAAAAATCATCAAAAATCAACATTAACTTAATTGTTGTTAATTAAGTTTGCACTTGACATAAACACTACAAGAAAACAGCACTTAGACCACGGAAACGTAATTGTTCCGTGGTCCAAGTGACACTTGGACGACGGAGTATTATCTGTCGTCTAAGTAACACTTGGACGACGGAGATAGTAGTTTCCGTTGTCCAGGTTCTCACCTGGACGACGGAGATAGTAGTCTCCGTCGTCCAGGTTCTCACCTGGACCTCGGACCGACACGCCGTGGTCCGAGTGTCCACTTAGACGACGTACCGACACCTCCGTCGTCTAAGTGAAGCATTATATAAGGCCAATGCCAAACTCTCTTCCTCTCTCCCCGCTCACTCTCAATTGATCGAGCATAATCATCTCTTCCTGTCTTGATCAACTAAGGCCTCACGCGTGCACGCAATGCAAACGACGATCGACGTCCTAGCTAGTTAGCTGGCTAGATATATAGCACTATATATATCGACCTTCGGCTCCGACCATCGATTAATTCGCCATATATATATCGGAGAAGGCCAGGTACGTACGCAGTTAATTTTCCAACACCATTAACATAGGTTTATATATATAGAGGGATTTTCAGGTGCGGACGTCCGTACCGTACGGATTCCGGCTTTTCCGGCCTTTTCCGGCCACTTCCCGGCCGAATTTGGGTAAACTTCCTTCTAGACATATGTACATACACCTGTGTAGATCATTTGTCTAGAAGAAACTTTTGGCTAATTCGATCTCTAAGGTCCTCAAAATTGCGTTTCAAAAAAACTGGACATAAATCGGACCGGTTTATGTCCAGTTTTTTTGAAACGCGATTTTGAGGGCCTTAGAGATCGAATTAACCAAAAGTTTCTTCTAGACAAATGATCTACACAGGTGTATGTACATATGTCTAGAAGGAAGTTTACCCAAATTCGGCCGGGAAGTGGCTGGAAAAGGCAAATCCGTACCATGAACAGTGGATGCGGACGTCCGCACCTGATCCGGACCGTATATATATATATATTTAATTACATGTACGTTTGTTAAAACGCCCATTGTTGATAATTAATTAATTAGTACGTCTAATTAATATATAATTAATATATTAAGTTAGGAAATTGATGATCGATATATATATTAGTTAAATATAGACACGTAGTACGTATATATGTATGGATGTTTTCAAATTTGGTTAATATTTAGTTAAAACGTACATACATGCATGGATGTTAGCTACACATATTAAAGTACACTACCACATATTGACTCATTGCCGGCGACTTTTAAGTCGCCGGCAATGTTTTTGGACATTACCGGCGATTTTTGCCGGAAAAATCGCCGGTAATGTCTTCTTTTTTTTTTTTTACATTACCGGCGATTTATGTCGCCGGTAATCTCCGTCGCCGGCAATGTCTCGATGGTAATGTAAAAAAAAAAAAATACATTGCCGGCGACATACATTTATGTCGCCGGTAATGTAAAAAAAAAAGACATTACCGGCGATTTACGTACGTAATTGATCGATGTAGATCAAGTACGTATAATTAATAGTTAATTAATTGACTAATATATATGTAATAATTAATTAATTATAATATTTTGTAGAAATATGGACAAGAGTTGGATGAAGTTGCAGAATAGATGTGATGTCCGGTATATGGATGGAATTAGCGAATTTGTGAATTTTGCGATAGAACATGGTCAGGGAAAGAAGCGTTTCAGGTGTCCGTGCCAGAAATGTCTTAATTGTCGGTATGTGGAGGTTAATGTTATGGTGCAACACCTATACGAAAATGGTATGATGTGGAGTTACACTACATGGAGCGAGCATGGTGAAGCAGTAGACTTCAACTCAGCAGACTTCAGCTCAGGGTACAGTTACCAGGGTGCCTCATCCAGCGGCAGTGGTGCCGGCCCCCCTGCTTGCAACTCAACTGCAGATTTGGTCCATGATGTGTTTTCGGGATTTAGTCATGGTGGACACCAACACCAAGACGGAGGTTACAGTACCACTCATGAGCATGATGACACATTCCCCGCTGCTAGCTTGGTCACTGACACTAGTAAGATGGATAAGTACAACCGGATGCTACTTGAAGCGCAAACCCCGGTGTTCCCTGGATGTCGAGAGAATGTGTTGCAATATGTGATGGAGCAAATGAAGATAAAAGTGAAGCACAAAATATCAGTAAGTGCTTTTGACGAAATTCAGGAGCAAATATGTAAATTGCTTCCTGATGATCACAATCTTCCTAAATCTCATTATAAGGTTAGAAATATCTTGAGCAGCCTCGGCCTAAAGTACAGGATAATTGACGCATGTCCGAATGATTGTGTGCTATTTTACAAAGAGTATAAAGATTTGGACTATTGTCCCGTATGTGGCCGGTGCAGATATGAGCTGAATCGGAAGAGTTCGAAAAAGAGAATTCCTGTGAAAGTTGTTCTATATTTTCCCTTGATTCCCAGATTGCAGCGCCTGTACATGTCTCTACACACAGCAGAGGCGATGCGATGGTACGTAGAAAAGCGAATAGATGACGATGTTCTGCGACATGCCGTGGATGGGGAGGGTTTCAAACATTTTGACAGAGAATTTGGAGACTTTGCTGCAGAGGTTAGAAATGTTAGACTCTGCCTATCTACAGATAGATTCAATCCTTGGGGAAGTAATAGCTCCGCCGTCAGCACTAGACCAGTTATTCTGATGCCGTACAACTTGCCTCCGTGGATGTGCATGAACAAGGAATTTAATTTCCTTACTGTACTAATTCCAGGTCCTAAATCTCCAGAGAAGTGCTTAGATGTCTACCTCAGACCTTTGATCGACGAGCTGAAACTGTTGTGGGAAAATGGAGTCCCAACTTATGACAAATTCACTGACACGATGTTCACGATGAGGGCTGCCGTAATGTGGACGATCAACGATTTTCCAGCGTATGGGATGTTGGCAGCCTATAGGACAAAAGGATATAATGGATGTCCTATATGTTTGGATGACGTGAACTCTAGTTGGCACGCGGGGAAGGTGTGTTACTTGGGTCACCGTAAATGGCTTCCTCACGACCACCCGTGGCGACAGGATGAAGCTCATTTCGACGGGACGGTAGAGAACAATCCTAAACCCCGTAGTTGGTCGAGCGAAGAAATTTTAGAGAGGTTGAGCTATTTCGACTTTGGTGTGTTGACCAATGACGCGGATGTAAAGAAATGCAATCCAATTCCTCCACATAATCTCAGCTATTGGCATCACAAGAGTATTTTTTTGAACTCCCTTACTGGTCGAAGTTGAAGCTGAGGAACAACTTGGACGCGATGCACATAGAAAAGAATGTGTGCGACAGCGTGGTGGGAACAATTCTCGGTATTAAGTTCAAGACTAAAGATACTTCCAAAGCGCGCAAAGATCTGGAATCAATAAATCTACGTCGTCCCTTGTGGTTGAGCAGGGATAGGAAATGAGTGTACAACAAGATGCTAGCTGCACCTTACACAGTGAAGCCGACACTTAGACGTTCTGTATTTCACTGGTTTAAGGGCGTTCGTTATCCGGCTACGTATGCAGCTACTATAATTGGAGCAGTGGACGAGGTGTAACATAAGTTTGTTGGTCGAAAGACACATGACTATCACGTTATGCTGCAACGTCTGATTCCAGTGGTAATTCGCCCATATTTGCCTCGTGACGTCGTAGAACCAATAATGGCATTGTGCACATGGTGGAAGAGGTTATGCGCCAGAGAATTGAAGAAGTCAGATGTGGTGGAACTGCAACAACAAATTATGCACATCATTTGCAAACTAGAGAGGATTATTCCCCCTGCTTTCTTTGACATCATGATTCACCTAATGATCCACCTGCCCGAGCAGGTGCTCATTTCTGGTCCGGTCCAGTACACTTGGATGTATCCTCAAGAAAGGTACGTACAACTAATTAATTATACAGGTTTTTCGATTCATAATTTGTTCAACTGGAGATTACTAACTATATGTACTTATTCTTATTGTACGTTTGATTTTGTAGACAGCCTGGACAGTATAAGTCATTCGTCAAAAACAGATCGTCCCTGGATGGCTCCATAGCAGAGACATACCTAATGCATGAGTGTGTTACTTACTGCAACAGGTACCTCAAAGATCCACCACCTCTCATTGCCTCCGATCCCAGTGCCCGCATCAATCTTTCTTTTGTCACCAATGTCGTCCGACCATTTAGAGGAGTATTAAAGGAATCGTTAACACGGGAAGAACTTATTGAGGCACATTGGGTAGTGTTGCGAGACTGTGAAGAAGTTGAGCCGTACATGATGTCATACAGGGAGAGGCTTCAGGCGTTAAATCAAAACAAGAGTTCGGCGTGGATTGAGAAAATGGTTAAGAAAAAGTTCCCTGATTATTTCTTCCAATAGGTACGTACGTACGTCTCGGTATTTAGTAATTTATATACATATCGCTCATGTTTGTAGAAAGTAAACCCTTATATTTTCCCATTTTCAATTTGCAGATGATTGATCTACAAAAATCTGAAAACCACGGGGGGTGGTGGTCCTGGCCAAAGCACTTGTTAGCAGGGAAGCCGATTAAACACTATATTTATCCCGGATGTTTTGTGAACGGTGTAAAGTTCCATTCATTGGCCCGAGATGAAGGAAGAAGAACACAAAACAGTGGGGTAGCGGTTGGGAAAGACAATGATCTATATTACGGGGCTATTGTAAATGTGGTTCAGCTATGTTACGGGAATGATGTCAACGTTTTCTTATTCAAGTGCAGATGGTTCAAGCATACAAAGGAAGACCTGAGTCTTTTATCAATCGATACAAACTCAAGCTAGTATGAGGATGAGCCTTTCACTCTCGCCACCTTAGTTAGACAGGTGTTCTATCTCGACGATCCGAAAGCTGGTGAAGGGTGGAAAGTAGTGAACCATATCTCTCATCGAGGAATATGGAATACAAAGACAATTGAAGGGACACCGACGACTGAAGATGCTGCTGAACCAGAAAGAGACATTCCTGCCTATCAAGAGCCTAATATTTCTATCATCCGCTCCGATATAATGGACCTGGTTCAAGATGGTGAACGATTACCCATGCCTGATGGTTGTACAGATCTAACTGAAGATGAGATTATTGATGCCATTAATGAGGTAGATGAAGAAGACGTGCAGGATAAGGATGCAGACGAGGACTCAGGTTATTCGTCGGACGATGTTGAGTATGATAAGGAGGATGAGCAATCGGATAACGGGGATGAGGATGATGACGATTATGACGAAGAGTACAATTATACGACGAGGATTATTAATTGGTAATTAATTATTGTAATTATTGTAATTTATGATCGATGCATCATCGATCAAAACTTAATATAAATATTATAAGGAGGAGAACGTATGTACGTAAAACTATTATTTTTGTACTTAATTCATTAATTACACGCGTCCATGCTCGGATCGGATCGACCGACATACGTAAATTAAATAAATTAATTAATTAATTAATTAATCCGAATCGGAACGATATCGAATCGAATCGAATCGGATCGATCGAGGAGCATATGGGATCGGAACGGATCAGATTGACGAATTTTTAAGCGAATTCAATCAGAAAAATTGAACGGAGACACCTGAATGACGGAGAATGAGTTTTCTGTCGTCCAAGTATTTACCTGAACGATGGAGAATACCATATGCGTCGTCCAAGTGAAGCAAAAAACCCTAAACCCTAAACAGTGAGGCCTTAACCCCAAAATTCAGGGTTTTCACCTGGACGACGGAGAACTCATTCTCCGTCATCCAAGTACGCACCTGGACCACGGAGAAGCTCATCTCCGTCGTCCAGGTGCAGAATTCGTAATTTTTTCTAAGACAACGACCATCTAGACCATCTCCCAATGCATATTCTTTTCGTCAAGATTATAGAGTTTACAATTCTTGATGTGTTAGCTTCGACGGTTCTAAAATCGGAGTTACGAAATGTCTTGTATCCACGTTTCCGGTTTGTCAAAATCTCGATTTTGTGGTTGACTGTGCCGATGAAACCCTTCACGAACTTATTATTTTCTGAAAATTATTGTAATTATATATTATGTTACGGCGAACGTATCCAACGGTTGTTTTGTCCAAATTCAATTTCGTTAATACTCTGGTGCAAATGAGCCTATACTTAATAACACTTAAGTCATAAAGATTAGTTACTTAACAAGTTTAAAGACGTAAAATTATTCGTCGTTTCAAATTTAACTGTTTATATATATTTTGCGTTCATCGATATTTTACGACTATTTCATTCGAATGACAGATCGGCAAATTCCTTGCGAATTAATTTTTTTCTTTTTTTTTTTACGTAAATTGAACTTGGACGACGGAGAATGACCATCTCCGTCGTCACCAGGACGACGAAGATGGTCATTCTCCGTCGTCCAAGTTCAATTTTATGGCGGTTCAATGTGCCGCCTTAAAATTCGGCGCCGCTTCAAATTTGACTTAGACGACGGAGAATCTATTCTCCGTCGTCTAAGTTCAAAATTAAGGCAGTTGAAACGTTCCGCCGATTAATTGGGCGCCGTTTCAAAATTTTGAAACGGTTCACATAGACGACGAAAAGCCTGTTTCCGTCGTCTAAGTGAACGCATATAAATAGAACAGTTCACCCCTTTCATTTTCTCATCCCATCTCCTTTCCTCCTCTCCTCTCCTCTCCTCTCAAAACCTCCAGCCTTCCTCCTCCGGCGACGCTCAGGCGACGAAAATTCCGGCGACTTTCCCTCTCTCCGACGACTCTACTTCGGCGACATTCCTGCGACATTCCTGCAAGGTAATAATTCTATTTTTCAATTAACATTATTATTATTTATGTAATTATTTAATTTATAAATAATGTTAATTAATTAGAAATTATAATAATTAATAAAAATAATTATTAGTAATAATTACTAATTATTAGTTGTTATTTGGTAATGAATAATATATTAGTTAAAATTAAATAATAGTAATAATTATTATTGTTAATAATAATTAATTATATTGGTAAATATAATTATTATTAAATGCATGATAAATAATAATTAATTTTTGTCATTATTTATTGTTTTAATTAATAGTATAATTTGTGATTATTATTGCATGTAATTACAAAATATTAATTGATCATTATGGGAATTTTCTAGTAATTAAATTAGTAGCATTTGATTTAAATTTAATACATAAGATTGGTTTATTAAGTCGCACTCTTTGGAATAGATGACGCCTTTTTTCCAAGCTTATCTCTTTAACCCCTCGTGATGTGTGGATTTCATCACCACACACCATAACCTAGTGAAGTTATGGACACGAGGTTGAGGGCGGAGTTTACAAAGGACTTGAGGGAGTGTAAATTTTCGAAAGATTGGCTGAATGTCGGACATGGTGTCTAGAAATGGGTTATGACTAGTGACAGGTTTTGGATCTAAGAAAGACGACACCAATAGAGTATATACCATTGATTTGATTAGCCTCGGGGTGTTTTGTCGAAATTAGTCCTGCCTCTCGCGTTATCTCTATCCCTAACTGGCCATGTTTTTCGATTGAACCAAGGCTGATTAATTGAAAGTTTACACTTTATCGTGCGGGTCGCACGTCCATTGAATGACCCAAGAACTAAGCTAGTGTACTCTATTTAAATCTTAGGCACACTTAATTAGCGAAAATTTTTTTATATAATTATTATGGTAATCAGGTATTTTAACAATGTACTCCTAGGTTTAAATGGCTACGTCCGGAAAGAAAAAGGCCCAACATGAGGCCGAAGATGCTATACTCCGACGCTTGGCGGAGCAAGTCGGTTGGGAATTACAGGAGGGCAACGGCGCCCTCAACCCGGACCCTTCATCTGGTCCGTCGATAGTGCCCTCTGGGGAAATTCTCGCTGCCTCATTTATCTCGAGCAGTGATGACGACGCCTATTCCAGTCCGACGCCCGGTTCAACAAGAAGTATTCAGGCTTCCTCGACCTCTGAATCTATCCTCTACAGCGCCCGGCGTAAGCAAAGGAGGGCCCCGACTGACCCGGAACTGAAAAGGACTCGCGATCTCGTCAAAGGCGGCAAAGCAGAGAAAATTTTAAAGGCGATAGGGAAAAAGATCGACTTGTCGTACGACGAATTCACCGGTGGCCCTCCCACAGCTCAGCTAACAAGTTTCTCGGCGCATAGCATAGGGTCAATCCTTCGTAGCCGGGTTCGTCTCAATGCCCCTACTTGGAAGGAGTTGCCGGATGAAGAGAAGGCGAAACTCTTTAAAGAACTTTCGGTACATAATACGTACAATTTTAAATTTATTTTCTAATAACCAATAAAAATTATAATTTCATAATATATACGATTATAATTTTCTATTTATTTCTGATAGGAACAATATGAGGTAGATCCCATACTGGCGATGCTTAGGCATATCAACCAAACCGCCAACTCTATCTACCGTGACTGGAAGTACAGGTTTCATCAATACTTCGACAATATCGGCCCCGTGACTACTCCCGTAGAGCTGCGTGAGGATAGGGAAGATGAGTGGCAGTGGTTGTGTAACCACTTCCAAGATGAAGAATATAAGGTGTTTAATTTTTTTATTTCAATTAAGAGAATTGAATTATTTTAATTTTAGTTACTTATTAATTTTTTAATGATTTATGTTGTCTAACAGAAATTCTCCGGAATCAACAAAACCAACCGGGGGAAGAAGGACAAACACCATACCTCCGACGCCAAGCAACTGATTCAAATAGCCAAGGAGCACAGGGATAAGGGCTCCAAACACCCTTATCTCGATGCTAGCATAAGCGTGTACGTGACGCCTGGGCTCGATAATGAAGCGAGTCAATATGGCGTAAGTGATATGTATATATATGTGCTTTTAATTGTAGTAGTTATTATTTAATAATTAATAATAATAATTTTTTAATTATTCTTTTGTAGGCAAGGGTGGTAGAACATGCGCACGAAGAATTGGCTAGCACTCAGCTTGTGTTCCCAGATTTGACGCTGGAAGACCTGCCTCCTCTATCGCGGATGAGGTCTACGGTCGTAGAGCTGGCAGGGAGGTTGGGGGGTTCGGACCTGAGGTGATTCGAGATTTGTCGACCTCCGACTCATTATCTACGGGAGGTTCGGGGAGGAAAAGTACTCAGGCTGCGGCCGTCGAAGCAGCCATTCAAGAGGCTCGACTCGCATGAGATGAAAATCAATCTATGCGTCAAATGCTTGATCAGCAAGAAGCGCAGATAGCCCAACTCGTCGCCCTGATGCAAAATCAAGCTCGACGAGAGTGTCAACCTCCTCCTAACCCATACCCCAACGACGACGACCCGGCTGGAGGCGGGGGACTCGGCGGCGCATCTGCTCCTCCAGTATTTTAGCTAGTAGTTCATTTGTGTAGTTTATTATATCGTTTCTTTCCCGATTCCGAACAATATTTTAATTTTTATGCGTTTTTCGATCATGTATGTACAAATTAATTTTTATTATTTAATTAAGTAATTACAAATTTATTTTATTTAATTAATTTTAACATTTTTAATTATTTAAATGAGATTGATTTATAAATTAAATTATTAATATTTAATAACAATTTAATTTAAAAAAAATTAAATAAGCACTTGGACGACGGAGAATGTGATCTTCCTCCGCGGTCCAAGTGAGCACTTGGACGACGGATATCACATTCTCCGTCGTCCAAGTTCTTACTTAGACCGCAGAGGAAGATGACATTCTTCGTCGTTCAAGTGCTTGGACGACAGAACTTGGAGCACGGAGCCTGGAGGACGGAGCCTCCGTCGTCTAAGTACTTAGACAACGGAAAAACACACCTAGACGACGGAAACGCTCCGCGGTCTAAGTGTTGTTTTCTTGTAGTGAATTTTTTTTTTAAGATTAAAAACATGTTATATATCTACTAGTGTTGTATAATTTAAGTGTTCGTATGTCTATATTCACTCAACATCAACATTAATGAATTTGAATTTGGACAAAACAACTGTTGGATATATTCATCATAATATAATATGTAAGTGGATGAATTGTCATTCAGAACGAAGTTCTAGTTTATTTGAATTTTCCTATTTACATTATATTTCCTAATCGTTGTACAACAATTTTTTGTCTATAAATAAAGGTATTGTCTTAGTTCTTAGTCAACCTCAGTTAAAGTACTTAAGTCATTTTAAGTCAAACATGCTGCCGCGAACACAGTTAACTGAAAAGATACGAATCGAGATGTGCAAGAAGAAATAATCAAATCTCAGTTGGACACAAAAGGAACTTGCGTATTGGTTAGAGAAAGATATAACATTAAAGTTTCTCAAGCAATAATATCTAAGACACTTAAGCGATCATCTGATGTTCTTCAAGAAGATATGTCATTGCAACCGGATGCAAAACGTATAAAGATTGCTAGGTACCCTTTAATGGAGGCACTCTATGAATGGTTAACATCCAATCAAGACTATATCGACATGAGTGGAGATCTCTTGAAGGAAAAATGAAACTTATCCCTAAAAACTCTTTATCCTAAATCTACCTATTTGAGTTTTCAAATGGATGGTTGGGGAAGTTCAAACAACGTCATGTTATTCAATCCTACCGATGCTTTGGAGAAAGTGGTTAACTGGACATAGATAAACTTGAAGCTAGTCTTCCACTAATAAGAGAAGAACTAAACAAGTGGGCTTAGAATGACATCTACTATATGGATGAAACTGGCTTATTTGACCAAATACAAGTCGATAATTCTCTTACAACAAAATAATTAGAGGGTCGAAAGTGAAACAAAGAGAGGGTTACATTAGTTATTTGTTGCAATGGTGATGACTTTGACAAAGTTCCATTTTGGGTCATAGACAAGTTTAAGAATCCAAGATACTTTAAGAATGTCAATTGTGATAATATTAACTGCAAGTATCGACCAAATTCAAATGCATAGATGACATTTTTGATTTTTTTGGAGTGGCTCAAGTGGTTTGATAGTCGATTAAATAGGAATGTTTTGCTAATTATGGCCGGACAATGACACTGCCAACGGGAAAAGAGAGAATCTTCTCCAGATTATACACACAACTGTCATATTTCTACCACCAAATAGCACTTCCAAAATCCAGCCTTGTGATGCAGGTATAATCAAAAATTTCAAAGGTTATTTTCATCAACGGTTCAATCATGAACTTTTGAAACAAATAGAAGCTCGAGTCGTAGAACCATTGAAGATAAGTATCCTTGATGGAATTGTCAACGCAATTGCTGTATGGTCAATGGATGTGAAGCCAGAGACAATTGTGAATTGTTTCAAGCATTGTAAAATTAGGACTATATATGACGTTGATGACTTGCATGCTACAAATGTAGTGGATCAAGAGCATGATAGATTAATAAGAGAATTGAATGGTCAGATGTAACAACTTCAGTACACTAATACAATAGATATCAACGAATTTCTTCATCATCCTAATGAGCAACAAGTTGTGAGAAAATTATTACCGCAATTAGACAAGAATAAGAAGAAGATAATCTGGAGGACGAGAGTGTAGAACTACCAAAAATTTTAACTAAAAAAGTCATCGACATGCTAGAGAAGTATGTTGGAAATGTTTTGGCTTTAACAACAAGGTGAATATGTCAACGAGTTACTACATACTCACAAGCTCAAAGATGTGATTGCAACAATCAAGCATAAATCATTGTCTCAAACTAGTACAGATAAATATTTTAATTTTTCTTGAATAATATTTTATATATTATTATTATTGACAATTATTACTATATTAAGGTAACTTTTCTATATATAAGACAAAAAAATCTTTTAACTTACCATAATGTGGAGGTTATTCCTATTTATAACTAGTATCGAGTTGGGACCGAGATTTTTTATCACAATAAAGAGGTTATTCCTTTATAGAGTATTCTTACATCGAATTTTTACTGTATATATATATATATATATTTTTGAAGGTTTCTTCTAGTTTTTCACCCGTTTCTATAATGTTTCAATTTTTCTGCTTCCCCATTCTTTCTCTCCTGTATCTTTAACGTATCAGACTCCTAAATTTTAGAGTATGTTTGAGATCGCTTCTTCAAAATAGTTTTTGGTAGTAGCACTTCATGTATTTCATTAAAAAGTACTTGAGACTTACATGTGATTTACTAAATTTTCATCGAAGTGATTTTTCATTATATTCAAACACACTCAAATTGAAATAAAGTACTTTTTTCATTTTGGAAGTGCTTCTACGTATAGTCTTCAAAAGCCATGCCTAATAGGCACTTAGCTTGGTTTGAACGAAAATTGATCATTTCGGGCTCCCTCTAACCGAGTATAGACTGACTATCGTTTTTTTTATAGAATAATTGGGGTTAATTTCCCTTTTAGTTTTTTTCTTAAATTGTTGGCGTTGTTCGGGCAACCGCAGTTTGGGTAAAAGTTTTGTCAACGACCCATACAATACAAGCTCTAGCTAGTCAAACATTTTTTGTTTGTTGATAAGTCGACACAAATTATATTAAACAAGAATTAGGTACAATCGAGTCCAAGCACCTCCTCAAGGAAGGAGGGTACTGAGTGGAAAATCGTGGAATTTGGGGATTAAACATGGTCCATTTAGCTAACATATGTGCTACCACTACTGGAGGAAGGAATCGGGGCGACGTAGTTATATTTCTACGTCGCTCCGATTTTAGATGAGGCGACGTAAATTTCCTTTGAAAAAAAGTACGTCGCTTCAAAAAATTGAGGCGACGTATATTTAAGTACGTCGCTTCAAAAAACTGAGGCGACTAGTTTTTTATTCTAAGCGACTAAACGAATCTACGTCGCTTCGAATAAAAACGAGGCGACGTAGATTGAGCAATCTACGTCGCCTAGATTTTATTCGAAGCGACGTACTTTGTTTTGGTCGCTTCGAATTAAATCGAGGCGACGTAGATTGATCAATATACGTCGCCTCGTTTTTTTAAAATCTGGATCTACTCTTCTTCTTAAAGTCAACCCGTTCATAAAGTGAGAAGTTTAGAAAAACAGTTTCATTTCGTTCTGCAGCTGTTTTGGGCGATTTTGGGGAGAAATTAGAGGAAATTGAGAAAGAAGGTTGTTCTTGCCATTGATTTGATTCTTGAGTAAGGTCAGTTTGATTTGTATCTCTTTAACCCTCTTTATGACCATAATATGTTAAATTAGAAGTGAAATTGAAGTTTTGGTGAAATGTTTGAAGTTGAATTGAATTTGGTGTTATGTTGTAGTTTTAGTGTTTGAATCATTGAATTGTGTTAAATCATGTTATGGGTTCATGAATAATGTTTGAAATTTGGTTAAGTTTAGTGAAATTTATTGATGATTAGAAGTGAAATTGAAGTTTTGGTGAAATGTTTGAAGTTGAATTGAATTTGGTGTTATGTTGTAGTTTTAGTGTGTTAAGCATTGAATTGTGATAAATCATGTTATGGGTTCATGATTAATGTTTGAAATTTGGTTAAATTTAGTGAAATTAATTGATGATTAGTATAGATTATGTGTAATCGAGCCTTAATTAGTAGTGTTATTAGTGTTAATCATGATTTCGAGCGTATGACTATATATAATTGTGGTGTTTATCAACTTAGAACTCCCGTTTGAGAATCAACAACTCATCTAGTTGATCGAGTTGAGTTGTTGATTCTCGAATTGTCCCATTTTTGGACACTTTAGGTGAACATGACTTTGTTGATCCTTTTGCTATTCGTGTGATTTCAGTTTCAGTTTTGGGAAATGGTATCGACAGTGTCTCCTTTAAATGTTCCCCGAGTGCAAATTAGGTTGTTTAGATATGTGTGCACTCGGGGAACTGTAGGGAGATGCTGCCGAAATTTCCCTAAACTGGAGCTGAAACGCATGGGTGCAAAAGCGTTGACAAATGTCGTGTTCCCCTGAAGGGGATAGGACCCAACCCGGAGGCATAAGGCGAAGAAGTGTGGGGTTTTGGTTGAATCGCAACTGTGGCGTGGTAACTTTGTTCATATTGATTGTTTATGTTGACAGGAAACATGGACGGACTCCCAGACAAAACTTGGATGACATATCATCGTGCTGATCCAAGGTACATCAACGGCATATTCGAGTTCATGAATTTTGCCCTGCTACATAGTAACGGAGCCGATTATCACTACTGCCCGTGCAAACGTTGTAAGAACGGTCCGTTCAAGGTTACTATGGATCAGATGTATCATCACTTATCACACAGTGGTATGAGTCCTACTTATACAGTCTGGCACCTTCACGGGGAAGTTTCTGGTGAACCGGCAATGCTCAGTCAACGAAGACAGTGGCTTCAAGACAGAGTCTTTCCTTCTAGTGGTGCCGGTCCTTTTAGTGGTGCCAGTCCTTCAGTGAACCCGCAGTTGGAGATTCTACATGATGCATATCCCTATTATCCTGGATACCATGCAGATGCACCCCAACAATTTGTGGAAGATAATTCGGGTATGAACTTCAATGACATGGTAGACGATGATTATGAAAAGTACGATAGATTATTGAAGGAGTCACAGACCCCATTATATGAAGGTAGTGAGGAAACTGTTTTTAGTGCCATATTAGATGCAATGGAAATGAAAAATGAAAATGGATGGTCGGACACAAGTGTTGACTCTTTATGTATTTACATTAATAAACTTCTTCCTAAAGGGCATACATTCCCCTGTTCATACTCGAGAATAAAAAAAATCTTGAGTGATCTTTCACTGGGTTACGAAAGAATTCATGCGTGTGAGTTTAACTGTGTGTTGTTCAGGGGGGCGCTCGTAAACGAGAGGATTTGTCCAGTGTGTTATTCTGAAAGATATAAGCCAAATACGAATGATATTCCCAAAAAAATAATTCGTAACTTCCCTCTAACACCAAGGTTGAAGCGCTTGTTTATGTCCCCACACATTGCCAAGCATATGCGATGGCTGGGGGAGCGGATATGCGTGGCTGGTAGCCTCAGCCACCCAGCTGACTCAGAAGCGTTTCAACATTTTGACAGAACTTTTCCAGGTTTTGCACGGGACTGCAGGAATGTGCGCCTTGGAGTAGCAACAGACGGTTTCAATCCATTCGGAACAATGGGAACTTTGCATAGTACATGGCCCGTTGTTGTGATGCCGTACAATCTACCACCATCAATGTGCATGAAGAAGGAATATAACATGTTATCAGTGTTGATTCCAGGCCCTAAATCTCCCGGAAAGTGCCTTAGTGTACTCATTGAGCCGATGATCGAGGAGCTAATACATTTATGGGTCGTTGGAGTCCATACTTTTGATCGAGTAGACAATGAGGTATTCTTGATGAAGGCAGCGGTAATGTGGACTATTAACGACTTTCCAGGTTTAGGGATGCTTGCGGGGTCAACCGTGAAAGGGTACAAGGCATGTCCAATCTGTCTAGATGAGCTAACTTCAGAGCATATATGTGGGAGGATAGTTTATGAAGGTCATCGAAAATGGCTCCACCAGGATCACCCTTGGAGATTGAGCAAGGCATTTAACGGGAAGGAGGAGTTTGGCGGAAGACCCTATTGTAAGAGTGGAGATGAAATTTTGGAGGACGTTAGGTCAAACGTTTACCCTATTCTTAGCCAACATGAGGACTTGAAGGTGCCGTACAATTCGAATAACAGACAGTGTTGGACTCACGAAAGCATATTTTGGAAGCTGCCGTATTGGTCATCATTGAAGATCAGACATTGCCTAGATGTCATGCACATTGAAAAAAATGTGTGTGACAACATCCTTGGAACCATTTTTTCGATTGAATCGAAGTCTAAGGATGGTCCAAAAGCTCGCGCTGCTTTGAAGAAGAGGAATGTGCGAAAAAACCAGTGGCAAAGAGCAGGTGACTTGGCTACGGGGAAAGTTCCTCATGCACCTTTTTTAGTTAAAAAGGATGATCTAGAAGATGTGTTTCAGTGGTTCAGGGATGTTAAGTATCCTCTTGGTTATGCAGGTAGTTTGAGAAGTAAGGTGAAAATAAGTTCCCAGTCACAGTTTTATGGATTGAAGACGCATGATTGTCATGTCTTGCTTCAACGTCTTCTTCCTGTGGTTATAAGAGGGTTCCTGCCAGAAAACGTTGTCAAGCCATTGATAGCACTGTCAAATTGGTTTCGTCAACTATGCAGTAGGGAGCTTAAGTAGGAGGTTGTGCGTGACATGGAAACTGAGATAGTGATGATTCTCTGCAATTTGGAGCTCATATTTCCTCCACATTTTTTTACATCTATGGTTCATCTCATGGTTCATCTGCCCGAACAAGTATTCCTTACAGGTCCAGTCCACTATACATGGATGTATCCAATTGAAAGGTAAAATTTTTTGAAGCCTCGCTAATATTAGGAAAATATGTTTGTACTAATATTATTGTACTAATCTTGTGTAATATGTCGGCAATTAGGAAAATATTGTACTAATCTTGAGTGGTGTTTTTGCAGGCAATTAGGAAAATATAAAAAGTCAATGAGGAATACACGTTACCCGGAAGGTAGTATTGCTGAACAGTACCTCGTACATGAGTCGGTGACGTATTGTAAGGCTTATCTCAGACGGATGGACAACGAAGATAGCGACACTTCCATATCTGGGTGGAATGTCAGCTGTGTTTCACTCTTAGTAAGACCAGATATTATCGAGACTCGTCGCCAGTTCAGGTTGACTGAGTCAGAGACTGCTGAGGCTCACTGGCAAGTCTTGGTGGAAACAGACGAAGTCAAACCTTACCTAGAAGAACATCTCAGAAGGTTCGAGGCTAAAAATGGTGAAGATTTCGACGAGCGGCAGCGGAGGAGGAGTTTTCTTCGATGGTTCTTAACATGGGTACATATGCCTATTAATTCTTGTAAGGTTCTTTGAGGGTTTATAACACTTATCTTTAACTCCTCTTAACACTTATCTCTCAGGTGTCCCTTAAAGAAAAAAACTCGGACCCCAGCTTGGTTGCAGGAATAAAGTCATTAGCTCAAGGACCTCAGCAATGTCGGGTTTATAAGTCGTGTTATTTGAACGGTGTCAAGTTCACATCGTTTGATAGAGATCAAAGAACCGTGACTCAAAACAGCGGTGTCATGATAGACATGGGTTCATCCAAGTTCTACGGCCATGTTAACTACGTGGTCGAAGTATTATATGCAGGCCGTATGCCAGTGGTGTTGTTTAAGTGCACATGGCACAACTCCGAGGACCCTGAAGATCTTGACACCCTTATAAAAGATCATGGACTGATATCAGTGAATACAAACAACAGTTACTATGAGGATTCACCCTTCATAATTGCAACCAAAGCAAAACAGGTATTCTACAACGACGATCCAAAGGCTGGTGGTACTTGGAAGGTAGTACAAGAAATGTCGCACCGCAATGTCTACAGCGCTGAAGTTCTGGCCATAGATGAAAACATATCGCGTACAGGAGATCATATCTTCGAGCCTTACCAAGAGGACACTCCCACGGTGATACAATTTTACCCAGATTTTCAACTACTTTTGGACGAAGAAGGAGACGATGACGAGGTCGAGGACGAGGACGAGGACGAGGACGACGACGAAGAGGAGGAGGACGAGGAGGAGGACGAAGACGAGGACGAGGAGGAGGAGGAGGAGGAGGAGGACGAAGACGAGGACTAAACTAATATTATTATCTATTTGAAACCTAAATTCGTATTTTTTTTAAAGCATAATTTATGTATACGAGAAAATATTACTAACTTTATAATTCTAAACTTCATTTATTAAAAAAAAAACAAAATCAAAAATTAAATAGAAGGAAGCGACGTAGATTGATCAATCTACGTCGCCTCATTTATTCATAAAAACAACAAAATAAAAAATTAAATACAAGGAAGCGACGTATACGAGAAAATATAATTACTAACTCTATAATTCTAAACTTCATTTATTAAAAAAAAACAAAATCAAAAATTAAATAGAAGGAAGCGACGTAGATTGATCAATCTACGTCGCCTCATTTATTCATAAAAACAACAAAATAAAAAATTAAATACAAGGAAGCGACGTATATTGATCAATATACGTCGCCTCATTTATGCAAAAAACAAAAGTAAAAATTAAATCCAAGCGACGTAGATTCATCAATATACGTCGCCTCATTTATTCCAAAAAAAAACAAAATCAAAAATTAAATAGAAGTAAGCGACGTAGATTGATCAATCTACGTCGCCTCATTTATTCATAAAAACAAAATTAAAAATTAAATCTAAGCGACGTAGATTTATCAATCAACGTCGCCTCATTTATTCCAAAAAAAAACATAATAAACAATTAAATAGACTGAAGCGACGTAGATTGATCAATATACGTCGCCTCATTAATTCAAAAAAACAAAATTAAAAATCTAATCCAAGCGACGTATATTGATTCCTACGTCGCCTCATTTATTAAAAAAAATTAAAAATTAAAAATTATGAAGCGACGTATATTGATCATTCTACGTCGCGTAGATTAATAAAATGAAATCACGCGACGAAGATTACAATATACGTCGCCTCGTTGAAGATATAATCCCAGAAAAGCAGTGCTTTCTTTCTTCTTCTTCTCATTTCGGTTCCTACCCTATTCTTTTCTGTTCGAGCCCTAATTTCAATCGATCAATCTCATTTCGGTTTCTTCTTCTCATTTCCCTCCACCAAATCGATCAATCTCATTTCGGTTTCTTCTTCTCATTTCCCTCCACCAAATCGTTCAATCTCGTTTCCATTTCCCCTCGTGAAAACCCCCTCGATTGAATCCCTAACCCATATTTCCATTTACCCCCTCGCAGCACAGAGAAGAAGGGAAGAAGGAAGAAGGAAGACGAAGGAAGAGAGGTTTTGGTGTGGTTCTGCTAAACCGAGAAGAGGCTTGAAGAAGGTGAGTTTGGATTGTGATTTTTTATTGTGAGTTTGGATTGTGATTTTTATTGGATTGTGATTTTTTATTGATTGAATTTGGATTGTGATTTTTTATTGGTATGTTTAGGTTTGGTTGCTGCAAATTCTGGTGTGGTTCTGCTAAACCGAGAGCTTGAAGAAGGTGAGTTTGAGATTCTTTGGTTGCTGTTGTTTTATGTTTTACTTTACCACTTTGATTGTTAATATGGTTCATTGTTGAAGAATAATCATTGGGTGATGTTTCTGTTTATATTGTTGAAGAATACTCATTGGGTGATCTATATCTACTCTGCATGCCTCTGTAATTTGACTCACTTCGTTTGTATCGCAATTTCAATATTCAAGTATCGGAACGATTGTTTCAGCTAGTTTTGGTGGATGCATGTTTAGGCTCGACTGTAATTGACCAATGTAAATGAGATCTGATTCGATACTAGTTTTGGCTCTTGGTTTTTGGTCGATCATGGACTGTTAAGGGTTTAGATTCAAATCATTCTATACTGTTTTTTGATTGCGTTGTGTTGCATCTGCTCATTTGAAAGCTTTGACATGGCTTAGCTGATTCTGCGGTTGGTGAATTGATGACTTTGATAGTGAAATTTCAGTTCATAAGTGTTGTAGCTTTAATTAGCTTTCTGAAAGCAACTTGTAGCATAGCTCTTTTTCCATTAATTTGCTTTCAGAAAAAGTGCTTTACAATTTTGGATTCAGTTTTAAATTGCGATCTTTGTCTTTTGTGAGCCTCTGCTGATTTGGTAAAATGGTTAGCCTGTTTGATTTTGATTTGAAGTGACTTGCCTATATGTGATGATAAGCATGAATGTTTTTGTATTATTCGATCAGTTTGTTCTTAGTCATCTACATGCTTCTTCTTTTTTTCATATGGAGAAAAACTAGACATAGTGACATGATCAGAATTTGGTTAACTGCACCAATGGAAATATATTATCGAGAATATGCGTAACCTAGGTAACTATAGCATTATAGAAGTACAAACGAGTAAATCATCTAATTAAAAATAACAGTTTAGTTTTAATAGAATGGCTCCCGGAGATACTGCATACAAGAGGAGGAAAGCGTTGATGCAGCGTCGTGAAGTGGAAGCGGCGGCCGCGGCGGCAGCTGCGGAGGCGGCGGAGGCGGGGTGGCGAGCATTCAGCCGAGATGGGGCTTCCGGGTCTGGTTGCCCCACGGGACAATCGGCGACCCCGTCGATTGCAGAAACTCCGCAGTTAACGCCCGCCCCTCCACTTGAGGATGCGATTCCGCAAGGACCGGATGACAGCAGCGACGCCACTACGGCGTCACAGCACCCTCCCGCCCTCAGCATCCGGTGCAAGAAGACCAAACTCCCCGACATGGTCGACATGGCAACCGGAGACCCGACGACGGAACAGCGCGGAGTCGTTGTCGGGACGAAGACGGAGTACCTCGTCCGGATGAACAACAATAGGCGACTACAAGTCGCTTACTCTACGAGGCATGCGGGGCCGGTGACGAGGGAAATGCGGAGTCTGATGTGCCGAGACATCGGTAGCATCATCCGCGGAAAAGTTCTAATGCTTGCATCTAGCTTCTTGGGACTTAGCGATTTGCATCGCGATATCGTCGGCCGGAGTCTTGAGGTATACTTGCTGGACTCCGAGCTTACTTACATACTTGTAGTAAATGTAAATATAATTTTTACATAACGGAATTTAAATGTGTTGTGCTAGACGAACTACGACATCCCGGTGACTGATGTGGAGATGTGGAACTTCATTGATAGGACGGCGCAAACAATCTATAAGGATTGGAAGTACGATTGCCATCAACATTATCTCCACGTCAGCCAGGAGACTCCGACCGAGTTTCTCGGGAGGGCAGACCAATGGGCGTGGTTAAAAGCCCACTTCGAAGACCCTGCTTACTTGGTGAGTTTCATAAACCAACCTACAGTTTTGGTAGCCAACATTCGAACAATATGCATGTTTATCTGTTCTTATTTTAAAATGATTTTTGTGTGTGTGTGACAGTGATTGTGCGAACGGAACCGAGGGAACCGAAACAAGAACAAGGAGCAGCAGCTCAACCACCATTCGGGATCCCTCGCCCTCTCGTACCGAAGCGAGGTGTTGGAGAAGGAGGGTCATAGAGCGCCTGCCGTCCAGACGTGGATTAACGTATACCAACCGGAGAGGAATGCGGCTGAGAAAGTGGTAAGCTCAAATAGGTTCACGTTACGTTATTTCAATTATTTTTGTCTACTAAATTGTAATATTATTTATTTTATCTATTTTAATTGAGCAGGCGGCAGTGAAGCGTCGACTCGATGAAGTCTTGTCGCAACAAGATAGTGCTGCGGGCCCAGTTGACGGCGAAGAGGTTTCCCAACCCCAGCCTCTTCCTCTTGATACACAAATAAATATCATAGAGGAAGAGGTGGGTTCAAGGCACGGGACCTCTATAAGAGGTAATAAATCTCCAAAACGATTCCGTCGATGCATATCTCGATTTACGTTTTGCTTTATTTTGGTTTACGATATAGTTTACTAATATTTGTTCTTGTTCCACGTTACAGGGGTGGGGCGCGCTCTCACACGCGACCCCAAACCGAGAGGAGGGGCCCGGGTAAACCAGGAACGCCAAATTCAAATGCAAAAGGAGATCGATGAAGCCAAAGAGGCGGCGCGCAGATCGAGCGAGGTGGCGCAGAAGGCCATAGCGGAAGCGAGTGCGCTCGCCCAAAGGATGCAAGAAATGGAGGCCATGATGCGATCATTCCAGGCTGCGAGTCAACAACCGCAAGCTCCTCCACCACCTCCCGGCTCGTAAACTGTATATAGGATTTGTATAAACTTGATTTGTGTAAACTTGATTTGTATAAACTTTTAACGTTTTGATTTGTGATTGAATGCGTTTTTTTGGTTGAATGCGTATCTGCAATTTGAATGTGTTTTTGTGTTTGTAAATTGCGATAGGTCGTGACTTGGTACAATAATATTTAATTTTTATTTTTTTTATTTTTTAATAAATGAGGCGACGTAGATTGTTCTATATACGTCGCCTCATTTATTACAAAAATAAAAAAAATTAAAATTTTTAATAAATGAGGCGACGTACATTGATCAATATACGTCGCCTCATTTATTAAAAAATAAAAAAAATAAATATTAAATCAATTTAGGCGACGTATATTGATCAATGTACGTCGCCTCATTTATTAAAAAATAAAATAAAATAAATATTAAATAAATTGAGGCGACGTATATTGATCAATGTACGTCGCCTCATTTATTAAAAAATAAAATAAAATAAATATTAAATAAATTGAGGCGACGTACATTTATCAATGTACGTCGCCTCATTTATTAAAAAATAAAATAAAATAAATATTAAATAAATTGAGGCGACGTATATTGATCAATGTACGTCGCCTTAATGGATTAAAAAAAGAAAAATAAATTAAAAATAAATAAAATTAAGCGACGTAGATTGATCAATCTACGTCGCGTCAGTTCAAGCGACGTGATCAATCTACGTCGCTTCAATTGAAGCGACGTAACATTATTTACGTCACGTGAAATGAAACGAAGCGACGTAGATTGTATCTACGTCGCCCCAATGGTGGCGTGATGAATCTGAAGCGACAAGACGAGGCGACGTCGTTTTGGTCACAAGAAATCGAGGCGACGTAAAATTCATACGAGGCGACCACCTTTCTACGTCGCCCCGATTTCCTCCTCCAGTAGTGTACACTATTAGCTTCCCGTTGGAGATGACCGAAGGTGGAGTTCGGAGACTGCCGAAAGAGTTCCATTACATCTTCACACGAATCTCTAAGTTCAGGGGAAACCGTATGCAAATCCTGAACCGCTTTTACTAGGATAAAAGAATCCGAGCTCTACGTGACCGGGTCAAAGCCATATATATTCCAGGCTCAGTTGACAAGTCTCAAACGCTGCTGCAATCTCCACAGAAAACATGGAGTACAAATCCCTTAACTTGTTTCGCAAATCCCATCACAAGATTGCCAAACTAGTCACCGACGACTATTCCCACCCCTCCTCTTGTCGATTGCCTGTGAAAGGCTCCGTCCATACACATAGTACCGTCTCACTGGGGATCGAACGGAGTCCAATATTGGATATGACTCTAGGTTTGGGTGGTTTCCGGTTAATATAGACATAATGCTCATGTCAAGCTATTGCCTGAATCCGAACTACATCCCCAACAAACTCCACTTTGTTCCACAATTGGTCGTTCCTTACCTTCCATAGGAACCAGATGATTGCAATAAGTTGACTGAATGGATCCCCCGTAAGGTTTGTAGCACATTTCTGTAACCAAATCGGAAAGCCGTTTGCAAAGCTAGTCCAACATTGTTATTTCAAATTCAGAACACTTCTTTTTCCAAAGTAGTTACAATATCGATTTTAACAGTTGAGAAGCATTATTATATTGGAGAGAGTTTGATGAACGGTAGGTCAAAGTTGAGGCACCTCCGGCCAAATGCACAAGGTTAAAGTTCCGGTGTCCCATGCCTGCAAAGTTGCAAACTGAGCCAAGCTGTAGGGAGAAAGTAATCTAGCTGCTAGATAGTATCTGTAATCTGTATAGTATAATACTATCCAGGTTAACCTGGAACAAACAAAAGGCAATCGATCGATCAAGAGCGAGATCTGACTAGACCATCAAATCAAAGCCAGAGAAAACAGTCCACCAATCTGCATCGAGTTTGGAGCGGGAAAACTTGGGGTTGCATATATATAGAAGCACTCAACAGATTAAAAATAGGGAATTAACATGGCGGCAACAGCCCTCAAACATAACACGCAACAAGCAAATGGCTACAACAGTGATCCATGTACTGTGAGTCTGTCATGGATACAAATTGTGCGACTGTATACAGTAATATAGTGTACAATGTATACTGCTCTTCTGCGGCAAAATTCCCTTAATCCCGCATGGCCCATGCATTTTACATAAGCAAACATGCATGAAGTCTAATGTCTTCCCTATTTGAATGACCTTTTATTTTTTTCTGTGATATATGGGATATATCGATATGAATTGCACATCGTAGCACATATGATTAAGGGGATCAATACGGTACACCTAGCCATCTAGCAAGGCGACTTAGCTTAGCTAATTACATGTCAATCGGTAATTTGTGTTCGTGGATCATTTTACATGTAATTTAACTTGCACCACGATATCAATTCGGTCTAGGCGTACAGTGCATGACTCGATCGTACTCACTTGATAGAGTCACATTCATGGTATTTAATCCAAGAAAAATTGTTGATTTAGTCATTCATGTTTGATATTTTAGACGGATTAGTCACTCATATTTGACAAATATCATATTGCATTGGTCACTCATTTTTTTACCTTATCATTTAGATTAGCTAGTCACTTTGTCTTTTTTAGATATTAAAAAAATATATTTGTTTGTTTGTAATATGTGCACATAAGTAAATTTATTAGCTTTATAATGAAAAAATTAATATTCATTTAAGTAAAGCACACGTGTGTTACGTACATATGTAATTTTTAATATTTAAAATGGACAAAGTGACCAATTTGAATGACAAAGTAAAACATGAATGACCAAAACGATATTTGTCAAACATGAGTGACCATTTCGTCTCATTTGTCAAATATGAGTGACTCAATCAGTAATTTTTCTTTTAATCAATTCAAACTAATGAGATTAATTTATTGTTAATTAACGTAGTAAACCCCAAGGTTAACTTCCAAAACAACTCATATATATCGACATATTTGAGAGAGTCGTCAAATGAATTAGAGTACTGTCGAGGTCTCAGAAAGATGAAGGCTGGGTTTTGTGTTACTTAAATTCTGTGGTGACACTGATCACAAATTATCAGGGTTTGGAAACAGTTTTGAGATTAATTATCAGTAATTAATGTTAGAGAGTGTAATCGAGTCTCGCACAAATCAATGGCAGGTGAGTAACTCATCCATTCATTAGCAAAAATAAACTAATAATTGTACAAATTAACAATAGGGATGAGTTGATGGCATTGGGATTAACAACGACTAACAACGAATTCAACGTGATCGAGGCTATATGTCTTACCTAATTGACGTTTTATGCATCATCTGGCACTGTTTACAAGGATTTGAAATGAAAAAAATAATTACGAAATTAAAAATTAATTGATTGAAATTCTTTGCTTGTGAATTGTGAACTAACTTTTTGATATTGGGAAAATAACAGATATTTGGGATGCATAAACCATATCTTCTGCAGTGTTAAAAACCAAGAGAGAACCAAAATGCGCAAGGGAAAAAAATAGCCATGCAAATCAGTAAATCTGAGCCCTAGGACTCCAAGTGGGATTTTATTTTGCGGTTTGTCAAACGTGTCAATCCCGCGTTGGTGAATAAACCAGAGCGATAAAAAAGCAAACCCTAAACGATCCAAATCCATCTCTGCACCTATCTGCTAACACCTGCTAGCACTCCAATTCCCGGCGTCGACTAGCCCTAACCCTACACCTTACAACCCAACCGGCTGTCTTTTCCTCTCAAAATGACCGGTCTACCCTCTCTTCCGGTAGCCTCATAGGCTCCAGTACGTCACTATCTCTCTCCCTCTCTGATTCCCGAGATGGCAAAATTTAAGGAACAGCAAATTAAATCAATCAATCACTCACTCACCCTCTAATATGCATAGAAAGAAGAGAGAAAATCACTCACGGGCAAGATCGTCATTTCCTTCCCCAATCCCCAGCCGCTCCTCCGCCATGTTTTTCAGCGACATTCAGCACCGAAAACCAATACGCATGTCAATCTCCTGTCGTTTTCTTTCTCTCTCCCTGTCGTTTCCGTTTGACTCTCTATGCCTCTCTATCCCATTATAAAAATACAAACCCAAAAACCCTCCATGCAAACAAATCACAACCCTAGACGAAGAGCTAGCCAGCCACATTTCTCTGGAAACCAAAGAAGAGAGCTATAGCAAGGGACTACTTAATTGTAGCAATGGAGAGTGGTGATCATCAGAGCGTGCAGGGGGGCAGATCGGCAAGTGGAGTGGGGTTGGAGAACACGACGCGATGGAATCCGACCAAGGAGCAGATAAGTATGCTGGAGAATCTGTATGTGCAAGGAGTGAGGACTCCGAGTGCGGAGCAGATACAGCAGATAACGGCGAGGCTGAGGGCCTATGGTCACATTGAGGGTAAGAATGTGTTTTATTGGTTTCAGAATCACAAGGCCAGGCAGAGGCAGAGGCAGAAGCAGGAAGCTAGCTTGGCTCATTTTAACCACTTCCTCCGAACCACGGCGGCGGCTGCTCAGTACCCATTGTTTCCTCCTCCACAATATCCTGGCCCTAATGGTAAAAGTCGCTTTTTGTTTCATTTTGTTTCATTATATATATACAAAAGAGAAAACAAGCATTTACCTGTGTGATACGTACGTGTATCAACTCACAACGGTTACTACTTGATTTGATATGAATAATGCTGTTTTAGCGTTCAATCTGCTTGTTAGCTTTCAAGATGTGTGTAATATCCTTTATGCTAAAAGATGGTCCCTTTCTGATCGATCGAGAAACAATTAGACTCAATAGTTCTGATGTGGCGCCATAGATCTATAAGTTTGTTCATAATAATATTTGGTGTTTCAGCTAGCTCAAAATAGATAAAGCCACAAATTACTTTTGCCTTATGTTTTGTATATATATGATCATGAATGTCAGACTATGAGTGATTAATATAGGAGATAATTTTGTTTTTTTAGAACATATTTGTATATTTACTTAATCTATTAGGATTGTTTTTCTCAGTTGTCTACAGCTCGTACTGTGTACCGCCTGCTCCAAGTGAAGTAGGGTTCTATCCACCATCTCATCCTAAGGTGCCTCTTCAATCTGTTGGGTTCAAGAGGAGGCCAAGGATTGAGAAATTGGATGTGCCAGCAAGAACATGCAGTGGCGGTGGTGGCCGGGGAGGGTCTGAGTCAATGCGCCATGGATATGGTGGAGGGGGCCGCTGCAGTGTTGATGTGAATGATGTAACTAACAAACTCACGAGCAACTTCGATGAGCAAGAAACATTGCCATTGTTTCCGCTCACACCCACAGGCATCTTGCTGGGCAAAGATGGGAGCCCTTCTAGTGAAGCTAGTCAGATTTCTAGTGCTCTCGTTGGCTCTTCTGGGATTGTAGAGGGCCAAGCTAACCAGCCTAATTTCTACGATTTTTTCAGTGGAGGACAAGGTGTTGTTACAGATTGAATTAGATATCCGTTGTTTCTTTTTGGGGGCTGTACTGTGGTGCTTCATTGGTATAAATAGTACGTACGAATTGAATGTCTCTTTACGTGTCGGTATATGGGGCGGTCTTAACTATTGTATCCTTTCCTTTCTTCATGTTGACATTAATAAGATGGCTTAGCTAAATGCCTAAATCTAACATGTGTACGTGATTCCAAAATCTTTTCTCTTCGAAATGGTCACCGGGGAAATTAAGGAAATAAAAATATATAAAAGCAAATATCTTGTTTGCTTCTCATGATCTGAAGCCACGTTCAAGAATTTAACAATTTCCGTGTATGAACGATTTGTTTTTTTATATCAAAATTCAAAGATACCACATACCTTGGGCCTGGGCACGAGATTCGAAGATCAGATCTGAAAGAATTGGATCCGTACAATTCGATTTCGGATCTTTAAAAACAATTGTATTGTTTAAATTTCGGTTCCGGATCCGTAAAGATTCAGAATTTTGATATTAAAAAATAGTTAGATCCGAAGAATCGTATTATATCTTATAAGTCACATAACTGCCAAAGGTCCAAATAAATTAGCCTAATCTAAGCAACCCCAACCCACACACGTTTTTTTTTATTTTAGAAAAGTCAAACACCTATAGACCTAACTCTCAATTATTCTGTTCAACCACAATCAGCCATTTAAAAAAAATCTCATTTCACCATTTTCACGTTCTTAGCCCGACTCTAGACAAACTCTAGAAAAAATCTGAGTTTCACGGCGGCGTGGCATGGCGACCAGACCATCCCTCCCGGTGCTAGTCACGTGACGACCTTGGTCCTCCAGGAGCCGGTGATTTGAATCCCTCCATGACCTCCCAGCGTGACTACCGATTCTTTGTTTATAACAAATCGAGATTGATTGAGGTATTAGTTGAATAATTGATATGTCTATTTCATCAGATAAGTTTGTTAGTTGTGTATTGATTTAATTACGAATAGATTCAATAGATGGTGATATGTTGCACATTGATTGATTACGTTCGGCGGTATGTTAATCTAAGTTTATGTTCATGTATTGATTGAATTTGTTCGTATCTTTCTTCATTTTTGTTAGAAGTGGGAGAACCTTCTCTTCATAGTCCCTTTATTGTCGATGAAGCAGTCTCTAGGAGTCCAATGATTGTCCAAGAGAGTGAGGAGTCATTGAAAAGTAAGGCTACTAGAAAAGGGAAGCAGCAGGACTCTGCTGCAAAGCCTGCAAAGAGTTCTTCAAAAAGAAACATGGTTTGAGATCATTTCTTGAGGACTTCAATTCCAATTATGAAGCAGGAGAAGGATGAAGTTGAATTAGAGGTTGGTCAAACTACAAAAACTCTTTGTAAGTACTATAAAGCTGAGATAACACACGTTTCGGTTAATGAAACATCTTCCATGAGAAAACACGTAATACAAAGTTGTACCAAGTATCAGAGTAGTCTTAAGTATGAAGGTGATGATAAGCAGACTATTTTGGGAGCAGATGAGGAAGATGACTTGTATGTGGTGCCTTTGTCTAAAGATGCGTCGAGGCAATAACTGTTATGGTTATTTTAGATGAGATGCCATTTTGTGCTGTGTAGAAACCAAAGTTTAAATATTTTTTGTGGGGTGGCAATCCCAAAGTGGACATGTATGAGGGTAAGAAGAAGGAGTTGAGGGAACATTTATAACATCATAGTATTTGTTTGACAACGGATACATGGACATATGTCCAGAGGATCAATTACATGATAGTTACTGTCCATTTCATTGATCATTAGTGGAACATACACCAAAGAGTCCTTAATTTTTGTCAGATTACAAACCATCAAGCCAACATAGAAAAATTGTTAGAGTAATTAATGCATTAGGCAGTGGGGGATTGAAAGTGCTATAACTATTTCTGTTGATAATACTTGTGCTAATAAAGTTGCTATAAATTTTGTGAGGAGAAGACTTAATTATTGTTGCAGAGAAGAAATTGCTCATGGGTGGAAAATATATTCATGTGAGATGTTTAATTAGCAAATATTTTGAACCTCACTGTGAGGTCTGGTTTGTCAATGATGGCGATGTTAGTAGCTTCAATTAGAAATACAATTAGATATGTGAGAAGTTCAGATTAAAGGACTAATGCTTTCAAAAAAATGTGTAGAGAAAGAGGGTCTTGACGTGAAGAAAGTATGTGTGTTGGATGTGCCAAAAAGGTGGAATTCGACATATATTATGTTGAAAAATGCATTAAAACTTACAAATGCATTTAATTGCTTGGATGAGGAAGAAGGAAACAATTATAAGGGGTATTTTGATGAAGAGAAGCCGGTAGAAGGCTTGTTGGATGAAGAATTACAACATACAAGTTCAAAGAGGAAGACCCTTCCTTCACGGAAAGTGATCGGGAGAACCATGTTGAACATGTATGAGGGTAAGAAGAAGGAGTTGAGGGAACAATTACAACATCATAATATCTATTTGACAATGGATAAATGGACATTTTTTTAGAGGATCAATTACATGGTGGTTATTGCCCATTTCATTGATGACCAATGGAACATGCACAAAAGTGTCCTTAATTTTTGTCAGATTACAAACCATCAAGGGTCCAACATAGGAAAATTGTTAGAGCAATGCATTAGGTAGTGGGGGATTTAAAGTGCTATAACCATTTCTGTTGATAATGTTAGTGCTAATAAAGTTGGTATAGATTATGTGAGGAGGAGACTTATTGCTGCAAAGAAGAAATTGCTCAAGGGTGGAAAATATTCATGTGAGATGTTTATCACATATTTTGAACCTCATTGTGAGGCTTTTTCAGTGATGGGAGACGTTAGTAACTTCGATTACAAATGCAATTAGATATGTGAGAAGTTCAGCTTCAAGGACAGATGTTTTCAAAAAATGTGTAGAGAAAGAGGGCCTTGACGTGAAGAAAGTATGTGTGTTGGATGTGCCAACAAGGTAGAATTCGACATATATTATGTTGGAAACTGCATTACAACTTAAACATGCATTTGATTGTATGGCTGAGGAAGAATGAAATAATTATAAGGGGTATTTTGATGAGGAGGAGCCGATAGAAGACTTGTTGGATGAAGAAATACAACATGCAAGTTCAAAGAGGGTAGAACCATCACAAGATGGTGCATTGGGAAAATGCTAGTGTGTTTGTTAACTTCTTAAAGATCTTTGATGTTACAAAAAGGGTGGGTGCTACAAATGAGCCTTTTGCCCTGAAATGCTTTCAAGACATAGCTGTAAGTCATTGGGAGACTGAGGAGCTTTCAAAGAATCCTCTCACCTCGACATCACACGCAACAAACCATGTGTTGCATAATATGTCTGTGAAGATGAAGAAGAAGTATTTGAGAAAATAGAGGATTAACCAGCTCATTCTAGTTGTTTTGGTACTTGATCCAAGATACAAATTGCAAAGTTATGGTAGAGTGTACAAAGTGACCTTGAATTATGATGATAAGAGGGTAAAGAGGAAAGTGATAGAACTTAAGGAATTGGTAATGATCTTGTTGACGTGTATACATCATCAAACTCTTCTGGTTATCAATCATTCACTCAAAGTAGCAGAAGTAAGAGAGAGAAGACAAGTAAGGGCTACACTGGAAAAATGGTTGAGTTGGAGGATGATTGGAATAAACAACTTGAGAGCTTAGACACAGTGGTGGTGTCATCTGAAGTAGATAGATATCTGTTGGATGGTATAGAGAATCCAAATAAACATGATTTCAACTTATTGAATTGGTGGAAGATCAATGGTGATAAGTTTCCTCTTGATGTGGAGTGAATATAAACCTACGAACACTTAATTTATACAACACTAGTAGATATATAACAAGTTTTTAGTCTTAAATAAATTTTTTATGTCAAGTGCAAACTTAATTAACAACACTTAAGTTAATATTGATTTTTGATGATTTTTAAGCAACTACCCAAAATTAATTTGTATGTTTTCGACGCATAAGTGAATTTTTTCAATTTAATTTTATTATATTTAATTTTATTTTATTTTTAAAAAAAAATTCACTTAGGCTACAAAACTATTAGCATTCGTCACCTAAGTGTAATTAATTTTTTTATTTTTATTTTTAAAAAATCACTTAGGCTACGAAACTATAGTAATTTTCGTCGCCTAAGTGTAATTAATTTATTTTATTTTAAAAAAAATCTACTCAGACTACGAAACTAATAGTTTTCATCGCCTAAGTATAACTATATTTTTTATTTTTTTTTTAAATTATTTTTATTTAAAAAAAAATTCAGTTAGGCTAGGTTTCCTCACCTAAGTGAAATCTAATTTTTTTTAAAATTCAGTTAGGCGACAAAACTATTTAATTATTTTCGTCGCCTAAGTCATCCAAAATTTTGACAGTTTTTTTTCTGCCAAATTTTTTTTATCAAAAAATCAAAATCACTTATTAGGCGACGAAATTTTTTGGTTTCGTCGCCTAAGTTCAAATTTTTGGTAATAATTTTTTCCGTTTAATTTTTTTTTACCAAAAATTGAAGTATTTAAGTGACAAAACCAACAAGTTTCGTCGCCTAAGTGATCGCCTATATAAAAAAAAGTTCATCTCCTATTTTTCACATTCTCTCCAAATATATATATATATATATATCTCTCTCTCTCTCTCTCTCTCTCTCTCTCTAAAACCATGCACACCACCACAACCACCACCATGCCAGTACCACCACCACGACACCACCACCACCACCTCCACCATCACCACCACCACCACCGCACGAACGCCGCCGCCACAACCACCACCACCATCATCAAATTATCTCATAATTATAATTTTTGTATTAATTAATAATATATTCAAATATATTTATGATTTAATTAATTTTTATATTTAATCAATTGTTTTCGTCGCCTAAGTGAAATTTTTTAAATTTAATTTATTTTTATTTTTGTAAATAAAATTTTTAAAAATTAACTTAGTCAACGAAAATAAATATTTTCGTTGTCTAAGTTGTTTATTATTTTTTTAATTAAAAAAATAATTCACTTAGGCAATGAAAAACCTTCGTCGTCTAAATGGATTGTCTTTTTTTAAAAAAGAAAATCGACACTTAGGCGACGAAAATTTTTGTCGTCCACAAATCTAGACGACGAAGTTGATTTCGTCGTCTAAGAAGCCACTTAGACGACGAAAAATAAAAAAAATCATCGTCTAAGTACTTAGGCTACGATTTTTATGCGACGAATCTTAGGTGACGAAATTTTCATTGCCTAGCTAGGTACTTAGGCGATGAAATTTCTTCGTCACCTAAGTGTGCTTTTCTTGTAGGCATAGGGCTTTATCCCATACCGAACTGCAAAGCTAGCAAGAGCAAGGTTCAAAGAGGCGCTAGGCGGATCTAGGCATTAGAGCTACAGTCTAGTGCCTAGCCACCTAAGAGGATATTAATTTGCTTTTAGGCAGACTATTACTATTATATTTTTAATTAATTAAATAGTTATTTAGTTTCTTTATGAATTTGTTGCTCAAGCCAAACAACACACACCTAAATTAAGTTCCGCAATAGGGATAAATCATAAAATTAATCGACCAATCCAACAATGTGAAGAGATCTCAAACAAGCCAAACAAAGGATCAATTCCATCGAATAACAAAGGTTAGAGGCATGAATCAAGCAATCAATCAAACAAATGAAACAATCCAACAATGCAATAACACAGAGCACAAACAATAAATCAAAGTGTCAAACAATTTAACAAAGTAAAGAGAGGAGCGAGAGGAGATATTTGAGTCACTGACTCATTGACTTGTCATAAGCGGCGTAGGCGAGCGACAAGCGGCGACGAGAGCAGGCGTCGAAATGAGAGAGACGAGAATTGCGTGAGTGCATGAGAGAATTAGCTTGAGAATTTGGGTTTTCTGCGTTTTTCTATATAAAATAATTAGCGTCTAAATTTTTGATTAATCACTCGATTAGGCGTAGGTGGATGATTAGTCACCCAATAAAGCATTCCACCTCCCAAAAGGGTGGTTAGGGAATTTTTCAGCGTTTTTGACGTCTAGGCATCACCTATGCGAACGACTAGGACACTTTTTCTAACATTATCACTACAAATAATAGTGGATGCTTGCTTAAAAAAATGAAGTAGAAAAAAAATTTAATGAGCGTAATCTATTTTAGGTATGATACCAAAACTTCAACGGTAAAACCCTACGTCTACCGCTAAATATACATATGAGGATATGTGGACAACACTATTTCAGATTGGGCCCCATAAGACTCCTAGACTTGACATTGTGCCTCCCTTCTTTTACCAGAAATATTAGGATATAGTTGGTCCAGATGTAACTGCTACTGTCAAAAAGTTTTTAGTTACATGACAGATACTAGGAAAGTTAAACCACACACATGCATGCTTGATACCGAAGGTTTTCCAACCCACTAAAATAACAATGTACATTCATATCGCTCTATGTGATGTGATTTTTAAGACTTGTACATAGGTTTTGGCGAATAGGCTCAAGCCATTACTGAACCAAATCATTGACCCATGCCAGAGTGCATTCATATCAGGTACGCTCATCACTAATAATAAGTTGGTTGCGAACGAGGTGACTAACTACTTGTGGACAAAATAGTAAGGAAAATCTAGGCAAATGGCATTGAAGCTAGATGTGAGTAAAGCCCTATGATCATCTGGAGTGGAGCTTCCTCAAAGTTGTCATGCATCGCTTACGATACCCAACCCAGTAGATCGATCTGATCATGACCTGTGTAGCTATAGTACAGTATTTTGTTGTCATCAACAACTCGCTCAGAGATCTAATAACACCATCTCGGGGGCTGAGATAGGGAGACCCAATCTCTCTATACCTATTCTTTCTTTGTACGTCTGATTAGGCGAGCCCACCATGAAAATGAGCTATAAGGTATTAAGGTCTCAAATGAGCACCAACTCTACACCACCTTTTTGTTGATGATACCTTTCTCTTTACCACATCGTCGGGTAGATTGTGTGACAGCGCCAAAGAAATATTACAACTATATGAAGTAGCGTCTGGTCAGTCTATCAGCTAAAGTAAGAGCAGTGTTTGGTTTAGCCAGAATATAGATGAAGGAAGCTAGGAAGAATTGACACAAGTGCTAAGTATGGAATTAGTTTCATACCATGAAAAGTACCTGGGACTACCGACACATGTGAGCTAGAGTAAAAAGACAATGTTTGCATATGTCAAAAGGACAAGGTCTAGGACAAGTTAACATGATGGAAAGGGTCATTGTTGAGTGCAGTAGATAATGAGGTTTTGATTAAAGCAATGGCACAAGCCTTACTTAATTATGCCATGAACTGTTATTACTCCCTAAGACTTTTTGTGATGAGTTACAGCAGTTGTGCGCGGACTTTTACTGGGATGATATAACTCATAGGAAGAAAATTCACTAGTGTCCAGGGGACCATATGTGTAGACCGAAAGGACCGAAAATGACTAGGTTTTTAGAGCTTGTATGCCTTTAATCTGAAAATGTTGGAAAAAAAAATTATGGAGAGTAGTGAAGAACCTAGACTCCTTAGTGAGTTAGATATATCGAGCCTGGTACTACCATTCATGCTCATTCTGGGAGGCTAAAGCAGGTGGTTCTTCTTTTGACACATGGCGTAGCCTATTAGCTGCTAGGCCGATGTTGGACCATAGAGCTCATTAGTTGGTAAGCGGTAGTACTCTATTGCGGCTTAAGAAGACAATTGGTTATCCCGCTCTGGTTAGCTTATACCAGAAACACCGTTGAGGTACCCTACGACTATCCGCTATGTCTCTCAATTTATTTTTCCTAACCGTCATTGGAATGTCCCTTGATTAGAACAATTTCTAGAACCTCAAAATGTGGTGGTAGCGTGGTCAATATCATTAAGTAGTCATGTGAGACTGGAGAGATTACTTTGGCACCGATTGCTAGGGGTGAGTATAAGGTAAGCTTGGGATATATCACTGTTAGAGACCTGATAGTCCCACCTTAGCAAAACATGCTCATACCGCAAGCTAACTCCCATTTCTATAAGACCTTCTGGAAGACACAAGTAGCTCATACGGTGAAGGTATGTGCATGGAAGCCTTGGAAAGGTTTATTCTTGTTTGTACGCAACTAAGATATCAAATGGTGGATGCCCCTCCAGAATGTGCTTTTTGTGGAGTATCCAAAGAAACAAAATTGCTTCTCTTCAGGGTTTGTAGGTGCACCGAGCCATTGATTCAACCTATTATGTGACGAGTTGGCTACACTACTAATTCTTTTAGTGATTGGCTATTAACATGTCATACTAGCCAGTTGGAAGCCCAGTTTGCGAAACTTATCGCCATGATGTGGTTTCTTTGGAAAGTAAGAAATGACAAGGTCTAAAAATTAGGTGGAATTTGTGGGTGATACAGTATGTATACAAACCCTCGTCGTTCATGACTGATTTGGCCATTTTATAATGGGATTGGCTCAGCAAATAGAGGGTCATTACTCAATGTTATATGTGTAGGTGGATGTTGCCTTTGAAGCATGTCAGTTTAGTCTGAACCACAATCTTCACTCGGTTTGTTTCAGCTCAGACTCCCTTATTATGGTCAAAGATGTGGACATAATTGCAGTTGAAGACTACATGGAGGATGTTAAGGATATGCTAATGCAAGCACCTAATTTTATTTTTGTTCGTCACTCATGAGAATGTAATAGATTAGCACATCACTAGTACAAAAATTGCTTTAGACAACGGCGGAAATCAGTTGTCTGAAGCACCTGAAAATCTGTTGTATATCCAGCAGTTGTCTGAATTGAGCTCATACAACCGAAAAATCGGTCGTTTGATTCATGCCTTCTAACAACTCTAATTCAGTTGTTTAAAAGGTCTGAAAATGTGTCTATTTAAGGACGTATCTGATTTTCATACTATATCAAACAACTGATATTTTGTTGTGTGACATGATGGAAGACAACAAAATATCTGATATTGCAGTTTGTTCTAAACAACTGAATTTCATTAATTATTTTGTTGTCTAAAGTAATTAGTAAGAACATATATTAAGTTGTTGGAAGTTTACTTTGACGACAAAGTTTAAAACTTTTAGTTGTTAGATTGATATGTATGTAGTTGCTTTTTTAGTGATATCTGTTGTTAGAGTTATTAATATCCGTTGTTAGAGTCAGTGATATCTGTTGTTAGATTGATCTTTAAACAATTTTGTTTGACTGAAACAATGGTGATCATAAAATATTTTGTTATGTGAATCCCTAACTAACAACTTCATTTCAGTTGTTTGAATTGTGCCTATGACTCAGAAGACAAAAATTGATCTATTTTAAGTTGTCTGTACATGAGTTACAAGACAGACTTTAGTCTGTTTTTAGTTGCCTATACATGAGTTACAAGATAGACTTTAATTTGGTCTGTCTTTAGTTGCCTGTACACATATGTATCCAAACCACTTTGTACACAATGCAATCTCAACACAAAGAAACCTAGTTATAACTCAAACATTCAACATACGTACGTACTCTTCATCAAACTTAAGTAGCTAGCTAGCTAGGTAGAAAACTACACGTTGTCCATAGCAAAATATAAATTGTCCAAAAGCATGGCATTAAGTCCATAAACCCTAACTACTGCCTAAACCCACGGCATCATAATTGTTCTTTCTATGATGGAATATACCTAAGATGTCTACATAAAAAAGTATATTGCTGAATCAACTCGCACAATCATAACACCCGGAACCTTAGTTGCTTCTGGGTATTGTAGAATGTTTCTATACATAATTATGCTAGGAATCTTCCCAAGTATTGCAGTTTGTGGCCTTGTAACTTGTAAGAGGATTTTAGCAAAGGATATCATTACCTGGATAGAGCATAAGTAAATTAGACAAACTGGTCTTAACATGATAATATTGGGTACAAGTAAGTTAGGCATACAGTCTAGATGAATGTGCATATTTATCATCTTTCACTTCATTTTTGGCCTCGAACAGCTTCAATTTTCTCCTTAGTAATCTACATTAGTTCTTTGTCAAGTTCTATGGCTTCTTCAGGTAGCTGCTAATATCATAAATGATGGTGGCCATCAACTCAAAGATCATTGGTTTCAAAAGCTGGCTGTCTAAACTTTGAACTAGAAGGTAAATCGTAGTATTCCGGTGGGTCATAGAAAACCATGCCTTCACATAGTCAGTGACACTTTCTATCAATACCCACATACTGGAAAGTGGTGTGAACTGCATATGGTTCCAACCTCAATTGCTGATACATGGCCTGCCGTAGAACATAAAAAGCTTTGAGGATTGTTTCATTGTATATCAAATTGTCTCATTGAAACATGTTACAAAAGCTAGGTAGAGGACTGTTTCGTACAATTGATGTTCTTTCTCCTGGAATAAGTTTGAAGGATTCTGAAATGTGAAGCTCTTCAACTTCAACTCCATTTTTCAATTTGTTATGTACGTATGTCCTGCATCAGATGAAGCCATCATGACACAAACTCTATGTAGATCGCAAAAATGTATAACTTTACACACATACATATATATATATATATAACATGCATATATGCATAAGTTGTGTCAATGAACAGACAACAATACAATTTGCAAACACTACCAGATTTTGAAGAAGCGTATCCACAATACTAGTAGCCGCCGTTCTCAATAAATGCCTATGCAAAATGACCTATTCATCAAATGAACCTTGTTTAGTCCTTGTTATCCATCGACTGCAACAACTTGATACACATCACTAGAGGTAAAAACTTACAAAAGTTGGTGGGTCATCTTCAAATAAGTCTAGTGCTTTTTCATACAGCTGCATGTTTAAGAAAGACAGTAGGAAGAACAATAGATAGTATGGAAGAATCCAAGTTAATAGGTTCACAAAACGCATAAAATTAGGGGTTGACCTATCACATTATATCAGATCCCAGTCAGGCATTTATCATAAGCAGAGCTAAAGGGAGATTTTGAATGCTT
Organism: Geum urbanum; assembly: GCA_946800695.1. Lineage (NCBI taxonomy): Eukaryota > Viridiplantae > Streptophyta > Magnoliopsida > Rosales > Rosaceae > Geum > Geum urbanum. Next base: position 10,811,098 of record OX327006.1, read on the forward strand.
ACTAAAACATAGCTGCATATAAAAGAGTAACTCGTGAATAAAAATAGAGAAAATTACAGGAACCGATACACTTGCTCTGCTTAGCACAACATAGCATTGATCGTGTTGAGGCCAACTCATCTAACATAAATTTTTCCTCATCGATTAACAAAAATGGATAACCATATATAAAAGCCATCCACCATCGAGTAACAGACCTTAACACGACCAATGTCATGTCGTGTTGGGGTCAGTTTCCTCCAATATTCTTCTCGTGGAAGTTAAAATAGTGAAAACCACATATGAAAGTCGTATGAGTATCAAAAAAATCTTATAATGGTACGGGACACAAGCAACATAAGCCGAAGAGATGGAATCAAAATGGTGTACTAAACTAATTTATTTTAACAGACAGAAAGCTAAAAAATCAATAAGAAACCAAATAGATTCAGTTTGTATTACAACCTATCTACTTCCTATTTCCAATTATAAGTTTAGTATGCAGAAGCTTACATAATTAACACATGCAAAATAAAATAGCGTCCAATCATTTTAACGACCTCATCACAAAGAACTGCCCTGATTCCTGATAAAGACATGACATAACAGTACCTTATTAATATATATATATATATACACACACACACACACAAGATCTTAAATGAGTCATACCTTACCTATAAAAGGAAGTGCACCATTTGCACCATCCAGGGACTCTCGTCGAGGTTCCCGGCTGTACCTACAGATGGCTTATAAAAGCATAAATTCTAAGAAACCGGGTCATCTTGCATACCGTACCTACAAATAAATGCATACCTGGGTAAGTACTTATCAAATGCAACAGAGAATATAAGTGGGTATTAGAAAATATATAACACGAAACGTTTGTGAGCTGGTATCTAAATTAGGCCAGTAAGTTAAACGATCCATACTTGAGCTATGTTTAATCCCATTCTACGGGTAATCATAATTAATCCTTTACTTGGATGAAAGGCATTTGAATTCCCAAAAATCCTTACAGATTCCAACACATATCACATTGTCAAATCACAACATTGCCTTGGATACAATGTCAAAGACAGTACTCTGCACATCAAAATATATAAAACCTCTTGTGCACCTGACCGAATCCATAAATCACTATAAAGTTAGATATCAAGAGCAAACCATGGCTTTCAGTCTTGGAAGTCTGTATATGCAAAAGAAAAGTATAATTCTATGGTGCAAAGGATATGACGAATTTGTACAAAAGAATAGTATGCAGAATATGAGTATGAATATAACTCTTTGAAAAACTGGGAATTACGTACAGAAGAGACCAAATTGACATTATCAACTTGCAATAAGCTATATATAAAATATTCTAGCATTTAATCGTGTAATGTAACTTCATATCAGTAGATAAGCAATGGAGATAGATTGCTATGATTGATACTTGCTGATCAACCAAAATTCCTAGTTGGCTATCGTCTTGTATAGTAGGCGACTTAGCTATTTTATTGAACTTCTTTCCTCTCCAAAGTCTGCATATATGAACACTTATCTTGATGTAGACTTGGAACAGTTTGACATCACGAAGTTTAACCATTGCCATATTTTTCTGTTAATCATAGAGTAGTTGAGAGAAAAAGATTAAATTCTGGTGCTATCAGAGGAATAAAGAGAACAAAATGAAGAACAAAATCAAAGCATATCGGTATCCTCATTCTACTTAAAACCGAAAAACCAAATCCCTTATCAAATAGTATGTTGTTAAATGAACAATACTGAACAAATCTTACAACCTTAAAACAAACATGAATAGAACAGGTGTACTTCTACTGCTTGCACTCTTAATCTAGAGTGATTAAGTAAGAGTTGGTTAATTACGAATATTAAACACAATTGGATCGACTACCCAAATCATGAAAGGTAAAACGTTGTGTTTGGTTGTGCAATTACAATTTCTAAGTAAAAAGCTTTCATTTCTGATTTGGTAAGCGAGATTGACGGAGAGAGTGGGATTACCGGAGTGATGTATTCTTTGTCGGAGACAGTGTGAAGGAGGTCGAAGTCGATGATGTGGAGCTCCTTGAGTTTTTGGACCAATTTGACGACGTTTCGATTGGACAATCTGCTGCTTGATTTCGCTTGTTGTGCAAACTCGAATTGCTTCTGCAACTCCAGCAACTCGACGTCCATTACAATTCCCAAAATCACACAATAGAACTTTACTACTTACCTAGAAAAAATATATTTATGCCCACTACAAAATATACTGATCGGCAGAATCCCCAACTTAAGACTTCCATCATAAGCATATGATTTTGTGATTAGCACCAGTGTAAGAACACAGCAAGAACAACTTTAGTATAAACCCTAGCTTTAATCTGTACAAAAATACCCAATCAAATCAATACAATAAACCCTAAAATCAAACAAGATATTCATAAAAGTAATCAATCGAGCTTACCCATGTATAGAATCAACAAAATACTTGGTTGAGCTTGAAGAAATCCGTGATTGAATCAGTTGGGGCTCAAACCCGATTGGCCTTAAACGCAATTCTGAGTGAAGTTAGGTTGAGATAGAGGTAGGTGTAGATCGATATGAGAGAGAGAATTGATCATTTTTGTGAAGTTTGATTGAATAATTGAGTTTGTGAGAGAGAGGGTTGAGTTTCCATGTGTGAGAGAGGGTTTGGTTGAGCTCAGGGGGTTTTTTGTTTCTTTCTAAGTGTTCGAAGAATGAGCTATGGGTTAATCTTGACATAGAAAATGAGTGCAATAATTGCCGCCCAAATATTAGCTAGGGTTTTTTCAGTTTTAATGTGATTCAGACAACTGACGATTTTAACTGTTGTCTGAAGAGCACAAATTTAAACCCCTATCAGACAACTGAAATGAATATTTGTCGTCTGAACGTTTTTCTAACAAGTTAAGACAACTTAAGTTTTTATTTTAGTTGTCTGGATTTTTCAACAAATCTCAAATCTTTCTAAAAAAATCATCCACACGAATTTTTTTTTTAAAAAACATTCCAACAGCTGAAGCACCTAAGGCGCAGTTGTCTCCACTTTGAGACAACAGACTCAAAACACTCAGTTGTCTGAGATAGTTTTTATACTAGTGCATGTTTTAATTAGGTAAACGTTATTTAACGTTGTTAATCATACAATGTTCTTTGATACACCAACCTTCCTAGAGGGAGGGTTGATGGACAACTGTACCTTAGCTTTATTAAAATTTGCGTCCACCTCAAAAAAGGGTGATGAAAGTCAAATTTTCATTGACAAAATAGGAATCTTTGACATCTTCATCATCACATCCTCCAAAACAATAACCTCTAGGAGTCACCATCATTCCATCTCTAAAAAAGGAACCTTCATAGTTGACATCAAACTAGCTGATCCATAACATGAGCTTATGCTTATACGTTGCTACACACAAGAAAGTAGAGAGTTTTGCAAGAATTTACTTAAAGTGAGTATTTATCATGGTGGATTGAGTCTATTCACACTCACCTGAGAAGTCTTGGACAATTTCTTATGAATGATGCATTTCTTCTGGCTCCAAGGTAGAGTGGCGGTCTCCAATCACTCATATATGGTTGGTCAATTGTTCATGCAAAGAAAGGGTTTGAAGGCAACTGTTGCAACCCTAAGTCCGATGTAGTTTTTTCAAGGCAAAATTATTTATATGGTACCTAAACTTATCCGATCCGGTCATAATGATACCTGAACTTTTGAATGTATCAATTTACCATCTCAAATAGTAAATTTTAATCATTTGAAATGATAAAAAAATTTGTATTTACTGAGGTTTGAACTCCAGACCTCTTACTTATAAACACCACACCTTACCATCTGACTATTAAAAGATCTTGTAAACATATTTCACGTACGTATATTTATACTTAAACTCAAACCCAAACCCAAACTCAACTTCTCTCGTCCCGACCCGAACCACCACCGCGTCCATCTCGACCCAACTCACCAGCCACTTCCTCCCGTCATTCCTCACCGCCGCTGGACGCCCTCGAACACTGCCCTTCCTCCCAAACTCCCTCGACCACACTCCACAAACCTCAATCCGCTTCCACAAACCCTCGACCCACCTCCATAAACTAGACCCCGTGGTGCACCATCGAGGACGTGTTTGGCAGACCTCCGGTGGGCATCGTGCCTGGTGGTAGGAGATGTCTATCCAACACGACATCTGCGGAGGTGGCGATGACGTCGACGACTGCGCAGTGCTGATGTTAATGGGACTATCCAGCAAGCCGATCGAGTTCGGGTTCAAGTTCGTGGGTTTTGCTAATATAAATAAATTTTTGTTGCTAATTATACTAACAATGTGATGTGGTGTGGTGGTGGAGCATTGATTGCACGTGTGGGAGGTTTTGAGTTCGAAACCTTGGCAAACCAATTTTTTTTACCATTTAAATAAATTAAAACTTACTATTTAAAACCGTAAAAAAATTACCATTTAAATATTTTTTTTAAAAAGGAAAAATAAATGAAAAATGAATTAAAATAGTGGTTGAAGGGCAAATTAATACTTTACCCTTCAAATTTGAAAATCGCCTGCCACGTCAGCAAAATTGGCAATTGGTACATTTAAAAGTTCAGGTATCATTATGACCGGACCGGATAAGTTCAGGTATCACAGAAATAATTCTACCTTTTTTCAATGTATACAAGTTCACTTTTGCAAAATGATAAAGAATTAATAATAGAATACATTTCTCATTTGAAGCATTTTAGATATCTTGTCCTACTCGAAGACAACCGAGGATTCCACAACACTTCTACTCCCTGCAAGAAAAAAAAATACATTAAGAACTTTGGCCGAAGAAGAAAATACAAATGTTACATTCAAAATATGCATCTTCTTGTTTGTGATCATGTGGTATTTTCCAGGTGGAAAAGTCATTGCTTTGACACAAGGATGATCAGCCTGTAGTATGAAAAAAAAAACAGAAAATCAAAGTATGTGTTAATGTTAATCTTACAAAAACATATAAAGTATCCTCAGGATCCATAGATGTGAGTTTTCCCAGTACTTTCTTCAAGTCATCACCGGAATTAATGGTTGGCAACTCATGCTTTCCATCCACAGCCACTAACACTGTAACCTAACCATTGAAAATCAAGTTAACAAAGCATCTCAGTATCTTTTACATTAGCTATATATAGGCTGGACAAGAAATACAAAAAAAAAAAATTAACCAAGGCAAGATTATATATATATTACCTCCATATATTCTTCAAGTTGGATTTGACTCGCTGGTTCGTGGCTTGTTGAGCCTTTTGTTATTATCTTGTTCACATTGACAAAGGGTTTTTGGTAAAACTTAGCCCTCTCTTGCAGAGAAAGTTGGTTTAGGCGTATCTTTGCACCACTAAATCCAAAACCATGAGCCACCTCCTACAATTAAGCATCCACATTTGAAGTCAATCACAATCATTCTATTCATTCATTCATTATATTAGTGATATATGTGATGTGGAACTTACATATGAAGTGGCTGACATGAAGGAATCGTGATGCCTTGTAATAGCTAATACCGTCTCTGCAAGCAATAACAATACCAAATTAGCTAGGATGGATGTACGTAGCTAGAAATAAATAACTCAAAGAGACCAAATTAATCAACTCCGATATGATATATACCTCTGAGAATAGTGTTCAAACCCTCATATGAACAAGTGTCTGCAATGTTGGCAATCTGATTAAGATCTGCTTGGAGATCTCGACCAGAGGAGCTTGACAGATTAAACTGCAGCTGAAGCTTAAAAATAGTTGATGGATCATAATGGAAGCAACAGCATAAAAGTGTTGGTGGAATGACAATCATGAACTGGGCAACGTGGGTAGCAGCAGTAATGAGCCAAGAACGGTGAATCCATGTCACCCATGGCTCGATTAAAAAGAGAAACACAAATGCCACAGAGTTGATGGTAATAGGATATACACAGCAGTTACACCAAACAAACTTTAATGTCTTGGAAAGGGTTCTTTCTTGCGACTCCCAAAACCTTGTCATCGGAACTGAATCTCGATCCTCTATCGGATCAAGGTGCTCGTAGGGACCCCAAATCGCGTGAATCCGGCCCACATCCAATTCCGATTCCGATTCCGATTTCACGGGTGGAGCCGCCGCCAATGCCCTCCGTCCCTTGTGGTTGTGGTTGTGACTGTGGCTGTATATCAATAACATCAAAAGAACGGCTGCCGTTTTCAGAAGACTCTTTCCCTTTTCCTTCATGTTGAAGAAAATATATGTCCACCATACTCCTCCTCCTCTTTTCTTATTGGTGCCGTACTCCTCCTCGTGATCTGCTTTTGGTTCTGGTTCTGGGACCGTTAACGTTGTTACTAACGCCGCGGCAGACCTTATTTGAGGCTTAACTACCTTCAGATTCAAATTGCTGAGATTGAAATTAACTAAACGAAGAGGAAGAGGAGGAGGAGGAGGAGGAGTAGTAGTCCTAGTCTTCTTCCACCTTATATTACCATTAGTTAAGAAGAAAGGGTTTCTTTGGAGGATAACAATATTTGCAGCAGCCCCTATCGCCATCAGCCGCCAATGATCGATCGATCGATCCTCCTCACTTTGGCAGTTTGGGAGTTTGAGTTTCAACTTTGGTTTGGGATGAGAGATGCATCATGCATGTATATATATATAATTATAATTATAATTATATATGGTATGGTGTTGGGTCAAAAACTTGCAGAGTTAGAATCCTGATGGAAGTGCTCATCCGATGAAACGTCCGTACTAATCTCAACCCAACGTGCACTGGGATCCTCATACTACCATCTGTACATCTTCACAGCCCTCTAATTATATATGTTTGTGTTAGAGATATCGCATTTGTTTAGTTTTGTCTGTGAAGGGGTAATATGAAAAGCATATATGGTATCCATTTCTAAAACTCTATTTTATTTTCTTATAGCTTGATTTTTAGATGTTCGGTAGAAACTGTGGGAATCACAATTTAGTCTTTCGGATCTATTCTTGCCTTCATATACAATTTGAATAATGGTGGATTTAAAGGTTGTAATTTGTAATTTACAAGGACGTTGAATGCTCTTCAAAATAAGATATATGATGACTGATAGAGTTCTTGAAGATTCAATAGTACTCCATACTAATTTATAGAAAAAAAAAATAAAAATTGTCAGCCCAGCCGGTTTTATAATCCTGGATCCACCCTGATACAGGCGCTGCCACTGGAAAATGTTTTACAAGTCAGTAGATGAAAGCAAGGTATACAGCTAGAACACAAAGACTATCCAAAAGAAAACAAAAGGATGTGAAAGCTTACCAATAGAGATTGCACTTGTACTCCTCTGTTACCTGAACTACGTAAAATAGCAGTCATACATATAACCAATAAGAAGGTTATTTGAACAAAGTCATATCACTCATATGGAAAGCAAACAAGAATTAGAAAACTTACACATAGGATAGAGAGTGGATCAGGTTTTGCAAGTCATCAGGGGAAAAGCCAATCTCATCAAGCAACACATGGTAGTGAGCTGGCCTGGAAGTTCCCTATGTAAAGAATCCATGCAAAATATTAGTATGTCGAACCCTAGAGAACTAATTGCTGCAATTTCTGATAGCAATAGACTGGAAGATTTTAGCAGTGTCTTTTATGTAAGCAGAGTCCATTATGTATTTTTTGTTTTTCTCAATATATGAAACAGTACACAGTAGAGAATATGAAGAAAAAGCATATCTTAAAATTTCTCTCTAGAAGGTTGGGGAAAGAAGGACTTACAATCATGCCCGCCTTAGCACACATGTAGAAATCATAGTTCCTCGGATGCACAATTTTTGTATCGACAACAGTCCTTGAAAATAGAGAATGAGACAGATCAGGATAACCAGATTAATCGTAAAAGAACTGTATCAAAATCAGAAAGTAAAAGACCTGGTGGAACATTATCAGGGGAGTTAGTCTGGAATAGCTTTGTCTGATGATTCTTCTGAGCCACAATCACAGTAAACTTTGGAATATGAGGCTCCCCAAGGTACTGGTAAGCCTGTAAAATAAATATTGGCCAAATCAATGTTGAGAGTAAGATCAAACAATTTCCACAAACCCTGTAAGCAGGTATTGGGGCCAAGCCACGGTCAATCAGATACAGTAATAAAGTATAGTTATCGAGTTGGTATTTCTAATTTAAGGCTTTTCTCAGTTGATTGTAAACTGTAGATGACATTAAAATGAGAAAGTGGCCTCGGCTCATTGATTCAGTAATCAAAAGGAGAAAATTTAAGGCCATTTCAAAAGATTGAATTGCAGACAAACCTTTACAATTTGATCTAGCTCAATGTTTAAGACTTGATTAAACTGTGATTCGCTTGCTCCATCCCTGAAATTGAAAGACAACATTAATACCAATGAATATGCAGAAAGCCAAACACATTTTAGATGCATTGAATAAAGAAACTAAGGTACTCCAGAAAGAATGATGATAATTCAGCCTTCAAGGTACGCAATTTGATCAGCTAAAGAACATACAGAGCAAATACATACAAACAAAAAAGACATTAAAAGTCTTATTTCTACTGCTGTGCTTATAGAGGATACATTACGTACCATTCCCCAAGACAGCAAAACCAATTCCAGAAAACCTTTTATCACACAGCTTCAAAAATCTTTTCCATGATTTTGAAGCTAATATGAGATCTACTTTAAGATGTTTCAGATTTCCCTTTTAATGGTTTTAATTTTGAGAGACTAAAACATGATAATGATAATTATTTTCAAAAGAACCATTATTACTGCAGCCACTTTTTATGAAAATGGGGTAAAATCACCTCTAAAACACATGAGAATGACAGTATCCATCAGACAAACCATGGTCCATAACTACACCAAGAACAGAATGAAAGTTATTATAGACAAATCTACCGAATTTAACCACAGGTATAAGCAACCTAAAGCAATCGGCAATAAAAGTACAAAAATTTCATCTACATAAACAGACGATCATAAGACACAAACTTAAACAGAAAATACGTAATATTTAGGCGTCTCAAACAAACAAGAACCATAAATAAAAACAAGCTAGCATGTAAATAAAATCAAATTACAGTCACTAGAACAAAAGAGAAAACCATACGGTAACCGAGAAACGAGACTAGAAGCAACGGCACAGAAAACGAAACAAAGCACAAAATGAGAAGAGCAAAATTTCGCCCGGATGAGTAATCGTTGCCGTCTTCGGAGGTCTCCGTTTTTGGTTTTAAAACTCAGAGCCTCAGAGAAAGGAGAGAAATGAAAAGAGAGTGAGACTGTGATACATTTTGCTGCAATTTATAATTTCAAAATCTAGAGAAATAATACCGAATTTGTATTACTCTGGAAAACTCTTCTGTTTTTCGGTCCGTGGAGAGAAGCGAATCATCGGCCGTTGATTATGGTTTGATCTTAATCATGGCGCTATCTACCGTACTTGATGCCTGTACTCAAGCGCTGTGGCGAAGCTGCAGGAAGACTCGTCCGTGGAGGATTAGTTGCTCTCCCCACATAGATGAGGTTGGTACCAAAAATTTCAGTATAGCAGGGATCACCATTTGACCCATAGACCCGAAAAGTCCGCGGGCAGCTCGAGATCCGAAAAGCTTAAGGTCTGATACTCGCATATTTATGCGCCTATTCGGTATTAAATTTGTTCCCTATGTTTAGTTTATTATTATTATTCGAGTGAATTAATTATGTTTATTTGTTTTTAGATATTTTGGAGATTAATGAAGAAAATGGGCTTTAATAATATAGTTTGGCTTGTTATTGTGGAAGATGAGGACTTACGAGGTGAAGAAATCCTAATTTGAGAAGGATACTAAGTGCAGCACGTGCTCCTCATTTGGTTAGTTGGCGAGGAAGCATGGCTAGGTTAATTAACTTGACTTAGTGAAAAAGAGGAGATATATAAGTCTTTGGCGAGCAGCTTGGCAAGCAGTCTGGCATGTGAGTAACATGAGGTTAATTAATCGAGCTAATTAAGGAAATATATATATATATAGCTAGTGAAGAGAGTTAAGGACTTGGACTTTGGAGACGGCTTGGACTTTGAGAAGAGAGAGATGAAACAGAAAGAAACAAGAAAGAAGAAGACGTTGAAGGGGAAGAGAAGATCCACACTGCAAGCCTACGATCCCGACGAGGATTAAGAGTTTATTTCTTCTCCTTCTTTAGTTCATCTCTTATGAATTCTTTGATGTTGTTATCTAAGACTATTAGTAGATAAATTTCCTTAGTTATGGGCTAATTGAAGCCCTAGATATATTTACGATTTTGAACCCCTTTTGATTCTATTAACTATTTGGATGAGTTTTGTTTTACTGTTTTCTCACCGTATGATTTCTATGTTCATGTTTTTTTTAGTGCACGCTTAGATGCATGAGTTAAGGTCTATAGTCTTGATTGTGTACATGACCACCTTATCATTGCATATTCTTTAGAGATAAACATGAATTAGTGTGAAACCAGCCTTAGTGATGTAAGGGTGACCATCTTATCAACCTTTGAAGCTTTGTTATTCTTCAAATATTCTTAGAACATAATGACTTCAGTTCTCTAGGCTTACATCACCATATGTATTAGTTGGTTAATTGAGAATCAAGATCTAGCGAATTGTCCCTCCCTCTTTTATGCCAAGTAAGACAGTGTAATACACAAGATGACTTAACCAAAGCTCTTGTGTGGGGAGTATTCATCCATGGTTAGTTCAATTATATTGCGGAGGTCGTAAGTATGTCTAAGGTGGAGAGAAGTCCTTAACATTCATATCTCATTGATTTCTTCCAACAATTTACTTTCTGTAATTCACTGATTTCTGCATTAGTTGTAGCTTAGATGATTTATTTCGGTAACCAAATCAACTCAGAACCCTCAAATTTTATGTGGTGGTCCGCCACTGTGTCTAGTTTACTGTATCCAATTTTCGTGTTATTTGAGTCTGTCTAGCTTAGGTTCGTAGTGTCATTAGTGTACTGTAGTCGAGTCTGTCAACTTTTAAATTTCGTGTTAGGATTTAGTTTCACCAATTCTTTGTGTTTGATAACCCCTATTTATCATACTACATTGATATATCCAGGGTGAGAATATGGTATCTTAGCATAGGTGTTTACTCGCCTGTCAAGGCCGGCCCTAACCGAATTTAGGCCCGAAAGAGTCTGGCCCTATGAGTTTAGGGTTGGGTTCAGGCCGAGGTCCAAAAGCCAAAAGGCCCAAAAAAAGCCTTGCCCGTCAAGGCCTGTTGAGGCCCGCCCGGCCCGGCCCGTTTAGCCCATCCATTATATATATTATATATTATTTTATTAATATAAACTTCTAAACACTATAATTTACCTTATTATCATTAATTTATATACTAATGATCACTTTTGTTAATATAGTTGATAATTAGACACCATTCATTTCTATTTTTTTTATATTTAATACAAGAAAAAGTCCGGCCCGACCCGAAAAGCCCTACACAACCCAGGGCCTAAAAACCCCGTGGGCTTAAAATTTTCGAAAAATTCCGACTCAAGCTCGACGGGTTTGGAAGTGGGCTTGGGCGGCCCGGTCCAACCCATTGTCGAGCCCTAATCGACCAAAAACCAATAAATATTGAAGTTTTGGTGAACCAACTATTTATCAACTTAATTATCACAATTCCATAAACCACTACTTTCTATCTACTCTTATCCGTTTCCATAGACAATGTCAAGGTTTCATTTTATTCTAAGCAACATTGTTTTTTTTTTTTTTTTAAACTTTGGTTAAATGATTGATCGATGCATGCATAGAACTAGTCTTCTTTATCTTCACAACAATCAAGTATTCACGACATTTAGAGTTTTCCAGTCTAAATATTCATACTTTGTGATAAGTTGCAACTAGAGCAGCTCTGTTAGAGTTTTTCTAGGGTTTGCGATAAACACCCCATCCTTTTTGCAAAATGAATGGATAATCTCGCCTTATATTTTCAAGGCATCAATAATGATGCTGCGGTGCAGGCTCTCATTTGTGTTCTATGTCAGAAGTGACCTATATTTGTCTTCCTCAGCAAAACAAATGTCGACAATATGGAGTACATGAATTCGGTGAGATTGGAGACTGGTTGTCTAAATGGTGAGGTTGTGGCTAGTATTGGTAACTCAGGAGGATTGGTGATGCTATGGAGGGATCGATAACGGGTGAAATTCAGAGATAAATCTACGCATTTTGTAGACATGGAGGTTTATTGTTATGAGGGAACAAGTGTGGCATGAAGACTCATTTTGTAGACATGGAGGTTTATTGTACCATATCGAACCATACACGAGATCTCATTAGATCCCTAAGTGATGAAAGCTCGTTACGTTATGTGCTTATTGGAGATCTAAGCGAGTTGTTGAATGCGTCAGAGCAAGAAAGAGGCGCAAACCGTAGAAGGAGTCAAATGCAAGGGTTCAAGGATGCCATTACTTATGTTAATCTGATTGATCTAGGCTTTTTCGAAGTGACACATACATGGAATCGGGGACCGGTGCATTCCAGACTCGATAGGTCGGTAGCAATACCCACGTGGAGTGACATCTTCTCGACCGCATGGTTGGAACATCGCAATCCAATCCAGGGTGACCACATTCCGATTTTGTAGCATGCATGTACTGCAAACATTGACTCCTAATAGAACTAGGAATCAACAACAATTCCTGTTTGAAAGTTATCATACTAAACATGACAAGTGCAAGTCAATGATTGGAGAGGGATAGAGCCCATCGGTGAATGGTACACCAACTTATATTGATTGGTAGGTGTTGTCTTTCATGGTAGAGATGATCATTCTGATTTGGGAAAGGCTATCGATGATGTTGTGGCTTAACATCCTTTTCCAAGGTATAGTTTAGTTCATGTTTATTGAGAGAATAATACTCTAACTCATAACTTAGCCTCTTACAGTTTTGTAAGAACTTGAACCTGCAATTGTATGTTAATTGGCTTGATTTGCGAGTTTCACGATTAGTTGTGGTTTTGTAGTAATTGGTTGATATGGCGGGTTTGCTCACGATGAGATTTTCGGTTTAGAATTCGATATGTTTTCCTTCATGAGAGTTGTAGTGTACATGATTTTGAGCTCGTGGGAGCTTCCGGAGGATTATTTCGAGTTACGTGGAATAAGTTATGAATATTTTTGGCCGTTGAATTTAGTTGTGTTTATCTGATTGGTTTCGATTCGTTTTGAACCGTTGATCATTTTGGTCGCAAGTATAAATATCGAAATAGTCGTAAAATTGCCGAAAAGTCACATTTGGACGAGTTTGACCAGAATTGGACGTTGACTTTGGGTTGACCCTCGTTGACCGTGGTTTACCGGAGAGGTTTTTGACCACCGGCTGACTTTCTGATTCCGGCTACCTTAGGCCAAAAGCTTGGTATGGTTAGCCTCCTCTTGTGATTTCCTTTTGATTTGAACTTGGTTCGAGTGGATTTGGTGGAGATTTGTGGGAGATCGAACTCGGTGAAGTTCTTGGAACTTACTGGATTCGAGTGGTGGTTTCCGGCCAGATTTGTGGTTGTTGGGGTTGGGGTTTTTGCTCCCCTTAACCCATAGAAGCTTTTGGGTGAAGAGATTTTAGGATTGGGTGGCGTTTGAAGCTAGTCGGAATCTCACCGGAATCAATGGAGGCTATGAGTTTCGAGCTACTTTCCGGCCACTGTGGTGGTTGGATGGTGATGGTCCTTTGAGAGTTTTGGTTGGCATTGAGGAGAGGAAGATTTCTAGGCTTGTTCCGCCGTGGAATTTTACCGTTGGCGCCGCGCCGCCGCTAGCGGTAGTCAACGGCGGAGCTCCGGCGAGGGTTGACATTTTAGAGATTTTTATACCGTTTTACTCGTAATCGCGCATCGATCGTAGTCGTGAGGTTTTTGAGTTGATTTGGGTGTGTTAAGTTAGGACGAGGTTTATTTGGGTGTATTTTGGGAATTTTGTTATCCTCGTCGATATTTCGAGCGACACGCTTTTCGAGAACGTGGGGTTATTGACGTATTAGCTCTGTATGTTGTGTTTCAATATATATTGATCGTATCCTTGTTATTCAGGTGATCGTGATCGAGTGTTTGGCGAGGGATCTTCCGCCGGACCTCAGAGTTAGCTTCGTACTGTGTGTGGACACTTTATTTTCACAGTTGATTTGCGAATCTTGATTATTCATTTACGCTATACATTTATGATTATACACTTTACGATTATGCATTGTATTAGTATGCATTTACAATTATGCACATACAAGTATGCAGTTTATGATTATGCATTTTACGATTTTGCATGTGCATGGAAAGTATTTATGATTTGGTTTACATAGAGTATAGTCTCAGATATAGAGGTAACATCGATGCTTTGGCTTCTCGGCTGATCCCCGAGATGCTCCGAGAAGGTTATGACAAATGCCTGACCCGAGGTCTTTCAGAATTATAATCACGAGGGGGTCTGGGATCTCGTGATTAGACTGTACAATGCGTAGGAGTCCGTGAGTGACCCCGCATGATTTTATGTGCATCTTTATGGATCAGGAAAAATGTACATGGTCGGGATTTTCATGTGCATTGACTCGCATTATGCTTTTATGAGCATATATACTTATATGTTGGAAAATGCATATTATTATTTTCGTCCACTCACTCTAATAATTTTATTTTTCTTCCCCTGGGATTTTCGATTTCTTTTACCCAGTTTGCAGTTTGAATTCCGGGGTTGTACGTCGACGGTGGAGGCGTAGAGTTCATGTCACACTTCAGTTCGAGTAGGTTCTTAGTTCGACATACTGGTTGTATATGATGTATATAGGAGTCGCTCTAAATACTTATGTTATGTTTTTAGTTGAGTTTACTCCTTAATGTTTTTATAGATTTCTTGTAAACCTTGTGGTTTGTTATATATGATGTTGAGAAATCCGGATGGGGAACGGAGCCCTACGGTTTGGCTTTTGTGGAATATTCAATGTGTGATTCTCTTTACAGGTTCTTATTTTGGCTCACATATTTCAAAGTAAACTTTGGCAAAAATTTTTTAAGGTCATGTTTTCGAAGGTGTTTGATTTCGGTTTAGGCAACTAAATCGGAGTCGGGTACTTTCAGTTGGTATCAGAGCATTATGTTTTAGGTTATGTAGACTCTTGTAGTTGTGTTACGAAGGACATTTGAGATTGTACAGCATTTCCAGAGCGATGACCTGACCGGCCGATGGATTATCATCAATGCTCTAGAGTGTTGTATGCTTTTAAACGTTTGAAGTTTCATGATTACATCCTTTATGTCCTGTGACTAATATCTTTTATCTTTAGGATGCCTCCTCGACGTGGAGTCCGTCTTGAACAGACTGGGGATCCTGATGATGATCAACATACGCGTGACTTGCTTATGGGAGTATTGCGTTTGGAAGAGCGTCTTGACCCTGTAGCTATGGCTAGAACTGCGGGAGCAACTATTTGCTCTGGTTCCCTTGATCCTGAGGTGTGTGAAGCTTAGGTGGTTCAGGTTGAGCGTGTTTGTAAGCGCCTGCATTTTACTATTGAATAGAAAACTATAGCAACAGTGGGTTTACTTGAGTCAGATGCCTACTTTTGGTGGATTGGTACAGACAGAGTTCCTATTGATACTCCTTGGCCGATGTTCAAAGAGATGTTCATTCGTCAATATTTCAATCCAGCTACTCAGCAGCGGAAATATGAGGAGTACCAATCTGAGGTAGGGAAATATGTCAGTGCTTGAGTATCGGGATAAGTTCACCCGTTTGTCTCGGTTTGCACGTGATATGGTGGCATCAAAGGAAGCAAAGTGCAGGAGGTTTAAGTTGGGTTTGAATCTGAATGTCAAGGGGACTTTGACCACTATGCCTCGAGATAACTTTGATGAGTTTTGTTAGTGCTACACTCAGAGGTGAAGACATTGAGAGGGAGAGACAGATGCAGTTTTAGACACGTCGCTTTGAAGAGGGTGGACCTAGTCAAGGTGCTTCGAAGAGGTTGAGTTCAGGTACTTCTGGATCAGCATCATCTTCTAGTAGTGGACTTTACAGATATTCTACTAGCACTGCTAGGCAGAGTCATAGATAGAGGAGGAGTCGACCGCAGAGGCAGCAGTCGAGTGGGAGTTCTAGTGGATCGAGTTATCCTCGACCTATCTTCAGCACACCAACTGCACCAAGGGATGTCCTATTATTTAATCTTTATAACAGGCGGCATCATGGTCCATGTTATCGAGGTACTACCAGTTATTACCGTTGTGGCCAGGTGGGTCACTTTGTGAGGGAGTGTCCTAAGCTTGGCACTTTTGGAGGTATTGCGGATCAGAGTACTGGACGAGATCAGGGTACTACTTCTGGTGATCGTGCAACACGGTCTTCTAGACAGGGTGGTCAGTAGAATCGTAGCCAATGTGGACGACCAACTGGACAGGCTCGAGTTCATGCTATGTCTTTACGTGAGGGCAGAGCTTCCCCAAATGTTATCATCGGTACGTTGTACATTTTTGGTCATCCAGACTTTACTAGATCCAGGGGCTACGAATTCATTCATGTCATATAGATTAGCCTCATTGGCTATTGTACCTACATCTCCACTACCTAGTTTGTGGCAAGTGTTGTATCCATCTGGTGAGGTAGTGTGTGTCGGATGGGTATATAGAGATTGTGAGATTTTTATTGAAGGTTATGGGTTAGCCGTGGATTTGATGCTGCTTGATATTGTTGATTTTGATGTGATTTTGGGCATGGATTTCTTGGAGAACCATTGGGCTGTTCTTGACTGCCACAAGAAGAAGGTTGTTTTGAAGAGTCCAGGTATGCCGGAAATCTTGTTTCGGGGTGAAAAGAATACTTCTTTGCCTTGTTTGATTTCAGCAATGAAGGCTGAGCATATGTTGAGGAAGGGTTGTGTGGCTTACCTAGCATTTGTGATTGATACGAGTGTTCATGTACCGAACATTGGTGATATTATGGTGGTTTGTAAGTATCCATATGTGTTTCCTGAGGACTTACCCGGTGTTCCTCCAGTCAGAGAGATTGACTTCACCATCGAGTTACTTCCAGGTACTGGACCTATTTCGCAGACACTCTATCGTATGACACCAGCAGAGTTGAGGGAGTTGCAGATTCAACTTCAGGAATTGATTGAGAAAGACTTCATTCGACCTAGTGTTTCACCTTGGGGTGCTCCAGTGTTGTTTGTGAGGAAAAATGATGGTTCGATGAGGCTATGCATTATCTATCGGAAGTTGAATCAGTTTATGGTGAAGAACAAGTATCCGCTTTCACGGATTGATGATTTGTTCGATCAGCTGAAGGGAGCTTCAGTCTTCTCGAAGATTGATCTCAGGTCTAGATACCATCAGCTACGGATTTGGGAGTCCGATGTTGATAAGACGGCGTTTCGATCACGTTATGGGCATTATGAGTCCCTTGTTATGCTATTTGGGTTGACCAATGCGCCAACTGCTTTCATTGACCTGATGAATCGGATTTTCAGGTGTTAGCTGGACAAGTTCGTCATTGTGTTCATCAACGACATCCTGATTTATTTCAGGAGTGTGGGGCAACACAAGAAGCATTTGCATGTAGTTTTGCAGACTTTGCGAGATGCTCAGTTGTACGCCAAGTTTAGGAAATGTGAGTTTTGGCTAGACAATGTGAAATTTTTGGGTCACGTGATATCAGCTGAGGGAGTCAGCGTAGATCCAGATAAGATTGATGCAGTATTGAATTGGAGCAGACCTACCAATGTGGCAGAGATACAGAGTTTCTTGGGCTTAACAGGCTACTATCGTCGATTCGTACATGACTTTTCACGGATTGCGACACTGCTTACCTATTTGACGAAGAAATGAGTCAAGTTTGAATGATCTGATGCTTATGAGGAAAGCTACTTGACTTTGAAGGAGAGGTTGACTACTGCACCAATGTTGACTTTACCTGACGATAGCGGTGAGTATGTTGTGTACAGTGATGCTTCGAAATTAGGTATGGGTTGTGTCTTGATGTAGCATGGAAATGTGGTGGCGTATGGTTCTAGACAGTTGAAACTACATGAAGTTAACTATCCTACTCATGATCTGGAGTTAGCTGCCATTGTGTTAGCATTGAAGAGTTGGAGACACTACTTGTACGGAGCACAGTGCAAGATTTACACCGATCATAAAAGTCTTACCTACTTGCGTACACAGTCAGATTTGAATATGAGGCAGCGGAGATGGATGGAGCTGATTAATGATTATGACTGCACTTTCGAGTATCATCTAGGAAAGGCTAACGTGGTTGCTGATGCTCTTAGTAGGAAGCACGGTGCTTCTCTTTTCCATGTTCGTGTTGCAAGAATGTCACTTTTGACAGAGTTGCGAGCAACAGGAGTAGAGTTGGAGTGGAATGAAGATGGAGCATTATTAGCCAGGTTCCAAGTTCATCTGGTGTTACATGATTAAGTTCGTGAAGCTCAAGATTTAGATGCCTATCTGCTAAGCAAGAAGAATTTGATTTAGAATAATGTACCGATCAGAGTTTCAGATGAGGAGTGATGGCACTTTAATGTTCAGAGGGAGATTATATGTGCCCAGAGATGAGGATTTGAAGAAGGAAATACTCGATGAAGCTCATTGTTCCGCATATGCTATGCATCCGGGTAGTACAAAAATGTTCCGGATATTTAAAGCTCATTATTGGTTGCGAAACATGAAGAGGAAAATAACAATGTACGTGAGCAGATGCCTGATTTGTCAGCAAGTGAAGGCAGAACGTCAGAAACAGGCAGGTAAACTTCAACCTTTGGAGATTCCAGTGTGGAAATGGGAGCATATCACCATGGATTTTGTGTACTTCTGGTGGTAGTACTGGTATTTGGGTGATTTTGGATCATCTTATGAAGTCAGCTCATTTCCTTGCACTTCCAGGAAAGCTTCCCGTGACCAGATTAGCGAAGCTGTACTTGAGGGAGGTTGTGAGATTGCATGGTGTACCTGTGTCTATAGTTTCTGATCGGGATAGTTAGTTCACTTCAGAGTTTTGGCAGACATTACAGAGAGCAATGGGGACTAGACTACACTTCAGCACAGCTTTTCATCCTCAGACAGATTGTTAGTCAGAGAGGACTATTCAGACTCTGGAGGATATGTTGCGATCTTGTGTTTTGCAGTTTAAAGGGAATTGGGATCAGCAACTTCATTTGATTGAATTTGCGTACAACAACAGCTATCAGGCTAGCATTGGTATGGCACCTTATGAGGCTTTGTACAGCAAACGGTGTCGAACTCCATTGTGTTGGAGTGAACTTGGTGAGAAATGGCTTTTTGGTTCTGATTTGGTGAAAAGTACCAAGGAAGATGTTCAGGTTATTCGGGACAGATTGAAGGCTACACAGGATTGACAAAAGAGTTATGCTGACGTAAGATGGAAGGATCTTGAGTTTGAGATTGGCGATTGGGTTTTCCTGAAACTTTCTCCTTGGAAGGGTGTTGTTCGTTTCGGGAAGCGCGGTAAACTTCGTCCGTGATATGTTGGCCCATATGAGATCACTGAGCGAGTCGGTGTTGTGGCGTACAGGTTGGCATTACCATCTGAGATGGCTAGGGTACATGATGTGTTCCATGTGTCTATGTTGCGGAAGTACATTTCTGATCCATCTCATGTGTTGACACCGTATCAGCTTCCTATACGGGAGGACTTGACCTATGTGGAAGAACCAGTTCATATTCTTGATTGGAAGGTCCAGGAGTTACGACACAGAGCCATTCCTCTTGTGAATGTATTGTGGCAGAATCATTTTGTTGAAGAGGCTACTTGGGAGATCGAGCAGCATATGCGTGAGCAGTATCCCTACCTCTTCAGTTAGCAGGTACGTAAATTTCGAGGACAAAATTTTTGTTGGGGGGGGGGGGTAGATTTGTAACAACCCGAACCGGAAATTGTATGTTAATTGGCTTGATTTGCGAGTTTCACTATTAGTTGCGGTTTTGTCGTAATTGGTTGATATGGCGGGTTTGTTCACAATGAGATTTTCGGTTTGGAATTCGATATTAGTTCCTTCACAAGAGTTGTAGTGTACGTGATTTCAAGCTCGTGGGAGCTTTCGGAGGATTATTTCGAGTTACATAGAATAAGTTATGAATATTTTTGGCCGTTGGATTTAATTGTATTTATCCGATTGGTTTCGATTCGTTTTGGACCGTTGATCGCTTTGGTTGTGAGTATAAATATCGAAATAGTCGTAAAATTTTCGAAAAATCACATTTGGACGAGTTTGACCAGAATTTGACGTTGACTTTGGGTTAACCTGCGTTGACCGTGGTTTACCGGAGAGGTTTTTGACCACCGACTGACTTTCTGATTCCGGCTACCTTAGGCCAAAAGCTTGGTATGGTTAGCTTCCTCTTGTGATTTCCTATTGATTTGAACTTGGTTTGAGTGGATTTGGTGGAGATTTGTGGGAGATCGAACTCGGTGAAGTTCTTGGAACTTACCGAATTCAGGTGGTGGTTTCCGGCCAGATTTGTGGTTGTTGGGGTTGGGGGTTTTGCTCCCCTTAACCCATAGATGCTTTTGGGTGAAGATATTTTAGGATTGGGTGGCGTTTGGAGCTCGTCGAAATCTCACCGGAATCAATAGATGCCATGGGTTTCGAGCTATTTTCCGGCCACTGTGGTTGTTGGATGGTGATGGTCCTTTGAGAGTTTTGGTTGGCCTTGAGGAGAGGAAGATTTCTAGGCTTGTTCTGCCGTGGAATTTCACCGTTGGCGCCGCGCCGCCGGCAGTCAACGGCGGAGCTCCGGCGACGGTTGATTTTTTAGAGATTTTTATACCGTTTTGTTCGTAATCACACCCCGATCGTAGTTGTGAGTTTTTTGACTTTATTTGGGTGTGTTAAGTTGGGACGCGGGTTATTTGGGTGTATTTTGGGAATTTTGTTATCTTCGTCGATATTTCGAGTGATACGCTTTTCGAGAACGCGGGGTTCTTGATGTATTAGCTCCGTATGTTGTGTTTCAATATGTATTGATCGTATCCCTGTTATTCAGGTGATCGTGATCGAGTGTTTGGCGAGGAATCTTCTGCCGAACCTCAGAGTTAGCTTCATATTGTGAGTGGACACTTTATTTTCATAGTTGATTTGCGAGTCCTGATTATGCATTTTCGTTATGCATTTATGATTATACACTTTACGATTATGCATTGTATTAGTATGCATTTACAATTATGCACATACAAGTATGCATTTTATGATTATGAATTTTACGATTTTGCATATGCATGGAAATTATTTATGATTTGGTTTACACATAGTACAGTCTCAGATATAGAGGTAGCATCGATGCTTTGGCTTCTCGACTGATTCCTGAGATGCTCCGGGAAGGTTATGACAACCGCCTGACCCGAGGTCTTTCAGACTTATAGTCACGAGGGGGTCTGAGATCCCGTGATTAGACTATACTATGCGGAGGAGTCCGTGAGTGACCCCGCATGATTTTATGTGCATCTTTATGGATCAGGAAAAATGTACCTGATCGAGATTTTCATGTGCATTGACTCGCATTATGCTTTTATGAGCATATATACTTATATGCTGGGAAAGGCATATTATTATTTTCATCCACTCACTCTAACGATTTTATTTGTCTTCCCCTGGGCTTTTCGGTTTCTTTTGCCCAGTTTGCAGTTTGAATTCCTGGGTTGCACGACGGTGGAGGCGTAGAGTTCAGATCACACTTCAGTTCGAGTAGGTTCTTAGTTCGACCTACTGGTTGTGTATGATGTATATAGGAGTTGCTCTGAATACTTATGTTATGTTTTCAGTTGAGTTTACTCCTGAATATTTTTCTGGATTTCTTGTAAACCTTGTGGTTTGTCATATATGATGTTGAGAAATCCGGATGGGGAACGGAGCCCCACGGTTTGGCTTTTGTGGAATATTCGAAGTGTGATTCTCTTCGCGGGTTTTAATTTTGGCTCACGTATTTCAACGTAAATTCTGGCGAAATTTTTTTTAAGGTCATGTTTTTGAAGGGGTTTGATTTCGGTTTAGACAACTAAATCGGAGTCGGATCCTTTCAAGTTTGCTATTTAATTATATTTATTCTTACACGGGCTTGGATTGGGAATGCCTCCAAAGCAATTGTGGCTATTTTTGGCCAAAATTTGTACGAATTGATTTCACTGAAATATATTGCCTCGCGTTTTACCCTAAAAAAACAACAACATAGTTTGAATAAAAATGGACTTGGAATTGTGTACAAGTAATAGTGGCTTTGAGGTCCTTTTTAACGATTTTAAGTGGTTATATGTCCTTTTACTAAGTTCTTCCACGTTGATGATCATCGGTATTCATATGAATCATATCAAATATGATACTAGCAAACTACAAGTATATTGATACTTTGAAATATTTCCTTATTAGAGTACTACTCGTGGATATGGCTTAGTTTCTGCAGCTACTAAAGAAGCTAAATTGAGCAAAAAAATATTCTGGAATGCACCCCAGAACTATTTTTTTAGAAATGACACGTGTCACGATACTAATGGTTGTCTTTGTCAACTTTTTTCATAGTTGGCTGAGCTTATCATAAGCTCAGTCAAGGGAAGAACTCTCTCTCTCTCTCTCTCTCTCTCTCTCTCCAGCCTAACTACTACCATTGTTTATGCCGGACAACCCACCCGACTCGATCCGATTGAAAACTCTAACACGTCGGAGCTTCTCAACTTTGTGCTCTCCAACATGTGCCCCAACCGCACTCTCCTCCGCCTAAAGGCGACAATATCTACCACTAGGTTGCTACCATCATCTGTCATCCAGGTTCATATTCACAAAGACAACACCTTTTTGATTTTATGGGATTCGGTTTTTGTGCTTCATTGATGAGATGTGGGATATAAGGTCTTTATTTTGAGAGGTTTTGGATGTTGGGTTGGTGATGAATTTGATTAGTTTTGTAGTACCCAAGTTTCTGATATTGATTTATTGTTTGGTTTTGGTTAGAAAGTTGAGTCGTGCTTGATGAGTTTCATTTTTGTGCTTCATTGTGAAGTTGTGGGATGAAAGGTTGTTACTTTGGGAGGTTTTGGATGTTGGGTTAGTGATAAATTTAAGTAAATTTTACTTTCTGAGCTCGATTTGTTGTTTGGTTGGAGGTTACTGGTACTTGGCCGTGACTTCAAAGATGTTGTACTGGATGAACCTCCCATTGAGGCTCAGCGTCTCCGTCGTCACTGATTTGGGCCACCCGCCACCGAGAGCTTACCCAAACCTAAAGAGAGACAGACTCTTGGTCGGAGATGAGGACAATGACAACAACCACAAGATGGGCAGAGTATAGGATCAAGTAGACTTAACTTATCATAAACTTAGTCAAACATAGAGGAAGTTGAAAAAACCAACCTCTAAAGTTGCGACACATGTCAGAAGAAAAAATTAGCCCTAGGCTGCACAGTAGCTTGATCCATCAAACAATAATAAACTTAGCACCACAAAGTAGGATAGTCTATTGGAGTCTATTACTCTAGGGCAGTGATACGCTAAAACTAAGCATCAAATTAACACTTCATACCTAATCTAACGCATTCAATTTAAAACTCTATAGATGTATTATTTTAAGCAAGTATGGACCATTCTAACTGGGGATTGAGTGGTGCATGAAATAATTGTGTAAAAGAAAAGGGGGTTTAAAGATTGATTAATTACCTATGTTCTCTATCTAAGATTCTACCTAAATATCATAAATATAAAAAAGAATTCTAGGACTCTAACATGCATTGACTCATAGACAAGCAAACACACAAAAAGACCCTTAAAAATCTAAATCATATTTAAGACAAAAATAAGCCTAATTACTATTAACAAGTGATCACCTTATTCCTCACCTTCACTCGATCATGGCGTATACATCTCTCAACAACCTATGAAATTCTATCACTCTAACTCTTAAAACACATGCATATTATCTTTACTCATGCTCGGGATACCCTATACACCTTTTGACCCAGACTCGAGATATCTAAAATCAAAGCATTAATAACCAAATACACATGCATATTTCGACTAAAAGTAATAAACACATGGAAGATTTATTGAAAAACATATAATTCATAAAATCAAAATACTTCAAACCAATTCACAGAATCAATGTACAAATACAAATAAGAGTTACGGAGAAAAGAAATCATTGTTACTGGGATACCCTATAGATAGAAGTGCGACGCCTTTGATGAAGAGCTAAGGGATACCCTATACTCTATGGAGGGTCGCCTTCATTAAGAACGACAGTCAAGATACCCTATATGTTGGAGAAGAAAGCTAGGAATGTGGGATGTGGTGTAACTCAGTTTTGTAGGAGAGGGATTACTTTTGTGGAGAGGGAGAAAGTTTCTTGGCAAAGCTTCGGCTACAGAATAAGTGATACCTAATGAGAAACTCTAGCCTTGCTTATATAGGCATTACAAATGGGTTCTTCTCTCCAAACTAGGTTCTCCTACTCTCCCCGGGTAAACTTGACATCATGCAGAGAGTTGCACTGTTTCGGAGTTGTAGACCTCCAAAAATTGTGATTTTTGACTCGTTGGAAAGAAGACTCAAAGTGCTTTCAACCATATGTTGATCATCTTCTAACTCCTCCTAAGTTATTTCCAGTCGTTCGTTTATTCTGCATAGGCTTCCTCCCAGCTGTTTCCAACCTCTGGAAGCTTCATTTTCCTAGTCAACATAGGAATGGTTTTCCTAGTCAACCTATGACTTCTTTTTCTTCTCTATTTTCTTCACTGAATATTTGTGGCCAAATTCCCCCTCTCCAATTTTTCTATGTCTTGCATATTTGTAGACTCCTTTACTTGGTCTCTTTTGTTCAAAACCTAAAAATAACAAAATAAGTCAAAACTAGTAATACAAAGCAATTAACATGATCAAATGTAGAGAAAAATACATTAATCAATGCCTAAATGCATAGATCAGGCAGTGGTTGGGCACTCCTTAATTTACATTTCACACTCCCACTATCTTTTTCTTATTCGAAGTTCCAATTCTACCCATTATGTCAAAACAAAACCAATATTACGGGACTTTTGCTTCGAACCCAGATCATCGCAAGAACTCATTAGAGCTCTCACATTCGTGGACGTCGCTCTTCAGGCTTCAACCACGATTCCTCCTACTTAATTATGTTACCGGTGGTTGTTGCAGACAATGCAAGCGGTAAAGCAAAGTGGTACTTGTACAACCTGTTGTTAATGTCACTTCTAGATATGGAAAGTCGATGAAGGAAGAGGTGGTGGCTTTGAGCTCCTCCACATCCCACTTCTAGCTCCAAATCGAGCTGGGACATTATTAGAAGTTGAAACTGAAACACCCAGTGATCCAAAAGCTTAAGAACAAAGCATTCAAGCACCAAAACTTGGGTATTCGATCGTTCTTAACAAAGTGGTATTTGTTGGTGCAAAGCTCACTTTATATTATTGTTTCTTTTTAAAAAAATTTATTAGATAGAAAGAGGTTTAAGGATGCTCAGATAGATAGAGACAAGGAGGTTTCAAAGAGCCCAGAGTTTATGCTTGAGAGAGGGAAGGGCAGAATCGAAAAGTCAAACAAAAGTGGTATAGTGGGAGTGTTAGATTTAAATTGGGGAGTGCTAAAATGACTGCCCTTACTCTATTATCGATGCTTTCTCTAAGAATATACTTGTAGGTGTCGGATTTGGCCATCCTTGAAAGGTAGAATATTCTGAGTGAATCCACTGATATGGGTTTCTTAGCAAAGTAATCCCTCAAGGTCTCCACGATAGCAGAACATTCCCTCGAGGTTCGATTATTCCCTTGAGGTCCGAATATTCCCTCGAGGTCCACGACAGCTGGATATTTCTTCGAGGTCTGCAGAAGCTAGACACCATATCTTCTAGGAAGGAGGAATCCTTAGACATTGAGGATTCTAGAATCCTATCGAGATATGATAAGGTTCTTGGCCAAGATACTGGCGAAAGGGCTTGTGGTAATTGGAAAAACCCAATTAGTCCTGAATAAGGAAATGAATCATATTCATAATCTACCTCGATCTCCTTATTCAATAGGAGAAACGACATCTCTCATCTCTTCTCTATATAAAGGGAACTGAGGAAGTCATTCAGGTAATGCTTTCTATACGAATACACACTATTTTTTGGGTATCTTTACTGACTTGATCGTTTGAGGGTCTTTGCATGGTACACCGTGTTCAGACTTGTTTTGTAGGTTCAGGAAGCAGCTAGCTTGAGGGTCGACAAAATCTACTCTCACACCAACAAAAATGAGTGAATTTGATTTTATAATTGTTTTCAAATGTATTAGCTTAAATTTTTCTAAGATAAAAAGAAGCTGATCATTACAATTATATGGTAGCAATAGTACCAATCTTACATCTACTTCGTAAATTTGTAACATGTTAATATCCAAAACTAATAAGAGCTTTTGATATTAAAACGGGGGTGATTGTTGACAATTTGTTCTTCCGATTCCGTTGTTCTCTTTCACTTATTACTTTTGGTGATCGTTCTCGGGATTTGCTTTCGATGTTTTCTTTCGCTACCACTTTGCGCTCTCTCTTTATCATTCACTCGCGCTACTAAGAAAGACAAC
Source organism: Geum urbanum (assembly GCA_946800695.1). Taxonomy (NCBI): domain Eukaryota; kingdom Viridiplantae; phylum Streptophyta; class Magnoliopsida; order Rosales; family Rosaceae; genus Geum; species Geum urbanum. Next base: position 10,837,680 of record OX327006.1, read on the forward strand.
TGTTAAAGAGAGACTAGGTGTGCTGGCCTTCAACCCTCTGATGCCTAAGTCAGTAATGAGATATAACTTTAATAGAGTAACAACGTAAAAGAGTAATGAATGTGAACCATTAATGTTGAACTGTCAGGCTTATAAAGGTGGTTGAGGTTAGGTCCCTCACCACTTCCCCGATGTGCGATCAGTGTTCTTACTCTTTTGTTGAAGTATTCTTCGACAACACCTTAGTCGGGTGCATGAGCGAAACTACTCCGAATCAGCATTCAGGCTGGTCGTCGGACTTGTTGCTCTTTGGGCGGTCTGTGCTTTGGTGTGGGCGCTTAGACTTAGTTAAGCAAACCTTGATTGGTTAAATACATACTTAATGAGCTGATTAAGTAGGTATATATACAAGTTCCCCAACTCGCTCTGCCAAGGGGATCAATCTTGATTGGGGAGTTACGAAACTAGATACTGGCGAGCCATACGTGCATGCTTAACACCTTTATTCCTTCGATGCTAGTTATGGGCAGTATAGTCCCCCGACTCATTGGCCAAGGTTGTTTCACTGATGCTTTATGTACTGTTACAAAACAATGTAAACATGGATTCTTGTAAGTGTGATTAGTAAACATTTCACATGTAGCATGGTATCCTCCCAACAAAGTCGCGACGATACCGACAAGGCCATGTCAACCTCTGCCATGATGTCTGCCTCGCCGGTGAGTGTTGCGCTTCCGGCCCAATGAATGTTGTCGATGACCATTCCACGAAACTGGCAGCTTGGCGCCTCGAAGGAGGTGCAGGAGCCCAAGAAATCAATGCTTTTTACTGGCATAGAGGCAATGCGAGCTAATTTCTGGGTACTATCCTCGGTTCTGCTTAAACAAGTAAATGTGAACACTTTAGTAAGCCCGGGGAGGGGCGTATCGCCATAGGAATAATGCACATGAAGCTTGATCTTCACCTTTCGCTTCACCCCATTCAATAATATATCTTTGGCTTATTGCATTGTGCCATCATCCAGGTTACGCCCATCATGTTGCAAATATTGAACACGATGTACGTTTTGTGGCATGCTGCCAGACTTGGCTTACCTACCAAGGACGAAGTTCTGCACTACTTTGAAGTGCAGTACTCAACGGAGAAGGGTTGTCGTGGTACACTATGTCTCATAGCCAGACGTACAAATGGGACATTTCAGTTATTTAAAACTATCCCCACGACCAACAACAATTGGCATGAAACTCATTTTATTGCCAAGGGCAAGTGGGCGAGAGCCGCGTCCCAGGTGCCAACACCTAAAGTGCCGAATAGGTTTATGGCCAGAGGTGGGCTAGGGTTTCCTTACGTGGGATATTTTTCTTTTGCTTCTTCCTTACGCCTTTTTGGTTGGTTGATGCTTTGTTGTGCTTCGCAGTTAATCACCGATACTGCCTTTGCGCCACTGAACGTCGTCATTGCCATCGTATCGAGAAGGATTTTTTGGAGTTGTTCTACCCCATCTATCTCTTTAATGATTACGCTTTCCTTGGCCTAGAAGGTCTCGCAGAACCTTCTGGTATGGTGTCTTGGTTCTTTTCTAGTTTTTACTTATGATTTTTGGAGAGATGTGTTAGTTGTTATCTGACTTTTGCGTGTTGTTTTACTGCAGTTGATATCACTAACACTCGCATGTCCCAAAAGATAGACAGCTTCTGTAATATCGCAATCTGATTTCTGATTTTTCTTTTGAGGCAGCCGAGGTGCTGTTGATTGATTTCGATGTTCAAAATGAGACCAGCGTAACACTGACCGAGTTACTGAACATCCCGCCCCCGCCGGTTACTAAGCCGGATCATATAGGGGTTGAGGCCACTGCTGGGAAGCAAAAGGCTTCTACTTTTTCTATCGTTCCACTGCACCCAACTGTTGATCACAAGAAGAGCAAGGTCGTCGACACCGTTGTCCGACCGAGAAATGTGCCTTGATCGATCTTTCCAAACAAGGCAATGTAGTTACCATTGTTCATCCCAACCAGGCACACGTGAACTTGGTAGATACGGGCTCTGAGTCGGACGAGCCTGGGGAAATTGTCCCAGAGTCACCCCCGAGGAATGTGCCTGAGCCAGAAATGGCAGTGGAGATCCCCAACTCTTCTGGTTGGTATGCTCATCCTCCCTACTTTGCAATGAATATTTTCTATGCTCCCACCCGAGGTGCACACCATTACAAACATAGCTGTGGATGTAGACAAGTGCATTCAAAGGACGGTTGCCTCTCTCTAACTTATATGCCACCAACGATATAAGATGGCCAAGTCTTCCATTGAACTGGCTAGGGTGGTCAGTGAGCTAGCCGAGAAAGAGAAGCAACTGGTAAATGCCAGCTAGGAGTGGCTTCAGCTTTCGCAGAGGTGCAAAAAGCTTCAAGAGGAACTTACCCTAGCGAATTCCTCCTTGGTCGAGTCGTGAAAGTGGGTTTCAGACATGGAGTCCGAGCTTGAGCGAGTACCAGGTGACCTCAAGCTGAGCTGTAGGGAGTGCGAGCATGCTTCAATTCAAGTAACCCTGCTTTGGGATCAGATAAAGAACATTGAGTCCTTCTGTGAAATTAAGTTCGCCGACGCCATTGAAGATTTCAAACAAGGCATCGAATACAGAGAGGCGATGATGGGGGTGTATACCCGAGGTGTCTAGGAGACGATTACGAAGTATAAGGTGAATAAGTGGTTGAGTGAAAAAAAATTCCAGACAACCGCCGAATCAATGAGGATAAGGGGAAAAAAGAAGCCGAGCTGCTCGCTACGGTGAAGAGGGAAGAGGAATAAGCCGAGTAGAGGCGCCAGAAGGTGAAGCAAGGCTTAACCCAGACGGGTGAACATCCCCTGACTTCTCATGGGTCTCATTCCTCCGATCTCAACCGCCATGCCCAGAATAAAGAGGTGTCATCTCTCGATGCCAGCTATAAGGAGCATCAGAGTATTGCCAAGCAAGAGGCAGATGAGGAGTAAGCGTAGCTGTTAAGGCCTTGTGTACCTTGATATGTAACTATTTTACTTTTTTCTTGAACACTTAGGTTTTTTTGTCTTTCTTTGATCGCCCTTGTCATTCCTGTTGTTTAGGCCTTTTGTATTCTGGTCAACACCGTGACCCTTGGTCATAGTCCTGATCAAAAACGCTACTATTTCGGGTTGCTCCGAAAATGAATGGAAGGGTGAATTTTTTTTTAAAAAAAAAATTACAAGTGTCAGTGCTTTTCGCTAATCAATGAAAAGTGTGAAGGGAATTTTTTTGCTTGCTTCGTTTTGAACTTAACATCAAAGTAACCTCAAGTAAAATGCTCATACAAAGTAGTTAGATGCAAAATAAATTGTGTTTCGACAAGCAAAGGTGGGAAGAATTCTCATTTCATTGATTGCGCTAGAAGCAATGACACAAAATAATTGGGTTTAACCCAGTACAAAAATATTTTGTTGTTTGAGTCTCAGATTGAAATGTAATGCCATAACGTAGAAGCTGTTAAGTGATGGTAATATATGAGGTGTTCCGCGTTCCATGTTTGCGGCACCTTGTCGTCATCCTAGTCCGTGAGGTAGAAAGTTGTTTGCCCTACACTCTCGATTTAAATGGGCATTCCCATTTCAGCATGAGTCCCTTTGGTTTCGAGGTGACTTCTCTCCATACTAGATCTCCTACTAGGTGCTTCTGTGCCTTGACTCAGCGGTTGTAGTGTTGCGCTACTAATTGTTTGTTTTCCAAGAATTCAACTCGGGTTTTATCCTCCTGCTCCTCCCGTAAAATATTTTCCATATCCAATCTTTCGGCATTCATGTCTTCGTTGAATCCTTCAAAATGGGGGTTTCGGTGCATGATTTCAAGGGGTAGTACCACTTCCGCTCCGAAGATGTGGGAAAACGGTGTCGCCCTTGTTGCTTCCATTGGTGTTGTTCTAATGAACCAAAGTACTTCACATAGGCACTCTACCCACTTGTGAATGTAGCCTTCCATTCATTTCTTGAGTCCATTTTTTATCTTCTTATTCGCTGCTTCCACTTGACCATTGGTTTCGGGATACGCCACCGAAGCGAGTAACAGACGAGTCCCCAAGTCACTTGTGAATTTCTTTATTTCTTCTTTGTTGAATTATGTTTTATTGTCTGTGATGATTGTGAGTGGTGCTCTATATCGGCAATATATGTTTTGCCAAAGAAAATTGATGATTTTCTTAGTGGTGATAAGGACTAGCAGTCCAGCCTCTATGTATTTGTTGTAATAGTCTAGGCAGACTACGATATACTTGAATTGGCATGTGGATTCCTTGAATGGTTCGATGAGATCGAGTCCCCATTAAGCGAACGAAATAGGGCTAACCATGATTGACATTAGGGTTGTCAGAGCGTGGATCATGGATGCGTATTTGGTGCACATATCACATTCGTACAGTATCTCCCTTGAGCATGTCTACATTTTCTTATAGTAGAACCCGTAACGTAGAAATTAGTGGATCAGGGTTCTTGGTCCTCTGTGGCTCCCGTGAATGTCCTCAATGATTTTTTGCCCTTCCTCCTGCATAACGCATTTGAGCATGGTGAATCCCTTCTTACTCATGTACAACTTGCCTCATGCATGTTGTAGAATGCTGCTCTCCGAATCAGCTCCTTGCCTTTACCTGGTCCATTGGCAATGTTCCGTTGAGTATGTACTAAATCAACTTCCTCCTCCAGTCCTTTGTCAGTGGTAGAGCGGATAATACCAGCGTAAACACCTCTAAGAAATTCTTGGAGATGCTCTATTTCTCCAGTATTTCTACCATGGTTTGTTTCCTTGTTGTGTGTACCAGCGTCGTTGCCAACATTGCTAGGGCATCTGCCTTTGCGTTTTTCTCCTTGGGTATGTGGGTTATGTTATAGAAAGAAAACTTATTTAAAATTGCTTTTATGTACCCGAGATACACTGACATCTGTGTTCCTTTAGCCTCAAAGTCCCCCGTAACCTGGCTCACCACTAGTTCGGAATCGCTAAATATGTTGACGTCTTTGACTCTGGATTCGCTTGCTAGTTGCAAGCCCGCGATCAGTGCTTCGTATTTGGCCTCATTATTGGAGGATGGGAATGAAAATTGAAGAGCATACTCGTCATAATTTTATTCTTGGGTCGGCCCATTAGGATTTCTCTCTCCCCCGCCGCATCAGAGGTTTGTGATCCGTCCACGTAGAGGTTCTATGTAGATAGTTTTATCGGCGATTTCGATATGGTGACCTCTGCCATGGCCATATTAGTCGGATCGGCTCCTTGTGTATTCGTTGTTGGCTCCTTTTCTGTCATCAGAGTGAGCTCTTCTATAAAGTTAGCTACCACCTGGCCTTTGGTGGCTGTCCTTGGTAGGTACTTGATGTCGAACTCCCTGAGCTCAATCGCTCACTTAATTAATCTACTCGAGTGGTCTGGTCTTTCCAACATATGGCAAAGTGATTAATCTGTTAGGACATGTATGGTATGAGATTGGAAATATGGCCTCAGCCGCCTTACCAAAACTATAAGTGCCAGGCCCAATTGCTCCAAGGCAGGGTATCTTGTTTCAGGCTTGTCCATTCCCTTTCTTGCTTAAATCACGGGCAACTCTGTATCAGCCTCCTGCCTCACCAGGGCGGAACTGACTACTATTAATGAAATGGCTAAGTAAATGTATAAAATTTCACTTGGTATTGGAGTTGATAAAAATGGAATATGGGCGAGGTATTGCTTGATTCCGATGAGCGCCGCTTCGCACTCCTCAGTCTATTTGACGGTTTTCTTGTTCGTTGTGCGGATGGTTTTGAAGAATGGGTGACACTTGTCTGTGAACCGGGAAAGTGATGCCAACTTCCCTGTCAGAGTCTGGAGGTCCTTTTTCGTTGTGAGGGCCTTCGTGTTGAGGATTGCCTATGTTTTCTCGAAGTTGGCCTTAATGCCCCTTTGATTTACCATGTATCCGAGAAATTTGGCCGCCGAGACTCCGAAGATGCATTTTCCACTCTTGATAAGGATATCCAGTACTACTTTTAGGTCCCTCACGTGATCCTCCTTGTCTTTGCTCTCAACCACGAGGTCGTCTACTTAGACTGCTATCGTAACCCTATTGAGCGGTCCCAGCAGCTCCATCATGAATCCCTGATAAGTAGCACCGGTGTTCTTCATCCCGAACAACATCATGTTGTAGCAATAAAGTCCCTTGTCCGTCATGAAGCACATGGCCTCTATATCTGCCAGATCCATCTTGATCTGGTTATACCCTAAGTTGCAATCCATTGTACATAGGAGCTCATGGCCACTCATAGCATCCATGAGTTGGTCAATTCGAGGTAGTGGAAAAGAATATTTTAGGCAGACCTTGTTTACGTTGGTGTAATCGACGCATATCCTTCATTTTCCACTACTCTTCTTGACCATGACCATGTTGGACACCCATTTGGGGTAGTGCACCTGTCGTATGAAGCCTATGTCAAGGAGTTTTGTTGTCTCCTCTTGTATTGTTGTGTACTGCTCCTCGTTGTATGCCCTTCGTTTTTGTTTTCTCGGTACTACCTCCGGGGAGATGCCGAGTTTGTGCGATATGATTTCGGTGGAAATGCCCAGCATGTCGGCGTAGGACCATGTGAAGAATGATGAGCCCGGTCTCAATTTTCGGATCCAAACTTTCCCCGATTCAGACCGTCATATCCAGATGTTCCTCCGATATTTGGATGATCTTCATAGATTCCTCGTCCATGGACCTCACTGTTAACTGTCTTTCTCTATGATCCTCGGGGACCTGGGATAATGGGCTCGCCATTAAGAGACACACATCCCTGCCTGGGTATGTGGCCGAGGAACTCGCGGCTGGTAGTGTCGAGGTTGTCCCTCAAACAGAGCATATGTCGAAGGGGGTAGGAAACTTCATCTGGAGCATATGCTATGAGATGATGGCATGTATTCAGATGAGTGTATTGCATCCAATAATGGCGCTGTAATACAAGGGTGCATCAATAATAAGGAACTCCATGTGGGTCTCTGCATAACAGTCCTTCTGACCTACCATCAATCGTAGGTAATCGCTGCCCAAAGGTTGGATTCTGACCCCGAGAAACTTATTAGGGGCTCGTGGTTCTATTTCAGTTTCGACCTGAGGCGTCTGAGTGCCTTATACACTGGTAAGAACATGACGTTGACAACGGAACCGGTGTCGATCAATACTCTTTCTACGCTGCACATGTCGATTGTTGCATCGATAAGGAATGGGTAGTCCTCGGACACGAGTGGTCTACCATACTCCTCGGATTCATGGAAGTTAATCAAATCCCATCCTGGTTTCGCTATCTTTGTTGGTCCCTGCTGTAGGCTGAACACCGCTCGCTCAAGCTTCTGTTCCGTCTTGGATCTTCCACCTGTAATTCCATTGATCCTTCTGATATGCGCTACTCCTCTTGTTGGTTGGGCGTCGCCACCAGCCTTGTATTTCTCTTGCTTGCCCTTCTTCAACTGTTCTTCCCTCATCTCCTTCAGATTGTAAAATTTTTCGGTGTCATGAGATTCAGTGTTGTGGAACTTGCACCACTTGCCGGTGTTCTGGAGGGCAGATGTGCGGTGTGTCCTTGGTGGTAATGGGAATAGGTCCGGATTTTCAGCCAGAATGTCCACATATTTGGAGTTAAGGATGCTGAACACCTGTTGCTTGTACCGGGGCTGGGTTGCGATTACATCCCTTGGTTGATCGCTTCGTTCCTCCCGCTGACTTTTGTCGCTATCGCCGTAACCACTTCGGTTGCCATAGGACTTTCGGTAATGGCTGGATTGGAGGTTCTCCCTGTTGTTATCCCGTTGGGAGTTCCCTCAGGGTTCTGCTTCCGGCCGTGCCGTCAACAGTGTTGAGGCTGGCGTTGGTGCTGGTACCGGTTCCTGCTCACTAGGAGTCACCGTATTAGAAAATGTGTTTAACTGTTGCACTGGTGTCGGGTTGATACCAAAGGTTTGCAGTTTTAGTTGTGCGTGCGATGTCACGTGATCGAGAAATTCGTTGTATGTAAGTGTAAGGTATTCATTAAGCTTCCATGTTAGCAAGCCCGACTGAAGTGCATTTCGAAGTACATAAAATGCCGATTCGCTGGTGATGTCCCAGCAATATGCTATGGCGGTGTTCCAACAGGAGATGAAAGTAGATAATCCTTCTGTTGGCTCCTGTCGGATTGCTTGCAACTGATTGTATGTCAGCGTCTTGCTTGTTGCTGTGATGTAATGCTTTAGAAATGCCCTCACAGAAGGAGGCTAAAAAACCAACTTAGTGTGTTGCCTGTCAGACTTTCCATAAACATGTAACAGTACATCGCAAGGGCGAGTGGATGATCACCTCCCTCTTTGCGGTAGGTTCATGGTGAGTTTGCTCGCTGCGCAATTCCCCCTTAGATTTCGATATCGGCTGTCTTTTCTCCATTACCTTTAATCTAGATCTGGCCTGCATGTATCGCTGATGCTCGAATTCTTTTGCCCTCTCGAGCTCCATGCACTTTCGCATTGCCAACTCGTACTTGTGCTCCATTTCGCTGATGCACCTTTCAACCTCTGTTGCCGCTCCTTAGTCTGTCTTGACGTGTTGCTTGCCTGCCCGTTGCACCAGCGCGGGCTCCTCCATCGTTTCATCCGTTCCCAGGGTCAAGTGAAGGATATCTTGTTGTTTGTTTGGCGTCATGCTGAGAATGAGGAATGTATCCATGATTCGTGACTTGCTTTCGTTGATTGCTTCGTGGTTGGAAGAAAAAAAAATTCCTGTATGGATTCCCACAGACGGCGCCAATGTTAATATCCAAAACTAAAAAGAGCTTTTGATATTGAAATGGGGGTGATGGTTGATGATTCTCTCTTCTAGTTCCGCTATTCTCTTTCCTTGATCTCTTTCGGTGATCGTTCTCAAGATTCGCTTTCGATATTTGCTTTCGCTACTACTTTGTGCTCTCTCTTTATCAGTCACTCGCACTGCTAAGAAGGACAACTGTTAAGGAGAGACCGGGTGTGCCGGCCTTCAACCCTCTGATGCCTAAGTTGATAACGAGATATAACTTTAACAGAGTAACGACGTGAAAGAGTAATGAATGCGTATCATTAATGTTGAACTGCCAAACTTATAACGGTGGTTGAGGTTAGGTCCCTTGCCACTTCTTCGATGTTCAGTATTCTTACTCTTTTTGCTGAAGTGTTATCTGACAGCACCTTAGTCGGGTGCGTAAGCAGAATTGACTCTGAATCAACCTTTGGGCTAGTCATCGAACTTGTTGCTCTTTGGGCAGCCTACGATTTGGTTTGGTGGCGAGACTTAATTAAAAGCTTATCATATTATTGATTTCGTTCTTCTGTCTCCCTCTATCACCGTGGGTCAGAGCCTTTTTAAAATATGAGACATCGTGAAGCTGATTAGCGCCGAAGACTTCGAATTCATTGTCCACAAAGAAGCCGCCAAGGTCTCTCAGACCATTCGCAACATGTCCACTTCTCCTGTTCTCCAGGTAAACCAAATCAAAGCAAAACAAGGCCTAATCTATCATTCTGCAATTGGTAACAAGGTTTCAATTTGAATATTCTCTATCGGTTTGAGCAGGGAGTTTCACCGAGACTGAACTAGGTGAGGTGACATTTCCTGAGATCAACACTACCATTCTTGAGAAGATCTGCAAGTATTTTTATTGGAATCTTCAATTCGCCAGGTTCTTATTCTCCAATTCTCTTTTCAATTTGATTTCCCTTATGTAGATTACTATAGCTGATGTTATTGGAAATTTACTGCTTTGTGAATTGAATTTCATATATGTTTTACTGTCATTGTAAACTGTAAATTTGAGCTAAAGATCACGGCTGTAACAATACATATGTTTAAAGCAATGTGATTTTCAAGCCTTTTATAAAAAATAGTTCCAAGGCCTACATTACCAACTCCATAACAAGTCAAGAGAAGATGAAAACTCGGTCTTGGTTGGAGTGAGATCATGTTCTTAAGTTGGTGCATTTTTACAGTTTTCTTTGTTTTTTGTATAATGCGTCTCACTTTTGTAACTTTATACTTCATTCATTGTGAACTATGTTCACACCAAATGTGCATCCAATGATGAGATGAACCACAATGTAGAGTGAAAAAGAGGTGTTATAAGAAAGATATTGGTTAGGTCGATAATGTACTTCACTGAATGATATTGCTTGTTCAGTATTGGAGTTAGAGAAGGTGTATGTGTCCCTTGCAACAAATTGAGTTGGGGGCCTCATTTGGTTGATACTTAAAATGACTATGGTTGCTGGATCGAAGTTTAAACTAATCAGCATGTAGCTTGATGGGAAAGAAGTTTTCCTTTCATCACTGTCATTTCATATGTTTTTGACTTAGTTTGGTTGTTACTTTGACAGTGGGAAGCAGACCGACTTTCATATTGATTCGGAACTGACTCTGGAGTTGATGATGGCGGCCAATTATCTTCATACATCAAGAACTTATCCCCAGCCTCGTGGGCGTTTACATCTTATTTATCATTGCAAGGGATTGAAAATGAAAATAAAAGAGATACGAATTTCATTGAAGGATTCATTACAAGGGATTCATTGAAAGGATCATACAAGCATAACAAAACAATCAATAGTACTAAATGGGAAATCCAATCATCAGAATGATCAGATACAAAAAGACTCGCTCTCTGCTCTATCTCTACTCTGTTTTCTCATCTTTTCTGCCCTTACAAAATTTAGTCACAAACTTCATAAAACCGAAAAATACCCATCCGACCAACTTCATGAAACTGAAAAAGAGCCATCTAGCCAACTTCATGAAACCGAAAAAGACCCATCCAGCCAAATTCAATGGCAATCCCCAAATAACTGTTCTGGTAATCCAGACAGCCAGTATATGTGCATTTAGTTCACCAAAAACTTTGATCAAAAGTTTGGGGCAGTGTTTCTCAACAATTCTTTGAAATCTCTCGTAATCTTGTTGAATCCGAGCCAATAGCCACTTACGAGTGAAAATTTCAGGGTGAACGGGTTTTTTTCCAAAACAAAATTCTTGCCCAAATTGCTTCATATATATGGTGTTTTATGGTAGCTCTTATGATTGGTGGTGGGACAGACACCACCAAGTTGTAAAATGATACGAGCACCCACATACTAGGAGGTAAGCCACCGGTTAGAAAAATAGGGGCTATTTTCACAAAATCTTGGAGTTTGGACTTTGCAATGGGCTCTTCATCATCCTTCACGTCCTCATCATCCTTCATGTCTTCATCTGCAGCCTTAGCCTTACAAGCTGCAACTCTCTCTTTCTTCATGTAGAAGAGAGGAGGGGCATGCCTCTGCTCCAAAGGGAGAGGAAGCACAAGCCTCCTCTCCATGGAGAGAGGCATCCTCTTCTTCAACTTCAATGAAGAGAACAGAGATGAGCACGAAGATGCTGCAACCAGAGAAGAAATTCCCACTTCGATCTGAAACAGAGAGAGAGTGTATAAGAATGGGTGCAAAAATCATTGTCGTAGACAAACAAAACACAAGCTCAAAATTCAGGTAGACAAACAAATATTTCGAACCGAAATGAGCAAAAACACATTAATGATCTACATGAGAATGAGAATCAAAGTATCCATCAGACAGACCATGGCTCATAACTACACCAAGACAGACAAATCTACCAGTTTTAACCACAGGAATAAGCAACCAAAAGCAATCGGCAACAAAATTAGTAAAATATCATCTACATAAACAGACGATTACAAATACACAAACTTAACAGAAAATATGTACTGAAACAAGAAGCGCCGAGCATGAACCATAAATAAAAACAATCTAGCATGTAAAATCAAAATCAAATTACAGTAAGTAGAACAAGTACAACAAACGAGAAGAAGCATACAGTAACGAGGTACGAGACTAGAAGCAACAGCACAGAAAACGCTAAACACGAAAAGCACAAAAACGAGCCGAGCAAAATTTGGCTTGATAATCCAAGCATTGCCGTTTCATGTTCTCGTTTAAGCATAGTGTACAAGTAAAAAACAACAACAGAGGCAGAATTCCAGTAGTTTTTAAACAACGGAAGCGAAATTAGCTACAGTAGAAAGAAGGAGAAAAGCATAGAGCTTTTCATACCGAAATGCAGAGCTAACAATAGAGCAAAGCTTACGGTCTCAGGTCGTGGTTTTAAAACAAAGAGATGAATATGGAGGAGAGCCAGAGAAAAATGAAATGGTGAGAATGAAAAGAGTGTCAGAGTGAGAGTGTGTGAGGAATTTTGCTGCTATTTATAATTTCAAAATCTAGAGAAAGAATACTGAAATTCTATTTCACTGGAGGAGGGAATCGTCCGCCGTTGGATTTTGATTTGATCTTAATCAAGCGAGTGATCGCGCGCTACGGCTAAAAGGCAGGAAGACTCGTCTGTGGAGGATTATTTCTGACAGAGCGTTTCTCGCGACGAGGTTGGTTCGGAATATTTCTAACAACTTTCGTCTGAGTTTGGACGAGCAATTCTGTTAGGGGGTATTTACGACATTATAATTGCTGCAATGCTGCTGTGGATTGTTGACCACGAAAGTTTTGCAGACGTCATTTCTTTCTCTTCTTTCTTTGTTTCATTTCGTTGGAACAGAAATTGGGCCTCAGCCCAAACAGCCTACATTGGCCCAAAGCCAGTTTTTATTGAAGTTTTGATGAACCAAACTATTTTTAACTTTGTCACAATGCCGTAGACAATGTCTATTTTTAAGCCAGTTTCTATTGAAGTTTTTATCGTCTTATAATTAGACTCCTCCAAGAAACATCTACTTTATAATTGTGTACTGTGTTATATTGTGAAAGATCGATGAAGTTATATATATTTTTTTCTTTTTCTCAGTATAACTTTTTATCGTTGATAGAATATCAGCAAAACATGTCGTATTTACGCAGAAAGTTAAATCAAAATTAAGTGGAGAGAGAGAGAAACCGAGTCACTGCATTTAATTGATTTTGTTCCTCTCTCTCTCTCTCACTGAATCAGAGCTTTTGAAATATGAGGAAGGAAGACACCGTGAAGTGTTAGGAACCATTTCTCATTATCGAGCTAGCCCTTTATTTTGTCCAAGTCTTGTATGTCGTTTGATGTAATAATGTGTCGTAGACTTTGTGTAGGCAGTTGTCGTAGATTCTCTTCTTACCATTGGGAATATTCTGCCAATTCATGTCTTACACATGCCTCCCATGTAACGTAACCCTAGCTTTATATAGCTCGCTTCGGCGCTGCTACAGGGTATCAATCAATCAAAGACTTCAAGCTTTTATCTTAATTTTATTCTCTCTGCATTTATTTCATTTCCGATCTATACCAGTGTTAGGGCTAGGGCTCTATCAACTGGTATCAGGGCCCCAAATCCAATGGGGCCACCCAAGAAGACCGCTGCAAATTCTTGCCACCCAATACAAAGGAGTTAGTCGCTCATCAAGCCGTTACTGATTCTCAACTCCAGACACTTGTGGTTTCAGTGGAGGGGATGCGCACTGAGCAAGGTGCTCTTCGAGCTCAGCGTGAGCAAGACCGCGAGTTCCTGGAGAGTACGCGTGCTTTAGTGTCACAAATACTGGAGGAAGTTTGTAACCACGAAACTCCACCCCCAACACCGCTCTTGCGTCCCTACAGTTTGGGCGTCTCGCAGTTTCAACTGCGACAGTGTCGTCCCCGGAGCAACCAAACAGCTTAGCTAGAATTTCCAATCCACCAGTCATAGATCCAGTCGCTTCCACCGTGGTTGTCACATCTGAAGCCCAAACTTCAGCTACCAACGGTATCGGCAGCTCAAAAGGGAAAGAGAAGGTGACAAGCACATGTCCCGAGCGCGTTGAGGTGCCGGCGAGCTCAACTCCGTTCAAACTTTTGGGCGATGCCATTCAAGCTCCACATCATGATGTTCCACAGCCTTTTGGTACGGACCCGTCCTTGCCCACCATGCGCCAAATGCGACTGGAGTTTGTGGCACTTTCGAAGGTGGAGATCAGGTTGAATGGCTCAACAAGGTGGAACAATACTTCGAACTGTACCAGATTCCATCAGAGAGACAGGTCACCTTAGCCTCTACGCACCTTACAGGTCAAGCCTCGGATATTTGGTATATGTTCCGCCATGAATTTCCTTACTCATAGCAAGGGTTAACAGACTTATTAATGAGGGAGTTTGGAGTGGCTGATCAGATAGGTTACCAGGCTGAACTTACCAGAATGACTCAAGCAGGGTCTATTGAAGAGTATAAGACCAGGTTCACTAGACTTTCTAGGAGAGCTCGTGGATTCTCTGCAAAACTCTTAATTTCTTGCTTCATTGGAGGGTTGAAGCCGGAAATAATGCATGATGTGCTGAACTAGAACCCGACCACCTTGTACGAAGCTTGTGAACTGGCTAGACGTTTTGAGGCACGAAATGCAGCTCATTGTGCCATCGATCGCAGCTACAATTCGGCACCACAAGGAAACAATCGCCTTGTAGCTACGCCTAGCAGACTTAACACCATGGTAACACAAGTCACTCGGAACTCGGTACCACCAAACCCACGACCTCTGAACAACCAGCCAGCTTCAAACATAAACAACCAGGTTATAGGAGGTCATCGATTAAGTCAAGCTGAATACCAAGCCCGTCATGCCAGAAACCAATGTTTTTTCTGTGAGGAACAGTTTCGGCCAGATCACTCTTGTCAAAGATCGGCTCAAGCCTTGCTCATTGAAGCTGCAACTGAGGAAGATCTTACACCGCCAGTGGCCGCAGACAATGGTGAAACAGAAGGAGAGGAGGATCCCAACTTAGAGGACCTGGAAGAACCTCTAATCAAGTTGAATGTGGCACTTGGGGAGGGTCCTAAAGAGACCATGCAATTGAAGGGTCTCCTAGCCAAACATACTATTCATGTGCTGATAGATTCAGGGGCAACTTACAACTTTTTACACCCCTCATTGCTCAAAACAACTAAGTTAGAGTTGTGCTCTACACATCCATTACCCGTGAGAGTTGCAAACAAGGCAGTGGTGCGAACAAAAGGGAGGGTACATACCACAATCCAGTGGCAAGGATACTCCTTCACTGGTGAATTTCATGTACTTACAGTGCCGAGATGTGAATTGTTGTTAGGGCACAGCATGCACTACTACAAAAATTGTATCACACAATGGTCAAATTCTGTTATGTGATGTTTCAAATTATCGTTGTCTTTACGCGTGTTGTCTGATGAAATTTCGGGATAACGGTGATACACCATCACCTGTTACTTTTAGAACATTTATTTCTTAAAAAGCACTGTCTGATTTCTGAATGCCATATCATGAGGCGCGCTCGCGATGCTATGACAAGTATCACACAATGGTTTTATGACTCTTGTGTGATAGATAATCACACAATCATTTTAATTCCTTGTCTGATAGGTGATCAAACGGTTAGAGCCTTGATTTGACCATTGTTTGAAATGCTTTTATTCATTGTGTGATTTGACCTTGATTTGACCATTGTTTGCAGCAGCTGTGGCAGCAACTACTTTCCTTTGCATAACTTCCTGCAATCCAATGGATAAAGCTTACTAAAAAAAACTCAATATCGAAACATCACCCCATTCAAATCGAAACAGTTTGCTAATTTAACTGATTTGAACACTATGAACTCCTAAATACAGTTTAGACCAAGTGTAAGTAACAAACTTCAGAGGAGTTACCATTTTCTTTCTAAGACGATAGTGGCAATACCATTATAGTGTGTTGGCTGTCAATTACATGTTCTAACAAATAAGTGAGTAAGCATAGAAAGAATATTTAAACCCTTTAATTGAGACAAGAAAAAACAATCTAATTTGCTTCTGTCACTAGTATACTAGAGTACTACTTCTACAGTGGCGAGTATGGAAGAAATCTTAGTGTGGCAGATAAACTTTTATATGCAGTAATCAGCAATCAACTAACTGCATTTGAGTGTCAGTCAAGCATCTACTCATGGAAGCTACTTTGAGAGGGTCTAGATTACACAATGGACACGGTCACTGGTACACAACATATACTATTGTACATAGATCTGTGACAAAGATGTGTACTATCCTGTCAATGAATTTCTAAATCGGAAATCATACGTCCATCTGACAGGCAGTTCCAAAATAACCAAACTGTAAAATGTCGCAGGAGTAGATTTTTACATAATGCAATGAACAGTCAGTAGGAGCCTATGACTTCACTTAACAGTATGAAAATGATAATAAGAATAACCTAACAAGAACATTAAATCAAACAGTATATGTCGATCAATCCTCACTATAGAGTAAAATAATAGGGTGACAAGAGTCCACACCCTGACTTTGTCCAACTCTCCAGTTTCTTACAAGAAATTCGTCCACTTTGCTTAGGACGAATCCAAACGCCGCACCCATTTGGCTTCTTCTCCATTGCAGGAAAGATATAATTCCACGATTTCAATGGATGGTACTACACATATTCAAATGTCATCATTCAAAGCTCCTAAAGTTAGGCTTTTACGTAGCCGAGACTGACACTTGGCTGAGAAGAAGAAAAAAGATTAAAACTTGAGTACAAAAGCCAGAACAAGTATCAATTTTCACAGATCAAACTGAATAACGAAGGCAAATTTTTCCCAGCAACAAAAATCCATCACAGCAAAAGAAAGAATACTTGCCTTCAAGGCACACCCAAATCAGCAAACCCCATCAAAATCTCAGATATAGAAAAAACATATTTCATTCAATTGGATCCAGTATATTTTCAACCCGGCATATATACCTTACTGATTTGAAATATATTCACGGCGAATTCAGAAGCCTCAGCAAAGAAAATTAAGGAAGCATTCGAGTTACTCGACAATTTGGGCTGGGCGCGGGAGCTCGAGGCGGCGAACGGAGGCGGGAAGCAAAAACTTCAAGCAGCAGTGGGAGGCGACACTTCAAGCGGCAGCGCGCGAGGTCGGAAGGGTGTGATAGTGGAGATACTGGCTCGATGCGAGAGAACTCGGCTTTCCAAGCAGCTTCGCACTTGGCCACTTCACCCTAATTTCCAATCTTCGATGCCCAAATTCTAATTCAAGAACGAGAAACCCTAATCACATATTTGCTTATTTCATAAACATGATTGGTTGGCAAGGAGACAAACAGATTCATACCCACGAAGAAGAAATGAGATCCCAGATCTGAGAAGCTTGGGGCCTAGGGCTTTCTCATGAGGAGGAGAGCGATGTGAGTGTTTGAGAGAGTAATAAGAGTGAGTGAGACGAAGGAATGAGATGATGAGGTGAGGTTGATGAGTTTTCTGGAGAGAGTGAATCGATGAGTTAGACGGTGTTTTTCTGAAGAGAGTAGGGTTTGCCAAAGGAGAGTGAGACGCAAGTGTTTTGTTCGAGTGATTTTGTCTCAACTCGATCAACACATTTTTCATCTTTATTTTTTCAAACTCAGCGTCACAAAATGGTTAACAACTATTTCATTGTCTGAGTTTGCAACATCTCAACTAATTGGACACTAACATTAACGTCACACAATGTTACATTAAAAAACTGTTGTCTAATGATACACACAAAGGATAGAAAGTTAAGATGTGGGAGGAAAATTTTGGGGGATGGGAGAGAAACTAAACCAAAATGTGTGCTATGACAAATTTACAATCTAAAATCAGTCTCCACTATTGTCTGATAATATACACATAGGAGGAAAAATTTTAGCGGTGAAAGTGAAAACTCCTTCAAAATGAGCGTCATCTAAGATTTGGCACTCATATGACAATCACGAATTTTAGGAATATTTGACCTAAATTGGGTTGTGAAATGAAGGGAATAATCCCGCCAATTATTTCATCTTCACACAATAGATTAAAGTAGTTTCGTTGTGTGATTATGTAAATTATTGAGATTTCATTCGTTCACACAATGAACAAGGATAACAAGCATTGTATGATAGTTATACCATCATCAAACATCGGTCAATTACACAACTGTTGTCTGATGATTGTTGTGTGATGCAGTTTTTGTAGTAGTGATAGTTGAGAATACTTGGGGACATTTGCTGGAACTTCGAAAAGATGTATATAAAGTTCAACATTGAGGATCGATCATACACACTGTAAGGTGAGACTAACCCTAAGGTTTCTATGGTTAGTTGTCACTCTATGTCTCAGGGCTTGCGAAAGGAAAAAAAGGCAGTGATATGTTATATGGAGCCTGTGGGGAATGATGAAGCAGGAACTCAACAGTACATGATCGACAGTGGCATGCAAGCTCTTCTTGCTCAGTTCGATGACATATTCTCTTAGCCAAATCAGTTACCGCCCTCAAGGAGGCATGACCATCGTATTGTTCCCATGCATAACATACCACCAAACAATGTGAGGACTTACTCCTATCCTCACTACCAAAAACAGGAAATAGAGAAGATAGTGAGAGAACTACTGGAGACAGGAACCATTCAACACATTGTGAGTCCCTTTTCTTCCCCTGTGATACTAGTGATGAAGAAGGACGGTACTTGGCGTATGTGCATAGATTACCACTGCCTCAACGCAGCCATGGGGAAGGATAAATATCCGATTCCGGTAGTGGATGAATTACTAGATGAAACATTTGGCTCAACGATTTACACCAAGCTGGACCTACAAGCAGGGTATCACCAAGTATGCATGCACTCTCCAGACATACCAAAGACAGCATTTCGCACTCATAGTGACCACTACGAGTTTGTAGTTATGCCATTCGGTTTGACAAATGCTCCCTCTACTTTTTAATCTCTTATGAATGACATATTTATAGATTATTTGAGAAAATTTGTACTTGTATTCTTTGATGATATTCTTGTATACAGCTCTGATATGCAGAGCCACTTGAAACACTTGGAGCTAGTGTTCTCACTCCTTAGACAATATTCATTGCGGGTCAAGGCAAGTAAATGCTCATTTTGAGTCTCACAAGTTGAGTACTTAGGGCATGTCATCTCTAATGAGGGAGTAGCTGTTGATCCCAAGAAGATACAGTGTATTAAGGAATGGGCACAACCACGGAGCATCAAAGGCTTAAGAGGATTCCTAGGATTGGCGGAATACTACCACAAATTTGTGAAGAATTTCGTGTGCCTAGCCAAGCCACTTACAGACATGCTGCGTAAGCCATTTTTTGGGGAGTTTGACACTTCAAATGTTGGTTTTGGTGCGATGTTATCACAGGAGGTACATCTTATAGCTTATATGAGCAAAGCTATGGGACAGAAGTGCAGTGCAACATTGGTGTACTTATCTATTAGGTAATCACTTCACAATCCTAACAGATCATTGTACCATTGAGAACTTTTTGAAATAGCAAATCATCACCCCATCTCAACAACAGTGGTTGTTGAAGTTGATGGGATTTGATTTTTCTATACAATACCGGGCTGGGAAACACAACCAAGCTGCAGACACTCTAACAAGGCAGGACGAGCTCTTTTTAGTCACGGGCATTTCCTCCAACACATTTGTTCTGGCAAATGAGATCTAGCAAGCTTATGAATCGGACACTGAAGCCATCAAATGGATGAAGGCCATTGAAGAAGGGTCATGTACCAACCACAGGTATACCCTCAAAGATTCACAGCTACAGTATAGGGGCCGAGTCTATGTACCACAAATTGGGGCTGGGAGACAGAAGCTCATATCTGAGTTTCATGAAGGACACGTAGGAGGCCACTTAGGTCACTTATGTACATACCATCGCTTGAAGAGGAACTTTGCTTGGCCATCTATGAAAAAAGAAATCAAGTAATTTGTAGTAGAGTGTGACATATGCCAGAAGAATCACTGTGAGGCTCAACTCCCACCTGGACTCTTGCAACCCAATCTTATTCCAAGTGGATCATGGTTAGACATTTCAATGGATTTCGTGAAGGGATTTCCTATTTCGGAAAACAAGTCGGTGATCTTGGTTGTGGTTGATTGGTTCACTAAATACAGTCATTTCTTTGCTCTAGCGTATCCCTATAGTGTAAAAATTGTGGCAGAAGTGTTCATTAAGGGAGTATTCAAGTTGCATGGAATTTCCCGTACCATTATCACAGATCGAGATACGATATTCATGAGTCAATTTTGGACCTCTTTATTCACAGCTCAAGGTACCAAGTTATGCCCTAGTACGGCTTACCATCCACAAACCGATGGCCAGACAGAAAATCTAAACTGTTCCTTTGAGCATTTTCTGAGGTGTGTGACGGAAGACAACCCCTCCACTTAGGTTAAATCACTTCCCTGGGTGGAATATTTGTATAATACCAATTTTCATGCAACTCTCAACTTAACCCCTTTTCCGGCGTTATATGGTTATGCACCCCCACATCTTGAGTTGTATGTTCCAGGGTCAACAGCTGTACATGAAGTTGATCAAGAGCCACAATCACGGGATGAACTCATTGCTCATCTTAAGTCCAATTTGATCAAAGCTCATGAGCGCATGAAGCACTACTATGATTGCAAGTTGATAGTTGCATATTTATGCAACTTTCTTATGCTTAATCATGTGAAATTACTTGGCTTATTTTAATTTGTTTAATTTTTTATATTTATTAATGTTTTTATTTATTCAGGTCATATGGAAAAATTACAAAAATAAACAGTAAAAAGGGAAATCCTAAGGCAATTTGACCAAGAAGTCAAGAGTCCACATGGAAAAGAAGTCCAAACCTAGTTTGGAGAGGAAACAGGCCCAAGAAATCAACCCTATATAAAGGAATTTTCAGGAAATAATTAGGGTTGGAGATTTTAGAGAGAAAAACACTCAAAGGAGAGAGAAACCCAGAACCAGAAGGGAAGGAGGAGTCGAGTCTTCAATCCATCAAAGACCTGGCTTTCGACCCATTGAAAGCTTCCTGCCGAGTTTCCTAGAGTTTTTCGATTCTTCTTCCTTTCCCATCATGTTTTGCTATGATGTTATTACGACTATGAGTAGATAAATTCCCTTAGTTATGGGCATATTGAAGCCCTAGATATGCTTACGATTTTGAACCTCTTTTGATTCTATTAACTATTTGGATGAGTTTTGTTTCACTGTTTTTATCACCGATGCTTTCTATGTTCATGTTTCTTTGAGTGACGCTTAGATGCATGGCTTAGGATCTATAGTCTTGATTGTGTACATGAGCACCTTATCATTGCATATTCTTTGGAGACAAGCATGTATTTGTGTGAAACAATCCTTAGTGATGTGAGGGTGACCACCTTATCAACTCTTGAAGCTTTGTTATTCTTCAAACATTCTTAAAATGTAATGACTTCAGTTCTCTAGGCTTACATCACCATATGTATAAGTCGGTTAAGTGAGGATCAAGATCGAGCGGATTGTCCATCATTCTTTCATGCCAAGTAAAAGAGTATAATACACAAGATGACTTAACCAAAGTTCTTGTGTGGGTTCAATTACATTGGGGAGGTCGTAAGTGTGTCTAGGGTGGAGAGAAGTCCTTAACCTTCATATCTCATTGATTTTCTTCAACAATTTACTTTCTACAATTTACTGATTTCTGCAATAGCTGCAGGTTAGCCGATTTATTTCGGAAACCAAAATAACTCTGAATACCCTGAATTTTTGTATGGTAGTTCACCACTGTGTCTAGTCTATTTTGTACAATTTTCGTATCATTTAAGTCTGTCTAGAGTAGGTTCGTAGTGTCATTAGTATACTGTAGTTGAGTATGTCAACATTATTATTTAGTATTAGAATTTAGTTTCACCAATTTCTTGTGTTCGATAACCCTTATTAATGAGTATTACAATGATATATATGACTTGAGAATAAGGTATCTTTGCATATGTGTTTATCCGCCTATCAAATTTTGATGCCGTTGCCAAGGAACTGCTTAATTCTAAATTCTAAAGGGTCTTAAATTTCAATTTTCTTTTCTTTTCTTTTCTTTTGAGTCTTATAGTTTCTTTAGTATGCAGGAACATTGTGTATGCGTACGAGGCACACTAGAAGTGCTGAGCCATTACTACTTGATCCAAAAATTGAACGCTCAGCAAGGCAAAACAGAAAGCAGCAGGGACAATGGTCCATGAATGTGAATAATGGTAATTAGCCTGAGAAAGATATACATTCTGATTCAGGGCCTGAATTTAAGGAAGAACAACATATCCCACCACCACCACCATCACTAAGAAGAATGGCAAATTCAACCAAGTTGAGAGAGTCCTTTGTGCTAGGCACAGGTGTAGCAGATTCACCGATCGTTCTACCCGAGAATTTGAGGTCTTATTATAATCCCCCATCCCTTATATCGAATCTGCCACACTTCAGAGGAACGCGTTCGGAAGACCCTCAAGACCATCTCAATGAATTTTCACAGCATTATGCAGAATCCAGAGATCAACAAATATGGAAGAGGACGCTGTCAAGCTCCTTTTGTTTTCATTTTCTCTGAAGGAGCAAGCAAAAGCATGGTACAATTCTTTAGCTCCTCTATATATGGACACATGGGAGAAGATGTGTTCTGCATTTACGAAAGAGTTCTACTCTGCTTCTTGCACCAAGAACTTGAAGAAGCAAATTTCAGGCAGAAAGACAATGATGAACTACATGAAGCCTGGAGCCAGTTTAAGAGTCTTCTTCGATAATGCTATCATCATAAATTTGACCTCAACACTCAAATGGAGTTCTTCTATGAAGGACTTGATTCTTTTAATAGGTCAAAGCTTGATTTAGCTTATGGGGGGAATTGGTGGAATAAGACCGGAGCTGAAGAAAAGAAAATTGTAGAGAACCAAGCAGAAACTCAAGACAGTTTCAGTCAAGAGATATAACTATAGGAGCAAGTAGAAGATCTCTCAATGTAGTTACAATCGATGGAGCCATGGAAATAAGATTAAGTTCTATGGAGAACGATATTGCTCTGATTGCTAGTAGTCTGAAAGTGGCCAAGAAGACAACAGTTACAGCAACTTAGGTTGTGTGTACTCTATGTTCAGCTACAAATTACCTAGCAGAAGATTGTCCCAAGTTCAGAGTAGATGAAGAGGTAGATCAAAAGGATAAAGCAAATTACTTTCAGAGGCAACCCAACACTTATGGTGGGAATAAGGACCTGTTGAGCTATAAGAGCAACAATGTGCTCAATCCTCCAATTGTCCCACCAGGCTTTCAGCAAAGACAACCCACAGAGGATGGGCAATAATTTGGTCAAAGGCGTGCTTCACAACAGCAGTATCTAGCGCCGCCGCCTTTACCACCTCAGCCATCAACAGAGTTGTCAACATTGACAGTATTAATGCAATAGTTGGTGGTCGACAACAAGCAGACTAGAGAGGACCATAGTGCATTCTCAAAGAGATGAGTACTTTCATCCAAGAAAGCAAGACTACACAGCAGCAGCAGCAAAGAAAGGAAATTGACTTGCTTGAGCGACAAATGAGCCAAATGCAGTAAACAATGGCTCAAGTAAACCCAAGAGGACTTCCCAGCAACACTTTTCCCAACCCCAATGGGCAATATGAGGCCCATGCGATGACTTTGAAGAGTGGGAAGGTGTTAGAAGAAGCTCTCAAGTCAAAAACCCCAAGAAGGAAGTGGGAGGAGCCCGTGCTTAAACAGGTTATCCCTTATCAACTGTTGGACAAGTCGTCAGAAGATTCTGCAGGAACCCCAATTCGAGCCGTCGAAAATGCACCTGAAACAGAAAAACAGAAAAATCAAAAATTAGGCCAGGTACCCTCTACTCCCCTCCTTCGATTATTCATAATGTGCCTTTTCCTAGCAGGTTGAAGAAGCAAGTGAAGGTTGACAAAGAGAATGAGATCGATCTTGGATGTGTTCAAGAAAGTAGGAGTAAACATCCCTCTGTTGGATGTGATCAAACAGATACCACATTATGCAAAGTTCCTCCAAAATTTGTGTACTACAAAGAGAAAATTCTATGGAACTGAGACTGTAACTTTAGGAGAAAGAGTATCTGCAGTTCTTCAAAGAAAGCTTCCACCTAAGTTGGGTGATCCAGGACGTTTCACTATCCCATGTACTATTGGTGATCACAAGTTTGCAGGTGCTTTACTTGATTTAGGTGCATCAATAAATTTAATGTCATACACTGCTTATGACAGATTAAACATGGGAGAACTTATCCCCACTGGTGTCACCATTAAACTTGCAGACAGGTCTAACTGTTACCGTAGGGGTATTATTGAGGATGTCTTAGTGCAGGTGGGAGACTTGATATTCCCAGTAGATTTCTTTGTGCTGGAGATTGAGCATGAGCATATACCATCAGAAATACCATTAATTCTTGGGAGACTGTTCTTGAGAACAGCGCGTACAAAGATAGATTGTTTTGATGAATCATTGAGCATGGAAGTGGCAGAGGAGAAGATCCACTTCAACATTTATGAAGCTCTCAAATATCACAATAGTGATGATGCTTATTCATGTTATTCAATTGACACTTTTGAGAGATTTTTTGCAGGGATTTATTCAGTACTCATTGGATGATGATCATTTGAGAAAAGTTATTGAAAAAGTAGGAAAAGACCAATCCAGGGAGTATCCTTTGATGGATCAAAGGATCCTTTCGACCCATCGAACAGAATCGCCAGGAAGGTCCAGGGAGCATGCTTCCATGGATCAAGGGGAATACCTTTGACCCATCGAAAATAGTTCATGTATTGACGTAACTAGAGTAAATGCTTCGATGGATAGAGAAGAAGTTCTTTGACCCATCGAAGAAAAGCCCCTGGATGACCCATCGAAGACCAAATTTTGATCCATCAAAGTTGAGTCTCAATCCATTGAATTTGAACCTATTTTTGAGATTGCTTCACCTAAAGACCTGGAGATAGAAGAGGCGTACTATGCTATAGAAGAGGCACTCGAATCATTACCAAGCATAAAAGGTAAATATTCTAAACCTATTTCTCTTCCGGTTTCAGATGAAGTTCTTGTTCCATCTATACAGGCAGCGGCCACATTAGAGCTGAAACTTCTTCCCGAGCATTTGAAGTATGCTTTCTTGGGGGAGAATGATACACTTTCAGTTATCATCTCTTCCAAGCTCTCAACATTACAAGAGCAGAAGTTGGTCAGTGTACTTAAGGAGTATAAAGCCACCATTGGATGGACAGTGGTCGATATCAAGGGCATCTACCCAACATTGTGTACTCACTGGATACATTTGGAGGAGGGAGCTAAGCCCACAAAAGAAGTTCAACGTCGTATCAATCCTCCAATGATGAAAATTGTCAAGAAAGAAGTCATCAAGCTTTGAGATGCAGGTATTATTTATGCTATTTCTGACATCAAATGGATTAGCCCTATCTAGGTGGTTCCCAAACGTTTAAGAATCACAGTGGTAAAGAACGATGAGAACGTGTTGGGGCCTCAAAGAGTCCAAATGGGGTGGAGGGTGTGCATTGATTATAGCAAGCTGAATGCCACAACGAGGAAGGATCACTTTCCACTCCCGTTCATTGATCAAATGCTCAAAAGATTGGTTGGGCATGAGTATTATTGTTTCCTGGATGGGTACTCTGGGTACAATCAAATAGGCATTCACAAACATGATCAAAAGAAGACCACCTTCACGTGCCCATATAGTACTTTTGTATACCAGAGGATGCCATTTGGTCTATGCAACGCACATGCCACATTTCAGAGGTGTATGGTGAGTATTTTCTCAGACATGGTTGAAAATATCATTGAGGTATTTATGAATGACTTCTCTGTTTTAGATGATTCTTTTGACTTATGTCTCCACAATTTAGTTATAGTCTTAAAGTGTTCTGTTGAAACTAAACTTGTACTTAACTCGGAAAAATGTCACTTCATGGTAGAACAAGGTATTGTTTTGGGACATGTCATATCAACTAGGGGCATAGAAGTAGATAAAGCTAAAGTTGATATTTTGCGAACCTTATCCCCTCCTTCTACTATGAAGGAGGTGAGATCTTTTCTTGGCCATGCAGATTTCTATCGTAGGTTCACCAAGAATTTTTTCAAGATATCTCGACCTTTATGTGCATTGCTGGAGAAGGATATTTTATTTGACTTTACAGCTGAGTGTCTTCAAGCTTTCAACAAACTTAAGGAGTTGTTGACCACATCCCCCATCATTCGAGCACCAGATTGGAGCCTCCCATTTGAGCTCATGTGTGACGCTTCAAATTACGCTATTGGAGCAGTTCTAGGCCAACGCCCAGAGAGGTTACCTCATGTCATCTATTACGCCTCCAGGACCTTAAATAATGCCTAGTTGAATGATTCAACTACATAAAAGGAGCTCTTAACAGTGATTTTTTCTCTTGAAAAGTTTAGATCTTATTTTTTAGAAACTAAAATTATTATATATTCTGACCACGCTGCTTTGAGATATTTGATGACTAAACAGGATGCTAAAGCCTCGATTGATTCGATGGATGCTCTTGCTTCAAGAGTTTGATATTGTCATCAAAGATAAGAAGGGCATATATTGAGAATGTGGTAGCTGGCCACTTGAGTAGAATCACTCATGGCTCTAACGTAGAAGAGGATAAACTTCCTCTCAAAGATAGTTTTCCGAATGAACAGCTATTTGTTATTCAAGATGCAGCACCATGGTATGCTGATATTGTAAACTACAAGGTCAGTAAATACATTCCTTCTGATTTCACAAGAGCACAAAAAGACAAGCTAGTCAAGGAGGCTAAGTATTATGTGTGGAACAAACCATATTTGTGGAAACATTGCACTGACACCATCATCTATAGGTGCATCCCTCAATCTGAATTCCATTCCATTCTAGTTTTCTGTCACTCACATGCATGTGGTGGACATTTTGGAGGGAAGAAGACAACTCTCAAGGTGCTTGAGAGTGGATTTTATTGGCTCACTTTATTTCATGATGCACAGGTTTTCTTTAAATCTTGTGCCTGGTGCCAAATGACAAGTAACATCCGTCCAAAAGACCAAATGCCTCAACACCCTGTTCTTGTAGTTGAAATATTTGATGTGTGGGGTATTGATTTTATGAGACCATTCCCAAATTCTCAAGGGTATTTGTATATTCTTGTTGCTGTTGATTTTATATCCAAATGGGTGGAGGCTAAAGCCACCAGGGCTAATGATTGTAAGGTTGTTCACAGTTTTCTTAAGGACATATTCAGCAGGTTTGGAACACCTATATGCATAATTAGTGATGGAGGATCCCACTTTTGCAACAAGACCTTTGATGCCTTGCTTAGGAAGTACAATGTGACACATAAGGTGGCAACACCTTATCATCCTTAGACAAGCGGGCAAGTGGAGGTCTTAAATAGAGAGATCAAGCAGATCCTTGAGAAGACAATTGATCCAACCTGCAAAGACTGGAGCCAACACTTGATGATGCATTGTGGGCTTACATGACAGCTAATAAAACATCAATTGGGATGTCTCCTTATATGTTGGTGTATGGGAAAGTCTGCCATCTTCTGGTGGAACTTGAGCATCGAGCGTACTGGGTTGTGAAGAAGTTCAATTTTGATATGGATGAAGCGTAAGAAAATCAAACTATTACAAACTGCCTAAACCCGATTTAATTCTTGTAAGACATTAGAATTATTACCAATTCAAAACACTCATCAGAATTTAGTAATTATAATATATATATATAAGAAAACACTTAATTTAATTACAAACGTACTATATATTACAAACATTTAGACAACAATATTAATTATCAATCATAGTCTGCATAATCTCTATCGTTTGAATCATCCTCTCACCTATATCATCCGCCTCATTTGACTCGTATTCATCGTCATCATCTGGCTCCTCTTCAGATGCATTGATATTCGCTAGCTGTCTGATCTCAATTGGAGAAAGATTCGTGTAACCTTTATGGACTGGTTAAGTGTTCGTTTAAGCGAATAAGTTGATCGGTGTGGGGGATAACAACAGTATTAAGCTCTTGATAGGTCTACATAGGAAATTGTAACTCAGTGAGTTGGATGAGATCTGACATAATGCATATGAGTCCCAGATATATAAGGAAAGAACCAAAGCTTTTCATGACCGAAACATAAAAAGAAAAGAATTTGTAGTTGGTCAGAAAGTTTTGTTGTTTAGTAGTCGTCTACACTTATTTTCAGGTAAGCTTAAGAGTAAATGGATTGGACCTTTTGTTATTACTAATGTTTTTCCTCATGGTGCTATAGAGATTATAGTTCAACAACAGGGACAACATTCAAAGTGAATGGGCAACGACTCAAGCCTTTTTATGAGACATTTGTGGAGCACGTGTTTGAAGATGCGGACCTTCAGGATGCGCCTCCTATGGAGAATTAAGTGGATCCTCCATCTGGCTGAAGACGTTAAACTTAGCGCTACTTGGAAGGCAACCCATATGGATGGAGAAGCTGGCGATTAGATTTGATTTCTTAGTCCTTATACTTTATTTTTCTCCACCTAGTGTGTTTTGTGTGCGATATATGTTATATGTCATACTTGTTTGGTTTATAGTATAGTCTAATTCCAGTTTTTACATTGAGGACGATGCAACTTTCAAGTGTGGGGTGGGGCTATATCATATACTTAGCATCTAGATATACATTTTTAGTTTTTTGAGGCAGAATTTTTAATTTTTAATGTAATATGATTTTTCGGACATATATAGTGGTCTCAGAAAATTCTGAAATTTTTATTGCGTGTTGGTGTATATGTCTAGTTTATGATCGTAAAATTTCAGCCTATTTGGATATGTGGTTAAATCTGTAGAAATTATGCAAGTGAGAGTGCTCAATCTCTTCAGATTTTCCGTTTTGCTTAGAATATCCAGGGTGTACCTTCGATCCATCGAAGGATATCCTTCAACCCATCGAAGGGTTGTTCCAGAATGAGACCAGGGAGCTTGCCTCAATCCATCGAGGATCATATTCGATTCATCGAAAAATCAGTGTCAGTTTTGAGTTTTTCTTGTGTGTTTAAGTGTCTTATTTGAAAAAAAAAACAAAAATAAATAGTGTCAAGAAAATACAAAAAGAAGAGTCTTAGGAGCCCTTAACAAGCCAATGATGTGCTTATTTTTTCCAATTTTTTGACTAAGAGATGATTATGTGACTTGAGTTATGTTGGTTAATTTTGATATATGATGTAACAGTTATTGGCTAAGAATTTGCTTGTTATTCAAGTCTCAACTGTGGCTAGTGAATCTTGTTTTAGCACTAGAAAGAGAGTCATTGATCCACACAGAAGTTCATTAACTCCAAGATCTATGGAGACTCTCATTTGCTTGCAAATTTGGCTCAAATCTGATAGCTTCACTAGCTTGGCTTATGAGCCTACTCCAGAGGAATATTGTTGGTTGGAAGAAATGTAAAGAGGTATGAAATTGATTACTTGTTTATGCAACTTATGTCAAATATAAAATTGTTAATTGTGTTGTTTTGTGCCTGTTAGAATAAGAACAAGAAGAAAGAGAGAAGTTGGAATTTATCTCAATGCCACCTAAACCACCCTCCAAAGCCAAGTAAGCTAGGCCTTCACAGTGATAGTAGAGTATGTGAAAACTGATTTTCCTGAATTTATGACCCTTTAATCTTGTTTGTTAAAAACTGTACTATTGTGCTCATTTAATGAAGTAAGTTTCTTCATGTAAGTCGTAGTAGACATGTAAATGATCATTTCAGTCTTAAATTCATATAAATATGAGTTCTTTGGATTAAGTTATGATTTTTAAAAGTTAGGGGTATTCAAAGCTTACTGATTTCTGACTCTCTCAACTGCTTGTTGAAAACTGCACTATTTTGTTCAAATAATGAGGAAGATGTCTTCATGTAAGTCGTAGTAGATATGTAAAGGATCATTTCAGTCTTAGATTCACATAAATATGATTTTTCTGGATTAAGTTATGATTTTTAAAATTTAGAGGATATTCACAACTTACTGATTTTCTGATTTCTGAACCTCTCAACTGTTTGTTGAAAACTGCATTATTTTGTTCATTTAATGAGGAAGGTGCCTTCATGTAACAAGGAATAGGAATGTAGAGGATCATTTCAATTTTTGATTCATATGATTTTTCTGGATTAAGTTATGATTTTTGAAAGTTAGGGGATTATTTCTGCTATCATGAGTCTTTCTTATGATTATTGAGATGCTTATGTGTGTGATGTCAGGTTATAATAGAACTTTTGATGGTCAAGAGAATACCAAAGGTCAAGGTCAAGAGAGTACTAGATTTCAACTTATGTTTGTGAACTAATGAACTATGTATTTGTCAAGGGACCTGTTAACTTTTGATTCTTTTGTAATATGCTCACTTTGTTGGTGACATAGATCAACTGATAAATGGAGTTGATTCAAAGTTTCAAGCAATTTGTTTATGCCTATTAAACTCATTTTGGTGATTGATATGATGCAATATGACCTTGATGAATGATGATTTGATCTGTTAAAGTCAAATTTACAAAATATAAATTTTCGGTTTTGCGGTTTTTTTTAAATGGATCTTCTAGGAGAACCACTTGAATCAAAACCGGAACCGGACGGTTCCAATTTCAAATGGTTCCATCCATGATTTTCACAGAATCAAACCGAATGCAAGCAACAGTTCTAGATCTGGATCTTGAAATTTTTTATCAGATCCGAACCGAATTCAGGCCTACTTGGATTTGGAACATGAATCTCAAATCAAATAGCAATATATGCCATCATAACTTCATAAGCACATAACACAAAAGAATCCAACATATAGTTTCAAGCATGCAACAAATTATATATACTTAGTAATGAATCAAAAGAAGAACTCCATCAAACTGATCAAAGTTGTTTATGTAGTGTGTATAATGTTGGAGAGGAAAGATCCCACATTGAAAAAGAGACAAATATAAGGTGACTTATAAGTAAATGGATCATACTCAATATAAACTGAGGCATTTTGGATAAAACTCAACACCTTAAAGGTGGTTCAAGTTGGGACAATATCGTTTATATTTGGGGGTCCATATGCCACGCTTGCCGCAGTCCACCTTCTGTGTGCTCCGCCTGTCGTCTCTCCGCTTCCGCTTCAAGAAAGGTTGCTCCGTCCGAGAGAGTCATCTGTACTTGTCGAGTTGGGATAATATCAGTTATATTGGGGGATCCACTGCCACGCTTGCTACAATTTGACTTGTAATAGAATTACGTACACACGTGGGCGGAGGAAGGAGTGAAGGATCAATAGGGCCAAGACCCTCCTGAGATCTGATAAGTAACTTTAAGTTTCTCTTTATTGCACACAAAATTATAACTAATTGTTACTTGTTAGGAGTCTCTTGTTGTACTTGGGAAATCTTAGGTCCAACCGCTCAAGCTCAGTATCCTCTTTTCTCTAACCGTGTTGGAAAATATATATACTATTATTTGCTTCAGTTTGGCTTTGATTTTCTCCAGTCAGGTTGCTATGAATGGAGTTGTCGCAAACTGTCTCTTTTTTGTATTCGTTATTCATTACTGTGCTGTATGCGAGGCGTGCCACTGCTGAGGGCAAGTTTTTTCTTGTGTAGTGTGCCCACTGTGCCGCCTAGTTTCTGCTTCTTGTCAAGCGATTGGAGCGAGGAGAGCACCAACCTCGCTCGTTGAGTCCTACTTGTCTTGATACAAGACGTAAGCTTCGTGTGTCTATGCCGAGCCACAAAGAATCGATACTTTACACCCTCGAGCAAGTATAAAGTAGAGCAATCCTAATGACGTAGTGTCGAGAACACCGGATAGTGTGACTTCGTAGATCTTTAGAATCCCTATGCTCTGTCGTGTAGCCTGGACTCCGTTGATTGTCGTCGTCGTAGCTCGAGTGAATCTTCGAATCCCCACGCTCTGTCGGGTGGCCTAGATCCTGAATTCGCTGTTGCCGGTTGGTTAGCTTGAGTGAACATTCGAATCCCCATGCTCTGTTGGGTGGCTTAGATCTTGAGCTCGTTGTTCGCTGGTTGTCTACTCGCAGTAGAGTAAGATTTACTGGTGCACAAATTGTGTATGAGTGTCGAGGTCCGCAAATCTGCTTCACTTCTTCTATTTATAGAGGTAGGTACTCTGATCCTCCTCCCTTGACAAGGTAACATTATTGATTAGGAATAATATCTTGCCTCTAGATTCCCCTAGATTACCTAGGAATCGCATAGATATCCTTTCCCGATTCGCAGCTCTTATTAGGCCGGATGTGGATGGCCTATTCTATCTCTGAGGCCCAAAAGTACTAAAATAAATGTTAAATTTATTTTTGGCCATATATTGCCCCTCAGACCTCGAGATTAACCCGTGGGCAATCAAATGGGTCTTGATGTGACATGTCACTTTTTTGTCAGCGGTTTTGAAATAGCCTCGCACTAGGCTATTCAAGTGTTTCTCTTCAAATATCGCGTCGTCTATTTTCAACCCTTTTAAACTTCTTCAGTCGCTCTCCCCTTTTCACCTTCTCTCTAAAGTTTTCTCAATCCAAGATTTTGAATTTTCAATCACTCTCTGAACTCCGATTTTCATCCTTCCTCTTACAAAAATGGCTCATTATTTCAAAAGTTCTGCCCGAACGTTTCTGAGAAGGATGTAGAAGCCTTCCGTAATTATATGAACCAATGCTTCCATAAAGATCAAGACACTCCCTATTTGTGGGTTGATCTAACGGATGGGGATGAGGTTATATTGGGTTCGACCACCAATACCACAAAGGCCTTTTCCGTCCTTGATTCGGCTATGCGTCGTCCTCTATTAATCGCATGTGGTGAAGTCGATGTTCCTCTTCAATGGGATCAGAAGGAGCTTGACATAAAATTAGGGAAATGGCTCAGCACCAAAGCCGAGGAACTTCAATGGTACCAAGAGCAGAAATCCCTTGATGTAGAGCTCTGGCAGCAGGTTGGTATTTCTCACGCTCTGGATTTATGTTTCCATCTTCCCCAAGTTGGAAATCGTGCAGCCACCGTCGCTTCTTTGTGCTTTCACTACAATTGGCGTAAGCACTACAATACGGAGGAATTACAGGCTTCTTCTGCCTCTGATGACCAGCGAGTGAAGAATGCCTACGGTGGTATTGCCTTTATAGAATTCTGGCTCTGTCACTATGTATTTTTCGTTGCTGTTGACAGGATCACCAATACCTTCACTAAGGTAGCTGAAGCACTATACAATGGCCACTTCCTTAGCCTTGCATAGCCCACCTTAGGTGCTTTATACCGTGGACTTGGGTGGATTTCATTGAACCCATTTAAGTTGATATTCATAGGTCATGTTTGGATTCTATCTTTGTGGCTGCAAATCTATTTCTCTGAGTTTTGTAGTCCTTATCACAAGGAATTCACCTCTGGGGAGGTGTTAGGGAAGTCCTTGGCTCTTGCCGAGGAAACGGAAACTTTGAGCTATTCACAGTGCTTTAACTACCTCTGGGGTCAGAAGGTGTTCCCCAAGGACATGGCTGAATTTGTAGTAACAAGAAGATTCCTGACCGAATTATCCATTAGATTCTCCGTCAGGCCCCTACTGCGAAGAAGCTCTTTGCTAAGTGTATCACTTGTGCATACATCATTGTCCCCGATGCAATTTTGTGGATTGAGCTATATGCACCCAATCACTTTGCTCGACAACTCGGGTGGAAACAAGGTCTTCCTTGCCCCTTGATAGAACCCCACAATGGCTACACTTCATGAAGAACTTGTGTAGAAAGCCCCCATGCAGCAATTCTTCAAGACCTTGCTACTCCAACCTTCCCCTTGCTGGACCTTTCAGGTTTCCGTTGGCACTCCCTCCGTGTAACCTACTCTGATGTTGATGATTATCATGAGTGGAACATGCTCCATTATAGTGAAGTCTTTCGCTAAATCTGAAGTCTGAAGTCTGAAGTCTGAAGTCTTTCGCACCATCTTTCCATTCTTTTTCCTTGATTTTTTCAAGAGAACTGTGGATAGGAAGGCTGTGGGTCCCAATGTCCAAAAGGGAATGCGCCAGAAAAGGAAGTAGCGAGAGATCAGTACTTCTCCTGCTTCTGTTTCAAAGCGTAATAAATTGATGGGTGCGAGCTTCGCTGCTGCCTCTTCTACTGCGAAGAATGCTCCGAAGACTGCTGCTGTTAAGAAAAATAAGAAGGATGTCACTGAAGTATGGGACCATGAGGCTAAAGACTCCAATGAATAGATTCCTCTGGTATGGCTTTACTTTATCCAAAGCTTCTTAGTTTTTTCACCTTCTATTCTTCTAACTCCAAACCTGTTCTTTGTGGTTTAGTCTCGCCGCACCCATCGTCGTGCTGTCAAGGAGCGCGAGCGGCTAATGGAAGTTGAGATGAGTGGTAACTCTCCCTCCATTGAGCTAATGCCTGACAGTGAGCCCTCAGAGGAAGACTTACTCTTCCGAGCTGCGTGGAATAAAGGCAAGTGTACGCAGCCATTCCCTACTCCAGAGTCCTCTTCTAGTGCTACGAGTGCGTCTGGAGAACCTTCTCTCGCTAAGCGTCTGGATGTAGGTCCTTCTAGTGCTGCAAATGAAGAAGCTCAGCACCAAGAACTTCTTGAGCAAGTCTACGATCAACCCTTTGATCAACTAGTCTCTGTTGCTACAACTGCCACTGTGGAGGAGGTAGCTACCCCTGCAGTTAATAAGGAGCATGTGGAAAAGGCTGCTGAGGCCATGGGAAATGTAATAGTTCCTGATGTTGCTTCTGTATAGACTACTATTGCTACTGAGGTATCTGCTCTGGCCCTATCTTTTTGGAATAATGTGCATTTCTAACCATTATTTTTGGTTATATAATCCTAGGAAGCTGTTCAAGAAGCACAAGCACCTACTCCTACAGCTACGGATGTCACTCTTGTGACTGCGAATGGAGAACAACCCCGTATTTTGGACGCTCCCTCCATTATTCTGGCCACTGAAACTAGCCACGTAGAAGCTACTATACTACGCTTTTCTTGAACCTACTAAATCTGGTTGAAACTCTTTTTAAGCAGACTTTAACTTTTACTTGCTCCTCGCAGTTCGTAACTGAAGTGTCTTCTCCTCCCTGCATCAACACTGCCATATATGATGATCAATCTCCCCCTCGTCTATCCCAGGTATATTCTGAATTTACTCGTGTAAGATTTCTTCTTATAAATCCTTTGAGCATCTCATAGCTCCTTAAGTATAGGTCTTTCTGCAGAAAGATCCAGTTACTCAAGACCTATCTCTTACCGAGGTCAACAGAGGCTTAGGAATTTCTCTAACGTCATTCATAACTGCAGCGAGACTGCTGCCTCCCAGTATGCAACTCCAACCTTTCTAGCTCCTACCATTGGTAGCGATGGAACGGCAAGGACCCTGCGAGATGCGGTACAAATTTACAAGGACTTGGCTCTCTCCGAAAAAGATCCTCCAGAAGTCCAACTCGCTATTGCTTATCTTCGTGATCTATGGACTCTAAATTTTGAAAACGAGAATGTTCGTCAAGAGCTGGCTGTCCATATTCAAACAGCTTGCCACGCTGTAAAGGGGATAGATCATGCTATTCTGGATCAAATGGAGAAACTGCTGCGAGAACTTCCCAACCTTTACGACGTCGTAGTCTCTGCCACCCACGAGCGCAACAAAGCAATCTCCCATCACGTAGACCATAACCAAAGGTGGAAACATGACTTAGAGAAAATTACGACAATGGGGAAGAGCTACAAAGGTGAGTGGGTAGACATTCTAGCCATGCGCACAGAGATCGCAAAGCTACAGGCTAAGCTGCGTCAAGCAGAGAAAGAATTTTTTGGAAAGGAGCAAGCCATTATCGCTCTTGTTAATTCTGGGAAGACTCTTTCCAAAAGTGTTCAACAAACTCACATTGCAGCTGCGGACGCTGAAAGAGCTTAGGCCGCTGCACAGGCCCAGTACCTTCAAGTAAAGATGAACCTGCGAGCTCTCGGTAGCTCCACTGTAAAGTTCTAGTTTTTGTTGACTAAGCCCCACATTTGGGCTTTATATTTTATTTTGTATAAACTCTTCTTAGTTTAACTTATGTTTTATGGCCCATGGCCTTAATCACCTGTTGTGCATCTCTGCCATCAAATAACTTTACGCCTTCAAAAATCACACTGGTCCTTGGAACAATTGTCCATCTTTAATGGCTCATAACTTTGTATCTCAAAACGGTAAGTTTTCATCTTTTAAGAGATACGCAAATCAGTAATTGAATGTTGATCCCCCTTAACTGCTGTGTTGAATCGATACAACGCTCTGGGTCCTTTATTCAAAGCCCCTTAGAGTTTTTAGGCCTATAAATAGCTTATCGCTTCTCCTTCACTTCACAAGATCCACTCGTAGCAAAAGATGGCATCGTTAGTTCATAGTCTGTTCCTTTCTTTCTTTAAGGCAAAACCTCCAGATCTTGTATTTTGCTAGACGTTTTTAGGCCGAAGTACTAAAGCTCAAACCTGGCTTAGTTCGTAGTACCAAAGCTTAGGTTTTTCGGTTCTGGGTTAATTCTCAAACTTTTGAGAATTAGCAGACAATGGTTGATATGGGCACTCACTAACCCCATCCCTGAACCTGATCATCTTAGTCTGTTGCATGCTCCCACTCACTTTCGCTGTAGTTCTCCTTGCTTTCTTAGTGGAGCATTTATGATGGTGATCAGAGTGACGGCTTTGTTGAGCCGTAAATGTTGGGCGAGTGTAAGTACCCCAAAGTCTTCCAGAGCCGAAGGTAGATCTATCCCTTAGTCAATGACCGTCCACCGACGCAAGCCGAAGGCCTCGTTGTGGCTGGTTAGGATAGATCTAAACAACTTCCTACGATTTATTTTTCTTAGAAGGAGATTGTTCATTCGACGTATGGTATCAGAGCTAGAGACCGCAAAACCTCATATTGTACTCTTTATTTTGATCAGATGAAACTGTATATTTTTCTACGGCTTTTGTTTTTATTTCTTTGTAACAGCGAAAATACTATCTCCATTGACTTAACCACTGAAATTTGGTCGTAACTGTAACACTTAAAAGAACCACATAATTTGGATCTATGTTAACAAAAACTTTCGACTTTTGCAATATTTTGGCCACATGAATTGGCATTTATTTTGGCCACATGAATTGGCGTTGGACATACTGGTTGCCCCCTAGTTTTACATGAAGAGTGAGCCTCTGTGACAGGCTGCAAATGAATGCAAAACTAAGTTGTTGATCCCTCTTGTGCCTCGTACTCCCAAACTGGCTGTCGGTACTTCTTCAGAAATTGACCATTGATTGGGTTATGATGCACTTCGTCGTCAACGTCGCGTAGCTGGAAAGCTCCATTGCCTAAAATTTTGTCGATGATGAAGGGTCATTCTCACTTCGCAGACCATTTACCACGTCCCTTTTGCTTTTCACCCAAAGGCAATACTGTTTTCCAAACCAGCTCTCCTTCTGTAAAGCTAAGTCCACAGGTATGTTGATCATAGCAGTGAGCCACTTTCTGTTTCTCAGTGAGTAGGTTAGTCAAGGCATTGATACGCTTGTCATCCAAATCCTCTAACTTTTGCCACATCGCTTGTACATAATCCTCGCCAATCAAGTGATGTTGGTCCATGATCCACAGTGACTGAACATTGATCTCTAATGGCAAAACTACATCATGTCCAAACATTAACGCATATGGAGTAGTCCCGGTGGGACTACGCTTGGAAGTTTGGTATGCCCACAGAGTGTTGAATAACTCTTCATGCCAAAGTCTTGGGTTGTCTGCGAGCATGTGCTTAAGAATGTGGAAGGTCAATTTGTTACTTGCTTCAGCTTGGCCTTTAGACTGTGCATAATACAGTGAAGAATGCAAAAAATTGATCCCAAAGTCGGTCATCAACGTTTCTACTTCTCCAGACATGAATGTTGTTCCTCTATTCGAAACGAAGCACTCCGGTATTCCAAATCGGTAGATGATATCCTCATATAGGAACTGCCTGATCGCAGCGGCATATGCCACTTTTAAAGCCCTTGCTTCTACCGACTTGGTGAAGAAATTAGTTGCAACAATGATGAACTTGTGCAACATGGAAGAATGAGGATGAATTAAACCGATTAGATCCAATGCCCATCCTTGTGCTAGCCATGGTTTGATGATTAGCTGCATAGGAATGTTTGGAATATGACTGACTAGTCCGTGAGCTTGACAATCTTCGCACCCTTAAGTGATATAGTCTTTTAACATTGAGGGTCAAAAGTAGCCGTGTCGTTGCATGAGCCATCTCATTTTTGGGCCAGACTAGTGAGCTCCGCAGACTCCCAAATATACTTCTAGCAACAATCGCTTGGCCTTGGGTCCGAACACATAAACCAAGTCCACTCCTTCTTCTCCATGTTTGAACAATTCATTACCCTGGAGAATGTAATTCGGAGCAAAATACCTGATTCTCTTGTCTACTGTAGAGCTAGGGTCTTTTAAATATGTGATAATCGATTGCCTCCAACCATTATCGATAGTTCCCAGAGCTGCGACATACCATTCATCTTTTTCTTCCTTTCTAGTCATGAAGGATGGGAGAGTACGAATTTCTATCTTCATTAACCACTTATGTACATCGTCGACAAGCTCTATCCCTGTAGCAAGTTGAGCCAACTCGTTCGCAGCAAAGTTCTCTCCCCTTGGGATATAAGTTAGTGTCACCTCTGTGAATAATTCCAACAACTTGCTACCCCTTTTCACATATGGCTCTAAGATTAATCCCATTTTGAATGTGGCTTAGAGCTGTCTGATCACAAGCAGTAAGTCTCCCCAAACTTTAATATCCGTAGCACCGAGGTCCCATAAAAGCTCCAACCCGATGATTAAGACTTCATATTCCGCTACGTTGTTTAAACAGTTGTATTCAAGGCGGAAGAAATAAGCAAATGTTTCACCTTGTGGATTAACCAGCGCAATCCCCGCCCTTGCGAAAGCATTTGTGCTGGATCCATTAAAGTAGAGTTTCCAATGAGCCAATGAGATGTGTGACAGCTTTAACTCCTTCTGCTATGAGATTTCCTCCATAGGGTGATGTGCGAGGAAATCGGCCACTGCTTGGCCTTTTACTGCCTTTTGCAGGACATATAGTAACAAAAACTCGGACAGTGCGAGAATCCATTTTCCTTTCCATACTCAAAGTATAGGTCGGGCTAACATATATCAAACCAGGTCTGTTGTGCGATGACTCACATAGTGAAGGAAAGCATATAATGCCTTAACTTGCAGCCTAAAAAGTAAAGAGCAAGGCATAGTTTTTCCATCGGTGTGTATCTGCTCTCGTAATCCGTGAGAGTCTTGCTTGAATAGAATATTGGTTGTTCTGCCTTCACCTCATCGTCTTGTGCCAATAAGCTTCATATGGATGATTCCGTTGCGGAAATGTAAAGCTTAAGTGGCACGCCTTTTCGCGGTGGCACCAAGATTGGTGGATTAACCAAGTATTGCTTGATCGTGTTCAACGCTTCTTGGTGGACCGGTTTCCACACAAAATCCTTCTCACCCTACAACTTGATTAGAGGTGTGAACGGCTTGGTTTTTCTCGCAATGTTTGCAATGAACCTCCTTAAGAAGTTGATTTTCCCAAGTAACTGCTGAAGCTCTCGTTTATTCTTTGGAGGGGGAGCTTTAAGAACCGCTTCCTTCTTATCATCCGACATCTATATTCCTCGTTGATGCACCAAGAAACCAAGGAAGTCTCCCGCTTAGACCCCAAAGACGCACTTAGCAGGATTCATTTTGAGCTGATGTTTCCTCATTCGCATGAATACCTGCTTCAGATCCTCCATATGGCTTGACCTCTGCTTTGATTTGACCATAACATCATCAATGTAGACCTTCATTGTATCACCTGCTAGGTTATGGAAGATATAATGCATTGCTCGCTGATATGTCGCCCCTATGTTCTTCAACCCGAATGGCATATTGACATACTCAAATACTCCTAACACCCCTGGGGAACTAAATGCAGTTTCGTGCTTGTCTTCCTCAACGACCGAGATTTGATGATACCCCATTGTACCATCCATGAATGACAACATCTCATGTCTTGCCACTGCATCAATGAGTAAATCAGTGGCCGACATTATATAGGCGTTCTTCGGAGTGGCCTGGTTTAAGTCCTTGTAATCCACACATACTCTTATTTACCCGTTCTTCTTCCGCACTGGGACTATGTTCGATATCCACTCTGTGTACTTAGCCACTTGAATGACTCCGGATTTCAAGTTTTTCTCGATATCTTCCTTAACCAATGTTTCCGTATCCGGATTCATCCTCCGCATATACTGCTGGAGTGGCTTTCTTCCATTTGCGATTGGAAGTTTGTGGACAACCAGCTTTGGTGAAAGTCCTCGCATATCTTTAAACTTCTCCACAAAGCAATATTTGTATTCAAATAACAAGTCAACTACCCTCTTTCTTTCTTTAGGCTCTAAGAAAGTACTGATAGCCACCTCTATTGGCTCATCCAACGTTCCAAGGTTAATCTTTTCGGTTGGATCTCTAACTTTAGGTGATGTGTCATCCAAGGTTGCAGGTGCGAGCTGGATGATATCCTCCTCTATCTCTTCCTGTTGGACGTCTTCGTTGACACACTTTTTCGAGGCTATAGTTAGTAGACAATCGTAGGCTTGAGACTCTATCATATATGTTTGTAATCTTGCATATAGAGAAGCATAAGCCTCTGCCTCCTTGTCCTTGGACGGACGTATCATTGATGGATTGTGGAGGCTAGTTCGAGGAAGTAAGATCGTGCTTTACTTCTCTTGCTTGCACTATTCCCCATCGAGGTAGTTCCGAGGCTGTTGCCCCAACAGGTCGGCCCTTCATGTCAACACCGCACACTTCCAATGGCCGAAGATTGCCATTGTAGTAATCGACATCTAGCGCATTCGTAGAGACTGAGTATGGTTGTGGATCTACATTGACTATGTGTGATTCGGATGTCTCCATATCCCATATGAGGAGTTGTTGATGAAGCGATGAAGGTACATAATAGCTCCTATGGATCCAATCTCTACCGAGTATTGCACTGAAAGGGGAATTGCATTTGATGATAAAGAAAGTGTGAACCACTACAACAGGTCCAACTTTTACTTCGATGAACAGCAACCCAAGTGTCTGCGAGACAGTCCCTGCAAAGTTCTTGATCGTCATGGATGTTGCTTGAATGGCTGATCGAGGAATACTTAACAACGTCATTGCTCAAGTAGTTAGGACTTTCACTGCTGCTCCGGTGTCCTCCATGACCTTGCTAAGCTGGATGCCCCCCATGCCCGCTGTGATGTACAATGGTCTCATGTGTGAGGCCATTATGGTTGTTGGTTTGGAGAACATCATATAGGATTTCCGCATAACAGGATCCACAGTTGGTCCTCGTTCCTCTGGTTCTTCTAGCTCTGCCAGAGTTAATCCCTGAACTGTTTTGCTCACAACGGCCACGTGCTTTGCCTTGATTGGCTTGGAAAATTTGGTCGGTAATAAGTACACCATGTTGACATGCATGTCTTCAGTGTAGACCTCTTCTAAGTCCTCACTTTCTTCTCCATAGTCGACTAATTGCTCGTCCCCGTTGTCTGCTTCAGTTTCAACCAACAGTGGCTCCTGTTGTTGATCATCGATGGGAAGGCTCTGTTGCTCTCTCACGTAGACCTCTGATTTAAGTCTTTCAGATGAGTCTACCTTCGTTATGAGCTCTGACTCACTAACAGTGACTTCTTTGACGCTGAGTTTGGAGGAAGAAGTAGCGAGCTTCTTTTGTTCTTCGACCACCAAAGGCTTTGGTTTCCATCGAAGTACTGGCTTCTTTCTCGGCTCAGTGACCGGTTCTGCCTTGGATTCGATGCATTTAAAGACTGATTTCTGCACTGGCTTGTCTTCAACCATCTCTCGAGCGCTTTTTGGGGCTCATTGTGCTTTTGCATTAGGTTCTACCTTATCTATCCGGGAAAACACACTTGATCTGGTTGCTCGCACCTTCGGTCCACTGGGCCCCTTGTCGAATGTAATCATGGGTGTAGCTGCAAGCCTATTCATTATTCTCTGAATTTGTTCTGGTGACTCCACTAGCTGCTCCGGTTTGATCAAACCTCTATCTAAAGCCTCTAGAGTCCTCTTCGCAGCTCTAAATTAACGTTGTAGTGTCCTTTTCCTAGTAAGGGTAATCTCCATAGTCTTCCCTCCTGATTTTACATACCACATGTCTTCCTTAATAACAGAGCGACTTGCTGGAGGGATGTAAGGTTTGCTCGGTTTAATTCTCTGTCTATCACCAACTGCCTCGATTTTCTTTTCTGCCATTCGTATACGTTTGAATAGATTAGATTCTTAGGAAACTGTGCGCGATTCCCTCGGGCTTGCTGCCTGATAATTCTTTGGTGGAGATGTGACTGATGACCCTGCTCATACTGCTTCCACAAGCTCTTCATAAGTCATCTTAAGGCCATATTCTGCCCTTGCACCGGGTATAGAACACTACCGGAGTTGCTTCTCTGCAAACTTCCTTCTGTTTCCCTTTGGGATCTTCTTTGTTACTTCTGCTAGGGACTGCTTCATTAATGGTTTTGAGATCCAATGTGTGCTTCTGCTTGGCTCATCCACGCCAAGACACTTCTAAAGTACCCACCATGAATGATCCTTTAGCAGTTTCTTCTCCCTCGCAGTCCAGAAGAACAATATCCCATTCATCTATCTATTGCTGGATCTGTTCCCGCAATGTCGCACATTGGATTGTATTATGTGTCCAAGCATGATGGAACTTGCAGTATAATCCTTTCTGTGAGGATGATGAAGTTGTAGGGTTAGGTATGTTTGCTATGCCTGCTTCGATTAACTCATCTAGGGTTTCCTCCATCCTATCGCTGTTGAACGTACTGATGGCCTTTGGTTTTACGAGCTCTACTGCTCCTACCAAAGTATATGTGAAAGGTTGCAGATCAAGTAGAGCAATCTGTGGTGACACATCAATTGCAAGCCTCCCTTCATTAATCTACTTTTGGATTTGATCTTTCAGCTTGAGGCAATCTTTAGTAGTATGGTTCCACAAGTTGTGGAACTTATAGTGCTTCTTTCCTTTCAGTTGCTCCGCAGTGGGGAATGCTCCAAAGTCGGACTTGGTCAGCTTCCTGTCAATGAAGTCTTTGATAATCTCATGAGCTACGTTCTCATCATAAGTATATGATTCAAACTCTGGTTTTGTGAACGCACTGGTCATAACTTGTACTTGTTCCTTTGAGGGAATTATTTTCTTCGACTCGACCATATTCTTAACTGTTAACTCTAGACCAGCCATTGTCGCATCGTCTGAATCATATCCATCAGACTCCTCTTCTTTTTTCACTGCTGCAATTATCTTAGGACATTCTCGGTATGGAGTCTTCAAAGTATATGTTCCCCGGGATGCATTGTGCCTATTGTCGGCTTCCTCGTACGCAACATGTATTTGAGCGACCGCATCGATAAGAGCGTTCAATAATGTAAACTTCGCATCCACATACTTTATATGCAGACGTTCCTCAAGTCCTCCAACTGCAATGTCCACCAATTCCTCCACAGTGCATGAAGTCAT
This sequence comes from Geum urbanum, assembly GCA_946800695.1. NCBI lineage: Eukaryota > Viridiplantae > Streptophyta > Magnoliopsida > Rosales > Rosaceae > Geum > Geum urbanum. Next base: position 10,881,094 of record OX327006.1, read on the forward strand.
ACTCTTGGTGTACTCGGTTCTGAACCTGTGTAAGTATGCCACTAGAGATTCGTTTGGTATTTGCACCATTTGGCACAACTTACCAAGCTTTACAGCCGGTTCTGACCTGCCAAAGTGTTCGGTGAACAATTTTTCCATCATCGCCTAATCGCAGACCGAGCCCTATGGTAAGTTTGTGTACCAATGTAGCGCTGCACCTGATAGCGAGGACGCGAAACTCTTAGTTTGAACTCCCCGAGCCTACCCCATGGTCCACACTCGACCCTAAATTGAGCAATGTGAGTGGCTGCTGGCTCTGCTCCCTCACCGCTGAAGCGAGTAAACGAGATGGGTTGATAACCCTTTGGCCACTTCCATTCGAACGGTGGTGGTGGGAAGGGGTTGTTGTAGGTTATTGGCGTTCCTCCAGCACCTGGCATCCTCTGATTGATGATGTGATTAATCCTTTCCTCCAAGTCCCGCTCAGGGTTTGGCTACGGAGGAGGCGGAGTTGGTACATCGTCATCTTTGACTTCCTCATCATCATAAAAGAGAGGTTCTTGCTCCCCTAACTTGTCATTGATCAGCGTGAAGCTGGATGTCATAGTGTTGGTGAGGTTTGCGAGAGCTGCCGTGAGAGCATCAAACTTTTTGCTGTTCTCGGCACGCTCAATCTCTCGAGCCTCGTAAAGGCTGTCGAGCCTGTTCTGAACTTTAGACACTGTCCTGTCGCTGGCCTCCATGTTGTTAAACATCCGTTCAATGTTAGCATTTTGCCATTGTTCTTGTTCAAGCGAAAAATCTTTGTAGGTCTCAAAGTCCATGGCCCTTATTTCTTCAATATTCCTATGTTTTGACGATGATGATCAACCCTTAGTCATCGTTGCACCGAACCTCTGTAGTACTTCCTCGTTGCTGAAACCCCTACAAGCGGTTGAGTTGTGTTCTCGGAATGCAGGTGTTGGATGCTTAAGGCAACTCATGAAAGGTTTTCTGATACGGATCAATGATTGTCATATACTAAACTTGAGTCCCACTGTGCGTGACAAAATGTTTGGCTTCGATTTTCTCCAGTCAGATTGCTGCGAATGGAGTTGTTGCTAACTGTCTCTTTTTTGGATCCACTGTTTGTTGATGTGCTGTATACGAGGCGTGCCACTGCCGAGGGCAAAATGTTGTTGTGTAGTGTACCGCGTAGTCTCTGCTTCTTGTCAAGTGATTAGAGCGAGGAGAGCACCAACCTTGCTCGTTGAGTCTTACTTGTCTTGATATAAGATGTAAGCTTCGTGTCTCTGCCGAGCCACAAAGAATCGATATTTTACACCCTCGAGCAAGTATAAAGCAGAGCAATCCTAAGGACGTAGTGTCAAGAACACCGGATAGTGTGACTTCGTAAATCTTTAGAATCCCCATGCTTTGTCGGGTGTCCTAGATCCTGAATTCGCTGTTGCGCGTTGGTTAGCTTGAGTGAACCTTCGAATCTGCATGCTCTGTCGAGTGGCCTAGATCCTGACCTCGTTGTTCGCTAGTTGTCTACTCGCAGTGGAGTAAAATTTGTTGGTGCACAAATTGTGTATGAGTGTCGATGTCCGCAAATCTGCTTCGCTTCTTCTATTTATAGAGGTAGACACTCTTATCTTCTTCGCTTGACAAGGTAACACTATTGATTAGGAATAATATCTTGTCGCTAGATTCCCCTATATTATCTAGGAATCACATAGATATCATTTCCCGATTCGCAGCTCTTATTAGGCTGCATGTTGTCGGCTCATTCTATCTCTAAGGTTCGAAAATACTAAAATAAATATTAAATTTATTTCGAGTCCAAACAGCTTCAAATAATAATAAAATCTTAATCTCTAGAGGCCACCCAAGTGTTGACTCCGCCATTAAATACACAGGAACAGTAAGGGCTATCGAGTACACAATCGGAGACGATAGTGGAGAGACTTGCCTGAATTTCAATCGAGAGAGGATATGGAGGAGGCGGGAACTTTCAATAGAGATGAGGGCTGCTGAGAAGGATTAAAGAAGCCCACCTCTCTCTATGCGTCTGGCGGTCCTTTCGCCTGTCGACACATGCTATTAGGCTTAGCCCAAAACATGGGTTGGGCCTATATCTGGAAACAGTATAAACTAATTAGGCTAAAAACACCCAACAACAGAAACAAAGTCGAGTCCAGAAGTCAGAAAACTGTATCTAGCAGCACAGAACCCGCCACGTCAACCCAAAAGACTTGAGACTACATAACCCACGCAATCCGGTTTGGCAATTACAACACGGCCCCTTCAAGTATGATGTGGCTGCCGATGATTGGCTCAGTTAACGACTATTCTATTTGCCGCGCCTAAATCCTCGGCGACTAAAACAATTACTGGATATTAAATTTTAAAAAATAAAATAAAATAAAAACTATCATCTGCAGCGGCTCTCTTTGCTCCACTGCCAACCCCTCCCTCCTCATCTTCAATTTTTCCATGAACCACTGAGAGACTCAGGCTCTCATTCCTCCATGGCGAAGACTCTAATCTCATCAACGCCTTTCACCGGCACGTCTTTGGCGTCCCTCTCTCGCCGGGTGTCCTACACGCTCCCGTACCACCGCACTGGAAATGGACTCGTCTCCACCAGAATCAGCTTCAGCCTCCACGACGTTCCTCCGATAATCAACTCCGGCGTCGATCTCGACGCGCTTTACAACCGAGCTGAAGGTCTGCTCTACACGCTCGCCGCCGTCGCCGTGGACCCGAGCGCCGCCGGATCCAGCGACGGCGCTGTCGACGTGGCTCAGAAGAGCGGCGGATGGTTCGGTTTCATCTCCGACGCCATGGAAGTTGTGCTAAAGGTAGTACAACTTCACCAGAATTTTGTTCAGTTAATTTCAGATATTAATTTTGAACTTGAGGAAGCTGATAGATGATCATAATGTTTTGAATTGCAATAGGTTTTGAAAGATGGACTTTCCGCTGTGCATGTGCCATATGCCTACGGATTCGCAATTATCTTGCTGACAGTTATAGTTAAACTTGTCACATTGCCTCTCACAAAGCAGCAGGTTCGGTGCCTCTGTTTGTTTTGGCTTAATTTTTCTGAACAGATTGTTACTCTTTTAGATTTTCTAATAGTCCTAATTGATATGTAGGTGGAGTCCACATTGGCTATGCAAAACCTGCAGCCGAAAATTAAAGCCATTCAAGAAAGATATAAAGGGAACCAGGTGATGATTATTCGTATTAGTATGGGCATTTTCCTACCCTTATTTTCCATTTGTAACTCTTGTTCATTCTGGTGTGCTCACATTAGGAAAGAATACAACTTGAGACATCACGGCTGTATCGGCAGGCTGGGGTTAATCCACTAGCAGGTAATGCTCTAATTGATCAGTTTTTGTTTTCATGTGTGTGCATGCAAATTGCATTGATCCTTCAACACTTTACTTGACTCTAAAACCCCTTATTGTGGTTAGAGAGAAGTTACAGCTTACTTAAATTTTAATATTTCTGATGTCAATATTTAATATTTAGTATAAAGTGTTTAATGTTATCCACTTTTATGTTTAGCTGGTTTAACTTAATTTGCCACCTTGAGCAAAATTATGATGTTCTAACATGGCTTATTTGATATAGGTTGTTTACCAACTCTGGCCACAATACCAGTCTGGATAGGTTTATACCAAGCTCTTTCAAATGTGGCAAATGAGGTAAACAATGGACCTTATATTAGTTTTTCAGTGACAATGGGAATATGATGAAAGAAAGTTGGCTTAGCTGTTTTTTTACAACATTTTTCATTTTTCTTTTTATGTTTCCTCTCAAAGGGATTGTTGACAGAAGGATTCTTTTGGATTCCCTCTTTGGGTGGTCCAACTTCAATTGCAGCTCGCCAAAGTGGATCAGGCATTTCTTGGCTGTTTCCATTTGTGGTAAGGAACTCTTGGAATATCATGAATTTACAAAGCTAGCAATTGGTAGACTTTTATATTTGACACATGTTGAATGTAGAAGATTAATGCTAGACACCAGTCATGGAACTTTAGTTACGAATACCTTAAATAGGCCTTTGTGTAGAACAATCATGCTACAACACTTCTTAGGTTTTAGCTTCCAAGATATCTTGATTGCAAATAAATTAGTTGTTTCCTAATTGAAAATTAATTCTTCTCACGTGCTTGTTTAGCTGTATTATTTTAATACTGAACCATTAAGTTTCTATCAGAGATGTGCATTTCATTTTTTTACTGCAGAAATTCAATTTACACCTGCTTGAATTCATGCAGGATGGCCATCCACCATTGGGCTGGTCTGACACTGCAGCATACCTAGTTTTACCTGTCCTCCTTGTTGTTTCTCAATTTGTTTCAATGGAGCTTATGAAGCCTCCACAGGTAAATATTTGATATTGGTTTCTCTATTTTCATTTGTATTTGGATTATTCGTATTTTAATGTAATGAAGTAACACATGAGTGTATTATTTTTCTGCCACAAAACAAATATATGGTGGCAGTGAATTGGGAACTCAACTGTTGATGCAAGCTGATTATCAGGATAATATACATTATAATATTTTTATTTTGCAGACGGATGATCCGACTCAAAAGAATACACTTCTTGTATTCAAGTTTCTACCGCTCATGATTGGTTACTTCTCCTTGTCCGTTCCTTCAGGATTATCGATTTACTGGTTGGTTTCTGATATGCAAATTAATCTCTATTCTCTTGTTTTTTTTTTTGTTTAATACAAGTTCTATAGAGGCACCCTATTAAGGAACATACATTCGTCTTTCTTAGTGTCCTTGGATGTCTTACTACTGATTGGGGATATTTTGAAATATCTGATTGGCTTGAGATGTTTTGAAGGTTTTACTGTTATTAGTTTGAACTCCATACCTGTGGTACTTATGCCATGTTTTATAAATCAGTTTCTGAAATCACAATACTAAATATTATACTGCTACAGCTGACACTACATATGTGAATTGCAATTATACTTTCTTCATGTGGTTTCCAACTCTTTCAAGTCGAGAAGATATTATTTGTGTTAAGTTTATCTGGTGCAACTTTGGAAGATATATTCATAGTGATTTTTTCCCCGCATTGTTTATAAGTGTACCATGTGGCTTTCAGGTTCACAAACAATGTACTTAGCACAGCACAGCAAGTATGGCTACGAAAATTAGGAGGTGCTAAGCCTGTTGTGAATGAGAATGCAAGAGGAATCATTACAGCAGGACTTGCAAAGCGATCAGATTCTCAGCCTGCACAACCTGGCAGTAGGTCAGTGTTCTACTCTGCATAATGCATTGTGTATCAGTCTTTTTTGATAGAGCTTATGAAAATTGATGATCAACAGATTTAGGCAGCTTAGAGAAGAAGAGAAAATAAAAAAAGGGAGCAAGGCTTTACCGGACGATGGGGTTCAGACACTAGCTTCTGCATCTGATTCTGAAGAAGGTTCAGATGAAGAGACTAATGACAAGGTAATAGGTTGTAGTCTAGTTTTATGATTTGACTCTCATGAGTCTCCCTATTTTATGTGTTATATAATCATCTCACTATGAAGTCCTTCTCATCATGTGTGATTATTGCAGATAAAATTTTCTTCTATCACCTCTATGCATTATGCCTTTTAAATTCATAGTTGATCATTCCAAACAGTAAATTGTTTTGACCCCTGGATTTCATAGTCCATGCAGTTCTTGTTCTTGAAACACTCAACTAAACTGTAGTATCCAATAGCTTCATCATGAAACTGGTGACATGAAAGAATAATATAGGACACCTGGAGTATAGATTGTGGTGAAATTATGGGTTTCACGAAACTTTTGGTCAATACTACAAAGTTCTTACAAGTGGACTTGAATATATTGCTGTCCATGTCTGTCAAGCACTTCCAGTGTGGTAGTTCATGAAGGGCATTTATGGTAATCTATATATCTGGAAACAGGATGGCTTTTATGCTGTCACTGTACTAACTGGAGAAATGAAAATCAGTTCATGTGTAAATGGACTCATTTAATGCGGCAGTTGTCATTAATGATGCATGTACCAGTAATGATATCATTGCTTATGAGTTACAGCGTACCAGTGCTTATAAGGAATGTAGGTTCCTATAGACATGTATAGTGGTAAATTATCTTATAGTTGTCGAATAAACCATAATATAATTTGAGTAGTAAATTATAGAACATTAGTTATCTTTTAATTGTTTTTCAGAGTTTAGAGAATTGATTCAGAAGTTCTATCAGGGTGACGACGTTCTAGAGGAGGCATATGCTTCCACTACCACTAAAGATCTTCCAGATTTTCCTCGGCCAAGGAGAAGCAAGCGATCTAAGAGGAAGCGTGCTGTATAAGTTGACATTATACTGATGAAGTTTGTAGTTCACGGTGAGTCCTGTATATCTCAGCCAAGTGTATTGTCATTTAACATATCACCAACTTTATGTTGGTTCATTCATTTTGAGATATAATACAAGTCATGCTAATTAGATCCCCTCTGTAGACTCTTTCATTCCACAGGAAGTTACAGATGACCTACTAGGTCGGTACTGTTTACCATAGAAAATTGGAAACCATAAGATAAGTTGCTATTAAGGTTTTTCTTCTAAGCAGTTACTCATATTTGGAAGCAAACCAAGTTTTAGATTTTTTGTTTTTGGTGATCAATACATACATACATACACACACCCACATATATATATATATCCTATATATACATATATATGTATATAGGAGCAAAGAGTGATTAATATGTTGAAACTACGAACTGTGTCTTATATAATTTATTGTACATCAAGCCCATTTTTTGCTATGTTGTCTTTGCGATTTCAAGATTGACAATATGTTAATTCCATGCTGAAAGTTTGCTCCTGTATAGAACCATCTAAACTTTAAATCTTCTAATCCCAATTTGTACAAGCACATACCCCAAAGGTGAAATTGTCTGACGTACATTAAAACATCTCATATGTTCTGATCTCCAACATATGTAATGATCCTTAATTAGATCTGCCTACTATGTTAAGAACAAGTGAATCATGCTCATTGCTTAGATGGTGGGCGATGATTGCCTGCTGGGTTGGGTCCTGATGGAGTTTTATGAAAGCTCTTCCTTCCACTGACCTGTATATCAATATTGAAAAAAAAAAAGCAAAGATACAAACATTAAGGCATAATTTTTGTATATTAATATATGAGTGGTGATGATAGTTTAACTGAGCACATATAAACTGTTTGGGAAGTAAACACACCCGAGTAGGTAAAACATATCTGGTTCCCGACCCTGGCCTTGAACTAGGCTGTGCAGGATTGAGCTTGAATTGAACTGTTGCCAGCAACAAAGAAAGCTAATTTTAATTAAATATTGAAGGAAACAATCAAGGTACATTCTGATAAGCTGTATACGATGTTTTGTTGTTTTGATTGATTTGAATTTTGTTTAAATGTCTGTTACACTAATATTCATTTTTCGTAAATGAATTTTCTTTCTTTTACTTCAAAAAAAAAAAGACAAGAAAAAGAGAGATTCATTTAAGAAAACTTGAAGATAGTGACTACAGAGTTCTCTGCTATGGCTGACTTCATGTTCAGGGTCCTAGGTTTGCACATGCCTGCAACAACCCATTGGAACGGCCCTGCAACTAAGCTTCACCTGCAGTTAACCATAGCCGAGCAACTCCATGGTGAGTAGTTACCTGATTCAAGAGCTTGGGTGAAGTGATGGTATTGAGAAGTTGCGAGCAGGAGCAATATCAGAATAATATGAAATTGACTCTGTCTTCCCATGTTGAGCGTGAGCTGATGCATGCTGCAAGAGAATACAAATTGTTGAGATATGTTCTGTTGTGGCAGGGTCTTTTATAAGCTAGACAAAGCTCTCTACTCTTTAGCATGGTATACTCTAATCATTGTCTAATTTGAATTCTTTTGGTGAATGTTAAAAACTGCTTGGGGGATCCCATACCATTTACATACTCAAAAGAGTAGGAGGTGAATTTAGGTTGCTCCTCATTATGAGTTGACTTCCTTGCAGTTATCATCACATCCATAATCAGTGTTTGAGTACTTGAACCATGCTGTCTAAAACTGAGAATTCGGGACCCTCTAAATGCATTTTGAAGTACTCAATTGTTTTACACAATCAAATGTTGTTTTGTTCTTTGTTCGGCTCTTTTCCCAGAAAAAAAAAAACTTTTACATTGTGTTTCCGATGTCTGTTCTCTTTTTCTTTCATTTCCCGCTTTGTTTGTTTTCAAGTTGAGTCCTTTTTCGTATTCATTCAGTACGCATCTGGCTATAGTTTGAAAAACTCTATTATAAATGAAAGGATCCTCTATGATTCAGGATTTACCAAGTTGAGTCCTTTTGCTTGGTGATTTACAATAATGAATAATCTTTAGATTTGCAATACACAGCTGATAGTAGAATACAGCAAATCCAAGTCGGGAAAAATAAAAATGAGTAATTTCTAACTTCTTTTATCTAATTCTATGCTCTGTTTGATCTCCTTTTTGCAATGAGAGTGCCCTGTTGCGATCATGATGGTGTTCACCACACTTGTCTATGCCTGTAGATACAAGTAGGCATGCATTCTATGTTTCTTTGTCTGTTTTTTATTGATAAGTTCTGAGGTTCCGTTGGGGTGAGCTGGAGTCATTTTTACTCTTTAGATGTCTGCTGCACTCAACATAGAGGCTAGGCAAGAGCAGGAGCACCGGAGAGAAGAAAATACCTTTATCATGATGATGGATGGTGCTGATGATCAAGGCCATATTGACGTTAGTAACTAGAAATAAGATAGAATAATTGATGAACATGTCGGTGAGGATTCGTTTGTTTCTACTTCACCACTGTTTGTCGGCTCACCCAACTCGTACAGGGGCGTTATTATAACGTCCTGTCCCTTGGTAAGGAAGAGTTGCATTACATGGGCTATTGCAGTAAGGTAGCTGCTGCCGGAATCCTAACTTAATTTGACGCATGCATTTCGTCATTCTCATGCACCAAAAATCCTAACAACGAAGTCCATGGAAAGTATTATTAGAATTATAGTTGTATAAATGTAACATGAATTTAAATATTCTTTCTTATTAGGATATCACATGTACATTTTTATTAACCCTAAAATTGGGATGAATAATATCATTGAATTCTCTCTGAAATATTTTTCTACTTGGTATTAAAGCCAAATCTTAAAATTTGAAAAATCCTGAATTGAATTGAAACCCTGAATTACCACCACTGAATTATTTCTTCTGCTGCACTTGAAATCCCTGAATTGAAACCTTTGAAGTTGAACCTGATTTCGTAAATTTGAAAACCCATAATCCCGAAGTATACTCTTGAAATCCCGAATCTAGAAAACGAAACATGAAGATATCGCTTGGATCATCAATTGTCTCTGCTCATATGGTTGAATCAGGTGTGAGGAGTACCGTATCATCCCTCTCTGCATTATCTTCAAATCATACCTGATCATTGATACTGGTGCAACTGATCACATGACGAATACCCCCAGTCTAGTACAGACCATTAATCCATCCCATCAACATGTTGTGTCTATTGCTGATGGCTCACCATCTCCTGTTATTGGTGAAGGTCCTGTCATGATATCTAATAATCTGTCAATTGATTCTGTTCTTGTTGTTCCATCTCTTGCTTATAACCTTCTATCTGTTAGTCAAATAACTACGACGCTTAGATGTTCTGTCACTTTCTATTAAGATTTTCGTATCTTTCAGGATCTTGTGACTAAAAAAAATATTGGTTATGGTGTTCGAAGGGGGAAATTATCTTATCTTGATTTGACAAGCAATGGAGCACAACAATTGAAATCATCGGGATAGGAGAATAATACCACCAGTTTGAATAAAGCTAAGGAAGATGTGGGTATTTGGCTGCATCTTTCCTGCTTATAACAGTTCCTGCGTAAGACACTCATAATCATTCTTATATATTCAAATCGATTAATTATTAAAAATCCGGCCTTACCGCTGCCAACAACAAATATCTAAAAGAAAATTTAAGTAGAATTATTACAAATCAAAAGATAATATGCAATTATATCGAACAAATAATTACAAATATGCATGTGAGACATTATTCACTTTCAAAATCTGTGTCATCTTCAGCATCCTCATCACTGTCCTCTGACTCTTCATCCTCCTCATATAAGTCCTCATTTTTCTCAGCGTCCTCTTCATCCATGTCATCAATGTGTTTTAGTTCATCGAGTTCAGTCGAGTTAAGCGGCCTTGACTGGAGTCGTGTAGTTCCTGGATCTTCATTCAATTGTAAAAGAGTCATTTCTGGTATGGAAGCAATATCTGGCTCTTGATATGGATCACTGACATCATTCCTGTCACGCAGTTCTGTGTCAGAAAACCCCTCAAGTGTTGTTGCGCTCTAAATATTACGATGACACATATGGTTAACTACTTTCCAAGCACCCCCCCCCCCCCCCTCATTCGGATCATCAAGATAGAATATCTGCTTAACCAAGGTGGCAAGAACGAATGGCTCATCAACGTACCAACTTGTGCTTGCATTTACCGATAACAAGCCAAGATCCTTCTTCGTACTATTTCACCTATTCGGGTTAGTGTTGAACCATTTACATTTGAAAAGTAGGACAGGCATTCCATTTCTGTAAATTAACTTGACGACATTGACAACAATCCTGTAGTATAAATCATCGCCTTCTCCTACTGTGATCCCACATTTTTGTGTTCTCTTGCCTTCATCCCGGGCTAATGTCCGAAAGTTAACCCCGTTCACATCACATGCAGAATAAATTTCATATTTTTGCGGCTTGTTGGCCAAATTGTGCAGGGTTGTTGTGTACCAACCGCGGTGGTTAATTTTTTGGAGGCGCGTCATCTGCAAAATTATGAACATAAGCCAGGTGCGACCATAATATTTTGAAACAATATATAATATATAGTCATCTAATATTATCCAACATATATATACACATACCCATCCGCGGAAATAATCTATAAGCAACCTCTTCTGTTGTTCTTTCAACTGCTCATGAGTAAGGCTCGGATCATATTCATGAAGCACTTCAAAATATTCAAGCATGAAATGGTCAACTTCGCTACAGTCCCGCAACATAACCCAGTGTGCCTTAATGAGTTCCTCTCTGCTTAATTTTTCTGAACTTTGATTTACTAGTCCAAAGGCTCGTACAACATCTGCGACGACGAAAAGATTTAAGCGATCAAGTGTATTGGAGGAGTCAGAAGGGGGTGGCTCGATGGAATGTTTAAGATACAAGCTTTGGTAGGTCACACACTTATTTTTAATGTACGTTTCTGCTATAGAACCTTCCGGGCTAGAGCGATTTTTAACATATCCTTTATATTGTCCAAGTTGTCTGCAAAAAAATATTATGTAAGCCATTTGTATATATAAGTCGGCGATAAGAAGTGATGCAACAATCATAAATGTGATAATGTACCTTTTCTGGGGATGTGACAACCCGAACCAAAATCTACGTATTAATCAGCACGAAATTTAGTTATGGCAGATTAGTCGCATAATTGAGTTTGTTAACGACTTTTTTATCGGCCGAGAATTTACGTTGACTTCCTTCACTGAAATTGTAGAGTATTTAATTTCGAGCTCATGTGAATTTTTGGGAAATTTTTCGGATAAGCGAGCAATGTTTTATCGAGTTTTGAAGTCGGTTGGTGAATATATATTTAAAAGTGTTATTTTTATTGTTGATTTAATCGTGACCGTCCGATCTTGATCAAATTTATTTTGAACCGTTGATTTGGGCATGTATGTGTACGGTATAAATACAAGACAATTTAGGAAACTTTCCATTTTGGGATTTTTGGGTTGACCCACGTTGACCCATGGGTCAAATCGACCCATTTTGTCACCGAAACTTCTCGCCGGCGGTGTGCCCTTTTTCGGCCATATTTGACTGTGCTTCCTTGATGAAAGTTGTTTTGCTTGAGCTCCTCTTCAAGTTTATAGGTGGATCATCAAGTTTGGTGGCCGGAGGAGGAAGAATCGAAGCGATGAAAATGAGGGATTTTTGGCCAAAATCGGCGGCTCAAGACGGCGGCGAGGGAGGTCGACCTTATGGGGGTTTTGAAGCCCATGGAATGGTGAGTTGATCCCAAGTAGTTTCATCCATTGCCGTGGCCGGTGGTGGCCGATCGGAGTAAATGATTTCGGCGAGGTTTTTGAACTTCACGGTGAGTTTTGGACCTTTTCCGGTTAAAATTGGACTTAGCATTGAACTACAAAGTTGTTGGAAAAGTTGAGATCTTCAAATCCATGTCTAGGTTGAAGATTTACGTTGGTGGAATTCTGGCGGCTGGTGGCGGCGGCGGAGCTCCGGCGAGGTGGATTTTCGACAAAGTTTTTTGTTGTTTCGCTCGTTTTTGCGTGCCGAACGCAATGGTGAGGTTTTTTGGTCGATTTGAGTGTTTTATTTTGGGACGAGGAGTGTTTGGGTATATTTTGAGAATTTTGTTATCCTCGTCAATATTTTGAGCGTTACGATTTTCGAGAACACGAGGTTATTGATGTATTTGCTCCGTATGTTGAAAGTCAGTATTTATTGATCGTATCCCTATTATTCAGGTGATCATAATCAAGTGTTTAGCGAGGGATCTTCCACCGGACCTCAAAGTTAGCTTCGTACTGTGAGTGGACATATTATTTTCACAGTTGATTTGCGAGTCTTGATTTATGCATTTACGTTATGCATTTATGATTATGCATTTTATAAGCATACATTGGTTTGGAGGCACATGTGATTTGTTTTTACACTGAGTATCGATATATGGATGCATTGATGCTATGGCCTCTCGGCTGATCCCCGAGATCCTCCGGGAGGGTTACGTCTATATGAGCACCTGACCCGTGATTCATAGTACCCGGGAGAGTTATGTCTTTATGAGCACTTGACCCGAGCGTGTTGTAACTTTGAGGAAAATGTACTCAAGTTACTGCCTCCACACACACAGTACCCAGGAGAGTTACGTCTTTATGAGTACTTGACCTGGGTTTGTTTGTTTTGACTCGCATGATTTTATATGCATTTATTGTGAAAAGCATGTTGGATTTATTTATGTGGCATATTATGATTTGAGTCCACTCACTCTAATGGTTTTATTATTTATATGTTTTTTCCTAGGCTTTTCGGTTTCCTTTGTCCAGTTTGCAGTTTGAGTTTTGTTGTCGCACGTCGCGGTTGGAGGCGTAGAATTCGAGCTACCTTTCTTTTCTAGTAGGTTTTTAGTTTGGCCTACTATTTGTATATATGTATATAGAGGTCGCTCTGAATATGAGTTTTCTTTTCAAATGTTTGTCCAGATTTATGTATCAAATATGATTTCTTTTATGCATTATGTTAGGTTTTTGAGAAATTCCGATAGGATATGGCGCCCACGGTTTGGCTTTTGTGGATATATGGAGAAGTGTGTTTTCTGCTGCAGGTTATATGGTATCGCGCATTATAGAGTAAACTCTGTCAAAATGGTTTTTTGAAATGTCACATTTTTATAAGGGGTTTCATTCTGATTTAGGCAGCTAAATCGAGGTCGGGTCCTTTCATACATCAAAGTGTAATGTACCGGACCAGATATCAACACTTATTCCAGGAGGTGGATCATTAAGTGAATCATGATGTCGAAAAAGCTGGGGGGATCCTGTCTGATTTGCAAAGGATATACACAATCTCTTCTTTCAATTCAATTACATCTGACTTCTTCAACTCTCTGGCACATAACTTCTACCACCACCTGGACAACGCTACTAACGACTCTACCATGTCACGATGCAAATAAGGTTGAATTACCACTGGAAGAAGACGTTGCATCATAACATGATAGTCATGAGTCTTGAGACCAATCAGTTTGCTATCCCCCTCATTTACACAATGAGATATATTTGTTACATAGTTGGATGGATACCGAACACCTCGGAACCATGCGAACACTTCCTTCTTCTTGTTCGGCTTCACTATGTAAGGTGTCATAAGGATCTCGGTTCTGCCCGACCTTGACTTCTTTAACCATAAGTGACGGCGTATTTTCATAACCCACAAATCTTCATGCGCTTTAAGAGTGTCCTTAATCTTCCCATCAATACCTAGAATAGGATGTTGTCGAATACATTCTTCTCAATGTGCATGGCGTCAAGGTTGTTTCTGAGTTTTAACTTTGACAAGTAAAACAGTTCAAAGAAAATACTCATGTGACTTCAATACGCAACTTCATTGTCAACCACAGGGTTTATGGCTGTCACACGTGGACACTTGCTCAATACTCCAAAATCAACGTGTTGGAGCCTTTAGAAAATCACTTCACCGGACCACTCTAGGGATTTCAGACCATCCTCTACGATTTCGTCAACACTCGCCGCTTCAGATCTCCATTTGTGATTTTCGGGAAGCTATCTATAGTTCCCCAAGTAACACACATTTCCCGCGTGATAACTCAAGTTGACGTCATCTAAGAAGATAGGACAACCCGTGTACCATTTAGTCCTGTAAGATGCCAACATCCCATAAGCAAGAAAATCACTAATGGTCCACATAATAGCTGCTCTCATGATGAATGATGTTTTAGTGTAGCTGTCCCAAATTCGCATGCCAAATTCCCACACCTCCTTCAACTCGTCAATCAAACATTTCATAAACATATCAAAACATTTTCTAGAGGAATATCGACCCAGAATCAACAGAGTAGGGAAATTAAATTTCTTTCTCATACACATCCAGGGAGGCAGGTTGTATGACATCACAATAATGGGCCAAGTGTTGTACTGCCCATCATTATAAGGATTGAAGCCGTCTGTGGAAAGTCCTAGTCTGACATTTCGAACCTCTGATGCGAAGTCTGTAAACGTCATGCCGAAAGAATTAAAAGCCTCCTCATCTGTAAGCTGTCTAAGCACACCGTCATCTAACCTCTTTTTAGCGTGCCATCTTATTGCCTCTGCCGTGTACGGATACATGTACAATCACTCAAGTCTAGGAATCAACGGCAAATGCCGAAGCACTTTCCAAAGAACATTTTTCTTCTTCTTATTCTTTTGCTTGAGCTTCAATCTCGACTCACTGCAAACCAGGTAGTGCTGGAGGTATACATGTTCCTTATAAAACAAGACACAACTATTTATGCACACGTTGATTTTCATGGAAGAAAGGCCAAGGTCGTTCAATTTCCTTTTTACCTTATAATAACTGTCGGGAAGTTTGTGACGATTAGGAAGCAACTTACATATGTGTCGCTGAACATCGTCAAACACTGCATCCGACATTTTGTGCTTCACTTTATACCCCATTTCCTCCATTATGGCACTCAAAACAGTCACTTCACCATATGGGTGCAACGGTGTCTAGGCTTCCAGTAGAAGTATATTGTATTTGTTGTAATTAGTGGACCTCATGAAGTCGACTGTTGGTGGAACAGTCTCATGGTTGGTGGTATCGTAATGTCCCTCAGCAAACCCGTATCCACTTGAACTATACGACGGAAATGCATCATGCACAAGTTCCATAACGGGGTTTTGAGGAGGTCTATCAATATTACTGGATGAGCCACCATGATACCTTGATCTGAATCCGGCCATCATAGTATGAGCATTAACCTCTAATTCTTCACCATATTCAGTCCATGAAGTGTACTCCCATATCATACTATTTTGAGACAAGTGTTGGAACATATCTGGAACGGACAGATACGCTGAGTTACGACCACTACAAGAAAACATCACTTAGACCACGGAAACGTAATTGTTCCGTGGTCCAAGTGAAACCTGGACGACGGAAATGACTCCGTCGTCCAAGTACCACCTGGACGACGGATAATACCATCTCCGTCGTCCAGGTGGTCAGCTGGACCACGGAGTCTTTTCCGTGGTCCAGGTGATCACCTGGACGACGGAGAATGCCGTCTCCGTCGTCCAGGTGATCACCTGGACCTCAAATTCTTCTCTGTCCTCCAGGTGATCACCTGGACGACGGAGATGGTATTCTCCGTCGTCCAGGTGATTACCTGGACAACAGACCGACACGTCGTCGTCCGAGTATACGAAACGTACTTCCACTTACACGACGTACCGACACCTCCGTCGTCTAAGTGAAGCATTATATAAGCTAATCGAATTCATTCCTCGATCTATTCATTCCATTTGAAGAAGAATTGAAGGAGAAGGGAGAAGGAGAAGCTAGGGAGCTAGCTAGCTAGAAGCTAGGCCGAGAAGAATCAGGATCGATAAGGGATCTCCGCTGACTAGCTAGTTAGCTTAATTAACGTACAGATATCGAGAAGGCCAGCAGGTACGTACGTACGCAGTTAAAATTTGCTTAATTAATTAATATATATTTAGTAAAAACGTACGTACATATATACATGCAAGGATGTTAGCTGATGTTAGCTATATATATATATATGTACAGATCGATTAAATTACGTACGTACGTAATTGATGGATCGATGTAGATCGAGTACGTATAATTAAGCGTAAATTAATTGACAAATATATATATATGTAATAATTAATTAATTATAATATTTTGTAGCAGTATGGACAAGAGTTGGATGAAGTTGAAGAATAGATGTGATGTCCGGTATATGGATGAAATTAGCGAATTTGTGAATTTTGCGATAGAACATGGTCAGGGAAAGAAACGTTTCAGGTGTCCGTGTCAGAAATGTCTTAATTGTCAGTATGCGGAGGTTAATGTTATGGTGCAACACCTGTACGAAAATGGTATGATGTGGAGTTACACTACATGGAGCGAGCATGGTGAAGCAGTAGAGTTCAGCGCAGCAGACTTCAGCTCAGGGTACAGTTACCATGGTGCCTCATCCAGCGGCAGTGGTGCCGGACCCCCAGCTTGCAACCCAACTGCAGATTTGGTCCATGATGCGTTTCCGGGATGTAGTCATGGTGGACACCAACACCAAGACGGAGGTTACAGTACCACTTATGAGCATGATGACACATTCCTCGCAGCTAGCTTGGCCACTGACACCAGTGAGATGGAAAAGTACAACCGGATACTACTTGAAGCGCAGACCCCGGTGTTCCCTGGATGTCGAGAGAATGTGTTTCAATATGTGATGGAGCAAATGAAGATAAAAGTGAAGCACAAAATGTCAGTGAGTGCTTTTGACGAAATTCAGGAGCAAATATGTAAGTTGCTTCCTGATGATCACAATCTTCCTAAATCTCATTATAAGGTTAGAAATATCCTGAGCAGCCTCGGCTTAAAGTACAGGATAATTGACGCATGTCCGAATAATTGTGTGCTATTTTACAAAGAGTATAAAGAGTTGGACTATTGTCCCGTATGTGGCCAGTGCAGATTCCAGTTGAATAGGAAGAGTTCGAAAAAGAGAATTCCTGTGAAAGTTGTTCGATATTTTCCCTTGATGCCCAGATTGCAGCGCCTGTATATGTCTCTACACACAGCAGAGGCGATGCGATGGTACGCAGAAAAGCGAATAGATGACGATGTCCTGCGACACGCCGCGGATGGGGAGGGTTTCAAACATTTCGACAGAGAATTTGGAGACTTTGCTTCAGAGGTTAGAAATGTTAGACTCGGCCTATCTACAGACGGATTCAATCCTTGGGGAAGTAATAGCTCCGCCGTCAGCAGTTGGCCAGTTATTCTGATGCCGTACAACTTGCCTCCGTGGATGTGCATGAACAAGGAATTTAATTTCCTTACCGTATTAATTCCAGGTCCTAAATCTCCATCGAAGTGCTTAGATGTCTACCTCAGACCTTTGATCGACGAGCTGAAACTGTTGTGGGAAAATGGAGTCCCAACTTATGACAAATTCACCGACACGATGTTCACGATGAGGGCTGCCGTAATGTGGACGATCAGCGATTTTCCAGCTTATGGGATGTTGGCAGCCTGCAGGACAAAAGGATATAATGGATGTCCTATATGTTTGGACGACGTGAACTGTAGTTGGCACGCGGGGAAGGTGTGTTACTTGGGTCACCGTAGATGGCTTCCTCACGACCACCCGTGGCGACAGGATGAAGCTCATTTCGACGGTACGGTAGAGAACAATCCTAAACCCCGTAGTTGGTCGGGCGAAGAGATTTTAGAGAGGTTGAGCTATTTCGACTTTGGTGTGTTGAGCAATGACGCGGATGTAAAGAAATGCAATCCAATTCCTCCACATGATCTGAGCTATTGGGATCACAAGAGTATATTCTTTGAACTCCCTTACTGGTCGAAGTTGAAGATGAGGAACAACTTGGACGCAATGCACATAGAAAAGAATGTGTGTGACAGCGTGGTAGGAACAATTCTTGGTATTAAGTTCAAGACTAAAGATACTCCCAAAGCGCGCAAATATTTGGAATCAATGAATCTACGTCGTCCCTTGTGGTTGATGAGGGATAGGAAAGGAGTGTACAACAAGATGCCAGATGCACCTTACACAGTGAAGCCGATGCTTAGACGTTCTGTATTTCACTGGTTTAAGGGCGTTCGTTATCCGGCTACGTATGCAGCTACTATAACTGGAGCAGTGGACGAGGTGCAACACAAGTTTGTTGGTCTAAAGACACATGACTATCACGTTATGCTGCAACGTCTGATTCCAGTGGTAATTCGACCATACTTGCCTCGGGACGTCGTAGAACCAATAGTGGCATTGTGCAGGTGGTGGCAGAGGTTATGCGCCAGAGAATTAAAGAAGTCAGATGTGGTGGAATTGCAACAACAAATTGTGCACATCATTTGCAAACTAGAGAGGATTTTCCCCCCTGCTTTCTTTGACATCATGATTCACCTAATGATCCACCTGCCCGAGCAGGTGCTTATTTCTGGTCCGGTCCAGTACACTTGGATGTATCCTCAAGAAAGGTACGTACAACTAATTAATTAATTTGTTCCACTGGAGATTATATATATACTAGCTAGCTAGCTATATGTACTTATGTAATGTGTACGTTTGATTTTGTAGACAGCTTGGACAGTATAAGTCATTCGTCAAAAACAGGTCGGCCCCGGATGGCTCCATAGCAGAGACATACCTAATGCATGAGTGTGTTACTTACTGCAACAGGTACCTCAAAGATCCACCCCCTCCCACTGCCTCTGATCGCAGTGCCCGCATCAATCTTTCTGTCGTCACCTATGTCGTCCGACCGTTTAGAGGAGTATTAAAGGAATCGTTAACACGGGAAGAACTTATTGAGGTACATTGGGTAGTGTTGCGAGACTGTGATGAAGTTGAGCCGTACATGATGTCATACAGGGAGAGGCTTCAGGCGTTAAATCGAAACAAGAGTTCGGCGTGGATTGAGAAAATGGTTAAGAAGAAGTTTCCTGATTATTTCTTCCAATGGGTACGTACGTACGACTCGGTATTAATTATTTAAATACATATCGCTCATGTTTGTAGAAAGTAAACCCTTATATTAATTTGCCCTTTTTCGCAGATGATTGATCTGCAAAAATCTGATAACCACAGAGGGTGGTGGTCATGGCCAAAGCACTTGCTAGCAGGGAAGCCGGTTAAACACTATATTTATCCCGGATGTTTTGTCAACGGTGTAAAGTTCCATTCATTGGCCCGAGACGAAGGAAGAAGAACACAAAACAGTGGGGTAGCGGTTGGGAAAGAGAATGATCTATATTACGGGGCTATTGTATACGTGGTTCAGCTATGTTACGGGAATGATGTCAACGTTTTCCTATTCAAGTGCAGATGGTTCAAGCGTACAAAGGAAGACCTGGGACTATTATCAGTCGATACAAACTCGCACTGGTATGAGGATGAGCCTTTCGCTCTGGCCACCTTAGTTCGGCAGATGTTCTATCTCGACGATCCGAAAGCCGGTGAAGGGTGGAAAATAGTGAACCATATCTCTCACCGAGGAATATGGAATACAGAGACAATTGAAGGGACACCGGCGATGACTGAAGATGCTACTGAACCAGAAAGAGACATTCCTGCCTATCAAGAGCCTAATATTTCTATGGTCCGCTCCGATATAATAGACCTGGTTCAAGATGGTGAACGGTTACCCATGCCTGATGGTTGTACAGATCTAACTGAAGATGAGATTATCGATGAGGTAGATGAAGAAGACGAGCAGGAAGAGGACGCGGACGATGACTCAGGTTATTCGTCGGACGATGTTGAGTACGATGACGAGGATGAGCCGTCGACTAACGGGGATGAGGACGATGATGATTATGACGAAGAGTACGGTCATACGGTGAGGGAGATTAATTGGTAATTAATTACTGTAATTATTGTAATATATATATGATCGATGCCGGTTTACGGTAAGAAATTAATCTGAATTATATATCCTGGCCAACGGAGAAATTAATAAATATTGGCGCCAAATCTCAATCTCATATAAAACGTACCCTAGCTAAATCCTTGACCCTAAATCTAGCAGTTCGATCGGATCGATCGATAAATTTTTTAATTATATTTTTGAATCAGAATAATTGAACGGACACGTACACAAATGACCGGGGACGACCTAAACCGTAATCCCTAAGGCCCTAACCCCTGAAATCGGGGTCTATGCACCTGGACGACGGATAATGGTCATTATCCGTCGTCCAGGTACACACTAGGACGACGGAGATGGTAATTATCCGTCGTCCAAGTTCACAAACCCTAAACCCTAAACAGTAAGGCCCTAACCCCTGAATTCAGGGTCTATACACCTGGACGACTGATAATGGTCATTATCCGTCGTCCAGGTTAGAACCTGGACGACGGATAACTTCATATCCGTCGTCCAGGTATAAACCTGGACGACGGAAAAGCTCATATCCGTCGTCCAGGTGCAGATATCGTAATTTTTTCTAAGACAACGACCCTCTAGACCTTCTTCCAATGCATTTTCTTTTCATCAAGACTTTAGAGTAAACAATTCTTGGTGTGTGAGTTTCAACGGTTCGAAAATCGGAGTTGCGAAATGCCTTGTATCCACGTTTCCGGTTTGTGAAATTATCGGTTTTGCGGTTGACTGTGCCGATCAAACCCTTCCCCAACTTATTATTTTATGGTCCTTTGAAGACAATTATATATTATGTAACGACGAACATATCCAACGGTTGTTTTGTTCAAATTCAATTTCGCTAATACTCTGCTGCAAATGAGCGTCTACTCATGAACACTGAAGTCGTAAAGATTAGTCGATACTTAAGATGTTTCAATACGTAAAATTAATCGGCGGTTCAAATTTAACTGTTCATATATACGATGCGTTCATCGATATTGTACGACTATTTCACTCGAATGACAGATCGCTAAATACCTAGCGAATTATTTTTTAAATTTTTTTTTACGTAATTTGAACCTGGACGACGGAGATGGTCATTTTTCGTCGTCCAGGTGTTCACCTGAACGACGGAGAATGACCATCTCCGTCATCCAGGTTCAAAAATCATGGCGGTTCAAATTTTTTTTTGTTTAATTTTTTCATGTAATTTTCACTTGGACGACGGAAACTTACCATCTCCGTCGTCCAAGTCCAAAATTATGGCGGTTCAATTTACCGCTTCCGTTTTTGGGACTGCTTGAATTTTCACTTAGACGACGGAGAATTCATTCTCCGTCGTCTAAGTTCAAAATCATGGCGGTTCAAAACGTCCCGCCCCTTAATTACGCACCGTTTCAAAATTTTGAAACCGCCACCTGGACGACGGAGAACATTGTTTCCATCGTCCAAGCGCACTTAGACGACGGAGAATAGTGCTCCGTCGTCTAAGTGAAACTCTATAAATAGAGTACGGCTCATCTTCTTTTCCTCATCACTTACAATCCTATCTCTCCTCTCCTCTCTCTCTCTCAAATTCCGGCGATTCTCCTCCGGCGACGACGCTCCGACAACACAACTCCGGCGTGGTTCGATCCTCCTCTCCGACGACACAACTCCGGCGATATTCCCGAAAACTCCGATTCGATAAATTTCTATTTTTTCCTTATTTAAATAATTTTCATTTTATTAATTAATTAAATTCTAAATATAATTAATTAGTAGAAATTAATTTAGTAATTAGTTTTAAATATTTAATAAATGATTAATTGTTGTTATTAATTAATTAAATCATAATTATTGTTATTTAATACTAATTAAATGAATAATTGTAAATTTATTGTTATTAATTAAATAAATAATTAATTATTGTTATTAATTAATTAAATAAATAATTATTCTTATTAATTAATTAAATGGTTAATTATTGCATGCTAAATGGAAAATAAATTATTGCATGTAATTATGTGTATTTTTTAGTAAATTAATTAGTAGTACGTGTTCGATTTAAATTTAGTACATAGGCTGAGTGTAATTAAGTCGCACTCTTTGGAATAGATGGCGCCTCTTTTCCTTGCTTATCTCCTTAACCCCTCGTGATGTGTGGATTTCATCACCGCACACCATAACCTAAGTGAAGTTATGGACACGAGGTTGAGGGCGGAGTTTGCAAAGGACTTGAGGGAGTGTAAATTTTCGAAAAATTGGCCGAATGTCGGACATGGTGTCTAGAAACGGGTTATGACTGGTGACAGGATTTGGACTAAGAAAGACTTTTGTCGAAATTAGTCCTGCCTCTCGCGTTATCTCTATCCCTAACTGGTCATGTTTTTCGATTTAACCAAGGCTGATTAATTGAAAATTTACACTTTATCGCGCGGGTCGCACGTCCATTGAACGACCGAAAATGCCAAGCTAGTGTACTCTATTTAAATCTTAAACGTACTTAATTAATTAGCGTAAATTTTTAAGTTGTAATTATTATGGTAAGTAGGTATTTTAACACCGTACTCTTAGGTTTAAATGACTCCGCCAAAGACGACATCCGGCAAGAAGAAAGCCCAATAAGAGGCAGAAGATGCCATGCTCCGCCGCTTGGCGGACCAAGTCGGTTGGGAATTACCACCGGAGGGCAACGACGCTCTCAATCCGGACGGATCATCTGGTCCGTCCGTAGCGCCCTCTGGGGAAATTCCCGCTCCCCCATTCATCTCGAACGGTGATGACGTCGACCCCTTCCAATCTCCGACGCCCGGTACCCATTCAACGGGAAGTACTCAGGCGTCCTCGACCGCCGAATCAATCATGTACAGTGCCCGCCGTAGGCAAAGGAGGGCCCCCACTGACCCCGAACCGAAAAGGACTCGGGGTCTCGTTAAAGGGGGCAAAGCGGAGCGTATTTGCAAGGCGACCGGTAAAAAGATCGACTTGCCGTACGACGAATTCACCGGTGGCCCTCCCACAGCTCAGCTAACAAGTCTCTCGGCGCATGGGATAGGGTCAATCATCCGTAATCGGGTTCGTATCACTGCCCCTACTTGGAAGGAGGCGCCGGATCATGAGAAGGCGAAAGTCTTCAAAGATCTTTTGGTACGTAATACGTTCAATTTAGTTATTATATAATATTGTTAATCTCGGCCTAAAATTTCATAATATATACGATTATAATTTTCTATTTATTTTTGATAGGAACAATTTGACGTGGATCCGACACCGGCTATGTTGAGGCATATCAACCAAACCGCCAACTCCATCTACAAAGATTGGAAGTACAGGCTCCATAAGTACTTCAAAGATGTCGGTCCCGTGCCTCCCCCGGTAGAGCTGCAAGGGGAGAGAGAAGATGAGTGGGAGTGGTTGTGTAACCACTTTGCCGATGAACAATTTAAGGTATTAATTTATTTTTTTTATTTCAATTAAGATAATTGAATTATTTAAATTGTACTTATTCATTTTTTAATGATTTAATTATGTTGTGTAACAGAAATTCTCCGGTGTCAACAAAGCCAACCGGGGGAAGAAGGAGAAACACCATACTACCGGCGCCAAGCAGTTCATTCAAATTGCCAAGGAGCACAAGGATAAGGGCTCCAAACACCCTTATCTTGATGCAAGCGTAAGCGCGTACGTGACGCCAGGGCTCGATAATGAAGCGAGTCAATGCGGCGTAAGTGATATATATATGTGCTTTTAATTATAGTAATTATTATTTAAATATGATTTCATTATAATAAATTAATTATTCTTTTGTAGGCAAGGGCGATAGAGCGTGCGCATGAAGAGTTGGCCAACACTCAGCTTGCGTTCCCAGATGTGCCGCCGGAAGACCTGCCTCCTCTATCCTTAGAGAGCCAAATTGCAATCGCGGATGAGGTCTACGGTCGTAGAGCTGGCAATGAGGTTAGGCACTTTAGGCCTAGGGTGGTACGAGATTTGTCGACGACCTCCGGCTCATCATCTACGGGAGGTTCGAGGCAGCGGAGAAGGAGTCAGGCTGCGGCCGTCGAAGCAGCCATTCAAGAGGCTCGACTGGCACGAGAGGAGAATGAGTCAATGCGGCAAAGACTTGACGAACAACAAGCACAAATAGCCCAACTCATCGCCCTCATGGAACAAAATCGAGAAGTATGTCAACCTCCTCCGAACCCACACCCCGACGAGAACGACCCGGCTGGAGGCGGAGGACTCGGCGGCGCATCTGCTCCTCCAGTGTATTAGCTAGCTAGTAGTTTATTATCTCGTTTCTTTCCGCATTCCGAACAATATTTTATTTTTTAATTTATGGGTTTTTTCGATTATTCATGTATGTACAAATTAATTTACTTTGATTATTTAATAATTAAGTTATTAATTAATATTCAAAATTTAGTTTATTTATTTAATTTTAGCATTTTTCATTATTTAAATTAAATTAATAATAAATTAAATTAATAATATTTAATTTCAATTTATTTTTAAAAAAAAATTAAATATTCACTTGGACGACGGAGATTATGTTCTCCGTCGTCCAGGTGCAGAACCCTAAACCTAACCCTAAACCTCTAACCCCTAACCCCTAACCCCTAAACCCTAAACCCTGCCGTTCTCCGTGGCCCAGGTGTTCACCTGGACGACGGAGAATTAGCGTTTCCGTCGTCCAGGTGAACACCTGGGCCACGGAGAAGCTAGCATTATCCGTGGCCCAGGTGTTCACCTGGACGACGGAAACTCTAATTCTCCGTCGTCCAGGTGAACACCTGGGCCACGGACAAACGAGCAATGTCCGTGGCCCAGGTATACACCTGGACGACGGAGAATTAGCCTTTCCGTCGTCCAGGTGCATACATGGGCCACGGATAATGTCCGCGGTCCAAGTGCACTTGGACGACGGAACGTCTAATTTTCCGTCGTCCAGGTGCTTGGACGATAGCACTTGGAGCACGGACCTTGGACGACGGAGTTTCCGTCGTCTAAGTACTTAGACGACGGAAAACTGCACCTAGACGAAGGAAATGGTCCGTGGTCTAGGTGCAATTTTCTTGTAGTGGACATCTCCAGCACGGACACTTATAATTGTCCTTTCCTCCACCATGTTCAGTTGCAAAACTCATAAAGTGTAAATTCCTTGTAAATACCTTTGATCATCTCTGTTCAACCATAACCAGCTTTTGTCCATTTTCTGCATAAGTACGTACCTTGTAATGAGCGAATAATCTTCATATCAAGATAGCCAATAAAATTTAGAACCTTAATCTTCATATCAAGATAGCTAGAACCAATAATCTTCACACGTTTCAAGAACCTACATATATATACCGGCCTAATTATTTCCCTTTTATATCATGTACATAATCTAGCTACCTATATCGGTATCGATCAAGAATCATTGTTACATATACGTACACCCAAAAGTTACTAAATTACATAACCCAAATTAAACTAATTAATATATGTATATGTATTGCATCCATAAATCGATAATTTGTCAACATAGCTACTAAGAAATCTAACATTTCATGCAAAAGCTAGCATTATAAATCAAGAGCACGATTCTAGCTAGCTAGCCAAGACAAATTTCGTTTGAATTCAATCACTGCTTAACCTCACAATACACCGAAATATTTGAGAAAAAAATAGTATATACAAACACTAACCAATATATGAAGCTTCGGGAATGCTTTAGGAGGCTTCGAATAAGATTTTTCGCTAGAGATCGAAAAAATCGCCGAAGGTGGTGTTAAGATAGTGTTTGGGGAGTTCTGAGGAGATAAGGGTTCAATCTGGAAGTGGAACTGGCTCTTAATGAAGATTCTCTTAGCCAATGAAAATTATCCGTCGCATAGTTAATTAGTTCCGTATATTAACACTCTCAGGAGACCGAATAATTTCTGTTGGTTAACATTAACTGGGATGAAGGAAATGGCAACGGAATATAAATGCCGTCGTTTTGGTGTTTCTTGGAAGACAAATAATGGTGACGCCAAAAAACCGTCATCTTACGCCTTTATTGGCCGATGGATTGTCGACGAAAAATGTTTCCGTCGGTTAATGGAAAGTTAGAAGACAGATTTGTAAGCTAAGCCGACATTTTTAACATGCATCACCCAAATATATGTTAGGCGACGGACTTTAAGTTTTTCCATCTTCTAACAAAGGTATTATGTTAGTGGTAAAGTATGCGGGTTTGCCTATCCTGAAAGAGATGTTACAAATTACAATGGATGAAGGATTTTCTCATCTAAAAAATAGCTCAATGAGAAAAATGTCAGGGGAGCAAGAGTTTTTCTCTGTTGGTTCATCTACAACGAATCAAAAGATCAGCCATAACACTAGATTGGTTAGGCAATGGCCTCAGTTTTCCACTACTTCCTGCTTCCAGCATGTAATGGAAGTCTGGAGCATTAGTGAGGTACTCTCCTATCATTTTCTCTAGCACAAATATACCAATATTAGAAGGTTGATGCTTCATCATCTTATAGTCTAAGTTGAAGAATAATTTGTTCATTATTTCCCTTGAGTCTCTTTCATTGCCAGTGTGTTTCTAATACATGAGTAGTTGAAGTTCTTCCAAGTGAACAAGAAGGAACATGCCTCTTGTCATTTTTACTGAATAAGATGACAAGGTGTAGTCACTGCATGAGTTTTGTTATTTCAGTACTTCGTTATTACAGTGCAAATGTATGCTGTGTAATTCTTCTGAACTTTTTTCTTTCTTTATATGCAAAAAAATTGTGTAGGCACCATCAGAAACAGAAACATTGCTAATGTATGCACTGTACAGTTCTTTTCTCACTCTAGCAATTTGCTGGCCTTTGGGTCTGCAGACTACAACATATATTACTATGATCTTCGTAATACTAGAACGCCCTGGTGTGTATTGACTGGTCACCAAAGAAGCTTAAGCTATGTCAGTAAATTATTTTGGAAATGATTGCGTCTGTAAATGATTTTGGAAGAACATTGTGGTTTAAAGTCTAGGATAGGTAATTATCTTGCATTTTGGTACTCTTGGTTTATATGAATCTTGTGGTTTGTGAATTGTAGACTCATGGCCTTGCGGAATATATGGCTTAGGTGAGAAACTCATTCGTATTTTAGAAGCAAGAGGTAGAATACCCCAGTTACATCAAATGATGTTGTATTTAGTTAATAGGATTCTTACATTTATTGCATTTTAATGATTGTAGGAAGAAATGGATCGCAAGAATGGATATTGGTGGTCACTTGACAGCAAATTCATTGGTTCATAGAAGTACATTATGAGATTACTCTCTTTAGAATAATGCATCAAGGTAAAAGTTCAGTTGGTTTAGAAGCTCAAGAAGATCACCCGTATCCCTTTGCGGGAGCCTCAAATGTAAAAGTTCATCTCGAAATGTTCTGATAACAGTATGATGCAACTTAGTTATGATGGTTGGGTCACGAGATGCTTGATCTAAAACGATCAAGGTACGTGATTCTCAACTATGTACCCAACTACTTGGAATATTAAAAAGGGGTTGGCTTTTATGGCATGTGAAAAAACATCGTTTTCTTTTGAATGATTTTGGCCTGAAGAAATTGACATAGATGTTGCTATGGGAAGTAGAAACTGATTTAGCTGTTTAGAGAATGATCTAGCTAGTTTTATGAGTTGGTTGTCGTAGGAGGCTTATGAGTAAGATTCTGAATAATGTTGCTCATTGAGGTATTTTGATATGTAGTGCAAAATCTTTTGCAGTACCATTGAATTCGCTTGTTATGTTTCAGTCTTCAGGTCTAGCAATAGTTAGAGAGAGATAGTACCTAGTAACAGAGATGATGAAGTCTCATTGAAAGAAATGTGTGTGAAGCTAATGACAAACACGTTTAAAGATACAAATGATGCAGAAACCTCACATTTTGGCTCTTTCTAACCTAATGTCACAGTCAAAATGTATAGCTGAGAAAGATGATATTGCTGCCTCTTTTCAGGTGACTAGTGTTTTTTTGTGTCATGTTTCCTTCATGTCGTTTTGATCAAAGATTTCAGTTTTTAGGTTTTCATTTTCCTTAATTTATCGCTTTGTGACTTTGAGGTTGTCCCTTGTTCAGAGAGTTGTAGAGTTATATTTAGGGTTGCATAGTTATATTGATATTGAAATCTCATGTTTGAGTCGGTCATTTGTGCCTATTACATTTTACTTTAAACTCCTAGTGTACAAATCATATTTTTGGCAAGAAAAAGGTACCCATACAAAGTATATCATGTTGATGGGTACAAACTTCAAGTATTGATAAGCACATACATTCTTGCAGATGGAAGCATTCATTAATGACGTGAATCAATTAAGTTGAGCAATTGTTTAGGAACTATATTTAGGTCATCACATTTGAATTGATTCATTTTCTGCTTACTGGATTGAATATGTATAGGATGGGTATGTCAGTGCCCTATACTCAACAATGTATACTGATGTCAAATATGAATTGTGCAGCAGACGAGCACTGAGCCGAGTCGAGTGATGACAACCTTAAACAAACTTGAAAGAGTTGAGGAACACAACAAGCTTTCAAAGTGAACCAATGTTAAAGAAACTTAGAAAAGTTGCAGCTAGGGATTGTTGATTTCTTGAAATAGTTATGTGTTGGTGAATTTTTCAACTGGATCTTTATTCATTTTGAAGTTTTCTTCAAGTTAGTAAAGTACTGAATTTTCAGAATTATTTCATGGTATTACTTGTATACTGTACGTACTGAACAGTAGGAGACAAAATGATTCTGGTATTGCAGATTTGCATACCATAATTATTTTTTTATTAATAATTTATTCATTTGCGATGGCAAAATTGTCGTCGCAACACCTTTGGTAAAAGTCAAAAATGCCCTCAACAAGTTTGGCGACTGCAAAATATCCTTTGGCGATGACAATTGTGCAGTTGCAAAAGTTATTTTTTTGCGATGACAATTTACCGTCGCAAAAACCAAACAATACTACAGTTAACCAAACAAAAATAAAATATTTGTCGGTAAGAACCGTCGCTATTAGCAATTGCGTAGTCACCTATTGTGACGGAAATGATGTAGTCACAAATAATCATTTTTCTATTGCAAAAGAGTATTTTCTACGGCATTTTCACTATTTGCAACGGGAGGCTATCGTTACAAAATGTATTTTTTGTTGTAGTGGATGATTGCGGCGTGCTAGTGAAGTGTTGCAACGGGATGGCGGTGGAGAATCACATTCTGGCAAGTTGCATTCCTTTTGGCCTCAGACTCTGTTATGCATCTCAGCCTTTTTAACCATCATATCAAAGACCTCTTCATAGGTGAGGTAATCGCGTTTGATTATTTTTACTTTAAAGAGTGAAGCCTGCAAACCCTCGACCAGAGCGTTCAACATCATCTGCTTGTCCAGATTCTGAAAAAACTGAGCGGCCAATCTAAAATGGTTGATGTAGGAGGATAGAGGCTTCGATCCACCTTGGCATACTAAAAAGAGGGATTTGGCAATGTTGTGGCACACTTGTAGCCGATAAAGTTAAAGAAAAGCGTCTATGAGCTCAGAAAAAGAAGCTATGGATCCTGGTGCAAGCTCAAAGAACCAGTTGAGCGCTTCTCCTATCAGCATTTTAAGGAACAAGTAGCCCAATGTGATGTCTTCATGCTTGTGGCCGGCTGTAGAAGAAAGGAATCTGTCCATGTGGGTACTCGGGTCACCGCGTCCGGAATAACGCTAATCTTTCCAGGTCTTCGCGCTCGGGTCACGTCCCACGTTTGTGATAGTTGTGGAGAACGGCGTTGGAATGCAGAGTGTACGGGACGGTACGATTAGGGTGGCGTGTCTACTTGATTTCTCCCTCTAGCTTAGCTAGGCGAGCTAGGATCTAGGCGATACCATTGGGTACTGGCTATAGTGGCCCCAAATAGGGTGGGTTGCCTGGCACCAAAGGATGAGTGAGCTGAGCATGCATGTGGATTATGTTCGTGCAAGCACTCGTCGTTGCGAAGGATGGCGTCCTGCTTCGCTCGGAGCTCAGCGATCTCTTGTAGCAGACGAGCATGGTCATCGTTAGGGATGCTGGACGGGGCCCTTTCCGAAGCGTTAACATCTATGGACAAAGTGACAGGCGTGAGAAGTGGGTCGATCGTGCGCAGGCGGTCTCCTACAGGCGTGATAAAACTATTATGCTCAATGGACAACATAACGAGAAGGAAGGAGTGGGGTTAGAAACTAAGTGGAAAAAAGGATTTTTTTAGTGGGTGGACAAAACGAGATCGCTAGACAGCACTAATTGTTTTACTGAAATCCAGAACGGATTAAGGCAGAAGAGCAAAGGATATTGGGTCGATCGATCCTGAGCATTCAGGTGTTATCCCTCGAACGCTCCCTATTCTGCAAAAACAAATAATAAGAGTTAGGAAATTGATACAGGATTGGTTAGCCTTCAACGCTCTGATGCTTAAGTCAGTACGTAGTATGAGCAAAAACGAGAGTGAATAGTGGATCAGATGTCAGATACCTTTGTCTTGGAGTAAGTACATTCCTATTATGGGTAGTTGAGATTGACAATACCTTGTGGTCCTCGATGTGGGTCTGATGCAAGTACTCATCAAGATAGAGTCTTTTGGTCTTTTGGCAATTAGTTCCGTACACAGGCTGGCTGATGCACGCAATGCTTCGAGTGGCCGGGCGCATGCGGCGCACATCCTGCGTGTGGATTCACGGATTCACCCCTGGTTCTCTTTACAAAGCTATTTTGACTTCTTTTGGGTGCTAAGTAAAGTATGCTTTTCTGGGGTTAGCACATGGCGTACTAACAAGAATTGTACTATATTGGATGTTTGATGGGCGAATGAAATTATATCGAACTATCTAGAAGCTTTAAGAATACTCTCGTGGAGGTGTTACAATCTCTGTGGACTAAGTCAAGGAGATAATGATGTCGGAGTACAAGAGAATTCCTTGGGAATATGAGGGAGAGAGGACTACGAGGACAAAACCTAATGGGATTACACCAAAGGGCTCGTGGTAGTCAGTCAATCTGATTACCCCTGAGTAAAGAGAGATAATTCTAATTTGATTCCCTTTACTTGAAAGTATGTAGTTCATTCCTACATGGACAGCTTAGATCATGGATGATTATTATAAATAAGAGGACATTCCGGCGTGGCAAAGGTAACATAATCTACTTAACCTAGTTACGAACTCTTTAGTTTTTGCTGAACATTAATTGGCTTAAGCATCGATGGGTCTAAACACAGTACCACCCATGCTTCGACCTGTTTTACAGATTAGTAAAAGGCATACCCTTCAGGTTGCAGAAATCTGCTCTCACAATATTGATATTTTTGTTTTCCTTTATGAATATACAACTAGAAACCAATGTTGATGGGTCTAAGCTATGTTGCAAAACCAATCGATCTTGTCATATTTTTTTCTTCAACCAAAACAGGTTCCATAAATTACACAACAATGGTGGAAGAATAAAATTGGCCCAACTCATTGCCCTTTCAAACGAGATGGGCCAATTTATGCACACAAACAACATTCCACGGACATTTCATCAAGGAAAAGATGAGTAGGCCTTAAGGAACACTACGTACAATATTAGACACACGCCGACGTATGACGCACCCCATCCAGTCACCACACCACTTCAACCACCACCTTTCTCCCTTGCGACAACTACTAAACTGTTGATCTGGCCAAATGAAGCCTAGCCTGCACTGATCCAAACTACCTCCAAACTGCCTCTTCCACAACCCGTCTGGCAGCAACCAACTCACAGACAACGAGGAAAGATGCCCATGTCAAATGTTGTGGTGCCGTTGGACAAGCAACGCCAAATCCTACGTTTTCGTTCAGTTTTCTCTTGTTTTCCTTCAGCAACTTTCGACCAAGAAAT
The DNA here is from genome assembly GCA_946800695.1 of Geum urbanum. NCBI lineage: Eukaryota > Viridiplantae > Streptophyta > Magnoliopsida > Rosales > Rosaceae > Geum > Geum urbanum. The sequence goes on from OX327006.1 coordinate 10,913,212, forward strand.
GTTCGTGAATTGAACAAAAAAAGTTGGAGAACGAATCCATAGAATTAATTGAATGGAACAACAATCTACAAGACCTAAAATTTTGGAAACTATTAAAAATATGAGCCTAATTGGCCCTCGATTTGAGAATATATCTCCTTAATCAGAGGCTTGAAATTTTTGTTTTACATACACAAAAGAGTAGAGTATATTGGAAATAACACATTTATCAAGATCAATTTGCATATTTTCTAGAAACCTCATATTTCGTCAAATCAGTAAAAACACAAATACAATGGAGTGAATGTGAAATAAAAAAAATATTGAGCCATTAGATTGCAAAAGAATATAATTGTCTTTTTATTATAATGATGTGAATGTGTACATATACTTGGCTTATCACCTCACTTAGTGCGTGCTTAACAGCTTAATTATAGTTATAATTGTATCTCACCGCTAACATGGCAGCCACCACCTGCAAGATAGCTCAAACTTTAATAACCAGACCGACCCCCACATCGATAGGCATAATACCCACGCGCCGAACAAGGAACCGGCCAGAGAACACCTCAGTAAAAAGGGGATGCACACTGATCCCATATCGAAGAAATAGTAAAGACCAAATCCCCAACCACCTATATATACAGATCAGCTCAACATTAATGGTATGTGTGCAATACTCAATCTCGCAATTACTCTATAAAACTCACATCTCGTTTCTGACTTAGGCATCAGAGGGTTGAAGGCGGGTCACTCCCGTATCTCTTTGACCGTTGTTAATCCTAGGAGTGGGAGCTATCTAGATCTGAGTAATCATTTAGTGATATTGAAGGCAAAGCGACCGATAGCGACAAATACTCACAAAACAACAAAGCGACAACGAGATCGAAGAATTATCCAACAACAGCGATATCAATCCTAAGACAACATCGGCGACATAGTTATTACTGTTTTCATTTTATCTGATCTTCTTGTTCAATATCCGATATCCACATCGGTATCGAATATCAACATTGGCGCCGTTTGTGGGAACTGCACATTGGAAATTGTTTTCCCAACCACGAAGCTCACAGCAAGTGACGAGCATGGATACCAGCCTAACACTAGGTTTGACGCTCGACACCAGAAAAGAACTTCCCCATCAAACGCCGGTCACGAATTAGCACAGCAGACAACCCGAGCTTACCCAACGACCGGGAAAGCGGCACGTTGCGCAGGACCAGGATGCCGCCGACAACGCAGATAGGCGCATTAGCGATATGGAACACCGATAAGAAATAGCCATGGAAAAATGCCTCAAACTAGAAAGAGCTTGGGAATTTGAGCATCAGCAGTACATATAAGCCAAGGCAAGGTTAAGAGCCGCAAAACAATGTCGGCTCAATTCAGAATCAACGGCCGACTCCGAATGCATGGAACCTCACGAGGTGATCTGACATCAGGAAATGGTCATCCTATCACCACTACGACCCCATCACCTACAAGGAATTGGATCACCCCCAAGACCGGATAGACTACAATGGAACCTCGAGCCGAAATTACAGAATGTAGCGCACATTCCATCACTGCCCGTTTGGACACAGCCACCACCACCACCGCGACACGAGATCACCCCAGCAGAAAATCAGATCGATGCAGGTATAGCGTCAAGGATCGTCTGCCTCGAAGCAATGGTGCTACAGTTATCACAACCCGAGGCAAGCTATTTGGATTGCACACTCCCGGTAGTACGTGTCGAACCATTTTCGACCGATATTATGAGCCGAAGGCGACACCCACTGGCCAAGGTCAAGCTCGAGCAGTATAAGGGAAAAACGGACACCTCCCTCCACATCGACATCTTTATCTCAACGAAAACTAGTAGAGGATATGATGACGCTACCAACTGTTACTTATTCATGGAAAGCCTCACCAGCGAAGCGCTCAACTGGCTCTTCAGCCTACCTCCGAAATCCATAAAATCTTTTCTAAAACTTATTAGAGTTTTCCTAAAGCGATATATAACGTCGGCTAGCTGCTCACTAACTTACAATCAATTGCAGGCTATTCGACAGTAACCCTCAGAAGGATTGTCCGCATTCATCTCACGATGGAACACCGCTATCGCTAATTACCGAGGCATCACCAACGATTCGGCCTTTTGCATGCTCAGGAATGCACTACAACCTGGATCGCTAACATGGAAACTCAATGAGAACCCAGCGATTACATACAATGACCTACTCGACCAAGTGAAATCCCACGCCCAACTGGAAATACAAACTTTCGGCTCCAACCCCACACTGACACAGCAGGTAAACACATTTAATAACACCACGATAACCAATGTACAGAGAGCGCTCCCCGCACCAGAACCTGTACGGGTGACATCGCCTAGGTACAAAGCTGGATTGTGCGATCAGGACATGCAGGATTGGAAGCACAACTGTCGAAGAGCAGGAGGAAATCAAAGATATAATAGCGGCAAGAACAACTACGCCAACAACAACGGAAAGCGGCCACGGGACGAAAGGAACGACTGACCCCGCAACACGTGGCACCGCTACCACAACCAGTCTTCAACATATTGAACGTCAAATACGCCGACATCCTAGCAGCTCACCCGGAGTTATTCACCTTACCGAAGAAGTCATAACAGAGTATAGAAACACAGGGAAGTGGTGTATCTTCCATAAAAATGAATCACACGATACAGAAAAGTGTCAAGGCGTGAAGAAGGCGGTGGAGGCACAGCTGGAAAAAGGAAACCTATCGATGTTCAAGGCGAAAAGCCATAACCCACCAATGGCAGTAGTAGCAAACATCGGAAGCATCAAGAGAATCAACGCCACCATGGGCAGCAAGTCTAAAATAGAATGAAGAAACAAGCGGGCAGTATGTAGCCTACGGCAAGGACTGGCTAAGGCCGCCAATACCTGGTGGGGATCCATAACGTTCTATGAATGGGAGGAGTAGGAACGACCACCGGTATCGGAGGGCCATCCTTTGTTGGTCGACGCCGTCATTGACCTATGCAGCGTCGGGAGATGTCTCATAGACACGGGATCCTCCGTCAACGTCATATTTTGGCTCGCGTACGAAGCCCTCGAACGACTTCCGTCCAAACTCAAGAAGGACTACCACCCATTAGTAAGCTTCTCCGGCGACCAAATCCAACCATTGGGAAGTGACTACCTGAGAATCGCCTTAGGACAGAAGGGCTGCAACGCAGAAACCCACATCGAGTTCCTAGTGGTGGACGCTCCATCATTCTACAACGCCATTATCGGAGGCAAAACACTAAACATGATGAACGATATTGTATCACAGAAGATGCTAACAATAAAATTCCCCACACCCAGTGGTATATGCACCATCAGGGGAAAGACACCCACGATATCAGAATCAAAAGGAAGTACCAACTACCCAGTAGGGGAAGTGTGTCTACTTAAAAACAACACATCGGCAAAAACTCCAGACGACTCAAGAGAGGGAACACTCACGGCTCGACCCGTCAGCGAAGAGTCAACAAGGCTCATCCCAATATCGGATGAGCACCCTGAGCAAACAATCAGAATAGGAACCAACCTGGACCCAACAACCGAAACCGCCCTCGTCAACATCCTCAGAGAATGCGGCGATGTATTTTCATGGTCTTACACCGACATGCCAAGAATATCAACAGACATCGTTTCACACAAGTTAGGAATCTCGCCCAACGTCGTACCTAAGAAACAAAAACGAAGGGCTTACAATGAAGAACAGTATGCCACCATGCAGGAATAGGTGACCAAGCTCCTCGATATCGGATTCATCAAGAAGGTCCACTACCCGGCATGGGTCTCCAACGTCGTCATGGTTAAGAAAAACAATAATAAATGGATGATGTGTCTCGACTACACTGATGTCAACAAAGCCTGCCCAAAAGACTCCTTCCTATTACCAAGAATTGACCAACTTGCCGATGCCACCAGTGGCCACGAACTCTTGTCAACAATGGATTGCTACTCCGAATACAACCAAATCGAAATGAACCCAGCAGACGCCGAGGCGACATGTTTTATCACTGACCGAGGGCTATACAATTACAACGTCTTGTCGTTCGGAATAAAGAAAGCGGGAGCAACATACCAATGATTCATGACGGAGCTACTAGCCCCATTGGATAGCGATACGGTAGCGGTTTGCGTCGACGACCTAATAGTAAAAAGCCGACACCGAGAGAACCACGTTAAAAAGCTAAAAGCGGTTTTGGATACCCTCATCAGCTGCAGGATGAGGCTCAACCCGGCGAAATGTATCTTTAGAGTATCGGCGTCCAAGTTCTTGGGATACATGGTAAACCAGAGGGGAATAGAGGCCAACCCGGAGAAGGTCCAAGTCGTCCTCAACACAACACGACCAATAACAAAAAAGGAACTTTAAGCTCTAACCGATAAACTAGCGTCGCTAGCTCGATTCATCTCACGCTATACCGACAAGTGCAACCCGTTCTTCAAAGCAATAAGGATCATGAATAAGAAAACGGTGGAATGAATTGACGAGTGCAAAACAGCGATGGCCGACATCAAGCAGTATCTCGACCACATTCTATTCCTCTCAGCTCCTATACCAGGTGAAATTTTATGCATTTACTTAGCTATTTCAGTAACCGCCATTAGCTCCGCCCTGGTTAGGCGGGAAGCGGACACAGAAATGCCAGTGTTTTTTTACAAGAAAGGGGTTGGACAAAGCAGAGACAAGGTACCCGGCGCTAGAACAACTGACCTTAGCACTTATAGTATCAGTGAGGCGCTTAAGACCATACTTCCAATCACACACCTTCCACGTTCTGACAGGCCAACCACTCCGCCAAGTACTGGCAAGCCCTAACCACTCAGGTAGACTAACCAAGTGGGCAATAGAACTCAGCGAGTTCGACATCAAGTGTCAACCAAGATGGGCGATAAAGAGTCAGGCGATAGTGGACTTCATAGCAGAACTCACGCTGACATCAGAAGACCAGTCGCAACCAACAGCTTGCACGTCTCCCTCTACGACGCCCATACCGCCACTTACACCAATACAGTTGTCACACTGGAACCTGTACGTATACGGATCACGAACGACGATCACAGCAGGAGCGGGTGCAATCTTAATCGGCCCTGGAAGAACCTATGCCAAATACGCCCTACGATTCACGTTCCCAGCATCCAACAACGAGGCTGAGTACGAAGCTCTGATCGCAGGATTACAGCCCGTCATCGACACAGGAGCCAAAGATGTTAACATATTCAGCAACTGCCAATTAATGATAAATCACGTGACCGGGGACTTCGAGGCAAGAGGGACACAGATGTCGGCATACCTAGATACCTAGGATACATAAAGGCACTGGTAAGCTAATTCTCTTTCTACAACATAACTCACATCCCCAGGGAGCAAAACAGAAGGGTTGACGCCCTAGCAAGACTGGCAACGACACCATTGATCACGGCAAGATGGCACACAATGGTGAAAACATTAGAAAATCCAAGCATCTCCAAAAATGTCCAAGAAGTATTCACACTCATGCTAGCTGCACCGCTGACACAAGAGAAAGATTGGAGAAGATTTGACGGAAGGAACAATACTAGCTGACTGCGTAGAAGCAAGGAAACACGCTCAAAGGGCGGCATACTATAGCTTGCACAACGGCCAATTATACATGAGCAAAAAGGGTTTCCCTACGCTCAAATGTGTCACAGAATCAGAAGGGCGTAAAATACTAGAAGACGTCCATGGCTGTAGGTATGGCAACCATAGCGGGCCAAATAGCATAATACACAAACTCCTTCACTACGATTTCTACTATAAAGGAATGAGAAAGGACACAAGGGATATTGTAAACCAGTGCCGAATGTGCGCCCAGTATGCTCATAGGATACGCGCCCCAGGAGCACCAATCTCTGTCATCATCAGCCCGATACCGTTCGCACAGTGGGGATCTGATCTCATCGGACCACTAAAAGCGTCATCCTGCCAATTCAAATACAATACATCATCGTCTGCATAGACTACCACACGAAGTACATTGAAGCAAAGCCACTCGTGCTCATCACAACAAAGAAAGTAATCAACTTCCTCTGGAAAGACATATATTGCCGATACGGAGCTCCGCTCACAATAGTCCCCGATAACAGGAAGCAATTCAACAACGAAAAAATGAAGAAATGCATGAGCGGCTTGGGGACTCGGTTAGTATTTGCATCGGTGCACTACCCTCAGACAAACGGACAGGTAGAAATAGCAAACAAGAAAATAAAAGCCGGGCTTAAAATAAGAATGGAATACTACAACCACAAGTGGGCAGAATGCCTATATGAAGTGTTATGGTCAATATGGATGACGCCGATAGAAGCAACAGGCGCCTCACCATTCTCGCTAGTCTACGGAGCAGAAGCGGTCTTGCCATTGAAAATCATGCACTGAAGCCCGAGACTTGAAGGATACGACAAAGACGCAAACGAGGACGGGCTGAACATGGCCAACATATTCCGGGCGGAGGGGTAGGATGAAACCAATATCGCACTCATGGCAAACAAGCAGCTAGTCGCGCGACACTACAATAGAAGAGTTAAGGCACAAAAGCTCCATACCGGAGACCTAGTTTGGAGAGAAGTTATCCCCAAGCCAAAGGGACTGGCACCGATGTTGGAGGGACCTTTCAAAATCATCGAGAGAATCACGCCAACTACATTCATCCTCGAAGACAAGAACGGCCTCAGGGTACCACACACATGGAACGTAGAGCACCTCCGGTATTGTCACCAGCAAAACAGGTTCTAACATTATGGCAATTATGGTGTTACAAAATTTTCTGCATCATACCGGGGACTAGCCTCATCCCAACATAAGCGTGGTATCCCCACCAATGAAATGAAAATTCTTCAAACCTTTGCTTGTAAAATCAAAACGCTCTCGGGCCCAAATTTATGAAAAGTCCGAGATGCATAGTAAAAGCCCACTGAGGCACGAAGTGGAGTAGATAATTTGGTGAACCACTATAAACATTTGTGTCTTTTACTTATCGTCTTTACTTATCTCTACTTAATTACTTTCGTTCCATACCTCGAATAACTAGTTATTCTCGATATGAACATTGGTATGTCCGATCTGACACAACGGCAGAACGAACATACAACAAGCAAATGAATTTCTTTCAGACCTTTCATTGGTCAGCGATACCCAACCATACTTATAAAAATCCAGCAAAAACATATCTTCCCATTTAAATAAGCATGTCAGTCAGCATCGTGACCCACGGTCACAATACTAACCAAGCAACAAAATAGCCATAACAGCGAGAAGAGTACTAAACATCATACATCTAGATTGTTCTAATTACTAACGCTATTACAAAGGGCACCAGGATTCACGTCGGGCCGACAATATCACCATCTTGGAGGATCATCTCGCGCTCAGCCTGATGAAACTGCTCACGGTACTTGATCGCCAGCCCCTCGCTCCTTACCTGAGAAAAAAGTTCAACATCACGAAAATGGGGGTTAGGGGAGTTGATGGTGACACACTAGTCGTTAGGGGATGGAAGCCGTTAGGAGTCATACCTTCAAGGACATTGCCCCGTTGACGGTCCGCCTCCTCAGCCTCCTCCTGATTGACCTTAGCCAAGGCCTTCTGACTGGCCTCGCCCCTCAACCTACGCTCATCCTTGATACGTTGCAGATCGGCATAGTACTTCTCGTTGACCCACTCGTTCACAAAGAAGCGAGTTTGAGTATGCTGGAGACCGTCGTTGAAGGCCTTGCGCAGCAACGCGTCAAAGGCCGGGCTGGCCTTGAAATCCTCCACATAGTCGGTCATCTTCTGCTCACGCTACTCTTCAAGCTCTTTAACTTAGCCACGAAGAGCAATCACCTGGTCCTCCACAGCAGATAACCTGGCCTTAAGGTCCTCCACCCGTTGCCGCTCATCTTTCACCTCCAGCTCCAATTGCTTGCCGCACTTGAAGAAGGCATCCAAGCACTCATCGGCGAGCTTCTTCTTACCCTCCAGGACCTCATACTTCTACTGCAAGGATTGCCACTCCTCACTCGCTTTCACCATCTCCTCGTTCCTCCTCAACAGCTCCTCGCTCACGCGAGCCAGCTTCTTGGAAGAAGCAACCATGGTATGCCGCTGATGACACATCAGCTGAAGAGCAGCAGCAAAGGACTGCAAGCACTGATCGGCACCAACGGCGATGTCGGCCACAGTATTTACAGTAGGGGGAAGAAGAGCTAGGATCTCGGCCAAGTAGAGAGGCGGCCCTTCCCAGGTACTGGATCGAACGATGACGACGCTATCGCCCACAGCAATGTTAGGATCGCCAGAGGAGACACCGTTTATTAAAGCATAAGGAGGGAGGTCAAGATCAACAATCGTCCAAGTAGAAACACAGTCTTCCATATCAATAAACTAAAGGTTATCAGCATCACCTGTTTTAGCAGCTGCCGCGCCGGCACTCTCAGAAGGCACGGCAATAGTAACTTGGGCGGCATCAACATCATCGGCAATGCCAATAAGAACGCTAGGGGCAGCACCCAGTGAAAGGACCCAACCCCGATTTAGTTTCCTAAACCGGAATCAAACCCCTTCTGAAAACGTGAACCAACAAAAACCATTCAAAATTTCGGCAGAGTAACATTACTAACGCGGATTTGCCATTACCTGCACCCGGAAAATAACACTTCATCCTATGCCACAAAAGCCAAACCCTGGGCACCAATCACATCCGGATTTCTCAATATCATATCATAAACAATAAACAGTACACAAGACTGTAATATATAATATATCCGAGAAAATCTGTATAAAACATGTATCAGAGCGACCTCTAGTGTAAATATATCCATCAGTAGGCGAAACAAGAAACCTACTGGAAAACACAGGTAGCTCGGACTACTAGCCTCCAACCACGACGTGAAACACCAAAACCTGAACTGCAAACTGGGCATGGAAACCAAAAAGCCCAGGGGAAAGACATGAAAATCGTTAGAGTGAGTGGACGAAAAATAATTGTCTTTTGCCAAATAATATATATGTTATAAAAACATATGCGAGTCAGGATGCATAAATAATCAAATGGTACACGAGGGAGACTCTCACTCCTCACGCGTACAGAGCATGCATAGAAAATCCCATGGGGTCGCTCGTGGACACATCTGTGCTAGTACAGTCTGAATCACGGGATCCCAGACCCACACGTGATTCTAGCCAGAAAGGCCTCAGGTCAGAGGTCTGCCTCCCCCCGGTAAAGGCCTCGGGTCAAGAGTCACAGCCTCCCCCGATACACATCCTCAGGGATCAGCCGGGATGCGAGTGTATCGATACAACAACATATACTGAGACTGTACTCTGTGTAAACCAAATCATAAATAGTTCGATGCAAATGCAATAAACAATATATGAATGCATATACGTAATATATATTGGTATAGGCATAATCGTATAACACATGCTCATGTAAAACATAATCTCGTATGCATGCTCAAGTTCGTAAAACGTATGTAATGACTCGCGATTAACAGTGAAAAGAAGTTGTCCACTCACAGGTGAGCGAAACGCACACTCGCGCTAATCTCGTGGCCCGGCGGAAGATCCCTCGCCTGAAACACGATCTCGATCCCCTGAATAATTATAAAACACATCTGATCAAAACCATAGTCCACAACTCTGTACTTAACCACGGAAACCAACCGTTCCCGGAAACATATAAAACTGTATAAAACAATCGACTGAATTTCCAAAATCTCAACTCAAAACCCTCGACTGAAAATCCGATACCCAAATCAATTCAAAAACCTCAAGGCGATGATCGGGGCGCGATTACGAGAAAAATGACATTAAAATCATCGAAAACTGAAAAGTCAACTTTCTCGCCGGAACGCCGCCGTTGACCGCCGCCCCCGCCGCAGGCGCGCCGTCAACGGAGAGTTTCTCCGGCGAGGAAGCTCCAGATTTCAAGATCACCTCAAGCCCAACCATTTCTTCAACTAGGACAACACCCAATTCTCACCGGAACCCCTCCAATTCAGCTCGAAATCGAAACAGATCCAAACTCCGGCAACCACCACGGGTTCACCGGAATCCTCCACTTCAACCTAATTAAACCTTATGGGGAGCATCCCTGAGGCAAGGGGATTCGAAACCCCCACTCCCCCGCCATCGTAGCTCGCCGGAAATCCACCCCCCGTCACCGGCGAACTCCGGCAACCTAACCCGGTTCGAACTCACTCAAATCACCATCAATTTCCATAATTCCAAACACAAAACAACTTAGAAACTCAAGGGAAGAGAGATTATACCCTTCACGTGGCCGGAGGTGGCCAGAAAATCCAAGTCGGCCGGCGAAAATCAAACGGGAAAGTTTTCCTAAACGGTCAACAGCCCCAAAATGGAAAGTCAACGCTTGGTCAAACCTCAAACAGTGTTTTCGATAATTTTTCGACTATTTTTGATATTTATACTCACGCCTCGGGACGATCAACGGTTCAAAACGAATAACCAAAACGATTCGGATAAATACGAAACAAACGGATAAACTCGTCGATAAACCAAAACTTCAAATAATCATATTATATTCCTCAGTTATCGGAAAAATTATTCGGAACCGCCCACAAACTCGAAATCACGTGCTCTACAATTCTCGTGAAGAAACTCAATTCAAATTGTCGGCCAATACTTAAGTCGCGAACTAATCCGACAAATCACACAATTAACGATTAATCGCGATTACGCATAATCTCGTGAATCATACTGATTACACTACTGATTCTGGTTCGGGTCGTCACAAATCTACCCCCCTTAAAAAAAATTTCGACCTCGAAATTTACATACCTGTCAAGTGAACAGATGAGGATACTGCTCGTGCATACGCTGCTCAGTCTCCCAGGTGGCCTCCTCAACCGAGTGATTCTGCCACAAGACCTTCACTAGCGGGATCACACGGTGTCTCAGCTCCTGCTCACGACGATCGAGAATCTGCACAGGCTCCTCCACGTACGTCAAATCCTCTCTAATCGGTAACTGCTGTGGGGCTAACACATGGGAAGGATATGAGATGTACTTCCGCAACATCGAAACGTGGAAAACATCATGAACACGAGCCATCTCAGCTGGTAACTGCCCATCAGTCTAAGGATGAAAAGCTGTACTGAAACGCAACTTCGTGCCCATAGCTCGCTGCAAAGCCTGCCAAAACTCAGAAGTGAACTGACTGTCTCGGTCAGAGACAATCGATACAGGTACACCATGCAGCCGAACAATCTCTGATAAGTACAACTTGGCCAATCTGCCCACTGATATCTTCCCCGGAAGTGCGAGAAAATGGGCGGATTTCGTCAGTCGATCCACAATAACCCAAATACCAGTGTTGCCAGCCGAAGTACGCAGCAACTGATAAACAAAATCCATCGTAATATGCTCCCACTTCCAAACCGGAATCTCTAGTGGCTGTAGTTTCCCTGCAGGTTTCTGCCTCTCTGCTTTAACTTGCTGACAGATCAAACATCGGCTCATATACGCGGCAATCTCCCGTTTCATGTTGCGCCACCAATAATACACTTGAAGTGTACGGAACATCTTCGTACCTCCAGGATGCATTGCATACGCTGAACTATGGGCCTCATCCAGAATCTCCTTCTTCGGGCTCTCATCTCTGGGCACACACAGCCTGCCTCTGAACAACAACGTACCGTCGTCGCTCAATCGAAACTCTATAGGCACACCACTCCGTATCATGGTCTTCTTGCCCAATAAGTAGGAATCTGAATCCTGAGCCTCTCGTACCTGATCAACCAATACGGGTCGAACCTGGAAACTGGCCAACAAAGCTCCCTCATCATCCCACTCAAACTCTGCACCCATAGCCCGAAGCTCGGCTAACATTGACACTCTGACCACACACACATGAAACAATGAAGCTCCAGATTTCAGGCTAAGTGCATCAGCTACAACATTGGCCTTTCCTAGATGGTATTCGAACATGCAATCGTAGTCGTTGATCAATTACATCCATCGGCGCTGCCTCATGTTCAAATCTGGCTGCGTCTGCAAGTAGGTAAGACTTTTGTGGTCGGTGTAGATCTTACACTGGGCTCCATACAGATAATGTCTCCAACTCTTCAATGCTAACACAATAGCGGCTAACTCCAAATCATGCGTCGGATAGTTGACCTCATGTGGTTTCAGCTGCCTGGAACCGTAGGCCACAACTCTACCATGCTGCATCAACACACAGCCAAGCCCCAACTTCGACGTATCACTGTATACTACGAACTCACCGCTGTCGTCTGGCAATGTCAAAACCGGTGTTGTAGTCAACTTCTCCTTCAGGAGCAAATAACTCTCCTCACATGCATCAGACCACTCAAACTTGACGCCCGTCTTCGTCAACCTAGTCAGTGGTGTAGAAATCTGAGAGAAATCCTGTACAAACCCCCGGTAATAGCCTGCTAAACCCAAGAAACTCCGGATCTCCGGTACAGTGGTAGGTCTACTCCAGTTCAGCACGGCCTCGATCTTGTCAGGATCAACACTGACTCCCTCAGCCGATATCACGTGGCCCAAAAACTTCACACTGTCCAACCAAAACTCGCACTTGCTAAACTTCGCAAACAACTGATGGTCCCGCAAAGTCCGCAACACCGCTCGCAAGTGCTTCTTATGCTGGCCCACACTCCTGGAATAGATCAAAATATCATCAATGAATACAATCACGAACTTATCCAGAAACCGTCTGAATACCCGATTCATCAAGTCCATGAAAGCTGAGGGGGCATTGGTCAACCCAAACGGCATAACCAAAAACTCGTAATGCCCATACCGCGACCTGAAAGCTGTCTTGGCCACATCCGAGTCCCGAATCCTCAACTGGTGATATCCGGATCGAAGGTCAATCTTCGAAAAGACTGATGCTCCCTTAAGCTGATCGAACAAATCATCAATCCGTGGTAACGGATACTTGTTCTTCACTGTAACCTGATTCAGCTTCCGATAGTCGATGCACAACCGTATAGATCCATCATTCTTCCGTACAAACAAGATCGGGGCACCCCATGGTGAAACACTGGGTCGAATGAAACCCTTCTCCAGCAACTCCTGGAGCTGAACCTGCAACTCATTCAACTCCGCTGACGCCATACGATACGGTGTCTGTGAAATCGGTCCTGTACCCGGTAACAACTCAATAGTGAAGTCAATCTCCCGCACAGGAGGTAAGCCCGGTAACTCTGCTGGAAACACATCCGGGAACTCAGAAACAACCTCAATACTACCAAGATCTGGCAAAACTGCTGTAGTATCCATAACATGGGCTAAATAAGCAACACAGCCTTTCTTCATCAACCGATCCGCCCTCATCGCGCAAATCAAACACGGTAGTGAAGTGTTCTTCTCGCCGCGAAACAGTATCTCGGGAAAGCTTGGTCGTCGAAATGCGACCTCCTTCTTATGACAGTCAAACATGGTCCAATGCATCTCCAAGAAGTCCATACCCAAGATCATATCAAAGTTCACAATATCAAGCAACAACAAATTTGCGGCTAAACCATGACCTCCAATAAACACCTCACAGTCTCTGTACACCCAACCAATACTCACAATCTCACTTGACGGATACAACACTCTCCACAACCCCGAAAATGGAGATGCAGGTACCGTAGCTAATGATGATAATCTATATGACATGAATGAATGCGTGGCACCTGGATCTAACAATGTATGTACTGGAATACCAAATGCATGCAACGTACCGATAACGACCTCCGGTGAAGCTCTACCCTCTTGTAGAGTCATGGCATGAACCCTTGCCTGCCCGGCTGGTCGTCCACGCTAAGGCTATCCCTGCTGTCTACCCTGGCCCGCAAACTGCGCTAGTCGAGCTCCTGAAGTGGTACCTCGCTCGGCTCCGGAACTCTGGGCCGTCTGTCCGTCAACACCAAACAACTGAGGACACTCCCTCGAATAGTGACCCACCTGGCCACAACGATAACAAGTGACAGGGCCCCGCTGACATGGACCAAGGTGATGTCTGTTGCAGAAGCTGCACAATGGATACTTTCTCGATACAGGAAATGTGCCACTGGTACACCGAGGATAACTAGAGCCGCTAGAACCCCCACTAGCCTGTGGTCGCTGCGGTCGATCTCTCCTCCATCTCGGTCTCTGTCTCGATGCACCAGCTGTTGGTCTATATGGTCCACTACCCGAGGATGAAGCCGAACCGGAAGTATCAGAATTCTGCCTCTTTGAAGGCCCCTAACTCGGTCCACCCACCTCAAACCGTCTAGGCTGGTACCTCTGCTGCCTCTCCTGCTCGATATCCTCACCTCGGAGTGCTGCACTGACAAACTCATCAAAGTAGTTCCGAGGCATCGTAGTCAGAGTCCCCTTGATGTTCAAATTCAAACCCAGCTCAAACCTGCGACACTTGGCTTCCTCAGTAGCCACAATATCACGCGCAAAACGAGATAAGCGGGTAAACCTGTCCCGATACTCAAGCACAGACATACTACCCTGTCTCAAGTTCGTGAACTCCTCATACTTGCGCTGCTGGGTAGCCTGGTTGAAATACCTCCGCACAAACAAATCACGGAACAAAGTCCACGGAGTATCAACTGGAACTCTGTCGGTGCTAACCCACCAGAAATATGCATCAGACTCAAGTAATCCGACTGCTGCCACTGTCATCTGCTCAGGAGTAAACCACAGACGCTCACATACACGTTCAACCTGAACCACCAATGCCTCACATATATCTAGATCAGCTGAACCCGAAAACACAGTCGCACCAGCAGTACGAGCTTTGACCACAGGGTCAAAACGCTCTTCCAAACGCGGCACTCGCATCAGCAAGTCATGCGTCTGGCGATCCTCATCAGGATCCGCTTCCCGATCAACACAGGGACCACGTTGAGGAGGCATCCTACTGATACAAGACAAGCATTAGGTACAAGCAGAAAGAACGTAATCATGAGACCGCAGGTATTTGAGAACACACAACACCTGAAGTATTGATGAGTACCGCTAGCCAGTCGGGTCATAACTCCAGTCATGCTGTATAAACTCAAATACCCTAAGCGTCACAACTACAAGAGTCTACAAAATCTGACAACCTAATGCTCTGATACCAGGCTGAAAGGACCCAACCCCGATTTAGTTGCCCAAACTGGAATCAAACCCCTTCTGAAAACGTGAACCAACAAAAACCATTCAAAATTTCGGCAGAGTAACGTTACTAACGCGGAATTGCCATTACCTGCACCTGGAAAATAACACTTCATCCTATGCCACAAAAGCCAAATCGTGGGCACCAATCCCATCCGGATTTCTCAATATCATATCATAAACAATAAACAGCACACAAGACTGTAATATATAATATATCCGAGAAAATCTGTATAAAACATGTATCAGAGCGACCTCTAGTGTAAATATATCCATCAGTAGGCGAAACAAAAAACCTACTGGAAAACACAGGTAGCTCGGACTACTAGCCTCCAACCACGACGTGAAACACCAGAACCTGAACTGCAAACTGGGCATGGAAACCGAAAAGCCCAGGGGAAAGACATGAAAATCGTTAGAGTGAGTGGACGAAAAATAATTGTCTTTCGCCGAATAATATATATGTTATAAAAACATATGCGAGTCAGGATGCATAAATAATCAAATGGTACACGAGGGAGACTCTCACTCCTCACGCGTGCAGAGCATGCATAGAAAATCCCACGGGGTCGCTCGTGGACACATCCGTGCTAGTACAGTCTGAATCACGGGATCCCAGACCCACACGTGATTCTAGCCAGAAAGGCCTCAGGTCAGAGGTCTGCCTCCCCCCGGTAAAGGCCTCGGGTCAGGAGTCACAGCCTCCCCCGGTACACATCCTCAGGGATCAGCCGGAATGCGAGTGTATCGATACAACAACATATACTGAGACTGTACTCTGTGTAAACCAAATCATAAATAGTTCGATGCAAATGCAATAAACAATATATGAATGCATATACGTAATATATACTGGTATAGGCATAATCGTATAACACATGCTCATGTAAAACATAATCTCGTATGCATGCTCAAGTTCGTAAAACGTATGTAATGACTCGCGATTAACAGTGAAAAGAAGTTGTCCACTCACAGGTGAGCGAAACGCACACTCGCGCTAATCTCGTGGCCCGGCGGAAGATCCCTCGCCTGAAACACGATCTCGATCCCCTGAATAATCATAAAACACATCTGATCAAAACCATAGTCCACAACTCTGTACTTAACCACGAAAACCAACCGTTCCCGGAAACATATAAAACTGTATAAAACAATCGACTGAATTTCCGAAATTTCAACTCAAAACCCTCGACTGAAAATTCGATACCCAAATCAATTCAAAAACCTCAAGGCGACAATCGGGGCACGATTACGAGAAAAATGACATTAAAATCATCGAAAACTGAAAAGTCAACTTTCTCGCCGGAGCGCCGCCGCTGCCGGCGGCGCACCGTCAACGGAGAGTTTCTCCGGCGAGGAAGCTCCAGATTTCAACATCACCTCAAGCCCAACCATTTCTTCAACTAGGACAACACCCAATTCTCACTGGAACCCCTCCAATTCAGCTCGAAATCGAAACGGATCCAAACTCCGGCAACCACCACAGGTTCACCGGAATCATCCACTTCAACCTAATTAAACTTTATGAGGAGCATCCCTGAGGCAAGGGGAGTCGAAACCCCCACTCCCCCGCCATCGTAGCTCACCGGAAGTCCACCCCCCCCCCCCCCCACGTCACCGGCGAACTCCGGCAACTTAACCAGTTTCGAACTCACTCAAATCACCATCAATTTCCATAATTCCAAACACAAAACAACTTAGAAACTCAAGGGAAGAGAGATTATGCCCTTCACGTGGCCGGAGGTGGCAAGAAAATCCAAGTCGGCCGGTGAAAATCAAACGGAAAAGTTTTCCTCCACGGTCAACGGTCAACAGCCCCAAAATGGAAAGTCAACGCTTGGTCAAACCTCAAACAGTGTTTTCGATAATTTTTTGACTATTTTCGATATTTATACTCGCGCATCGGGACGATCAACGGTTCAAAACGAATAACCAAAACGATTCGGATAAATACGAAACAAACGGATAAACTCGTCGATAAATCGAAACTTCAAATAATCATAATATATTCCTCGGTTATCGGAAAAATCATTCGGAACCGCCCACAATCTCGAAATCACGTGCTCTACAATTCTCGTGAAGAAACTCAATTCAAATTCTCGGCCGATATTTAAGTCGCGAACTAATCCGACAAATCACACAATTAACGATTAATCGCGATTACGCATAATCTCGTGAATCGTACTGATTACACTACTGATTCTGGTTCGGGTCGTCACACCCAGCCTCCTCGACCGCTTCTGAGGAGCATCGGCGGCCTCAGGCTTTCGCTTGATAGACACCGGTGGGCGCGAGGAAGGCTCCGCGACGGCAGTCACAACCTTCATCGGCTCGTTGCTGCCTAAGCGGTCGATCTGAGACTCGGGTGGTGGAGGGATATCAGTAGGCTCAGCAAGAGTAAGGGTCCTACCAGAGCAAACGTCCAAGTCAATCTTCTTGGCGGCAGCAGCCTCCTCCGTAAGCTCGGCAATAAGATCATCAATATCACCATACGAGCTGCTCATCTTTCAGTCTCACTTTTGATTTTTATAACCAACTACAAGGTACACAAGCAAAAGATCAGCACCATGGCAACACAACAACAGGAGAATAAAGGAAAGTGCACAACAATACAATAGCAAAACGCAGGGCGACATACTGATCGTCTTTGCGAGACCGGTCATCTCCATAATACGATAATCGGCAAGAAGGTACACACTCTTAAATTTCTCACTAAAACCCTTCTCAACCCAATGACATCGCCGCTTATCAGCAGTAGACAGGGCGCACTGGCGTGTAACTACAAAATAGAGACGAATAAGGAAAAAAAAAATCCATAACGCCATGCAAAACAGAAAGGAAGGGGAGCAGAGAACACTGAGATAAAAAATCACCTTAGGCCCAAAAACAGCTGGGAACTCGAATTTTCGCAAATGAGGACCACCCACTGGCAAAAAAGTGCTCACCCCTCCAATCCGGGCATGAGATTGCAAAATCTGAAAGACCAAGGGAACTCCTACACCGATGTCGCAGCTAGAGCGTCCCACCACACCCCTTCTTGGTTGAGTACGCAAGATCAAAGTAAAACAATACTTCGTTGCGAGTAGGATAATCCAAACCGGCAAGCTTCCACAAAGCAAACATAGCGCTCAAAACCTGAACCATCAGCAACGAAACCTGGCCCACCGCCTAGTTGAGCTCCCCAAAGATGTACTCATGGAAGGGGTGGAGCGGAAGATGCACACCGTAACGCATCTGAGCCCAGTCTAGGACAATGAAGCCCTTGGGTGGCCTCGAAAACAGCTCACCTTTCGCCAACAAGTTGAACACCATGCTACCACCCACTTGAAACTCGGATCTCACTTTTGCCGACTCGGCCTGCGATAACGACTTAGAAGGGTTCGTCAACCTCTTAACCATCCTTCAGAGTCCACAACAGTGACCCATCCAATCCTAGCCGCCGCAAGCCGAAGCTCGTAGCACTACCACCAGCGAGTGCTGGTGTCACCTCCTCAACAACATTGATATCGGGTTAGGAAGAAAAAGCCATGTCACATGCGAAACAGTCACGGATAAGGTCAAGCCTGATGGTTCACCGATATCAGATCCCCAGTCCGCAAGCGGCTTCCCAAGCGACATACTCGCCCCCCCTAACACTGATAAACGCAGCAACACGATAAACATAAATGAAAATTAAACAAATACTACGCATAACGGGACATGCATAAACACAACCGTTATCTAGATTCGGGAACTGGTTCCGAACCCACCAACAACAACAAAAAAACACCCAGAAAACCTAAACGGCATATCGACAACATAACAAGGCGGCGGCGACGAACACTTTATGAAAATGCGATTACACAAGGAAGCATCAAAACTAGAGGAAAGAACCCAGAAAAAGAAAAAAACCAGAAGCTCCAAACAGTAAAAAGCAACAAAACCAAGTATAACCGAAAGGTAAAGAAGAGCAAGCGACGGCGTGAGTTACCTGATATAGCACAAACGAGGGAAACAACGACGGAGCAACGACAATAAAGAATCACGGCACGACGGAATCACAGCAATGCAGATAAGATCTCCTTGCCTCAAAGAAAAACCCTAAAAATTCAGATGAGTATGAAAAGTGTGGGAAGGAAGCAGGGGTGATGGCTTAAATACAAGCAGATCGGCGACATCGCGACCGTTGAAAAAGACACGTCGATCCAGCAGATGGTCACGCATGTCGTATAACGTCACTGGAATTAGAAGGGTCCGGAACGATAACCGGTGAGCACCGTTTCAAACAAACATGACCTTCGAGGTACAGGCAATGGGCACACTTTATAGCTACGACGGGACGTTTGGGTACCCCGAGACACCATACGGTGACGCGTGGCAACCTAATATTTGACAACATTTAATGAGCGCAGTAAGTAGCTACACCTACCACACTGGCCTGGGCAGGACCAAGTGTTTAAGCACTGTTGAATGACTCCCTCAATCGGTGCAATGTAGGCGCTCATTCGCACCCCCCGGCACTGACCAGTCCTTGCATGTCAGCCCGCCGGGATGGACTCCATTGGGAACGGGCCTACTGGGTTAAACAATTACTTGGAGGAACTCCAATATGAATTAATGCCTCTATAGGGAGGGAACTTTGCTACCATTATTTGTTCTACCTCGGCAGAACGGTGAATTAGCTACTCACCGATCTCGCTGCTAAACAACTAAATCAAATATCGCTCACTTACATACTTGCAGGTACACCTATCGCCAAGCATAACAACCTTGGTCGCCAAGTTGGGGAACTGTGTAGTATGATACCTGACACTAACAAGGTAATATCGTTGTTAAGTACGCACAGGTAATCTTGCCGGTATCACTTCTTTCAACTCACCAACCAAGGTTGATCTCCTTGGCTAAGCGAGTTGGGGGACTTATACATATACTTGGCTTATCACCTCACTTAGTACGTGCTTAACGGCTTAATTATAGTTATAATTGTATCTCACCGCTAACATGGCAGCCACCACCAGCAAGATAGCTCAAACTTCAATAACCAGACCGACCCCCACATCGATAGGCATAGCGCCCACGCGCCAAACAAGGAACCGGCCAGAGAGCACCTCAGCAAAAAGGGATGCACACTGATCCCATATCAAATAAATGGTAAAAATCAAAGCCTCAACCACCTATATATACCGATCAGCTCAACATTAATTGTACGCATTCAATATTCAATATCGTCGTTATTCTATAAAACTCACATCTCGTTTCTGACTTAGGCATCGGAGGGTTAAAGGCGGGTCACTCTCATCTCTCATTGACCGTTGTTAATCCTAGCAGCGGGAGCGATCTGGATCTGAGTAATCATTGAGCGATATTGAAGGCAAAGCGACCGATGGCGACAAATACTCACAAAACAACAAAGCGACAATGAGATCAAAGAACTATCCAGTAACAACGATATCAATCTTAAGACAACATCAACGACATAATTATTACTGTTTCCATTATATCTGATCTTCTTGTTCAATATTTGATATCCACGTCGATATCAAATATCAACATGTAGGTATATGAATATCGCAATACAGTAACATCCCATCACAAAATTTTAAGCCTACGAAAGCTCATTATCATTTTTCATACCGTTCATCAAATCGTACACCATCCACCAAAATTAGCAAAGTAAACTAACCAACATTATTCTAATTTTGTTTAAACTTTAAATACGGATGCTCTAGATATAATCGGCAATGATTTTCGCACTCTCTACTTTACGTTCTACACTCCCAATATTTATCTTTTCTTGGAATTTCTAGTTTTACCCTTTCACTTCATCCCTGTCACTTGAAAACCAGTTTTGGGGCTTTTGGCTTCGCACTCGGCGACGGTGAACCCAAATAAGGGTTTTCAATTGTCTTTGAAGGCAAGATCCCCCACTCCATCTTTTTCTTTACTTATTATTCATTAACCAAAAAACATACAAGATTAAACACGCAAATTGTGTGAGAGAGATACATAGAGGAAGAGAAAAAGGTAGTTACGGGGACGGTGGTGGACTGGATGCGAGCGTCGGCGGAGACGGCGGCGGTGGCAGCGGAGTTGAGGGTAAAGAAGGTGTTATTGTTGACACTTCTCGATCATGGAGGAATTTGAGTTATGATCGGACTTGGTGAGCTTGAATTTTTTTTGTGCTCTCCTTTTAATTTTAGAAGCTCCTTTGTTATGGCGGAGATTTATTTAAGGGCTACGTGGACGGTGGAGAAGGATTCTCCGGCGAGATTCGATCGACATGACTCTGGATATCGATCTGGTGAGAAGGAACGACCTCAAGAGGGAGGGAGGGAGGGAATGTAAGGAATGGGTACAATTGTAGTTTCGAACAAAAAGACAAAAAAAAGAGTGCAACATGTAAACAGGAGTGCGAAAATCACTACCTAATCGATAAGATTACATGCAATACTTTATGCTTCTCGCATGACGCACGTGTTTGTCGTGACCGTCGACCTCGAAATAGGTCATGGACAGATTTAGTACATGAAATCAAAGCGTTATTACAATCCATTTTTCAGAAATAAATACGGGAACTTTTACAGTCTAATAAGAAATAATTTTAGGCTTTAATCAGATATGAGGTTACATCAACCTCTATGTAACATATTTTATTTGTCCATATAATTAGTATTATGAAACCTTAATTTTATCAAAAAATAATCATATATTTGATATTTAACAACCTTTAATTTTTCTTATTTTAAGTTTAAAAATTATCAATAATAATTCTTTGTATAACATGAATAGAAAAATAAAATAATTAATTTGGTATAAAAATTAATTAATTAATGTTCATCAAAACAAAAGGTTAATATTAGTTTAATTACACATTTATTGTGTTAACAAATTAATTAATATTCATCAAAACTTTAATAACAATTCCTCACTATGGTTTTTAGAGTTTTAGAATATGTATAATGAAATTTTTTATTAGAACTTGGTAATATCTTATGTTGTAAAGGAGATCAACTTGAAAAAAGGAAGGTACGTATATACAGAAATTTTAGTGCATGCTAAGTTGATCTTACATCGAAGAAAAATGGTTAACATTGAGGTCCGATCAATTTGAATGTTGTGTTTGCTTTCAATTAATAATTTATAAATTTAATTAAATATATAAAAATGTAAGATTGATTTTGTAAGTTGAATATTTTCTCATGAATTTACAAGGAAATAAATTATTTATATGACATGACATGTCACATAACGTCAGATTGAGGCTTACATCTCATGGCAACTCGGATTCTCTCATAACCGAGAGTTTCCTAACTTTTATCTAACTAGTTAATTCTAATCGTCCATCTTAAACTTGTGGCCAATTTTCATTTTAGCCCCTTATTCCATTATAGACTAAGCTGCATCATATCAAGTATGTTCTCAACCAAACTCAGGAGCCTTAATCTCCATTGCCATTGCTACAATCTTCTTCTCTTTTTCCCCTCTTTCACAACCATCTCAGCGTTTTTTTGTACTTACATATCACTACAAACACACTAGTTTGATCATGGATATCAAAAGGAAAATTATGTCTGAAATGGGTACCTTATTACTCTTATGCTGTCATGTTTTTTATTCCATTTTCTTTTTCTATTTAAATTGGAAAACGAGTTGCAGATTTTCTTGAAAGGTCAATTTGAACCCATCCAAGCCCAGAGTTGTATTATGATTTTTGGTACTGGGAATTGAGAAAATATGGAGGAGAGTTTTGAAATACCCAAATCGAATTGTTTGAATTTTAGAGCTTATTCCAGAGTTGTTCTTAATGCTTTAAAATCTCCAACTTCTACAACTCTTCCCCTCACATCCATAACCAAGCTGACATGTTGTTCCTCTTCCCCTCAACTTGGATACATATTGTGTGTGACTGTAATTTAAAGACTTGGCTCAGTCCCTCAATACCAAATCAATTACAAAATTTTAGTCTTTTAAAGAACCCATAAATAGTGGCTAGCAAATGCAAAGAAATCAACAATCGAATTAAGATGCAGTGCTTCGATTGGAGAACTACGTCGGGAATGAGGTCGTCCAAGGAAAGTTGAATATGGAGATATGGTCGTATATGGGAGTGATTGTAGATGAAGACACATAGTGAATCAGATTACTCCACTACAGTTAGGTGCAGGGAGAAGACTTAGCCATCGAAATAAAATAGACGGCTCATATTATGGTTAGGCAAAAGTTAAGAAACTCTCGATTAAAAGAGAATCCGAGTCCGCCTCTTAAACTGCGTAGCATTGTCCTTGTTTAGTATTCTAATTAATTGAAAACTATTTTTTTTAAAAGAATTAATTGAAAACTATTTTATTTCGTAAATCTAACATTGGAAAAATAATTCAGGAGCCCCGCGAAACCCCAGAAAAAAAAAAGAAAAAAAACATGCTTTTCACGTCGATCAAAAATTACAGACTCTACTACTCTGACACACACCGAACGCAGGGGTAATTTCGTCTATTCGGCTCTAATCCTGACAGACATACGTACGTGATTCATGCTATAAGACATAGCATCCTTTCCCATCTTTCAGACTTCTCCATTCTCACTACTCACCAGAGTAAGCTCGGTAGGCAGTAGCTCGCAAAATGGCTTGCCTTCATTTCCTCAACCTTTCCCTCCTCATCCTCTGCTCTCTCGCCCACGCCACTTACCCTGGACACATTTTGACTCTGGTCAATAACTGCCCTTTCCCCGTCTGGCCCGCCATCCAGCCCAACTCCGGCAACCCCGTCCTCGAAAAGGGCGGCTTCTTCCTCCCCAGCCTCTCCCACCGCTCCTTCCCCGCCCCTACTCAAACCTGGTCGGGTCGGGTTTGGGCCCGCACCGGCTGCACCCACTCCAACAACCGCTTCTCCTGCGTCACCGGCGACTGCGGCGGCAAGCTCGAGTGCAACGGCGCCGGCGGAGCAGCCCCGGCCACTCTGGCCCAGTTCGTCCTCCACCACGGCCCTAATGACCTCTGGTCCTACGGCGTTAGCCTCGTCGACGGCTTCAACGTCCCAATGACGGTGACGCCGCACGAAGGGAAAGGAGTCTGCCCCGTCGTGGGATGCAAGGCCGACCTGCTTGCCACGTGTCCCGATCGGCTTCAGGTGAGGTCGCACGCGGGGGGTCACGTTGTCGCGTGCAAGAGTGCGTGCGAGGCTTTCAGGACCGACGAGCTGTGCTGCAGGAACCACTACAATAGCCCGCAGACGTGTAGGGCGTCGATTTACTCTCAGTTCTTCAAGCACGCGTGCCCCGCTACCTTCACGTACGCGCACGACAGCCCCACGCTCATGCACCAGTGCTCGTCCCCGCGTGAGCTCAAGGTCATCTTCTGCCACTAGATACGGACGGTGCCGTTTTGGTGCTGCTAGTTCCGGTGTTCATTTTCGAATAAATATTAGGAGGGAAACTATCAGTTTTAGTCTAGTCTCTAAGCTTGCGTTGATTTTCCTGCGTAGTGTACTGGAAATGTGGATTGTCTACGTAAGCTTGTTATCCGTGTTGTATTGATGCCATGGTTTTTAATGAATTTCCACTTGTTAAATTATATATGCTTTGGTTTGAATCGGTCATATCGGGAATTTTTCAAGACTAAGTACTCAAGATTAAGTAAACTAAGTTAGTAAATGACTGCTCGAGCTCAAGTATTGCCTAGGCCCAAGTAACTGTGAGAAGAGTTTAATTGGGAGGGGGGACTCATTTTTATAAGTCAAGGGTGACCTCTTCCTTATAATTTTTTTAATGTTGGAGAGGAAATTTTTCAACACACAAACTGGCTAAAACTAAACTTAAACTTGTCTTTTCGGTGAGGATGATTTTGGTTTTGGTTTCGATGTCGGTTGTTTTTCATGAGTGTTTGGTGATGAGGTATGTTTTATGACATATGCCAATAAGTCCCTCAACTCTTCAATTAAGAGGCAATTTTTGTTTGGAGAGTTGTAAAAAGAGTCACCAAACTCGAGTGCAGTACCCCCTAGTTCCTCAACTCTTCAAGTAAGAAGGACTTCACCTAAAGAATACATAAAGTCACATAAATAATATGTATTAGTAAACCGAAGAGTGAATCAAAATTCTTGAATATTTTTCTCTAGCGTGACATGGAGGATAGTAACAAGTAACATTGATAAGTATGTAACAAAGTGTTTTGCATCAATGAAAGGTATGAAGAGAATTCGTTTGCTTATGTCTGCGATACGAGTACCGTAATCATAGAGAGCGTAAGGCATAAGAAAAGGTATGAAGGATTCTCATTTCATTGATGCAAAAATAGTATAATTAATATAAGCGAAAATGTTGTTTAAGCATTAATTTAGGCAAAATTATAGAAAGTCAAGTCTCACATGAGTTGGTACGTAAGTATCGTACATGTCTCGGAAGATGTAATCTACTCTCTTTGGAGGATGCGATCAACTCTAACAGCGAACATATTATAACCGTAAGATAACATAACAAATACCTAACTCAGGGTGACCCAATCAAAATTATAGATTACCTAATCAAGCTTCTAGCAACAGTTTTCAACATATATCATTTATAGGAACATAGATGCGTAAACGTAACATGGAGAGTGCATAATCGTAACATGTATCATAGTAGCGTAAGCGGGCAAGTAAAGATAAATGTTGACACACGCGTAACGTATAATAGACATGCTTTAAATAGTAACACAAGGGAGATATAGAAATACTTAGCTTATAGCAGGCTCCTTCAGAAATGATCTTGGTTTGGGCTGAGTAGACAAAAACCAGAAGCAGAGGAAGCCCGAGTTGGAAGTCCCTCATGTTGGAGGAACAAAACCTGACTTGAGTGTGAGGCCCAAATTCAAAGGCCCAGCAGAATAGGCTCTTTGACTTTTCTCCTCTTTAACGCTGCCATTCCAATTAGATCCTTATCTTCTTCGTTTAGTTCAATGTCGTTTCTCCTTTTCTTGCCTCAATTTTTTTTTGATCTCGAATAGGTTTGGAGGAGTAAACTCGGAGCTGGTATCTCACTCCAGTGGCCTCGGGGTCGGAGCTGTGACTTGGCTCGGGCCGGTCGATCTTAGAGATCAGACTCAGAGAAAACGCTTGGATTTGGGGAAGCAAATCGGAGAAGAAACCGGGGAAGCAAACCGTGGTAGCAAATCGGGGAAGCAAATTGGTCGGGAAACAGACCGCTCGACGAAGCACGCCGTTAACGGGAAGTCGCTCCGGTGTCCGGAGGTAGTTCTGGTTTTAGGGGGTTGCTCCGGTATCAGGAGGTGTGGCAATATCAGGGCAGTGTGGCAGTATTAAGGAGGTCGACCGGTATCAGGGAATTCAGCCGGTATCGGGGATGCAAACCGGAGCACCAAGCCTCTCGGGGCAGACCCGGGTAGCAGATCACTCATGGGGAGGTGGTTCCGCTCTCGGGGAAGCAAACTAGTGTCGGGACAGTAGCAAACCGCTTAGAGATGCAACTCGGCCGGTGAAGAAAATCAATATCGACGAAGCAAACTGCTGTTGGTGATCAAAACCGGTGAAGTCAAACTGCTATCGAGGAGGGGGGGCAGACCGGTATCGGGGAAGCAACTCGGACTCGAAGTCTTTGGCGTGGTAGTCCCTCAGCTCTGGCGAGGGCCTCGGTGTTGGTAAATGTCGCCGCTCCCGTGGAGCTTCTGTTTCTGTGGGCCCGATATCTTAATGTTAACGCTAACACTAACACGTCGATATGGTGCTTGATTGTTGTTGTGGTTGTTGATTGTTGTGGTTGACCGCTGCTAGGAAATAGTAGTCCCCCATATATCTTGCTATCTTGCTAACGCTTGGGTGTTTCCCGTTTAACGCTAACGCTCTCAAAAATGGATATCACAAAATTTTTTGCCTATCTTAGCTTGCTAGCATAAAGCCATATGGAATTTTTAACGATTTCCACAAACGGCCCAAATGTTCATATCGGGAATAACAAGTATTCAAGATAGAACGATAAGTAAATTAAACTAATGTAATAAATAAATGACACGATGATTATAGTGGTTAACTAATTGACTACTCCAGTTTTGTCTCATTAGGCTTCGACTATACTGCTCGAGCCCAAATATTGACTAGGCCCAAGTATTGAGTGATTGTGAGATGAGTTTGAGTGGGAGGGGAGACTCCATTTTATAAGCTAAATGTGACTTTCTCCTTACAATTCTTTCAAAGTGAAAGAGGAAGCTCTCAAACCACATAACCGTTGAAAAAATGGTGGTTTCTACCATTTTAATAGGACAATTTAAACAAAATAATTGAGTGTGTTGCACTTAATTTTGATGTGAGGGAAACATAGATTTGTGTTCTCCTACAAGAGTACATAAAGATTATGTATTCATTTGTTTAAATTGGTTAAGGGGTGAATGAGAAATTGTCACCCAAAGTTGGCCACTTGAAACAAAATAAATGAATGTGATCTCACATGGGAGAAATTAGGAATGTGAAAGTCTTTATTTATGATTGCACCCTAGTATACCTTGAGTAAGTGAGTAGAAAGACTCTCTCTCACGTGCGCAGGGGGGTGCAAATCTTGGTTGAAATGAGTATGCGATATGGACTTGTGTGCGCCCGCATCCTGCAGACACGAATGTCGTTCTGATTTGGGTCAGGCCGCACGAGTTTCCTTTTACACTCAAGAAAGACTTTTTGCATTTCTCGAGACCTTTCAACTTCTCCGGTTATGGTGGGTTATTGGCCGAATTATGGTGGGTTTTCTCATCATTATTGGTTGGTTTATACCTTTAATTGGCTGGATTTATGTTGCATGGTTAATGAGTGGTAACTCATAACCTTTTGGTGGCCGGCCTTAATGTCATTTTCCATCTCCTCCATGTATAAATAGAGGCTCCATCCTCCCTCATTCTTCATCCCATCAGAAAACAATTTCCTCTTCTGATCACTTATCTCCCTCTCTCAACAGTGAGCAAATTCGGCGATAGAATAAGGTATTTTTCAGTTCGACAAGAAGCTCTTGTGCTGCGGTATAAAACTTTGAAGTCGTTTTATCTTGGTAGAACAACGTCATACAAACATGTGGACGGCGTAAAAATTCTTAAGGAAAACGTGTGATGCACGTGACTCAACTTAGTTCATCTTCTTACCTAAAAATTATTCTTCGTTCTTATGTTTACATTTTACTAATTATTTAATTAATATTTATTATATTATATTTAATTTAATTTAATATCACACAAATTTTACCAACAATAACTAACTAAAATTAAACTTGTCTTTGATGAGGATGACTCTAATTTTGGTTTCGACGTCGGTTGCTCTTCACGAGTGTTTGAGAAGGAGGTATGTCGTATGATATATACCAACATGAATAATCAAAAAGCTCTGAAGCGACGTGGTTTTAATTTTCTATGGACGGTGGATAAGAAAGAAGGGAACGGAGGGCGAGGCGGTAGTGTCATCGTGATTCGCGGCGAAAGCCAAAGATAAAATGGGGAAGCAAATCTAAGGAGAATACCTGGATGGAGCTCGAAGCCCGAGGCAGGGACAGGTTGCTCAGGAAGAAGAAGCGGTTCGTCGTCAGCCACTTGATGACAGAACACCCGTCGAGGATCTTTTTGCTTCTTTTATCGAAAGGTTCCCCATCTTTGTTCTACTTTCCGTGCATGGTTCACTGTTGTCACGTGTAGCCTTTGCTTTATACGAGTCTGAGTCTCTTCCTCAGAGGCCATACGCCCATAGTCCCATACCTATGTGTTGTTTGAAGAGCTTCTCTCTTCTCTCATTTGTTTTGATTAATTTTTTTCGGAATTTATTTTAGTAAAAAACACGAAAGAACGATATCAATTTTAATAATACAAATAAATCAATCATCTTATAGTTTAGACAATCAAATACCAAATTTAAAACTCAAAAAGTAATATTAGTAAACTCAGTCTGTTAAACCGACAAAAAAAAAATTATATTCTTCTATATATATATTAAAAATCCTAATAAAAAATAAAAATTAATTTCCTCTCCCTTGTTAAGCTTAAATACACACCCATCTTTTTTTTAATCCCAGCGGTTGATTTTGTCAATCTGATTAAGTCAAACAGAGCTTACAATAAGTTTTGTTCATAGGATCTTGCTCCTTGCCCTCTAAGATCTGTCGGAACCGTCTCACCGGAAATCCTCGCCACCTCCTCCCTCTGCCCCTCTTACCCAGAGCTTCGCCGTTGGTGATATCTCTCGCTCTGGTGTCGACCTTCTCTCTCTCTGTTGCCGGAAACCTCACTGAATGACGCTGCCGCCATCCCCTTCTTATCCTCTATCTCTCTGTGTCGGTGTCGCCATAGTGAGTGGCTGGTGCGCCGGAATAGTGAGCCATAAACTCAGTAAGCGACTGGCGTCGTCGAACAGTAACCCGATGCAACTCGTCGGAGCCTCGCGGACGGATTTGATAGAGTTTTGGAAGCCATGCAATTTGAAGGGCATGATGTGGGCTCCAGAGCTCTCAAGTTTGTGGCTCGGTATAAAGAAATGAATTATCCTAATGCGGCACTACTTCACCCCAATACCCGGTTGCTGCCAAAAATTTACTTACAGATTAGATTACATACAGATGTGTTTGTAGCCATAATGCTGCTTCACAACTCACAGAACTGTAAAAGTTTATGTCCTACAATACAGACTTTGATACTGCACTATTTACATCTAAGACTACTGATTCACATACCTACTACCATTTCTACAGATTAATAGACATGAGCTAGTATTGCATCTACATATTTATGTACACGTGTGACCACATGAGCTACACTTGTGCATAAACATTTTTATACATGTAACTGATCATGTAAGACTGAATCCAAGATTGCAAATGCATATCTACATCCGTAAACATCAACATATTATTTCAGTCTAAGTTCGAAGCCAAAAACAGCTAACATTTCAAGTCTACATTCAAATATTGCATTCTCTAAAGGAGTTATATCTAATACTTTCGTAACTTTATCAAATATCGTTCAACATTTTAGGTTCATGTTCAAAACTAAGGGAGCAGTAATTGGACATATATCAGTCCATCGTCAAACATTACACCCACGAATATGTCATTGTCTATTTATTTCTACTTACCTAGTGACTGACACATAACTCAATTATATTCATTTCTATTTCTAGCACCACCATATAGCAAAGAAATTATAAACCAGGTTCTGAGGTTTCCAAATTAATATGCACCAATAATCCAGCGGGGAGGTATAGCCTTAAACTTCTATAACAATCCCACTTGAAGTATCATCACTGCATGGCCAATTTTTAGTTTTTCTTGCAAAAATTATTTCATATCAACCCATGCGGGAGTTGCCTGAAATCATTCTTCAAATATTTTAAGAATGATTTCAGGCAACTCCCGCATAGGTTGATATGAAATCAGTTTCACAGAGCACCAATATTCTTTAGGCCTAGAACAACCCCAACTCCAACGATGTGACCAATAGTTTCACAGGCCAAGGTATCAACAAGGGTGAAACCAGCTGGGTCACCAGTTTGTAGACTTGAGTCCCTGATCTCAAGCTTTAATCCTGTTGTTGCCTTCCTGTTTGCAGATGGCGCTAACCTGAATCGCCCAACAAACAACAAAAGGCTTGTTGTGGTCACCATTATCTGAAACAAACATAGGAGATGTGCATTTAGTTTTGATCACCTCCGAGACTTCATAGTTGCATATACATATATAACTGATATAACCTTACCAAATTGGTGGATGAGCAAATAAAATTGCAGCGTACTCCTAGAGCTCCTTTTTCCTTACGCCTCATTGGTTGAATAACAGCCTATGTAATGAGTCAATAAACAAGTGTAAGAACTACTAAGCAAAAGAGCATGCCTTGTAATCACAACGGCATCCAGGCAGAGTTTCACAAAGCTTAGAGAATGCCACAATTATTAATAAGAAAAGAGGTGAAATAAGAAGCCATACTAGCAGAGATTATCTTTGTCGAAAGGCCCACAAATTTGTGCTAGAAATATTTAAGCTAGGACTAAGGAAAACGATGGTTATGCAATAGAGTAGCAATGATAAGAAATAACTCACATGTCATGTTCAACATCTTTACAAAATCTTTAGTAAGCAATGAATATAACTACTGTTGTTTTTTCTGGATAACAATGCAAGTACTGAAGTCTAAATTTTGATTAGATAATCAAGAACAAAAGTTCAAAGCTCAAGTAATAATAGTTGAGCATAAACGTAAGGAATGCAAATTAAGCAAGACTTACAACTAGAGCTCAAGCTTAAAGACTGCGAAACCAATTCCAGCCATCGCTCACCACTGTTTCGCCTATTCAATTCCAGCTCATCGATTTTCTTGCGGTACATGTTAGATTGCGATTTGCGAAGCCGCAAATCTCTGTCGATTCCCACATGAATTGAAACCAATTAAGGGATGGTCAGATCCGTAACCCAGGGACCAATTCAAATACAGTAGACTATCCAACTTTGATGAATTGAAATACATAAATAGGGGCTTACCTTCACCATCAGTGTTCAACACAGAGTAAGCTAAAACCCACCATCGAGAATATATAACAACACTCTACAACAATAAAAACCCATATGAATTCAATTCAACAAACCCATATAAAAACCTTCAATTCAGTCTACATGAAGATTATGCACCGCCTCTGTCAGCGAGTGTTGAAAAAACACCAGCACCACTGTAAATCCAAACACACATTCACACACACACTTCAAATAACTCAAATTCCAAATTTCATTTTCAATTTTTGATTTTCGATTACCTTGGAGGTCGGGGATGGAATGGGTTTAGGAGAAGAGGTTGATGGTGGAGTTGGCTCGGCAACGGATTAGAGGACCTTGAGGAGAGAGCGGAGGAAGGAGAACTCAACGCGGAGCTCTCAGTAGCAACTCTCAAAAGAGAATGACTTCATTCTCAAAAAATTCGAGAATGCCATCCCTATTTCAGTAACAAAGAAACAAACTATTTTACGATTATTATTACCACAACCTAAGCTGAAAGCCAAGCCAAGCCGGGCCACAGCTAAGCTAAGCATGATGCTCCCGCTGCCAAGCCAAAGCGGCTCCAGCGATATAATCTCTCATCGGCGACGAAGCCAGAGAAAGAAAGATGAAGAGAATAAAGGAGAGAGGGAGATGTCGACGTCGACGCCAAAGAAGAGAGATGAGAGCCCGTGGCGTCTATAATCTCCTCTCTCTCCTCCGGTGTCTTACACTTTGCTATAACTTCCACCTAAACAATTCATTTCCAAATTAAACAGATTCACCAAATTTACAACAAAGAAGAAAATCCAACACTCAAATCGATAGGCCTACTTACTTTGTGATTGGTAAGAACAGCCTCAGTGATACGAAAACTAGTAGCTACACTTAAACTTCCTACTAATATAACAATGTCTGATGCATTCACTCCTGAATAGCAAGTTACTCTACGCAACTCTAATCGGTCTATCACATAACTACTAGCTGGTCTTACATATACCTAAAGCCCAAAACTCCAACTCGGCATGCACCGACTAGAAAAAGCCCTGAAACTGATGGGCCTAATTCCATCAAAAATCGATTTCGGCGTCGACACGCCGTCCTTTCGCCGTCTCAGACCTCAAGATAGGTCAAAAAAGATTCAGGGGGAAGAGGTCCACAAAAACCCCGAACCTCCGACGCCTGAATCGGTCGGAGAACCACCGTGCCCAGCGGCCAAAATCCGTGGAGAGAAATCGAATCAATTCTTTCACTGGCGAACCTGCATGCACAATCTAAACCCACCAATATAATCACCATTAAGAGAGTTTCAAAACCTCACCTAAAACTCCGAAAACGGTGGTCTGCCAGCGAAGATTCTGGCGGGTTGGGTCAACGGGTCGACTGCGCTGTGCCACTCCAAGGGCGATATTATGGTGGCTAGAGCTTAAGGTAAGCTCGTTGACTATTGACTTTATCAACCAATCTACACTCAACATGTGTAAATTTCTAAAATAATTAAAGTGTGGACTGATTCGCCGTGGACACAAGCCTAACTCCTCTCTCTCTCTCTCTCTCTCTCTCTCTCTCTCTCTCTCTCTCTCTCTCTCTCTCTCTCTCTCTTTCTCTAGTGGCTGTAGTAGCACCATGAGGCACCGCCATTGGCAGCATTCGCCGTTTACATCTCGCACCGCCGACCCTCAGCTACTTTTTCCAACCTAACCGGCTGTCACGACCGTCGTTGATCCTTCCGCCGCCATCCACACCATCTCTCTGCACCACGCGCCTCCTCACTTAGACAATGAAATATTTCGTCGCCTACATTGATTTTTTCGTCGCCTAAAGCATCCTTTAAGCAACGAAAATGTTGTTTGTCGTCTTAGATGGTTTCATTAGGCGATAGATTGAGTTTTTCTTCGCTTAAGTTAGTACTTACATGACGAAGACTTCATTTGTTGTTTTAAATATTTTTTTAGACGACAATCTATTTATTTCGTCGCCTAAGTGATATCTTAGGCGAAAAACGTGGCGACGAACATATATTTCGTTGCCTAAACCTTATCTTAGGCGACAAAATTTTCGTTCTTCGTCTAAATGTTAATTAGGCGATGAAACCTTAATGGTTTCATCACCTAAGTGAGCTTTTCTGGTAGTGGCATTGGATTAAATAATCTGAACTGTAGTAAGATACAAACCATTACAAATCTTCATAAACCTCTCCAGATTGTGTCATTTGTGATATCTATAGACATTGCACACAAAATACTTTTCCTTTCTCACAATATTATTTCAAGTGAAAACCATTGGCACAAATGTTTTCAAAACTTAGCATGGTTTGACTAGAGTGTTGATCATAACAACATCCAATAACCGATATAAAACATCTGACCAGTCGAAATGACCTTTGTAGATTGCATTTCATGGCATGAAAAAATTGATGTAAAACCACATCTGATATAAAATAACATCAAAAATACCAAATCTGGTATAAACTTCGTCGTGTCGAGATATCCCTCTCGATGGGTCAAAAATGATGTAATCATGTCAAGAAGACCATCTTCGATGGGTCAAGAAAAATCCTCAACACGTTGAAGAAAAAACTATCCTCGACAGGTTGAAGAAAAAACCTAAAATCGATATGATTTTTTGATATTGATTTTCGACGGGTCAAAATTTTCCTTCGATGGGTTAAAATCGCACACTTTGGAGACAGTACCTAGCCTTCTACATGTCGAGACTAAGCTTCGATGAGTCGAAGGTGCATGTTTGGTTACCGGAGGACATACTTTCGATGGGTCAAAAGGGAACTAGGAAAAAATTTTGACGGGTGGAAAATGTGCCAAAATCGATCCAGTAGGTCGTCTTCGACGGGTCAAAAATTTATGGATCAAACCATCCTCTTATGTTTGCCTCGTTTTTAGTGTATTATGGTGTCATAGTGCCAAAGATCTTTGTATAATTTGAACCATTCAAGCAATATAAAGTTAAATAACCATTCTGAACACTTTCAAATACCGAAAGGAAGAAATTTTATTACTTTGGCTAATAAAATATTGTCTTATTCAAAGCTAACTACAACAAGTCAAATTAAACTTGATTACAGAGCAGAAACATAAGCCTAATATATAGACTAATCAGAATCCGCAGTCTTTAGACTTGCTTTGATGCGATATGCTATAATAAGATTGGCTTCACCGTCATCTTCCATCTCATAGTTAGCATAGTGTGTCTCCTTTTCCTTTGCTTGGTATTGTCGATACATCTTGTAGGCATTCTGAATATCCTTTGGTGCTTGGCATTGTTTGTGCATATGTGTTGTCGCACCATACCTATACTAAGGCTCCAAGCTAGAAGAAGCAGACCGAGAAGAATTTTCATTGTTCCTAGGATCAGAATTGGACTGATTCTTATTGGAGGTTTGGCTATTATCTTGGTGAGTCCAAGTCATATTTTGACTGTTTCCTCCTCTAACACGACCTCTACCATGTCCTCATTTACCATCACGATTTTGATAAGATTCTGAACTATTATTCATCTTATCATTTTGTGCCTTCCCACAAGTGTTGTAAGTTTCATGGACTTTTTTTGTACTGGTTGGCCTAACATTATTACTCAGAAGAATCCCGCGATACCTCTCTTTCTTTGCTAACACATTCATGAGATCACTGAATTATCTAAGTCTTCCTTGCTCATAATCAATGTGATAATGATGTGCAAGATTGTCCACTGAAGTAGGGAATATTCTCAAAGACTTCTCGTCCATAGCTTGGTTGGTCTTCACGATGCCACAAATGGCTAGCTCGGACTGTAGCTTCAACATTGCTTGATAAAAAGAGTTGACTTTTGGATAATCCAACAACCGGATTGAGTCCCACCTTTCTTGTAACTCTGGAAGTTGTGAGTCATGCACAT
Source organism: Geum urbanum (assembly GCA_946800695.1). Taxonomy (NCBI): domain Eukaryota; kingdom Viridiplantae; phylum Streptophyta; class Magnoliopsida; order Rosales; family Rosaceae; genus Geum; species Geum urbanum. The sequence continues at coordinate 10,948,699 of OX327006.1, forward strand.
TGTTGAACTGTTCTTTCAAAGTTATAGCTTAGCCGTTAATAAATCTGCGGGATCATCCTTTAGCAAATACTGTTTCCTTAAAGTTAGATGAATATGTCTCCTTAGAAACATGAGAGCTTGAGATTTTTGAGTTTTAGTGTCATCGCCAGCTTCTGTACCAGGTGGTAATGGTGTGATGGTATCAGTAAGATATTTTTCGAGAAGAGTATTCTTAACAACAGATACCCATCGATGGTATTCTGCTCCTTGAATGCCAAGGATGTCAAATTGATGCCTTGTTGACTTAGTCATCTATAAAAGATCAGAGATGTAATTAGTATTCAATCAAAAAACCACGATCACTAATATAAAGTTTAGGGAATAAGAACCATGATCAATGATGGTTGGTCACAAAAATCTATGCAAAAATTGGTGGCTTCATACAACTTCCCAGACTACCGTGACTGTCAAATAGTCACAATTATAGACTTCCCTTTTTTTACAATGTGAAATCACAATTAGACGTGATATTCATCAATAACTGTGACTTTCTCAGGACCGTTAGTAATAATAAACTTTTTACAATGTATTAGTCCATATGAACTAGGGCATAAAAAATAAATCACGGTATTAAAACCTAAATCTAGACCTAGATTTAGGGTGTTGCGGTAATTAAGTTTTGTAACCTAATGCTAAATCAAAGATAATTAGTTGATTTACCTCAAGGGTATTATGCTCGGTATGAAAAACTTTAAAAAGTTTTGAAGCAAAGAGTCCATAAAATTCGGAGGTGCAGATGTTCAGCGTCGGTGATTGGCGACGGTGGTGATTCCTTAAAAAAAAGGAGGTCAGTGGTGGAGCTTTTAGGTGTTTTAGGGTTGGGGTATTCTTCTTTGGTGGTGATGGCTATCAACTCAAGAGCTGTTGATAACGTGTTGGAAGAGATAAGTAAATAAATACGCAATAAACTAAAACTGTATTTTATTCATTGATAGATGACCTTAAATACAAGTATTATAATATGTTACAATCACACTACTACAAAAACTGCATCACACAATAGTCATGTAATTGACCGATGTCTGATAATGGTTTAGCTATCATACAATGTTGGTTATCCTTGTTCATTGTGTGAATGAATGAAATCTCAATAATTTACATAATCACACAACGAAACTACAATAATCTATTGTGTGAAGATGAAATAATTAGCGGGACTATTCCCTTCATTTCACAACCCAATTTAGGTCCAATATTCCTAAAATTCTTGCACCCTTGTACAACGCTATTTTTTTAATCTATTGTCTGCTTGATGTATATGAGGAAACTTACACAACTATTTTTGTACTTTTCGTTGTGTGATTGTCATGTGAGTGCCAAATCTTAGATGACGCTCATTTTAAAGGAGCTTTCACTCTCACCGCCAAAAAATTTCCTCTTTTGTGTATAATATCAGACAATAGTTTTTATATGGAACCATTGTCTGATACTAATTTCAGATTGTAAATTTGTTATGATGCCCATTTCTGTTTAGTTTCCCTCTCATTCCCCAAATTTTTCCTCCCACACCATAAATTTTCCGCCTTTGTGCATATCATTAGACAACGGTCTTTGTATGTGACATAAATGTTAGTGTTCTAGTTGAGATGGTGCAACCTATGATAATGAAATATTTTTTAACCGTTGTGTGATGCAGAGTTTGAAAAAATAAAGATGAAAAATGTGCTGAGTTGAGACAAAACCACTCGAACAAAACACTTAGCTCTCACTCTCCTTTGGCAAACCCTAAACTCTTTTCAGAAAAACAGTCTCTCAAACTCATCGATTCACTCTCTCTTCAGAAAACTCATCAGACTCATCTTATCATCCCATTCAATCATCTCACTTCCATCATCTCATCGATCCTCGATCTCTCTTCAAACATTCACACTTTGAAGAAAAAACCCTAACCACCACATCCTACAACCCATCTCTTCAATCAATCCATCTCTTCAATTTTCACACTTAAAATTGTTAGGGTTTGGGTTCTCTAAAACATAATCGGTTCAATTGAGTCATTCAATCTCCTCCTCTTTTTTCAGTGAGTTTTTCTAAACCTAGAATCTAAATTGAAATCACCATTTTTGTGAAACGTGTTTGCGTTGAGTTTTAACTTCACATTTTAACATACAATGTTTAATTTTTCTCCCGGTAGAAGTGCAAAAGGCTAGGAACTTGCAGATCTAGTGAGACAAGTTTGTGCAAGTTTGCTAAGCAGAGGTATGAGCACTGAAACTCTTTGTCTGTTTTATATTGATATGGTTGCATGTTATTGTTCTTGTTCATAAAGTTTGTCATTGAAAATGCTAGAGACCCTACCCACATCTTTTGTCCTTGCACAACTTGTGGCAATGACAATTTTTTCTCAGTCTCTATTGTTAGAGCATTTGTTTTTAAGAGGAATAGATGAAAATTATGAGATATGGACAAAACATTGGGAAGATGGTTCATTATTTTGTACTTTTGATATGGTTGTTTGGTAGTAATGGGTATGTTGAAATTTTTTTTTTGAAGCATAGATGCATAAGTCATGGCTACGTGCAGACATGACATCTCCCAAGAATAGGTTAGGGGTGGCAAACTTCATAAAGTTTGCCATTGAAAATGCTAGAGACCCTACCCACATCTTCTGTCCTTGCACAACTTGTGGCAATGACAACTCTTTCTCAGTTTCTGTTGTTAGAGATCATTTGTTTTTAAGAGGAATAGATGAAAATTATGGGGTATAGACAAAACATTGGGAAGCTATAGTAGAGTCTGAAGATAAGGGTGAGGGTGAACCAAAAGACAAACCTGTTTTAGAAGCAATTTCTTTTGAATAGTTTAGGGTAATTTTGTGGATGGAAATGTCAATCTGAATATGGAAGAGGATGAGGAAATTTCATAAGAAGATAAAGATTTTATACAGCTTGTAGAATATGCATATAAACCCTTATACCCTGGTTGTGAAAGACAAACTAGATTAGATATTTTAACTACTCTTTACAACTTGAAATAAAAATAAGGCATGAGTGATGTGGGATTTTCTGAAAGGATGATGACAATAGCTAATATCTTGTCGGAAGGGAATGAGATACCATCATCAATGTATGAGCCCAAAAAGACTTTAACTTCATTAGGAATGGATCATCAAAGGACACATTCATGCCCAAATGATTGCATTCTATTTAGAAAGGAATATGTTGATGAAACTTAATGTCTAACGTGTGGTACATCAAGGTAAAAAGTAGGAAAGAATGGTCGTGAAAGAGTAGGTGTACCAGCCAAGGTGTTGTGGCACTTTCCCACTATTTCCAAATTTTGCAAGAGGTTTCAATCACCAACCATAGCTAAGAGTCTAAGATGGCATCTTACTAAATGTATAAAAGATGGCTTAATGCGACATCCCGCTGATGCAGAGTCTTGGAACATGGTTGATGCCAAGTTTTCTATATTTGGACTTGATGCAAGGAACTTGAGAGTTGGATTGTCGACTGATGGGTTTAATCCTCACAGCTCACTAAGTAGCAAGTATACTTGCTGGCCAGTTATTCTAGTGATATACAATCTGCCTCCGGGGTTAATCATGAATTGGAAATACATGATGCTAACACAATTGATATCCGGGCCTAAGCAACCTGGAAATGATATTAATGTATACCTACAACGTCTAATTGATGAATTGAAGATTTTGTGGGAAGGAGTCAGTGGAGTCTATGATGCCTTCAAAAAGGAGTACTTTACATTGAGGGCTATGTTATTTTAGACAATCAACGACTTTCCTGCTTATGGACATTGTCGGGTAATATAGTTAAGGGTTATAATGCTTGTACGATCTGCCTAGACAAAACTTAAACAAGACTTGTCCACAACCAAAAGGCAGCATACATTATGCATCATAGGTGGACATGTAGGAATCACCCTTATAAAAGGCAAAAGGCTACTTTTGATAACCAAACTGAACATCAGACTGCTCCTGTGTCTTTAACTGGAGAAGAATTTTTGAGTAGGATGGAGCAAGAAGTTCCGGAGTAGCCTTTTGGGAAAATGAATCATCGCCCAACTTATAAGGGTGGTGAGGGTGAGAAAATGCCTTGTTGGAAGAAGAAGTCAATATTCTTTGAGCTTGAATACTGGAAGGATTTGCATGTTCGCCATTGCCTAGATATAATGCACAGTAAAAAGAATGTGCATGATAGTATTCTAGGGACATTGCTGAATATACTAGGAAAAAAGCAAAACTCACATGGATCTTGGGAAATGGGAGTAAGGTTAGGATTGAGGCCTAACCTTGAAGGCCCAAGGAAGGACCGCCTGCCATTGGCTAGCTGGAACCTAAATGTAGATGAGAAGAGATGTATGTGCGTCTCTTTTTATGGTATGAAGATTCATGATGGATATTCTTCCAACATAACAAACTTGGTTTCGATGGATGACTTACGACTTACTGGCCTTAAATCTCATGATTGTGATGTCATAATGCAACAACTTATCCCTGTTGCAATTCGAGGCTTGTTAGAAAAGCCTATTAGAATTGCGGTAATCAGATTATGTCTCTTTTTCAATGAAATTTATAGCAAAACGATATATGTGTCTAGGCTTCCAAAAATACAAAGTGATCTTATTGAAACTTTGTGCTTACTTTGTTTCTCGCCTTCTTTTTCTGACATAATAGTTCATTTAACGGTTCACTTAGTTAGAAAAGTACAATTATGTGGATCAGTCCGCTTTCGATGGACGTATCCATTTGAAAGATATATGAAGGTGTTTAAGGGGTATGTAAGAAATAGAAATAGGCTTGAAGGGTGTATTGTTGAGACTTGCATTGTGAAGAAGCTGTTGAGTTTCTAGCTGAGAACTTTTGCCATTAAAAGAAGACCGTTGGGATCCCCACTTCCCCCAGTCTAAAAGACATGCCAAATTCTAGTGCTGATGTTGTTACTTTTTATGGCAAGGAATTAGAACAAGCTCATCTGTTAGTGCTTCAAAATGATGCAGTCATTACTTAGTTCATTTTTGATATTGCTACTGCTTCTTATTGATGTAGATAACACATGGAGTTATTAAAGAGGGACTTTCCAAGGTACAAAAACAACAAGAAATGGCTTAAGGAGAAACAAAACAAGACATTCGTTGATTGGGTGCAGAATAAAGTAATTATTCCACTATTTTATCTCTTTGATTTTGTGTACTATTATTATGTTAAAGTTAGAGTTCAATTGATCTTTAATTACTATTCTAATGTTAAAGTTAAAGTTAAAGTTAGAGTTTAAACTTAGAGTTTTATTAGTTTTGAATTACAGGTTGCTTCTCAACTCAGTGAATCGGGCCATGAAATATCTAACTTTGTGAGGTGGATTCTTGATAAACCAAACCAGGAAGTACCAATGTACAGTGGTTATCGAATTGGTGGAGTGTTGTATACCACTAAGGTGCGAGACTGATATGACGGAAACATGCATCAAATATTAACACAAAGTAGACACTTAACACATAATTCAACCATATGCAATTTAAACCCTTTTTGTGTAGATGTAGCATTGATAAGTAGGGTATCGTTCTAAACCGGGGATTGAAGGGTGCATGCAATTCTTGTGTAGTAAAAAGGGGGGTATAAAAGAGTTGATTTTAATTTCCTAAATTTTCTATCTAATTACTAACTAAAAACGTCAATCACATAGCAAGTATTCCTAGGACTCTATCATGCATCAACTCATAGACAAGCAAACACATAAGAAAATCCCAAAAACCCTTACCATATTTTCGACAAAAACCTAATTAATTATTTACATGTGATCATCCCATCCTACTCACATGCATATTATACAGCTCTAATCCTCCCATCATCTTCGAAATTTACAAACCTTAATTCCAATTACATGTTATGGTTTTCTTTATCTTTTAATCAAAGTGCAATGAACAGCATATAAACACCTTAACTAAATCATCGATTTGATAAAAGTAGGGACTAACATATTCCGTGAACAGCACTGCAAACATCCTAGTGATCCTAACCTCTACCCATACCGAAGCTTTATGCCCAACACATAACACATAAAAGAAACTAAGATTCATAAACACATGGAACACGTATGGAATTCATAAAGTGTATAAAACCAAAATAAACATTCATTCACCGAGCTTTTACACAAATAAATACAAAGAAAAAGGAGACTACGGAGTAAAGATTTCATGTTACACTTTTAGTTCCGTGAACAGCACTGCAAACTTCAAGAGCAAGACGACCCTTTGATGGAGTTGGTATCGGTTTTTAGGAGGTGGTGATGGTGTAGTCGACCTTGGCTCTGGAGATCTTTGTGGTGGAGAATGTTTGAGTATTTTGGCAGCTTGAGAGCGTAAAATAGGTGATGATTTGCTTTGAGGCCGAGCTCTCTTATTTATAGGTGAAGAAGTCCAACTTTCCTCTCCAAACTAGGGATTCCTAGTGTACTCGGGTAGAATTGCCAGCCTGTCTTGAAACGTCTTTTCCGGGAGTTCTAGAGCTCAGAAAATTCATATTCTTGTTTCATTGGAAAGCTTATTCAAAGGGCTATAAAATCCATATAATGAACGCCATATTTGGAGTTGAATTGAATTTACTACGGATTTTAGAAGTTGAGTGACCTGACTGCCCAGTTTTCTTCTTCTTCAAGGAAAAGGAAATCTTTATATCTTCAAATCTTGCATTCCTTATTCCCCAATACTTCTTGGCCGAATATACCATATTCTTGCACATATTTTGGCCCTCAAATAAAGTATTTTTCTTCATGGAATATCCTTCAAAAATTCGTCCATTATATGCTCCATATATTCCGCCATATTTGTTCTTTCCTGGGTCGCGCAGGAGAAATGTCTTCATCTTTTTGTCCACCATTTTGGTATCCATTTTATTTGGCATTTGGTTTCCAATTCTTGACACCACATGGGAATGCATTTTAGTAACCATTTGAAGACCATTTCTCGGACTATTTCTTCTCCGGATTTATTGCGTTTTGCGTGCTTGTAGACTCCTTTACTCCGTCTCTTTTGGTCAACACCTGAATTTAACAAAATAAGTTAAAACTAATAAAACTAAGCAATTATCAAAGTAAAAATGTAGAGAAAACACATTAATTAATACGCCTAAAATGCGTAGATCAGAGACGACATGCAAGAGAGACAAAACAATGGTGTTTTCTTGGTTGCTAAGACAACTCAAGTAGCTAATGCTAGAGATAAGAGGCCAATCATCGACAATATGAAATTTTATGGAGTTATCAGAGATATCTAGGAGTTAGATTATGACTACTATACAATTCCATTGTTTAAGTGTGTAATGACCCGAACCAGAAATTGTATGTTAATTGGCTTGATTTGCGTGTTTCACGATTAGTCGCGGTTTTGTCGTAATTGTTCGATATGGTGGGTTTGTTCATGACTAAATTATTGGGTAAGAATTTGGTTTGAGTTCCTTCGCGGAAATTGTAGAGAATTTGATTTCGAGTCCGTAGGAGATTTCGGAGGATTTTTTGGATAATCGAAGAATATAAAATGAATATTTGAAAGTATCGTCGAGGTAGTCGTACTTATCCGTTTGGATTTGAGTTATCCGAATCGTGAATTTGTTCGGTTCACGACGTATAAATATCGAATAGTCGTAAAATTGTCGAAAAATCACATTTGGACCGAGTTTGACCGAGTTGGACCGAGTTGATTCAAGGTGACCCGTTTTGCCCACTGACCCGTTTTCTTTCCGTCGTCGGACCCGACGTTTCCGGCAACAATTTTGGTATGGTTGGAAAGCTCTTGACTTGTACTATTGATTTGTGTATTCATTTGTTGAAATTGGTTGAGAATTGAAGGAGAACGAAATCGATGAAATTTAGGAATTTCGCCGGAATCGAGTGGCGGATTCCGGCTAGTTTTGGTGTCGGGTTGGTGGGGGGTTTGCTTCACCTCAACCCATTGATGAGTTCTGGACATTTTGTTTGAGAATTGGATGTGGTTTGGGGTGGTTTGTGGCGGTGACCGAGGTGGGAATTTTGGCGAGACTTTCGGCCAAAATTTCGGCCGGTGTGGGTTGAATTGGCTTTAGTGGTAGAAGGGAAAGGTGTTGGGCTTGAGGAGAGGAAGAGTTTGAGGTAAGGGTCGCCGGTCAACGGCAGAGCTCCGACAAGGTTGACTTTTTGGAGATTTTTATACCGTTTTACTCGTAATCGCGTCCCGATCGTAGTCGTGAGGTTTTTGAGTTGATTTGAGTATTCTATTTTGGGACGAGGGTTGTTTGGGTGTATTTTGGGAATTTTACTATCCTCGTCGATATTTCGAGCGATACGTCTCTCGAGAACACGGGGTTCTTGACGTATTAGCTTCGTATATTGTGTTTCAATATGTATTGATCGTATCCCTATTATTCAGGTGATCGTGATTGAGTGTTTGGCGATGGATCTTCCGCCGGACCTCAGATTTAGCTTCGTACTGTGAATGGACACTTTATTTTCACAGTTGATTTGTGAGTCCTGATTATGCATTTACATTATGCATTTATGATTATACACTTTACGATTCTGCATTGTATTAGTATGCATTTATTATGCACATACAAGTATACATTTTACGATTATGCATGTGCATGGAAAGTATTTATGATTTGGTTTACAAATAGTACAGTCTCAGATATAGAGGTAGCATCGATGCTTTGGCTTCTCGGCTAATCCCCGAAATGCTCCGAGAAAGACAGATATTCTGTCCCGAGGTCTTTCAGGCTTATAATCACGAGGGAGTCTGAGATCCCGTGATTAGACTATACTATGCAGAGGAGTCCATGAGTGACCCTGCATGATTTTATGTGCATCTTTATGGATCAGGGAAAATGAACCTGGTCGGGATTTTCATGTGCATTGACTCGCATTATGCTTTTATGAGCATATATACTTATATGCTGGGAAGGACATATTATTATTTTCGTCCACTCACTCTAACGATTTCATTTGTCTTCCCCTGGGCTTTTTAGTTTCCTTTGTCCAGTTTGCAGTTTGAATTCTGGGGTTGCACGTCGACGGTGGAGGCGTAGAGTTCAGATCACACTTCAGTTCGAGTAGGTTCTTTGTTCGACCTACTGGTTGTATATGATGTGTATAGGCGTTGCTCTGAATACTTATGTTATGTTTTTAGTTGAGTTTACTCCTGAATGTTTTCTGGATTTCTTGTAAACCTTGTGGTTTATTATATATATGATGTTGAGAAATCCGGATGGGGAACGGAGCCCCACGGTTTGACTTTTGTGGAATATTCGAAGTATTTTTCTTTTAAAGGTTCTAATTTTGGCTCACGCATTTCAAAGTAAACTCTGGCAACAAAAATTTAAGGTCATGTTTTAGAAGGGGTTTGATTTCGGTTTAGGCAACTAAATCAGAGTCGGGTCCTTTCAAAGTGTGGCTGAGTAGAGAGTGGCAGAGGTGTTAAGGTAGATGATCTAGGAACAACATTGGTGAACTCGAATAGGATAGGTCACAGGAATGACACCTTTGTGTTGAAAAAATATGTTGAGAAGATCTTTTATGTGCAAGATCCTGCCGATCCTGCCTGGTCAGTTGTATTAAAAACACCTGCAAGAGATTAAAATAGTTGTGTTAAAGATGATGATATTAGGGACACAGTACTTGCTCTCCCTCCTACCACCAGTACATTACCTTCAATTGATATATTCGATAACTTAGATGATGAAGATGACCATGGTTACATGCGAGGATTGGACGAAGATATCTTGATTGTCGAGGACTAGAGTCATCTGTTGGTTAATTTAGGTTTTGTTTGTTCTTTTCTTTTTCAGTGTATTTGTTGGTCTGTATAAATTCAGTGACTACTTGGTTGAGACATTATGTTATGTGTGCTGATGTGTGATGTGGAATGAGTATTATTCAGTTTATGAACATGCCTGAATTGTTTGGTATAGCATTGTACATTTATTAAATATTATGCATATGCTATATTATTGATTATAAAGTGGACCAGTCTAATATTATCTATGTACTTGCAGGTATAGCTAAAAGAACAAAGCAGCAGAAAGCACAGTGTGAGGAAACCACGACTCCTAGCATGACAACATCGATGGACTCTGGATTAGTGAGTAAGTCAAAAAAGAAAAGTAAACGGGGGGAAGAACTTGAAATTGGGAGCCCACAGTTGTTAAAGAGGAAGTCAGTTACTATGTCCAAGATTTCGAAGCGTAAAAGCAAAAGACAGAAGGAGAGTTGTTATCTTCAACCCCAAAGGAACTCTGGCTGAGGATATGGTGACTGAACTGCAATCCTACTTGGGTGTGCCAGCTCGTAGAAGGATACAGATTATCAGAAAAATATGCAGAGATGTTACAAAGGAAGAGAAAGATAAAGTTTGAAAACGTGTACAAGTAAGTAGTTTTGCAAGTTTTTTATATATTCAAATACCTACATATCTTTCCAATCCATGTGAGAATTTACTAATGTTACTTACCATGCCATGATATATATGGCATTTGAAGTTGGGGAAGCAAGCCAGAAAGTGATAATAAAATATGTTGCAGCAATATAGAGGGAGTTCAAGTCCTGACTAACATCAAACTTCATTATACCATATCTTGGCAATGAAAAAGCCTTCCAAATTCGTCCAAGAGACTACCCCTTTATCAATGTTGATCATTAGACTGCATTTGTAGCTAAACGGACAAGTCAAAAGTGACTGGTGAGTGAATACTTATAAAAAAATAAATTCTTTTATGACATATTATACTATATATATATATATTGAGCATTGTCATTAAATTTTTTGTAGGCAAAGCAGAAAAAGCAACAAGAGAGATCAGCCCAGAATAAATATCGTCATACTATGTCACGCAAAGGTTATGTTGGCCTAGATGAGGACCTGGTTAGTGGCTATTATCTCTTTTGGTCATTGTGTAATTTAATTTATGGTTTATCAATAAGCTGCAATAACAACTGCTATAACATATATTAATGTAGTTGAAAAAAAATGGGGGAAGGTGATGATAAAATTGTGACGACCCGGACCAGAATCAGCAGTATGATCAGTTTGATCGATGAGCTTGCACGTAGTCGCAGAGTTGCGACAGTTGTTTTAATCGCCGAAACTTGTTAACGACTTAATTATTGGCCGAGAATTGGACCTGGGTCTCTTGTCGAGAGTCGTTGTATGCAAGATTTTGAGTTCGTGGGCGGTTCCGGATTGTTATTTGGATGACCGAGGAATTAATTATGAATATTTGAAGTTTCAACGGAAACGGATTTAAATGGCAGGTTTGTTAGCGACTAAATTACCGGACGAGAATTTGGGTTCGGCTTCTTCACAGAAGTTGTTCAGAATTTAATTTTGAGCTCGTGGGAACTTCCGGAGCATTATTCTGAGTTACGAAGATTAAATTGTGATTGTTTCCAATTGTTGGTTATTTTGTCGATTTAATATGTGTTTGGGTTGAATGGTTGACTTTTTATCCGATTGGCCGATGTGTTTGACTTCGGGTGATTATTGAAGAATGTGTCGAGACGAGTTTGTGGCCGCGAGAATTATCGGAATCGGAATTACGACGAGGGAGTTACGGGAGTTTAAAGTTTGTCGCGAAATGTATTTATGGGGGTTTCCTTTTTGGGAATGGCTATAAATAGCAGGTTGCCGAAAAGGGAAAGTCAAAGATTACCATTAAATGAGTTGACCGAGTTGACTGGGTCAACTCGGTGGAGGGAGAGAAATCCACGGCGGTTCGTCGGCGGCGATGCTTATCCGGCCACCCCAAGGTGTGGGGCTGGTCCTAATCGACGCGCCTCGGTCCCCTTGAGGTGACGCCGACCTCCCTCCACGGCGTGGCTCGCTGGAGAGGCTCGGATTTCCGGCTTGAAAATGAAGAATTTTGGATGAGTTCGGGTTTATAGATTCCATTCGAATTGAGCTTAATCAAGCACTGGGTTTTGTAGCTCTCCTCTCAAGGATTCTAACCATGTAAGTATGGAGTTCTAATTCGATTTGTGGATGGAGAATTTTGGATTTGAAATTTGTGTGTACTTTCGGTTTTTCGTGAAATTGGATGAGTTAGAGATTGAATTGGCCTTCGATGCAGTTGACAAAATTTCTCAGTGGGTGATTTTGCATGGAATGGTGGTTGCTCCGCCGTGAAATTCTCCGGTCAGTGGCGGCGCCGCCGTGGACGGCAGTCAACGGTCAACGGCGGTCAAAGTTTGACTTTTTGGGATTTTCGACAAGTTGCATGTCATTTCACTCGAAATCGCGCCCCGATCGCAGTGGGGAGATTCATTTCTCGATTTGAGCATCCGAAAGTATTGCGAGGTATTGAGATGTACATATCAGATTTTCGACGATTCGTCGTATTCGGATTGTGTGTTTCCGAGAACGGTGGTTTCTCGTGATTTATTTTGAATTGTTGAATGATGATTTTGAGGAATGGTTATTGTGATTATTCAGGGGTTCGTGATCGTTGTTTTGGCGAGGGGTTTTCCGCCGGATCACGGGTTAACGCATATCGCGTTACGCTAGTCTGTGAGTGGACATTTCTTTTCACGGATTGTTTGCGAGTCTTTATATACGTTTTATGAACTTGAGCATGCGTATGAGATTTCGGATTACATGAGCATGTGTTTTACGATTATACGATTATACTTATACGGATATACGTATACGATTATACATACACTTATATGTTATTTCATGCATTTGCATCGAATTGTTTATGATTTGGTTTTCACAGAGTACAGTCTCAGTTACGTTGTTGTATCGATACACTTTGCCTCTCGGATGATCCCCGATGGTAGGCCGCCAGGAGGGGCGTCGTCACCCCGACCTGACCAGTGAGGGGCGTTTCCCCGGAACCGAGGCCATTTCTGGCTTAGAATCACGGGGACCAAGGACCTCGTGATTCAGACTGTACTAGCACGGTGTGTGTCCATGAGTGACCCCGTGGGATTTATACTTGCATGCTCAGTACACTGGAGGAGTGTGAGTTTTACCTCGTGTACTATGTTGTTTTTATTTACCTGGACTCGCATATGTTATTTTAAACATAAATATATTAACTGGTGAAAGACATTTATTTTCGTCCACTCACTCTAACGTGTTTCATGTCTTTCCCCTGGGCTTTTCGGTTTCCATGCCTAGTTTGCAGTTCAGGCTCTGGTGTCGCACGTCGTGGTCGGAGGCATAGTGCTCGAGCTACCTTGTTTCTTCCAGTAGGTTTATTGTTCTACCTACTGTGGTATACTTATATGTTTATACATTAGAGGTCGCTCTGAGAAATCCGTTGTTTACGTTGTACGATTTTACACCGGATTTCAGTAAAGTATAGATATATTTATTGTTTTACTTTACTGTTGATATATTGAGAAATCCGGATGGGATTGGTGCCCACGGTTTGCTTTTTGTGGCATAGGATGAAGTGTATTTTCCGCGTACAAGTAATAGTAATTCCATGTTAGTAACGAAACTCTGCCAAAATTTCTACGGTTTTTGTTGGGTCGTGTTTTCAGAAGGGGTTCGATTCCGGTTTAGGCAACTGAATCGGGGTTGGGTCCTTTCAAAAATGGACAGAGTAAGTATGTGGGTAGCAGACAGGATAAAAGGAGATGGCTCTTTCATTAATGAGGAAACAAGGATTGCTACTGAAAAAGTAGTAAGTCTAACTATTTGAAATTTAAATTTTTAAGTACATTGATTTAGAAAATTTTCTAATATTGGAAAACTTTGAAGAGGAAAGTAGCAGATGGCGAAATAATAACTAGCGGCAGTGAAGATTTATTAACCATGGCAATAGGGACCCCTAAACATAGTGGACGGGTGCCGGACGTCGATGGTTATGTTAATCAATCAATATTTTTTAACCTTCCCAAACGAAGAAGGGAGAGTATTCAAGAGACGGTGAGAGCCAATGTGGACAAGTACTGGAGGATGCGGCACCACAGATTGTTTCCAACATGGCACCACAGATTATAGTTGAAGCTGCTCCATCAATTATTGCATCGATCAATGCTTGTTGGGAAAATAAGATTCAACAGATTATCAATGGACTAGACCAAGGCAACGTTGCAAAGCTTAACCTTCAACAAGTCCTTCAAGATGGACCAATTTCAGCTAAAGGGAGTTGCTCAAGAGTTGCATCACCAAGGGTTGATGTTGCTGCACATGCACAAAAAGCAACAATGAATTATATAAAGGAGGCTGGAACCCACAAATCCTTGGTTAATGATGTACCAATTGCAGCTGCAGAAGCCGAAATAGTTGAAAATCCATATGTATGTGTGGGAGCAGAGAAGTTGGTGGTACCTGCACCTGATGTTGAAAGTAAAAAAATAAATGAGGAAGTTGTTGAGGAAGCAAAGGTGAAGCCGAGAAGGAAAGCCAACGCAGAACGTAAAAATGTGCAAAATAAGCAGTGAGATTATGGAGGTGATATCGCAGTTGTAGAAATCAAAAGTATTATCATTTTCATATTACTTTTTCAATTATTTTTTTGGTAATGGACTTTTGAAATATATTAATATTTTTCTTTTCACTTGTTAGTTTATGGGATCAGATGAAGTTCCTTACAAGTCAGTATACTGCAATGTTGTTGTGGGACTATGATGCTGAATGATGATCCAAACCTTACCGTTTATGGTGTCCCATTGGGAGAAGGCAATATGCGTGTTTCCATCAACCATTCCAGTAAGTTAAAGGAAAAAAAATCCATTCTCAGTGAAAGATGAGTTAAAAAAAGTTGGTCAAGCCATAGGGAGCTGGATTAGGTGGCCCTCAGATTTGATTATTTTAACTGAATCAAAGGAGGTAATTACTCACTATAGTAGAATAATAGATAATAAATTATATGTATGCATGTATAATTTTATTTTTGGTACACTTGTGACATAAATTGACTCTTTTTTTTCTTTCTTACAAAGAAGCTGAAGAAATTGTCAGTGAAATTGTTGCTAGCACAACGTATGGATAAGGAGATAAATTTAGACATGCTACCAGCTGGGACACCATCGATAGTAAAGATCTATGCACGTGGGCCAATGAATCGTTGAAGGATGGCAAGGTTTACAAATTTGTGGTAGACAAAATGGTCTTTGGCTTTGAACGCGAGTCATGGTTGGAGCACAAAGATGTTTCTAGAATTGCTAACAAGGATAAGCTCTCTGGAAATTGTGTTGCCTTGTATCAAAGGTAAACTTCACCAATATAGTGTGCATTCTGAAATATTTCTAAGTTAGATTTAAAATATGGAAGTTAAGGTAGATTCTGAATTCAACTTATATGTTAATTAGGTGCCTTTATGAAATGGTGGTGAAGAGTAAAATGGGGGATATGCTAGCATTTGTTGATCCATATAAGATTGGTGATAATGCTATTGGTGGTGCATATGCACGGGCGAGACATATCAGGGATCGACTGGTTACAGCCAAACCAAGCCAGCTTTTTATTATGCCATACTGTGCTAAGTTAATATTCTTCATTTTGAGCTATGTAATGCATTGGCTACCTACACTTGCATATTTCAATGCTAATCAAAATGGCTTATCACACTTTCTTTATATCCGTTGTAGCTTTCATTAGATGTTGACTGTTCTGGATCCAGAACAAGAAATTGCTTATTTCATGGACCCGATCAAAGGGCATCTACCTGGAGAAGATTTGAAAGGGACAGTGGAAACGTGTAGCTTGGTTTTATATACTTGATATTCATCATTGCATGCAAGTGTTCTTCCAATATCCGATTAATTGTGATTTGGTTCTAAACTTAATATTCTTCCACTTTTACTTTTTTTGATAGTGCAATCACTATGTATAAAGCACACTTGAACAAGAAAGGCCGCAAGCACTAACATGGAAGGTGTTGTTGGTACGTACATCAGTAAATGTTGTATTTCAATTCTGAAAAACATGAAATTATAAGAGATTCAGTTATGATTTAGGTTGTATTGACTGTGTTTGATGTACTTTAATTAGGGTATGCCAAAGCAGCCAAATGCAGTGCAATGTGGCTATTATATCATGAGGTATATAAAAAAGATATGTGCAGACTAGGAATTAGCCTTTACTTCAAAGGTAGTTTTGAATAATGCATTCTATGTTTTCTGGGAATTTCTGTTTTGTTATGAGTTTGTTCAAATTCTGGTTTGTGCAATTTATGATGTTCTCAGGCAATTTTAGTTTAAGTGGTATAGTTAAATTGGTTTAATTATGTCATATGACTAACTTAAAAATTTTGCTCCACTTTCAGTGGGAGAGGAGATGTAATTTAGAGTAATCTTAGGCCTTGTTTGATGAGATGCGAGGTGAATGGGCAGCAAATATTCTAAAAATGGTCCGTTGATTTCAGTTAAGGTTTTGATTTTACGGATGTATGATTGGACATGTTGGGTAGTTGTAGATATGCTAGCTAGCTAGCATATGGTTGCTATGAACAATTAGCTAGTGTACTTTAATTTAGATGTCATTTGCTAGTTTAGATATGGTATGAACAATTAGTTATTGTATTTTGCTTGTTTTGATGTCATTTGTTCGGATTTTACGACAATGCGAGTAATATGCATGTTTAAGATTGTAATGACATACTATTGCATTTCAATTTGGAGGATTCAGTTTCAATGCAGGATTATGCAATTCAGTTTTAGAGTTAGCATTAGGTAAATCACTATTCATATGGTACAAAGTTTAGACAGACAACAGGTGAATGAATATGTGTTGTGTCTTATATAGTACACACAATGGTTAATAATGACCTGTATGGTTCACAAAATCCATCACACAATGCTTATAAATGACTTCAATTTATTGTGTGACATTAATCACGACATCCATCACACAATGTATTAAAATAGCTCCAACCATTGTCTGATCAACCATCACACAATGTATTAAAATGGCTCAAACTATTGTCTGATCAACCATCACACAATGTTCAAAAAAGGCTTCAACCATTGTCTAATCTTTTATCACACAATGATGAAATCAAGGCTCCAAGCCTTGTTTGATAAAATTGTTGTGTGATATTTGTCATGCCATCGGCCTCATGGCATTCATCGCGTGCGCACCACCTTGACATGGGATGACATTCAGAAATCAGACAATGCTTTTAAGAAATAAACGTTATCCCAAAAGTTAATAGATAACGGTGATGCACCGTTGTCCCCAAATCTTACCAGACAGTAGGGGTCAGCAACGGGCCGGGCCGGGCTGGTTTTTTCAATTTATAGTGAGATCCAGGCCCGGCCCATCCAGGCGGGCTTCACGGGCTTTGGCGGGCTTTTACGGGCCAGGCCACTTGGGCTTTAACGGGCCGGGCTTATTGAAATGATTAAAATCAAAAGTTTAAAAACAATACGCATCCAAATCTAAAATACCACTTTACATCTAAATTGCATATTCAAATCAAAATTTCAAATTTACAAATCCACAATGCTTCAAATATTGGTTGCAAACATTCAAAATGCTAAACATTCAAATCCACGAAATACTTAACATTCAAATACAGAATACTATAAATCCAAATCGAATGATATAAATCCAAATCAAGAATGCTTAAAAGTCCATAGTTCAAAGTCCAAAATCAAAATTACATCAAATTTACAAATCCTCTGCTTAGTGCTAGACTGCTAGTGCATCAATATCATTTCCTCATTGCTCCTGCATCATGATGTATGGAAATGATTAACATTTAGTATTCATCAACGGCTAAGAAAAATGACAACAACAACTCAACTACAGGTTTACAGCTACGAAAAATGAATCTGTTTCAGAATAAAAAAGTCAAACACTACGATCTGAGATAGCTAGTTTAAGACTCTAACCAGTGTTGGATCATATGTAGAGGGAAATATCAGATATGTGCTTCTCAGAACATGGCACAGAGTCATATCAGATATGGATCATATTGGCTCATACAATATCAAGTCGTACGTAGATGACATAGAGTCAGAAAGCAATAGCATATCCGTGAAGCCTGAGCATTAACATTTAACCACTGATTTAAGCAGTAGCATTACCGTTGACTAGAGTCTTCATATGCAACACGAAACTACTGATTTAACAGAAAACTGAAAGCTTAACATACGAGATAGATGCACCATAAATTGGAGAATGCTACTACTTCCCCCAAATCTCAATGACTCAGTCTCACGGTTCAGGAACTCCTAAATTTCAATTTCTTTACTCTGCTCCTCACGATCGTCTGCAATGTCAGCAGACAACTTGTTAGCATTAACGTGCTATACGCTACTATGTAACACATCATTTATGAATATACGCACACTCGTATTACAAGTAAGAGAGGCTGTAGAATACCTGCAATACTAGGAGTCTGAACCTTAGCCGGACTCTGCGGATGAGTATTCAAGAAAGGGAGAACCTCAGTCAGCACATCATTCACAGCCGCATCCAGATCATTCGTATTTTCTATAGCAACGGCCTTGAGAACGCGAAAATCAACCTGTTTTGCATTAAAAAAAACAATATATAAATCAAGACCACCAGGTTCTATACGATCTCGTATGTATATAATGCAACAATCAGATTAACATTCCACTTTCCACATATATATAAAACTAAAAGCTTACCTGGGGAAAAATCTCCTTTAGCGAAGTAAACACCGCATTGAAACCCATATCAAAGCCCAATAATCTGCACAATTCAATACACAACTATTCATCAATTGGATCATCTCCGATTTCTAACGATACTAATACGAAAACAATGATCTTATTGCTCGAAACAGATTCAACCTTTTTGAAAATCAGAACCGAAATACAGATGTCTATCGCAACGTAAAATCACACGCAGAGAAACAAAGAAATCAATACAAATTTATACAGCCGAGACATTAAAGTGAAATAAAAAAAAATCAATAGCGAGAAGATTTATACAACGGAGCCATGAGAAAGAGAGAAATCACAGAGGCTGAGTACCATCTCTCCGATTTAGGTGAGATGGTGAATCTGTGAGGCTGAGTGTGAGTCTGTGAGATCGAGAGGGTGAGGTGAGATTGTGAGATCGAGAGGGTGAGGTGAGGTGAGGTGAGGTCGAGATCGAGAGGGTGAGCCGGTGAGGTCGAGACTCGAGAGGGTGAGATGAGATCGAGAGTCGAGACTGAGGGAGAGGCCGAGAGGGAGAGAGAGCTGTGAGATGAGCTGATGAGATCGAGAGTCAAGACTGAGGGAGAGGGAGAGAGAGCTGTGAGATGAGATCGAAAACTGAGACTGAGGGAGAGAGAGCTGAGAGGGCAGAGAGGCTGTAACTGTGAGAGACTGAGAGTGAGGCTGTGAGAGTCCTTAACGGCTCTAAGTTATAAGTTTATATACATGACTGTGTGAGAGCTAGGGTTAGGTTAGAATGTTAGGGTTAATCTAGACCGTTGAATATTTATCAAAAATTAAATCTGAACCGTTAGATCGTATATTAGTTTATTTAATTATATCATTTATATATAATCTATACTCTACATTGTCTACAAGTCTACATGTTTCTATTTAATTATACACAAAAATAAATTCAAAAAATCATATTTTACGATTATAATTAAATCTATACTTTTTATTTGGATAAATGATGAAGAAGATTATATTATTGAGTTATGTCATATATTATTGGGGACTCACACCTTAGTGCTTAATGAAATATCTTTGTGAAACTTAATCAGTCATGTTTAATTATTTTATAAAATTGACCGTCAGATTGATTGGTTAGAATATTCTTACAATGTCTTTAAACTTTTATAAATTTTGGACTTGATTTAGACATCGATCTATGCATTTCGTCAAATGTGATTGTAGTACTCTTACGACTGAAACGTAAATTTCCCCTCCAGAAAATAATTTTTTGACATCAAATTTTGGACACATATTCTTATGGATTACATATCTATCTCATAGTGTCAAAACAATTTACATAAAAAAACAATTTACATACTCCCCCCATAGGAAAATAAGGAAAATAAAATGAGTGTATTTTAGTTATTTCACAAATTTTGTTTAACTATATTGATCGACGGCTAAACTTACTTCGATTAGTCTAATTTTTACGTAAAGTATCTTTTATTACAAAGTGAACTATTATATATGGCCTTCTTTATTGTGAAAACATTTTAAATTCTTATATTGTTTGAATTCTCTATATCCACACTATTAGTTCTTACATTTATTCCTTAGTTATATGGAATCGATGAAAGATTTTTGTGAAACGTAATCGATCATGTGTCATCATTTTACAAAATTGACTGTCGGATTGGTTGTTCATAATATTCTAAGTAGGCCGTCCCTAATTTTTATGAATTTTGGACCTAAACCCTAAACCCTAAACCCCAAACCCCAAACCCTAAACCCTAAACCCTCAAATTCCTAAACCTTAACTTACCATAAATCTTAATCTCCTAAACCCTTAGTCCTTACTTACCCTAAACCTAAACCCTAACTTATGCTAAAGTGCTAAACTTTAAATAATGTCTTAATAGTAAAATAGATACACAAATTTAATTATATATGGAATTCAAATATTCAATCTATACATAATACAATAAATACATGTATATGACAATATGTAATATATTAATATATATATGTCAATATGTGTGTAGGTAAACTTTAACTAGGTATAAATTGTATAATGATTAAAATCATTAATTAAATGATTTAATGATATATTGATATATGTCAATATGTGTGTGGGCTTTGACGGGCCGGGCCTAACGGGCCTTGACGGGCTGTTGGCGGGCCGGGCCCGCGGGCCGGGCCGGGCTTTAGCTCTCTAAACCATGGTCGGCCCACCAACCACCTTGGCGGGCTTTTGCGGGCTTTTTGGCGGGCCGGGCCGGGCTTTTAGCCCACGGGCTTGCGGGCCTCCACCGGCCCACGAGGCCCACGGGCCAAATGATGACCCCTACCAGACAGCACACGTAAAGACAATGGTAATTTTGAACATCAGACAACACAATTTGACTATTGTGTGATGCAGTTATTGTAGTAGTGTCAATATCTCTATAAATCAGGAATTTAAAGAATATCTACTTCTACTCTAATTAGGACAAAATATACACTGAGATACCAGAAATATTTCTCCTGGAATATATATATATATATATATTAAATAACATTATTGTATTTCGATGCTTCTAAAATGTACCCGCTTTCAAAAGTTTTTCGGAAAAACGCTTACGCGTTTTTAAACGCTTCGCTTCCACGTACTCGTACCTGTACCTAATTTCATGCAACCTAGGATTTGACATTCCCACTCATTGCACCCTAAAGGTTAATGGTTTTCAAGTTGACAATCAATAATCTAATCAATATAATATTAATAGATGAAACTATATGTGAAAATCTGTAAGGGCTTAGTTTAGTATTGAGAACAGTTAGCAGTAAAAATCAATAATAAGAAAAATACAGTTAAGAGAAATCAACTCCTTAGTTGCTTTTTATTTCTATGCTAATTAACCCAAAAATTTAAGAAAACAAATGTATGAAGATTAAACAAACAGATTGGCAGTCTACTATGGATGACAATGAGGAGATTTTGAGAGCTGAAATTTCATATCTTTGTACTATTAGAGCTTTGTTGTATTTAGCTCAGTGCACACGTCCAAATATTTCTTTCTCAGCGAACTTGTTGGCTAGATTTAGCTCTGCGCCTATGCAACATCATTGGAATGGAGTAAAACAAATATTTAGGTACTTGAAGGGTTTCATTGACTTGGGTTTATTCTTCCCTTACAAAGAATACAGAAAGCAGCTTGAAAATCTTGGAAAATGGATGGTTGAATCGTAACATTCAAGTTCTGGGCATTTCGACCCATCGAACCCGGTGTCCTGGATCGAAGAGAACCATCTGTTCAACCCGTCAAGTGAGAATTTTGACCTGTCGAATTCCTCTCCTGTTGCGAGCAATTTTACTGTAGTCCCCTATTCTAAAACACCAATTGATGTGTTAGTCATATTTGTTGATGATGTGTACCTCTCTGACCCACACAATGGTCATTCACAGATTGGTTATGTTTTCACTATGGGAAATACGACGATTTCTTGGGGATCAATTAAGTAAACTCTTGTTGCTACTTCCTCGAATCATTCCAAAATTATTGTTTTGCATGAAGCAGTTACAGAATGTGTCTGGCTTAGGTCAGTCATAGGTCATATTCGAGGGTCTAGTGGACTATCATCAACTACGATAGCTCCCACTTGCATCTTTGAGGATAATGCAACATGCATTGAATAGATGAAGTTGAGTTACATTAAGGGTGACAATACAAAACATATATCCCTGAAATTCTTTTTTAATCAACAACAACAACAACTATTGAATATTCATGTGAACCATGTTGGTTCGACGGATAATGCTGCGGACTTACTTACCAAGTTGCTACCGAAATCTACATTTGTGAAACATGTGAGATGCATTAGTATGCGCAGGTTATCTGAACTCCATGATTGAGTTTATAGTCATGGTGAGTTACATTTTTATAGGCATCAAGGGGAGTTTACGTCACATGTAGTAGATTTTGTAGTTGATGTGTTGCACTCTTTTTCCTTTAGACCAACTTTTTATTTTATCCATAAAGTTTTTGTTTGCTTGGCGAAGTTTTTAGTGAGGTAATAGCTAATGCATCATTCTTCAGGCCAACGACACAAAATGGAGTGTTTAAGAAGATTTATTCTTCGTAATTTCTGGTGTGTGTCATGTCCTATTTAGATACAAATTAAATTAGATAAAAATTCAGAAGATCCCTGTTTTATCGAGACAATTATTGTAACTGATTATGTCAATTTATATTTAAATTATTCTATAAATAAAAGAGTCATAATTTTCGGTTTATATATTACTGCATGAAATTAGAAAACACGAGAATGTTCAAAAATTGTTACTAATCGAGAAGGAGGGAAAGTCACTGTGTTCTGTTTCCTTCCCTTGCTATAGGACCCACCGAATGATACTGAAGATCGCAGTGGTAAATCCGCAATCTGAATAAGAACCTACTAGAATCTTTTTTATCACGTCCAATGCCCCACTAGGTACCTACGTGGCACAGTACAATTCGTCAGTTCACAGGTTTAGAAGATAAACACCCGCATGGGATCGAACCTCATGCTCATTCCCGCACTAAAAGTACCATTCAGAGCACCTGCAGCGGGGATGGACGGCGAGGACGTCCAGCTGCAGGGCCCACGGCGGGAGGACGTCCGGCAGAGGAATTAGGTGCAGCAGGGGAAAAAACCAAGGAGGATCGGACGTTGATCGGGAGGTCGTCCTCCCGAGCGTCCTCGCTTCAGCACGAGCCCGAGGTCGTCCGCCTGGTGGGCCCCACGCACGTGGGTGACACCCTTTTTTTTTAACCCGGTAAAAAAGTTTTAAAAAATGACGGATCAATCGACTTGCGCCACGTGGCGCGTCCTGGGCTGCTGCCAGATCAACGGCTAAGTTGATCTGGGCCGTCCATTTTGAACGGATATAAACCCATCCAACGGCCTATATTCAAATGCAACGGCCAGATCGGCCTAAAATGAAAAAATTGCAAAAAAAATTCAAAAAAATTACAAAAAAATCCCAAAAAATTTGCAAATGAGCCCCTAAATTTTTTCTATAAATACTACCTTCATTTTATTCATTTCTCACACCATTTTGTGCACAACAAATTCATTCTCTCTCTCTCTCCATCTCTCCTCTAAATATTTTTTTTTTGTGGGAAATAATGGCTACAAATTGGCTTCTTTCGGAAGATGTACAATTGAGCATCTCTTATTGTCGTTTTAGCGTTGATTCCATCACCGGAAATCGACAAAAGGTGGAAAATTGTGGGAAAAGGTTTATGGCGATTTTAAGGCGAATTGGGAGATAGGTTATGGTGAATCGATGCCGGAAGCTAGGACTCAAAACGCATTATCCTCTCATTTCGCAAAGTTGAAGCCGAATTTGAAAGTTTGGGGAAGTGCTCTTTCTTTCGCACGAAGGAATGCATCTTCCGGCTCCCACATACACGATGAGGTAATGTTTTTGATCTCCAATCATTTTTTTATTTTTTACCATATTGTTTCAACTTATGTTCATGAAATACATGTTATTTATTTCATGATATTTATGAATTACAAGTTATTTATTCCATGTTATTATTATTATTTTTTAGATGAGATGTGCTCAATCATTTTGTAGCAAAAAAAAAGAGTTTAAAGACTTTGCTTGTTGGGAAGTAGTGAAGAATCATCCTTACTTCATCCATGTCGAGGCTAGTACACCTCCGCCTATATTATCATCTACTTCGTCTTACTCATCATCACATCCCGCAAGCTCAATGCCTCCCACCGTCAACTTGGAGGAGGATGATGCATTTGCCACACCAATAAGCAACCAAGCTCATTCTTCTTCGGAGCGTCCTATGGGAGTGAAAGCGGCCAAGGAAGCGAAAAAAAAAGGGAAAAAGGGTATGACGCCTACAAATGAAAGAGCCGAGGCTTTGAATAGGATTGCGGCAAATCAAGAATTTTATGGTCGCAATCAAAAAGATAGTGATGCAATTGAGGTTTCCCTTATGCGAGAGCAAATCGCCCTTCAAAAGAAAGACATCCAATTGAGGGCTTTGGCGGAGGAAACTCGGATTATGTCAATGGATTCTGAGAGCATGACTCCTAAATCCAAGAGGTATTTCACAAAGAGGAAAGCAGAAATCCTTTCTCAATTGGATGAGGTTGAAGAAGAAGCTAGCGAAGAAAGCTATTCCAATTGGTATCGCCCCCTTTTTCCAAGCACTTAAATTATTGTTTATGTAATTTAAATTATGTACTATGTAGTTTAATTTATGCACTTTAAATAAACTATGTAGTTTCCCTTTTACAGAAATAAAATTGCACTTTCTTTATTTCCACCAAGTTCCCACACATTACAAAATATTGAAACACACATAATAGAAATACATAATTCAAACTCACAACAATGCAAACAAACAATTAAAACAACATATTTATAGTTGTTCCCCGGTCTCAAGAAACCAGTTGTGCTTAACTAAGTCCTTCTGAAGCTCTCCATGGATGTAAGCAGATTAGAGATATACAAGACGGTCATTAAACCGTTGTTCATTTTGTCCATCTCTTCCAACCGGCTCGAAAGGAATTCGGTTCCCCCCTTCATCCAATGGCCCATCATAAGCTGTGAATGCGGTAGATGAGTTTTGGAGATCTTCTTCGTTGTTCTCCTCAAACTCATCATCAACGAATTCCTCCTCAACGATCATGTTGTTCATTATGATGCAAGCCAACATGATGCTTTTTAACGTCAAAAGGCGGTGACATTGAGCTGCATGACGAATTATCCCCCAACGAGCTTGTAAGATGCCAAAGCACCTCTCCACATCCTTGCGGTACGACTCTTGCTTCCTCGCAAAAAGCTTTTGTGGAAGCTCTTGAGGATTCGAAATCATTTTGACAAACGAGGAGTACCTCGGATATATCCCATCGGCGAGGTAATAAGTGTTGCGGTATGTCATACGGTTCACTTTATAAGTCACAGCCGGACTTCTTCCAGCAAGCACTGCATCGAAGACATCTGATTGGTAGAGCACGTTGATATCATTTTGAGCTCCTGGTACATTGAAGAAACTGTGCCAGATCCACGTGTCATATGAGGTCACTGCCTCTAAGATGATAGTTGGACGATCCTTCCTCCCTGAGTACGCCCCAGACCAAGCGGTTGGGCAGTTCTTCCACTCTCAATGCATACAATCAATGCTTCTGATCATACCAGGAATCCTCGATGTCTAGCCCTTCTTAGAAGTCGAGTGATGTCTGTCTGATCTGGAGCACGGAGGTAACGGGTACCATAAAGCTCTACCACTTGGGTGTACCACTTCTTCATGCACTCCAGAGTTGTTGATTCCCCCATCCTTGTGATTTTGGCATACTGATCAGCAGCTGAGCCGTAGGCCAACATCCGGAGAGCACCGGTCATCTTTTGTTGGGGAAGTAGTCCGACCATTCCAGTGGCGTCGGCTCTTTGATGCCAAATGGGTCGTAGTTGCAGAGGTCCGTCATTATACAGTTGAATGTATTTCGGCTCATACGGAACCGCCGACGAAAGTCATGGTCGGTGAAGACTGAGCGTTCGATGAAGTAATCTTCCATAAGATTTTGCCCCTGGACTCCCTCATCCTTGGTTGATTTGCATGGCGGCGTGGTGGTGATTCATCATCAAAAGCCGCATCGACGGCCACCGCGTCGATAACGAATTGATTGGCAATTTCTGCATTTCGCCGGCATTGTTGTCGCCTCCTATTGAAAAAAGTACTGAAACCCATGGGATTCATCTTGATGAAACCAAAATGTGAAGAAGTGTTTATGGTGGCTTTGATACGAGTAGAACTACAAGTGATGCGTAGTTGGTGTGAGTCTACATCTCCCATAGTTCTTTCTTTTATAACCATTTTGAAATCCCAGATTTTTTAAGATAACGACACGTGTCGACTGTCGATTGGTTGAAAATATTACCGGAGATCTTCATTAATAATTTTGCCGACACCGACACGTAGACATTACACGTGTCTCAGTCTCATTGGTTTGTAATCTTACCGGAAATCTTACCGAATATCTTCAATCAATAATTTTGCCGACACCGATACGTAGACATTACACGTGTCCCATTCTCATTGGTTTGTAATCTTACTGGAAATCTTACCGAATATCTTCAATCAATAATTTTTCCGACACCGCCACGTAGACATGACACGTGTCTCAAAATTACTGGTCGAAAATCTTATCGGAAATCCGCTACCAATTATATGATCCGGAATGACACGTGTCGGCTAATTATTGAGTGAAAGTATTATTCGAATTTAAATGTAAAATATTTTAAATAATAATAAATAGTAACAGGAAGTCCTATTTTAGACACCGCTGCACGAAAAACAGGAATAGAAAATCCTATTTTGAGAAATTTCTCAAATGAGTGAAGAATTCCTCAAAATAGGACTTTCTCTCCCAGTGACACATGCTCTGAGAGAGAGTCCACATTCCGAACTTCCTCTCCGCTATAAATACACACAAAGTGTTGGCTTTATAAATATCTCTCTCTCTCTCTCGTTGTTCGCTCTCTCTCCGCCTTCGCAATCGGTCAGAGCTCTCAGGCCAAGCTCGACTTCTCTCTCTCTTCCATGGCCGCATCTCAAGCAAGCCTTCTGCTCCAGAAGCAGCTCAAAGGTAATTTCAACTCTCAATTCAATTGAGTTGTGGAAGATTCGTGTGTTGTGTATAGGTTTATCGGATTCGATTTTGATCTCTGATCGTTTTCGATATTGAAACTGTATCAGATCTCTGCAAGAACCCTGTGGATGGATTCTCGGCAGGTCTGGTAGATGAGAGCAATATCTTTGAGTGGAGCGTCACAGTTATTGGACCGCCTGATACGCTATAGTACGTGTGATTTCGGATTTTTTTTTTCAGAATCGATCTTTTATTTTTTTGGGTGCTGTTTGTGATTGGGGTTTGCTGTTGTGCCTGCGATGATGTGTTTGGCTGATTGGATCGGCGGTGATTGGGCTTCTTGTGTAAATTTCAATTTGATTTTGGTGTTCTAAGTTGTATTTGAGGTCCTGATTTAGTAATGGTTGATGGTTTCATATTCATACTTTACATGTTGGTTATTTCATTGCTATATTTGGTTACTAGGCTATTTTGGCAATAGGTGGAGTTCTAAATGTTAATTTGGTTATGGAAAAATTAGACAAATTGCTATAAGAACTTACTTAATCACATACTCAGTGGTTGATTCTACTTGATCTTTTTGATACTTATGTGATAAATTGTATGGCCTACAGTACTGGAATGTGACCAATTGTTACTTACAGGAGATTTGTTGTGGCTTATGTCAAGTTGTCTACATATCACATTTGTCCTGACCCTTTTTTGTTTGTTATTGCAGTGAGGGAGGATTTTTTAATGCGATCATGAGTTTTCCATCTAATTACCCGAACAGCCCTCCAACAGTGAAGTTTACTTCAGAATTATGGCATCCCAATGGTTGGTTCTCTTTCTATCATACGTCCTTTCTATCATTTTTCTTCTTTTTATATCATGTGTTAGTTTGATCCTTTTCTTTTTTGTTTCACTTGATAGAGTATTAATTTGTTTTTTTTTAATTTGCAGTTTACCCTGATGGGCGAGTTTGCATTTCTATTCTTCATCCTCCTGGCGACGACCCTAATGGTTATGAGCTTGCAAGTGAGCGTTGGACACCTGTGCATACGGTATAGATTGACCAGACCTTTCTTCACATGTTGATATATATAGCATTACCAGGCCTCCACTGCGGCCTATTCTTTCCAAATGATTCCTTTCTGTTGTGACAGTATTCTTCATACATGTATAGGCTAGTTTGAAGACAGAATGGAAAAGAAATTATGGTCTAAGATTACATATACGTAATATGTGTTAATGGTTGCAGAATCACTAAAACTTAATTTTTCTATCAACTGTTTATACAAATTAAGATAATTTATATCTGAGTTGTTAACTGTTACTTTCTAGTTTATGAAATTTAAAAATGTGAACAGGATTTTTCTCAGCTTTGTAACATAATGCTATGACTGTTAATGGTCTGATGTGGAGTGTAAAGCACTTTAGTGGGAGTGGAAGTCATAGAGCTATATAATGAATCCACTTCGAAGGTAATGGTATCTTTGTATAGGAAATGGATGACATACATGATATGATTCAAAGTGTATTTTGATTTCCTTGCAAACTAAAAAGTTTCTTGAGAGTGGAAGCAATGGTTTTAAAATGCTGACAAAATATTGCACATGTTAATATAGACAACAATGTAATCAAATTATTCCAAATTTAATCTCAGATAGTCTAAACACTTTGTCACCATATATGATCAACTTTAAGCTCACCAGATAATTACAAAATCTATTAGCCTTTGAGGTGTTCCCTCAAGTTTCAGTAACCTTGCGGGTTGCCTCAGTTGCCTCTTAAGTCCATTGGACTATGTGTTTCCCCTTCATGGATTAATCAATTTATTTTCCAGTAGAAAAGCAAAAAATAATGAAATTTAATCAAAGATTAACTAGTGATCCTTGCTTGCTTTGGTATTTTTACCAAAAGAGAGTACTATGACAAATTTGAAGCTTTTGTTTTGCAGGTTGAAAGCATAGTTTTGAGTATAATATCAATGCTATCCAGTCCCAATGATGAATCTCCTGCTAATGTTGAAGCTGCTGTAAGTGGTCTTATTCTTTATTACCGCTACTCATCGTGTTTTTTCATAAACATTCTCTATTTCATATTGAATATTATCTATGCCTGCATTATATATAACGTATGCACAAGTATGCATAATGATGTTTAATAAGATTATACTGCTGAATATTTCAATCATA
This sequence comes from Geum urbanum, assembly GCA_946800695.1. Taxonomy (NCBI): domain Eukaryota; kingdom Viridiplantae; phylum Streptophyta; class Magnoliopsida; order Rosales; family Rosaceae; genus Geum; species Geum urbanum. The sequence goes on from OX327006.1 coordinate 10,978,058, forward strand.
TGACTTATTTTGATGTTTACCACAAATTTTTTAATAATCATTTTGCTTTTATGACGTTATTAATTGGGTTCATGTGGCTTAACCTAATGTTAAGATTAAGATGTCAGGTTTAGAGAGAGATGTTCTGCCAGGACCATATGACATGTCCTTTTAGGTTTTACATTATTCTATGTTCAATATGCTCTTGCTGATGAGACGGTTAACTGAATGAAGACATATCTGTGTCATATTCTAAGGCTTCATGCTTGGAAAAACGAGGATGGCTGAAGGCTGTCTGGTTAATCTAGACCAATAACCACATATATTTAAGCTGTAAAAACAGAAGTTAACTGATACGTGGATCTAGCCGTTTATGTGATGGAAGAAGCTTTAGCCGCCACCGGTGCTTTCAATCTTTAAGCATGTGAAAAGCATGTCACTTTGTTACTAATGTATCTTGGTGCTGATCCATCAAGGGATAGTTCATGTCATTGAACTTGAGAATTTGAAACTTCCATTTTTCACCGATTGTGTATTGATTCTGGTTGTGGTCATTGTTTAAGCTAGTTTCCCCTTGCCTGTTTTATGTAGCTGATAGGTTGGTAACTTTTCTCTGTTGTGCATACTGTTCAAAGAAAAAAAAAGTACTGATTTCAACTACTTATTGAGCAGAATATCACTAACCAAATCTGATTTTTAATGTTGTGATGGTTTGTGTTTCTGCTTTTCAGAAGGAATGGAGAGATAGGAGAGATGACTTCAAGAAGAAGGTCGGACGTTGTGTGAGAAAGTCACAAGAGATGTTGTGAAATACACCCGCTGCCAAAGTGCTTTCAGTTTCTCTGCTCAAGTGTGTCGGAGGATGTGTTAAACTGAAACATCATTGGTGGCTGGCCCTTGTACTCTTGTAGAATGCCATTGATTTCTTTCACCCTTACATTTCTTCATTTCTTTTTGTTCACAGTGTCGAGTAATTGTTAAAACGCGTAACAACATTGTTATTCGATTAGTATTGCCTATATGGTGACGAACTGTACTTGCCTCGTGTCTAGCTTTCTCCGCTCTGGTATCACAATCACAATCACGTTTGCATTTGCATTTGCTTATAATTTGAACTTGATAAACTGGTTTTAACTGTGGATTTTTTTGTTAATGTTCAGCTGGTTGGAGTCGGTTGTGTTGGGATGGCATTGATAGATCTCACATAATTCTGTGGATCTCTTATTTCGAGTCTGGTGAGCTCGTTCACGTGGTCAAGCCCTATGAGACACCCACTTTCTATTATATGGTTCCACTTCAAAGGGATCTTTTCCATTCTGAACGTGAGACATCTCCAACTTTGTCTCATCAGTCCCGAGACATAAAATGGGTAGAATGGTCCAGTATGGCACTTGTAGAATAAACCTTATGTACGACACTATAAATTTTAGTATCCACAGTATGATATATCACTTTATCTTCATCTATAACTTTGATCACTCAAGTATGACATATCACTTTAGTGTCTACTTTTTAGAGATGACAATAATACATATCGGGTATGGTGTTCATTGGGTATTCGACTCTAACGGAAGATAATTATAGGTAATGGATACGGGTGTACCTAATACCTTGTTTTTTAGAACGGGTACGGGCGGGTATGGTATTTCAATAACCGTACCCATACCCACCCAATAAGAATATTAAATATAACAATATTACATGTTTATTATTGTTAGAATATCATTGAACTCAGGTGAAGGTAAAACTAATATGTTATTGATATTCTGTAACAGTGTTTTGTACAAGGCACCAAGAGCCTATTTATAGGTTACAAGCTAGTCTCCATTTGGTAAGCTAATATAACTACATAATGAGAAAATATACTCAGTATTCTATGAGAATATTGACTAGCAAATAAGGAAAGTAAATCACACATAAAATATAGATATATTTCAACACTCCCTCTTGTGATGCCTTGACGATTTGTGATCTTCCTTCATGAAACTTGATCAGTTTTGTTGGTGGCGTCTAGACTGCATCCTATCAAAAATCATTGTCAAGCCAAAGACTTTTGCATGAGAAAAACGGATCTCGGACAAAGCAAAAACTGAGAGCATCCCGTCTTCATATCAAGGCGATGAGACTTTGACATGTATGATTGTTGTTGCCTCATTAAAACCATTTTCAAGTAATAAAACCCGTTGGAAAAAAAAACTTGGTTGGAAAAAGAGTACAACTCATCACACCCTATCATATGATACGACGTTGTGGACTTCAACTCTCCCTGAAGTCAACGTCTCCCCACGAACTCACCAAGAGGGATTCACTTGAGCTAAGAGTGACTCGATTATCTCAAGAAGAAGTTTATGTCGATACTAATGTGGACTTAGGCATGAGCCGAAGCAAGTATGCTAAAGTATTTCTAACCAAATCAGATGGTTAAGCTACACCCTAACCAAATCAGCTAGGGTTCTTATCTAGGTGGTTTGGGTCTTCTCTTGGGTCTAGCTTAGAGTGTTTTAGTCATAGTTGATAGTCCGGTCAGCCATAGATAAATCAGGCGATTTTTCGGCAGCTTCCGATAACTTCCAGCGACCACTTTTTGTCATTTTTCTAAAGTTTCTCCGAATGCTCCTGTGACTTAGGAAATTTGCTCAGCTTCTCCAAAAATTGAATAATTTTCATCTTTAATAGTGTTTCCATGTCAACTTCCAATTTCCTAGCTTGAACATGAAACGTTATAAGAACAATGCTTTATTCGTAGAAGACAAGCAATAAACATGAAGTTAGGAACATAATTAGAAAACAATAATGGACCTAACATATAGTTAGGGTAAATTACCCAAAAGTCACATATACATCAAATGCATATCCAAAAGTCACCTAGTATTTTCAAAGTGACCAATAGGTCATCAAACTTCATCTCTACTAACCAAAAGGTCACCAAACTTGTGTTTCTCATCCACTCACTTGTGTATTTCACCCATCCACTTGCATATATCACTATTCTTTCACATTATCAATATAGTTAGTATCTTTATATATGATAGATAATAGGTTAGTACCTTTACTATAATAGTATCTTTATACATGATAGATAATATATCTTTATACATTTACTTGTGTTAGATGGTATCTTTAGGTTAGTACCTTTGCTTGTGATAGATGGTATATCTATGTTACAATAATAGTATCTTTTTTCGAAAGCGTAGTGGGTCCATAATTTGTTTATCCTAACACTTATAGCTAGAGTCCATCCACAATACTCAAAGGTAAACAGTTATTTCTTCAAAATTTCTCACTTGTCAGCTTTACTTGAATTAAACAAAAAACTTAAGTTGATTCAAGACATAAAACAAAATATCAAACTTTTGGAAAGACTGAGAAGATTGGTTCGTCCTCAAGACCAGGCAGTAGTTGATATTAAGATTGCTAGACAACAATCTTTTCTTGCTGCTTGTTTACGTGATAAATCTAAAGTGAAACATCATTTGCAAAGATTAGCTTTTTGAGCTTTGGTTAGATTTGCAGTCTAATGGTATCACAGCTTACTATAGCTTAACAAGCTTCCTAAAGATGGGAACAACTTCTGAGAAAATATTAGAGAAGCAAGATTCTTTATTAAAATCAACTGATGCGAGGCATCAAGAATCTCTCCCAAAAAATTTTAGATACATAGAGTATCTAGAAATTCTTCCAGTGATTAGTAATCAATTACAGAAATTGAAAACTAAAGTGGATTATATCCAAAATCACCAGGAAATTAAGAGGGAATTATTAACAAAGGTTAATAGTAAAATTAAGGAACTGAATCTTCAACAGATAAAGATCATTGACTATGTTCAAAGATAGCCCGAGAACACAAGACGTCAATAGACAGTCTACCTCGAACATTCATAAGAAAAACTAATGACTTCAAACCACTAGAAGTTTTAAGAGGAAACCCTTCACAAAATCCGTTTCTTTTAGATCCTACAACAAATCTGTCAAATATCAAATTTCAAGAATCCAAAACTGAAGATATTAGTAACATAAATATGTTGCATATCTTTGGAAAGAAAAAGATGGTACAGATGATAAATTTTGAAGAATTCGAATTCAACAAAATTGAAAAAAAGGTTCGAAATTCTTCAATACCAAAATTTGAATTCAATCAGATCTACAAAAGAGGAAATTTTTGACATGTTGGATAGTCATCAGTTCAAAATCCTTAAATTCACCACTCCAGTAACGACGGGAGAAATAGATCTCTTTCTGGTAACACCTGAAGAGGTTGCTAAAGCCAGAAAAAGAAACTATAAGTTTATGCACATTAGAGGAGTTCAAATCGGCATAAAATTACTTGTCATAGAAGGCATAAATTGTTCAGTTTTATGTGTTACAAAATAATAGATTGATCGATTTCCATAAAATTTTACTGAGAACCCTCAATGCATCGCTATACAACCAGGTTGCCTATTTTAACTACTTCCCAAACTTTTCAATTAGCCTGACTGATACAGCTCACTGTTTAAGACTAAAAGTCAAACCATATGACACTTCAATGAAAGACGGTATGCAAGAGCTTATTGTGGTTTATAGGGTTTACTATAAACTTATGAGTACAACAGTAGAACCAAAGACCAAAATAACAAATATTTCTGGTCTTGCTACTGGATTCCTCTCAAATTCAAAAAATCATTTGAAACAAATCCATAAGGCTACCTGGGATAATAACATTTCCATTAGAATGGAAGTTGTCTAGCCCTAAAGAAAAGCCAGAAAGTGTTAGAGCAACAATTTATGAGAATAGAAGAACTGGAGACGTTAACTTAAAATTTGAAGGACACATGAACAATGATGTATCCCTCTCTGAGAGGTGAAAGCTCTAGATCATTCAGAAGATGTAGCTCTTCCAGAGAAAAGGGTACTAGAAGTACCACAATTTTAGTAAGAGAAGAAACCAACTCAGTGATGGAAGAAGATTTAAATGCTGAATTAGAAAGAGATATCAACATGCTAAAATATGAAAGACCAAAATCAGAAAAGTTTTTTAAGCTTTGTGAGGAGCAGAAGAGTGAAAAGATCTCTCTCATCTGGAACATTTGATCAAAGAGATCAAAAGTTTCACATTCAAAAAGGAAAGAAAAGTCTTTCCTTACTGAGAGGTAAAAATGGAAGAAGGTGAGTCTTCAAGAACCACATAAACCACCATTATCAAAGTTGATGGAAATACATGACTTCCAAACACGAAAGTTCCTTCTGAAAAGGGGAAAGAAGTTCCCAAAAATTCATTCAATAGAATAGTACACCAAAAGTGTCGATTACGTAATTTGGTGTATGGCTTGATCTAGAAAAATATCTAGACAAGAAGAAAGTCATGGATGAATGGGATGCTAGCTTATTCATGGGAGCATTTACTACTTACGAAAAGTTTGAAGTACCCGACCTGCAAATAATCTATGAATCTACCCTCACAAGAATGGCAAAAAAAATTCCGTGTTACCTTCAAACAAACTTCCAGGGGAACTGAATGGTTGGAGAAAATAAAAGCTGACAAATCTCCGTATACTTTTGCAACTCCAATTTATGAACAATTATATGGAGATATCTCATATGTTGGAGACAAAGTTAAAGAGTTAACAAAAACCAACATATACGCTTTCAAGATATAGAACATGAAGTATTTTGAGGAATATCTAAATGAATTCCAAGAATACTACTGCACAATATGAGAACTGGAAAACAACGATCTAATACATCTCTTGCATAGAGAGCTTCCTAAACCTTTGAGGACATCCATGAGGAAAAACATAGAATAAAAACCTCTAGAAAGTTTTTCAATAGGAGGAGTTGCAGAAAAAATCAGACAACTAATGCATGAACAATGCAAAGCCAACATAAGAGCAAAAGCTGCAAAGAAGCAACTTAAAGGATTTGAAAATTTCTGCACAAAAATCGCTGATATCCCAACCAATTGAGGATGTGACAAAAATAGGCAGAAAATAAAGGGAAACACTTCCATAAACATTTCAGAGGAAACGAAAGGAAGAATTGGAGATTCAAGAAAAGCTCCAATTATAGAAGAGAAATAGAATCCAAGAAAAATATTTTTCAAGAAGAAAAAATCCTCTCAAGAAATAGAAAAGAAGAGAACATGCAAGTGTTGGTTATGCAAGGCCGAATGGCACTATGCTAACGAATGCCCTAAGATAAAAGAAATTCAAAAACTCTTCTTAGAGAATATAAGGAGGTCATAGAGATGGCCAATATGAAAGGCTACGTGATAGTCACATCATTATGCAACATTTGGTAATGTTAGTAATCCTTATTACTTAGTATTTTGTGATGTTTTCTCTATTATTATCCTACTTTATGGTTTTATAGGTATTTTGAGTGAATAAGGAGAAAAGAAGGAAAAGGAAGAACTTTACGCTAAAATTGAGAAATTTGCCTGTGCAGATCAGTCAACTTCGATAAAGAACTGGGAATATCTCGAGATGAGCCAAAGGATGATCTTTATATGCATGAAAATCCACAGATATCTAGTTTCCAGATCATCTTTCAAATTGTGATTTGGATGTCTCTAGAAGAAGTCATAGCCGATTAGTGCAAAGAGGTCAATCTGCTCATGAATTTGACTTGGGATGGGAATTCATGTTTTGAGACCTAAATGTCACCGAGAAGTCTGTGGACGAATTTGTGCTTAATATTACCATTTAATATGGATATGGCCGGTGAAAATAAGTCTTGAAAGTCAAAAATAAATAGAAGAATCGAGAAGATGACTTTTCTTCCAAGACAAGGAGTCTCAAACCTACAAGGAAAAAAGATTCAAGGAGCTATATTAAAACCTTATGAAAGGTCTTTTCTCACTTCTTATTTCTCTTCTCTATCTCGTATATTCTTTTCTCTTCATCTTCATCATGTGTAGTTAGTTTTTCCTTAGTTAGGGGTTGATTAAAGCCCTAAATATGTCTTCGATTTCGAACCCCTTGTAATTTTAATAACTATTTGGATTAGTTTTATTTCACTACTTTTTCATCGATGATTTCTATGTTTATGTTTCTTTAAGTGCACACTTAGATGCATGACCTAGGATCAAGAGTCTATGATGTATGATTGACCGTTATATCAATGCATATTCAATAGAGATAAAACAAGCTCTTGTGTGAAATAATTCCTTAGTGATGGACCTTAAAAGCTATGTTGTTTCTCAAATACTCTTAGATGGTAATGACTCTAGTTGAATAAATTAAAACGCCGACATGTACCAATCTACCAATTAGGGATCAAGCTAAGACAGTACCGACATTCTGTTTAGTACAGTGAGTAAGATAGTGTAATACATTCAGTGTCCTACCGACATTGGCCTGATTGTGGAATTCAGTTATCCTTGGTTATCTAGATTAGGTTGGGGTAATCGAGACTATCTAGGGTAGAGAAAGGTTCCTAGCTTTCTTCTCCATTAGATGCTTCTTTATTTTTATTTTGTTATTTTTTGTTTCAGCTTACTTTTCTGTATTTCCAAATTTATTTAGACATCTAAAAGAAACCAAAAAAAACTTGTAAATTTATGTGGTAGCCCACCACTGTGATTATTTATATTGTCTATTTTCTTGTGATTTTAGGTCGACTATAAGTATTTTAATAAATTAATTATTCGTATGTAGGTCGAGTTTGCCAGATTTCTAGCATTATTGTATCGAGTCTTTTGAAGCTTTTAGTCTCATCAATCCTTTGTGGGTAATGACCCTGCTTCTCTAAACTATAATTAACATCCTTAGGTACAAAGTAGGGTTATATTTGATGGGCAGAAAACTTCCTATCACTACTAGGTAGTCTATTCAGAAGATGAAGATGATAATATATCTGTCTATTCAGCCTAAAAAGAAGATGAATCGTCAGAAGAATAATAAATTAATTTCGACAAGGAATATGAACCCAGAGGATCTTATCTCCTTGAAATAAAAAATTGGGAAGAAAGCACTGAAGAATAAAAGATTTCTTCTTATAAAGTTAATCCCGGATCATTTGTCTATGACTACTGTCATTGCTATGAGAAAGATGGTCTTCCTATGTTTTGTGAAGCATTAGAAAAAACGTATCACATCAAATGCTTCATAACTGAAACAAGAAGAAAAACAAAGAATAGTTCAATAAATCATATTATTAAACAAGAATATGAAAACTACTTCTATGAGCTAGAAGAAAGAAATAAAATTCTAGAAAGAATGAAATTTGATACTACTACTGAAAAGGAAGAAGTAGTATTGGCAGGAACTCCAGTTTGTAAAGACGAACGATGCAGTCATTTCACAGAAATAGTAGAAGAAGAAGGTTCTTCGAAACAGAATTTGTGCAAGGCAACGACTGTTTCTACAAGTAGATTAAGTAACTACATAAAAATAAGATTAAAGTTTTCAGGCTACAAGATCTATAAGCCTATGTAGATAATGGTTCTGGCTTCAGTTTAGAAAAAAGTTTGATATAGCTGAAGAACTCCGGATAACTAATCCAAAAAGAAGTGCAATTGGGTATGCTGTAGAAGGAAAAAGAATCTTCATGAATACAACTGCCAAAAAGGTTCAAATCTCAATTGGAGGAGGAACCTTTGTAATTGAAGAGTTGTGGCAATTAGAAAGCCAAGACGCAAACATACTTATTGGCAATGATTTTCTCCTACAACAAATATTCATCCAGAAGCTAGAAGTGAACTTACTAGGATTCGAAAAGAGTGACAAGATATTTTAGACAGAGAGACTAAAACAAGCAAGGAGTATTGTCGGTCTAGGATTTACAGAGCAATATCAGTAGTCGCAGCAGAATAGTGGTGGATATACACCAAAATACGAAATGATATTGCAATACAAGCAATAAGAAAAGTTGCTTATAGCAGAATCGTCAAAGGATGAAGAAGAAGATGAAGAAGCAACCTTAATACATGAGCACAATCTCAAACACTTTAAGTCTAAGCTTGCGAAACATAAGATGCATACTCTTGAAGAGATCAAGGAAATGTTAAAATAAAATATTGACATAAATCCTCTAAAATTTTGGGGAAAAGACTCAGTAGTCTGTGAGCTCAAGCTACATGACGTGAATTTCATCTATCATGTAAAAGCATTCCCTCAATACAAAGAGGAGGATCACAAAGATTTCAGGAAAGACATAGCTGATGTTTTGGAAAAGAGATTGATAAGACCATCAAATAGTCCTCAGCACGCTCAAATATTCTATGTCAGAAATCATGCGGAAGAAGTCCGCGGAAAAGCAAAAATAGTGATAGACTATAAAGATGTCAATAAGAAAACCGTAAAATACAGTTACCAAATAACACAGGCAAGAGTGTTAATCAACAGGCTCAGAGGAGCTATGGTGTTCTCAAAGTTTGATGCAAAATCAAGATTCTAGCAAGTCAAAACACATCTTGATAGCATTCCCCCTTACTGCCTTTGGAACTTCCCAAAGACACTACGAATGGCTAGTAATGCCTTTTGGGCTAAAACAAGCTCTATCTATTTTTCAGAGAAAAATGGATGACATATTCAAATAGGTTACCGAATTTTGTGTCGTCTATACCATTGATATATTAGTCTTCTCAAAGAACAAAGAGAAACACATCGAACCGTATTAAGTTTTATCGTGGATTAGTCGTACTCGCTAGGTTATTAACGACTTTTTTATCGATTAAGAATTTGACTTAACCTTCTTCTCGAGTGTTGTAGAGTATTTTATTTAGAGTTTGTAGAAATTTTTGGAGAATTTTTCGGATAAGCAAGCTATATTTTTTATGCATTTCGGAAGTTGGCGTGAGAATTAATAAAAAAAACTATTTTATGTCGATTTAATCTCTACCGTCAAATCGTGATGAGATTAAATTTGGACCGTCGGTTGATTAAGGTGCTTAAGGGTATAAATAGGAAATTTACCAGAAACCCTAAATCAAAATTTGCATCAGGCATAACCCGTTTTGGAGAGAGAATAACCCGTGTGCCGCCCATTGACTTGACCCGACCCGACGTGTTCGCCGCCGACCATCGAGTTAGGTAATTTTGACTCATCTCTTCCTCCTATGTTGTTATTTGCTAGGTTTTGGATGATTTTTAGGTGAATTAAGTGTCTTGCATCATCTCCATTTAAAATCAACCCCCCCCCCCCGAGAGAGAGAGAGAGAGAGAGAGAGAGAGAGAGAGAGAGAGAGAGAGAGAGAGAGAGAGAGAGAGAGAGAGAGAGAGAGAGAGAGAGAGAGAGAGAGAGAGAGAGAGAGAGAGGGCGAAAACAAGAGAAAATGACTAAAATGATCACTCGAGTATGAAACGTTCTAAACTTTGCTCACTCATGTATGGAAAATATCACTTTGATAACTCCAAACCGGAGAAATTGGTTGCGCCACTCCAATTTTCGGCGAACCGGAGCTCAATCTGTGCGAAATCAACCCAAAAATAATTTTCTCAACTACACCTAAGTCCAATTCATCATGAAAGTTGTCGAATTAACCTTTGAAGTCAAGAACGCCAAAAACTTCAAATATTCGATTCTCCCTCCTCGAGTTGAATTGAGGCTCGACTTTAGTATGAAAAACTCATAAGGAAAAGAGCTACAATGTCCAATAGGTTTCCTTGGCTGATTATAACTTGAATTCTAAACTCCAAATTCTACAGAATTCGGAGTAAGCAAAGTGAGTAAAAGTGTAATACCTGAGTGAGCAAAGTGATATCTGTCATACATAAGTGAGCAAAGTTTAAAGAGTACTTGAGTGACATTTTAAGCCATTTTTCCAAAAAAAACTAACTGAAGAGATCACGGAGGGAAGAGTAAGAGTTAACCCAATCTTGGATATAAAGCTTACAATACATACTGAAATCATTTTCGTATATAATTACAAATTCCAAATGTAATCTGATTTATCAGTCAATCGAGTAATATATTAGCACATATTTTAGCTTAGGCAATTTCTCTTACTATGTTTTTGGACCTATGTTTTTCAACAGCTTCTAAGCTCAATATGACGATATGTAACTTTCAAAAATGCAAAGAGGCCAAAGACAACGAAAGGAACAACATTTTGGAGTAATCTAGTGCACACAGTGGTGAAGGAACGGGCCTTGTGGGCTTCGTTGCCTTTGGGCCGAAAAAAAGTTGGAAAACATATCAAAGGGTCGAGCTCTAGTCACGTGCAGTTCGCGCCAACTATTTCCCCAAATTTTGAGGCAAAACAAAACACAGAATTTGAAAATTAAAAATTATCTTCCTTTTGTGTTTCTTTTGGCTCGCTCGGAAACACAATCTGCGCCACAACCAAAAAGCTAGGAACCAATGAAAACACAAAGGCGCGGATCGACCCTATCAACCGTCCATTAGCACCCCTCATCCAACGAACAATATTAACCCTTACCAATCCCCCTTTCTATATAAAAAGCCCAGACTCCAAATCCCTCTTACACAATCAATCTCGTTCTCTCAAAATCTTCTCCTATCTCAATTTATCAAATTCTTTGTCATCCATCTATTTTGAAGAGGAGAGAAAATGTCAGGTCGCGGCAAGGGAGGCAAGGGTTTGGGGAAGGGAGGAGCGAAGCGTCACAGGAAGGTGCTGAGGGATAACATCCAGGGCATCACCAAGCCAGCCATACGCCGTTTGGCTCGCAGAGGCGGAGTGAAACGTATCTCCGGCCTAATCTACGAGGAGACCAGAGGAGTCCTCAAGATCTTTCTCGAGAACGTCATCCGCGACGCCGTCACTTACACCGAGCACGCCCGCAGGAAGACCGTCACCGCCATGGATGTCGTCTATGCTCTCAAGAGGCAAGGAAGGACCCTCTACGGCTTTGGGGGTTAGCTACATTTCCGGACTTGATTTCTGCGTTTTGGGTCTCTAGTCTAGAGTTGTTTCTAGGGTTTTATGTTTAGATCTGGGGTTTGGATTTGCCTTGTTGAACTTGCTGTTCATGTAATTTGGTCCTTAATTTTGAATAGTGGAAGATTTTAATTTCTCTGTCTATTTGATTTTATTTTGCTCTTCCATCGCTTTTGTGATATTGATATTTCTGAAATCTTGTGGCTTCAAGGCTGAAAAGCCGGGCAGCTCCCCTTCAAAAAAGAAGAGCAGGATAGAATGCTAAACTGAAATTGGATTCAATGTGGATTTGGGCATTTGGCTACACCTAGACTACTTTCTCTCGGGTTACATGTATTTAATCTGATAGATGTATTGCGCATATTTAGTTAGGCGTTGTTGATATCTTTTGTGTTAGTCACAATAGATAATCTATTTCAGTTGCTTAATGCAATTTCTATGTATTTATTTTTTTTAAAAAAAACTCTGGGCCCTTAAGTTTAGCAGAATGAGCGACTGTATGGGTTGGGCCCTTAAATTTCATTTTGGGCTTTGCTTTGTTCAAGTTTGTAACGTTTTGGACCTCTATATTGAAACGAAAGTAACCTTATTCATCTGTACGTCTCTACGTGAATATTCGTTAGTGCACTTTTGGTATATGAAACAATTGCTATTACTTGGAACTCTCTGTATAATGGATCAAGGAACATCAAAGTACTTTCAAAGCTTCAGGGTCATGATAGAAGGATTCTCACAAAATTAAACTATGCATACATGAATCATATTATCATATAGCATCACATAAGGGAGCAAGGACTTCATCCCATGACTTTTTACAATGACAATGTAGCATAGGCTAGACTAGAAAGTACTTAAAAACACCTCCATCAGCAACTAAAACCCGCTAATTATTTAGACTTAAAAATGCACTGGCTAGCTAGCAAGATGGAACTAGAAACTTCAAGAGAATTTGATCGACATAATTAAACTACTACTACTAAATAAAGATAAACCAGCCATAGCTAGGAACCACATGCACTGGAGAACCGCACAGCATTCCTAGCAAACATCACACGCTCCTTACTTATTTTCCCCCAAAGCCTCATCATCTTCCTCAATCGTCCATTGCAAACTACTCAGGTTTATATGAGTCGTCACAGATAATCCTCAGATCCCCAAAACACCCACTGCGTTTTTACTTCAAGGACACGACTAAGCCGGCACCAGTCGGGTTCTTTGGAAATGCAAGAACACAGATCTGCAAAGCTGCAGCATGCAGAGCCTCTCCATCAGCAAAATCACGAGGATCAAGCTTCACCAGACTATTATTCTTACTATCATACCTTATACGCTTCACATACAGAAAATTAGGATCATCGGACATAATACCATCTTCTTAATATGCTTGAATTGGATGAGCTCGAGAGATTGAGAAATTTTCTGGTTTTGCTAATATAGATAATAGATTGTTTACAAACATAAGAAAAGAGCACATATATATATATATATAAGACCGGAAAAGATGCAGAGATACTGCATAAGTTGACATGCATTACTACTGTTACGTACTGAAAATCTTTTGTTCACTGCAGCGTTTGATTCTCTGGTTTCCTGCAGACGACGTGTATGAAATGTGATATATGCCCATGCCGATGCCACTGTTGCCAGAATGCCAGTATCGAATCTTGTACGCACGCGCGAGATTTTAAATTGGTTTGGTTTGACGTACTACAAGCACGTGCGCTCTGGTAAAATTAAAAGGGGGATAGAATGATCTCCTGCCTATCCAACTTTTCACTCATGCTCTACACCAATTTAACACGCTCTTGTGTAATTTTGTTTAACGAGGCCCACCTCTTCCGCCCTTCTTCGACCATCCAATGGCCTTATGGCCCAATGAATCCCTACGCTTTCGGCCCATATACATAAATATTCTTTTCGACTCTCAGGTGTCCTGGAAAGTTCCAGAGCTCATCGATTTAGATTTCCATGGTCTTGAATTATCCAGAATATTCTTCTTGTCCTTATAAATTCCCCATCACATCCTTCACCCCCATCCATCAATTAGCAAAGCATCTCAAGCAAGTACAATCGATCACTCGCGCTATTCCGATCGTCCAAGCACAACTTTCAGAAGTTACGATGTCGATCATTCCCAGCTTCCGGCGAAACAGCAGCTTCTTCGACCCGTTCTCCCTCGACCTGTGGGACCCTTTCAAGGATTTCTCGTTCCCTTCCTCGTCGCTCTCTGAGACTTCGGCTTTTGCGAACACAAGGATCGACTGGAAGGAGACCCCAGAAGCCCATGTGTTCAAGGCCGACCTCCCTGGGCTGAAGAAAGAAGAGGTCAAGGTGGAGATCGAAGACGACAGGGTGCTGCAGATCAGCGGAGAGAGGAAAATGGAGAAGGAGGACAGGAACGACACGTGGCACCGGGTAGAGAGAAGCAGTGGCAAATTTTCGAGGAGGTTCAGGCTGCCGGAGAATGCCAAGGTCCACGAGATCAAGGCTGCTATGGAGAATGGGGTTCTCAGTGTCACTGTTCCAAAGGCGGAGGTCAAGAAGCCTGATGTCAAAGCCATCGAAATCACTGGCAAATCGTCTGAATAAATTGAAGTCGTGTCTTTCTCAGCGTTACTCTCTCTTGTTGTGAATGTGTGATTCTATGTATCAGTGTGTCTTCTCATTGATGATTTGAAAGACCTTTGGACTTGTTTCCTGTGTGTGTTGTTTCTTGGCTAGTTGAAATACATCGTTTTGAGTGAAGAGTGTGCAATAAATCATTTCTCTTACCTATTGTGATTCACTATTGTTGAATAAAGACACTACACAATCCTTAATTACATTTGAAAATTTCAAAATTAGCGGCCTAATCCTGTTATAATGTAAAGCTTATTGGGTGAACATAATTAACCCTAACTAAACACAAAATAGCAAATGGAATGTATCCACATGTATCTCGTTCTTAGTTCATCAGATCTGATTATGTTTGTTTTCATGGCATTTCTTGTGCTGAAAATTACTTCACCCAAAATATTTAAGTTCTCTCCAATATCACAGTAACATTTGGGGGTAACAATGCAATACTAGTAAGGTAAGAGCGCGGGACGAAAGACTATTGAATCGATCATACATAATTCTAAGAGTTGCGCGCTTTGTATACCACATAGTCACAAAGAATTGACAGTCGAAGGAAAATGTCTCCATTATATGGTCATTAACGACGCAATCAAGCAAATGGAGAGCCTCTTGACTACACCTTGTTTCCAACAAAACCTGTTAACATTAAAGCTATTTATTTGTCAAAACTCAAAAGTACCTTTGGCAAATAAGCAAGTATAAAATGATCCTTTTCATTTTCATAGATTATAAACATAAATTAATTAAGGAGCAACAACTCAAGCAGTACAGGTTTTGTTTAATGCACTACAGGAAAAAAAATGTAGCTTAAATGCATTTTTCGTAGTGACGACTTCATCTGGAGCTAAGTTACAGATAACAGAGCCTACACAGAGACATACCAGGAAAAAAATGATTACAATTGATTAATCCGGCCTAATTTTAAACAGAGCCTCACTAACACAGCATATATATACGCAATAAAAAAACACACAAAAAATTGAAGCTAAAAACATATATTCGCTCTTCTTTTTAATTATTTTTCATTTTAGCAATCCTAGATCAATCAACAGAGAACAAACATCTTGAGACACTAAGATATATAGAGCCATTAAGGAGGGGCAACACAAAGGAGAAGCAAAACAGTAAAGTTGTGGGGATCGGAACGGCTTACCGGCCGATTTCTGAAAAGTTCAAAACAGATTGCGTATATTCAAAACAACATTCTACACGGCCTACGTTTTACACGAAGCACACATGTACTCTAATGGCATTCTAACATTTTGAGTAAACGTATAACAAACTGAATACAATGTAGTTGTAATCACTTTCTTATTGAGTTGTGATTGGCCAACTAGCTCGGCTGAGTTCAAGTATGCATATTGAGCCCTTTGTGTAAAATGAGAAGTTCAAATTCCCACATGCAAGGCAGGTCCTGTCATTCTCCCTTCGACTTCCTTCCTATACACATCCATGGTAGGAGTTCAGCTCCGAAAAATCATTAAACTCAAATACATGGCAAAACATCACAAAGCAATACACACCAAAGCTATTCTCTGATCTCTCTCCCAACGCCAAGTATACATATGGTTTTGTAACATAAACTTGAGCAGGGCAGCAACAACTTCCTATATTTTAAGCATATAATCATCTCATATATTAATCACAGCAATTAAGCACCAAGATAATCACCATAAACATGCATACAAACCTCAAAGGTGATCTACAATACCAAGATACGCGATACACAGTATAGAGAAATCGATCGTATAATCACCAATTACAATGGTATTGCTCTAAACCGCAGAAAACCCATTGCATAGCATAGACATATTTGATAATGGCGTTGTGTGCTGGAAAGTTGGAAAGGAAGGTAAGTTTCTGATTCCCCAGAAATGTAAAGTATGTGAATATGAGACATACCTCGAATTCGAGAGTAGATGAATATGATGAGTCCTCAAATTGAATCGGAAAACGGAAGAGACAGAGAGGGTAGCTGATGAACGAAGACCAATATTTGGGTCTGATCGATGAAGGTTCGAGAAAAGAAAGGGCCGTGGGGACTTCAGTGGCGCGAAGTGTATTGGATAAAAATGAAAACTCACTGTGCTTAAGAACAGTAATTTGCCTTTTGATATAGTTATAATTGGGACCAATACAGAAAAACGACAGCTACGTATCTAAAGGTAATTGCTCAATTGCAACTACCTAACATTTTAGTTGCTATACTTATGCAATGGAATGCATTAATTTCAGTAACTCCGCTTTCCGCTTATTTCAATCCATTCTATGATGGCGGAACTAGAACTTCATGATAATTAAAGTAAAACCAAGAGAGGTTGGATGGGAAAGTCATAATACACTCATCTCAAATGACTCTGTGGATGGTAAAATTAGCATGAAGTAATGTCAATTTTGTCTCGACTCAAAGAAACAAGCTCTTTGTCATATTTTCCAGACGCTTCTTTTTTATTTCATTAAAAATATTACTCTATTAGTAAAGAATGGAAACGTGATTTGAGAATCTAATCTTTGCTATGAGTTGGATACAATGTCATTCACTGTTAGAATACCACGCATATGGCCCTTCAAATCAAACATTACGGCCCAAGCAACAGCAATACACAGCTCAATTACTCATTGATTAGAGTTAACTAGACCTATTCAATAAGATTACAGTACAAAACTGCAAGAAGAATACACACTGAGTGAGCTTATCAGATTTGAAGTTGCTGATTCCAAGACAAAGAGCTTAGCATACCAATGAACCTTTAACTACACAAGAGAGTAACAATGTTAGATATCAATAATCTTACAAGTGACACCGGCAATTCAGGATGTTAGTCTCAGAACATATTTTAAACTGGAAAACGTAAACCATCCACAAGCAACATACTTTATAAAGCGAGTACATGGCTCAACTATAAGCTACTGTAGCGATACACTTTAAAGTCGGACGCAAGAACTTGCCGAGATCAATTCAGAGGGAATACCAAGAACTACTTATTAACAACCTTGCCAATTCATAACCAAAGGAACTTGGAGATACATTCCTAAGACAGCTGGGGAATCTCATTATCTATATTCAATACAATTATGCCATGAGAGGCCATGATTGGACTTTATACTGTGCAGCCACCAATAGTACTCCCTTACAACATTTATCTAACCAAAATTAAACTGTTAATATACATCTGCGTGACCAAGTAAAATCTAAAGCAAGTTTCTGTTTATCTTGAAACAAAACCCTTCCAAGAATACAATAAGTTCCTGATTTCATGAAGTGAGAATCAGGAAAAATTTAACTATTATGCTCAACTAGGCGTGGTAAGTTTTTATTAAGGTATCATAACCAGCAGATGAGAAGCAAAAACTAATTGCCACACAGCTGCCAGTAAAAAGAAAATATATCCAACAAAATCTAGAAGGTAGAGCATACAGATGAAATCCATGAACATATTGATCAAACCATTCAGTATCTCAATTATAAAAACAAGAACAAAACAATAATGAAACATTTGTACAAACTCAACTGTACTGAGAAAATAGCAACGTCATTACCCCTTATGTGCAAATTCCAGTCAAATTTGTCTGCCATCCAGTAACTGAGAAAAATCATAAAGATTAAAAGATTATATAATTTGTATCCTAAAGAAGATACATAACAGGGTGATACACCACATTAAATAGCAAAATAGTTGCAATGGAGGAAATCACCTGACCATCCATTTCTTTTAGTGCAGTGCTGGCTTCAGTTTCAGAAGTATACTTCACAAATCCATACCCTTTTGACTTCCCACTCACGTGATCACAAATAACCTTAACTGTTCAAATATGACAGAATAATTCCCTCAGAAAAATATGGTCATCTAAAGGAAAATGAAGACCTCAAGATTTAGTAACAGTCTCGATGGAACTAGCATTACCTTCAAAAATTTCACCATGTTTTCTAAAAGAATCCTTAAGAACAGGTTCATTTGTATCATAGGAAAGCCCTACATTGTACAGAGAATTGTGGTTACAATAATGTATAAGCATGTCAATCATAACGAAACATTGTAGGAGGAATGTTTAGGAACCATATCAGAGATATTTTGAAGCTGATAGGAGTGTTCAGGCACTAAATTTTGAAGTACTTCAACAGCAAGCATTTTATTCCCACCAATAAACTTTCGATTTTCCATTATTATCGTATTTCAATCACATTTTCCTCTATCCAAAAAAATAAACACTTCTCAAATACAATTAGTATACCCAACAGTAAATGTGATTGTTTGCACCAGACAACAATGTCCATGTATAACAACTTAGCAAAACCACTAAAACTATTCCAGTTAAAAACAATGATGGAGCAAGCACGCAATTAGATTATTCTCGATTAGCTATAACTGGCCTCGATATACTGAAATAAAAAAATCCATAGTGGCGCGCTTAATGAAAATGAAAAAAGAGAGGTGAGAAAGAAGACCTCCAACAAACAAATTGGTACATGAGTGGCGAGCCCATGAATTCCTCGACAAAATCAAACACTTCTGCCAGATGCCAACTCCGCCATTCAATCCTACTCTCATTTCCGCTTATCGTTCGCCAGTAAGATGCAGGTGAAACGGCGTCGTCATTAGCTGGTGCGCACTGAAACCAACCGGAGGGATGCGGACTGCGGCGGAGTGTAGAGTCGACTGAGTCGTTCCGACATGCTATTGACCATCGTGAGCAGATGGGCTTGTATAGACCCATTTTGTTACTGCAAAATGAATAGACCCATTTACCAACTCAGCAGAAGCCCAAGCTCAATGCTTTTCTTACCGTCCAATTTGGACCAATATTGTTATTGCTTTACAGCGCATCAATAACTTTGTAGGTTTTTAACAGCAGCATTCTTCAGTTGTATCCAAATTCCCATTTTCATTTCGACTGAGTGAGTGAGTGTTCAGGTCTAAACAATTAATTTACTCGTTGATTTCAAACAAAACCAGGTTCATAGATGCATGACTGCATTCTATCTAAATAATTACCTATGAGATCTAGAATTCGAGTTGAGAGTGATTATGTGATTTAGGTCGAAACTTTATACTTCGGAAATCACAACTTCACAACTTCAGCTTTCAACTTCAACTTTATCCAAGGAATGAAATATCCAGAATATCTTCGATATTTCCGCGATATTTCCGTATTTTGGACTTCTCGATATTAATTCTACATATCAATATCTTTTGTCCGATATTTCTCGCAACATTCGATATTTTCCGATATATAGATGAAATCCTCGACATTTTCGAATTTATCCGATATTTTGATTTTACATATATGTTGATCGCACTAAATTAAAAGCACAAAACCCTCCACGCTAATAATCCAAAAGCTTAATCAAATAAACTCTATAAAGAATCAACAAAACACAATTTACAAGTTTTAAAACACATATTAACGTCGATTTTTTATTGAATAAACTCATATAAGAATCTCATAAAGTTCAAATACAAATTTTCATGTATTTATCTCAATTTCCGTCGATTTTTTATTGAATCGATATTTTCGTCAAAATATCCGTATTTTAGACAGTCGATATATCTTCGATATTCAATATTTTACTCTTTACTTTATCTAAACATAAGACATCTTCTTTGGTTCAACTATATAGCATAGTGTTCGACTTAGCTATCCGATAATCATTTAAACATATGATAATCATCATTATGTCTGTCTTAGCTATATACTGTATACCTAGCTAAGCATTCGTTTGTATCAGTTATATTACAGTTATGGATTACCCATGATGTAGTGTATAAACCAATGGTGTGAGTTATTCACATATCCTAATTTTACATTTTTGTTACTATTATTTAGAGATTGAAAACTATTTTTGCTAGGTGAAAATGAAAACTATTACAATGTAAGAGGCTACCTCAATTTCGTCTTTTGCTACTCTGCCAAAACAAAGTTCTACACGAACACAACGTACTGCCACTGCTTTGAAGACAACCAAATCTGTCATCTACTATGCATATTCACATTAAGTACAGCACCTCGCTATATAACTAGAGCTGCGTACGTACAATGTTTACTTCACTCATGTCTAGTTTATTGGAAAAAAAATTATTGAGGAGTTTTATAGTGCAGACTTGGTGAGTACCTTCTTAAAAATTATCATTCCTAATAATATTTTTGAATATCAACAATTTTATATCTAACTATATATACGTAGATCATTTCTATAAATTTTTATCTAATTTAAAATCGTTAAGGGGTCGAACAAAATGATATAAATGAATATTTCAAATTTATCAAACTTGAACCGTTCATGTTTATAATTGATAAACCATGATTTTGAATCTCTTAACAATTTTCAATTTGGTTAAAAATTTACAAGAATGGTGTTGTGTGGAAGCGTGACAAGCGGTAGTAATCAATAAACTGAATAACAAAGAAAACAACAAATACAAACAACACAAGGATTTATAGTGGTTCACTCAATCAATATGATTGAGCTATGTCCACTCTCGGAGCCGGCAAGAAATTCCGCTATGATCAATTGCAAAGACTACAACTTGAGTTTACGAATAAACTTGAACTACCCAAAACCCCAATACACCAAATTCTATGTTCTTTTACAACTAGAGAATCTATTCTCTTAACTATCAAGATCACTCCACCACACTAAAGCTATCTAGCTTTCAACTTGGAATTTATCTTAACAAACAATAAGAATAATAGCTACTGGTTTTAATCTTCACTATTCCTCTCACAATAATTCCAGCATCATCTCTCTCTATATATATATAGATGGATGAATTTCTAGGTAACTAACCTAGCCAAAACCAACACCAACACGTCTTGGTTTTCCAAATCATACCAAGATTGAGTTTGGGCCAATTTGAGTGAAGACCAAATCAACAATTCTCCACCTTGGACTTCACTCGATGCTAATCTCTCCAAAGTAGAACTTCAACACCATTCGCCACTCCGACATCCATGTAGGGATCCTCAAATGCTACAAACATCAATCAAGTCCAAGCAATACTTGAACTTGTCCAATTATCTATCTTCACCTTGCTCTTAGATGCAATCAACATATCATAAACATATAAGAGCAAATAAATGAAGGTCCCATCACGTAGCTTGCGAAAGTAAACACATGGATCATAAAGACTCCTGGTGTACTTCTGACCTAACATAAACTTATCAAACCACTTGTACCATTGCCTTGGAGACTGCTTCAATCCATACCATCTATGCAATCTGCAAACCCAATTTTCTTTTTCAGCAACTTTATACCCATTAAGCTGAGCCATGTAGATCTCTTCTCTTAATTCACCATGTAGAAATGCAGTTTTGACATCAAGCTGACTTAAGATCATACTGCGCAACCAAGGCTAACAAAATACGAATAGAAGAATGCTTCACAACTGGAGAAAATACCTCATTGTAGTCAATGTCTTCCTTTTGTGCATAGCCTTTTGCAGTAATTGGAAGTGCATAAGTCACCATATCACTAAACCATGCTAGCCTCTCAGTTTTTCTTTTCCCTTTCCTCTGTGCAATAGGTCTATCTTCTTGCTGGGTAGGTTCTTAGGTTTGAGCCTCAACTTCAATATTGTCCCCCCTTGAATCATCTGACTCAACTGTAGGATCAACTGGAGAATGAACATTTTTCTCAAACTCCACCGTTTTCAAACTCTCTACGGTCTGCTCTTGGAAATCTTTCTGCTTCAACTAATTTACCGTAGCTGACTCATCAAAAGTCACATCTCTGCTCATAGTAGTCTTCTTCACATTTGGACACCATACCTTGTATCCCTTAACACCTTCTTTAAATCCTATAAAGAGAGCCTTTTTAGCTCTTGGATCAAGCTTACTTTCCCTGACATGATAATAAGTAGGACAACCAAAAATATGCAAATAATGATAATCGGTAGTAGATTTTTCAGACAATACCTCCACGGGCGTCTTCCCCTCATTCGCAGCAGTAGGTAACCCGTTAATGAGATAACTTGCATATGTCACTGCCTCAACCCGTAACCCCTTGCCTAATCCAGCATTAGACAACAAACATCGAACCTTCTCCAGCAAAGTCTGGTTCATGCGTTTTGCCACCCCATTCTACTGCGGTGTCCCTTTAACTGTGAAGTGCCTCACAATACCCTCATCTTGATACAACTTATAAAAAGTGTTAGACATATACTCACCACCATTGTCTGGGTCTCAATCATCTTTAAGCTTCATGGTGTACACCCATACTCTTCTAGAGAAGTCATCAACAAAAGAGATATAATAATGTTTACCTCCCAAAGATGCAATTTTGGTAGGTCCCCAAACGTCTGTGTGAATATAATCTAGAGCTCCCTTAGTCTGATGCATTGTTGTACCAAACTTCACTCTAGTCTGCTTTCCCAAAACACAATGCTCACAAAAGTCCAACTAGTCGGTCTTCGCACCTTTTAGTATATCCTGTTTCACCAATCCCTGCAAAGCTTTCTCACCAGCAAGCCCAAGACGCATATGCCATAATCTGATGGTGTCTGCATCATCATCTATGCTCTTGGCAACTGCTATATCACCAATAATTGTACTTCCTTGCAGAAAATACAATTTTTGTGCTTTTAACCTCTCATCAACACAAATGAACTAGAGACAACATTGACAACACCATTCGTTAATGTGATAGTATGCCCATCTTCATTTAAAGTACCCAAAGAAATAAGATTCTTTGCCAAATTAAGAACATACCGAACATTAGTCAACTCTCTGCAATGAATAAAAATATAATTTACAGTTTCAGTTATTGCTTATCCTTTTATCCTTCAACAAATTTCTATGTTTCTTTGCATTTTCAATTTAGAATCCTTTTTCTTCTATTCTTCGATATGATGTCAAGTTGACTATAAACTATATCGAAAACTATAAACTCGATAACCTCATGTCATCGTCTTCATGTTTGACTACACGAGGTTATCCGTTTTTTAACCATACGGATTACGGACTAAAAACATCCTATTATCTAAACTGTCCCATTTACAAACACACTACATTGATAAGGTAGTCAGTGAGGCCGCTTCATATGGATCAATATGTGAGGCATGAAAACAAAAATTCTCAATTTGCTACATTACGCTACACTACAATGATTCAGTACAAATCATGTAAGGAACCTTCGAAAACAAAATGATGGAATCAAACGCAGCAGGTCAGCAGCAGGTGCTTAGGCATCACAAGAAATAAGAAGATAAGATGATGAAAACACTGGCATAGTGGCATTGCGATTCATTTTAGTGCATGTCTTTCCCCACGTGCATTTGTACCAAGATTTTACAGAGGCTTATTATTCACACATCGAATGGTTTTGCGGTCTGCAAGAGTGCAGCAAAAACCTAGTTCCATCGAGTTAAAAAAAGCTATGAGTGGGAAGAGAAGCTACTCTATATCAGAGCCAGGTTTCGATCCTGGGACCTGTGGGTTATGGGCCCACCACGCTTCCGCTGCGCCACTCTGATAATTGTCGAAATGTTGAAGTGTGATAAGATTATATATATATAGCCTATGCTTTTGACTGGACAGGGTGAGAGTCTTTCCTTTAGGTGTTCTCCTGTGGGGCCAAATCTTTTTCGGGAATTGTAGTGTTGCATCTAATAGTTTCTTGGATCTGTAGTCTTGATTTGAAGCATGAGATTGAAAACTAAGTTCATACAGGAGAGAGTCGAGAGACTGCCTCGATTTCGTCTTTTGCTACTCTGCCAAGACAAAGTTCTATATAAACACAACGTACTGCCACTGCTTTCCAGACAACCAAATCAATCTGTTATTTACGTACAGATAGCTCCAATTTATGCATATTCACATCGACTACACTTCTTCACTATATAACTAGAGCTGCTCACAATGTTTTACTTCATTCATATCTACTAGAGAGCCACTAAAGTCGACACCACGTAACGTACTCCATCATCTATTATCCCAAAGCCATGGCACTTCTAAAGCTTAAGCTTATGATCACCCTTGTGTTCGTTCAAGCTCTCATCGCTTCCCACACATCAATCCTAGCCGCTCCAGCAAACTCGGACATCTTCAGAGAATACATAGGAGCTGAATTCAACAACGTCAAGTTTACTGACGTCCCCATTAACCCAAATGTTGAGTTCCATTTCCTTCTCTCTTTCGCCATCGACTATGACACCTCAGGTTCTTCCCCCACCAATGGAAACTTCAACGTGTTCTGGGACACCGACAACCTGGGCGCCTCGCAAGTTTCTTCCATCAAGAGTGCTCATTCTAATGTGAAAGTAGGCTTGAGCTTAGGAGGAGACAGTGTCAACAGTGGCTCTTGTTATTTCAACCCTTCCTCGGTTGATTCATGGGTTTCTAATGCTGTTTCTTCACTCACAAGTATAATCCAGCAGTACAATCTTGATGGGATTGACATCGACTACGAGCACTTCAAATCCGATCCTAATACATTTTCCGAGTGCATTGGAAGGCTTATCAATACCCTCAAGGACAATGGAGTGATCAAGTTTGCATCCATAGCTCCATTTGATGACGACGAAGTACAGAGCCATTACTTGGCTTTGTGGAAAAACTATGGCAATCTGATCGACTATGTGAACTTCCAGTTCTACGCATATGATTCGAGCACCACGGTGTCTCAGTTCATCGATTACTACAAAACCCAAAGCTCTAACTACAATGGTGGGAAGGTGTTAGCGAGCTTTGCCACAGATGGGAGCGGTGGGTTGTCCCCTGACAATGGCTTCTTTACTGCCTGCCATAGACTCAAGAGTGAGCAAAACCTTAATGGCATCTTTGTTTGGTCTGCTGATGACTCCAAGAAAAATGGCTTCCGCTACGAAAAGCAATCCCAAGCTCTTTTGGCAATTCCACAATAGTATATTCTACGTACAAACTACACACGTACATATGTTAATATGTATACTCCGGTATTGTACAAATAAACCATATAAAGCTCTCCTTACTCGTTCTATAGAGGGGGCTGAAGACTTCTATATATATGTTTGTTAAAATAATCACGACCGAGGAGTTTTAACTTCTCTCATTGCAAAATTAAGACAGTTGATGGGATATATATATAAGCATGAAAAACTTCATTCCTTGACTGTGATTAGTGTGCACTGTGAAAGGGTAGACAGCATGAAGCTTGTATGACAATAGTAACAACAACTTGTTAGTGACAGCAAAATAAGGATGATTTAACTGCTGTCTCATGATCAACAAAAAACTTTCTGATCAACATTTGCAGCAACTGTAAAAAGAATAGGCAACAAATTTGTTAACTCGTAAAATAGTCCTTACTATCCATCACTTCACTGAAAAAGTTTAACAACAATCTCGCATCTCTATAAACAAGCTTCTAGCACATTAAATTTCGAAGACTCAAATCTTATGTTTACTTGTGATGTAAAATTGTAAATCATGTAATACTCGTATTGAATTGATATGTAGATGTTTAAAACAGTTCATTCCTTGACCTAGCGGTTATATTTGAAGATAATTTATGCGCTATAGTGTGAGCAGTGGCAAAATGGTATGAAACGATTTATGGTCTGAGATGGCTTGAAACGTGTAGTCTTGTTGATCTTGTACAATATAGGTCCATTTATGTTCCTGTAGTATCCGGCTCAAGTATTTTGTCTTTGATGGCTGTCTTAGTCATGGCAAAACCAATACCAATTAGGTCCATTTATCTTACACACAAAATTCCGAAACCCAGTCACAGAGCTCTTTTTCTGCCACAAACCCACAATTTGTTTGCAAAGAATTAATGCCCAAAAGACGAATTGTGATATAAAAAAATGTCAAATGGGAAAAAGAATATGGAACAAACAATTCATTGCAGATGGAAAATGCTTGAGAAAAGCAGAAAAGGAAAGAAGTTCACAACTCAACAACACAAAACACATCACAGAAACGAAGGGTTACATATTTTCATTCATAAATTCCTTGAAAAACCAACAAAACCACCTACACTTGACAATGAACGTTTAGTAGTAGTAGTAGTAGTAGGGACCCATAAGCCTCCAATTTCACTGAACGTTTCCCTACAACTAACAAAAGCAACACCCCATGACTCGATAACATACAAATGGACCATAATCAAAACTACATCTCTAAAAAAGTGACCATACATCAGAACCTAAGCAGCCTTCTTGGGTGACTTGCCAGCCTTGGATGGCGACTTGGGCGCCTTGGCTGTGTCACCGGCCTTCTCATTCCTCTTGGGTAGTAGTACTGGGTTGATGTTGGGTAACACACCACCATGAGCAATTGTAACACCAGCCAGCAGTTTACCGAGCTCCTCATCGTTCCTCACAGCTAGTAACAGATGCCTTGGGATGATCCTGCTCTTCTTGTTGTCCCGAGCTGCATTTCCAGCCAACTCCAACACCTTCAAAAAAAATACAAAAATCCAAATTAGGTTAAAATGAAATTCACCCGAAATTTAAAATCCAAAGTAGAAGAGTAGAGATACTCGGATGAGGAGGCTTACTTCGGCTGCGAGGTACTCGAGCACGGCGGCCAAGTAGACCGGAGCCCCGGAGCCGACACGCTGAGCGTACCGTCCCTTCTTCAAGAAACGGCCGATTCTTCCGACGGGAAACTGCAGTCCGGCTCTGACGGAGCGAGTCACGGATTTCTTCTTGGGACCACCGCCCTTCCTTCCTCCGGCGCCTTTCTTGATCTTGCTAACGCCAGGAGACTCCATTGCTGCTGAATCTAAGAGTTGAGAGAGAGAGAGAACGCAGAAATGGAATCGAAGAGAAATGGGCAGTTTTCGGACAGTGGAATTTAACGTCATGAGGGGATTGGGTTTTATAGAGATTTGGTTTATGGCTATGGACCATTTTTTTGTTAGGAGAGAAGACAGACGCCGTTGGATTGGAGTCAATCGACGACTGTGGGACGCTTGGGTAGCGATCCGCGTGGGGGGAAATAGACCAATGGGAAGCGAGAGTTTTGGTTTTCCTTGTTTTTGGCTTTTTGTGATTGACGCCGATTGTTTTCCCGCTGCGTTCTATTTCAAATTAAAATTTTGGACCTAGAGTTTTTTCGATTAACCAGATCAATGTCTCGATGATACTCGTAAAAATTGAATGTAATAAGCAATTGACAAACAAAGGTATTCCATTTTATTGGGAAAACGAGAACAATTTTATTATTAAAATAATAGATAGGGTAAACAATAACTACTTTGCGGTGGGTTAGGACATATTAATCATTGCTTAAGCTAACGTAAACTAATTCTATATCACTATCATACGACACTTTTTAACACTGGTAACACAAACCAAGTCATGGTATGGACAAAATGTTAAGAATCAAGTCTAAAACTACCAAACCAACCACGCGAAAAGGGAAATGACCCACCTTTGCGCACTACACATAATCTACCTGGATCTCAAGTTCTATTATCCAACCACATCGAGCCTTCAAAGCATAGTCCAAATGAATGCCTTTGACTTAGGCTGAAAACCCAGGCCTAGCCCAGAAAAGAACCAACCCAAACATGAACACCGGCCCACATACCACGTGGCCTTAGCACCTCTGTCCTCAGCCTCCACGGCATCCATACTATTCGACCGAAATCGTCGACCATCACCGAGCAGCCCACTTTGTCGCCCTCAACTCAACTCCATGAAGATAAACTGAGGCACAAGGAAGCTCTGAGTTCCAAACAAACCAGCGAAGACAATTTTCTCGTCCTCAGCCTGACCTCTAGATCCACTATATGGCGCAGCAACTCGAGGAGACGAACTATCAAAGATCCACCACTATCCCAAACCATGCGGCAAGCCAACAAATTTTGTCGACCATCGCAACGGTCGCGAGAGATGCACAATTTGCGAAGAAATTGGTATGTCGAGAGACACCACCCAATATTCGATGCCACGCTTGCAAGTGTTAGTGAAGGAGGATCCAAGGGAGCCGCCGGAGTGTCGAGCATCGGGACCAGGCAAGGAGGTGTCGCCGCTGCCAAAGGGTTTTCTAGAGCCGAAGAGACCTAGGGTTCTCAGCGCTCTCATTTTCTTAAACAAAGATATTCCATAATTTCACTTCAAAACTTTGTACATTTATAATTTGCCTTGTGTAATTAAGATCAGTACATGAAAGGATGTTTGCATTACTATATAAATATATAAAAGCTTAAAGCATATGTTCTAGTTATTGTGAAGTCATTCATTGTCTCTGTTTGAGAAGAGTCCACCAACAAATGCATGTGAAGATCACCGAGAGAGAAGCTTTTAAGAAAATCATATTCCTATCAAAATCATTGTAAATTTTTTGTATTACCATTGTGTTGTGTGAGAGTAATGCAATTGACAGAATGTACACTTAGCCACAAACTAAGAACACCACACGAAATCTATATTGTAGAAAAATAATGTGATATTAAATAAAATTATTAATTTAAATAATTAGTAAATATAAAATAAAATGTGATGAACGAAATCTGAAAACTTTGAAGTTATTACCCAAATGGTTGATGTCGATGAACAATGAATGATGATCACTGAATGAAGTTGAGTCGCCTGTATCACACTCTCTCCTTAAGAACTTTCACGCCGCCCATAGGCTTGTATGGCGTTGTTCTCCCATGATAAAACAACTTAAAATTTTTTGTACCACAACACAAGAACTTCTCGTCGAACTAAAAAGTACCTTACTCTATCATCAAAACTGAACTCGAAAGCTTGAGAGGGAGAGAAGAGATTAGAAAAGGAGATTGCTTTCTGATGGGGTGTAGAATGAGGAGGAGAAAGCCTTTATTTAATATTTATGCATGGAGGAATGAGGTGGAACATAAATGTCGGCCACTCCAAAGATCTTCGGTTTTGTAACCATTAACTAGCCAAATTTATTCCGATAAGTTATTTCCAAAATTTATTTCGACAATAAGTTTGTAATTGAAGTAATTTAAAAAGTCAAAAGTTTTGTAACCAAAAGGAATGTGGAAAGCCATAAGTCACGTCAGTTTTCATTAATGCAAAAAAAAACTTGTGCGACTTGGGGCCAAATCACACACAAGTTCATATAGCAAGCTCAATCCAACCAAGAGAGAACCTCTCTACTTGCTCACTCAAAGCATTGTAAAGTTGAATCATATTTAATGACCTCCACATTCTTAGTTTTTCCCATGTGAAAATAAACTTCCTTCCTTTTGTTTCAAGTGGCCAACTTTGGGTGACAATTTCTCATTCACTTTTTAACCAATTTAAACAAGTGAATACATAATCTTTATGTACTATTTTAGGAGAACACAAATCCATGTTTCTCTTCCATTAATACTAAGTGTATCCTACTTAATTATTTTGTTTAAATTTTCTAACTAAAATGGTGGAAAGCCATCATTTTTCCAACAATTCCTCACATGAATGAACATTTGCAACCAAATACTCGATAGACTTGGTGATGGATTTTGCGGTTGGAAACTTGCATAGGATAGGTAGAGGTTAACCTTTTGAACCTTCCCTTGTGAAAACATGCTTACTTTACTAACTAAATAATATACGCGATGTCTTTGAATTGTTCTTCATTTGTGTAAATGATGGCACACCTCACACATTCTTCCTGATACTTTCAGTTCTCACTATTGTGTCCGTTTTCGCCCTAGACACGTGCTTAGTTCTGTAAGAGCTTAACAGGAATTACGCCCTGAACAATTTCCTTTGAAATGACCTCACTTCTCTCTTACATAGGTGATTTCTTAACTAAGAGTAACCCGCATTACTCCGCTCGGATTTCTGACGCATAAAAATTATTAAAAACTTTTAGCTTAACCTCATTCCTTACGGGCATCACCGTTTTCATCATATGAATGGACTTAGGGTAGATCCTCACAATGATCTGACAGAGTCTCTACAATTTAGTTGTCCATTTTGAACCTAGATCTTGGGATCTCCAATCAACAAGGTTGGGTATCCACTGTAAAAAATTTAACTCATGGGTTTTAGTCTCATTTCCCTCGATGATTTGTCAACTAACTCTCTATGTAACCCTTTGGTTAACAGATCCGATATGTTATCTTTTGAGTTCACATAGTCAATGGAGATGACTCCAATAGAGAATAGTTGTCTAATGGTATTGTGTGTTTGACGAATATGTCTCAACTTACCATTATATATTTTGCTTTGTGCCCTGCCAATTGCAGACTAACTATCGCAGTGTAAACAAATTACAGACACATGCTTTGTCCATTTCAGAATATCCTCTATGAATTGGCGTAGCCATTCTGCCTCTTTCCCACATTTTTCAATGGCAACAAACTCAGATTCCATTGTGGATTTGGTTATAATAGTTTGTTTTAAGAATTTCCAAGATATTGTTGTATCCCCTAGAGAGAACACGTATCCACTAATAGACTTTGAGTAGATCATGTCAGATATCCAGTTTGTATCGTTGTACCCTTTTAGGACAGTTGGATATCTCGTATAGTACATCACATAGGTACGAGTATACCTTAAGTACTTGAGTACTTTTACAATTATTTGTCAATGCATCCCTCCAGGATTACTTGTTTACCTCCTTAGCTTGTTTACATCGCAAGCTATATCTAGTCTTGTACAACTTGTCAAGTACATTAAGCTTCCAATGACTCTAGAGTATTCTAATTCAGGAACACTTTCTCCTTTATTCTTTGAAAGATGAAGAGTCATATCAATCGGAGTTCTAGCAACTCAAGAATTTTCCCTGTCATATTTTTTAAGGATATTCTTCACGTAATGTGTCTGATTTAATATCAGCCATTATAGCACTTCATTGCTTCGGTTTTTTGCTACGACATTACATGCCGTAGCAAATACTACCAATGGTGACAGAAAATAAACTGTCATGAATGAGAAAGACCATTTGCAACGGTAATCGCATGCCGTAGTAACTATTTTCCGCATTTGCGAGGGCAAATTCGTTGTTGTGGCAAAATTATAAGTTACAACCCTAAATGTTTGATGCTTTGTGTGAAACCTCAATGCGCCTCTCTCTCTCTCTCTCTCTCTCTCTCTCTCTCTCTCTCTCTCTCTCTCTCTCTCTCTCTCTCTCTCTAATCCTAAGAACTCCTTTAATCATCGCCCATCACTTGCTCGGCCTCCACCTTTGCCTCAAATCTCAAGCTTCGCTTAGCTCGCAAAATCCATCATTGCACATCAGCTCAGTCCTCGGGTACTTCACTGCTCAACCTCGCGTCGCATCAATGCATGGCTTCGGTCCTACGCGCCTCCGTCGACCATCATCTCAGTTGACCTCCAACATATTTGGTCAAAGGTCACCTCGCGCAGCCGAAGTCACTTTGATCTCATGCCACCATTCACAATTGCATTTATGATCAATCGCACTCTTGCCCCTTTACTTGTCTCACCTTTATGGTTTAGCGTGGCTCACAGCCGTTGAAGAGATCGCAAGACATAGAAAGAAACCCTAGACGATTGAAGTGGAGTTGCTCCTCTTTAAAGTCCAAGCACTCTCTCATTTTTGCGTCCTCTCTTCATATCTTGCTCTTTAGCTCCAAGTCAACTAGAGAGAACTCTCAGATTTCTGCAAGCTTAGATCCAGACATCTTTCTCTTTTCTCTCGTAGCTTTCTCTTTAATCAGTTCGTTGTCTGCTATGTTTTGTATTCTGTGATTGTCGCTAAGTTTAGCTCGTTGATTTGATTGAAGTATATTGATGATGGTCTTTTGAAATTTGAGATTGATATTTGTGGTTACATCCGTCGTTTTTGTATAGGTTTTAATATGCATATAGTTTATGTATAGGTTTTTGTATATGTATCATTGAATTGGTGCTTCTTTTGTTTCTGTAATGATTTTGCAAATGTGATCGCATATTTTAAAACATCTAAGGGGCTGAGTTGTGCAATACTTTTTTGTTTTTGTTCTTTGGTTCTCTGTGTTGTTGTGTCTATAGCAATTTATGTATCTGTTCAATCTTTATGAATGTTAAGGAAATCTAATGTTGTCTTTTTTGGTTGTCTATTAACAATCTAGTTTATTTGTGCATGCAAATTTTGATGAATATTAGCATACTGATCAAATTTTTCAAGGATGATCCTCTTTGATAAATTCGACATGAAGCTCATGAATGATCTCAAGAGGCTCAAGAAGATCAGGTAACTGTCTATTTTGCATAGTCTGTAATTATTTTTGTTGGTAGTTATGTTGTGTTAGCAACTAGTTTTGTTGCTAGTGACCGTTATTATACGTTTTTGTTAGAAAGCATGCTTGTATTTACCAATTCTAGTTAATTTCAGTCGGTTCAAAATGTAGTATGCTTGGTGTTGGGTGAAGTTGATGAAAACCATTTTGTATTTGGCTTTGTTGAAGGTTTCAAAGGCTTATGTTTAAGCACAAGCTCTACCAGCTTAGGAGAAAATGGATATGAAGCCTGAGAGGTTTCTAGCCTCGTACCGGTCATTATATATATGAGGTTTGTAATTTTGGCTCAATCTGACCTCTTTTGTATTCAATTTATTTTGAATGGTGTAGTTTAGCTTAGTATGGAAACTAGGGCTTTAAAGTAATGGTTTATGAAATCTCCGACTGTGTTCATTAGGTTTGGACCATACTTCACGCAGCTTGTTCTTGCTGAATTGGGAAATGGAGAAAGCCATTCATCTGCACCAAGAATTCCGTTGGAGCCAAGTAAGTTCATTTTTAGGTCTCTCAGTTTTGACAATTCTAAATATGAGAACGATTTTAGTACTTTTAAGTGTGTATGCAAACATGTGTGCAATTTAAAACAGTGATGTCATTGTGATCTTGGCTTCTGTTAGGTTTTGTTATTTATAGATCTCTATTCGATTTCTATTAATTTGAATCAGTGTTGGTAATTGAATAGCATCGGCTCTCATAAAGACCACATAGTAACTGTTTATGATCAGGTTTTGACGTTTCTACCTATGTTCTTTACCATTGTCAGATTGCCAATTACAGTAGAATTTAGTTTCTGTGGTATCTACTTGTGTTCTCATCCTTTAATATTATGGTCAAGACCAATTTTGTGATTAGAAGGCAGCCATCTTAATGTATGTGATTGAACAATCATGAGTTGAATATGCTGAAGGCAGAATTGAGGGCTGCTAGTAGAGTAGTAGAGTTAGATAAGAACTCTTGAAAGCCTACTTCAAAATGTGTATTGCAAGTTTCTATCTCTACACAATAATAGACTTGAAAACTGAAAATAGTATGTGGCCTATATAAACTTAGTTAGCATGGCTTGCTGACATGGGTTTATGCTATATATGTTCATTTTATTGATCATCTTTCTCACAAGCATGGTTCAGAATTCTTCTAACTCTTTTTGTGAAGTTTATTATAGAAGGTCGTTGATTTGCATAATAATTGTTTTTCCTAATATATCTGAAGCTTAACTAAATTAGGATGCTCAAACTTGAGCTCTGTTAAAAAACTATCTTCGAATATTTAGAAGAAATTTTATGATTGTCATTTATCATGGGTGTATATGCCCATGTGAGCTTTTGGTAGCTATAGTCTTTGTTTATAAGTGCATAATTAACATTCAGCTTGTTGGTTAATTTGGTTTGAGTGTTGTTCCCGACTCAATAAAGGTCTTGCTATGAGTGAAGATGATCTACGAAA
This sequence comes from Geum urbanum, assembly GCA_946800695.1. Taxonomy (NCBI): domain Eukaryota; kingdom Viridiplantae; phylum Streptophyta; class Magnoliopsida; order Rosales; family Rosaceae; genus Geum; species Geum urbanum. The sequence continues at coordinate 11,012,056 of OX327006.1, forward strand.
GGCAGATGTTGCTGTTAAGGAGCTTGAAGCTGCTGGAGGTCCATTGGATTTTTCAGATGATCATGAAAAACTGCAAGGGAGATGGAAACTGATATATAGCAGTGCATTTTCTTGTTGTACTCTAGGTGAGAGCCGCCCTGGATGTCCCATAGGAAGGCTCATACCAATTACTCTTTGTCAGGTATGGTGTCATAACTTTTCTGTGGTACCAATTATTCGAGAACATTATCTGTTCTAAATGTGGGAGATGTAATTGTGTGTCAGATGCAATACAGATTGCATTTCAGAAATCTATTACCATTTATGGAGGAAAATATATTTTGGCAAAATGAATATTCATTTCCCACCATCTTATATGACTGTTGCAATATTATCTCAACAATCTAGCTGAATTTAGTGTAGCACATTATATGCGTTTTGGATATGCTATGTGGATATGTAAGGATAGATAAGGATAAACACGAAATTTTCATGTGCAGAGGTGGTTGTTTATAAGTTTGAATTGAAGATTTGGTAGATAATTTTATTTCTTTTGATGTTGATGAGGTAATGCTTGATGATGGGTGTGTAGTAAATTTTGAATTAGTAATGTTTGAAGTGTTGAATTAGTAATCTAAAGTGGACATTTACATTTGAGTATTTTATATATTTGAGTATTACTGTGATGTGGGTTTATACATGAGGGTGGTCGAATAGACTTTGGATTAACATGTTATATACCTATGCTAAGCTAGTTTTAGTACTCCTTTTAATGTCCTGGCATCTATTATAGAATACTATGATTGCAAGGAGATTAGTTTTGCTCCACTATGTAGAGGAAATTTTAGTGATTACCTTTATAATTTATCATTCTTAGACTAGTAGTACATTCTTCAAATGATTACTTACATGTGCTTATGTACTAGGGAAGCATGTCTATTCTGATTACACCAAGATATGGTATTGATGATACTTTCACCTCAAACTTTGATGCCATTCTGGTACTTGCACACCAAAATCAAATTTTTTATTGTTAATAATTATTATTTATGCCACGACATTATTGTCGTAGCAAATGGTCTTTCTTGCCATAGCAAATGGCTATTGCGATGGCATCTTTGCCATTGCCAAAAGTATATTACTATGGTAGGGACTGTAGCAACTTGTCGTCGTCAATACCAACCCAAACACTACGGCATAAATTGCCGTAGCAAAAGGTTTTTGCGACGGCAGTTGCCGTAGTCGTTAGCAATTGCTTTGCCACCTAAAGCGACGAAAAAATTGTTGTCGCGAAAATTAGTTTTGCCGTCGTAAAAGGATTTTGCCTCGGCAAATTTTCTTTTTTCCACGGCAAAATGTCGTGGCTAAATTGATTTTTTGTTGTAGTGCATTCAACGCTTTATAAGTCATTGAATTACTTATCACAACTAATCATTAGATGGTTGTTCCAAACGTTTTGGGGGCCCTCACATTTTTTTTAAAATAACTGGGATATAGATAAAACCAACAAAAAAGTGCCGTAGGTTACCAAATGAGAACGTGATTTGGTTGGTTAAGGCATGAAGAGTTAGATTTTAACAGCCAAAGTCTGAATCTCGTCTGAGTTTTTTTTTTTTTTCATTTTTTCCTTCTTCTTTTTTAATTTTTCCTTCAATACCAATCAAAAAGCCTCTTCTGGCCTCTTCCTCTTTTCAAAAATCAATCTCATCCATTCATACATGATCAATGATTAAACAAGAACGTTCTTTATCAAGTCTCTTAAAGGTAATTTCACTAGGTTGATGTTTTTTTATAGATGTTTTTTAATTTAATGATTCATTAATATTTTTCGTTATCATTCTTGTATGATCGATCATACCACTATATGTAATTTAAAAATTATTCTTTTTGTTTGGTGATATTGTTTATCAACTACCTCGATGTTCGAAGACATAAATCAATTTCCTTTTTGAAGTTGTGATAATACCAATACAAAAAATATATTAGGGCCACACTTTTAAAGTCACACAAGGCCTCTATTAGCCCAGGACCGCCTCTGCTCGTATACATGACATGTCATGCAATCAATGCCTCTGAGTTCAACACTCTTATATCAAAATTGAAACAAGTTCATATCTGTAATCTAACAATGGTGCATCTATGTAGAACTCCATTTTACATAAAAACTTCCCTTTATATATTTGGTTGTGGATGATTTGCATTTAGAAGGTTTATTTTGCAAAACACGTGTATCCTTAACTCCTTTACTAAATATAGTAAAACCTGTATCAATGAATAACTTCATGATCATAAAAAGTTATTATTTTAGCGAGATTATTATTTTATTGGTAAATAAATAATTTATTAATTTATCGAGATTCGTAGATATTTCTTAGTTTATAAAAATGATACGGTGATGGAATCGCCTACTTATGAAGAGATACTTGAAGGATAATGAATCCACATGCTGAAGATGATTATGATCCAGATGACAATTCTATCACACTACCACATATTTAACCATTGCCGGCGATTTAAAAATCACCGGCAATGTTTTTTATCATTACCGGCGATTTTTTTTCTCCAAAAATCGCCGGTAATCTTTTTTTTTTTAACATTGCCGGCGATTTTTCCGGCGACAATTCTATAAGTCGCCGGCAATGTCTTTTTTTTTTTTTAATTACCGGCGGAACATTGCCGGCGATTTGCTGGAAAAATCGCCGGCAATGTTAAAAAAAAAAGACATTACCGGTGATTTTTGGGGAAAAAATCGCCGGTAACGATAAAAAACATTGCCGGCGATTTAAAAATCGCCGGCAATGGTTAAATATGTGGTAGTGTCACACCAATATTTTCTCCAAAAAAGGTATTTGAGGCAGTAATTACCTTGAATAACTTTTGCTACAAAATGAAAAGAATTTACCACATATGATGCATGTACGCATTGCAAAGATCAAGGACGAAGTTAAATTTGGTCTAGAGACAAACAATATCTTTTCTTTAAGAAATAACTGAACTAATCGAGAAAATAGATACTCTCATCTGAAAGTTTAATTTTGATGTATTTTTATGAATTTTAATACATTTTTAATTAAATTATTACTTTATATATCCGCAGGGACCTAAAAGAATCAGAGAAAAATTATTATCTTATGTATTTAGCAAGTTTGCTAGTAATATGAACTGGTCGCAAGTCGAGACCGAAATAAAATATTATTTTAACAAATTTATTAATTTATCGAGGTCTTACTGTATCTAATTTATAGACCCACATGCATGGGTTACGTTGATAATAACGAACAAATGATGGTATCTATTCGATCATACTTGCTAGCAGTCTTATGTTAGGTGCAATTTATAACTTATCATGCAGAAATCTATACTTGAAGGATGGTCTAATAGGCTCAATGTTCGAAAAAGCGTCTTAAGAGTCTGCCCAGGTGTCACTTAGGCTGAAAAAAAAAAAAACACCTAAAATTGGCCTTGGGCATGCTCCCTGAGCAGTGGTCCGCTTAAACACCTCTTAATCGGCCTTTTGTTTAACATTGGCTTTGAGCCCCAAAACGCAAAAGTGCAAAACCTATTTGGATTTGGAGTTTTGAACTATTGTTTGATGACATTATCTTTGAAGACAATGTATGTTGATAACATTTGTTTATCATATTCTCCTTATTATTCATATTATAATATACTAAATAAATACATAATTAATTAAAAATATAAAAAAAAATAATCCGCCTAGCTATCGCCTAAAATTCGATTAATCTTAGACTAGGTTGTTAAACGTTAGACAGTAACTCCACCACCAATAGGCTTAATAGCTATATTTGTGTCCACTTAAAAGACTTCACGGTTAAAGTTGCACTTATATAGATGAGTTGTAATCTAATAATAAGAAGGGTAAATTCCATATAAGGGAAATATCATAATTTTATTTCAAATCAGGTATCAATTATAACTCCATGACATATACAATCCTATATAAACAATATATCATATCACTCATACTATTCTCTCTCTCTCTCTCTCTCTCTCTCTCTCTCTCTCTCTCTCTCTCAACAGAGCTTCATAACTCCATCACAATCGTCCTAAGAACTTCGACGTTGCCGTCTCAAGAGTTGCGCTGCTGTGTTCCTCCATCCATGCTCGGTCGCCGCCTCCTCTTCTTCTTCTTCCTATTCCTCAAGCCCTGTCTTCTTCGACAATGCTCTGAAACCCCGGCGACGACTTCACATCTTAGCTTTCGCCATTAAGTGTAGCTCTAAGCGCCTCAACTACTCCACTCCTCGCTTCAACAAGATCCTCTCTCTCTCTCTCTCTCTCTCTCTCTCTCTCTCTCTCTCTCTCTCTCTCTCTTTCTCAGCTTTGGAGCATAGTCCGTGGTAGTGTTTGGTTTGGTTTGGTTGTTAAGCAAAATTTGTTGTGTTTTGGTTGTGACGTACATATTAGTGTCTACAATAGTCTGTGGTAGTGCTTATATTAGTCTGTAGTAGTATGTACAAATTGATATTCTTTAGATTTTATGCAGTAGTGTTTACAATAGTCTGGAGTAGTGTTTATGTTAGTTTGTAAAGTGTGTACAAATTGGTGTGCTTTGCTTTTATGTAGTAATGTCTACAATAGTTTGTGGTAGTGTTTATGTTAGTATGTAGTAGTGTGTACAAATTGGTGTACTTTGGTTTTTATGCTGTAGTGTCTACAATAATCTGTGGTAATGCATCTGTGAAACAATGGTAGTGCATCTGTAAAATAGTAGTAGTTCATCTGTGAAATAGTAATAGTGCATTTGTGAAAGTGGTAATAGTGCATCTGTGAAAGTAGTGGTAGTGCATTTGCGAAACAGTGGTAGTGCATATGCGAAACAGTGGTAGTGCATATGTGAAACAGTAGTAGTGCATATGTGAAATAGTAGTAGTGCATTTGTGAAAGTGATAGTAGTGCATACGTGAAATAGTAGTAGTGCGTATGTGAAACAGTGGTAGTGCATATGTGAAATAATAGTAGTGCATATGTGAAACAGTGGTAGTGCATCTGTGAAACAGTAGTAGTGCATTTGTGAAACAATAGTAGTGCATTTGTGAAAGTAGTAGTAGTGCATCTATGAAATAGTAGTAGTGCATATTTGAAACAGTGCTAGTGTATTTTTGTTTCTATGGTAGTAGTGCATCTGTAAAATAGTAATAGTGCATATGTGAAATAGTGGTAGTGCATTTGTGATTATGTGGTAGTAGTGCATTTGTGAAATAATAGTAGTGCATTTGTGAAACATTAGTAGAGCATTTGTGAAACAGTGGTAGTGCATCTGTGAAACAGTGGTAGTGCATCTATGAAACAGTAGTAGTGCATCTGTGAAACAGTAGTAGTGCATCTGTGAAAGTGGTAGTAGTGCATATGTGAAATAACTGTTGGAAAAATGGTGGTTTTCCACCATTTTAATATGACGATTTAAACAAAATAATTGAGTGTGTTGCACCTAATTTTGATGTGAGGGAAACATGGATTTGTGTTCTCCTACAAGAGTACATAAAGATTTGTATTCATTTGTTTAAATTGGTTAAGGGGTGAATGAGAAATTGTCACCCAAAGTTTGCCACTTGAAACAAAAGGAAGGAATGTGATCCCACATAGGAGAAATTAGGAATGTGGAAGTCTTTATTTATGATTGCACCCTAGTATACCTTGAGTAAGTGAGTAGAGAGGCTCTCTCTCATGCGCGCAGGGGGGGTGCAAATCTTGGTTGAGTTGAGTATGCGATATGGACTTGTGTGCGTCCGCGTCCTGCAGACACGAATGTCGTTCCGATTTGGGCCAGGCCGTACGAGTCCATCTTCTCCATGTATAAATAGAGGCTCCATCCTCCCTCATTCTTCATCCCATCAGAAAGCAATCTTCTCTTCTGATCACTTCTCTTCCTCTCTCAACAGCGAGCAAATTCGGTGATAAGAGTAAGGTATTATTCAGTTCGACGAGAAGTTCTTGTGCTGCGGTACAAAACTTTGAAGTTGTTTTTATCCTGGGAAAACAACGCCATACAAGCCTGTTGGCGGCGTAAAAGTTCTTAAGGAAAGCGTGTGATACACGTGACTCAACTTAGTTCATCTTCTTACCCAGAATTTATTTTTCGTTCATATGTTTACAATTTACTAATTATTTAATTAGTATTTCGTATATTATATTTAATTTAATATCACTTATTTTTCCTACAATAACTGTAGTGCATTTGTGATTCAGTAGTACGAGTGCATTTGTGAAATAACAGTAGTGCATTTGTGATTCAGTGGTAGTAATGCATTTGTGAAAGTGGTAGTGCATTTGTGAAACAGTGGTAGTGCATTTGTGATTCAGTGGTAGTAGTACATTTGTGATTCAGTGGTAGTGCATCTGTGAAACAGTAGTAGTGCATTTGTCAAACAGTAGTAGTGCATTTGTGAAACAGTAGTAGTGCATTTGTGAAACAGTAGTAGTGCATTTTGTTGTTTGGCAGAGGAAGACGACAAACTTGGACGCTCATTTCGACTACACAACAGGAAGAATGCAATCAAAAGCTTCAAAGTCCAAATAGTAGAGTAGTGACAATTTTTACATTGTGTTAGGGTCCATGTTGAATGTTTTACATTATGTTATAGAACAGTAGTACGTACCATGTTTTAAAGTAGTACATTGAATGTTCTGGATTAATGCTTACTAGAGACAGCAATAGTACATTGTGTTACAGAACAGTAGTACTTACAGTATTTTGAAGTAGTACCTTAAATATTTTGGAGTAGTGCTTACTAGAAACACCAGTAGTACATTGTGTTACAAAACAGTAATACATTGTGTTATAGAACAGTAGCCCCCTATTGTCTCTCTCTCTCTCTCTCTCTCTCTGAAATTTTGAAGAAGACGAAGAAAGAAAATTTAATATAAAGGTGGAAAATTAGAAAGACAAAAAATATGGATAAAAATGTGACCGTAATTAGGATAAAAAATATAAATGACTTGAAAAGTTAATATAAATAGACAAAATTGGAATGACAGAAAATATAGATAAAAAAAATAACATTAATTAAGATAAAAAATATAAATAACTTTATATGTGAAATAAGATCTCTAATTAACTTTATGTGTAATTTTTTATCTCTATTAATAAAGCCAAGTGTGTCTTTGGTGTCATCAGCCTCACCAAAATATTGATTTCACAAAATACTCATAATAAAAAAAGTATTTATTTCCTATTCTTCATTTTAAAAAATCAGCAAAATAAAAATAACTTATATAAATATGTTTTTACTCTCCTAAACTCTCATTTGCGTCTCTCCGCACACATCGAGTGCGGATTTTTTCTAGTAATAAGAATGCACACCGTAGCCATTATTTTTTTAAATCTACACCAAAAATAAAAAAAATCAAAATTACAAATATGCCTCCTTTCAGTCCTCTCTGGTGGTATAGCGGGACCCCTAGTTATTTTGTTAAAATAAAATAAAATAAATTTGCAATTACAGTATCGGCTGGTCGTTGGACAACCCGGCGACCGAGAAGCATGCCGTTGGGCGACATAAAATCTAGGGGCACAACCGTACTTTCAGCAACATCACTACGCGTCATTCTCTTATTGGACAGACCTACTTTTTTTCCTTCCCCGAGTTGTCGCGCATGACTTCCATGATGATATTTAGATTTTTACGAGGGATTGGAGCAAAAGTTCACAACCAGCCACCGTCTCCATACCAATTACCAACAACAAAACCACCACCGTCTCACATTCTCTCACACTTTCAAGCCAACACACAGACAGTCCTCCTCCATTTTCTCTACTGCGAGACTCAAAACCCATCAAGCTCATTATGGTCAGTATCTTTTTCCCACTTCTCTTTCCCTGCGCATTTTGTTTCGTCTGTTAATTATATGCTGATTTATGTATTCTGGATTTTGGTCTGAGATTTCTAATTTATGATCACTGATCCGTTCTGGGTAGATCTGATTCTGGGTTTGAGTTTGATTTTTGAATCATTTAGTTTTTAGTTGATATTTGTTATGAAGTAAGGCTTGAATATTTGACTGATAAGAAGGATGACTCAATTTTGGTTCCTATGAGGATATATAGATGCTTGTTTTTAATAGGTTTTGATTCGTTTCATTGACCTTTGGGTTCTTGTACTTATATGTGCTCTTGATGAGTTTTGGCGTCTGACTGTATGTTCAATTTTAATAATGTTGGTGTGGGTAGCGTCATGAATGTGCCATGTGAAATTCGTTGGGTGTTGTCATTCCCATCTTGTAATTTGGATATAGCTGCCTTGTACCGATTAGTATAAACGCGGGTCCTGTATCTTAGACCACTGCATTATGTTCGTTTATTCCATTGGAAGTTAGGGTTTGAGATTAGAATCTATAGTTATGTACAGTTCAGCTAGCTGATAAGAACTACATTCTAGGTTGTTAATCTCGTAATGTTCATCACTCTGTGCTTTTCAAGTGACCCAATTGGATACTTCATCTATGCTAAAATTTTTTATTTCAGTTTATCTTATTCTTGCAAACAGACCAAACGTTGGTCCTGGGTCAACTCAACTTGCCGCCTTTGTGATGGCATTGCAAAAACTTCTAGTCTACCCTATTGAGTAAAGAAGAGTCCCGTCTTAAGTAGCCTATCTCTTCTCATTTTTTGCTATTTATTGTTTCTTGCACTATCTTGCGCTCGCTCTTATATTAGTCCTTCTAGGAAACTGCCTGTAAGCATGATATCTGCATCTTGACTCCCATTTCTTTTCTGAAATAAGGTGCCATGGTTCGATAACAAATTAACAATCACAACATCAACACCCCCTTTTACAAACATATCCCATTCTATCAAATCAAAAATCAAGGGGATCCCACATTTTCTACAGATAAAGGGATTGAAAATACTTGCCAAACACATATTCCAAACCCATTAGACCAAGAAAAAAGTTGCTTTTCAAATAACTGAAAAGTGTTGGCTTCTCGAACATGAGAATATGAGATCATGGACAAGCACTTTCAGTATTTAGATGATATATTGATTGTTTAATTATTTGTTTGTAAGATTCTTCAAGTTTCATTTGGGTTTTTTATGGTGTTGAAAAACTGAGTGCTGATTTTGCAAAGAGTTGGGTGCCACAGTTGCATGGTTCACACTATTTAACATCTATTTCTGCCATTCTATGTTCAGGCCAATGCAGCATCGGGATTTGCTGTGGATGATGACTGCAAACTTAAGTTCCTGGACTTGAAGGCCAAAAGAACATACCGGTTCATAGTATATAAGATTGAAGAGAAGCAGAAGCAAGTGATTGTGGAGAAACTAGGTGAGCCAGCTCAAAGCTATGAAGACTTCACAGCGAGTCTTCCTGCTGATGAATGCAGATACGCTGTATATGATTTTGACTTTGTGACTGCAGAGAACTGTCAAAAAAGCAGGATCTTCTTCATTGCATGGTAACAATTTAAGCTCAAAGCTGCTCTCTCACTGTATTTTTTTTTCCTTTTTTCAGTTTTGCTCATGTTCTTTACCATACGCACAGGTCCCCTGATACTGCAAAGGTGAGAAACAAGATGATATACGCTAGCTCCAAGGACAGGTTCAAGAGAGAGTTGGATGGTATCCAGGTAGAGCTTCAAGCTACTGACCCTACTGAGATGGATCTTGATGTTATCAGAAGCCGTGCCAGCTAAGAAGTTACATTTCCAATGGCGATTTTCTCCAATTCCTTTTTCTCTATCTGTATCAATGTTAATAGTTTGTGGGGCTGTGAACCCGAGTGAATAATGAAACTTGGTCTGTTGAAGATTTCTCTTACTCTTCATTAGAACGAATGCCTTGGTCCAAATATATAAAGATGGGAGAGAACTTATGCAATGGGACAACTCCAAATGTCCCAAATTGTAATATTTGGAGACCAAATTATATCCTTCGAAGGTAGAAATGTTGGGTTCAGATCTGAGTCTTGTCAAGATCCTAAACCAAAACTGGTGCCATATTTGCCATTTAAATGCTCCTCTCAGAACAATGCTCAAAATAATATCAGGCAACTTCATTCGAATATGATGCTGCAACAACCAATGCCGATTTCGATTATATGTCCATCCTTTAAATAAATTGTCATTTCACCATGTCCATATGGCAGTCAGCATCTGACCAATGGGAGATCATCTAGCAGAAGGAAGACACATGAATAATCACAGGCATCACAGGCCATACATATAAGATAACCTTTACGTTTTCAAATTACACTTATTATCTGATGTAAAAAGAATGCTTACAATTACAAGTTACAATCTATAGCAAGAGCCTCATAGCCCCAAGGCGCGCAAGGGATGTCAAACAATCAATTCAGGGCACATCAGGGCGTTGTTGCATATCATCCTTCGTTGATACATTAAGATCTGTTCCTGAAGACTCTTACACCTTCTACTCTTATAGGGTTGAACTATGTACATAAAGAATTCACCGTCATCTATACGATGTCTAATCGCTCCAGTGTTTACCTAAGTTACGAAAACAGTGAAGGCTGTGTACGTTACAACATTAGGACAGCATCCTTCACCAACCATTATATCCCATAATCCAAATGCCTTCTCAAGATCTCCTGTTTTCCCATATGCATCAATCATACTTGTATAGACTATATTATCAGGCCTCAATCCTTGACTATGCATCTCGCTAATAAGACCAAATAATCTTCTGGTATCCTGTTGTTTCAGAGCTCCACAGATAAGTATGGCATAGCACACTAGATCCATGTCTACTTCTCTTTCACTCATCTGACGACAAGCACCCAATGCATCATGTAATCTTCCTTCCTTACAATAACCATACAGTAGTGCACTGTAGCACATCTCATTTAGCTTATAATTCTTCATGTGAAGGTCATCTAAAAAACTTTTGGCTTCAGACACTCCACTCGTGGAGCAAAGACCACTTATTAAAGGCCTAAATGTATATGTATCCATGTTACCTTTTGAGCCCCCTTTTGAGCATTTCATCAAGCAGTTCAAAAGCTCTAGCCATGTTACCTTCCCGACAGTATCCATCAATCATAACATTATAAATCACCTTGTTTGGCATAATGTCCCTTTCTACTATTTCGTCAAAGAATTTATTTGCTTCAACCATCCCGCTTGCACGACAGAGACCTGAGATTATTGCTGAGAAGGTATAAGTGTTTGGAGCAATGCTTCTTCCTATCATTTCATGATACAGTCTATATACCTTCCAGAGTTCCACGCCTTTGCAGTATCCACCTATAAGTGAAGTATATGTTACAACAGTTGGTTCCACACCTCTGCTCATCATCTTACCAAAGAGAGATTCAGCCACACTCAACTTTCCAAACTTGCATTCCCCACTAATCAAAGAATTGTAGGGAAACACAGTTAATTTGGTCCCTGCAGTGACCATTCTTTCAAAGTAACAATGTCCAGTGTCAAGTATTCCTCTTCGACAAAAATGAATCAATCAAAATAGAATATGTTACATCATTGGGAAACAAACCCTTCTTCCTCACGTTGTCAAAGAGTAATTCTGCCTGATTGAGTTTCCCATCTTTACACACAGAATTAATCAATGCATTGTAAGCAAACAAATTAGGCACCACCCCAACTTCTCCCATTTTGTTCACCAAATCATAAGCATCTTCAATCTTTCCTTTTCTCCTCAATCCCTCCATAAGACCCGAAAGAGCCGCTTCGCTTAGAACAAAACCCAGCTGAATCATTACCTTCACTAGGTCCACACCAACCTCAAATTCCTGCAGCTTACACAACCCAAGCACCAATGTACAATAAGTAACCTTATCTGCTTTCAATCCCTCTCGCCTCAACGAATTCTTCATCTCTACCGCCTCCCAAATCCTCTGGCACTTGCACAGCCCATGAATCAACACACTATACGTTACTACACTCAATTCACACCCATCCAATTCGGCATACCGAATCACTTCCTTAGCCCTATGCAAGTCCTTCAATTCACACAGACTCCTAACAACAGCAGTGTACACATAAGCATCAGGCCGAAGACCAACATTGACCAACTCATTGAAAAGCTGCAAAACCACATTGAATTGCCTGATTCTCACTAGCACATTTAAAAGAGCACTCAACGTTCTAACTTCAGGAACAAATTTACAGTCCCTCATCAGCCTCACAACCACAACACCATCCAACACTCTCTTATTCTGCACATAATTTTGCACCAACAAATCAAAACCCGAACTCGACGAACATTTCACTCTCCAATACGAACCCAACAAAGACTCAAAAACCTCATTTGGGATCAACCCACGAAGCAAGAGGGTCTGTAAGCGCGAAGTAGCAGGCCAAAAGAGACTGGACTGAACAAGGGCATGAATCAAAATGCAAAACGACGCCGTTGAGTGGTTGAATGATTTATGCAATCCCAGAAAATTGAAGAATCGCAAGGCTAACCTGGGATTGCTGTAATTCTGGATCAGAACCTTCTCGACGTGTTGGGGCTTCAACGAGCTTGAAATGAAAGGGTCGCTGAGAGCGAATTTCCAGCTCTGCTTACCTCGAACGACGTCGGATAGGCTCGAAACGAAGTGGGTATCGTCGTTTTCGTCATTATCTTTGGGATTCGAATGGGAAGAGGGACTGAGATTTCTGGGTTTAAGGGGAAAGAGAGGAGGGTTTATGAGGGGACAATGGAGACGAGTGAGCTTCATTTGAAATGAGAGGGGTATTTGGAATTAGAATATTTGAATTGTGGACGAGTGAGCCATGTTTTGAGGTTGTAGCCACACTCGTCGTCGCTCGAGCTTTTGATGATTAGTTCATTTGATGGTTAGCATCAGAGAAATTCATTGCGTCGGGGTGTATCACTGTATCAGTATCACTTGTATCGGAGACCCGTTTTTGTACAGCGGTGCGTTGTGCGCCTTTGTGGGCTCTTTCCATTTGGATCCAAACTTAAATATGAACCAAATCAAAACTCCTTTATTTTATTCGACTCAAAATTTGAGTAGTTTAGGACCTGAGGTCCAGGAGTATCTCTAATAATTTTTTTTAAATTTTTCCCTTATAATAAGTAAAAGTGAAAATTTCTATAAAAATATGTTCATATATTGTCCATTATTTTCTCTATACTCTAATATTTTTTTTTGTATAAGTCGATAGAACGAGGAGGGATGAGCGGGGAGGCACATTGTTTTGGCCACTAAACCAATTTAAAATGCTCCAATGATTTTCTTTATAATTGAATGAATCTTATCAAAATAATATTTAATTAAGACATATTTAGGAAAAAGAGAACAAAAGGAGAGGGTCGGGTCCAGTACATCGCGGGTCTCTTCTGGGCTAAATGGGTCGAGCACCGAAAATCAAATGGGCTAGGGTTTTTGTCTAATTTCTCTATTTATACCCTAAGCAACTCTCAAGATCCAACGGTCTAAATTTGATCTCAGCTGAAATTAACGGCCGAGATCAAACCGCCATAAATAATCTATTTTTATTTTATTTAAAATTTCGTAAAAATTAGCTCGGGTATTTGAAAAATTCCCTGAAAATTCTCACGAGTTTGAAATAAAATTCTCTACAACTTTTGAGAAAGAAGATAAATCAAAATCTTGACGGATAAGAAAGTCTTTAATAAACCCTTAAGTTTATCGCATATGCAATAATGCGAATTATGAGTCGTTAAGTATGACATTTTGGTTCGGGTCGTTACAATTATATAGCTAGTTTCATCCTAGTGCTCACTTAGTGGCCTAGTTACATAATTAGCGATATAAGATTGTGGTTGATTAAGTTTGTTAGATTTAAGTACTCGAGTTTAAAGATGACTACAAAAAGATGAGATGAGAGGACTCTTGTTCTCTCACCCTAGCACACTTCTAGCGGTGCCTGCAGAAGCTTTCAAGCTTGGGCATTCATCGAGCATCCCGGAGGCCTCTTCGGGCCTAGCCTCTTAGACGCTATTTCATAGTGTGGCTCCTCACTTGTTCGCTCGTAAGCAGATTAATTCGTCGATTCTCGATGGTTGGGACCCTGCCTGAAATTTGTTGAAGAAGGAATATCTCACATCAGAAAAGTGTCAAATAAAATATGAGTTATAAGTGGATGATCAATACTAAATATTAACTGAGGTCATGTGAGATAAAACCCAACATCATCTTAAAGTGGTTCAAGTTGGAACAATATCGTTCATATATTGGGAGTTTATATGCCACGCTTGCCAGTAGCCATTTTGGCTAGAGGAGCCTTGTTCTCATGAACATCATACTCTCAATATCCAAAATTGTGTCACATTCCTCAACGGAAGGTTCATGCTTTCTCCTGGAAATCTCTCAAGTTCTCACTGGATTTCCAAATTCTCTTCTTTTTATCTAGCCAAGCAAGTCCATTTTGAACCATGACAACTTAATACTGTCATTGTTATCCGATGAAACAAGAGTGACCCTGAGTGTTGGTCTATTTCCCTGTCCTTTAAAAACTTTTCCTCCCGAAAAGTCTATTCCCTCAATCACCGTTGTAAACTCTTTGCAACTGTTTAGCATACACTCACTGAAATACTTGACTTCTTCTTGATTATAATTCTCCTCCAAGCTAGGGATATTTGTATATATAAAGCTACACAATTGCGCGAGACCAGGTGTTGTAGCAACATAAGAGTTAAGAGGGCGTAAATGATTGTAACGAACATCCTCTTGATTACCATAATCAATGTAGAACACTTTAAACTTGTCTCTTCGAACATTGACAATCCTTACTCGGTTCCAAGAATTATCTCAATTAAACTGAGCAAGCATAATGTCACCTCTCCTGAGACTAAAACCATCACTATAGAAGGAGCTTCCTCGAGACTCAAAGAAGCAAGTTGTTGTTGAATAAAGATAGTCTCTTGGTCTCTAACTGTCTTCACATAGAATCTTCCATTGTCCAAAACTTTAGTAACAACAACCTGTAGCTCTTCTTTTTGTTTGTTTGATATTGCTTCATTTCCTTCTTCAAAGTTCTCCCATATTTTCAACTTCTTTGTTTTTGCAACTTCCATAGCTTGTTTAAGAAGAAGTCCATCTTGATTCTAGTCAGTTCCACCAATAGGAATATATTTTGCAAGGCTAGATACAACGAAGGTAATCGACACATTGACCACGACTCCCACAAAGTTCTAAAAAAAGTTCCAAACATATCCAGAGTCACCATTTCAATCTCAATATCTCTCTACATTACCTTTAGCTTCATTAGTTTTATTGCTTTATCCAAATACAACTCATCACGACCAAGACATCTCACACCCAATAAAGTGAAGGCAATGCAACATTCCTCTTCCGAAATGTATAGTTTAAAACAATGACCACTTAAAACATATTCCATTACTACAAAAACTATTCTATTTGTCAAGCATGGCAAAAGCTCTCTTGCTATCTTGTCAGTTGCCACTTTCAAGTCTGTAATGATTGAAAAATCCCTAGATGAAGAATGTGATCTTTTCTTGGCAATGATATCACTTGATTTAGTAGCAAGAAGGGTATCATGGCATCTTGATCTCTCCTCAAAAGTCTATGTGTCTAATAACCTTGCCAAGGCTATGTGCAAAAACTAGCTCCCGAACATTATTCTCAGCTTGGTTGATTGCATCATCCCCCTCACCCTTAAAGAAAATTCGACTACTCGGGAAGAATTTACAGTTTTATGTGCTAGATTGATCGCTATTGAATACTCCATCTGAACATTCACTTGGCATCTAATGAGGTGTGATCTTAGTAACTCCTTGGTTTCACGTGCATATGCATCTTGGTTTTCACCTCTTTGAGACTCCGGGCATCAAATACTTGAAAGATTATTTGTATTTTCTGTATGATCATCAACCACAGTGACACATGCCCCGCTACCTCCACAATAGTTCTGCTGAAATCCTGATCACATATTGGCTTTGAATTTGTAGGTGGAAAATAATGGTGTCTTCAAATTCTTAACTTGTTTTTCTAAGCTTCAACCTCTGCATTCTTGAGTAGCTGCCTTGCATCTTCGTCCATATTTAGCACTCTATTCAAAATACTTTGCATAACCATTCTCCATAAGTTCGAGCCCCAAGTCCTTTTCAGAATCTCCAACAGAATAATACACTGATCCAGTCAAATCTCCTTCTTTATCAACACCTCTCAGAACAATGCGCACATTTTTATGCAACACACGTGCCTTATCAAAGAAGGTAGCTTCTACTGCAAGAGAAGCATCTAGTGGCATCCCCAGTGTCTTGGCTCCAACAACACAAACTTCAACAATATGAAACTTCGAAGTAAGCAGACCTTAACATTAGTGTAATCCAAAACATGTTCAACAATAGATTCTAATGAGATGCCTTTATTTGCGTCCAAAAAAGTCTTTGTAGTCTTCAATGGAGGTATAAGTCTAATGAATGTCTCTGCTACACCCACAATCCTGGTCCAACAACCAAGACCATAGTTAAAGGCTTGTTCTTGGTCAAGTAGTATGATATTATAGGTAAGAGTTGTGCGTGTCCTAGTGACACATGCCCATCCGCTAGAGACAACAATCCCTACAACATTATCGCTGCCTATAAATACAAAGCCGAAAACTAATATGAATCAATGTGATTGTGTTGTGTACTCCTCCCTATAGCTCACCTCATTTATGTGGTAGAGCTTCCTTATTGGCCCATGCAAATGGCTCATCGGGAGCTGAGGAATCTAGAACGGCTAGTTTTTGAGGTTTAACACATGAAAGATTAAGAGTTCATTGAGTTAGGATTCAAGATTGGTATGAGACGATGACAAGTGAATCGCTAGAAAAAACAACCTTTATTTTGCCTATCGTAATTCTTGAGGGAAACTCCATTGGTGAGACATTAAACAATCTCTCCGCTCGAAAATCAGTCTCAAGAGGTAGACTACACTTTGTTTTCAATCTCGAGAGGTATACAGCCCAAATTGGCATATGGTCATATGGACTCAATATATAACCGATATTGTTCTAATTTGAACTACCTTTAAGGTTTTGGGTTTCATCTTTAAAGGCCTCAATTAATATTGGGTATTGTCCATCCACTTATAACTTGTATTTTATTTGACACTTCTCTATTGTGGAATCTTTCCTCTTTAACACGCCCCCTTACGTGCAACCTACTTAGGCTTGCACGTGCGAAAAATCTAAGTCAAATCAAAGTTCTACATTAGAAACTTGGTCAAATGATCCTCTAGGACGAAACCGTAGACGAATCAACAAATCAGAGACGACACCAAAGATAATGCAACAACCTTTCTTGATGAAGCGGTAGTAGAGACAAATAACCCAATTTGGGTCGACAAGCGGGGCAGACTGAGACTATGGATGATGAACCTGGATCTGATACAAAGTTAAACTACGAAAAGCGTGACATATGTACTCTCAATATATAATTGATATAATGGAGGGATCTCACCTGTTGGGTGTCGTCCGTCGTGAGCCATACTGAAGGCTTTGGGGTTGGGTCAGGTGACTATTTTAGGTCGGCTGAAGCTGTGGTTGGGTGGTAGGTTGTGGCTTATCGTCATTTTTCTATTCCATTTCATGATGCCATAGTCTCTTTGGGCGGTGGCTAAGTAGCCAGTGTCGCTCGAGTTTTCCGCAAGGCAAGGTTTATCGGTGAGCCTTCTAGCAAGGTTGGTCAAACGTGGGCGATTGCTCCTTTGTAAATGCATGTAAGGTCTAACAAAGGGTGGGCTAGGTCAAATCCATGTGTGGACTTGGGCTTTTGGTTTCGGTATGTGGCCTTTATGTGGGGTTCTCTTTGGTTGCCATATATGGTTGGGTAACCGGATTTGGGATCTAGGTGATTCTTTTTGTAACTGCAATGAGGGGTCTTGTCCTCTTTGCTATTTTACTTTTCAGTTTGTGTTCGAGTTCAAAACTTAAATTATTTGTGCCCTCATCCCGAGTAAGTGCTCTTGCAGATTCTTGTTCTTTTATGATTTGCATGTTATGTGCAATGTTATAGTGTTAGACTATTAGGTAGCTAGCATACCCGTAATTAATTATTGTTAAATTCTTCAGAGGTGACTATAGTGTAATCTTGTAACCATCGATTGATTTATCAATACAAGACCTTCGTTTCGATCTAAAAAACAAAAACTTGTTAGATTTAATGTTTTATCATTAACCATGAAACTAGTTCTCCCATAAATTTGGACTCTAGTTACTCCAAGAAGTAAATATATCCGAGCAAGGAAAATAGTAACCGCTTGAAGATTGATGAACTTGTTGATCATACCGAAATTAATGATTTTGGATTTATTTCTATTTATGAAGAAGAGAAAAGTCGAACAACACACCTATATTATTATGAGAAGTGGAAATCTAACCTCTTATTGAGAATAATATTTGATAACCGCCTTATGATTGAGAATAATATTTGATAACCTCCTCATGACTGTGAACATGCCAGTTCATCCATGGATTCTAGCCTAGATGCCACCTATTCTGGCCCCAAAATGAATGATATTTGCCATGTCGAAAACCCCCACTTCAAGTAGGAAAAAATAAATGTAAAATGGTGCATATATATGTACTGGAAAAAAGCACACGTATTAAAAATAAAATAATAGCGTGAATATAAACAATTATTCATGAACAGTTATTACAAAAAGAAAAAAAATTGTTAACTTGATTTTACAGTTTTGTAAAAAAAAAAAACAGTTTTTTTTGTCTCTTAGTTAATGAAACAGAGTCATGCTTTGATGCTTAATAAATTATGTAGTCAGTGATGATCAACTGTCGTTAGATCTATATCTAATGGTATGTGATTAAAAAACAGTTTGAACATAATTTATTATCAGCCGTTGGATGAAGATCTAATGATAATTGATCACGAAATTTATTGACCACCAAATCAGGACTTTATTAAAACATGTCCGTAAACTTAAATTGGGATAAAAAAAAACATAAATGATATGTCTATTCACACTTTAAATTTGACATTTACATCCCCTTTACTTTTTAAATAGTACTAACTATACGTCTTTGCTTTCTCCAATACCCTCCAATGAATACCCTTCAATTCGTTGTCGGTTCACTAGCTTTCCGACCGCAGCAAATCGATCACACCATTGCTTTTTCCTTCATCGACCAATGTTTTCAGTCTCCATTTGATAGCTTGTGAATTTCACGAAACTAGAATACTTGGTTAAAGTTGTGGCTTAAACTCAATGGTCTAATACTAGGATTTTGAAGCTTGCAGATTTGAACTATAATAAGTAGTCTATTCGATCGGTCTGAAACAACGGAGTCGTAATGACCTAGTTATCAACTACACATTCCCATAGATCTTTAATGGAAGTTAATGAAGAAGGGATTTGGTTGGTATGCTCAGTAGTTTTATCACCAGGGGCTTCTATTCGATTCTTTTATCAATTTGGATCCTTGGGAAAAGAACGAAAGAATAGCATTAACCCATAACCGATCTCGTTTCATCGTTTCCTTTATATAGCCACGAAGTCCATAAGATCCCTCTCTTATGAATCTGTGTATCTGCATTAGAGCGTTAGTTACCACCAGTAATGGTGTTGTACGCGAGTGTTTTTTTTGTTTAACTTTCTCTTGTATATCTGTCCTTAATCGTCTCTGTACAAAGATTCAAATTCAACCAGCTACTTAAAAAAAAAGGTGCAGGTGTAGATATCGAATTTGGAATTGTGAATAAACGCACCCAAACAGAAACTGCAACAGAAAAAGGGGGAGAAAAACAAGTTTTTTTTTATAAGAAAATCATTTTTCCAATTATATTAGTAACCGTAATTAATTTTACCACATCTAAATTAAAAGACAAAACAGGAAAAATTGACCAATGTGGGGAAACAACCCCACTTCTCTTAATAATTAATAGAGCAAATAATGTCGAGAAGTCACTAATTAATTTGACGGTTCTTATGTTGGAGTTAATTTGACGAATTCTACACTAGACCTCAAAATAAGACGCCCCAAAATTCCAAAAAGGAATTAAAATTGATACTCCATTTTTCACAAATCACAAAATTTTTGTTTTGTTTTTGTTTGTATATTTATTAGACATTTGCAGTAAACTAAGAATGGTGATATGATCTTTGAAAAAAATAAGTGAAAATTTCACCAACCTTATAGTTAGTTGCCAAACCGATCCTTCTCAGCGTTTGGGGGGGGGGGGGGGGGGGGGGTTTCCACCATCGTCTATTCGATTGGTAAGAAGGTCTCGACGCGTGAATTCACCATCACACCCATTTTCGAAAGAACAAGGAAGGAAAAAGATGTTGTAACTACGACTCAAGTGCGGCATAGGCGCCATATGTTACCTGTAGATCTAGGACACCGTGAGCATTTAGCAAACGATGGAAATTTCAGTGACTCTAACGATAGCCATTAGACTTTTTTAGTAGAAAAGTATTTTAGGGAGAATTCAATAATTCATTCATTCCAATTTCGAGTTAATATAGCTGTATAAGTGGTTTCCTAATAGGAAATTTTTTTTACACATTCTTATCACATATACAACAATCAATTGTAATTACAATAGGATATTCACAATATTTTTTCCAACACTCCCTCTCAAGTTGGTGCATAGATGTTAATCATGCCCAACTTGTCAATCCATCATGTAAATGCTTGGTGTAACAACTCTTTAGTGAGTACATCCACCAACTGCTCTTCAGACGTCACAAACGAGAATTGTGTAACCTTTTTATCAAGATTATCCCTGATAAAATATCGATCAATCTCCACATGCTTGGTTTTATCATGCTGTACAAGATTATGAGCAATCTCAATTGCAGTAGTATTGTCACAATGCAAATCCATGACCTTTTGAAGTCTATAGCCTAACTTCTTCAACACATTTCGAATCCACAACAATTCACATACACAATGTGCCATTCCACGATATTTAGCTTCAATACTAGAGCGGGCAATCACATTATGCTTCTTACTACGCCAAGTAACTAAAATTTCACCAATAAATGTGAAGTACCCTGATGTTGACCCCCTATTAGTCTTGTCACTAACCCAATCTACATCAATATATCATGTGACACCAAACTCACCATCCTGGGAAAACAGTATACCTTTTCCAGGTGCAGACTTTAAGTACCTGGGTATTTGCATCTTAACTTCCATATGCTCTTCACTAGGATCATGCATGAACTGACTGATAACATTTACAACATATGCAATATCGGGACAAGTATGTGACAAATAGATCAACCTCCTTACTAACCGTTGATACCTGTCTTTGTTTGTTGGAACCTGTCCAGGACATAATTTCAGCTTGTGATTCATCTCAATGGGCGTACGAGCAGGTTTACAATCCAACATTTCGGTCTCAGTAAGAAGATCAACCATATATTTTCGTTGTGGCAAGGTGATTCCCAACTTGGATCTAGCAACTTCAATTCCCAAAAAATATTTCAGCGGATCCAAATCCTTCATCTCAAATTCTTGGAATAAACACTTTTTTCAAATCTTCCATCTCAGTTGGATCATCACCTGTAACAACCATGTCATCCACAATACAATCAGGGCAGTGATCTTACCACCATTGTGTTTAATGAACAAGGTATGGTCAGAGTTGCTCTGTCAATATCCGAACTTCTTCATGACTCCAGAAAATCTCCCGAACCAAGCTCTAGGAGATTGCTTCAAACCATACAATGGTTTCTTCAATCTGTAGACTTTTCTAACATCACATGGCTTATAGTTAACACCTAGAGGAATATCTATGTACACCTCTTCTTCTAAATCTCCATTTAGTAAAGCATTCTTCACATCAAATTGGTGCAATGGCCAGTCATGTCGAGCTGCTAAGGCTATCAGGATGCGTACAATGCTGATTTTTACTACTGGGGTGAATGTCTCTTGATAATCCACTCCATATCACTTTGCAATTAGACGAGTTTTATATCGATCAATGTTTCTATCTGCCTTCAACTTCACTGCATATACCCATTTACATCCAACTGTCTTCTTTCCAGGTGGTGCAAGAATAAGCTCCTACGTTCCATTCTTTCGTAGGGCTTCAAATTCTTCATTCATAGCTTGCTTCCACTTTGAATCCACTAAGACATCCTGCACATTACTGGGATTATATATTGTAGATAATTAATTAACAACAAGTGCATGTGATCCAGACAACATATGGTGAGATACAAAGCTAGCAATGAGATATGTGGCTCAAGTTTCTAGGTTTGGTTCATACTGTTTCTTTGGAATCCCCTTAGTTTCCCCCGAATGGAAGACTCTGAAGCTCAATATGGTTCAGATTCATGAAAGGAGACATCCAACGAAACATGCATCTTGTTATGGAGCGGGTCATAACAATGATAACTATTCTAAAAGTTTGCATAGCCAACAAAGACACACTTTACAGCGCAGAGATCAAGCTTGCCTCGCAATTATTTGTTGATGTGAACATACATGATACACCCTTGGCTCTAAATTTAGCAGAGATGATGCTGCCAACAACTCATGCAACTTCGGATACAGATTTTGGAACTCAATGACACGAGAAGGAGTGTGATTGATCAAGTAAGCATCAGAATATAAAGCTTCTCCCTAAAGATTGTGTGAGACATTCTTACCAAAAAGAGAGTCACGGACAACTTTTACCAACTGTCGATTCTTTCTTTCAACCAAGCCATTTTGTTGGGGAGTATACGTGATGGAAGTTTGGTGTCGGATCCCATGAACACCTAAATACGTTGACATATTGCAATTTACATATTCTCCGCTATTATCAGATTGAAGAACTCTGATTTGGTGTCAGTACTGAGTCTCTACCATCTTGTGAAAATCAATAAAACGAGCATAGACTTCACTTTTACACTTCATCAGGGAGACCCAAGTCATTCTTGTGTATTCATCAATGAAAGTTACAAAATAGCGAAAACTAGAGCGAGACGAGGTTCTTGCAGAACCCCATACATCCGAAGTGAATTTTCATGAAGGGAACAAAACTTTTATTCACACTTGGGGAATAAATAACACGATGTCTCTTCGCCAGTTCACATACATCACACTTAAAATCAAATTCATCAACAACCGAAAACAAGTGAGGTTACAATTTTCTAAGATATCAAAAATTTAAATGAGCTAAGTGTCGATGCCATAACCACACCGCTTCTTTGGCTTTATTTAAACTACTGGTACTGTTTGCTCGACTAATCTGCTGATGTACACTACTTTTCAACTTCAAGTAGTACAACTTCCCCCTTCTAACACTATAACTCAAAGTCCTCATTGTCAGAATGTCCTAAAAAACACAGAAATCGGGATAAAAGGTTACAAAGTAAGAGATGGCCTTAGTGATCTGACTAACAGATAAGAGGTTATAAGCAAGAAAAAGGACAACAAGAATAGAATCAAGGGATAGTTCATGAGAGAGTTGTACAGATTCTTCACCAAGAATAAGAGAAGGAGAACCATCAACAGTAGACCCAACATGTTCAGGAGAAGTTTTAATGATGTCAACTACACTAGGATTATTTTTCATATGATTAGTTGCACCTGTATTAGTTATCCAAGACCTATTTGTAGATAATGTGGTAAGAGAAGATGTCTTACCCTTGTTACCTGTTTCAACGACTAGGGCAAATGGTTGTGCAAGTGCTTCAGCAGTGGTGGTTGCCGCCTTTGGGATGCTCTTGCCAGGTTTCCGAGTAAAATCCCATCATTAGGGGTAGTCAACAAGTTCATAATACCATTTATTTGTATGACTAATCTCCTGATAATGAGTACATGTGAATTTGACACGAGGCTTTACACCAGAATGAGGAGGACAAGAAAAGTTAGGTGGAGGCCCCTGGCGGCTCTGGGACTAGGGGGCGTTGGTTGTTGAGGGAGAGGAGGCAGCCATGACAGAAGCTTCACGTAGAGGAGGTGCAGAGAAGGCAGTTCGGTTGTTGTGGAAACGTCTGACATGGACATATGTTTGATCAAGGTCCAGCTTCTGTTTTCTCTTCAAAAGCTCTTCACAAACTTGATGGAATTCAACCTCAAGTCCCATCAAAAAGATATAAACACGCTGGCGGGTCATGCAAGAGGATTCATTCACAACACCATCAACAGTCTCCTAAGAGTGCGTTAGGCGTTGGTTCATTTCATTGAGCCACTCAACAAGTTCGTTGTAGTACGTTGAGAGAGGTCTTCCATTCTACTTCGTCATATAACACAGACGATGAAGCTAAAAAATATGGGTTTCATCATAGTATGTTTTGTACAGGGCATCCCAAATCGCCTTAGCTGTTGGCAATCAGAGGTACCGCTTTCGCAATCTAGGGGACATGTTTTCAATAAGCCAGCACCTCACCTTGCCATTGTTGGTAGCCCATGTGGAATAATCAGCGGAGGTAACGACAAGAGTGTTCTTGGTGAGGAGATCAAGCTTGTTTAGTTCAAGTCGAATCTTCATGTATCCAGACAAACTAGAATAGTTGGTTTCAATGAGGAGTTCTTCAACTGAAAAAACAGAGTTGTCTTAATTGTTGTGTGGTAGTGTTGATGATTGTGGATGAGTTGCATGGAGGAGCTTGCTTCGTTAGTGGTGATGATGACGTCATTGTTGTTGGCGAACACGTTCTCATCATTGACATTGGTGGCCATTGCTATAGGGTTTGCAGATTTCAGATTCAGGGTTCAAATTTCAGATGCAGCAGAAAAAAATGGTGGTGGTTTAGGGTTTTCAATTTAATTCAGGGTTTTTCAAGCTTTAAGATTTCAACTCTGATGTCAAGTAAAAAAGTATTTCAGGGAGAATTCAATAATTCATTCATCCCAATCTGAGGTTAATATAAATGTACAAGTGGTTTCCTAATAGGAAAAAATATTTACACATTCCTATTACATCTACGGCAATTAATTGTAATTATAATAAGATATTCATAATATTCTCTCCAACATTTGTGTGGTGGGTTGTTTAGTACCCTACCTACAGTATGAGAAAATTTTTTGGAGAATTTTTTGGAGAATGTGAAGATGATGTAGGCGGAGCAGTAGAATTGTAGCAGTCATTGAAGTGCATATCTAATTCAAAACGAAGAGTAACAATATCAGATTTTTTTTTGTTTTGTTTGGGAAATAAATTTTGGTTAGATGAATGTTCGTTATTTTTCTTGCAAGCCTGATAATATATTTTTTTTATATTCCTCTTAACTTAATAAATTCATGATCAGATTGATTTCTATGGTGAAAATATGATCTAGAGACCATGGAACACTGAAAATTGGAAAAATGCAAACCTAAAAATGGTACCGAATATAAGTTCGGGCTGAGCTCAATGATTCATTGAACCCATTTGAATTTGAGTCAAATTTTGAATCACACTAAATATTTCAATTTGGCGCAAGATCCCTCTTTTATCAAATAAAAAAGCAGTCATTCCCGCACTCCTTTTCAGCTCACCGATCCGCACCTCTTCTCAGCAGCAAATTGTCTCTCGCCGCGTGGCGCAGGTTAGTCTGTTTATTTCCAACTTAAGTCCACCACAATCCAACGGTCAGTAATCCCAACGTCATCGATCCGCGCCTCTCCCTCTCCTCCAATAGAAAAACACCCAAAGCCCAATATAAGCACAAGACCTGTCCCATCTTCTCAATCATCCCAACACATTTCTACTCCTCATTTTCTCATCGCACAGTTTCAAAGTTTCGATTATAATTTCTGTCTTCAGCTTTTTTATTCAATGGCGCCCAAAGCAGAGAAGAAGCCCGCGGAGAAGAAACCAGCAGAGAAGAAGCCTGCCGAGGCCGAGAAGGCTCCAGCGGAGAAGAAGCCCAAGGCCGGAAAGAAGCTCCCCAAGGAGGCCGGTGCCGCCGGCGGAGACAAGAAGAAGAAGAGAAACAAGAAGAGCGTGGAGACGTACAAGATCTACATCTTCAAGGTTCTGAAGCAAGTCCACCCTGACATCGGGATCTCCAGCAAGGCCATGGGAATCATGAACAGCTTCATCAACGACATCTTCGAGAAGCTCGCTCAGGAGTCCTCCAGGCTCGCCAGGTACAACAAGAAGCCCACCATTACTTCTCGGGAGATCCAGACCGCCGTCAGGCTCGTGCTCCCTGGAGAGCTCGCCAAGCACGCCGTCTCTGAAGGGACCAAGGCGGTGACCAAGTTCACAAGTGCTTGAAGGGGAGAAGTTTCTAGCTCGGATTTGGGTTTAGGTTATTGTGGATTTAGAGGTGGATATGTTAACAGCCGGGGGGTTCTGGAATATGCTATTGTTGAATTTCTGATTCAATTGCGTTGACTGGTGTAAGTAGCTACTCATCTTGTTTAGGTTATGGCTTACGATGAAATGAAATTTCCTTTGCCCAATTTATCTGTCCCTTTGATTACACCGATGAATGTGATCTTGCCAGTTAAAGATTTCCCTATCAGAATTGAACTACGTTTCTAAGATTCTATTGTTTGCTTGGTTGAATTCAGTCGAGGAATGTGTAGTGTGTGTACATCATGGATCTCAATACCTCCATGATATCTCGACAGCTATGCTTCATTAACGCAATCCTATTCACTTGTCTAAATTCTTGTCCATTGTGAGCGGTCTATTACTATTTGGTGGAGAAGTTTGATGTGGGATGTTCACCATGATATAGTTTGTCACTATTATGTGGTTCCTGATCTTGGTTTGTCACTATCTGAAGCATGAGTTTAGATGGTTAGGTTTTGAAGGCAGGGAATACTGGCAGTATTGTATTGTGCCCTTCTGTTTTTGCAAGTTGCAGTGATATATTGATATTGATCTCTTTCCTGTTAATTGATATTGAAAATATCATGTTTGAGTCTTACCCCTACAAATCATATGGATGAGTACAGACTTCAAGTATCCATTAGCTCATACATGGTTCTGGCAGATGGAAGTATTCACTAATTACATGAATCAAGTGAGTTGAACTATTGTTTATTTGTTTCGGAGCTGCATTTTAGATTTTTAGTCATCACATGTGAATTGATTCATATTCTGCTGACTGGATTGAATATATATAGGATGTGTGTGTCACTGTGAGTGCCCTATACTCAACAATGTGAAATATGAAAATGTGCAGCAGATGAGTGATGACATACTTCTATGAGGTCAAATCTTTCAAAGTCACTTACTGGTTTCCATTCTAAGTTCTTCTTGTTTACCAAATATCTTGTGTTTATATCAGATATACTGAAGATATAAATGCTTACTGGGTTGAATACTTTATAATCAGATGAGTGTTAAGCTGCTACTATTTGGTATATATTCATGAATGGTCTACTGTTTTAGCTTGTATCAGTAAGATATTAAAGTTAACTTTTGAGGCTCTTTGAATGACAACTATGTTGTGCTCTAATCTATGAACAGACAGGTAGAATTGAAATTATTTAGGAGACTCGAGTAAATCAGGGCTAAATGACTCTACTTAGCTGATGCATTTTCAATTGCTGAACATCATGATTGCAGTTAGTGGCACATCTAAGCAGCTCATAGCTGATGATTTTACAAAATGGCTTTTAATCAGTTATGTGGAGCTCAGACTTTCTTCTCCTGCTACCCTCAGAAGTTAAGTTACCTCTTCCCTAAAGAGCAATGTGTTCCGCTCGGTTGTCATTCACAGGGTGAGAATGCACGGTGTCTCAGAAACACTTGCTTGCATTACAGATTGCATCAAAAGCTGGTTGCAAGAGTGTAGTAACTAAGTTTCAACCCTTTCCCTTTTCATTTTGGGCTGTTCACACTACACCTTGTACATGCTGGCATTACCTCTATCTGTAATCTTAATTTTTATATTATATCCCTATTCAGTGTCCCTGTTTAAACATTAGTTATTGTCCATCATCATAATTAGATCGGTCACAGGGGAAAGGCCTGGTCAGGGACACTTTGATTCAATTTTTCCTGTAATTTTTTGAGATAAAGGGAAAAATATCATGTTTGCTTGTTCATCGAGTAGTAAGTTAGAACTAGAAATTTCAAGATGAATTCTCTTTGCAGGTTTGCTGTCTATAATTCTTGAGGTTGGAGAAGAGAGGATGTGGTAAATAATTCTGTGAGTATTAATTTCCCTTTTATATGCGTTGTTCTGATCAGTTGATTTGTTTATCTACATGAATGATTTCATCTTGTCGACCTGGTGGTGAAAATGTTGCTGTAAAGGACTGTACAGGAAAAGGATTTGAATCACAAATCCTTACCTTACTTAATGCTTCCATGAGGATAAGAAATGATCTCGTTAAAGTATATCTCGTCATATCTCCGAGTGGTTTTCCTCAAGTACCAAACAGACAGGTGAACCATCTGAAATTTCAATACATTTGATAATCACGCAACATGGATGAAAAATTAATTTTGCATTATTTCAAAAAGTTGTTTGAAAAGGCTACCTTGTACTTGTAGCTACCACTCCGAACAAATGTACGGCGTACGAAACAGAATCAAGTCAAAATGATGCACTGAAGTTGGGACAGGATACTTAATTTGATCTCCTTTATTCAGGAATTGGTGGAAAACTAATGGTACATTTCCAGCTACCTCTGAAGAAATAGAGGTAAATATCCAGATTCATGAAATGTTATGAAATATTGTTGGATTAAATTGTCAAGCGATCATAATAAGAAACAGAGGATTTATCGTTACAATTTCCAGCTTTCTCTGACTGTTCTTAGGGTCATTTGCTAGATGAAGTACTTCAGAGGATCGGTACACTTGGATATATCAGGTGGTTATTCAGTGCTTATCACTCACTTGAACACACTATCTGTCTTGCAAACTTTCTCTCTGTTAGAGTTTTCCACAAGGACCAATATTTTGGTATCGGATTTGTGTGATTAAAATGCTTGAATTCTGGTATCTGTTTTTGTGAATAATATGCTTTCACAAATCACATGGAAGTATTATCTCAGACTTGATTCTAGAGAGTGTTAAGTGGCTTCGATAATATGGTCCGGAGATATATTCTCCATTTCTTTCAGCTTCCAGTGAACAGGTAAAAGTAGGAAGTTGAAGGGCTCCTTTTCAATAG
Organism: Geum urbanum; assembly: GCA_946800695.1. NCBI lineage: Eukaryota > Viridiplantae > Streptophyta > Magnoliopsida > Rosales > Rosaceae > Geum > Geum urbanum. The sequence goes on from OX327006.1 coordinate 11,040,981, forward strand.
TGTGGTAATGTGGTTCATCTGAAGCTCAGACAATTTGTTTTTCACTTGCAGGATGGAGATAGTGGACAAAATGTCATATCACTACCTTTTCAGGAGTATATTCATCCTCCAGTTTACCATATAACGTTGCAACACTAACCAGTTGATCAAAAGATGAGCAAAACATCTCCATATCACTTATCAGTGAAAGTCATCAGTTAGCCATAGCAATACTGAGATGCAGTAAGCCAGTAACTACATGAAATTGCTAATTAAGCCTTGCATTTGCATTTTAATAAGAGTAAGACTTTGAAGTTGCTTACGGTTATGAAACTCTAGATTGAAGAGGAATGATATTTCGGTTATGGCAATTCTGGAACTCAATAGAAGTGTGTGCAGATCTAAGTAGGTAGGTAGATATTGATGTTTCAATACTAGTGGTTAATTCTAGCCATCTGTATTCTTTTAGTAATGTCCACCTTTTGATCCAATGCAGGTAAAGCAAATAAAAGAGATGAGAGCCTTAATTTGTTAATCAGGGAAGAACTGAAATGTAGAAGAGAAGAAGAGACTAGTCTGGAAAATATAAGGGCGCATCTGATGAAGATGAACCATAAGTGTTTAGGAGAGGAGCTGCGGATGCAATGATAATTTTTCTTTTCATTTGTATTTCGCATGATATTTTTACAAAGGCTACGGGTTAATACATCCTAACCTGTTATTCCGGGCCCCAAATTCCTATTGTTCAATAAAAAATATCTGAAGAAATGAACTCAGAGTTGCACCGCCCTATGGCCTGGTCATGAATTAATACTGATAGATAACAATTGTCTGCAATGAAGGTAATCATATAGGACATCGCTTATGAATCAGAACAAGAGTGAGATACTACAGGGTAGTTGACATGGTACAATCTAAAAATAAAAAACCAAAACAAATATATTTGAGCAAGAAATGTTGCCTGGGATTTTAATTTCAAACATCTATACCAGCCGTTGATCATTCAATTTTGAGTTTACATAATCCAATGGTGCAACAATCTCCACGTCATCCATCCGCGCCTTCTTCTTTTGTCCAATTATGAGAAATACAAGACTCCCTATATAAGCACATGACCCAACTCATTCTAGCATATTCATCCCACGCGTTTCATTTCAACTCATCATTTTCTATCCGCTCAAGGTTTCAATTTCGACTCCCTGAAAATTCCCGATGGCGCCCAAAGCAGAGAAGAAGCCCGCGGAGAAGAAACCCGCGGAGAAGAAGCCTGCCGAGGCCGAGAAGGCTCCGGCGGAGAAGAAGCCCAAGGCCGGAAAGAAGCTCCCGAAGGAGGCCGGAGCCGCCGGCGGAGACAAGAAGAAGAAGAGAAACAAGAAGAGCGTGGAGACGTACAAGATCTACATCTTCAAGGTTCTGAAGCAAGTCCACCCTGACATCGGGATCTCCAGCAAGGCCATGGGAATCATGAACAGCTTCATCAACGACATCTTCGAGAAGCTCGCTCAGGAGTCCTCCAGGCTCGCCAGGTACAACAAGAAGCCCACCATTACTTCTCGGGAGATCCAGACCGCTGTCAGGCTCGTGCTCCCTGGAGAGCTCGCCAAGCACGCCGTCTCTGAAGGGACCAAGGCGGTTACCAAGTTCACAAGTGCTTGAAGAGTTTGGGGATCGGTGTCGGATTTCGATTTGGGTCCGTGTGGCTTAGGGTTAGAGTTTAATTTAGTAGTCTCTCATGTACTTTCAGTTATCTAGATCTGCTCGACAAAAATAGGGATGATTCGTATATATTGCTCTCATCTCTATCTGTGTTTGAAACAATGACTGTTTGGAATTAATGCGCCTATTTTGACATATATCCTTCCATAGTTATCAAATTATCGTTTTCGTCAGAGAATAATGATCATTTAAGTAATTTTGTCTTAATAAAATATGAAAAGGACATATAAGACATTGAAGCTTGCAGTCCCTGTCGTTGTCGAGATGAAAACCGAGTCACTGCTGTCGAGATCGAAAGAGAGTGAGAAGGTGCTTGAAGCTTGCAATCGTTGATTGATTCTACATTTGGCGAGGACAACGGGTCTACTCGCTAAGGTCGAGGGGCGTCATTATTTTGATAAATCTGGGCAGTATACAGTTGAAGAGATTGGGTATGTACCAATATGCTAGTTGAACTATTTCATGAATACAGTGACTACACTATTTATGTAACTCATTAACCTTACACGAAAGCACATAAATGAATCTGAACACCAAAACCATAGCTCTCAAGCATAATTATATCAATCAACATAGTTCAAATTTTTTTTTTTTTTGGAGTTTGCAAGTTCCAAATAAAGCCAATAAAACTCACAGGTTAATACACCATTCCACCATATAATACATCACTACTCTTGCTAATAAAAGATGAACTTTGAACTCCATTTTTCAAGAAAGTTTTTCATTATTATCTTTAAACAGAACTAAATATGGATAAAATCACAAAAAAAATAAATCACATTAATAGTAATAATTACTCCCTCGGAATGCTTGTTTTATAAAACAGATAAATCTGTTAATTTTTTTTTTACAGTTACTTTTTGTTTCATCAAACAGTAAACCTTTCAGCAACTAATCCAAACGATATATAAAGGGTCATTCATACCAATATACGCAAATCAAACATATACCTTTAAACAGACAATATGATCTACACAAACACAATACAACCTGCATACAAAAGGTAGAATATAAGAATCAAAAAGTAAAAATGAAAACTATGTGAAGCAATATAATACAAATGAGCTCTTTGATATCAAAGATTTGCACACCTGACAACTAAATAACCACAACTCGTCCAAAATCAGGAACTAAACACCTCCAAAAGTAAATATAATTACATAGATCACAAAAGAAGACAAATGAATGGATCAAATAAGAAAACAAATATATACTAAACGTTTTAGCAACTAATCTAAATGATATATAAAGGGTCACTCATACATACATATGCAAATCTAACATACCAGCCTTTAAATAGACGATATAATTTACGCCAACACAACATAATATGCAAACAGACGGTAGAGTATAAGAATCAAAAAGTAAAAATAAAAACTATATGAAAACTTAGCTGAGTTCATCACCAATAAAGTGATATGCTTATATACTTATTTTGATCAATAAGTTCTCCAAACCGTTCAATCTTATATACGTATATACTTATTTGATCAATAAGTTCTCAAAGTCTCAGATGAAGACTCGGATTCAGGAAACTATACTAACCAGCTTATATACTTATATAACATCATAAGTTTGTGACATCTTAAACAAAAGAAATGGAATTCTGCAATTAAAAATTGAACATACCAGAAGTTGTGATTCCTATCGGCAATGATCGAATATAGACCCTCAATCTCGTTGAACAATATTAACTTCCTGCATCCCATACAGGCCCTCAATACAGCACCTCAGTTTCTGTAACAGTAAAGAGTAAATCGTTTGTAAATTACAGAATAAAACCAAACCAAATACTATAAAGTTCATTTTTGCCCAATGTCTTTTCCCCGAAAGCATTATCTCAAAATGCAGATTATTAAATATCAATGTGGCATTACTTTATCTATATGCATGGATGGAAATTGATCAAAATGTATGGAGCTTATGATGATCATGAAAGTAATCTATATCTTCATGTAATGGCAACCTTGAGCAATCTATTTTAGCCCTCACTTGTGCAAATGAAGTCTACTTCCACAAAACTATAAATTCCACTGTCATGCATCTTGATGGATATGGAGCCTTAACATAATCCAACCTGGTCTATTAGCTGAGCTGTCTCATTTTTATTATGTTTGCTGCTTTGTTAACACTTTGGGAGAGGGACGGAGAGCACGATTGAAATGGAAGATCACAGATTGGGAGGAACCAGTGGCTTCCTCTAATCTACAACACAAAATCTCAATCAAAGTACAGAAGTCTTATTTTTGTTTGAATCAAACAACAATGTAATTGAAATAAAAGGAAATGAAAATGAGAGGATATTCCAGAACCTCATAACCAATGATGCCATCACATTAACTATACTTCGTATAGATGGAATATCATCATCACAACAGAAATTAGAACAAACCCAATTGAAAGCAATATCAAAAACATGGTAACAACAACAAAAATGGAAAATGAAACCCAGGGTTTCATCAATTCACATGAAACATGCCATCATCAACTTTATTAGTATTGGATTGTGAACTGAATACTCAAAGAGACTTACCAAGGTAACAGCCACTACACCAAGAACTAAAAGCCATCCCTGGGTTTCGAAATGACATAGCTTGAGAAATTGAAATGAGCACTCCATAGCAGGCACTCAACTCCTTGCAATACCAACAATGTAGAAACTACCCAAACATCTTAGGATTGTATAACATCAACTTTTTCCGAAGCCTTGCATGAAATTCCAGAGTAATAGAACTACGAAGTAAACAAAGTGGATGAGTGTTATTTACAACCATAAGCATTACAGTTTTACAGACAACCCAGAAACATAATTGGAACAACGAATACAGAAGCGCAAATGCCTTTAATTCTACTAATCTCTACTAACATGATATCTATGAACACAAATGCTATCTATAAACAAAAATACCATATGCATCTGGCTAAACATGTATTAAAATACGAACAGACCTTTGAAACCAACAGTTTTCTAAAGGACAGATTGACATAGCTAGCTAGATAATATATCTATCAGATGGAGCTTCTTAAGCATAAGTTACTCTAATCTTCACCAAATGCAATAAGCTGCTATAATCTTCTACACACCTAGTTCTAAACATGTTAATTGCATTTGGTGAAGTTACAACAGCTTATTGCATTTGTAGCTATGCAATCAAGCAACACCCATTAAATGATTGATTGATAATACATGAAATGAAAAGCAGAAAGTTAATGCCAATAAGCAGAATCAAAGTTACTTTCTAAAATAAGCAGCAGTCAAAGCTGATACCTAATTAAGCCTTCGGAATTGTCAGCTGAATCCTTCTCTTTCTTGGCAAAGTCGCTCCAGCAACTGCTTCTTAGTACCAGAAGTTGGAATTCGACGGAGAGATGCTTCTTCCTTGAGTTGCTTGACATTCAATTTTTCGGTGGAGTGGGTTTCTTCGGAGTTTCTTCCCCCCTTTCTACTTGTCGAGCCGTCCCGGCGGAGTCTGTGGTTTAGTCGCGAAGAGCGGACTCGAGCCTCCAAACCTGAACCTGATTCAAATGCCCGCACAATTTAGAAAATCATATCCAAACCCAGGAACCAACTGTTAGTATTGCATAATTAGTTGTACGATTAACATACTTATCCACTTAAGCAGATTAGCAACACCTACTCAACCACATGCAAGACCACCAAGGAAGCACCAACTTCACTCACCAGACCCACCCCTTCCGAGCGCGCACGCGCCCGTGGAGGGCGTACCCGAACACACGGATCACACACCAGCAGGAACAACAAAGTCCCACATCGAAGAACACCACCAGGTCCCAATCTCAACCACCTATATATATCAGGTATTTATTACAGGTAAGATCACTCCATTGAATCTCAACACAACACGTTGGACTCAATCTCACTCCATTACATCCCATCGAACGGTATCTAATTCCATTCGATCACTCCACTAGATCCCATCGAGAGCCAGTTGACTCACTCGATCCACATCACACCACTCGCACGTTCGCTTGACTGTTATATCCGATACATATTCTGACTTAGGCATCGGAGCGTTGAAGGCGGGCCACCCCGTCTTGACCCCTGACCGCCTGCTTCATTGTTGTATTCTTCTAACAGTTGCTCCCGAACGCCCGAGGAAGGAGGCACCCGCAAGAAGAGCCCGCACACACGAAGAGAAGGAAGAAGAGAAGAGCCCGACCATCCGAACAGCCCCACCGTTCGGACGCACCAAGAAGGAGAGGTCCGCACGCACGACCGAGGAAGGAAGAGGGAGCTTATTCTTGTTGCTTCTGCCCCATTACGCCTCCACGCGTAATTCGGTAGAAACATCTGGCGCCGTCTGTGGGAAACTTACAAATTGCAAACCTCGTATAAACACCACCGAAACCAAAGGTCCACATGCTCAACCCGGCGACTAACGGCAGCAACACACCTGAAGGAGGGACTCCGCCAGGGTCGATAGGGCGGAACGCACAGACAACCGACAGGGACGACAGGGACGGGCGCATCAACGGCATGGCCCAGGAGTTGCGGGAGGCAGCGCTCGAGATAGCGGAGGAGCGCCAGGTCCGCCGAAGGATGGAGGAACGGCTAGAGGCGCTCATCGGCCGGCAGGTAGAGCAGCACGAAGAAACGCAGGAGACCGCCAGCGAGGTGCGCCCTCTGTTCGCCAGAACCAACGCCCGAGCGCCCTCACCCGTGGAGGAGTCATCACCCCCGACAAACAACGACCTGATCCTACGGAGGATGGAGGAGCTGGCGGAGGAAGTCTCACGCTTACGCAAGGACAAGCTGGCAGGTCAGGGCGGGACGTTCGCCCCCCGGGTCAGCCCGTTCTCGGCGCACATACTGGAAAGAGGAAGGGATCCCCACGCCAAGATAACGAAGATTGCCCGGTTTGACGGGAGCGGGGATCCACGAGCGCACGTGGACGAGTTTCGGTCCACCACGGACGGGACCCGATATTCGGACCCAACCTTGTGTTTCCTGTTCCAGGAAACACTGGCGGAGGAGGCACGGAGCTGGTTCTACGAAATCCCGCCAGGATCCATCCACTCGTTCCTCGAATTGGCGGAAAGTTTTCAGAGGCGCTATCGGCTCCAGGGGAAGTATAACACCACGGGCATCCTCCTGAAGGTCCGCCAGGAGAGGGACGAGAGCTTGTCGAGCTACATTAATCGGTGGAGGACGCTCGCAAGCACGTGCAGGGACCTTGACAAGCGAGTGGCCAAGGTCGCCCTGATGGACAACCTGCTCGCCACCCCCTTCGTAGAGAAACTCGTGAGGAAGGAGCATCTCGACTACGACGAGATCATGGACCTGATTGTGCAGAAGGCACTGGTGGAAACGCGGGTGTACGGAGCCGCCTCCGAACCTAGTTCCATCAGACCCGAGGCAACGGACGCTCAACCGCAACAGCTGACGGACAGCGGGAGACCAACCGGGGGCTTCAAGAGGAGCCGGGATACATACAGGCAGAACTACCAAAGGCCCGTCTTCCGCGGATATCAAGGCAACAATTACAACCAGGCGCAGGATGCCCGTTTTCCGCCAGCCCCACGCTATCGACCGGCGGCACAGGAGGTCTTCACAATCGACGGGCAGTCACCCGAGCACCTGCTCCGCCTGAACCGACACCGAATACCGCCGCCGAACAACATGGCGAAGGCGGGGGTACCACCCGGCCAGTTACCGGACGTATGGTGCGAGTTCCACAACGCCACCACCCACCGTACCAACAGCTGCATCATGTTGAAGAAGGCCCTCGAGGACATGGAGGACGAACGGACGAATACTCCCAGGGCGGAAGGACAGCAGCATCAGGTAGGCGCCAGGACCCGTGGGACCATCAACACGATATCCGGGGGCAAGCGCAAGGAGAGAGCCTCATCGCCCGATCGCCCGAGCAGGGACGTGCTAGCGATCGGGGCAAGGAGAGCGCCCGGGGCACAACGAAAGGAGGCGCCCACCATCAGCTTCACAACAGGGGACGAGGAGGAAAATCCAAGGGACAGCACCCTACCGTTCGTGATCGACGCGATCATCGATCAATTCCTTGTGAAGAGGGTACTAGTCGACAACGGAGCGTCTGTCAACATAATCTACCTGGACGCATACGTGGCGCTCGGCCGACCCGCCAGCAAGATGACGCAGGACCATGAATGCATCTCCAGCTTCACGGGCGAGACCTCATATCCTATCGGGAGTGACAACCTGCGGGTCGAGGTTGGCGCCCCCAACTCCCCGCACGGCAAGATCTGGACGGACTTTATCATCATGGACACCCCCTCCCCCTACAACGCCATACTCGGGAGGCCTGGAATCTGCAAATTAAAATTGATCATCGCAGGACACCTGCTCTTGGGAAGGTTCCCAACTGAGCATAGGATCGGCCACGTCCAAGGATACAACCAGCAGGAAACCACGGAGACTCGAGGCAGGCAGGAGGTCCTTACTTTAGGACCCACAGATCTGGAGGCACGATCCACACACGGGCGGCGCAAGGCAACACCACGAGTAATCTACTAGGGGCGAGGAAACGGACCACCCGATCATCCGGACGGGCGCGTCCAAACTGGGGTACGCCCCGCCCACGGAACGCCCAACATTTGGAGAAGTGTTGTTGTGGTCAGTCATAACTTGTTACTCTTTCCGTTAGCCTATATTTGCGCATTCGCGTGCCCTTGACCCGCCCGCCCATGAACTCGGGGGACTGGGGGACTGGGGATAGGCCACCGAATGAAGGCACTGCTTTACATTCTCGCACAAGTTATTTAGAGAGGCACCCAAAAAAAAAAAAAAAAAAAAAACAGAGCCGCACAGGCAAAAGGTAAAGCAGTTCCATTCAGTCCAAATATTACAACACCTACTCTATTACAAACAAAGAAACAACTACTCCGCCCCCATCTCCACATCCAACTCCTCACCCTCATCCGATGTCACCGCAACTTCAGCTTCCGCCTGTTCGCCCGGCCCCACCCGCCTGACCACTGGCTCCAGCTCAGCCTCGGCACGTCCCCTGGAAGGCCCTGCCACTCTCTCGTACGAAGAAACTTCGACGCCCGACAGCCTCTCGACTTCGGACTCCAGGAACGCCACCCGGGCGGCTGCTTCAGCACGAACACGCTTCAGCTCACCTCGCAGACACTCCGCCTCGGCCACGGCCTTATCTCTGTCAATCTTGGCCAGAGTTTCACTGGCAGCAGCTTCTCCCGCCCGGATATCCGCCTCGTTCACACGAGCAACGTACCGCCGCATCAGATCGACGGCCTTCTCCCGGGCGGTCACCACCACGTCCATCGCCCTCTGGTGCTCCAGCGCGCCCTCCCTGAGGCGTGCAAGTTCCGCAATCTCCCGCGAGCGGTAGCGGAAGACCTGCTGCATCAGACGGGCGCATGAACCAAAAACCCCATCCAGCCCATCAGCAGGAGCCTCCTCCACCGACGGCAACGCGACCGCGAGCGCAGCAGCATCATCCTCCAGGGACTGGCGCACTCTCCCCACAACATCATCGCCCGACCCAGAAGCGGGGCCAGGAGAAGCGTCCTCCGCCCGCGCCCTCTTCCGCGCACGTTTTCCACTCTTCCCGTGCGGGAGAGGCTTTGGCGCCTCCAAAGCCAGAGGAGGTGGATCTGAAAAACAAGAAGTCTGGGGAGGACTCGGGGACCGATCTGGGACAATCGCCCGACTTGGAGACGGCCCCACAACGGGCGCACGACTCACCGGCGCCAGCGCAGGACCACCCTCCCGCCTACTCGTACCACCACTCCGCACAACCAGCTGTTGCTCACGTTCTGCCTCGACCTGCGTCTCGGCTCCAGCAACATCGCCCGCCGGCAGAAGAGGAGCATCCGCTTGCGGCACTTGAACATATGGAACAGGGGCACCCACACCGCCCACCGGGGGCGCACGTTTGGCATCATCTGCCACCGCGCGGACCTTCTTCCCGGCACCCAGCAACCTAAGCATTCGACGCTTGCTCACTCCATCCATCTTCTTCGCTGCAAACGCACGCGCAGACAGGTTAGCAAACCAGATAACACTTTCGCAACATTTGAATTCTACTTACTGCCACGCCCACACTGGGCGCGCGCATGTACACTGGGGGACTTCCGCCCATGTAGCCCCATTGGGCGACCGAGCCTAACACTTAGCAACAGAAGAACAACACCACAAACACCAAAGCCCACCAAACATCACCCAAATCAGATCTAACCCACCCCACCTCAGGAACCAACCCTGTTCTTGAGCAAAACCAACAAGAAAACCCAGAAACAACCCAGAAGCAACACAAACTAGAGAGAGATACACACGCAATCAGGACTGGGGGACTCACCAGCTCGGGATGGCACGACAGAGTACAACCGACGGGCACGTATTCCGGCAAACAGTGGACACAAATGAAGGAAATCTCGGGGAGCAGACCACAGGAAAATTTTTGCAGAGCTTTTTGTGAATCATGGAAGTCTAGGAACAGACCACGCATACCCCTATTTATACTAATCGGTTGATATCAGCCAGCCTGTGACAGCCGTCCGATCCATCATGCCCATCGTAGGATTGGGACGCATGGCACCACCCGGTTCACTTGCCCTTCTCAGTAACCGTGCCAGCCCATCATCTCCCCACCTAACAAAAAAAAAAAAAAACACAACCCTAGCACGACTCCCAACGGTTCGACACGTGGCGCCCATGCCCCACCCCACGCGCCCACGCGCGCGATGCCTGCCCTTCAGGCAATCACAGCGAAAGCGGTATTTAATGCCTGGCCCACGCCAGCATCAAATACGACGGCCAGCATTCGTCACAACGGTTCCCAAGGAAAAAGCGCAATATCACCTCAAACCGTTTCATCACCAGCACACCACCAAAACCCAAGGCAGGACACACCACCCGCACGACCGGTAGAGACAGATCACAACGCACACGTCCAAACAAGGTAAACGCCACTACACACACACCAGCTCGGCCCTGGCAGGTTGCAGGCGCCGAGGGTAAACGGGCGCCGGGCGCGGGGTACGTCCCCCCCCGTACGTAAAGATACAGGTCGCCTATACGAAAGGGCAAGGGGTCCGTCCTCCCCTTGCAGTCCCTGGAACCAACGGGCGACGGGTGTGGGGCACGTCCCCTCCGTTCGCACAAATCGCAGGTCGGATAAACAACAGAGGCATGAGGTCCGCCCTCTCTCTGTGTCCCAGGCAACAGATGGGCGGCAACAGGCATGGGGTCCCGTCCCCTCTCTTGCGCGCGCCAATGGTGACACGGGCGTGGGGTTCTTTCTCCCCGTTCACCACTTCATTCCAAAGCAGAGGCATGAGGTCCGCCCTCTCTCTGAGTATTCCACAGTTTGATGGGCGCCACGGGCGTGGGGTTCTTCCCCTCCGTGCGACGGCTCATTCCTAGCAGAGGCATGGGATACGTCCCCTCTCCTGACGAAATTTGATTGGCAAAACACGGGCGTGGGGTTTTTCCCCTCCGTGCCAACTGAAGTCCTAGTAGGGACGTGAGGTCCGCCCTCCCCCTATAGGCCACACAAACGACGCGAATGGAGAGTACGCTCCTCATTCGACGATCGCAACAACGAAAGCCGACTTAGCGGGGCTAAGCTCGATGGGCGGCACGGGCGCGGGGTTCTTCCCCTCCGTGTGCGTAACGATAACGATACGCAAGCCGGCTTGGGCGGCAGAGGCATGGGGTCGAGTGGTCCTCTCTCTCCGCTAAGACCGATGGGCGGCGCGGGTGTGGGGTCTAGTGTTCCCCTCCGTGAGCGCACCGTTACCGAACGACAAGCCGACTCGGACAGCTTGGGGGTGTCCTGTTTCCCCCCTTGATCGTACCGATGACCGATGGACGTCGCGGGAGTTGGATTTCCCCCCGGACGCCGACGGCAACACCGGGTTAGGCGGCAAAGGCATGCGGCACGTCCCCTCTTTGCGCGCGCTAAATCCGAAGAACGGCACGGGCACGGTGTCCGCTCCCTCCGTAGCGCGTTACTTATAGGTCGCGGTCTTGATCCCTCCGTCGATGCTATACCGTACGGAACGACATCCCCGTTTACGTACGCGGTGCACCACATCATTCCAGCGCTGGCATCACGAAAACACATTCGCACACATTCATGCACCATACCATACATTCATGCATCACATATATACCTATACTTATATACCTATACTTATATACCTGCACCTATGTACCTGTTACACTTGTGTATGTTTTAAAGACCAACCCCACCTGGGCGCGCGGCTCTAGAATAGCAAGTCTCGCTCTGGAGGCCGGGCCCATAGGTACACCATCGCACGAACAGGTACACGCTCCGTCATGCGATCCCTTTCTTGACCGGAGAGTTGGGGGACTTGGGGGGTCACAGGATCGTGACCACTGCTCAACCGGATAAGTATTTCTTGTTAATCGCCCACCCTTTTTCAACTCCCCAGTCAAGAAAGTTCTCTTTGACTTGGGGAATTGGGGGACTTGTTAGTATTGCATAATTAGTTGTACGATTAACATACTTATCCACTTAAGCAGATTAGCAACACCTACTCAACCACATGCAAGACCACCAAGGAAGCACCAACTTCACTCACCAGACCCACCCCTTCCGAGCGCGCACGCGCCCGTGGAGGGCGTACCCGAACACACGGATCACACACCAGCAGGAACAACAAAGTCCCACATCGAAGAACACCACCAGGTCCCAATCTCAACCACCTATATATATCAGGTATTTATTACAGGTAAGATCACTCCATTGAATCTCAACACAACACGTTGGACTCAATCTCACTCCATTACATCCCATCGAACGGTATCTAATTCCATTCGATCACTCCACTAGATCCCATCGAGAGCCAGTTGACTCACTCGATCCACATCACACCACTCGCACGTTCGCTTGACTGTTATATCCGATACATATTCTGACTTAGGCATCGGAGCGTTGAAGGCGGGCCACCCCGTCTTGACCCCTGACCGCCTGCTTCATTGTTGTATTCTTCTAACAGTTGCTCCCGAACGCCCGAGGAAGGAGGCACCCGCAAGAAGAGCCCGCACACACGAAGAGAAGGAAGAAGAGAAGAGCCCGCCCATCCGAACAGCCCCACCGTTCGGACGCACCAAGAAGGAGAGGTCCGCACGCACGACCGAGGAAGGAAGAGGGAGCTTATTCTTGTTGCTTCTGCCCCATTACGCCTCCGCGCGTAATTCGGTAGAAACACCAACGATGAGGAGTTGTTGAGATAAGATGATGAGAGAAGAGTGAGGCTGCGAAAGAGAAGATTGAGGCTGTGAAAATCTACTAATCTTATGGATTAGATTTGTGAAAACCCAGAAACAATTGGATTGGGGGGCTGATAGAGATTGAAAGAGAGAAGTGGTGCAAGGCAGTAGCCTCTTGATCTCCATGAGTCGCCATTTGTGGAGAGCAACGAAAAATCCGATCACCAACACCCAATTAGATCCACTGAAAAACAAAAATCAACCAAAAACACAGAAAAAGAAAGGCCGATCAAAAACCTGACCTCCAAAATCCGGGTTCGCTGATCTGAAATCTGGGCTTCAACTGCAATCTGAGAGTGGAAAGAGCGAGCAGAGCTGAGAGAGAGCACCGAGAGCTTAGAACTGAGAAGTAGATTAGGTCGACGGATGGAATAGACAGAGATATGAGAGCGAGTGACTGAAAATCGCAAGGTGGAGAGTGAGAGAGCAAGTGGAGGACTGAGATCGAGATCGAGATCGAGATCGAGAGGGAGATGCAAAGGTGAGGGGCTGTGATGCAAGGCTTCAAATGGGAGGGATGGTTTGGGCAAGTGGAGGTCCGAGATTGAGAGAGAGTTCCAGAGGGAGGCTGCAAAGGTGAGGGGCGAGGAAGAGGGTTGGGGATCTGAAGTTAAAATCGAGAGAGCTGAGACTAAGACGACGGAGAGGAAGCGTTGACGTTAACTCGCACGTCTCGCATGCTCACAATATTATGACCAAAACGCCCCTATGAACAGGTAAAGCAATAGTGATTCCATAGGATGTTTGCCGATTGTTATATAGTAAATTAATATCATATTTTCTTATTTTCCTAATAATTTTTCTTTTATTCTCCTCACTCTTCCCAACTTAGAGCAACTCCAGCAGATCCCCTAAAAGTAAATTTTATCTATAATATGAGGTTTTTGTTTTAAAATCAGCTCCAAGAGATCCCCTATCACATTAGCTATTTTAGAGATTTCCTATATTTCATGTTTTCATCCCCTATCCCCATACTTAAAGCTTGAATTTTAGGTGATGTAAAAGTCAACATTGTAATTAATTGTTTCCTAAAAGGTTGTAAATGTAATCAATTTCTAAGTTAATAAATGTTAATTATTTTTATTAACCAATCAAAACAAAGTATTTATTCATATTTAACTAAATTATGAGTAATATTGTTGGAGTAAATTTTTACAAATGCTTAGTTAAAATATGTTTGAGCTATATTTTGGAACAAAATAGAAAATTTTTAAGTGACATTGTTGGAGATGCTCTTGCAAACATATTTTTAAAATAAATATCATAAATCAATAAGTGCAATACCTCAAACTTTTTTATTTTAATTTAACACCTATCTTTGCCCGACCTATAGAGTTAGTGTTGGATGCGCATTTTATGGGTTCTAGACACACTTACCACAATTGAGTACTCAGGGGTGTGTCTTCAACCATGATACATGTTCTGCGTAGATTACGTAAGAAGCATGCAAGCCCGACGTGTCTTATTGGGTTGTGGTGTTATAAAGATTTGTTCTTACTTTTGATTTTGTTAGTCTTTTCTTGAAAGAGTTAGTGTTGCTTGTTAGCTGGTATATGAACTTTTCAGGCCGTGAAGTTTTTTAATGAAAGCTTCTTTTGTTCGAAAAAGCACTAGTGCCGCTGCACCTATTATCATCAGCTCGATAGGTTTGCCCTGCACTCATACCATAATGCCGGCTGCTGTTCTTGTTGATGACTTATTTGTAGAAGAAGAGAACGTAGTCTATCAGTCTATGATTAGAATGAAGATGACATAGTTTCGTGGTCATCAGACTCGGACATGGGCGAAGAAGAGGCATATGACAATTTGGACGATGATGATCAAGTACTAAAAGGCTGCTTTCTGATTAACTCTAGACGTCCCAATGCTCATGGAGGTCTACACTCTCTCCCTAACTCATCCCTTCAGCCTCTCTCTAATTGCCTCCAGAAGTTTGATTCTCGGATACGTGCTGCCCCTCTGGAGGTATACAATTTTCAACTAGAATAGACAACAGTACTGTTTGATTGTTTTTAGTGTTACATTATGATGTGTTTGCTTTGATGATTACGTAGGAGTGGGAAGGCAGGTGGAATGTTGACATGTCTAACTATGTGATCTCTTCCATTCGAGAGTTTGTTAGAGAAGGAGACATTGACAGAACTAAAACTAAAGATAAAGCGGACCGTGCCACGGTTGAGAAGGTCTGACTACTTCTCTATCTATTATCATTCCAGCTTTTGCTTTGTCTATATATGATTCTAATTGAATAGTGTGGAAGTTCTCAGCAGGCCAATGATTCCAAAACTCGGATGCTTATAATCAAAGTTTTGAAGACTGGTCCGGATGACAAAATCAATGGCTGCATTGCTACGGGCAAAGAAGTATGTTGTCTATTATTTCTTGTTTACTGTAATTTCTTGATTGTAAATTCTGCTAAACTTTTGCATATTTTGTATTCTGTATTGCCATCTTGGGATTATTGTTTCTTGAATAGGCCAATGTTTATCATGCGACTAAAGGTGATGGCCAGGAACTGGCTATCAAGGTGTACACGACATCTGTTCTGGATTTTAAGTAAGTGTTGACGTGCCGTGACACATTTGATTCTGGTGGTGCCAGTCACGGGGGACTACGAATATGCAGATCCATCCTTTAAGCTTTTCCTGATTATATATCGAGATACTATGTAAATCTTTACTTCGTAAAAAGTGTTGTGATTCTTGTTCACAATTAAGATTTGTGGGAAACTGACCATGTAACATACAGCATCATAATTAAAGAGAATTGAAATAGTCTTTACAGTTTTTGGACTTGACTTTTGGTGCTGAGTTTGGAGGTTGGACCATAGATGTGTTTGTGTAAGTAGTTCTACAATAATTCTTATTTTAACAACTTCAGGGACAGAGAAGATATGTCCAAGGGGGTCGCCGATTCAGAAAGGGATACTGTACGAACAATCCCAGGGAAATGGTGAAGATATGGGCTGAGAAAGAAAAGAGAAATTTGGAGAGGTGAGACAAACAACAATGTTCACTTATTTCTCTAGCACATATCTTGTTATTCAAAGAATTGCCCTTATGACTAACCGCTATTTCTTAGCTCAGATTCTGACAATTTTCCTTCTGCTTGGGCTGATAAATAAGTAAAGTAATTGATCTTATGAGTTATGACTTTAGTACGATCCATGAAGCTAGAACATGCCCGTTGATTGATGATAGATGGGTTGCTGTGTGTAGGATGGTGAAAAATGGAATTAGATGCCCAACTCCAATTGATATACGAGGTCATGGAATTCGTAGGTACTTATATATAACCTTATATTACCTATTTCACGAACAAATGTTCTCGTCACTACTGACACTTTTCTCTGATCTAGTTCTTTAATTTTTTCTGACGGACAAAAGTGGTTAGTTATAATGTCATAGAATTATAATTCGAAAAAACGGTCTGAATAGCCATTTAAACGGTAATTAGTAGTAGAATTAAACGTTTTTGGGTTGAACGACCTATTAAACGGTAAAACGGCAGATTAATCGGTAATTAAACGATCAATTGGGTGATTAAATGGTTCGACTTTCTTTTTGAATCTTTTTTAATTAAATGAAAAACCAAAAGAAATAATGAAAACCAAGATTATAAACAAGAAGAAAAATTCAATAAACTTCTAACGTTCCACCTAAAAAAGAAAGAAAGATGAAAGATCTACTACTTGCAAGTGATGCTAGTTGAACACAAGGATGACTAGTTGAAAATAATGAGGATGATCTTGAATCCGATCTTACATGGGATGGAAAGATATCTTGATGACGACGATTTTATTTCTGAAGATGACAACGATTTTAATGAAGACGCATTTGGAGGGTTTGACAATATGAAGTGATTTTCTTGTTTGAAAGACATTTAATTATACTTATATGTTGAACTATGTGTTTAATTATTTTGATCATTTTTTAAACATTTTCTTTTGACTTAATTTAATTAATGATATTTATTATTATTATATATAATATATATTTATAATATTACTTTTTAAATGAAAATACAGTTTCCGTTTATTCCCGTTTAATCACTAATTAAACGACTAAACAGTAAACAGTACAAAACTATTTTGTCCCGATTACCATATTTTTGAACATTGCATAGAATATTGTATATATTGAATTGCAGGGAAGGTAGGTTGGCCAACACCTCAGACGCTGCATTGTCATTAGACAAGCTAAGTACGAAAAGGATATATGGAGGTGCGTCCTAATTCTTGATTTTTTTTTTGAAAAAGGGCTTGGTGCGGCTACCCTTGAGCCTAAATTAATAAAATGATAGAATACAAGGGGGGACGTGTAGCCTTAACCCCATATTACAATAAGTGTCAGGAAAGTAACCCGAAATAATATCAGATGATTCCTTATAATCTATGTATTTAGTACTGCACCTACTAGCAATGAGTGCACAAGTTGCTACTTTATTTGCTTTTAACTGGCGGTGACATACTGAAAAGTTAATGTAGTGCGATAAGACGATTAAACAAGCTTTCCCATTATGTTGTCATTCGGAAGTATACCCGATGACACTATGTTTTATCCTACTTCTAAGTGGATGCATCCACAAGATGAAACACACCCACCTAATAGAAGACTCGACATCAATGGTACACGCACAGAAACAAAGCCCGACAAGCCCAGCCATTAACCTGTAGAGGCTTATTTCAAACTGAACAAACATAACACAACTAAAAGTCTCACAACCAATAAAATAAAGCACAACCCAGGTCGAGGTCCACGAGAGAGCCTCAACCCAATACCACTTTGGAGCAAAGACAAGTGGGCCCAAGGCCCAGGCTGAGAGCTGCAGGCCCTCCACAGTTGAATCTCCACCGGCGATGCTATGCCTCCTCCACTGGCGCTATGATGTTGCGATCTCCACCCAAACTAGGCAACTCAAAGAAAATCGGTACCTCTTCCACACTCTTGATCGACACAAACCAGATCCGGTTGATGTCGGCTGCCACATATCGAGTTTGAAGTTGACACAGACCGGCAGGTGCACCATTATCTCTCTGACCTGCAACCCACAAGATCCTTGAACTCCCCTCACACGGTTGGTATGTAGAGACTGGAAATACACTGGTACTACAGGAATTAAAAGGCACAGGCCTCCCAGTGGGCAAATAACCCAAGAAAATTGCCCCGAAGGAGCGAAGGACTACAACAAAGTGTAGGGAAGAGCCTTGAAAAATTTACAAGTGGTGGCTCCCCAAACTCCCAAGCCAAGATCTAGATCGGAAAGATCTAGATCTGGCCGGAGAGGGGGGGAGGAGAGAGGGAAGGCCGAGAAGGGAGCTTGTATACGAAGGTTCTAGAGAGATAGCTAGTGACAACTATCAGCCGTAATGCACAAACCTAATTCTTGATAACAACACGAACTTAATGCCAAAGAAAATGTAATATATAATATATGCAGGCCTTGAAAGCCTTTTCAAAATTATATTTTTTGCAGATGCTGACCCTCTACAGATAAACTTTTTTCAGATCTGCTTGTGTATTGTATATGCAGGAATTATTATTAGAGAACGACAACTAAGGACAATTATAGTATCAATAATACAAAAAATCTAACTAGCAAGTATTTAGAAAACCAAAGACACGGGTCCAGGGCCCAAAATGTAGTATCAGAAGTCCAACTCGTTAAGCAGATTAAAATGATCAAATTACCCTTATTTATAAAATAGAAACCCTAGACAGAACAAAAATGTAATAGCAGCCATTCTCTCTCTAAAGCAGATTAAAATGACCAAATTACCCTTATTTATAAAATAGAAACCCTAAACAGAACAAAAATGTAATAGCAGCCATTCTCTCTCTCTCTCTCTCTCTCTCTCTCTCTCTCTCTCTCTCGATCTCTCTCGATCGAACCAAAAACATAGTAGCACAAGTGCACAACACCACCGATGCCAGCATAAATTGCCGACGTCGTCCACTCCTCTCGTTGCCGCCTTGCATCGCGGATGCCGATCATCCCTCACGTCGACGCCTCACTTTTTTGGCTCAGCTCGATCTCGCATCACCGACGTTGACGCCTTGCTTTTCCAGCTCGGGTCGACCTCGTGTGCCTATCGCCGTCATGGCACCTGGATTGGCCTCGGTGTGTCACACACTCCTCCGCATCTCCTCACCTCCAAGAAACTCCACAGATCTCGCCTTGGCCTCCGTACCGCTGCGAGCTTAAGCTGATGTCCAAGAGCCTCGCACTCACTGGCCGTGAGCTCAAGATCTCTCGCAGACATCAACCTCAATCAGATCGGAGCTCAAGATCTCGAACATCCATGAGCCACTACTTATCCCTCGCGGACCACCAGAATCAAAAGAAAACGATCCATGAGTCTTGACGTCTTTTTTTGCAATTGCTACTATCTTTATTTTGGATTTTTGTTTCATTTTAATTTTGTTGTTATATTTCTGGAACAAAATTCGATAGGTGCTAATGTTTCTTTCTAATACTAATCTAAGAAACACTATCATATTTTCATAAAAAATAGTAGCATAGGTTTTAAAACCGATACATTTCAACAATGTTATTATGTTTTCTCTACTATCTGACTTTTTGTGCTACTTCAATTTTTTTATGCTACTGTGATACGCATGTTTTCGAAGATGCTATTGTGATTTTTCGAAGATGCTACTGAAAGTTTGTTAAATGTGCTACACTTCTATTTTCTGCATCGGAAATATTTTTTTTCTGAGCTACTACTGAGTGATTTTTGATGTTGCTAGTGTATTTTTTTTAAAGCTATTGTGTTTTTCAAAACACCCATTAAGGATTTAGGATTTATTAGATGTGTTTTTATCAAGTTGCTTTTATATATATGTTTTCTTATTATTGTCTTTTTCTTTAGCTTACTACTATATTTTTTTCGTTGGAGATATTGTATATTTTGGATTGCTACTGTATTTTTTAGACCGTTATTATGTAATTTTTACTATGTTGGACAAATACTGTATATTTTTAGGCTGTTACTATATTTTTTTAGGTTGCTATTGTGTTCTCCAAGACTGCTACTGTGTTTTTTTTAAGTTGTTACTGTGTTTTTTCAAGTCTGTTACTATATTTTTTTGGGCTACTACTGTTATTTTTTAGGCTGCTACTAATTTTTTCAAGGTGGATATTGTACTTTTGGGCTGCTACCGTTATTGTATTAAATTTGCACTTGCATTTGTATCAAAATTGATAATAAATTTGAATCTAATATTAATGTTCCATTGAATTTACTGCAACTGAAGTTATGTCGGTATTGTTATTGAAGTATTATTGAAATTGCTTTTGAATTAGTATCGAAAGTTTTATGAAATTGTATCAGAAGTGTTACTAAAATTATATCGAGATTTGAGTTTGTTACTAATTATTTGAGCGAACTGATACTATAATAATTCCTTTTAAAAAAAGAAGCTGAAAAAAAAATTAACGAACTGCTACTGTAATCATATCGATATTGCTACTATATTTTTGAGCGAGCTGATACAAGAAATTTTTTCGAGAAAGTAAAAGAATTAGATCACTACAAGAAAACAGCACTTAGACCACGGAAATGTAATTGTTCCGTGGTCCAAGTAACACTTAAACGACGGAGACTTCTCCGTCGTCCAAGTACCACCTGGAGGACGGAGAAGACTCCGAGGTCCAGGTGGTCACCTGGACAACGGACCGACACCCCGTGGTCCGAGTAACTTCCACTTAGACGACGTACCGACACCTCCGTCGTCTAAGTGAAGCATTATATAAGCCCGATGCCAAACTCTCTTCATTCCATCCGATCCTCTGTCCCGCGGGAAATTTTAAAGATCGAAGAAGAAGGAGAAGGGAGAAGGAGAAGGAGAAGGATCAGGATCAGGGATCTCCACTGACTAGCTAGCTAGCTTAATTAACTGACATCGAGAAGGCCAGCAGGTACGTACGCAGTTAAAATTTGCTTAATATATATTTAGTGAAAACGTACATACATGCATGGATGTTAGCTATATATACAGATTATATTACGTACGTAATTGATGGATTGATGTAGATCGAGTACGTATAATTAAGCGTAAATTAATGGACTAAATTAATGCATGGGAAGTAATAGCTCCGCCGTCAGCACTTGGCCAGTTATTCTGATGCCGTACAACTTGCCTCCGTGGATGTGCATGAACAAGGAATTTAATTTCCTTACTGTACTAATTCCAGGTCCTAAATCTCCAGGGAAGTGCTTAGATGTCTACCTCAGACCTTTGATCGACGAGCTGAAACTGTTGTGGGAAAATGGAGTCCAAACTTATGACAAATTCACTGACACGATGTTCACGATGAGGGCTGCCGTAATGTGGACGATCATCAATTTTTCAGCGTATGGGATGTTGGCAGCCTGTAGGACAAAAGGATATAATGAATGTCCTATATGTTTGGACGACGTGAACTCTAGTTGGCACGCGGGGAAGGTGTGTTACTTGGGTCACCGTAGATGGCTTCCTCACGACCACCCGTGGTGACAGGATGAAGCTCATTTCGACGGGACGGTAGAGAACAATCCTAAACCCCGTAGTTGGTCGGGCGAAGAGATTTTAGAGAGGTTGAGCTATTTCAACTTTGGTGTGTTGACCAATGACGGGGATGTAAAGAAATGCAATCCAATTCCTCCACATGATCTGAGCTATTGGGATCACAAGAGTATATTCTTTGAACTCCCTTACTGGTCGAAGTTGAAGCTGAGGAACAACTTGGACGCGATGCATATAGAAAAGAATGTGTGCGACAGCGTGGTGGGAACAATTCTCGGTATTAAGTTCAAGACTAAAGATACTCCCAAAGCGCGCAAAGATTTGGAATCAATGAATCTACGTCGTCCCTTGTGGTTGAGGAGGGATAGGAAAGGAGTGTACAACAAGATGCCAGCTGCACCTTACACAATGAAGCCGACACTTAGACGTTCTGTATTTCACTGGTTTAAGGGCGTTCGTTATCCGGCTACGTATGCAGCTACTATAACTGGAGCAGTGGACGAGGTGCAACACAAGTTTGTTGGTCTAAAGACACATGACTATCCCGTTATGCTGCAACGTCTGATTCCAGTGGTAATTCGACCATACTTGCCTCGTGACGTCGTAGAACCAATAGTGGCATTGTGCAGATGGTGGCAGAGGTTATGCGCCAGAGAATTAAAGAAGTCATTTGTGGTGGAATTGTAACAACAAATTGTGCACATCATTTGCAAACTAGAGAGGATTTTTCCCCCTGCTTTCTTTGACATCATGATTCACCTAATGATCCACCTGCCCGAGTAGGTGCTCATTTCTGGTCCGGTCCAGTACACTTGGATGTATCCTCAAGAAAGGTATGTACAAATAATTAATTATACAGGTTTTTCGATTCATAATTTGTTCCACTGGAGATTACTAGCTAGCTATATGTACTTATTCTTATTGTACGTTTGATTTTGTAGACAGCTTGGACAGTATAAGTCATACGTCAAAAACAGGTCGGCCCCGGATGACTCCATAGCAGAGACATACCTAATGCATAAGTGTGTTACTTACTGCAACAAGTACCTCAAAGATCCACCACCTTGCACTGCCTCCGATCCCAGTGCCCGCATCAATCTTTCTGTCGTCACCAATGTCGTCCGACCGTTTAGAGGAGTATTAAAGGAATCGTTAATACGGGAAGAACTTATTGAGGCACATTGAGTAGTGTTGCGAGACTGTGACGAAGTTGAGCCGTACATGATGTCATACAAGGAGAGGCTTCAGGCGTTAAATCAAAACAAGAGTTCGGCGTGGATTGAGAAAATGGTTAAGAAGAAGTTTCCCGATTATTTCTTCCAATGGGTACGTACGTACGTCTCGGTATTTACTAATTTATATACATATCGATCATGTTTGTAGAAAGTAAACCCTTATATTTGCCCATTTTCGCAGATGATTGATCTGCAAAAATCTGAAACCACGGGGGGTGGTGGTCATGGCTAAAGCACTTGCTAGCATGGAAGCCGATTAAACACCATATTTATCCCGGATGTTTTGTGAACGGTGTAAAGTTCCATTCATTGGCCCGAGACGAAGGAAGAAGAACACAAAACAGTGGGGTAGCGGTTGGGAAAGACAATGATCTATATTACGGGGCTATTGTATATGTGGTTCAGCTATGTTACGGGAATGATGTCAACGTTTTCCTATTCAAGTGCAGATGGTTCAAGCGTACAAAGGAAGACCTGGGACTATTATCAATCGATACAAACTCTAGCTGGTATGAGGATGAGCCTTTCGCTCTCGCCACCTTAGTTCGGCAGGTGTTCTATCTCGACGATCCGAAAGCCGGTGAATGGTGGAAAATAATGAACCATATCTCTCACCGAGGAATATGGAATACAGAGACAATTGAAGGGACACCGGCGACGACTGAAGATGCTGCTAAACCAGAAAGAGACATTCCTGCCTATCAAGAGCCTAATATTTCTGTCATCCGCTCTGATATAATGGACCTAGTTCAAGATGGTGAACGGTTACCCATGCCTGATGGTTGTACAGATCTAACTGAAGATGAGATTATCGATGCCATTAATGAAGATGAAGAAGACGAGCATGATGAGGACGCAGACGAGGACTCAGGTTATTCTTCGGACGATGTTGAGTACGATGAGGAGGATGAGCAATCGGATACCGGGGACGAGGATGATGACGATTATGATGATGACTACTTAACTAAGACGAGAAAAATTAATTGGTAATTAATTTATGTAATTATTGTAATATATGATCGATGCATCATCGATCAATAATTAATATAAATATTTTAAGGAGGAGAATGTATATATATATGTACGTATATCTTTGACTTTTTTGTACTTAATTAATTAATTACACGCGTCCATGCTCGATCATATCGGATTGACCGACGTACGTCAACTAAATTAAATTAATTAATTAATCCGAATTATATATCCTGGACAACGGAGAAATTAATTGCAGACTGTCGCCTTTTGGTATTTTGGCTATCTCCCTAAATCTTCGACCCTAAATTAATCTAGCAAATCGGATCGATCGATCATTTTTTTTAATTATATTCTTGAATCAGAATAATTGAACGGACACACAAATAACCGGGGACGACCTAAACCCTAAACCCTAAGGCCCTAACCCCTGAATTCAGGGTTTGTACACTTGGACGACGGATATGGTCATTCTCCGTCGTCCAGGTACTCACTAGGACGACGGAGGACGACGGAGACCATCATATCCGTCGTCCAAGTTCACAAACCCTATACCCTAAACCCTAAGGCCCCCTAACCCCTGAATTCAAGGTCTCTGTACCTGGACGACGGAGATGAGCTTCTCCGTCGTCTAGGTGCAGAGACCCTATGCCCTAAACAGTAAGGCCCTAACCCCTGAATTCAGTGTCTCTTCACCTGGACGACGGAGAATCTCATCTCCGTCGTCCAGGTGCAGATTTCGTAATTTTTTCTAAGACAACGACCATCTAGACCTTCTTCCAATGCATATTCTTTTCGTCAAGACTTTAGAGTAAACAATTCTTGGTGTGTGAGCTTCGACGGTTCGAAAATCGGAGTTGCGAAATGTCTTGTATCCACGTTTCCGGTTTGTGAAATTCTCGGTTTTGCGGTTGACTGTGCCGATGAAACCCTTCCCGAACTTATTATTTTCTGGTCTTTTATTGTAATTATATATTATGTTACGACGAACATATCCAACGACTGTTTTGTCCAAATTCAATTTCGTTAATATTCTGCTGCAAATGAGCCTCTACTCATGAATACTTAAGTCGTAAAGATTAGTCGATACTTAACAACTTTCAAGACGTAAAATTATTCGTCGGTTCAAATTTAACTATTCATATATATGATGCGTTCATCGATATTGTACGACTATTTCACTCGAATGACAGATCGCTAAATTCTTAGCGAATTAATTTTTTAATTTTTTTTTACGTAATTTGAACCTGGACGACGGAAAATGACCATCTCTGTCGTCCAGGTTCAAATTACCATGGCGGTTAATTTTTTTTTTTCAATGTAAATTGCACTTGGACGACGGAGAATGACATCTCCGTCGTCCAAGTCGAAAATTATGGCGGTTCGATTTACCGCCTCAATTTTTGGCACCGCTTGAAATTTCACTTAGACGACGGAGAATCAATTCTCCGTCGTCTAAGTCCAAATTTATGGCGGTTCCAAACGTCCCACCGATTAATTGGCGCCGCTTCAAATTTTTTTAAACCGTCACTTAGACGACGGAAAAGCCCGTTTCCGTCGTCCAAGTGCACTTAGACGACGGAAACTAGGGCTCCGTCGTCTAAGTGAACGCCTATATATAGAACATCACCCCCCCCTTTTCTCATTCCATCTCCTCTCCTCTCCTCCTCTCCTCTCCTCTCCTCTCCTCTGGCGATTTTCCTCCTCCGGCGACGCTCTGACGACTAATTTTTCGGCGTGGTTCCTCCTCTCCGACGACTCAACTCCGGCGATATTCCTGATTACTCCGGGGAGGTAAATTTCTATTTTTTACCTTATTAACATTATTTTTATTTAATTAATTAATTTCTAAATATAATTTAATAATTAGTTTTAAATAATTAATAGTTGTAATTATAATAATTATTTAGTGGTTATTATTAATATTTAGTAATCATTTAGTTATTATAATTATTCTAATTAATATTTGGTTGTTATCAATTAATTATTTAGTTATTATAATAGTTATTTGGTAAATAATAATTATTGTAATTAAATAATAGTAATAATAATTATTGTTAATAATAATTAATTATATTGGTAAATGAATAATTATTATTAAATGCATGATAACTAATAATTCATTATTGTCATTATTTATTGTTTTAATTAATTGATAATTACGTGTATTTTCTAGTAAATTGCATGGTACGTAGTACGTCTTCGATTTAAATTTAGTACATAGGCTTGGTTTATTAAGTCGCACTCTTTGAAATAGATGGCGCCTCTTTTCCTAGCTTATCTCCTTAACCCCTCGTGATGTGTGGATTTCATCACCGCACACCATAACCTAAGTGAAGTTATGGACACGAGGTTGATGGCGGAGTTTGCAAAGGACTTGATGGAGTGTAAATTTTCGAAAAATTGGCCGAATGTCGGACATGGTGTCTAGAAACGGGTTATGACTAGTGACAGGTTTTGGATCTAAGAAAGACGACACCAATAGAGTATATACCATTCATTTGGTTAGCCTCGGGGTGTTTTGTCGAAATTAGTCCTGCCTCTCGCGTTATCTCTATCCCTAACTGGCCATGTTTTTCAATTTAACCAATACTGATTAATTGAAAATTTACACTTTATCGCGCGGGTTGCACGTCCATTGAACGACCGAAAAAGCCAAGCTAGTGTACTCTATTTAAATCTTAACCGTACTTAATTAGCGTAAATTTTGCACTTATAATTATTATGGTAAGTAGGTATTTTAACAACGTACTCCTAGGTTTAAATAGCTCCATCCGGCAAGAAGAAAGCCCAACAGGAGGCAGAAGATGCCATGCTCCGCCGCTTGGCGGACCAAGTCGGTTGGGTTCAATAGGAGGGCAACGACGCCCTCAATCCGGACCCTTCATCTGGTTCGAAGGTGGCGCCTTCTGGGGAAATTTCCTCTGCCCCATTTATCTCCAGCGGTGATGACGTCGACCCCTTTTCAACTCCGACGCCCGGTACCGGTTCAACGGCAAGTACTCAGGCGTCCTCGACCGCTGAATCTATCATGTACAGCGCCCGCCGTAAGCAAAGGAGGGCTCCCACTGACCCGGAACCGAAAAGGACTCGGGGTCTAGTTAAAGGGGGCAAAGGGGAGAAAATTTGCAAGGCGACCGGGAAAAAGATCGACTTGCCCTACGACGAATTCACCGGTGGCCTTCCCACAGCTCAGCTAGCAAGTCTCTCGGCGCATAGCATAGGGTCAATCGTTCGTAGCCGTGTTTGAATTAATTCCCCTAATTGGAAGGAGGTGCCGGATGATGAGAAGGCGAAAGTCTTTAAATAACTTTCGGTATGTAATACGTCCAATTTTAGTTATTATATAATATTGTTAATATTAGTTATAATTTCATAATATATACGATTATAATTTTCTATTTATTTCTGATAGGAACAATTTGTGGTGGATCCGACACCGACGATGTTGAGACATATCAACCAAACCGCCAACTCCATCTACAAAGATTGGAAGTACAGGCTCCATCAGTACTTCCAAACTATCGGTCCCGCGCCTCCTCCCGTAGAGCTGCGTGGGGATAGAGAAGATGAGTGGCAGTGGTTGTGTAACCACTTTGCCGATGAAGAATTTAAGGTGTTAATTTACTTTTTTTATTTCAATTAAGATAATTGAATTATTTAAATTTTAGTTACTTATTAATTTTTTAATGATTTAATTATGTTGTCTAACAGAAATTCTCCGGTGTCAACAAAGCCAACCGGGGGAAGAAGGACAAACACCATACTTCCGGCGCCAAGCAACTCATTCAAATAGCCAAGGAGCACAGGGATAAGGGCTCCAAACACCCTTATCTCGATGCAAGCATAAACGCGTACGTGACGCCTGGGCTCGATAATGAAGCGAGTCAATGCGGCGTAAGTGATATATATATGTTTTTTTAATTATAGTAATTATTATTTAAATATTATTTCTTTATAATAAATTAATTATTCTTTTGTAGGCAAGGGTGATAGAGCGTGCGCATGAAGAATTGGCTAACACTCAGCTTGCGTTCCCAGATGTGCTGCCGGAAGCCCTGCCTCCTCTATCCATAGAGAGCCAAATTGCAATCGCGGATGAGGTCTACGGTCGTAGAGTTGGCAAGGAGGTTAGGCACTTCGGGCCTAAGGTGGTTCGAGATTTGTTGACGACCTCCGACTCATCATCTACGGGAGGTTCGGGGCGGCGGAGAAGGACTCAGGCTGCGGCCGTCGAAACAGCCATTCAAGAGGCTCGACTGGCACGAGAGGAGAAACGACTGGCACGAGAGGAGAATCAATCCATGCGTCAAAGACTTGATGAACAACAAGCACAAATAGCCCAACTCATCGCCCTCATGCAACAATCTCGAGAAGAATGTCAACCTCCTCCGAACCCATACCGCGACGACGACGACCCGGCTGGAGGCGGGGGACGCGGCGGCGCATCTGCTCCTCCAGTGTGTTAATTAGCTAGTAGTTTATTAATTATCTGGTTTCTTTCCGCATTCCGAACAATATTTTAATTTTTATGGGTTTTTTGGATGTGTATGTACAAATTAATTTTAATTATTTAATTAAGTAATATTAAAAATTTAGTTTATTTAATTAATTTTATCATATTTCATTATTTAAATTCAATTAATAATAAATTAAATTAATAATATTTAATTACAATATAATTTAAAAAAAAAATTAAATAGGCACTTGGCTTCTCCGTGGCCCAGGTAAGCACTTGGACGACGGAGAACTGAATCTCCGTCGTCCCGGTTCTTACCTGGGCCACGGAGATTGTCCGCGGTCCAAGTGAACTTGGACGACGGAGATTAAATTCTCCGTCGTCTAAGTGCTTGGACGACAGCACTTGGAGCACAGACCTTGGACGACGGAGGTTCCGTCGTCTAAGTACTTAGACGACGGAAAAACTCACTTAGACGACGGAAACGCTCCGTCGTCTAATTGTGTTTTTCTTGTAGTGGATATAAATTATTTAAAAGTTGACCTGACATTAGGAAGGGAAAAAATTTAAAGCATTAATTGTAATTTTTTTGTTAGTTCAGCTGAAAATATGAACTGAAAAAAAACAGCAAAATTTTCAATTTTTTTGTTAATATTTTGAACGAAAAACATAATTAAACTGAAAATAGTGAAAGAAAAACAATTTAATTATTTTTGAATAAAATAACACATTATTAAACACACACAAAAAAATAAGGAAGGGTAAAAAAAATAAAATTATACCTGCTACATGACAACATACAAGCCATTTGTTCTTATGTGTAAGATTTTATCTTTCATTGTTCAAAATTAAAGGATCATGTCTTTAATTGTATTTCACTCTTCCAAATTGTCCTTAAAAATAGTTTTTTTTTTTAAATTATTATTTGGTTGGACTTTGGAGTAACTATATTATTTTAGACTCCAGAGATCATTAGAAATAGTGTAACTTACATACTAACAATATGTTTTACAGTTTAACAACTTGTGAAAGTATTTAGAATTAGTCTTACAAAGTCCAACCATATTTTCCAGAAATAGTGTAACTTACATACTAACAATATTATTTGGTTTTACTGTTTTACAGATAATTATTGTTATGCGAATGTTATATGAGAAGGACAAACCAGTACATGCAGACCTCAGTACAATGTACTTTATTTTGAGGTCAGCATTGCAATTAACCACAGTGAAGTTGGTTATCATAAATGGCAGTATACATCAATATGCAATGTTATTAAGTATTCTCATTCTTCTTGGAAGGGCCACTTGTACATCATTGATGTTTCTCAAGCAGTTAAACACTTAAACCTGACGATGTTCATGCAAATTAATTTCTTTGTAGAGATTGTGTCCATGTATCTGTAAGTTTTAGCGAATGTGGCTTTCATTTTGGTTTCATCTTTAATAAAGTAATGCATATAGTAGTGCACTAAGTTTATCAACTATATCATTGGGGGTGCACAATGACGGATCTAAAAATTTATTCATGAGAAGGCGAAATACAAAAAATTTTGAAAATTTATGACGAAAGAGAGCATATACCACTTAAAATTTCAAATTAACTAAAAATTTGTATAGTAAAATACATGTATCTAGCATTTGATTGGGGGCACAGCCCCCTTTAGCTTCATAGGTCTGCCAGTGGTAGTGCACAGGATTTCTTTAAGAAGAAAGGTATTGCAGTTATGACGAATTGTGAGCTCTTTGATTTTATTGTTAATCCATGTATTGCTAATGAAGATTGTGACGACATTCCGGATGGGGTTTGATACTTCCTTTTGTTGTCGACCTTTATTGGAATTAATTCTTTACATGTAAATAACTAACTTCAAAAAAATTTGGATCTGACTGTCAGGTATGAAGGCAGGAATTAAATTTTGGGTGTGTTAAATTTTCTTTGTATGGAAGAAATTTTTTTCTTCAAAAAAATCGATAGAGTTTACTTTAAGGAAAATGACCTAAATGATCACTCAAGTTTGTCAAAATCGACAATTTGATCACTAAACTTTAGAATATATCAAAAAGGTCACTGAACTTTAACTTTGTTCATCAATTTGATCACTTTACCTATTTTAAACATTCTAATTTGTCAAATATTTTGCTTATATATATGAGATTATGAGAGAAATGCACATAGCGTAAGTGGCAAAAGTATGAAAACTACTATGAAATAAGAAAAATTGACATCCAAGATGGGCAAAGTGATAAATTTGATAGACAAAGTTAAAGTTCAGTGACCTTTTTGATTTTTTCTAAACTTCAATGATCAAATTGTCGATTATGACAAACTTGAGTGATCATTTGGGTAATTTTTCCTTTACTTTATTTTGATGAAACATTTGACCTAAAGAGTTGGAGACATGGAGAAAAGCGGTGGAGAATGGAGAGCGAGCTCCGAGTGGAGATGCATGAGAAGAACTACAGAGGTCGGAAAGGGAGAGACAGCTGAATTGAAATGAAAGAGAACAAAAAAGATTGAGATCGTCGTTTTGGGTTTATATATATATTTTTTGGGTATATATGTATTAACTTTTTTTTGGTAAAAAAACTTGGGAATGCTGCAGCACACCCTAGCCTCCCTTAGAGCATCTGCACATGGGTCGATTCCTGCTTGAAATCAGAATTCCTATAAGTGGGTCCCGACGAAAATCTATCGACCTAGGCCAAACGAGTGTGCAACGAGGAGGAATTGGGGGGACAACTGATGGTTAACGAGGAGGAATTCCTCTCAGCCGTGCTGAAATGGGACGCCGGAGAGAACGCTTCCCCTGGAGGTGCCCACGCACGTGGGTGATGTCAAGGCGCGTCTAATTTTTTTTATTTTTTATATTTGGCGCATCTATTACACGTGCTGTAAACTGTCAAATCTTTTTTTAACCAGGCATTAACGCACCAATCACAGGTCACCATGTGGCAACGCTGTCTGCCTGCACCCCTCCAACGGTTATGTAGATATGGGCCCTCCATTTTAAATCCAAAATTTGATCGGGCGGTCAGGATTCAAACCAAACGGTTAGTATAAGTAATAACGGGCTGATTTTTCTATATGCTCTAAAAATTCCAAAAAATCTGAAAAAAATACCAAAAAATTTCAAATGATCCTCTACTATTTTCCTATAAATACTACCTACATTTTTCATAATCCTCACACCAATTTGTGCACAACAAATTATCATCCTCCTCCATCTCTTCCCTCGCTCTCTCTCACAATCTTTTTGGTTTTTGTAAAAGATGTCCACCAATTGGCTTCTTTTCAAAGATGTACAATTATGACTTGTGTTAGAAATTTTATTGGAAATCTTTAACAAAAATTTAGCCGATAACGTCACATGGAAGTGACACGTGTCACATTATAACTTGTCAGAAATCATATCAGAAATTTGGTTCAATAATGTAGACGATAATGACACGTGTCGACTAGTTATTATATGAACATATTACTAGCAATTAAATAAAAATAAGTTTTTATAATTGATGAACAGTAATATGAATTCCTATTTGTTGCAGTGGTGTGCAAAAAACATGAATATGACATCCTATTTAATGAATAATGACAAGAATTCTTGAAATAGAAATTCTTTAGTCAATAAAACTTCTGGAATGGATGCAAATGCTCTTAGCTCCGTGCCTGCTGACTGGCTATGATTTCAGGTGCAACAAAAAGTTATGGCCAGAGGATGAAATTGCAGACTCTGTGTTTGTGCAGGTGACGACGATGTACATATGTCTACATACGGATATATGAATTGTATCTTTGTGAGCATACAATAGTCATTTGTTTTTCTTCTCTTGTTTCAGTCATTCATCCCGAGAAGACTAGAACATGTTCAGAATGTTGAGGCAGATGTAAAACGGATAACGAATGGTGAGGACACTGAAGACATGAACTATAAAACCATAACAGGGCTACAGCAGGCACTTTGTCTTGAGACCGAATCTGACTCCAGTAAAGATGGAAGAAAACTCAAGTGACTCAGACTCCTCATCTGGAAGCATTAAGCAAGAGCCGATTGACAAGAAGGTCGCTAGAAAAGAGAACAAGAAGAAAGTCAAAGAAGAGAAGAGGGAAGCTCGAAGACATAAATTGCCAGAGGCTTTAAAGAAAAGAAAGAAAAAGCTGTTCAAACCTCGCAAGACCAGGTAGCTTCAGTTCGCGAGGCTTTCTAAGTTTCTATTTACCTGCTTGCAAACTTGGTTCAAGCCTCAATTTATGAGGAAGTTTTGGAGTTGTCTATTCCCCTTCAACACAAATTCTCCTAGTTAGACTGGGATTCTAAATATATATGTTAATTGTATCTCTTTAATGTTATGAATTAGTTCAAGTCCGGAATCAGATATAAACTCCAGCAAACTACATAAAAGACAGTTCGAAGGAACTATATTACAAAATTCTTTATTTTAGATAATACATGACAAAATATTATAAATAAGACCAATATAATCTGATGTTGACGCGTTTCAGCATTTATTTTACGTTTATATCCTTATCTTTTTATTGAATAAACATTATTTTTAAAACGGAAGAAAAAAAAGGGAAAACAAAAAATTGATCGAACAAAAATCTAACTCTCTCTCTCTCTCTCTCTCGACTGAGAGAAAATACAGTAGCAGATCTCGACCTCTCCTCCAATCGCCGCTCCGCCTGCTCGCCGCCGTCACCAATCTCTGGCACCAAGTTCCACCGTCACGGCCCGCCTCCAATCTTTACCGCGAGCTCTTGCGCCTGGTCTTCCACCCCTCCGCCTCCTAGCCGCGACGGCGCCATCAAATCGCTGTCACCCTCTCCATCCTTCGCTGCGGCCTCCTTCGGCTCGCCGCGAACCCTCCTCGTCTCAAACCGTCGTCGCGCATCTCCGTCGCGACGTCGCCATACCATGTACCTCGCGACGGAGTTAACTCGTCTTCCTTCTTCGATCGAAGCTTTCCGCCTCTGCTCCTGTTTCAACTAGCTGCGTCGATCTCCTACATCAGCCTCGAAGCTCGAGCTCACAACCAATTCCGATCTGTGGCAGACCTGAGTTCTAAAGCTAAGGAGGTTTTGAGCACATTCCCGAAACGATGAGATGCAGGTCATGGAGGTCGAAATATGTTTAGATGTACTACTGTAATGGTTGATTTCTTAATTGTTTAAAAATGAGCAAAACAATTGTTAATGTTGATCTCACAACAACCTGTGTTTTTCTTCTCTCTTTTCTCTGCTTCTTCTTCTCATTTGACTTAGATTAAAGGTGCTGCTGATGATATTGATACTGAATATGCCTCGGAAGAAATAGAGATGCCTTGATACAATTTTTAGGATTGCTGCCTATGTTTGAGGCAGCTTCTGTACCACTACACTACTACTACAAGGTTTTCATCGACTTTCATTGCTACTACTTATGTGTTTGTGAAAGTGTGAACATATAGTTGTTTGGGAAGGTGCTATTTCATTTTTAGATAAGTGATTTTGCATCATTGAAGGTGCTGCTGCACCAATTTGAAATATTAATGTGTTACTAAATTATTTTATTGTGGGCATTCGAATACTGCTATGCATTTCTTAACTGTTAATGTAGTTTCGACCATTGCATGTGTCTAGTTTTGTAGTGGGGCTATACAAATCTTGTAGTAGCTAGCCGGTTCACTTGCTATTGTAGTAGCATAGGAGTAGGAAAGTACAAATTGCAGTAAGCGTTATTGTGTTTCAATATATGCACTATCAATGTTCATTATTTGTTGAGTAGTGATGTGCATTCTTTTTTAGGAGCAATGTGTATCCTATTTCGAGTAGCAATGTGCATTCTTATTTAGTTACAATGCCCGTATTGGGGTTTTAATGTATATGGGTTATGGGCTAAGAAGCATTGAAATGCCTCATAGTGGTGGTATCGCGTATCGGATACCGATACTGATATCATACGCGTCCGAAACGCCTAGATACGTTTAGATACGGTATTGGAATTTCGATACCAATTGGATACGTACATTTCTTAAAAGGATACGCCAAACTGTAAATTCTTTGGATACCTTCGTTACTTCTCCATCCGAGCGACTTCCCCGAGCCATAACAGCGCCGCCGATTATCAACACCATCTTGCCGAAACCCACTTCCCCAACACCGACACTGATATCGGCCACTTCCCTGACTCCCCCAATACTGGCCGAGATGCCTTGATCTTCAACGCGGTCTGCTCCAATCCTCAACCCCGTCCAAGCCTCAACACCGATACCGATATGCAACCCAATCCGAGATCACTTCTCCGAAATCGATCACCGATATCGATTCGACTTTACCAAGATGACTCACTTCCCTGAGCCACATCGCCGAACTGGGACCACTTCCCCAACCGAGATACTTCCGCGACTTCGAAACCCATACCGGAACCAAAAAGTATGGGGGGTGATAAAAAAAAACAACCAAAGTGGGAGCGAGAGGCAGAGAGCGACAACGAAGAGGAGAGAGGGATGTGCATGATTAGAGAGGTACGGGAGTGATGGGGCAGCCATCTAAAATGGAAGAAAAGTCAATTTTTTTTCTTGGGCCTCTCTGTCTTTGGGCTTACCTCAGTCATCTCGGACTATTGTTCCTTTGCTTTAGGACTTCCAACTCGGGCCCTTACTCCTCCAAGCCTGCTAAGCTAAGTCTTTATTTCTCTCATCCTTGTGTTACTATATGAAGCATGTCTACTACACCTATATGCATATGTCAAGCTTAATCACTCACATATGTGTTTCGCTGCTACTTGCTCATACATGTTAACGTTACATATTCTCCATGCTAAAGATACATACTCTCCTTGTTACGTTTACACATTTATGTTCCTATAATTGATATATGTTGAAAACTGTTGCTAGAAGCTTGTTTAGGTAATCTATAGTTTTGATTCCATTTCCATCTGTGTTCGTGACTCGCTGGTGTACTCAATTACTCATATTAGCTTTCAATTGTTGATTCCAATTCTCATATTAGTGATGTACTGATGTTAGGCATGTTAGTCATGTATTGATGTGGCTAATATTGTGATGAATTGATGGCCGACACAATTGTTTTCAAGAAGATGGCCAACGCAGATACTCCTTCAGAAAGATAGTCGACACAATTTTATTTTTTGGAACTAATACCTATATTTGAATTTTAATGTATTGTTTAATATCTGTATTCTTCTCGTATCGTATCCTTTGATTTTTTGGTTTTGCTGCTTCGGCGTATCGTGTCATATCGTATCTTCGTGTCCGTATCCGTTTCGGTGCAACCTAGGTTATGGATTTTAGGGTATAGGGGTTTTCATTCTCTTTAGTATCGGTTTACTCTAATCGAGATAGATTATTAGTCTGTTCTTTCTTTTGCTCTTGGCATGGCAGTGATGATTAGTTACTTATTTTGACTTCATGTATTCTTCAAAAATTGGCTTTTTTAACTATGCATTGATGTAGACAGCCAATTAGTTGGGTGAATTTGTTCATGCTGCCTCCTGATTAGATTCATCTAATCGATATCCCTGCTTGAGATGTTCACAGTTCACATACAAGGGATGTAAGTTGTTTGTTAATTTGGAAAACATCATAGCAGATGTGTTCATTAACTTCATTTGAGGTTGAGTCAGGTTGCCATATTTTGTATGACTTCATTGAATTTTGTTTTATAGGTTAGATCAGATTCATCTTATTCCTAATAGGCTTACATTGCTTTGATAGTTTGATGGGTTTAGTTACGAATCATAAATTGTCAAATTTGCTTTGCTGAATGTGGAAAGTTATTGCGTTTCAAGTGTATAGTGTGGTGTTGCAGAGATATTAGTGGGTACAATTCTCCGAAAAAAGAAGAAACAAGAAAATGCCCCCTTCACGACTATTGCTGCTATTGAGGTGCTGAGCTATTATGTGAAGTTCTGTTATGAATTATACATCTTCTGCTGAAGGTTGAGCATAGTAGAGTATGATTTGCTCCCTGTTGTGTTCGTCCATCATCTTCACACTGTAGCTCACTTACTGATCCTCTGGCACTGTAAACACTTTATGCCCATTATGTAATGCTCTTCATCCGAATGGAACTCTTTATTGTAATGTATATTGACATCAATGATTTAGCCTTGCGGCTTGCTATACAGTATCTTATGCCTATGGATGTATCTGAACAAGTTATCATTCTAGAACAATAGCATGCAGATTGAAATGGGAGAAGGGGGTTGGTAGCAGAAAAGTTAGCTAATGAACTATCAAGTTAGTAGTGCTTGAAGAACCAGTCCATGGTGCATATGATGAACGAATGAGGCTCTGAGTTCCACTCGAGGAGCTCTCTCGTGCATTTTGATGATGATCATACTTGGATTGCTACCGTGTTTTTTGGACTGCTATTGCATTTTCGGATAGTCTAACTGAAAACGCAGTAGCAATCAAATCAAAAAGCAGTAGCAGTCTAACCGACATTTCAGTAGCAGTTCCAAAAACGCTGTAGCAGTCCTCAAATTGAAAATGCAATAGTAGTCCAAAAAACGTAATAGCAGACATCAAACCGACAATGCAGTAGCAGTCCCCAAACACATTAACAGTCTCGAAAACACTGCTACTGAAAAATAAAATAATAATGTCACTGAAGAATCAAATAATGTTGCTGAAAGGACCAAATCCCGATTCAGATACTAAACCGGAATCAACCCTTTCGAAAATACGAACCAACAAAAAATTTTCGAAATTTCGGCAGAGTTTCGTTACTAGCGTTGAATTACCATAACCTGCACGCGAAAATTAACACTTCGTCTATGCCACAAAATGCAAACCGTGGGCACCAATCCCATCCGGATTTCTCAACATCAATATATTCAACAACAGTAAATAAACTGTACTATGTATATATGTATATCCATGAAAATCCGCACAACATGTATCAGAATGTATCAGAGCGACCTCTAGAGTAAAACATATACAATATGTACATCAGTAGGCGAAACTGGAACCTACTGGAAAACACAGGTGACTCTGATCACTAGCCTCCAAACCGCGACGTGAAAACACCAAACTTGAACTGCAACTGGGCACGGAAACCGAAAAGCCCAGGGGAAAGACAATAAACACGTTAGAGTGAGTGGACGAAAATAAATGTCTTTCACCAGTTAATATATATATTTAAAATACATATGCGAGTCCAGGAACATAAAATAATAAGTACACGAGGTAAAACTCATACTCCTCCAATGTACTGAGCATGCAAGTAAAATCCCACGGGGTCACACATGGACTCCACCGTGCTAGTACAGTCTGAACCACGGAGTCCTTGACTACCACGTGATTCTAAGCCAGAAATGGCCTCGGTTCCGGGGAATACGCCCCTCACCGGTCTGGTTGGGGAAACGCCCCTCCAGGCGGCCCTCCGTCGGGGATCAGCCGACGAGGCAAGGTGTATCGATACAACAACGTAACTGAGACTGTACTCTGTGAAAACCAAATCACAAGCAAATCGATGCAAATGCATGAAACAACATATAAGTGTATGCATATTCGTATACGTATATCCGTATAAACATATTCGTATAATCGTAAACACATGCTTATATAATCATAATCTCGTATGAAATCTCATGCTCGTAAAACCATAATCATGCTGCATGCTCAAGTTCATAAAACGTATATAAACGACTCGCAATCAATCCGTGAAAATAAATTGTCCACTCACAGATGAGCAAAACGCGCACTCGCGCTAATCTCGAGGACCGGCGGAAGATCCTTCGCCAGATGCTCGATCACGATCCCGATCTTGATCTCCTGAATACATTCACAAAACATAACTGATCAAAATCGTAGTCCATAACACTGTACTGATGCGCGGAAACCAACCGTTCCCAGAAATACAAAATGCAGTGCAAAATGAATTACGGAAATCCCGAAATCTCAACTCGAAACCTCGACTGAAAATCGGCTACTCAAATCAACCCGAAAACCTCTGTAACAATAACCAGGGCGTGATTACGAGAAAAATGACACTAATTACATCGAAATCTGAAAAGTTGACTTTTTGACCGCCGTTGATCGCCGTCGCCGTCAACGGTGGAATTTTGCGGCCAAAAGCTCCAGTTTCAATGGTCTCATCATTTCGAGCATCTTTCTCTTCTACCCCAACAACCAAAACTCACTCTAACACCCTCAATTTTCACGAAAACCAACCGGAAATTCTCACCGGAAAACCCAATCGGGTTTGCATCCAAACTCAATCCCGTTCAAAACTAACCATCTAGGAAGCATCTATGAGGCGTGGGGAGCAAAACCCCCAACACCTCACCCCACGAAACTCGCCGGAAACACCTCCACCGTCACCGGCGAACTCCGGCACCGCAACCCGATTCGGGTTCCCATCAAACTCCACCAAAACTCATAATTTCAAATACAAACCCACTCGAAATCAAGAGGAGAAGGAGACCTTACCCACGCCGACACCAGAAGTGGCCGGAAAATGGTCGCCGGAAATCAACTTCCCGTTTGGGAAACTTTCCAATTCGGTCCGAAAGTTCACTTTCCAAATATGGAAAGTCAACACAATTTCCAGTTTGGTCAACGCCCAAATGAAGTTTTTCGACTAACTCTCGACTATTTTTCGACTTTTCGATATTTATACTCGTCCCTCGGGTCGATCGACGATCAAAAATGAAAATACGGAATGATTCGGATAAACTCGAAACAAACGGATAAACTCGTCGAAACCCGAAACTTCAAATAATCATAAAATATTCCTCGGTTATCGGAAAAATCTTCCGAAACCACCCACGAACTCGAAATCACGTACTCTACGTTTTCCGTGAAGATACTCAACCCAAATTCTCGACCGAAAACCAAGTCGCGAATCAAATCAGCAACCCACATAATATCGCAAAACTGCGACTAAAACCAAACCTCGAGAATCGTGCCAAACACACATCTGATTCTGGTTCAGGTCGTCACAGTTGCTACTAAAAAATATGATATTGCTACTGAAAAATATGATACTGCTACTGAGAATTAATTTCAAATAAACAGTAGCAGCTTTTGAAAACGCAACATACCAACAGAAAATCAATCACACCTTAGAAGATATCAATTTTTCTTGATCGATCTACTGTTTTGACCAAACATTTTCTATAAGTACTACACTAGCAACACAGCTACTAAATAATATCGATTTTAGTCACTGCTACTATAAACTAAAATAGTATAGTATCAATATGGATCTTCATTGAAAAGCATGTTAACGAAAAAAAAATCCACGATTTGATATAATCATATCAATTATACACAATTCGCTTTTCAAACAACCAAACACTAAAACATAAAATTTGCAATGTGTAAACACTAAAACACAATTTCCACAGTACCAAAAAATCAAACACAATTTGCCGTTGCAGTAGCAGTTGAGGTAAAAACTAGCAGTGTTGCTTGTGGACATCAACGACGAAAGGAGAACTCACGGTGGAGATGCTCGTGGTTCTCCTCAGCATCAACGACTTTGACCAAATATGGTGGTGGTCGTTAGAAGCAAGCCAGTGTTCCTCGGTGAGGCAGTGGTGAGCATGAGGAGCGAGTGTGTGACAGAGGCCATGAGGTTGAGGAGCAGCGCCGAGCATATGAGATCTAGTGGCAGCACAATCCTCCAATGAGGCAGTGGTGCAGTGTGAGACAAAGGCGGTCGTCAGAAAGTGACGACGACGAGCTTCCCAACCCGCGCTTCCTCTCAGTTGAAAATCTTGTGCGAGGCGAGGTGAGTCGATGAGAAGGGAGAAGCGTCGATCTCATGCACGGCGAGGAGGAGAGATGCAATGTAGTGACAGACGAGAGAAGCGCAGCAGCCGCCGAAGAGATCTTGCTCTACAACTGAATGTGCTGGAGGCGCGAGATCTAAACTGCGCGTGACGGCTTTGGAGCGTGGGTTGGATTGCGAGATTTTGAAGCCGCCACACGGAGACGGAGATGCGGCGACACCAGGTCGATGCTTCGGCTCTGCTACTGTATTCTCGCGACATTGCTACTGTGTCGATGTTTTCAGAGGGAGAGAGAAAGAGAGAGACTGCTACTTAAACTATAATTGTGCAGTAGGTTTTTAATATAAATAGGAGGATAAAAATGTATATTTGTTCTTAGTTTAATGGATCAGGTCAGTGTTATAACGTTTTTGAGTTTAGGTCTGTGTTTTTATTGTCTAAATCTTAGAGTGATTGGACTTTTTATATTATTAATATTATAAGTGTCCTGGCTGGCATTTTTCCTATAAACTATTAGTAAAAAACAATTCTGATCGGGATGATCTTCACAAAATTCCCAAATAGAAAAGGGATCATGACATGCTTGGTAATCAGTACCTTTGAAGTGCTGTCTCATTTGGGCTTTAACATTAGACTCATTTGGGCTGCAATTTCATTAGGCCTGTTGTGTTAGAGAGTACGCGTCGGGTCACTCTCACTCTCACTCACTCTCAGTCAGTCCTCTTCTCTTTCTTCTTCCTAAACCCAGAAAACCAATCTCATTTCCCTCGGAATTCTGGCCAAAATCCAAGGCAGGCAATCGCAATCATGAATGGATTGAGGAGAAAACTCAATCCCAATCTCTTCGTCACCAGTCCACCTCAGCATCCTTTCTTCTCTTCCTCTGCTGCTTCTGCTTCTGCTTCTGCTTCTTCTCTCCATGTAATCCCCAAACCAGTCGACGAACTCTCCTCCAAGCTCTACACCATCCTCTCCATACCCAATTGGCAAAAACACCCTTCCCTCAAGCAACTAATCCCCTCCATATCCCCAACCCATGTCTCTTCACTCTTTGTTCACGATCCCAATCTCAAACCCCAAACAGCACTCGCATTCTTCGATTGGATCTCTCTCATCAAACCCGGTTACACCCACACCGTCCTCTGCTATTCCTCTCTCTTCGACATTCTCTTGCTTCCTCATCACAAGGGCTTCTTCTCTCGCGTCGCTGAAAGACTCCGCCTTTCGATGATCAAGGCTTCCAATTCACCCCAGGATGTCCTCTTCGTGCTCGATTACTTGCGCCGAATGAGACCTCGCTCAAAGCTCACTCTCAGGTCCTACAATTCCCTACTTGCCTCGTTGTCTAAGTTTTCGCTGCTTGACCATTTGAAAATTATTTATATGGATATGATAGTAAATAAGGTTTCCCCCGATTTGCGTACTTTTAACACCATGGTAAATGCTTATTGTAAATTGGGCAATGTGGCTGAGGCAGAGTTGTATTTCAGCAAGATAGGGCAGGCTGGTTTGCGGCCTAATACATTTACGTACACTTGTTTGATATTGGGACATTGTAGGAATAAGGATGTGGATAGCGGTTATAGGGTGTTTAAGATGATGCCCCACGAGGGCTGTGAGAGAAATGTGGTTTCGTATAATAATCTAATACATGGGTTTTGTGAGGCTGATAGGATTGATGAGGCTTTCAAGTTGTTCTCTCAAATGGGGGAGGATAACTGTCATCCAACTGTGTGCACATTTACGGTTCTTATTCATGCATTGTGTAGATTGGGAAGGAGAATAGAAGCAATGGATTTGTTCAAAGAGATGAGGGAAAAGGGTTGTGAACCAAATGTTCATACTTATACAGTGCTCATTGATACTATGTGCAAGGAAAACAAGCTACCGGAGGCCAGAGAGTTGTTCGACAAGATGTTGGAGAAACGGTTGGTTCCTGATGTTGTCACGTACAGTGCATTGATTGATGGGTATTGCAAGGAAGGAATCCTTGAATCTGCATTTGATGTATTGGCTTTGATGGATTCTAGCAAGTGTAGTCCAAAT
Organism: Geum urbanum; assembly: GCA_946800695.1. Classification (NCBI taxonomy): domain Eukaryota; kingdom Viridiplantae; phylum Streptophyta; class Magnoliopsida; order Rosales; family Rosaceae; genus Geum; species Geum urbanum. Next base: position 11,082,898 of record OX327006.1, read on the forward strand.
ACACGAACATACAATCAATTAATTTTTGGATTGTGTAGAAGGAATTGGGTACACCAGGCAATGGCTTTGCTCAATAGGATGCTTGATCGGAATCTGTCACCTACTCTCATTACCTATACCACATTAATACATGGCCAATGTAAAGCAGGTAATCTGGATTCTGCTTATAGGTTGCTAGATCTGATGAAAAACAGTGGTGTCGTTCCTGATCTGTGGACCTATAATGTTTTCATAGACACTCTTTGTAAAAGAGGTCGTTTAGAAGAAGCCCGTACCCTGTTTGATTCTTTTAAGGAGAAAGGCATAAAGCCAGATGAAGTATCATTTAACTCTATGATTAATGGTTACTGCAAGGTCGGGAAAATCAATGATGCTCAGTCCTTGTTTGATATGATGCCTACAGAGGGTTGTTTGCCGAGCACACAGACTTACAATACCTTGATATATGGTTTGAGCAAAGGCAGAAAACTGCAGGATGCACTATTACTGGTGGAGAAGATGTTAAGTATAGGCCTGAATCTAACACCACATACTTATTCAATCCTAATTTATCATATGCTGAAAGAAGGGGACTTGGGTCATGCTCATACACTTTTCAGCCAGATGCTTGGTCCTGGTCTTCAACCAAATGTATGTATCTTCAGTTTATTTATTCATGCATATTGCGGCATTGGGAATATAGAAGAGGCAGAAAAGCTGATGATTCAGATGAATGAAGAAGGAATTAGAGCAGATTCGCTGACTTACACATTACTGATAAATACATATGGATGTATGGGACTACTAGATTTTGCATTTGGCGTTCTAAAGCGCATGTTTGATGCTTCCTGTGATCCTTCTCATTACACTTATTCTTATTTGATTAAGCACCTCTTGCTGACAAAGACTAAGAATAATAAAATGCGATTCAATCTGGTCTCAAACTTCATTGATATTGCTGATGTGTGGAAGACGATGGATTTTGAAATTGCATTAGAGCTCTTTGAAAAGATGGTTGAATATGGCTGTGCACCAAATGCTAACACATATGAAAAGCTTATAGTAGGCCTTTGCAAGGTGGGGCGCTTGGAACTAGCTCAGCGGCTACATCTCCACATGAGAGATAGGGGCATCTCTCCCAGTGAGGATATGTATCATTCTCTTGTTAATTGTTGCTGTCAGTTGGAATTGTATGGAGAGGCCGCAATGCTACTTGATACTATGATTGAAGATGGCCATGTTCCATCATTGGAGTCCTCAAAATTACTCGTATGTGGACTATATAATGAAGATAATACCGAGAAGGCAGAAGCTGTTTTTCATAATTTGATTCGCTGCAGGTATAACTTCGATGAAGTAGCTTGGAAAGTTCTGCATGATGGGTTACTTATGATGGGTCTTGTCGATAAATGTTTTGAGCTGTTGACCATCATGGAGAACATGGGTTGCCAGCTTCATCCTTATACATATTCCATGCTGAACAGGGAATTGGATGGAACAGAACCTTCTGGTCTTCAGTGCTGATATTTAGTGGGATTTGATTATTCCTCATTATCAGTTGGCCACTATAAAGACAACTGATTTCAGATTTGTGTGTTCATCGGCAGTGAGATCCTGGTGGGTTGGTGTCTCTTTTATTTTTCTGTTTCATTTTCATTTTTCTGTTCTTTGATTCCATTTCCAATGTTGCATCTTGCTTATAATGTGCATTAGTTGCCACCATGTAAAAACTTACTCTTCTGCTTTTGCATTAAAATGTCCTCATATATGTATATATGTCTGTTCATAGTAAGTATTAAGAAGTGAAACACAAACTTTTCAAAACTAACCAGTTCAAAGTTTTTGCACGAATGCTATTGCTGAGCTCCTGGTATGGTATTGTTAGGGTGGTCTAAGAAATCCATTCAATGGCCAATTCTCATTTTTTGTTGATAGTTATCTACTAGATATTTTATTTGATATCTTCTATTGGAATGTGAATATCTGATTGACTAGTATGTATGTGTACCTCTCTTAACTTAATTTATACACTGGCTGGTAATTATTGATCAATAAAGGCAATTAGAGGATTCAGGTGATTGGTGCATTTCTGAGGTTTCTTTCATTTCCGTAGTAGCATAGGGTGGTGGTAACAGAGGTAATAAATGAGAGTATACCAAAGAATCGAGTCAGAGTATGTCTCAATAGGATGGTTAAGGTGATTGATGAATGTCGCTCCTTGCCTATTCATTTGTTTCTGTAGGTTTGTTGGTTTCATAACTAAGAAGATCCCATTGTTCACTGATGTACCATTGGCGAGCAAGTGGGAAAAAAAATTCTTTGTTTGAAGCCACTTTTTCTCTTTGTTTCAAAATATTAAGATTTCTAGCCGCTTTGATTATGACCTGAAATGTAGTGTATGTTAACTTCTGTGTTGGGAGTTGTAAATTATGTTGAAGAACTACTTTGTTGTGTGATCATTATAAAATTCAAGGTAAACTCTTTTTCGGACGTTATTATCTAACTTCTTGGTAATCCATTGCCTGACATGGTAGTTGTAATGAAATGACTCTTCGTGTGGCCATAAAATTGTATATTTTATTTATGTTACGTGTATCTAAACTGTTATGCTTATTCAGATGGAGAAGTTGGCCTTTCTGTTGGGAAGGAGCCTCTTTAAACTTTGCTAGAGGGTAAGCGGAGAAGGACTGGTTGTTGCCAATTGCAGTACAAATTGATTCATGGTTTCAGATGGAGAAGTTAGCCTTCCTGTTGGGAAGGAGCCTCATTAAACTTTGCTAGAGGGTAAGCGGAGAAGGACTGGTTGTTGCCGATTGCAGTACACAGCGATTCATGGTTTCTTGCTAGCTGTTGCATCCTATTAAGGAGCACACTGGGTTCTGGTAAAAATGAAAGGTATAAAATACTTTTTCTTGACACGCACATATGAATGCCTCCTGGGACTGATTGAATCGGACTCCGTAGTAGCTATTCAGATCCTCATCTGGAAGCAGTACTGTGTCTCACAGATGATGGTTTTGTTGACTCGGCTCACACAGAGAACTCTTCGAAAGACCAATAGCTGGAAGAGAAGTAGTGTCGAAGGCTCCGAATGGTATGGAGGTGGTACCACATGTTCCAAGGGAGATAAAAGAGAGGAGGAAAGAGATTGTCTTTACTCTATATATAGGCAATCCACACAGCGACCCAGCGTCTTAAGATTTATTCATTTGATTTGTGAAACTAATCCCGACCCTACTAGGAAACACCGCACTGACAATTGACAAAACATGCGTATCTTTGTTAAAGGTATTTATACCCAGCGCTTTCTATAGTTAATCGCTGAGAGATTCTTTTTCTGTTTAACCACTATCACAACTTACTTATTTGGGCTTAATCGCGGCTTAATTTTTGTGGGTTTGTGGCACTTCCGAAGTACGATGTTGTTTAGGCACACTACTACAAGACATTTGGGAGACTGGTGTTTGTTGCCGGTGAAAAGCATTGGTGTCGACTAAATTGTAGTTCGTACTACAAGACCAACTCAAATGAACATCGATTGGACCTTGCTCCTAGAAGTAGATTTCAGGTCTGATGTTGAGCTCAAGAACTTGAGAAATGGATGGAGGACGTACTTGCAAAAAAATTGTCTGGTGCTCTAGTGGAAAAATGCTTTAGGTGCCCTATTACTGAATGAATTACTGAAAGGACCCAACCCCGATTTAACTTCCTAAACCGGAATCGAACCCCCTCGAAAACACGAACCAACAAAAACCGTAGAAATTTTGGCAGAGTTTCGTTACTAACGTTGAATTACCATTACCTGCACGCGGAAAATACACTTCATCCTATGCCACAAAAAGCAAACCGTGGGCACCAATCCCATCCGGATTTCTCAATATATCAACAGTAAAGTAAAACAATAAATATATACGTACTTTACTGAAATCCGGAGTAAAATCGTATAACATAACAACAGATTTCTCAGAGCGACCTCTAATGTATAAACATATAAGTATACCACAGTAGGTAGAACAATAAACCTACTGGAAGAAACAAGGTAGCTCGAGCACTATGCCTCCGACCACGACGTGCGACACCAGAGTTCGAACTGCAAACTGGGCACGGAAACCGAAAAGCCCAGGGGAAAGACATGAAACACGTTAGAGTGAGTGGACGAAAATAAATGTCTTTCACCAGTTAATATATATGTTTAAAATAACATATGCGAGTCCAGGTAAATAAAAATATCATAGTACACGAGGTAAAACTCACAATCCTCCAGTGTACTGAGCATGCAAGTAAAAATCTCACAGTCAGAACCACGGGGTCCCTAGCCCACACGTGATTCAGAACCACGGGGTCCCTAGCCCACACGTGATTCCAGCCAATAACATCCTCGGGGATCAGCCGAGATGCAGTGTATCGATACAACAACGTAACTGAAACTGTACTCTGTGAAAATCAAATCATGAACAGTTCGATGCAAATGCATGAAACAGCATATAAGTGTATGTATATTCGTATACGTATATCCGTATAAGTATAATCGCATAATCGTAAACACATGCTCATGTAATCCGAAATCTCATACGCATGCTCAATTTCGTAAAATCATATAAAAGACTTGCATGAATTCCGTGAAAAGAAATTGTCCACTCACAGACTAGCGTAACACGATATGCGTTAACCCGTGATCCGGCGGAAAGTTCCTCGCCAACACAATGATCACGAACCCCTGAATAATCACAATAACCATTCCTCAAAATCATCATTCAAAAATTCAAATCAAATCACGAGAAACCACCGTTCTCGGAAACACATAATCCGAATACGACGAATCGTCGAAAATTCGATATGTACATCTCAATACCTCGCTATACTTTCGGACGCCCAAATCAAGAAACGAACCTCCCCACTGCGATCGGGGCGTGATTTCAAGTGAAATGACATGCAATTTGTCGAAAACCCAAAAAGTCAAATTGTTGACCGCTGTTGACCACCGCCCACGGCGGCGCCGCCACCAAACGTGAGATTTCTCGGCGGAGCAACCCCAATTCCATGCAAAACCACCCACTGAGCAACTTTGTCAACTGCAACAAAGGCCAATTCTCACTCTAACCATGTCAATTTCATGAAAAACCGAATGTTCACACAAATTTCAATCCCAAAATTCTCCATCCACAAATCAAATTAGGACTCCATACTTACATGGTAGCTTGTAGGTGAGGAGAGCTTCAAAGCCCACTAAAAATTTCAGCTCGAAACGGTCTAAAACATGGAACCCGAAATCGCTCAAAATTCACCAACTTTGGCCGGATTTTCTTCCTCCTTCCGGCGACCTACGCCGTTGATGGTGGCCGGTACTAGATAGAGGGCAGTAAGACGAGTCGATAGAGACCAAGAGGAGGCTCGGAGGTGGCCGGAATAGGCTCGCCGCCGTCGAGCCCGTCGCTGTCGCACCACCCATCCAAAGGCCGAGTTGACCAAAGTTGACCGGTCAAGATATATTAATGAAATGTTGACTTTCCTGATTTGGCAAGTTGCTATTTATAGCCTTTCCCAAAGAAGAAACCCCCATAAATACATTTCGCGACAAACTTTAAACCCCCGTAACTTCCGCGTCCTAATTCCGATTTTGATAATTCTCGCGGCTACAAACTCGACTCGACATGTTCTTCAATTATCACTCGAAGTCAAACACATCGACCAATCAGATAAAAAGTCAACCATTCAACCCAACACATATTTAATCGGCTAAATAATCAACAATCGGAAATAATCACAATTTAATCTCCGTAACTCAAAATAATGTTCCGGAAGTTCCCACGAGCTCGAAATTAAATTCTGAACAACTTCCGTGAAGAAGCCGAAACCAAATTCTCGACCGGTAATTTAGTCGTTAAGTAGTTCGCCAAAATAATCCAATTCCGTCGAAACTTCAAATATTCACAATTAATTCCTCGGTCGTCCAAATAACGATCCGGAACCGCCCACGAACTCAAAATCACATGTACAACGACTCTCGAGAAGAGACCCAGCTCCAATTCTCGGCCAATAATTAAGTCGTTATCAATCCCTGGTGAGTAAATCCATTATCGGAAATCCACGCTGATACGGTAACTCGCGAATTGAACTGATTTCACTACTGATTCTGTTATGGGTCGTCACAATTACTTACTTGACTTCACTCTGTATCACTTACTACCTTCACAATTTCATCGTGATGTCTCGATGCACGTTCTCCTTTCAGCAAACTTAATGCTTTAATAGAGTATAATTTTGATCTTATAGAGTCAATCAAATGAAAAAACAAATCCATGTACTTGGAACATTTCCAACATCACTCTTTTTTTTCGCTAGGTAAAGAAAAATTATATAATAGAAAAGCCCCTTAGGCAACCTAAGTCTAAAGAATTATACAGATGAGCCCTATTAACAGTAGTAGGGAGAGATCAATTCCATATTTTGAGATTAGGAGAGGAGTGCCCGATGCTAGCCAATCTGTCAGCAACAAAATTTGCTTCATGTGGAACATAGGTGAAGATAATCTTCTCAAACTCATTGGCAATTCTTCTGATATCTTGAATGATGATTTTGATCCGCCAAGAAACTGTACAGTTGCATTTGACACAGTTAATAATTAGGAGAGAGTCCCCTTTAACAATGACATTGCTATGGTTTACTCTCTTAGCTTGAATCAAACCTTCCTTCGGGGTAAGAGGTTTAGCAAGAGGAACATTTGTAGAACCAAAGCATCTTGCACTTGTAGAAAGAAAACCACCGTCTTAATTTCAAATGACAAAGCCCCCAATAGCTTTTCTGCCTTCAAAAGAAAAGACAGAGCCATTAAATTTGATTTTCACACTCTCCATGGTAAGAGGTATCCACTTGATTATTTTAGGCTTTTTCCTCGTGAGACCGGAGCTAGTATTGTTTCTTTTGTAATTGTTCCAAATGACAGTAGCTTTAGCAACAATAGAAGTTGGGATGAACTCCTCATTCCAGAAAATGACATTATTTCTGGCATGCCAAATATTTCAATAAATATTGAGAGTCATTACCAAACACTCTATATCATAGATTTTTGTATCAGTAAGTACAATTGATCAATCATGTCATCATGATCATTGATAAAGCCAATATAAGATTTCTACCAAGTTTCCTTGGTTTTACTACAGCTGCAAAACAAAATGAGTCACAAATTCTTCTGCATTACCACAGATAGGACAAGTATTTGAATTAATCAACTTCATTTTCAGTAACATGTCTCTAGTTTTTAATCTTCCTCTAATCATAAGCCAACTAATTTTTTTTTTCCTTGGGAGGGATATTGAGAAGCCAAACTTTATTCAATAATTTCGCATGCTTATGTTTAAGATTATTTTGAACTTAGAGATCAAAAGTCGATTTAATGGAGAATTTACCTGGGGGGGGGACCCCAAACAAACTCATCATCTTGAGGATTGATAGGTAGAGGTATGCTGCATATGACATTAACAATATTAAAATCTAAAACAGAAAGAAGTTTAGATTTGTTTCATTGCCCATTCATGATATACTCATATACAGACTCATCATCATCGATCTAGATGTGCCTTGTATGGTCAATCAACTAATAGAGGGGGAAAGGAAAACCCCAATTGTAATTCCAGAAATTAATATTCTCACCATTGCCAATAATCCATCTCATTCCCTCAACCAACAGTTCCTTGCAATCAAGAATTTCTTTCCGAGCAAAAGAATTACCTTGTTTAAACTTAGTTTGAAAAGAGCTTTGCTTGCTTAAATACTTTTTAGTCATGATTTGAACCCATAAGTTCTCCTTATCAGTGAGCATTTTCCAACCTAGCTTAGTTATAGCAGATTTATTAAAAGTACTTACTTTCCTTATTCCAAGACTACCATAGGATTTGAGAGAGCATATCTCATTCCACGCGATAGGGGAGCTGTTAGAGGAGTTACCCCAAAAAGAATATTCCTGGCTTCAATATCTAAAGTCTTGGAAAGTTTATTTGGGTATCTGAAACAAGACAACACATGGTTAGGAAAACTAGAAAGGCTTAATTTGATGAGAACTAGTCTACCAGCTCGAGAAAGGGTGTCTTTTTTCCAACTAGTAAGCTTCTTAGAGTTCTTTAGAAGAAGCTCTTTTGCATTGATAGGATTTTTCCAATTAATGACATTATGTATCCCTAAATATCTCCCAATAGTACATTTCAGGATAGAAACAATTCTATTCTTATCAGTTGTAACCACATTAAGGGAAAAATAAAGAGATTTGACTTTTGGAAGTTTAACTCTGAGGCAAGAAGCTTTAGAGAACATGTCTAAGGATTTTTTTTTACCTGTTTTGCAGCTTTTGTGGTGACTTTACAAAAAAAAAACAAGCAATCATCAGCAAACATTAAATTTGAGATTCTGAAACTATTAGGAGAAGATAAAATGCCTATATTTGATTTAGAATTTCTATCTAAGAAGTTCAAGTGCCTAATAAAAAGTTTAACACAAAGAATAAAAATATAAGGTGGTAAAGTTTTTTTTCCAACAACATTACTTATAATGTTATTTTTTTCAAAACTTGGCATCAAAGCTAATTGAGTGCGTTCACATCTTATTTTTTACTCTTCTCACCTCATATTATTTGTATTATTGAATTATTATTGCGTCCTTAGTGCAATTCACTTAAATGGACTTATTATTTCTTAAAATTATGATATTTAATGCTCCTACACCCTAACAAGTATAAGTGGAGCAAAACTCTTATTCACGTAAAACTGCTACTCAACAAGTACAGTTGTTCTGCAAATTTTATAATATACGACTCATATGTTTTAGAATTGATGTGAAAGAAGCTCTAACTATGATATGGAGTTTGAAGATATTCTTGAGAATATTCCAAATAAGGTAAATTAGATTTTCATAAAATTATCTTGCTTCACTATGTGTATATGCGCGCAAGACTTGGCTTGGTTTGAGTATTTTATGTTGCTTGTCATTGTTCTTAATTGAGGTTTAAAAATTAATTTTTTTTTATAAAAGCAATCATAAAAATTTCCTTGAAAAGGTCAGAAATGACCACAAAAAATTACAATGACGCCCTAGGGGGCAACGAATCAGATACGATCTTTGCTATGCTAGAAAATTAACAATAATTTTGTAGTATAAGTTAAGCTCAGGAAAACAGTAATAGAAAACAAGGAAAATGTCATTGCTTTTAGGGGCACGGATAAACCGAGACTCTTAACACCTTCGAGACAACGCTTACGCATATGTGCTATTCTCCCGAATCCCAAACCTAGGCCTAAACCCGGGTCCAAATCAAGCTCAAACCAAAAATCCACCCTACTAGAGGGCCTCACCCTTGAAAGCCCATACTTCAAAGGGTTAGGGTTCCAATCAGTGAGGAAGCTAGGCCCACTCACGGCCCAAGCTTAGATCCAAGCTAAGGAGCACGCATAGGGTTGCACCTCCCAATCAAGGCCAATGTCAAAGAGCCGCGATGACGAAACCAAGCCACCGGGAACCAACCGCTCTAACTCCTTAATATCATCCCCATACACACTTCGGCAACAAGTCACTGGCCATCGAGTAGTAGGTTTCCAGCCGCTAGTTGAATAAGGAATCCAGGAACACAAGACCGTTCTTACACCATCCTTACAGCTCCACCACTATCCCAAACCAACCGTTGTGCTAGTGGACGACGCCTCAACATCATGTCACGACCAATATATATAGATGCCGCAACATTTTCCCCAACAAGTTCACCTGGCATGAAATATCGGAGTAGAAATCACGGGAGAGTAAGCCATGGGTTCTGCACATAGAGGCACACCATGATGGCCATTGAGATTGATAGCCGAGGGGCTTGTCCGTCGACAGATGGAGATTGTCGCCGTCGCAAGATCGCAGAATGGGTGACAGAAAGCAAACACGGCTCTCATAGGGTTTTGCAATTCGAATTGAATTGTTTGTTAGATGTATGACAAACAAATATGACATATTTTAAAATCCCTTGACGAATAAAATAGTAAAGTTTGTCTAATGTCTGACAAATAGAAATACTATGTTTAACAAGTTTCTAACAAACGCACACATATAATCTGTCAGGACCATAACAAACATATGATCAGTTTGGCTTAGCTAGCTAAGCTATTTTATTCATTTGTCAGGACCCTAATAAATGCGTGATCAACTTTTGTATATTGCCTGACAAATAGTTAAACTCTGTTCGTCTAAACCTTGACAAGCAAAAGTAAGTTATTTATTAAGATGTTAAAGAACAATAATGAATGAATTAAATAAGGCTCTAACACAAACTAGCATCATGTCTCATCCTTTTTTTGCTATTGTTTTGAAGGTTTAAGAATTGAATCATTTGTTAGATCACTTAGATGTATGACAAATAAATAAGACGTTTTTGACAATTTTTTGACAAAGGACCAAGAGTGCAATAAGAGTAATGGCGGACTGGGGCTGGTGGTGATAGCGGTGGGGCACTTGAACCCAATGATTCAGATTAAGGCAACCATTAAATCCAAATCAACATAGTAATCCAAAATTAACCTAGCAAAATCATATATATGAAGTAGGAGATTTAACAAAAGTCAATTTAACTTTCTTTTAAGGTATTTGTTAGAGCTGTTTTTTGGTAAATTATGACTTTATTATTGAAAAAGGACATTGTGATGGTCTTAGAGCATCCATACCCATTTAGGACTTCCTATTGGGTGAATAATTTCTATTTCAGGAATTCCTGTCACTATTCATTAAATATGATGTACTATTCAAGTTTTTTGTGCAGCAGTGTAACAAATAGGAATTTATATTACTATTCATCAATTATAAAAAATTATTGTATTTAATTATTAGTGTTAATATGCCTTAAATTAGGTTTTTATGGCGGTATCATACGGGGCTCTCGCTGACTGGTCATCGAGTTGGGGTCCAGGGGCGACGCGCCCTGGTGGAGGCTCGGGGGCAACGCCCCCGGGGCTAAATGGACTTTGGTTTTCTGTTGGGCTTTCCATTCGGGGGTATATAGGGTTTAGGTTATCCTAGTGTTCATCCAATAATTAGCCGACACACGTCATTATCGTCTACACTATTGATCCAAATTTTCGATAAAATTTCCGACGAGTGAAAATATGACACGTGTCACCTCCAGGTGTCATTGTCGACTAAAGTTTTGAGGAAGATTTCTGCTAAGATTTGCGACGAGTCGAAACGTGACATGTGTCACATTCACCTAACGTCATCGGTTATACATTATTGACGAAGATTTCTGGTAAGATTTCCGACCAATGAGGATACGCCACGTGACACGGCCACGTGTCATTGTCGGGTAAGTTATCGGTTGAAGATTTTCGGTAAGATTTGCGACCAATGAGGATGTGACACGTGTACTCATCCTTCAACATCAGATCCTCCAAATTTTCCTATAAATTCATCGTCCACGACTTCTTTGAACCTCATAACATCGAGCATCACTTGATATTCTACACCCGAAAACACACCTCTTTAAACACTTTTTCACATTTCCTCATTTAGAAGATGGATCCTAACGATTACGAAGAGTCTTCAAGGAGGAGGCATCAACAACGACTGCAAGCTACCGCAATGATGAATTCCTTCATCATTGATACAACCATGGTAGTTGTAACGTTTGATGATGATCCACCTCCCCGCCGCCGTCCAAACCAACCAAGGTAGAGGGAATCGAGGGGTCAGAATCTGCTGGAAGATTACTTTATCGAACACCTTGTTTTCCATGAGCAATATTTTCGTCGGAGGTTCCGAATGAGCACGCACTTGTTCAACTGAATCAAGATAGAGCTCTGCAATCACGACCCATTTTGGCATCAAAGATCAGATGCCACTGGATTGCAAGGACTCCTCCTCGAGCAAAAGATGACCGGTGCTATACGAATGTTAGCGTACGGTGCAGCCGCAGATCAGTGTACTGAATACACGAGGATGGGGGAGTCAACAACTCTAGAATGCATGAAGAAGTGGTGCACACAAGTGGTCTTACTTTACCAAGACCGTTACCTCCGCGCTCTGAATGCAACATACATCACTCGACTTCTAAAAAGGACGAGGCAGCAGGGATTTCCTGGGATGATCGGAAGCATCGACTGCAGGCACTGGGAATAGAAGAACTGCCCAACAGCTTGGCAAGGGTCATACTCGGGGCTGAAGGCTCGTCCAACCATAATCTTAGAGGCGGTGGCCTCATATGACACGTGGATATGACACAGTTTCTTCGGCACGCCTGGAGCTCAAAATGATATCAATGTGCTTAACAGCTCCGATGTCTTCGATGCGCTCCTTACCGGAAGAAGCCTGCAATTGACGTATAAAGTCAACGGTATGACTTACCACCTCACTTATTATCTAGCTGATAGAATATATCCGAGGTACTCCTTGTTTGTCAAGACAATCTCCAATCCCCAGGATCAACTACAGAAGCTGTTTGCACGGAAACAAGAGGCATATCGCAAAGATGTGGAGAGATGCTTTGGCATCTTACAATCTCGTTGGGCTATCATTCGTCACTCAGCTATGTGTCATCACAAATCGACATTGAAAATGATCATGTTGGCTTGCATCATCATGCATAACATGATTGTTAAGGAAGAATTTGTGGAGGACGATTTTGAGGAGAATGCGGAAGCAGATTTACAAAACCCAGCTACTGCTTTCACAGTTTACGATGGGCCGGTGGATGAAAATGGTAACCGAATTCCGTTTGAGCTGGTTGGAAGAAATCAACATGATCAACGGTTAGCGACAATCTCGTTGATTTACAATCAGTTTATCTCCATGGAGAGCTTCAAAAGGACTTAGTGAAGCACAACTGGTTTTTTGAAACCGGTGAACATCTCTGAATAACGTGTGCGATGTATGAGTGTTTTAATCTTGTGTGTTTGCATTTAATTGTGATTTCATGTAATGTGTATGTGTGTTTTATTCTTGTGTGTTTACATTTAATTATGATTTAAACAAAGTACGTTTTTATTTCATGAAATTTTAAATTACATAATGACATGCCAAGCATAGATTTATTTTTAAGACAAACTAAACTAATCACTAAAATCAAGGTTGCGGGGACGATAACAATTTGTAAAGCTTACATCGCCAACTTCTTCTTCAACGTCATCTACTTGAGCAAGGATCTCCGCTTTCCTCTTCACGAAGTACCTTTTTGAATTTGGGGCCATAGCCTCGAAATTCATTGTCATGATCCTTGTTTCTTCCTATCGTGCCCTCAATTTGTAGTTTTTCTCATCAAGCATTCGTTGATTTTCTTCATTTTCCTTTTGCCAATCGGTGAACATTTTTTGATTAGCCGCAATGCTCTTTAAAGTCTCATCTCTAACCTCATTCGTAGGTGTCATGGACTTCTTTCCCTTTCTTTTTGCTTTCTTGGCCGCCTTCACTCCTTGAGGTCTAGGCGGACTCGAGGTACCTTGAAGGTTGATTTGTGATGTTGGAATCACTTCATCTTCATCCAAGTTGACGATAGGAGACACTTCACTAACGGGAGGAGTAGCTTCGAAGTTGGAATGATAAAATGGTGGAGTGCTAGTTTCGACGACTCTAAAAGTAGGATGATCCATGACCGCTTCCCATGCCGCAAAGTGCGTAAACTCTTTCTTTTTTTTGCTCACATAAAACATTTGAGCTTTCCTTAACTACATAAAAAATACAAGTAACGAATAAGTATTTCATATTTTATTTTTCCTAAAATTAATTAAAATTAAAATGAACAACATAAATAAATCCTTACCTCATCATGCAAATTTCCGCCGGATTCCGGATTCCTTCTTGCGTATGCAAGCGCCGCTTTCCATTGTGACAAGTTTGGCTTCAACTTAGCAAAACGAGAGGTAAGTGCATTTTGGGTCCTAGGTTCCGCCCTCATTTCACCTTGACCCATCACCCAATTTTGTTGGTAATCGGCATAGATTTTTTCCCACAATTTGTCGACTTTTTGCTTGTTGCCGGAGATATGGCACACACTATGACGACAATATGATATGCATAATTGTACATCTTCGGAAATGTGCCAATTGGTGGACATCTTTTGCAAAAAACCAAAGATATTGTGAGAGAGAGAGAGAGAGGAGGGAGAGAGGGAGAAGGAGGATAATTTGTTGTGCACAAATTAGTGTGAAGTGTTTAGAAAAATGAAGGTAGTATTTATAGAAAAATAGTAGGAGGTTATTATAAATTTTTTGTGATTTTCTGGGATTTTTTTGGGAGGTATCCGTTCTGAAAATTGCAGAACCTACAAAAGCCGTTGGGATTGAATTTAAGCCGTCCGATTGGATTTCCATTTGAATTTCAGCCGTTCAGATTCAAGTAGCTGTTGGCTACCTAATGGGCCGATAGCCTGCCATGTGGCGGGCTTCCATTGGTCCGGTAACAAGTTAAAAAAAATTACAGTTTAACCGGCGCGTATAGGATTCAAAAAAAAAAATACCTTCCCGCCTGACGTCACCCACGAGCATAGGATCAGCCAGGAGGAAGTTCTCTCCGGCTTCCTCAAATGGAACGGCTGGGAGGAATTCTTCCCCGTCGTCGATCGGTCAACTCCCCTCCCCATCACCGCTGCACGCCCATTTCGCCGGGAATTCCTATTTTCAGGCCTGGCCTGCACCAATTTGGAGGAATTCCTCTCGTTGCCGGAAACCGCTGCGGATGCTCTTAGAAAACGAAAACTCATATTCAAAAGAAAACACTTCCACCAAAGAGAGCAACAACCTACTTATTTAATACACTGGACAATCCGTGACACACCTCAAATACAAGCTCAGAGCCAATTAAACATAATGGCGCGGATCGACTCTACCAGCTGTCGATAAGCACTCCTCATCCAACGACCAGTATTAGCTCTCTCGACACCAAACCCTATTACCCAATCAAAACACACGGCGCGGATCCACCCTATTAACCATCGATCAACAGTCTTTATCCAATGTACAGTATTAACTCTCCGAACCTCACCTTCCCAAAGCCCTAATTCCCCTTTCTATATATAAACCCTAGACTCCCATCCCTCAATTCACAATCAAATCTCATTCTCTCAAAAATCAAATTCTTTGTCATCCATCTATTTTGAAGAAGAGACAAAATGTCAAGTCGCGGCAAGGGAGGCAAGGGTTTGGGAAATGGAGGAGCGAAGCGTCACAGGAAGGTGCTGAGGGATAACATCCAGGGCATCACCAAGCCAGCCATACGCCGTTTGGCTCGCAGAGGTGGAGTCAAGCGTATCTCCGGCTTAATCTACGAGGAGACCAGAGGAGTCCTCAAGATCTTTCTCGAGAACGTCATCCGTGACGCAGTCACTTACACTGAGCACGCTCGCAGGAAGATGGTCACCGCCATGGATGTCGTCTATGCTCTCAAGAGGCAAGGAAGGACCCTCTACGGCTTTGGGGGTTAGCTACATTTCCGGATTTTACTCCTTTATCTGGGTATTTTGTGTTGGACTTGTTCGATGGTTGGATCTGGGTGTAATTTGTTTATGAAAATTCTTTGGTCATGTAAATTGCACCCGTATTTTGAAGTAATCCAAGTTTACTATTCCAGTAAATCTCTGCCCCTTTGCAAGGTTTAGCATATTACTGCATAATGTGGATTTGTAGATTTTTAGTTTTCTTCGGTGGATATTCATATCATCTCTCTTTTGGTAATGCCACTCTTCCTATTTATTTTTATTTTTATGAACTTCTGATCTGAGTTTCTGACTTTGAATACTATTAAAGGATGAATGAGTTTATGGGTGTCGCAAATCTATCTCAAAGATCGAGTTTTGTAGGGAGAATTTGATCGACTTTGGATTGCATATTACTTACTATTAAAAATCTTTTCATTAGCTTCCTACCAGATGGCCTAGAAATCGCGGTCTAATATTTAAGCTCTAAAGCAAGCAAGATTTCTGTCCAGTATTCACCTATTGAATCGATGAGTTTTTTTTTTAATTTTTTTTTTTAGTTTTTAATTTTTAAATCTGAGTCTTGTGAATGATTTTGGTTAGGCTAAGTGATCGTCTTAGTCTCTTCGATGCAAGGATAAATGGTGCATCGGGACTGCTGGGTGCATAATTCTACTCGAAAGCAAGAGTAATAATCTGGGACAAATATTATTTTGGTTATCAATGTTTTAATTTATCAATTAGATTAGTCATTTTATATATTGGATAAATTACGTAGAAGGTCACTTACATAATATCTATATTATATAAGGTCAAACAATATTTCTTTCCCAAATAAGGTCACCTAATTTAAAAAAAAAACTCGCGTTCAAACTATTTATGCTAATACCATCGTATATAAATCTGGTCTCTCTTTGGTTCAGACCAAAACCAAATCGACCCCAAATTCCCAAATTTGGAGAAACCCTAGCAGAGCTCTCTCTCGGTCGCTCTTCTCTCTTCGTTGCCCTCCTCTCTCCCCCACGTTTCACTCTCCTCTCAGTCGCGCTTTCGTTGCCCCCATTCACTGTGCCGCCGCCGCCACTTGATTTCCGATTTTGATCGGTACAACTCTCTCTCTCTCTCTCTCTCTCTCTCTCTCATATGATTCTGTCTAACTCTGAGTTTCGCCCCTCCCGCAGCTGTAAACAATGGCGCCTCCTGCAGCTACAAACCTTAGCCTTCGAAAAAAGTGCCTCCCGCATCACATAGGTAAAAGATTTAGTGTGGTCTGTAGTAATATTGATGTTAGAAGATAGTAATGTATATGATGTGAATAGTATTTATGGTGGTCTGTAGTAGTATGTAGTGTGGTCTATAACAGTATTGATGTAACAAGACAGTAGTGTGCATGATATGAGTAGAAGCTTTTAGTCCTCCCTGTTTGTTACTTGTGTGGCTTAAAATTTTATAGTTCTGCTGTAATTTTCTGTCAAATTTAGACTGTTCTTTTGTCTAATGCTATAGTTTAGTTAGTCACTTGAACCAGAATCTTTAAGTTTTCGATGAGGTCAATTGATTAACGGCATGCCTTCAATTTTAGAGTGGTTTTTTTTTCTTCCGGATATGAATTTGTAGAAAGTAATATGTTAGATCTCAGTAGTGTCTATTGTTGTCTGGAGTAGTGTTTACGTTTGTGGAGAGTAGTATGTTAGATGTCTGGAGTAGTGTTTAAGTTTGAGGAGATTAGTGTCTATTGTTGTTATGCACAGTAGTGTCTACGTTAGTCTATGATAGTGTGTATGTTAATATATAGATTGGTGTGTTTTGGTTGTTACGTAGTAGTGTCTATGTTAGTTTGTAGTAGTGTATACAAATTGGTGTACTTTAATTGTTACGCAGTAGTGTCTATGTTAATCTGTAGTCATGTGTATGTTAGTCTCTAGTAGTGTATACAAATTGGTGTGCTTTGGTTGTTTGCAAAAAACTGATTTTATTTTTTATAATAATGGTAATGACATGCAGGGCAGCACCGATAGTGATTAGAGACATGAATTCAAGTCGAAAAGGAAACACGATAGGGTGACAGAACCTATAGATGCCAGATGTGAGTTGAGGTCGAAAAAAAGACATGATAGGTTGGCTGAACCAGTGAAACGCCAATTGAGGTCCTATAGCCGGAACAAGTAAAGGGAAGTCACCATCTTCGTTGGTCAAAGCTGTGAAGGGCAAAAAGAAGAAGACTGTGAACCATGATGCTCAGTTCGACTACGAAACAGGAAGAAGGCAACCAAAAGCATCAAAGTCTAAATAGTAGTATAGTGCTTTCTATTGTGTTAGGGTTTGATATAATATCATGTTGTTATGGTCTGATATAATACACTGTGTTACAGAACAGTAGTACTTACCATGTTTTGAAATAATACCCTAAATATTTTGGAGTAGTGCTTACTAGACACAGCAGTAGTACATTCTGTTACAGAACAATAGTACTTACCATGCTTTGAAGTAATACCCTAAATATTTTGGAGTAGTGCTTACTAGAAACAGCAATAGTACATTGTGTTACAAAACAGTAGTCTCCCATTGTTTTTCTCTCTGAAATTTTGAAGAAAACAAAGAAAGAAAAGTCAATATAAAAGAGTAAAATTGGAAAGACATAAAAAATGGATAAAAAAATGACCTTAATTAAAATAAAAAGTATAAATGACTTTATGTGTGAAATAAAATCTCTAATTGATTTTATATATAATTTTCTATTATATATTTTAGATGTTAAAAATTACATAGATAACACACACATGCTTTATTTAAATGAATATTTTTGTCATTGCTAAACTAATAAATTTCTATGTATTTTATAAATAAGTAAATATTTTTTTTAATGTTTAAAATAGAAAAAATGACCAATCTAAATGACAATCTGATATTTATAAAACATAAATAACTAATCCATCTAAACTATTAAACAAGAGTGATCAAACCAACAATTTTCCATAATCTGGTGACAATGTTTACACTGATCTTGACTTGGAACTGGCTCATTGTTCATCAAACATTAATCAGACTAAGAAATGATCATTTTAAGTGATATTCACTTTGGCCAATGCATGTGACCATCAGGACAAAACTAATGACCAACAAAAGTTCCTAATTACTGTTTATACTCGCTAATTATTGTCCTGATTGGATGATTGGAATAAATTTTAATGTTGATGCAGTTACTCGAGCAATAACATACAACATCACTACTCAGGCACATTCGTATTAACCTGAACTACTAGAGTGAAATTTACTGTTACTTTTCTGCACATAGGCTTTCAATTCTCTTCCAACATTCTGACTCTTCCGAAATTGGGTCTTCAGTGGCTGAGATTCAAAACAAAAGATGTTTGCACATCAGAATAAATAATGATGCTAAACATATATAACAAATCACAACTGAATCAAAACTCCTATTGTATATTGAGTTTGCCATCTGTTTAACTTACATACATTTTTGTTCATAGATTTCAGTAATGGAAACCAAACTCACTATGATGCCAAGAGGCTCTTCTGAAACATATTCGACGACAGACGGACCTACCTGGAGTCATTAGTCAAATCTGGTAACTCATTGAAAGAATACACCTCCATAAACATGGACTTCCTTCTTGCTTTGGAAGACAGAAGCAGGTGCTTTTGAAAACAAGGGGCACTTTTCCACGTACAAGAACTCCAATGAAGGGCACTTGATACCTACATGGGTACTAGTGCCACCGAACAACCTTTTGAGCCTTGGAAGACATTTCAAAACTAATTTCTTCAACTCCAGAAGGGTGATCTTGTTATTGCTCTCACTTTGGTCACTAGATTGAATAACCGTCTCCAAGCTGTTGCAATCACTCACTTGAAGGACATCCAATTGCAAAAGACCTTGAGCTACATCAGGCGTGAATAGATATTTCAGTCCATTGCAACTGTGAACTGAAAAACGTTTAAGATGATGGAAGATTCCATGTGGAGCAGGACCACTCCATATGTTGATTAGGCTGTCCACATAATGCAATGATATCTCTCTCAAATTTGCCAGGATGATCTGTTGTGGCTCAATCCCTTCAAATCCAAACAGATATTCCATTCTTGAAAAACTACAACACAGATTTTCCAGATTCTGCAGTCGGTGGAGCAGATTTGATGATAAAAGTGAATTGATCAGATAATTGCATTGTTCCACTATCAATATCTTAAGACGGTGCAGAGAGAGAGGTGGTAGTTCGCCAGCACATAACTCCTTCAAGCAATGCATCGATTTGATGCATAACTCTTCCAAGTATTCAAACACAGTTTTATCTGAAACTTTCCACCTTAATGTGTTGAACAACACTTCCAAGTCACTTGGCCAGCGACTGCAATCTATAGAGAGATACTTCAGTTTACGTAATTTCCCCCTGTCATGTTCCTCGAGAAGGTCACTTAAACCGTCGCAGCGGATGTAGTATAGTCTCTCTGCTTTCTTAGTCACTGCATTGATAAACCAACCAGGTAATGTGTTCATGGTTGTGTCAAGGGTCAATGCTCTTGAATGGCAACGTTGGAAGCCAACATTCAAATACGGCTCCTTGTGCTCGGCATTGTCTCTGCTAATACGTATATCAAAGTTTACCCAGTTAGGATCACGTTCAACATCTTCAGGCAGGCAATGTGCACCACATATGTTTACCTCTAAAATGTTTAGTCGCGATAACCCAACCAACTCATCAAAGTTGGCATTCTTATGACCAAAAAGTGGTGAGCGCCTCCTCCTACCCCAGTCCCAAAAGCTATATTGCATGTACAGTTCTTCTAGTCTATGCAACCTCGACATCACTCCAGATGGAACTGTTTGGAACCAACCTTGGGACAAATCCAACATCCTTAAATTGGTCAATTTTCCTAGTTCTATGGGGAATTTCTTATTCCTATAGCCTCTCATACTAAGAATCTCAAGCTTCGTTAGTTTTCTGAGTAAGGACATGTCAATACCAGTACCGAAGATGATAAAATCTAGACACAGAACATGGAGGTTGGCTAGGAGACTGAATGATGAGGGCCATTTGGAAATATAATGGCCCACGAGATCTAAGACCCTAATATCATTGGCACTTTGAAAGAATCTGTTTGGGATCTCTTTTATTTTAATCCAGTTCAGTAATAAGATTTGGAGTTTTGGACATACCAACACTTGGGGAAGCTTGTGAATGTTGTTGTACATAAGTGAGATTGCTGTGTAGCCCTCATGTGCATCTACTGGCCAATCTTCTAATCCGCGACGAGATCTTACAAAAAACATGTGGCTAGCAGCAGAAGATGCAATTACCATGGCTGTATCTCGAATGACATCATGCATCCTTACACATCCGACCTTTGTTCCGTCCAAAAGCAAAGAGGAAGCTATAAGAAGCTCAGTCACTGAATTTGCCATGTCTCTGGCATTTTCTATGGTGCTGTCAACATCTTGAAAAAGTCCTATTCCGTACCCATACTTCATCAGGTCTTCTATTTGGATATCATCGTCTTCAGGGAATAAGCAGCAAAGCAAGAAACAAAACTTGGCATCATTATCGACCAAATAATCATAGCTTAGCTTTATACATTTAAACACATCTTTCTCATCAGGGTTGGCACTTTGAGACATCTGGAGGCGGCGAACTGCTTCTTTCCAAGCTCCAATCTTTTTATCTCCGAGTGCCCTTGCAACTGCTGTCAACGCAATTGGTAAGCCAGCACATTCTATGGCAACTTTTCTTGCCACATCATAGAATTCAGTGTCTTCCTCAAAAGATTTTCTTGTTTTCTTCACGAATAAGGTCCAAGCATCTTCTTCAGATAAAATACTCAGAGGAATGTTTGCTTGGCACTCCATGGTATTGCAGACATGTAATCTCCTTGTGGTCAGTATAACTTTTGAATTGGATCTTTGAAGCTCTTTGCAGCTGGGAATCCCTATGCTTGACAAATCTGTTCTATCCCACATGTCGTCTAAGATTATGAGCATCTTGTGTCCACTCTTTATCTTCCTCCTCAATGCATCGGCTCTGCCAGTAACTGTCTCCATAAAAAACTTCAATCCCAACATCTCTCCTAATGTGTCTTGAATTTGTCTCAAGTCAGGGGTTTGG
Organism: Geum urbanum; assembly: GCA_946800695.1. Taxonomy (NCBI): domain Eukaryota; kingdom Viridiplantae; phylum Streptophyta; class Magnoliopsida; order Rosales; family Rosaceae; genus Geum; species Geum urbanum. Next base: position 11,104,417 of record OX327006.1, read on the forward strand.
GTCAGGACAGCCATAATAACGTGATGGAAAAGCCCCATTTCTTGGGATTGTGCACCGACATGTTTCACCATGGTTGTCTTTCCAACTCCTCCCATTCCATAGACCGCAATGATTGTAACCTCATCATTTTTTATTGCTTTCCAGAGCTCTTCCATGGCTTGCTTTGTAGCTTTGAATGTTTCAAAATCACCACTTGACACTAGGGAAATTGGTTGTACATTACTGCAAACATGTTCTACAATTCTTTCGACAAGTTCTCTGTCAGACCTACAGTAACAAAAAGGATCTTGTAGTGATCAGGCAAAATAATAAATCCAAATGTACGAATCTTATTGTCAATATATGAAAAATAGTTCGTCATGCTTACCCAAATTTGTTTAGATCCCACCCAGAGAGATTTGCGACTTGTGTTAATGCAACTCTCCATTTCTTCACCAAGTCTACGTCACCATTGCCTTGCTTACACCTTTCTTCATGCTTAGCAAAGGCCTCAGCAAAACTTCCAGTTTGATGCCGAACATGAGAGGGATCCACCTTATAAAAAATTGGCACAACCATTGACTTCTTGGCTTCAGAACATTGAAGTATCTTTGTGAGTTCATCCAAACACCACGCAGAAGAAGCATAATTTAGAGAAAGAATAACTATTGCACACCGCGATTCTTCGATGGCTTCTTGGAGACTTGGAGAAATAGCCATCCCTTTCTGAAGCCCTTGGTCATCCATGAAAGTTTGTATTCCTCTGTTTTTCAGTTCATGGTATAAATCAGTTGTAATACCACTTCGGGTGTCTGCACCCCTGAAGCTCAAAAACACATCATGCTTCCAGTGAGAAAATGATTCAGTGGAAGCAAGAGATGCGTGGACACTTTGAGTGCTCGTTGCCATTCAAAACCATTCAAAAGAAAAACAAACAAGGTCTGAAGAATATGCAAGCAGATAAACTAAAGAAACACACAAAAGTAAAGAAGAGATCAATCACATAAATCAAAGTAACGAGCTGAATCAAATTAAATGCAGACAAGTCGATCCAAATTCCAAATCAATTGACTGGAAGGTCCGCCCAGCCTGCAATCATATCTAGCTGTGATGGCTCAAGCAATGGCCTAATGTGCTGGCATTCTTGACCAGATACTGTTCACTTTAGAGGAATAATTCAACATGCTGACTTTTCTTATGAAATTTGTGCAACTTGAAGCCAAAACTGCGTGGACTGTACTTCTATTAAAATAAGGGAGATTGATTTACTATTCGGTTGCACTGCATTTCTGCATCAATTCTTCACTTTTATGATTTATCTATTTTGCTTTTAGTTTCTGCATTTTTACCACATGGGTATGTGAACTCAAAGTCAGTGAACCATTAATTCATCCACTTCCATGTTCCAAGTCCACTTGAAAGTTAATGGGACCAGTAGTCTGGAAAACAATATGAAAGCCAATGTGAAGATTTTAGTTCCAGACAGGCAGCATCAAACATATAACTACGAAATTGAAGCTTGATATCCATCCCTATCTTTAAACTGAAGCAATTTACTCTATCACAGCTGAAATCCTACTATTATTACGATTTAATGGGTCCTCTAAAATGACAAAAGACATCTAATATAGCACGTGAAATCCCATTCACAACCAAATACTAATCTTTCTACAAGCCTAATACAATTCTAACAGCCAACAGCTACTAGAAAAGCTGTTTAATGTATGGGAACAACAGTTGATGCACACACAAAGTTTTGCATTTGAATTCTTGTGTATGTTCATCATGTTGTATAATACTTAAATGTATAAACAACATAAAGAATAACTTCGGGTCCCAGAATCAAACTCATTCCAAAGTTTGCATTATCCTCAGCATTCTGTTTGATTCTATTGGCTATTGCAATGAGCAGAAGAAAGATTGCTGGCCACTGAACATTCCCATGGTTGAAATCAAATTCTTTGTGTTTAAAATAAATTCGAGAACCAAATTCTCCAAAATAGAAGCGTAACTGTGTAAGCTAATTCAAACATACAAAGGCAACCACTAGATAGTAGATACTGATCTAGCACATATAAATTAACAAGTAAGCTGAACCCTGGTAATAGCTTGAGCTGTTTAGAAAAAATTGTTTAGAATTAACTAGCCAAGTTTGCTCAGGCCTTGTGGCTGGCCAAAGTTTGATCAGAAAATATCCTAAGCGTATTGAACTGAATGTTCCCCTCAAAGGAGTTTGAAGAAACCTTTGCAGTAACCCAACTGAGTACCAACTCTACCAACAGACTCCAATTTGATTAAGTACAAGTTCATAAAACTCATTGCAGAATGAGGGAATACTCAGCCGAAGGAAATATCTGGTTTCGCTTCTCTTGCGTTAAGTTACATGCATGTTCAAACCTCTAATTCAAATCAATGTATTACGAATTCATGAGTTGTCCAATTTTAGCATGAGTCTCAAAATTAAAGAAGTGAAGCAGTGCCAACTTAAGCACGAATAGTGAAATAGGAGCAACAAAACAACATCGAACAATTTCATGGACCACATTCTACGAATCACAAGAAGAAGTATATCTACATGTTGATCAAAAGGCAGAGGAAAACAAAAGGAACAGAACTGTGGAACAATCAAGTGTACACAATTGACAGTAGTGATAGAACTTGCCTGAATTTCAAAGGAGGGAGAGGCGCAGAGCCGGACAACTTACATCCACCACCTCTTCGTACATGCAGGCTGCGGCTGTTTATATTCGGGGAGTTGTCGGGTTCCTTCTAAGATGGTAAGACCCGAACAGTGATCTCTTATGGGCTTCATTGCATTTGGGCCAAAAAAAGAAACTATCAAAGGCTGTATATGTAAATCCGTTTTGAGACAAAACAAAGCGCAGAATTTGAAAATTAAAAATTATCTTCCTTTTGTGTTTCTTTGGCTTGCTTAGAAACACAATCCGCCTCGCAACCAAGCTTTGCTACGAACCAATGAAAACACAATGGCGCGGATCGATCCTACCAGCCGTCGATAAGCACCCCACATCCAACGACCAATATTAACCCTCCCCAATTACCCTTTTCCTATAAAAACCCCAGTCTTCCATTCCATCTTCACAAACAATCTCATTCTCTCTCAAAAACAAAAATCTCCTTCTCTCAAAATCAAAACTCACACAATCAATACTTTTTGAAGAGGAGAGAAAATGTCAGGTCGCGGCAAGGGAGGCAAGGGTTTGGGGAAGGGAGGAGCGAAGCGTCACAGGAAGGTGCTGAGGGATAACATCCAGGGCATCACCAAGCCAGCCATACGCCGTTTGGCTCGCAGAGGCGGAGTCAAGCGTATCTCCGGCCTAATCTACGAGGAGACCAGAGGAGTCCTCAAGATCTTTCTCGAGAACGTCATCCGTGACGCAGTCACCTACACTGAGCACGCCCGCAGGAAGACCGTCACCGCCATGGATGTCGTCTACGCTCTCAAGAGGCAAGGAAGGACCCTCTACGGATTTGGGGGTTAGCCACATTTCCGGATTGTACTCCTTCATCTGGGTATTTTGTGTAGGCCTTATAGTTAGTTCAAAGCAACCAATACAGAGGTTTTGGTTGGTGATCAGTTAGTGACAATTTGAGTGTTTTATGGAATGCCATACTCTTTGGGTTTGTTTCATCTCTTGTTCCTACCTGAAGACCCAGAATCTAGGCCTGAAATTTTCATCTAATGTCTGAAAACTAAAGCATACTCTATGGCCATGTTTCCTTACCTGTAATGGGAATAACAGGGAATTAAAAGTGCGGGCATTCTCATTTTCCTGCTGTTTACTTCTATGTAAGGGGTTATCAGAAATGGAAATATAGTTATTATTTTATAGGGTATTTCAATAATTAAACAAATTTTGATGATGATTCATATTATAATTTTAAATAGTAATAAACAGTTCAATCAATAAAAAACGACATTTTCGATTCTAAGTAAACCCTACAAGTCCTGTGTAGTTCTATTTGCTTGATGAACCTCCGCCGTGAATTTTCGACTGTGAATGGTGCATTTCGGTATTTGGGTTTATGCGGTCCAGCTAGACAATGATGACAAGTCGGAGTAATAAGGTGCCAAAATTAATGACCAACAGTTTCAAAATACTGTATATGTTTGCAAAAACTAGCTCAAGCAATTACATACAACATCAATACTGAAGCACATTGGTGAATCCTGAAACCATTTTATAGGCTTAAAAAGTTTATGGGCGACCTGATGTCTGAAAAATTTAAGTTCCGTTCAGATTGAATTTAGGCTCAAAAAAAACTTGACCCTATGAGTATATGGCCGGACATGGTACGAGATCTCAAAACTCATGGGTCCAAAAAAAGTCTAGTTCATCAAATCTCATCGAGGCTCGCCCAGCTCAGCTTGTATGATCAAACCTATTTATTCTATATATTATATATTATTCTATCAATATAAACTTTTAAATTCTCTAATTTACTTTAATATCATTAATTTATATACAAATTACCAATTTATATAGACTTATATATTATTTAGTGAATGAGAAAATATATATGTAGAGAATATAATTTGAAATTGTAAGGGTATTCAAGTCATTTAATACATTTTTGCTTATATTTTTAAAACATTTTTGCTCTTAGTGAAACAACACAAACACAAATACCCTTGTTATTTCATTTCTTATATTTTTATATATATTTTTTTTTCTGTCTCTCCCTCTTAGTATTTTTTATTCTCACACACACATACACACTTTCTACTTTAGTGAGAATGCTCGTAAATTCAAAAACAGGTTAACGAATTATATTTTACAATCATTTTTGTCTTTTAATTATTTGTCGATAATCACTATACCTTAAACCCAAAATTTTCATTTCTATATCAAACCATAAAGAAATTTTATTAATATATATCCAATGTAATCAAAGGACGAATGATGATTTTGATGATGGTGACGAGGAAAATTGCCAAGAGCTATGAAGCATTTTTGGTGACTCCCATCGCGAAAGATGCAATCAAAGGCTTCATCGCGCACCTTTCCATAGCTCCGACGTCAGATTGATGGACAAAGTAATCAACCTGCCGCCATCTAAGGAGGCTTTGTCGGTTATGACGCGGTTACGAAGGGGAGCGACGCTGAGTTTGGGGAAGGCAATGACGAGGCCGAGGGCTTAATTTGTTGAAAGTTGAAACCAATAGTAACGGTAGCTAGGCTTGTCGGAGTCGGGTTCAATAAGAACGATGATTTTGGGAAGGAAGTTTAGAGAGAGAGAGAGAGAGAGAGAGAGAGAGAGAGAGAGAGAGAGAGAGAGAGAGAGAGAGAGAGAGAGAGAGAGAGAGAGAGAGAGAGAGAGAGAGAGAGAGAGAGAGAGAGAGAGATGAAATTACAAGGGTATTCAAGTCATTTACAGTTTCTTTTCGAATAAAAAAATAACACGAGCATAGATGAAAATTGACGGTAGACATTACATTGATAAGATTTCGGGAGTTTATGCATTATTTTGATAGCTTTTGAAGGTCGGGCATCAAATTGATATATCCCAAAGAGTTCAGACCCTGTGGATGAATTTTATTAAATAAGCATTACAATCTGATATCAATATCTCGGTAAATCAGGGATCGATAGAATATCTACTCCTATGCTAATTAGGACAAGACAAACATTTAGATACTAGGAGTATAATATTTTTAAACACTCCCCATTGTATCGCGATCCTAATGGATGATGTATAACGTGCTGCCTCACTAAAGACCTTATCAAGTAAACAAAAAACCTCTTGGGTAAAAATAAAAGCTTGATTCAAGGGAAAAAGAGTACAACGCATCACCTATATAAGCGATCACATGTGGTGTAAACTCCCCTTAATGTCTACGGAATGAACTCCCCATGATCAGTAACCCAATCTTGAAGTTCACACAATCTTTGCATACCAATGCGTTTCATATGCTTTACAAATGTTGATTTGAGCAATGACTTGGTAAACAAGTCTGTAGCATTATCAGCCGAACATACTTGATTCACCTGTATGTTCAATAACTATAGCTGTTGCTGATTAAAGAAGAACTTAGGCGATATGTGCTTTGTATGATCACTCTTGATGTATTCCAACTTCATTTGTTCAATGCAAACCACATTATCCTCAAAGATACAAGCTTTTGTTGTAGTAGTGGATGGTAATCCACTAGATCCTCGAATGTGGTGTATGATTGACGTAAGCCAGACACACTCCTTAACCATTTCATTTGAAACAATAATCTAAGAATGATTCGAGGAAGTAACAACAAGGGTTTGCTTAGTTGATCTCCATGAAATCCTCGTGTTTTTCATGGTGAAGACATAACCTGTCTGGGAACATTCTTTGTATGGGTAAGAGAGATACTCAGCATCAGCAAAATCAACCAAGATATCACAAGGTGTCTTTGAGTAGGGGACCACACTGAATTGATGAACAGTGCTTGCAACTAGATCACTATTCGAAAGGTCGAACATTTCACTCGACGGGTCGAGTGAATGGTTCTTAAAATCGAGGGAGCAACCTTCGACTGGTCGAGAGAATCTTTCGACGGGTCGAAATTCTTGGAGTCAAAATGCTGCGATTCAACCATCCATTTTTCGAGAATTTCAAACTTTAATCTCTTTGTATGGAAAGAACAAGCCCAAGTCTATGGAACCCTTCAAGTACCTGAAGATGTGCTTTATACCGTTCCAATGACATTGTGTAGGCGCAGAACTAAACCTAGCTGACTTGTTCACTGAGAATACAATTTGGTCTTGTGCATTGAACTAAATATAACAAAGCTCCAATAACACAAAAGTAGGGTACCTCAGCTCCCAATAATTCCTCCTCATCATCATCTTTTGGACGGTACGAATCCTTATTGGGTTCCAGATTGGGTATGACCATTGGTGTATTAAGAGTGTGTGTTTTGTCCATGTTAAATTGCCTAAGTATATTTTGGACATAAGCAAATTGATGAATAAGTATTCCACTAACTCGATGTTCTAATTCCAAACCAAGACAAAATCGAGTCCTACCAAGGTCTTTCATCTCAAACTCGAATTTCAAGTAGCTAACTGTCGCAGTGATTTCATCAAGAGACGAAATGATATTTAATAATCAACATAGACCACTACAATGGAAAATCTTGAACTTGTTCTCTTAATGAACACACATGGACATAAATAATTGTTCTTGTATTCATTCTCAATCAAGTAGTCACTTAGACATGTATACCGCATCCTACCAGATTATTTTAATCTATATATTGAATGCTTCAATCTAATCACATGAGCACTCTGTAGTGTAGAGTTACTTGAATTATGTATGACCACACCTTTCGACACTTTCATGTATATCTCTGAATCAAGGTTTCCATAGAGATATGCTATCACCACATTCATAAGCTGCATGTTTAGTTTTACGGACACTACCAAACTGACAAGGTAGCAGAAAGTAATGATGTCTATAACTGGAGAGTATGTCTCCTCATAATCAATGTCAGGTCGTTGAGAGAATCCTTGTGCCACAAGTCTTGCTTTATATCTCATGACTTCATTCTTCTTATTATACTTTCAAACAAAGGCCCATTTATGTCTTACCGGCTTCACATTCGGTAGGCATAGCACTACCGGACCGAAAACATGTCTTTTCTTCAAGGAGTCTAGTTCAGCATATATTGCATTTTTCAACTTCGGTCAGTCTGCTCTCTGCTTACATTCAACAACCGAGCAATGTTCCACTTCATTGTCATCAATGATTTCTTGAGCGACAGAATAAGTAAAAGCATCATCAACTACCTTTGATGACATATCCATAACAATGAACGCATCATTATTTTTTAGTGAGATTTCACAGTTCTTTGATATAACATATGTGTCTGAAGCGTCCTCCAGAGATTCCATTTATGATTTTAGGACATAATTGTAGTCAGGAATAATCTCATGTGTAGGATTCACAATGTTGATGATGAAAGAATCAGTTTGTGCCTGGATGACCTGCCTTTTCACCAGCGGCTTATCTGTAGATTTTCTTGGTCTCCTCTTCTTCCTGTGGGAGCCGAGGTTGATGTTACTCCATCTACATGGGCAAAAGGCATGTTACTCAGCCTTGGAGTTGCGTTATATCTCCCTTTAGGGACTTCCAACCTTGCAAGAACATTTTCATTATGAATGTCTGATCTCGTCACTTTGGCAATATCTGTAAATGAGTCAAGCATCGAGTCTGCTACATTTTGAAGATCAAGTATACGTTGCACTTTAATCTCACTTTGAGATGCGTGTAGCTTCTTGAAACATAGTGGGAGGAGTATTCCATGTCAATTCCTGACACTTAATCGGAATAGAGCCATACATATCTCCTCCTAACGTCAGGAAGTATGTTTCTTCAAAGTGACAATTTGCAAATCTTGCAGTAAATAGATCTTGTGTTGAAGGTTCTAAGTAATGGACAATGGTTGGAGATTCATAACCAATATATATGTCTACTCAACGTTGAAGACCCATTTGAGTGTGATGTGGAAGTGCAATTGGCACATACACTGCACAACCAAAGATGCGTATATGTGAAATGTCAGGCTCATATCCAGTTACCAACTGATACGCATTGAATGGTTGTCGTGCTACAGATCTCAAGCAAAGAAGCATTGATGCATGCAATACTGCATATCCCCAAACAGATACAGACAAATTTTATGCATAACCATTACTCTGGTCATAAGTTGTAACTGCTTGATTTGTGTCTCTGCTAAACCATTTTGTGAATGAACATGAGGGACAAAGTGTTCAACTGCAATCCCAATTGACATACAGTAGTTATAAAAAATCTTTGATGTGAATTCTCCTGCATTATCCAATCTAATTGACCTGATTGGGTTGTCCGGGTGGTGAATCAGAAGCTTAATAATCTGTGCTAGGAGTTTTTCAAATGCAGCATTCCTTGTGGATTGTTGATAGCAAAGCAACGTGTGACCATTGCGTTGATGCATCTATCAAAAGCATAAAATATTTAAATGGTTCGCATTCCTGTTTGATAGGTCCACAAATGTCACCATGGATTCTTTGTAAAAATTGAATATTTTCAGTGTTGTCAACCGTAAAAGAAGGCCTAGCCTGTAACTTTGCCAACAAACAAGCTTTGCAGAAAGATCGGTGAGCATCATAGATTTTCATAAAGGAATCTTGTGGAATAATACTAGGTGTTGATACCGGATTAAGATTGTTAATCTCATCCATTCCATCAAATTTGATGGGCTTTGGGAGTTCCACATGCTTCTTTCCTTTGAAGAACGGATGACCATGAGAGTTTTTCAATATTTTGATCATCATATCAGGACCCGTGTGTCCCAGTCGAAAATCTCAAAACCTGTATGAGGTTGTGTCACACACAGTAGTAAATGAGACAACATTTGATTCAATAATTTGAACCGTAGTAAGATATAATCTACTACGAATTGCCCCTAACTTCTCCAAGTAGCGCTTTTTACTGCACTCCTCTGAAGTTATACATAAAAATTATTTTCCAATCTCACAATGAGTTTCCAAGTGTTAACTGTTGGCTCTAATGTCCTTAAAACTTAGTAATATTCGATTGGCCTTAAGCGTGTATAATGCATCAATGATATGAATTCTTGTTCCATGTGGTAGCAAAAATTGAGCTGAACCATGTATAACCGACGCAGAACCAATCATGGTTGTCACTGATAATGTATATAGCACAAGATCTATAAACAATTGCCTATTTCGCAGTATAGTATGAGTAGTACCACTATCTGCTAGACACTCGATCTCGCCTTCAAACATCTACGAAAGAATATGATTTAATTAGTCTTAAAGACTTATTCAAACACTTTAAATAAATACTTAAAGACTTACCAAAGGGTTGTGACCCTTAAAGAGTGCTGATATGGTATAAGAATACTGATGTTAAACACAACAAAAATACCAATCCCAGGTGCCATCTTTGAGGGGTTGTGAAAACCACTCGAAAGGTCGAAGAAACCCAAAATAAACTTTGATTTTTTGATAACTATTTCCGACGGGTTGAAAATTGGAAACTTTTGTCATAGTGGCATACCTTTGACGGGTTGAGAAAAAGCTTCGATGAGTCGAAGGAAAAACCTAAAACCGTCTCGAATTTCTAATATATTTTTCAACGGGTCGAAGAAAATTTTTGACTAGTCAAAATTGTGACATTTTGGAGATATGAGCTTACATTCGACAGGTCGAATGAAAATCAGAATAAATTTTTGATGGGTCGAAAAATGCCTAAACCGTTCCAGAGTGTGCCATTCGACTGGTTGAGGAAAAATCCCGACGGGTCGAAAATCTCTGGAAACAAACATCCTCTCTTTCATCTCCTTTTTAAGGTATTTTGGTGTCATGATGCCATTGAATTTTGTAGAATTCGAACCATTCAAGCAATATGTATGAATATAACCATTCTTAACACTTTCAAATACTGAAAGGAAGATATTTTATTACTTTTGCCAACATCAAAACTTATATCAAAGGATTATTTTTATTCAATAATAATGACTAAAAATAAAGTCAAATAAAAAACGAAACTTGATTACATAACAATGACATGAGTCTAATACATAGACTAGCTAAAAATTCGAAGTTTAATACTTGCTTTGGTGTCATCTGCTACAATTAGATTGGCTTCACCATCATTTTCTATCTCATAATACGCATAATGTGTCTCCATTTGGTTTCCTTGATATTGTAGACACATCTTGTAGGAAATTTGGATATCCTTTAGAGCTCTATATTGTTTATGCATGTGGTTATATGGAAATTAATCACTTTTTGGAGAAGTTGAATGCATTTCCGAAGCCCTTGGTGAAGATGGAGTAAAAACAAAAAAATGACAAAAAGTCAACTTCGGTGAATGGTCAGCTCTGACCGGTCAATGGTCAACTCTGACAAGTCATCACCGGTTAATGGCAAGGTCAAGTTAATTTTGGGCCAAGGCCTCAAGAGTCCAAGCCCACATAGAGATATTTTGAGAGATGGATGCACATGCAAGTCACATGATTTGGGGTGAGTCACACATTTTGACACATTTGGACCACCTAAATGCCTAAAGTTTAGGATCATATCTAAGAATCTAAATTTGAATTTTAAAACACCAAAAATATCTCCTTATTTCCTATAGGGTTGAGCTCCCCTTATCCCACACACACAACACATCTCATTTTTCACTTCTACATAGCTTTAGCATCTTTCCGTAGCTCTCAACATTTCCCCGTCCCTTTATATCTCTCCTCCAACTCAAATACCCTCTCTATCACCACTTAATCAACTCTTTAAGGTGAAGCTATCTTGCTTCACTTAAGGTCCCTCTCCCTTTCCTCCTCAACCTCACTTGATTGTGCACCCTCCTTTGTGCAACTAAGCTTTTCCCTCTCTTATCTCACCTCTACCTCAAGTTGGATGCATTTGGGAGCCTAGAAGATAGAGCTTGAAGACCAATGATGACTTAGCTTGCTTGAGAGTTCTTGAGTTATCTCTACATCTCTCTACATCTTCAATTATGTATCTAAACTTTCTTTACATTATGCTTAGTGAGTGTTGCCTTTTGGAAGGGTAGGGCTAAGCCCTATCCAATTTGATGCACATACAACTATGCTTTGAGTTATGGACTTGAATTTGGTTTAGTTTACTACATGTTGTGAATGAGTTTGATAGCTTATGATATGATTGTGGTATGTTTGCATGCTGAACTTGATTCAATATTTTCATATTCATGTCTTAGCCATGACTAAGTTGAGATATGTTTAGGGAAGCTAAAAATGGACCTAAATGACTAGCCACTCACCTAAGGAAGATAAGCATGTAAACATGACTTAGGTTGCATTTGAGAAAATGAGTTTAATGTTTAGTTTTCATTAGACTTGAGCATGGACCGAAGCCTTCTCGAAGTCCAAAAGACTCAAGGAGCTTCGGTCAAGCTTACATCAACTTGAATGGGCCTTGTAGCTAATCATTACTTCTTCTAATTTATGTTCTAAAAGGTGTGGACTAAGAAAGTCATTAGAACCTACTTTCAAATCCTCTAATAGGGACTTGGGAAGGAAAGTCATTCACATTCATCATAAGTGAATACATATTGAACTCATTAGGCATGTGGTATGATTAGGATATGATTCGTAATTGAGTTGCATTCTAGTTTTGGTTTGCTTTATATTTGAATGTTGGACTGGAACACTTCTAATGCCCTAATGGCCTAAGATATTTGGTTCACGATCAATGGTAACTCGAAAGGATCACAAATTGGACAAGCATGTGTGAACCAGACTAAACTCATAACTTAGACATTGTTGGTATATTGAGTTAGCTAGTAGCGACATCTCTAGCAGACCAAACATTTACATTTTTTTTGCTCTTACTTTATGTTTTCACTTAATTTAGTTAGTAGTAAACAATAAATCAATTTTTCGTTTAACCACTCATTGTAGTTCAACCATCCCTTGTAATGCTAAGTCTCCAAAGGATTTAGTCTTGTGAGATACACTTTCACGTCTTACTTTAGCTTTAGTATCATGTCTTGTGTTTAATTAATACGTGATTTAAAGTGCTTAATCGAGTCAAGCTAAGGTGTTTAAGTGATCAATTCTCGTGTTTAAGTGATCGACACTCGAGTTCCTTACAAATACTATAACTTGATCTCGTATACTTGCGGGTAAAAATTATTTTTTTTACAATTATAGACTAAATAATAATTCACAAAGTATATAGAATAATAGTTCACAATTCTTTCCCAACACGCACCAAGCAGCAACATTGAGGGTCAACCATGTGCTCTATGTTGCCTCTTCTAAGACGTATATCAAAGTTCACCCAATTAGGGTCGCGCTTAACACTTTTAGGCAAGCACGCTGCATTACATATGTTTTTCTCCAACATGTTTAGACGCGACAACCCAATCAATGCATCAAATTTGGCATTCTTATGAGAGAAATGCGATGAGCCTCTCCTACCGCAGTCCCAAAAATCACATTGCATGTACAGTTCTTGTAGTCTATGCAACCTTGATATCACTTGAGATGGAACTGTCTTAAACTATTAATCCAGCATCCAACCAAATCCAAAATCCTTAAATTGGTAGAATTTCCTATCTCTTTAGGGAATTTCTTTTTCTTATAGCCTCTCATACTTAAAATCTCAAGCTTCATTAGTTTTCTAAGTCTGGATATGTCAATGTCCATACTGGACATGCTATAATCTAGATGCAGAACATGGAGATTGGCTAGGAGACTAAATAATGAGAATCATTTAGAAATATTGTTACCATGGAGATCTAAGACCCTAATATCATTAGAACTTTGAAAAAAGGTTTTGAGGATCTCTTCTATTCTATTCTGGTTCAGTAATAAGCTTTGGAGTTTTGGACATACCAACACTTTGGGAAGCTTGTGAATGTTGTTGTACATAAGTGAGATTGCTGTGTAGCCCTCATGTGCATCTACTGGCCAATCTCTTAATCCACGACGACATCGTACCAAAAATAGGTGGCCAGCTGCATATAAAGCAATTAACATGGCTATATCTCGAATGACATCATGCATCCTTACGCATCCGACCGCTGCACCGTCCAAAAGTGAACAAGAAGCTTTAAGCTGCGCAATCATTGTATTTTCCAGGTCTCTCGTATTTTCTATGGTGCTGTCAACATCTTGAAGAAGTCTTATTCCGCACCCATTACCTCATCAAGTCTTCCTTTTTGGATATCATGATCTTCTGTGAATAAACAGCAAAGCAAGAAGCAATACTTAGCATCATTGTCATCCAAGTAATCATAGCATGGCTATATACATTTAAACACATCTTTCTCATCAGGGTTGGCACCCTGAGAGCATCTCCAACAATGGATGGTTCTATAACCTATTATGAGACCTTGTAAAATTACTATTCATATAAGACCTTCCCATCTCTAACTATCAAGGTCCCATACCTCATTTTAAGACTCATTTTCTCATCTCCAACTATGGGTCATATACCTTATACCTTAAAACTCATAATCTTTATTACAGATTTATTTTAATATTAAAATATACATATTGTATTCTATAATAATTTCTCAAACTATTTTAATTTAAAATAATCTATTATTGAATTTTTAATTAAAAATTATTAATTAGTGTCATGTGACTTTATCCCTATTTCGGATGTGATTTTATTGGCCACGTGTCCATCCGTATGAGCATAATTAGATTTCCGTAGATATATATGATATCTAACCGATAATTGGGATGTGATTTTTGGTGCCACGTGTCATAATATGATTGGTCATCGGGATTGCACCGTATACCTTATCTGCCACATGTTGATTACTGAACCATTTCCATTTTCTTTATAAACGGAGCTCTCATTTCTTCATCCTCACCAATTCACAAACACTCTCCTCCACAATCAAAATTGTGGTTTCTAAGTTTGTTACTCATACTTTGTGTTTGTTTTAGCTATGCTCAATAGGTTCAGGCAACTACTAAAGAAGGATGAAGAAGATAGTGGCTCAAGAAATCACGAGGATGATCTCATGATGACTTCAGCTGCCTCACACTTGCATAGGATGAATGAAGAAAACTCACAGTGAGGTGGTTCTTCTGAAGGTTGAGTGTACATTGAAAGAGATTGAGAAGCTATGGATCGGCGATTGAAGGATCTATACTTCAATCCTGTATGTAGGTTTGATGGAAACCATTTCCGTAGGCGGTACCGAATGCGACTTGAGCTATTCGATGGAATGATGCGTGATGTGGCCAACTACGATCCATATTTTGTTCAGACACAGGATGCTTCCGGTAGAGTCGGCTTCTCAACTGAACAGAAGCTAACATGTGCTATGAGGATGCTCGCTCACGGTTTGTCAGCCGACTTGTGTGATGAGTTCCTTGATGTCGCCGAATCCACTGTTCTCAAGATTTTGGATCACTTTACAAAATCTATCTGGAATATTTATCACAAGAAGTACCTTTATCGACCAGAGAGAACAGATCTCATAAGGTTACTAAAAAAAGCTGACAATCGTGGATTTCCAGGTATTGTAGGGAGCCTTGACTGTATGCATTGGCAATGGAAAAACTGTCATACTGCTAGACACGGGCAATATTAAGGCTACAAAGGTAAACCTACTATTATCTTAGAGGCGGTGACCTCATATGATACATGGATATGGCATACATATTTTGGACTACCAGGATCTCTGAATGATTTAAATGTCTTGGGGATGTCTCCCTTGTTCGACGAGGTGTGCCAAGGTAAAGCTCCTCGGGTGAAATACAAGGTGGGTGAAAATACGTACCATCAAGCATATTACCTAGTGGATGGCTTCTACCCCAACTGGAGGACTTCAATCAAAGCAATTCCAAATCTTACCACACCAGAGACAAAACATTTTACGAAGATGCAAGAAGCTTATAGAAAAGACGTGGATAGAGCTTTTGGTATTTTGCAAGCACGTTTTGCAATCGTGAGGGGGCCTGCTCGCCTTTGGAGTAGAGAGAGTCTCCAGTACATCATGATGACGTGCGTAATCTTGCACAAAATGATAGTAGAGGATGAGTACGAAGAGGATGAGTCTTTTGACATTGATGAAATCTCAACTTGCCCGAGGCGTGCAGAGGTATATGATAGGGCAGATAATGATCAGGAAGTACACCGCAATCCCCGACGAGTGCGAGAATATATGCAACGTTACGATGACACTCGATGTCCAGTGATCCATGATTCACTAAGAGACAATCTAGTGAGGTATGGTTGGAACAAACACTTGGAAGGTCGACGTAATAATGGATGAGGGGTGTGCATCCATTATTTCAATTATTGGCTTTTTTGCCATTATGCTTTTAGTTTGGTGTGTTGTTGTGTGTTTTTAATTTGGTGTGTTGTATTGAGCTTTAATTTTATGTGCTATTAATAAAAATGAGTGTATACTAAATGAAAGTTTAATTCATTATAAGAAAACAACAAAATGCTCTTTATTAAAATTTAGAACAAGTTACAACATCACATTAATTAAGCAACACAATACATTAATTAAAACTAGCCTTCCTGCACGCGCATATGCGCGTGCGAAATGTGTCGCGCTCGCGCATGCGATTTATCGGTGGCATACTTAAAAGTGTGCAATTATATCGTCTTCACTTAATTGCCCAAGTTCATTGCTCATGACAAATACTATCATGCACTTTCAGGCCTATCTCTATTATTCGAATACTGATCTAATTGAGATCTCTATTATTCGAACACAGAACTAATTGAGATGTGAGAAGAATTACCAATGATTGATGATAAAATTTGTAAAATAATATTAGCCTACTTCATATTAAGTCAACACTATGTAAACAATAATCAATCACTGATAATAAATGTAGTGTCAGTGCATATGAAAATAGAACAAAAAACACACGAATAGAAACTATTAAAAAAATAGCAAAAGTTTTAACTATGTTGACGTCGATATGTCCAACGAAGTCCAACCACATTAATCATCATGTAGAACGACTTGTCACTCCAACTACAAATAAAATATAGGAGAGTTAAAACAAATGAATAAATTGTCACATACATGTATAGGTTGAACACGAATGCGTTACGTAATTACCTGATCAATTTGTCCCAAATTTTTACGTTTTTTGTAGAACTGTAAAAAATATAAATGAACTTTTAGTAATTTTCAAATAAATTTATGTTGACTATCAATGCTTATGTCTAGAAAATTACAGAGACATTCTATTTCATATTATTGAAGATTGATTGTACCTTGATTTATCTAGAGCAATTATAGTGAATAACCACTAATTAATTTCAATAAAGAGCCGTAATTGAGTCAAACTTGCTCTGCTATTACTAACACCCTAAAACTACCTTGAAATGAGAAGCTGAACTACAAAGGCTGCTTACAAACTTGCAGCGGCTTCTTCACCAACACAGTAAATAATTAACATAAACTCCTATTTACATACAAATGTAAATAAATGTATTAATGCGAAATTTCGATTATAGGAAAACTAGAAAAGAATTCACCAGGAAAAGCACACCTCTTCCAAATAATCAGTCTTCTCCAAATTTGCTTCAGTGCTCAAATTTGACACAAGCCATTTCATTAAAAGTTTCATCAGTCAAAGCAATATGTCCCTATAACCCCAAACAGATATTTATATATAATGAACTAAACTCAAATTAGAGCTAATAGAAATGGAATACTACTGATATGGTGGAGCAAATCGTGGTAATGCTTGTAGGATTCTTGATTCTGAGTACCTGAACATTCCAAATCCCCAAATCTTTTGGTGAGCAAACCCGCATACACAGAGCATATTACAGCCAAGACTATGTAACCCAAAGTGAAGAAAAACATTAGACCCAATCGATTTAATCAACAAACTGTATAACCAAATGGAATCGAAACCCTAGAACCTAGAACTCCAAAAACGAATTGAAACCCAATAGAGCATGATTTCTAGATTTGAGAACATGAAAAACCATCGACGAATGCATGGAGAGATAAAGAGGTGCTGGTGGCGGGGCTGGGCATCGTCGAAGGCGAGGTGAGAGAGAGAATCTTTTTCCTCCGATAGTAAAAAGAGTGGACTACAATACTCTTAAAACCCCATTACTTATTTTCTAGTTGAACATTTAAAAACCCCGCACACTAATGTGTGGTTTGGTGACTACACAATAATATAATTGATTTAGAAGCGGCGGGCGAGGAGTCCGGCCTCGTTGTCCACGGCGGAGATGGAGGAGGGTTTAGGTGTTGATGAGTGGTGGGATCAGAGGAGGAGGAGAGAAGGTGTTGTTAGGGTTTTGATCGGGGAGAAGAGTGAGCGCATCAATCACATCAATGGAGAAAGAAGAAGAAGAGAGAAAAAGAAAGAAGAGATTTTGGGTAATGTTTTCGTAAGAAGGCAGCAATAAACGGTAGAAGGAAGGATGGGCACAATAGGAATACCCAATGTTCTACCTTCAACTGTCCATAACTTCCCAAAAACTGCTTTAAGGAGCCTTGCTTTAATTAATAGAGATTATATAATTTAATGAATTTTTTTATAATTGAATGTATATAATGAAAAATTATATAATAAATAGAAGAGCAATAGAGAATATATGGAGAGAGAAAGAGAGAAAATGTGAAAATTGAGAAATCGTATTATTTATTTATTTATTATTTTTTGTGAAGAAAAATTGTGGGACTTCAGTTCTCATTTAACCATAAAAGATGAGGATAAATTACAAAATTAGTGGCTATCCTTAACAAGGAAAAATGTTAGAGGCTAAAAAACCGCAGTCTAAACTAACTACATAATAAAATTGTCTACTTAACCCAAATAATCCTACCAACAATAAGCTCAAAAAAATAAAACGTAACAAAGTAACCAGTAATCATAACGTAGCACGAAACATGACGATAAGTAATACCTATCCCGCTTGAACTTATTGATAAACTAAAAACAACTCCTTAGCAGAAATACTGCGGCCCAAGGAACACGGCTTGATATAATATCCTCCTGGATCCCAAATGAATCGGGTCAAGATCCACATATCTTCTACCATTAACATAGAGGGAGGCCCCACAAAGGCCCAAACACCCCCACTCTAGCACCATAGCCCACACACTCCAGAATTCCTGCAGGTGCTCCACGACCCACCAAAGCTCATGCCGAGAAAACTTTTCCACACCCGAGAGTCCATACGCCGGAAAAGAAGCATCGACGATGCCCCTTCCACCAACCTCAAGTCTCTTTTGCGACCCAAGCCACCGAAATTGCAGTGTCATCACCACCACAGACCAAAGAATACAACACGTGGATCCCACAAATTGAACTAATCATTACTTATGTTCATATCACACAATAAGGGAGAAAGCTAAGAACACAACCGAGACGTCCAAATCCACTACCCGAGGCTAAGGGAAGCCCCTTGTTCCCAGGTCTTCTAATCGTCCACCTAGGCTTCTAAGTGACCTTGACCCCTCTCTTACTCCTCTAATTAGCTTCCAAGTCTTCAAAGAGAGAAAGATAATGCTTGGCCCTTCAAGAATCTTAAGGGAGTGATTTTCTCCACCTCTCAAAGTTCTAAGAACTTGGCCAATCTCTTAATGAATTTCATCAAACTCAAGATGAGAGCTTGAGGGATGATGTGACCCACGAAATAGAGAGGCTAGGGGTGGATTGTGTGCTGTTTTGGTGTGAGAAAATAGAAATGTAAAAGGGAGAGATGAGGATTTCATGATGGAGATGGTGAGAGAGCACCACTGTGAAGGGATGAGGAAGAGGAAAAAGGAAAGAGGAAGGCTCGACCTTGAGCGGTTGTTTACTAGTGGTAGAGAGAGTGTTTGAGGTAGTGACGCGACTCTTTTCCATGTTGGTTGGAGGTGCTTCGCGGAGGAATGGCGGTGATGCTATTATTCCAATGGTGGCGTGAAGGATGGAAGGGAGGCTGACAACAAAAGCTCCGATGGATTTAGGCTGGGCTTTTTTCTTGATGCTGGTGGGCCTGGGTCTAGGATAGAAGTCATAATGCCTAGGGCATTGCATTTTTTCTTTTACATTCTAGTTTGGTTATTTCTTAGGTTTTCATTGTTCAAAGTACAATAAAGTCCTAGGTTTTAGGACCTAGTAACTCTTTTACATCGTCTTTTGTTCTTAGGGTTGAAGGAGGCATAGTGAACTGGGAGACGAAACTTTGCAAGTTGTTAAATGATATCCTAGCTCAGTTCACCATGTCATTATGTGACACTCATTTAGGTAAGATGCTTTAATGAGGAATATAAAATGTACGTAGTCTTTTGTTGGGACCCTTGTGTCGCTTAGGTTCTCTTGTATTCTAGAACAAGATTATTCAATACATTTTTGTTGTGATTAAAATAAAAAGAAATAAGTTATTTGTAAACACGTTGATTGAAGGACCACAATCAAAAATGTTGTTACTCTATATCTCTATTGTTTGGACTCAAGATAAATTATCTTTATTATTGGACTAAGTGGAATGATATGCGGCTTGATAAGATATCTCATAGTATGATGGGCTGAAAGAGAAAGGAGGTCGATGCTGGCAGCCCATTAAGGATAAACCGATTACCTTTCCTTGTGAGGGAGGGTTCCCTAGTAGGTTTAGCATCAAGGTTTTAGACTTTGATTATAACACTAGGACGTAAGATTCCGAACAAGTAGAGTTGCTAAGTGAGTCTAACTGTGAAGAGTTTTAGATCAACATAACAAGAAGAGTTGCTAAGTGAGTCTAACAAGTTCGAGAAAGTACTTGCAACCTGCGATCAAGAGATCTTCACCCGGAAAAGTATTGAAGTTTCTTGCGATTCAAGGATGCAAACCTATGTGTTCTTGACACTTCGTCAAGAAGATTTCTCTACTTCACATCAGAGAGTTGTGAGGTATCGATCTTCGTGACTCAGCTAGAGGCACAAAAACCACAAGTCCAAAGTCACTTAAGCGAAAATAATCCAGCAGACGGGGTTGGTGCTCTCCCCGTCTAAATCGCTTCTTAGAAGTTATGTTCAACGTTCTGTCCCACGACGGTGGCACGCCAAGTATCTACAAGAATGTGATCAAGAAAAGAGACCGTTTGAAAACTTCTCAGGACACTGAGAATTTTGGAGCCAAACATTTGTGCACTCTCAGTGGGACTTAAGTTGTTCATGTCGCTAAGTGACAATTGAGAATCCTTACAAAAGGGAGTACTCTCCGTGTCGCAAACATCCACAACAAAACTACCAGGAGCATACCTCTACAAAGTGTCGCTTACTCTCTGTGAGCGCGGTAGAAATCATCTTTGGAGTCATATATCATTCAACGATGGATTTTAATTTCTTAACTGAAGACGAACTCAACCAGTTGGCATATGAGAATAACAGACCATATGCTACCAGACATGACGAAAGAATAGGGGAATATTTTGCTTCTATTGAGCAAAGAATAGACGAACAGGCAGAGCTGCTCGCTATCAATGGCGAGTAGAAAGAAGCTGCGATGGCTAAAATGGATGCTCTAAGAAGGGAATTCGCTAAGGGTTTGGTAGAGCAGGTGACCCAGAGAGCACAACTTACAACCCTTGTGGAGGGACAAGACAAGTTGCACTTGAATCTCTTACAGGCTTTGAAAGTCGCTCAAGGCCTCAAGCACACCAGGCGAGGGATCATCGTTGTACAAAAGGGCTGATAAGGACATCGGGCAACTAACCAAGTCTGTGTCTGATCTCGCGAGGAAGACAAGACAAATCGAGAGGTTCCCAGCCGCGTGGCAAGAGCAACTTGACATGTTCATGGAAGAATGTGATATTCATATTGCAAGAGCCCATGAGCCGTACGAGACTCCTTTCCCACCTATTCAGAAAGGCAGCACCAATACTTGGCAGTGGCAAACACTATAAGCCCATCAGTTTCCAAACCTTCACAGGGGATGGAGATGAGAATGCAGTGACGCATATGGCTTATTTTACCCTGCAACTAGAACCTTTCGCAGAAGACTCAGAACTCAAGCTGAGAGTTTTTGGTTCTTCTCTATCAGGCTCAGCGCTCGTGCGGTACACTAGCCTAGAGAAGGGGTCCATAAAATATTAGACAACAATGAAGGCTTTGTTCATTGATCATTTTGGGACGGCAAGGCCGGAAACAATCATTAGAAAGTTGGTGGCTATGAGTCAAGCTCCATCAGAATACCTAATAGCTTTCCTTCACCAGTTCAAATCAAAATATAACTTATGTAGAATGCGGTTTATGAAGGACGCAGTCATTGACATGGCCATTAACGGTTTAGAGGATCAATGTCATAATATGTTCTTTAGTCACAAATACCTCACTCTGAACGAGCTCATTTCCACGATAACTAAGACTCATAACGCCATACAGGAGTGAGATAATAGGCATAATTCCTCTAAGGGGATATATGAGCTAAGATCCTCCTATGTATCAGAAAGAAACAAGCCAAGAACTGTGACTTATATTGAGGAGCCGGAAGAAACAAAATTAGATGTAGAAGAAGATCAGGTTCATGCAATTGAGTTAACTTCCAAGACAGTGCTTAAGCCTTGGAAGTTGCAACAAAGCAAAGGACCAGTAAAGCTCTTGACGGTGGCTTTCACTAAGCAAGAGTTTGAAACACATATCTACGATGCTAACATGGCCCATGCAATCCTAGATGAGATTTTTAACTAATGAGTGGCGAAAACAGACTTTGATTACATTCCTAATGGTGAACAACTTAAAGGGGAAAAGTATTGTAAATTTCATGGCACGTGGAATCATTCAACCAAAGTTTGTGTTAAGCTCAAAGACCAGATCCAAAAGTGGATTAATGAGGACAAATTGGCTTTGGATAACACACTTAAGGCCGTCTCGTTGGTAGATTCATATCCATTCCCAGACGCTCAATTTAATATGATACAATTAGAATGTACGTCTACAGAGAACGTTGTAGCAAAGGCAGTTATCCAAGGAGAGCAAGCAAAGTCTGAAGGTAACCCTTCGCCAATCTGGCGACAATATACCTTTAGACAAGACAAGATGGACGAGATCCTTAATGAACTCCTCAAGCATGAACTCATTAATTTTTGGCCTGTAAGAAGATTGAGAGATTTAAATTATGCACGGTTGGGTGACCATTTTTGTAGGTATCACAACAGGTTTAGTCACACAACTTCTTCTTGCTATCGGTTGAAAGACACAGTGCAAAGCTTACTTGACTATCAAGTAATTGGATTTAGTCAAAAAGACAATGTAAATAACGATCTTTGGCCTTTACTACTACTATTCGATACGAAGCTACATGAAATGGCATTGGTTCCCGTAATAGCACCCATGCCTACATCTCAAAGGGAGAGGTCGAGGAGGAGGCCAAGGAGACAAATTACTTATGATGTGTCGCAGATGGCTGAAATCCTGGACTACTTGATCCAGGAGAGACTCGCCATAGTGCCGTATGAACCATCCCCAAATCCTTCACATATAGAGGGACTTCCTTATTGTCATTTACATCGTGTGTGGGGGACACATTTCACTGAGAAGTGCACGAGTCTAAAATTTAGAATCCAACGGTGGATCGATGAATGAGAGATAGTAATCGAGCACATGGCCCAAAACTCTGAACCTCAGGAAGACTTGGTCGTGGGAATGTTAGAATTCATAAGAAGTAATCCTGGTAAGAGGCTTTAGACCTACATACCAATGAGGAGAATAGCGAGAGGAAGCAACCTGATACTAGGGGTGGGATTCAGGCGGTTTGGTTCGGTTTTTGCTAAAAACTATAACCAAACCGAAATATTTTTTTCGGTTCGGTTCGGTTCGATTTTTCAATTTTTAAAAGAAAAACCTTGATTATTCGGTTCGGTTCGGTTCGGTTTTTTCTTTCGGATTTTTTCGGTTTCTTTCAGTTTTTTACATAATGCATAAAAAACAAGTTTTGAATAAATAACTAAAAATTTGTTTATAAAATTTCTTTTTTTGAGTTGTCTAACATTTTAATTAGATTCTATGAGAGAAATTGAGAAGAATTGTGCATAAAGAAATTAGGATTTTAGGAGTTTAAGGTTTTTGTTTTGCATATATTTATATAATATATTACAAAATTTCCAAAACGATATCTATTTATACATACTTCAGTTTTTCGGTTTGGTTCAGTTTTTATAAATTAAAAACCATAACCGAACCAAATATTTTGGTTTTTTTTCGGTTTCGGTTTAGTTTTTATCGGGTACGGTTTTTTCGGTCGCGGCTCGGTTTGGATCGGTTTTTTTTTTCGGTTTTCGGTTCCAATGTCCCACCCTTACCTGATACTGCTGTAAAAGAAAATGAAAAGGTTGATCGAAAAATAGAATCACTGGTGACCCTTTGTGCTCAGTGTAAACTCCAATGTGGTCTCAAGATTTCATATGAGAAGCTAATTGAGGCAGTTAATGTGTGTCCAGAGCTAATTTCCCCACCTAACCATTACCAACCCAATAGTCCAAATGAGCTCAACCAAAGGGACTCACAAGTGTTCAAGCGAAGGCGAGCCGTAGAGAAGTTCTTATAGCCGGCAGAGTCAGTTGTAGCAAACTGCCTTACTAAGCCATACGTTCCTAGCATCCAGGAACATCACCAAGGAAAATGTGTTGTATGTTGAAGAAAAAGGAAAGACAGTGGAGCTAACCCCTAGTAGGAAAAGAAATCTACAACGCCGATTTGGGGAGGTCAAGAGGGCTTTAGAAGCCTTGGATATGGGCATATCCTAACCAGAACAATTGGCTTATACACCAGAGAAATTGTAGAGACGGTTGAACGCTTTGGCAACCAACCCCATCGTAGTTTTTGGTAAGGAATCTCCCGAACCTAAGAGTTAGATAGCAAGACCGAATGTTTCCGATCGCAACCCAGAGTTGCTTGCTAGAGAAAACAGACAAGAACCTACTTCGGAGGTTCCCTAGGACCACAAATGATCCCGAAGTGACAAACAGCCTAATCGAAGTGGCAAAGAAACCAAACAACCTGTGACACTCAGGAATCTCCATCGAGCAAACGAGCTCACCCAAGGCTATGTTACTTCAAGTGAGACAAGAGGACTTTGGTGGAGGCCAAAACCATTGATAGAAGAGGAACGAAAGAAGGGTTTGAACCAAAGCAAAACCACTTCTTGCTTTATGAGCACAAGCATCGGCCTATTCTCACCAACAAGTGTAGAACTTACACCAGTGGTTCCAATCGAAGATGTGCTCATGGTAACCATTGAACCTGTACTTTCTCTTAATAATGAGATGGTTGAGCCTAATATGCAAGGAAGAGATAGTGAGCTCAATATGGGCGAGTTTGAGGATGACTAGGAACAATTAGCCTATGGAAAAGACGAGGAACAAGAGATCCGAGGATATGAGGAGCATTTGGAGGTGAACATGGTTTATGTGTTACCTTCCAAATTTGTAGATAACATATCATGTTTCCTTCCCCTCATTCCCATTGGAGTTGTTATGGACCAGCCTAGAAATGTCAACAATTTGGCCATGGTAAATGGTGACGAAGATAAACCAGAGTAGCTGTTACTCACCGAGCAGCCTGAGATTGAGTTATCCTTGAGGAAAGAATATATGTTGTTTAGAAAGCCAACATTGAACATGACTATGCATATGAGACCGTTGTACGTCATTGGAAAAATCCAAGGGATCCAGATCAACAAGTTGCTGGTAGACTCAGGGGCAGTGGTCAATATCATCACCGTCAAGGCAATGACACTTTTGAGCATTCCCAAGTCTGCTATCCAGGAAATGGCCCTTAATGTTTGCAATTTTCAAGGTAGCATATCTAAGACTTTGGAAATTATTTTTCTCCATGTGCTTGTTGGACCAGAAGCTGGCATATATACTTTCTTCATAGTAAAGTGTACAACACCATATAATGGCATTTTGGGTCGAGACTGGATCCACCGGAGATTTTGCGTGCCATCATCTCTTCATCAACAAATGACGCTCTAGAATATGGAGTCAAGTGAAGCAGCAATCGTTGATGCTGACCCACACCCATATTCCTTTTCTGCCAATGCTTTGAACGCTAGCTACTACAACAATGACCTTCGTCTATTAGAAGTATGTGGCGTTGACAATAAAGGCCACCCTGTGGAGGTGACGGCCTCTGAAACTAGCTCAATGAGGGATTATCCAAGTAGATGAAGATAGTTGTCGCCCCTACATTGTTGAGCTGCCTTTTCGACCATGCCAATGTTAAAGCCTCTATCAAGTATAGAGGCAGAGGCTTGCTTCTCTCTTTATGATCGACTTCATAATTACTTAATGGAGAGCCAAGCCTATGAACACGTTCCAACGGTTGCAGTGGTGAAATATGTAGACGATGATGTACTGCACGAATCAGAAGAGGAGGAGGTTATTTAGCTAGCTCCAGCAACTTTGGACGACACTCCACCTAAAGCTAAAGATCCCATAGAAAAAAACAATCTTGGGACTTCTGACGAGCCAATAACTGTGGCTATTAGTACCTTCTTGGAGCCCGAAGAACAAAAAAGGCTTATTGAATTGCTGCATGAGTATGTAGACTACTTTGTGGAAAAATACGAAGGCATGCCAGGTTTGTCGCCAGACTTAGTATGTCATAACTTACCTACTATAGAGGGTAAGAAACCAGTGAAGCAAGAGATGCGACGTATGAAGAAAGAGACGCCAATTTTAGTCAAAGAAGAAATAGAAAAGATGCTCAAGTTTGGCATCATCAGAGTTGCCAAGTACAACGAGTGGCTTTTAAACGTAGTCCCAGTAAAGAAAAAGAATGGCAAGATGTGAGTTTGTGTTGATTACTGCGACCTTAATCATGCGACACCAAAATATGCTTACCCCATGCCAGTAGAAAATTTATTGGTGGATTCAGTAGCTCGCCATGAAATGTTATCATTCTTGGACGAGACAGTCGGATACCATTAGATTCCAGTGGCAGAGGCTGATAGACATAAGACGACATTTCAGTGTCTAGGCTTCGCATGAATCTTTGAATATGTAGACATTAAATTTGGACTAAAGAATGCAGGGACAACCTACCAGCGTGCTATGAATTTGATCTTCCATGATCTCATAGGTAAAACCATAGAGGTTTATATTGACGATGTGGTAGTTAAAACCAAATGTCGGGCCGACCATGTAGAAGACTTGCAAAAGGTGTACATTCGCATGCGACGACATAATGTTGAAGATGAATTGATTCACATCTTTTCAAGCATTTAATTAAACACTTAATCAAACACGAATACAATTAAAACCTTTCTTTGTTGATGTAGCATTGATAAGTAGGGATCGTTCTTAACCGGGGATTGAGGGTGCATGCATAACTATGCTAGGTTATAAAGGGGGGGTGCAAAGTTGGTTTGTTTTCTATAATCTACGAAATTAAACAAGAAAAATGGTTAGAAACACATCAAGAAATCACAAGTTCTAACATGTTTAAACTCATAGACAAGCAAACAATCAAGAACACATAACCCTAAACATGTTTCTACACCGAAAAACCCTAATTCTATTATTTACAAGTGATCATCACATTTATTCAACCTAGCCGTTTACCTCATCCTTATTTGATCCCAACGAAATTCATAGCTCAAGTTAAAACATACGCACATGTATACATCGAAAGTAGGGAGCAACCAAATCGAGTTAACCACCTAAATCCAATTTTATCTTTGATTAGTTCATTAAAACATGCGAGGGTGAACTGGATATTCGAGTAGCATCCTAACAAGCTCTAACGCATTAAGTGTTGGTATACTAGCATGCATATTCGAACCTAAGGCTATGAACACATGGAAGGTTTCAAACAAATATGAAAATAAACATCTTACAACAAAACATAATCTCACTACACAAAGTTTGGAAAATTCCTTACAAAACCGAAACAAATTACAAGACATTGTTACACTTTTTGATCCGAGGGATATTCGCTCCGCAATCTCCAAGTGTAGCAGCTCCTTGATGGTTGATGAAGTCGCACGAACTCAAAGCCAAATCGAGCGAGAGAGGCCGCGGGTGAAGGTAGGTTTATTTGGAAGGTGGTGGAGATGGTGTTTCGGTTTCTTGAGAATTCTCTTGGCTAAGTGTGAGAGGAGGTGATGTAGAGACAGGGGTTCGGCTCTCTAAATGTGTGATCCCTTTTCTCTTCCCCAAAGCTCTCCTTATATAGGAGATGGTGATGGTGTCGTTCAAAATCAAATGAATGAATTTGTAATTAAGCTCTATATTAAGCTCCAAAACCGTTCTGCATATGTTTATTAGCATAACTCCGTTTTGTCCATTTAGCTAGCCACCATCATTACACCCATTTGCTAGCTTATCTCATTCCCGTTACATGCAATAGCTAAGTCACCACAGTTACAAATCATGCACTTATGCCTTTTTAGCACACATCCGTTTTGCGCACTAGCTTTTTAACTCACCACCGTTCCAAGCAATTGACTTCTTCATCTCAAACCCGTTTTGCATGCATTTAACTAGCTCATATCCGTTTGCTGTTTTGCATGTATCTCACCGTTTTGCTCTTCTTGCAATACAGCTCCTATCATCACCATTATCTCATCATGTAATTAAGCATCCTTTCATCATGCTCCATGCAAGCCATGCCATCAAACATTAGCCATCAATGCATCACTAATTTAGCTCATCTTCATGCAATTAACTCCATGCAATTAATCTTTGCTTGAAAATCCTCCATGCAATTTCATGCAATCCCACGTGACGGATTTTAGAAGTTCAGTGTCCTGGCTGCCCTGTAGTAACCATTTGAAGATTATTTCTTCTCCGGAATCAGGAACTTTCTTCCTTAGCACGCACTTTGCTCCAAATCGCCTCCTTTATTGTTTCCTCCTTTATTTCTACCTAAAAACATAAAGTAAGTAAGAAACACATTTACTAAGCATAAGACAAAGCTAAATGTAGAGAGAAAGACATTAATAATCAAGCATAAAATGCGTAGATCATGAATCCTTCAAAATATGTCTTTGGCATCCAAGCAGGAGATTTCCTGGGGCTCTTAATTAGTCTACCAGACAGGCATAGAAGTTCCTGATGATAAGAAGGAAGCAATGTTCAATGCTCTCCTGCCAAAGAACAAAAAAGAGTTACAACGTTTGCTTGGTAAGATTAATTTCCTAAGACGGTTTATTGCAAATATAGCAAGGAAGATGCACCCGTTTTCACCTATACTCAAGCTATAGAGTGATCTACGCATTTTATGCTTGATTATTAATGTCTTTCTCTCTGCATTTTGCTTTGTTATGAGCTTAGTAAATATGTTTCTAACTTATTTTATGTTTTTAGGTAGAAAATAAAAGTGGAACAATAAATGAGGCGTTTTGGAGCTAAAAGCGTGCTAAGGAGAAGGTTCCTAATTCCGGAAAAGAAATGATGAAGACATTTCTCCTGCGCGGTCTAGGAAAGCATGTTCTTGCCGAATTCATGGACGATACTTGGGCCAAAATTTTGGAGACCATTCCAAGATGATATGGATATGATTTAAAGCCCAAAATGCGTGCAATTATATGGTATTTTCGGCTAAGGAAGAATTGGAGAGAAATAAGCCCAAAAGAAGAAGATGGACCAAAAGTTAGAAATCCGGAAATCTGTCGATGCAGATCAGCCCAATTCAACAGGCCACCAAAATCAATTGAAAACTAATTTGGACACATGTGAGGCATTCTTAGAAAGATATGGAAGTTTAGTTTCCAACCCCACTAGAATCATGCCGTTACAATGTGTAGATATTCAGAAATCCCAGATTTAGTGGGTACAAGTCATTCTGCCTAATAACCAACTTAAAATGGGCGCTGAAAGCGCGTCAGAAGGAATTTTGGCACAAATGATGCATAGCTGAAAATTCCTGAAAGTCTATTTTCTAGTGTCGAAAGAATCACGCCATTTGAAATTTTGAAACATCCGAAAAGTAGTTTTTAATACAGAAGGGTCAGATTTGACAGTTTTCAGAAGGTGGGAAGTTTCCTAATCTTCTTCTGTATAAAGGGGAGCTCGACTCTTTCATAGGTGATCTCTCAATTTACTAGCAAAAGCTCTGCCAAAACACTTTCCCTCTCCTCCCAAAGCCGAAGGTCTACAAGGATCCGCCTCCTCCATCGTCACAAATCGTCTCCATCACCGACGCAACTCGAAGGCAAATTCCTTGAGGGCTCTGTGCATCCATCTCCATTGAAGAGTCGTCGCATAACTCTTGTAGAGGGCAAATTCCCTTACAAAAAGTGTAACATGATTCCTTCTACTATTTCCTTGTATTTATCTTTGGTTTTTGATGGATTGGATGATTGTATTTTGGTCAAACACTCTTCGAATATGTCGTGTAATCTAACCTTGTGTTTATTTCTTTTAGCAAAGCATGTGTGCTTAATGCATCAACTAAGTCGAAGGCAAATTCCTTGTAAAGTTGATAGATATGTCATATGGAAAATTCCCGAAGCATGAAAACGAATCACATGTGAGCTAAAGACTTAGATACTTTTAGGTTGCATATAATATGACTTAGTGTAAAGAGTTGAGTGAAAAATTAAGAGCATCACATGTAAATAGTAGATTTAGGTTCTATCTTGTAGGAAAATTAGTAAAAACAAACCTTGCACCCCTATAAACCAAACCTAGCATAGTTATGCATGCACCCTCAATCCCCGGTTAAGAACGATCCCTACTTATCAATGCTACATCAACAAAGAAGAGTTTTAATTGTATTCGTGTTTGATTAAGTGTTTAATTAAATGCTTGAAAATATGTGAATCAATTTTTGGCGCCGTTGCCGGGGATTGTAAAGAATTGTGTGATTATGCTTGTAAATACGTTTATAGTTTCTGTTTTCCGGAACTGTGCACTGCCCGGTTTTGTGTAAATTATTTGACATAGCTATAGGATTCACAAACATCTGAAATTTTGCAAGAATGTTTGGTTATGTGTCTACTTTGTGCCTGAAAAATTTCAGCCCAGTCGACCGAGCGAATAATTCTAAAAAAATTCGACAAGCTTCTGTGTTCATGTTTGCCAGAATCTGGAATTGCATGTGTTCTTGTGAATATGTGAAATTGTACATTAAACCTACGAAATTTTTGTTCATATTTATACTAACACTTGTTCATATTGTATCTTTTGCAGCCATGTAACGTTAAAGGAAGCTTGGATTTGCATTGAGTACATGAGCTTGGTTGATTAAGTCGCACTCATTGTTGAATAGATGGCGCCTCTTTTCCATGTTTATCTCCTTAACCCCTCGTGATGTATGGATTTCACCATCATACACCATAACTTAAGTAAAGTTATGGACATGAGGTTGATGGCGGAGTCTACATTGGACTTGAGGGAGTTGTACATTTTCGAAAGTTTGGTTGAATGTCGGACATGGTGTCTAGAAACGGGTTATGACTGGTGACAGGATTTGGATCTAAGAAAGACTTGCAAAATTGGAGTATATACAAAAGACTCGGTTGGTGGATGAATACTTATCTTTGAGTAAGAAATTCTCAACGCAATGGTGTCTAGAAGGTGACGGTTTCTATGACAGGTTTTGGATCCGAGATATCAAATCGGTCCTACCTCTCGTGGTCTCTCTCGCTAACTGGCCATTTCGTTGAGTTTGCCCAAAGAAGATAAGGACTAAGTCTACTTGCCATAGTCGGTTAGCCTCGGGTTGCTTTGTCGAAATTAGTCCTGTCTCTCGCGTTATCTCTATCCCCAACTGGACATGTTTATCGATTGAACCAAGACCATTCGATTGAAAGTGTACACTTTATCGCGCGGGTCGCACGTCCTTTGAACGACCTAAAGATCAAGCGAATGTACTCTCTTCAAATCTAAAGCACAACTTAATGAACCATACATGTACATAACCAACGAAATACTTGTACATTGCCAACGAAATTGTAAAGGCTTAACCACCCTGCATTTGTAGCTTGCATAACCCTCTGGCGGCTTTGTGATGTGTGGATTTCATCACCACACACCCTAACCTAAGTGAAGTTAGGGGCATGAGGCCAAGAGAGTGGTCACATTTGCATCATGGAATTAGCACGTAACTCTTGTGTTTTCTGCAGGTTCTAACGTTTTCTCTTATGCATTCACTCCATCTTTCACTTAGGACTCTTGCTTGATGCACTTTGAATGAAAGTTTGAATGAATTCTTGCATGAATTTCGTGGATTATGGTGTGCTTGCATCTTTTGAGTGCCAAATATGTATATGACGTTTTTGACTTAGTAAATTATACAACTAACCCCTGCAGGATACATGTACAAATGTACATAACTTGTTTTTAGTGACTCGCATTCATTTTAGGATGACCTAGAGCCTTTGCATTTCATCTAGTGTACAAAACCGTGGCAAGTGTATATAAACCAATAATCAAAACGTCATTTGTGAATATGTATGTAAATATGGTGTGTTTTGAATTCGTGTGACTTGTTTTTGTGTTTTGAGAAGCCCTTTTTGTGACTTCCAACGTTTTGATCAAGTATCTGGCATTCCTTGTGTATTCTTTTGATGTCGTTGTGGAGGAAATTTTTGAAAAAGATCCAGCTGCTGAAGAGCTAGAAAGAAAGAAGGAAGTGGCGCCACTTTTGCCATTACCATCACCATCACACTCTTCCCCAATCAAAGGTATTGACTCTACCCCTTCAAGTTTAGTTAATACTAATGCTTCGTTTTCTCGTGCACCATTCCTACACAGGTTATCTAAATCAAAGAAAGATGATCAATACGAGGAAATTCTGGACATCTTTGGGAAGGTGCAAGTGAATCTGCCCTTGATTGAGTGCATTAAGCAAGTTCCTATCTACGCCAAGTTCTTGAAAGAGCTATGCACCCAAAGGAGGCTAACGAGAGCGAAGGAGGTTGTGAAGGTGAATGCAACCATTTCAGCGGTATTGCAACGTCGGCTACCCCCCAAATTGAAGGACCCTGGGAGCTTTAGTGTTCCTTGCGTGATTGGTGACACTAGATTCGAAGATGTCATGCTTGACTTGGGTGCATCCATTAACGTTATGCCCTACTATCTATATGCATCAATGGAGCTTGGTGAGCTTAAGCACGACAATGTCATCATTCAACTAGCCAACCGTTCTCACAAGTATCCAAGGGGATACGTTGAAGATGTTCTTGTGCAAGTCAACAACTTGATATTCCCTGCAGACTTTTACATTGTTGATATGGAGGAAAGTTCATTGAATACCACGCCACTTTTGTTTTGACGACCCTTCATGAGAACCGCAAGAACGAAGATAGATGTGTTTGAAGGTACATTCTCCATGGAAATTGATGGGGAGAGGATCGAGTTCAACATCCTTGACGCTATGAAGGTTCCTACTGCCACTGTCAACTTATGCATTTCGTTGGATTTAGTGGAAGATATGGCACAACAGCACCTGGATACTATTAGAGAGGATGAGCTT
This sequence comes from Geum urbanum, assembly GCA_946800695.1. Lineage (NCBI taxonomy): Eukaryota > Viridiplantae > Streptophyta > Magnoliopsida > Rosales > Rosaceae > Geum > Geum urbanum. The sequence continues at coordinate 11,137,294 of OX327006.1, forward strand.
GATACTATACTTCAAGATGGAATTGGACTGACCTACACTAGGGATGAAGCCCTAGTTGACGTTTTGATTGAAGTTCTGGAGCCCAGAATTAGAGAAATGGCGTTGGCACTGAATGGAGCTGCCTTTGTGACGTCAAGACCTCTACCTATTCCATTGGTCTATGGCGAAAACAAGCATGTTCCTTCCATCATTCAAGCACCAGAATTGGAACTCAAGGTGTTACCGGATCATTTGAAGTATATATGCTTACTTGGGCGACAACGAGACTTTATCGGTTATCATCTCTTCAACGTTGGAAGAGGAGTAAGAGGATAAGCGTGTTCGAATGCTTCAACAGTACAAGCCTGCCATTGGTTGGACCCTTGCGGACATCAAAGGTATCAACCCTGCAACTTGTGTTCATCGTATTTTACTTGAGGATGGCGCCAAGCCATCTCGTGAGGCTCAAAGAAGACTCCATCCACCAGTGATGGACGTTGTGAAGAAGGAAGTGATCAAACTCTTAGATTGTGGGGTTATCTATCCAATTTCAGACAGTCGTTGGGTCTCACCTGTGCAAGTTGTTCCTAAAAAGTCTGGAATCACTGTTGTGAAGAATGCGGAGAATGAGTTAGTGCCTCAACGAACTATCACTGGACATAGAGTTTGCATCGATTATAGGAAGCTCAACGCCAGCACTCGAAAGGATCACTTTCCTTTGCCATTCATTGATCAGATGCTTGAAAGATTGGCTGGACATTCATACTACTGCTTCCTTGATGGATATTCGGGCTACAACCAGATTAGCATTGCTGAGGAAGATCAAGACAAAACAACGTTCACATGCCCTTTTGGAACGTTTGCTTATCGACGCATGCCATTTGGACTCTGTAACGCCCCAGGTACGTTTCAACGTTGCATGCTCTCTATCTTTTCTGATTACATTGAGAAAATAATTGAAGTATTCATGGATGACTTTAGTGTTTTTGGAAGAGATTTCGATGCATGCTTGGAAAATTTAGAACTAATCTTGCAGAGATGCGTTGAAACGAACTTAGTGCTTAATTGGGAGAAGTGTCACTTCATGGTGACGCAAGGGATTGTTCTTGGACATATAGTGTCAAAAAAAGGGATTGAAGTTGATAAATCAAAAGTAGATCTTGTAAGGTACTTACCCTCTCCGACTTCGGTTAGAGAGATTCGTTCTTTTCTTGGACATGTAGGTTTCTACAGGAGGTTCATTAAAGACTTTTCCCACATCTCACGTCCCTTGTGCAAGCTGCTTCAGAAGGACACTCCCTTTGTCTTTAATGAAGAATGTGGCATTACATTTAAGAAGCTGAAGGAGTTGTTGACAAGTGCTCCCATTCTTTGTGCTCCGGATTGGTCTCAACCATTTGAACTCATGTGTGATGCATCGGATTACGCTGTTGGAGCTGTGTTGGGACAACGAAGAGACAAGAAGCCATACGCCATCTACTATGCTTCTAAGAAACTTGATGATGCTCAAGCCAACTACACAACAACTGAGAAGGAAATGTTGGCAGTCGTGTTTGCATTGGACACGTTTCGATCCTATCTACTTCAGAGTAAGGTTATAATTTACACTGATCATGCAGCTTTGAAGTATTTGATGCAGAAAAAGGATGCAAAGCCAATGCTCATACGTTGGATACTACTTCTACAAGAGTTTGATGTGGAAATCAAGGACAAAAAGGGAGTAGAAAACGTGGTAGCTGATCACCTCTCTAGGTTGATTGTTGAGAAGTCCAACGTTGAAATTGAAGAGACTTTTCCAAATGAGCAACTCTTCGAACTTCAGGTAAGTATCTCTGAAACTCCATGGTATGCAGATATTGTTAACTACTTAGTTACCGGTGAGTTTCCACCATCTATGCATAAGGCTCAACGTGATAAGCTCAAGAGTAATGCTAAGTCTTTTATTTGGGAGGAACCTTACTTGTGGAAACAATGTGTGGACTTAGTAATAAGGAGGTGTGTTCCAGATAGTGAGTTTGCATCTATTCTTGAGTTCTGTCATAATAGTGCATGTGGAGGACACTTTGGTTCACGAAAAACAGCCCTAAAGGTTTTGGATTGTGGTTTCTTTTGGCCTAACCTATTTCGTGATTCTAATGATTTTTGTGCTAAGTGTGATAGGTGCCAACGATCTGGAAACCTTGGACCTCGAGATCAAATGCCACAACATTATGTCATTAATGTCAAAAATTTTGATGTCTGGGGCATTGATTTTATGGGACCTTTCCCTTCCTCTAATGGTTACATGTACATTTTACTCGCTGTTGATTATGTGTCGAAATGGGTGGAAGCAAAAGCCACCTGTACTAATGATTCGCGAGTTGTTGCAGATTTCCTCAAAACCAACATTTTCTCAAGATTTGGAATGCCGCGCGTTCTAATCAGCGATGGAGGGAGTCATTTTTGCAACAAGACAGTTGAGGCGTTGATGAGGAAGTATGGTGTCAATCACAGAGTTTCTACCCCCTATCATCCACAAACAAATGGCATGGCGGAGGTATCAAATCGAGAAATCAAGAAGATCTTGGAGCGTACTATCAAGCCAAACCGCAAGGACTGGAGCCAGTGTTTGGATGATGCTTTGTGGGCGTATAGAACAGCATACAAGACTCCTATAGGCATGTCACCCTATCGACTTGTTTATGGGAAGTCTTGTCATCTTTCAGTGGAGTTAGAGCACAAAGCTTGGTGGGCGGTGAAGAAATTCAACATGGACAAGGATGAAGCTGGATTACATCGAAAATTGCAGCTATGTGAGTTAGAAGAAATCCGGAATGATGCGTTTGACAATGCTTGGATCTACAAGGAGAAAACAAAGATGTTTCATGACAAGGTGATCCAAAGGAAGGAGTTCGCAATTGGTCAACAAGTTCTCTTATTCAACTCTCGTCTCAAGCTTTTTCCGGGAAAGTTACGCTCAAGATGGATCGGCCCTTTCATTGTTATTGAAGTTTTCCCACATGGAGTTGTTTTAATCAAAAGTCCTATATCCGGCAATGAATTCAAAGTGAATGGTCATCGTTTGAAGCCGTACTATGCACATTTCAAAGAAGATGTCATTGACGAAACAAGGCTCAACGATCCACCTACTACCACCACATGAAGAATACATCACGTCTAGGCTGGAAGACATTAAAAAACAAGCGCTTGTTGGGAGGCAACCCAATGGAGGAGTCTTCAATAGATTTGCATTCTCTTCCCTTATCTCTTTTAATTTTCGTTACTTTTACATTTTTAGATAGATTTTCATAAGTCCTAGCTTCCATGCTTGAATTCTATGACTTTACTTTGGTACATTGAGGACAATGTAGAGTTTAAGTGTGGGAGAAAGGGTTTACAACTTTATTGAGTCATAAAATTGAAAATCGGGCGAACAATGGAACTTTCCGGCTGATGATGCCCTTAAAAAAAAACTTTTGAATCATACTTAGTGTATTTTTGAGTCTTTTTGTTTAACTTAGTGTTTTAAAGAGTCTTAGGATACCCTTAGTTAGTCAATGATGAAAATGAACAAAGAAAAGAACACATATGGCATTGGAAATCATTGAGAATGAATTCATGTGCTAATTGAGACATCTTTGAGTGTTATGACATGTAGTAGTTATGGTTTGCAAAACTTGGTACAAAAATTCGCATGTTAGAATAAAGTTTTGAATCATATGAGCCTTAAAGTGAGATTTTGAGCCTAAACACTACTTCTTTGAGAGTGAATTCGTGCATTACATATGATAGGTCTCAAAATCATTCATACACTCACTTTCCATAGATCTTAATGAACTAGAGAATGCTAGAACTTACTCATGTCGACTTGCAAAGCTTATAGTTGATACATACTCTGATTTTGGATGTGATTAAAGGCGCTTAGGTATTCCACCACTTTGCCAAATTTCCATGTGTCCCATTTTGTGCGCACGAGTTGCGACACCCCTAGATGAACCCATTTGAGCCTACATTAAACCTTTCTTTCATTACTATATGAATCTAAACACTTAAACTTAGTGTAGATTATCCATACCCTTGTTCTAAAGACTTGGTGGGATTTTTGAAGCTAAAACAAAGAAGATGGCGTGAGAATCATGTAAGGGAATGTATGTATGGGGATAGACTTGTTCAAACAGCTTGTTAAAGTAGAAATTGCCGAAAATAAAGAAAAGAAAAGAAAGATCAAAAGCTCTCCGGCAATAGGTTTTAAATGTACATTGTTTGAATTAATGTAAAAGTAACGATGAAGGCCATATTGCCGGAGAGCTTTTGATCTTTCAAACTTATCTCTTTTAAATGTACATTTCGTTACTTTTACACTCACAAACCATGTAAAATTTAAAACCCATATTTGTGAGTTTGGAGTTTGTTTCGAAATGAAGGCCCAACAATGTAAAATTTGGCCTTTGTCCTGTTCACAAAGCTCAAGGGAAAGTTTAGAATGAAGATAGGGCCCAACACGATGAAATCCGGCCCTTGTACTTCAAAGTTATGCATGGTGACGTTTTTTTTTTGGTAAAGATGGGAGCTTAAAATTGATCAAGTTCTGGTGCTTTGGCTAAGTCTTTAGAATGTTCTTAATCACCACATATCTAAATTTCGAATGCCTTAACCTCAGCCCCATTACAACCCTTAAAAGTCCTTTTTGATCCTTAAGATGAGTAGCCTTCAATCTGTGGAGTAAGTTGCATGAGTAAGCATATGGTTTTGGTTCATTTGAGCAAGTAATTCATTCCATTCATTGATTTAAACACTTTGAGTGAAACCTTTGCGTGAGTGGAAATATGATGAGAGCATCCATGTGAGTTGATTTGAACTTCATTCGAAGCATGCACAGACTTAAACTCACCATTGTTTTCTCTATGTCTTACTTGTTCATAACATGATCATGTCTCTATTATCCATTGAATTCAAAGATCATTCATGCTTGACACATTGTGATTCCATCGCCATATACTTGAAAAAAAAGAAACAAAACTTCTGAGACAGTTTCGACTAAGGGCTTAGTTTTGTGTACTTAGTGTTTTCTTGCGTTTTCAAACATGAATACATGAGACTTTGCGGCTTTGAAACGAAGAAACATCTAAGTGTCCTGTAAAAATGTGTGTCACGTTTTTCCTTTAATTATTTTTCTTTTAACGAATCCATTGCTTTGATTTGTATTTGCTAGGGACTAGCAAAATCTAAGTGTGGGGGAATTTGATCTACGCATTTTATGCTTGATTATTAATGTCTTTCTCTCTGCATTTTGCTTTGTTGTGAGCTTAGTAAATATGTTTCTAACTTATTTTATGTTTTTAGGTAGAAAAAAAATTTGGAACAATAAATGAGGCGTTTTGGAGCTAAAAGCATGCTAAGGAGGAGGTTCCTAATTCCGAAAAAGAAATGATGAAGACATTTCTCCTGCGCGGTCTAGGAAAGCATGTTCTTGCCGAATTCATAGAGGATACTTGGGCCAAAATTGTGGAGACCATTCCAAGATGATATGGATATGATTTAAATCCCAAAATGCGTGCAATTATATGGTATTTTCGGCTAAGGAAGAATTGGAGAGAAAGAAGCCCAAAAGAAGAAGATGGACCGAAAGTTAGAAATCCGGAAATCTGTCGATGTAGATCAGCCCAATTCAACAGGCCACCAAAATCAATTGAAAACTAATTTGGACACATGTGAGGCATGCTTAGAAAGATATGGAAGTCTAGTTTCCAACCCCACTGAAATCATGCCGTTACAATGTTTAGATATTCAGAAATCCCTGATTTAGTGGGTACAGGTCATTCTGCCTAACAACCAAATTAAAATGGGCGCTGAAAGCGCGTTAGGAGGAATTTTGGCACAAATGATGCATAGCTGAAAATCCCTGAAAGTCTATTTTCTAGTGCCGAAAGAATCACGCCATTTGAAATTGTGAAACGTCCGAAAAGTAGTTTTTAATACAGAAGGGTCAGATTTGACAGTTTTCAGAAGGTGGGAAGTTTCCTAATCTTCTTCTATATAAAGGGGAACTCGACTCTTTCATAGGTGATCTCTCAATTTACTAGAAAAATCTCTGCCAAAACACTTTCCCTCTCCTCCCAAAGCCGAAGGTCTACAAGGATCCACCTCCTCCATCGTCACAAATCGTCTCCATCACCGACGCAACTCGAAGGCAAATTCCTTGAGGGTTCTGTGCATCCATCTCCATTGAAGAGTCGTCGCATAACTCTTGTAGAGGGAAAATTCCCTTACAAAAAGTGTAACATGATTCCTTCTACTATTTCCTTGTATTTATCTTCGGTTTTTTATGGATTGGATGATTGTATTTTGGTCAAACACTCTTCGAATATGTCGTGTAATCTAACCTTGTGTTTATTTCTTTTAGCAAAGCATGTGTGCTTAATGCATCAACTAAGTCGAAGGAAAATTCCTTGTCAAGTTGATAGATATGTCATAGGGCAAATTCCCGAAGCATGAAAACGAATCACATGTGAGCTAAAGACTTAGATACTTTTAGGTTGCATATAATATGACTTAGTGTAAAGAGTTGAGTGAAAAAATGAGAGGATCACATGTAAATAGTAGATTTAGGTTCTATCTTGTAGGAAAATTAGTAAAAACAAACCTTGCACCCCTATAAACCAAACCTAGCATAGTTATGCATGCACCCTCAATCCCCGGTTAAGAACGATCCCTACTTATCAATGCTACATCAACAAAGAAGGGTTTTAATTGTATTCGTGTTTGATTAAGTGTTTAATTAAATGCTTGAAAAGATGTGAATCAATTTTTGCAAAAGGACTTTGTATGGGAACCTATTCACCAAGAAGTGTTCAATATTATAAGGCATATCTTGCCAACCCACCAGTCTTGGTCCCTCCAAGACCTAGAATCCCTTACAAGCTTTATATATCAACTACAGATCATTCAATCTGGAGTCTACTAGCATAAGATGACATGACCGACACAGAACGTGCTATCTTTTACCTTAATGGGACGTTGACTGATTGTGAAACACGGTATTCCCCAATGGAGAAATTGTGCTTAGCCTTGTACTTCTCAGGGTGCAAGCTTAGGCATTATATGTTGTCCTTTACCACTTGTATCATAGCACAAACAGATTTGGTGAAATACATGCTTTCATGGCCTATACTAAGGAGCCGAATTGAAAAATGGATCTTGACACTTTATGAGTTCTCGCTGCAATATGTGCCTTAGAAGGCAGTGAATGGCCAAGTGATAGCCGACTTCCTTGCCCATCATTTAATGCTAGATGCTTACGAGGGGCCAGAACTGGAATTAGCTCATATTTCACTCACCCCTTTGTTCTTATACTTTGACAGTTCGAGTACAAGCACAATGGTTGGGGCAAAGATTGCTTTAGTCAACCCAGATTGGAAAACATACTCTTATTCCTTCAGACTGAATTTCCATTGTAGTAACAACCAAGTCGAGTACGAAGCACTCATCATCGGCCTAGAGATCCTACTAGATATGGAGGTCACCGAGGTTTATGTGTGTGGAGACTCCCAACTAGTTATTAGGCAATTGGTATCAAAATATAAGGCTAGACCAGTCCTAGAACCTTACGCTAAATGTGCATGTGACCTACTGAAGTTATTCACCAAAGTTCAGTTAAGCCACATTCTGCGCGAGTAAAACTACGTTGTAAACGAGTTGACTCAGTTGGCTACAGGCGTGAATTTGCAAGACGGTGTCCGTGAGCATATTCTAAAGGTTGAGCATCGTACATTACCCTCTTTCTTTGTTCGTCAAGATGATAATAACTAGTGGTACATGGCGACACTTGATCACATCGATGTAAACTGGCGCCAACCCATCACCTCTTATCTCTAGGACCCCATCACACTAGTAGATAAGCATATTCGTTTCCTTTCTCCCACCACGTGCTAAAAAATGATGACTTATTCGGCCGAGGAGAAGAGGGTCTGCTACTTCGTTGTGTATACGGTCGTGATGCCAAACGATTTATGAGAGAAGTACACTTAGGGGCAGCAGGGGCACACTAAGCTGGTCCCAAGATATGGTGGTTACTCAGGCGCCATGGCTATTACTGGCCTAGTGTGCTAAAGAACTGGATCACTTTTGCTAAGAGTTGTGAAGATTGTCAAGCTCACGATTTGATAAGCCATTTACCTAACATCCCACTACAACCAATTATCAAGCCTTGGCCCACCCAAGTATGGGCTTTGGATTTGATAGGGATGATTTACCCCCACTCGTCTGAAGGACACAAGTACATCATGGTAGCCACAGACTTTTTCATCAAGTGGGTAGAGGCCATGCATTTGAAAGTGGCCTCAACAGGCACTATTTGCCAGTTTTTATTTGAGGAAATTATATGCCAATTTGGGGTGCCGGAGTGTTTTGTTTCAGACAGAAAGGCAGCGTTTATGTCAGGAGAGGTTGAGACGCTCATGTAGAACTTAGGCATTCACTTTATCTATTCCATCTCATATTACACTCAGTCTAACAGTCAAGCAGAAGCGAGTAATAAACTAATTCTACACATTTTGCGAAGGATGCTCACCAGTAACGCCCGCTTATGGCATAATGACTTGTTGAATACACTGTGAGGCTATCGTACGAGCAAACGAAATCTGACAGGAACAACTCCGTATGCTTTGAAGTTTGGGCATTATGCAGTTCTGCCTTTAGAGCTTAATGTTCAATCCTTACGAGTTATGGAACAACATGATCTAATTGGTGAGGACTATGTACAGGCCATATGGAAAGAACACGAAGCCTTAGATGAGGAATGCCTTAAAGCCTATAAAAATTTATGTGCTGGGAAGCAAAAGGTCGCTCGATCTTACGACAAGTGCACGAGTGGCAAAAGTTTTGTAGAATGTGAGTTGGTCTGGAAGGCAATACTACCTATTGGAGAGAAGATCGAAGGATGCGGTAAATGGTCTGGTAAATGGGAAGGGCTCTACATTGTACATCATATCCAGGGTTGTGGGGTTGTCCTTCTGCGAGACTGAGAGGACACAATTCATGCCAATCCCTTCAATGAAAATTTCCTCAAGAAGTATATATAGCTAGTTTGGGAGGGAGTATGTTGACCCGTATGATATATCATAACTGAGTTTACTCACACTCGCTTGGTATGTTCACTCGAACAAACTCGAGGGGCAACACCATAGTACTCTAGCATAAACCAATCCCTGTGGCCAAACTTTACAACTTTTTAATCTCTGACAAAGTAAAAGTACTATTGTTCATGGCTCTAGCGTAAACCAAAACCAGTGGCCAAACGTTACAACTTTTAGTCTTTGTTCAAACTTTTCCTGCCAATCTCTGTGGCTTTAACTTAAGGGAAATATTGTCTATTATTATGTGAAGCTAGTATTGGTAGCTAATATTTTTGCAAAATAAATATTCATTGAAGATAAAAGTTTACAAAGGCTTTGCAGCCTTGAGCTCTAATACCATAGAAATACAAAACACGTTTGCAAATAAAATTCCAAAGGGTCTACTAAAAGAAAAAAGACCTCAAGAGATAAAAGAAGAGATGACGGAAACTAGAACACCAGCCTAAAGCATCATGAGAAATGAAGGGAGCCCCCTTTTGTCTTTTCCATCATTGGGGCTGATGTGCTAATTTCTACCTTGGTCTCCACCCCGAGAATGAACCAGTTGCCATCTGCTCCTCACCAGTCGCTCCCTCAAATTGACTTGCAACCTCTATGTAAAAAAACTCAGGGCTACCACTGGAAAGGGAGAGAAAGACGACCCATTCTCGGTGTTTAAATTTGGCTACCCCCAAAGAATTAGGGACAACTTTACCAAGGTGGGGCCTGGACATAGATATCACTATCTAGCCCAGGTTTAGACATGGATATCACTATCTAAGGATTTTCCATGAAGCAAGGATATTTGGAGGATTTTCCTTCACAATGAGCCAGAACAGATATGGTGGCGAAGGCATCATTCTAAGAGTACACGAAGAGAGTGATGAATCCATTTTGGTGCTACAAATCGAATGTGGTATTTATAGGAACCTAACCCAAGAGATTTTGTATGAAGATGAAATGTTAGGGTGCATGGATCCATTTATCGCACAGGGTAATTGACACGTGTTCCTCATAGATTCGTTGGTACAGACAGTTAAACCATCCCAAGAGTCAAGGGGGTAATAATTATCATTTATCCCCAGACGGTTGAGAAGAATGTAGCGTGCTCCTTAGAAATCGAAGGATGTGACGTGATGGGATGGTACATTTCAAAGTCCAAAAATTTGAATTTAAGTTAATCTCAATCCGGAGAATTGTTGGGGATAGCCGGACGGTTTGGTTACCTATGTAAAACATGGGCCATCACCGTTTATTCCAATAAGGTTTGCAGCTGAGGCCCATTTTAATTTTTGGATCGAGAAGAAGATTGCTTACGAGGTAGGAACCTGGGCTTGGGGCCCATATAAAGGAAAATATGAATAAACAAATTAATTTTTTATAGAGTGGAGTTGTACAGACGGGCTTAGGCCCGGTAGGCCTAAACACCCAGAATACAAAATAAGGATAGGTAAAGTCCTACAAATAAAGGGCTCTCCGCTTGAGCTCATCCTTGGCATGTTCGTAAGCGGCCCAGACATCAGAGTAGGTCTCGAGAAGTGAAGAAACATCCTCTTCAACTTCCTTGAAATTACTTGCTCGACTCGAGCTTTCTTCAATCAACTGTTGAGCATTGGCGTGAAACGAGACATATTCGGCATGCAGGATTGCTATCTCAGCTTGAAGAACTGCTAGTTCAGCTTCTTTAGCCGCCAAAATCGCTTTCTTGTTGGTGGCACTCTGGAAGAGGTCTTGGAGTCGCTGGTGGTCAGTGTGCACTTGCTTAGCCATTTCTTCTCTCTTTTCTCTTTGTTGCTCCAGGCGACGAGCCAGATCATCCTTACAAGCTTGCAACTTCTAAAGTTGCAGGAGCTCTTGCTCATAGTGAGATAGCATTGAGACAAGTTCACTAGGGGCAATCTTCAGCAAGCTCGACACTTTATCCAGCATGTCTTGAAGATCCTTAAGCGTGTCTAGGTTGACCTCAAATTTTTTTCTAATGTGTCCTTGGCGAGGGTGATCTCGGCTGGGTCTGGTTCCATAGCCGTAAGCTTGGCAAAGATTTCCTCTAGGCCAGGGATTGATTTAGGCAATGTTAGACATTTATTGGCAACTTCAGACGAGGGATAAGCCCAAGGAACGACAGACTCGGAGCTCCGGATCTCCTCATACACGTGAATGACGTTAAGAGGGGTAACCGCTAAAGTGTTGTGCTTGGCCGTAGATGGCATTGGGGTCTTGGCGAGGGTGTCATTAGGCAGAGAAGGAGGCAGGTTTACCCTTTCCTTTTGGGGGCTGCTGGCAATCAATTCTTGATCCTATAATATTACAAGAGAAGTTAAGTACCTAAACAAGAATAGTTGTTTCAAACTTAAGGAAATATTCATACCTCATTATCGCCAACAACATTTGGTTCAGGCGAGTGGGTTGCATTACACGAGAGTTCAACTTGGACCTCAGACGCCTCGTCTGGGTTCCCCTGAGTTGTAGTGTCTAGCAGGATCACTCTTGCTCCAGTGGCTATTTGTTCCTCTAGAGAAGGAAACATGACGCGATAAGAAAATGGGGCGTCTTCAAAACCAAAGTGGAATGCACCATTATCATTACCATCAGAGATTTCCTCGTCCATGTCATTTGAAGGTTGATCATGGTGAAGCCCAATGGCCTCAACTGTGTTGGCAATAGCGTTGGCAATGTCAATGTCAACGCTTACATCGGTGGCATTCGTGGGGTCAATATTCTCAGCATTGACGTTTGCATTAGTGTCTCCCTGAGGGAACATTGACTGAAGGGCCATTCTGAGGATTGGCTTCGTCGGGGAACATGTCCTGTAAAACAAGGAGAGAATTCTGATGAATAAGAAAGTTTATGTTCAAAACACGATACTCTAGTGCACTCCTGAAATGTTTCTCCCAATATTATAGTTTACCTCAGGAGGTAATGGAGGGGTAGGATTTATCAGCTCGCGTTGCTCGTCGCTGAAAGAAAAACCAGCAGTACGCGATGGCGAGCGAGAGGCAGTAAGATAAGGTCCTTCAAAGTTGGAGGAGTCCAGAGCTAAGATAGATGGCTTTGAAGGTTGGGTTGGTTGCTCATCCTGCTAAAGTTGTTCTTCCAAGGCATCCTCGGACCCAAACTTGCGAGGGCGACGTTGTTTCTTCCTGTTGGATATCCTAGCCAGGGAGACAACCAGAGATCATTTTTGAGGTTGCTGAGATATAGATAACGCATGTTAGATATTGAAAGCCTAAAGTAGCACTTCATGTGAGACTTGTGTATACTTACGCATTACGGCTTTTCAGGTCCTTTGTCTCAAACGTTTCGATCCTTGTCAGAATCGGAGGAGTCAGTTTCCTCTTGGTACTGTGGATGTTCAAACTGAAATGGTGAGTTAATACATGTAGTCAAATGCCAATATCTATGACGAGGGTCACATAAGCAGTCTGGATAAGGATACATACCGTCGTCTAGGGCGTCTATTTGTCAGGGTTTGGAGGAATGTATTTCAGTGCTCTCTTATCGAAGGATTTGGTGAAGGTGTTGCTGAAGTCTTTGAAGATGACAGAAAAAAGGGTCAAAGGTTGTGTATAACGGAGACCATCCCAGAAATGTGCCTGCCACGAGCAGTAATACTTTGTCACACTGATGGAAGGTGTGAGGGCGACTGCTAGCTCCTGTTCAGGGAGCATGACCACTGGAAAACCAAAATTTGGGTCTGCCTTGTCAACCTCCACTGGATGAGAGTGTGCTTGCTAGGTGCTGTAGCAGTTTACAGAGTTAACCAACGACATAGGAGCACGTTAGGTCAGTCCAAGTTGCCTGATGAAGTGGTTGAGGGTATACAGCTAATAGTAGATTTTGTTAGGGTTAGAAACCAGTAGATTTCCACGAGTTTTGCTTTGGAGGAAGACGAGCTTCGCCTGATCATTCTGTATTGGCGAGGGCATGAAACCAACTTCTAGTTCCTAAGGGAAGCAGCTCCCTAGAATTAAGAAAACTGAGTCTAAAGGGAAGTGGTTGTGAGAACAAAAGGTGACGAAGAAGGTGTGATACGTCGGGGTATCAAAGGCAAGCGGGGTTGAGAGAGTTTTTCCAAGAAGTTCATCTTCTTGGAACGACGGGGCCTCCAGGTGCCAAAACACTGGAACATAGACATGTAGCCAGAGGTCTACCATCCATAATGAGCCAGGGGAGTTGTTGAATTGCAGTGGGGATAGTGAGATCCATCTCAAGCTGCGATATAGGTAGGCAATGATAGGTTACGCGAGGGCCTACCTTAGTACCTTCAAATAAACACTCAGCGAGTAGACCCAACACTTGGTGACTTTTTGGGCAGAGACACAGAAAATATATTTCGATAACCAAAATTCAAGGAAGGCTATACCTCCTTGTGGAGTTTCATCATCCATGAAGCGAGTGACAAGGGCGGAGAAAGAGTTGGGTCGAATGGGGCTGGCTTTGTCCATTGTATCAGTTGTGTCCCCTTTTTTCCAAATGGGATCTGCTATGGGTACCCCGAAGATGGCAAGAAGTTCGAGCAATGTGATTCTCATATCACCGCATGGGAGACGGAAACAATTGCAGGCAGAATCCCAAAAAGACATGGCGGCGGCCAAATGTGCACGGTTTTCTCCGCTGGGTAGCGAGAAATAGAGGTCTATGAGGTGGACGATGTCGGCCGATTGCCAACGGACCAGGTCAGCTTCCCGACGAGCTAGATACCACGACCATTCATTGTCGGAGGTGGACAACCATTTCTCAATTGAGAAGAGGGTGTCGTTGGTGGTCCATCCAGTGGGTGTGGCTCATTTTTCATCCTTGAAGATTAGGGCAGAGTTGCAGATGTGATCGTGGAGAGTCTGGTAGAGCGTCGAGTTGATTGGTGTTCTGAGAAATGGACCTAGGCGGCCAGTGGCGGCGTTTGAGAGCCTGAGTGTGGTGGTCGGACCTGAGTTTTTCCGTTTAGCGGTGGCACGTACTGACTTAGCAAAAAGTTCAGCACTTTCTTTGGTAATGTTAGGATGTTCACGGCCGTGAGGCGGTATATTGTTGATCAAAAAAGGATGGACGAAGAAAGGATGTGAGGTTTAGCTTCGAAGAGAAGTTTAGGCGACTGAAAAGACCAAAGGGGAGGAGTGTGCTGAGATGTGGACTCTGATGGGACGTGCACTTTTTATAATGATGTCATTTGGAATAGCGCGACTTTTCTAAAGAAATGGCTGAGGTGGCGTTACGGATGAAAGGTTACCGTTTCGTTCGAACGACATGTCATTAGATTAACAAACCTCTTCAACTACTCTTGTGCTTTAATTTCAAGGCTTGAGAGACAATGTTTGGGCCCAAGATAAATTATCTTTATTATTGGGCTAAGTGGGCTGATATGCAGACTGGTATGATAACTTATAGTATGATGGGTTGAAAGATAAATGAGGCCGATGCTTGCGGCCCATTATGGATAAACTGATTACCTTTCCTTGTAAGGGAGGGATTCCCTAGTAGGTTTAGCATCAAGGTTTTAGACTTTGATTATAACACTAGGACGCAAGATTCTGAACAAGTAGAGTTGCTAAGTGAGTCTAATTGTGAAGAGTTTTAGATCAACATAACAAGTTACTATCTCCTATAAATAGAGGAGATCACGCATACACACATTATTGCTCTCAACATACAACCTTATCATCTCGAGAAAGTACTTGCAACCTGCGATTAAGAGATCTTCACCCGGAAGAGCGTTGCAGTTTCTTGCGATTCAAGGATGCAAACCCCTGTGTCGTCAACACTTCGTCACGAAGATTGCTCTACTTCAGACCAGAGAGTTGTGAGGTATCGATCTTCGTGACTAAGCTAGAGGCACGAAAAATACAAGTTCTAGGTCACTTAGGCGAAAAGAATCCAGCAGGTGGAGTTGGTGCTCTCCCTGTCTAAATCGTTTCTTAGAAGTCAGGAAGCGGCAAACTTATGTTTAACATCTACAAGTACGTGATCAAGAAAAGAGAGAGTTTGAAGACTTCTCAGGACACTGAAATTTTTGAAGTCAAACACCTACAATCATTATGATAAAGTGAAAGAAAAACACTTGTTCTTGGACGGAAATGAAGATCAGTCTATCTAGCTAGTACAAGTCATTTTGCAATTAACTACCTAGAAACTATTCTCTCTAATGTGTAAATACACAACTTATTCATGATATAGTTATATATATGTAAGTGATATATATATATATGATTCACTAACAATTGCTTTGTAGTATTTCTCGCACAGTTGTGATCGATCAACTTTATTTTCAAAGCCCCTTGTTGTATAAGTGTTTGTAGTCCTTCCAAAGTTGATCAACTGTCTTCCTAGTAATATGGAGGAAATAATCACGCTTGTAAGTATGTTTCATCTTCTGGCTTAATGCTGGGACAAAATCGCGGTTAACCTGAGAGCTAATGTAGTCGAGAAAATGTGCCATGACTCCACCATAATGTTGATCCCAATTAGAACCGCCACCAGGTTTAACCCATGTAGGGTTGGGATAACCATTCTTCAACCTTATGTAATCTGCAATTCCTTCAACTTCATCATCACTCTAGTCTGATTAGTTGTCTACTGCCCACCATGGTCATACATGAGTCATTTCATGGACAAGTACCCCATAGAAAGCCTCTTTTACATTTCTCCCTTTATTTTTCATGTCTTGAAATAAGGTTTATGTAAAAAAAATTAACATTGCAGTAATGTGTATATATCATGGATTTCAAATGATAATAGGGACGTCAATATATATATATTTATTTATTTATCTTGACGAAAATGTTGTTGAAATTGAATATATATATATATACACACACACACTCAGTTGATGACTATTTTGATCGATAATGATATATACCTGAAGGTATTTGGAACTCAGTGGTCGTAACATGCTTTTGGCCTATATGATTGGGTATCCCATGATGGATTCGCCTTAGATATGAGCAAACGAAAGAAAATGTATTGTGTGGCTCCTTCCATTGCTCCCTTGGTGTAATCTTCCCCTAACTAAGTTAACCAAAGCAGACCTCCAGGGGTGTTTCCAGCTTTGTAGTTGTTTCCGTACGTGACAGCGGAGACTTGCTATATTGTAGCCAATGCTAAAACAAAAGCAAAAATTAAAGTGAAGAGAAGGCGAGCCATAATGCTAGTGGTGAGGCTTTATTGGGACTAAGATCTTTGGCCTTGTGGTTTTTATAGAGCTTGATATTTCATAACGTGCTCTTATTTTTAAAGGAGAGCGACGCAATATGGACGCGTTTAAACCTTAACTAATGTACTTTCTTTGAATTGATAATTACATATTAGTAACATATATGTACTCGCCAATTAATCCCAACAATTAGGTAAACCGGGGTAAACTACCACAACCGTTGGGAAGGAGTAGCCACAAGTTATATGGTTGATAGTTTCCTTAGTTCATTGTATATATGTCAACTCTCACAGAAGAAAACTGGAAAAGTCAAATTATTTTATCATGATTTCATAGGAGCGTAGAACCTTAGAGAATTCAAATTCAGAATCATCATTGAGTTCGACTGCATGCTTTTTGTATGGGGTTTGTTTGTTTGCTTTTAAACAATTGTAGCGTGGCATCACTCAATTATAATAACCTCGGTAGTTGTTAAGGGGTCAGATTAAGATTTGGCCGTCTTTATCTTTATCCCGAATAAGACGGGACAAGATGAGACGACATTTGACATTTTAAAAATCCATCCTAATCGTCTTGAAATCCGAACAGGATGGGATGAGACAGATTAAATTTCGAGTTCAATTTAAAATGAACATTTAATGGAGTATTAAACAACAAAAATCCGAATGAAATGTAACGAACCAAATTTTAGGCTCAATATAAGATAAACATAATTTGATGGGAAACTAGAAGTGTACAATTACACAACGTAATACAATTTTACTTAATGTTTAATTAAAAGCAATAAAACTACAAACACTTATTTCATGTTTAATTGATACATTTAGTTCATATTAGGGTAGTTTTATTTTTTTGGTTGGATATTGTTAATTGTTTGATAATTTAATATATCAACTCTTAACAAAACAAATGATAAAATAGGCAAAATATATTGTGCGGGACGGGACGGGTCTATCGGGATTTCAAAATTAAGACATGATCCCGTCCCTAAAAAACGGGACAGATCGAGACATGACAGAATAGTAAAAAATTTAATTTTCATCCCATCCTGAGCAGAATCGGATCAAGTTCGAAATTTGTGGGATTCATACCCACCCTTAGTAGTTGTTGTGTGGTACCTAATTCACATTCTCCCTTCACAGTTTTTGTTATTTCCATTTCAATTCTTCTTATACTCGGAAGAACTACCTTTGTACTAGAGCTAGGCTTGTTATCTCTTGAACCAATGCAAGAGTTTGAAATGCACTCTCTGTTACATTCTCAACATGCCTATTCAATCTTTTAATTGAACTAATAACCTCTTGAACCCCAAGGTATCCAAGTCTTTAGTCTCCTAGCCTCATTTATAATTGCAATTGACACAATGGGACCATACTTTTGTGTTGAGCTAACGAGTAACCTATTTAGTTCCTCCCACACTGCTTTTGATGTCTCCTATGGTAACACAAACAAGTTTGCATTTGTTTTTCCAACTCTAGATCTCTGAATAGTTTGAACTGTACGTGGTCTTGTTTTGGTTATTGTTTAGTTGGTTTGAGACAGTTTCGTGGGGCTGGCATTAATCTCACACGAGTGTTGAGCTCCTAATTTAAGTCTGGAACGGTAAGCTCTTTCACATGGTCAAATCCCCCGGCAATTGCATGCAGTCATGAGAGTGATGAGACACCTGGCCTACTCTGCATTATAAGTTGCATTTGAAATTAGGTAAATTCTTGGATGCACCCAACACGTGGCAGTTATTTGGTGGTCATAAAAGAATCTTGCAAGTCTTGCGGAAGGTCAGGACAAATTACAGATCGACATCATGCAAACCTTGGGAGCAAGTTTGGATGAATACCGCTGACACGCAGAGATACTGTCTCAAAGGACAGAAAGAGACATAGCGGCTCTAACGAAATCCGTTTTTGATCTCGCTAGAAAGACTAGACAAGCAGAGTCTTTCCCTCTTGCATGGGAACAAAGGTTAAACAAATTTATGAATGATTGTGATATACATCTCGCCAAGATGTATGAATCATATGAGACACCATTACCTCCCATGCAAAAAGACGATCCAGATGCTTGGCAATGGCCAAGGTACTACTGACATCAAACCTTCCAGACTTTCTCTGGCGATGATGATTCTAACGCGACAACTTATTTAGCGTACTTCACACTGCAATTAGGGAAGTTTGCCGACAATGATGGACTCAAATTGAGGGTCTTTGGATCATCTTTGTCAGGATCAACCCTCGTATGGTATACGGGATTGGAAAATGGCTCAATCAACGAGTGGAAGGACATAGAGGCTTTGTTCATAGATCACTTCGAAATGGAAAAACCTGAAACTAGTGTTGGAAAGCTGGCTTCCTTGAGTCAATCGGCGACAGAAAGTCCAATTACCTTCCTTCACCATTTTCAGTCAGAATATAATCTATACAAGACTCCATTAGGCAAAGAAGAGGTAGTAGAGATGGCCAAGAATGGTTTGGAGGATACGTACCACTAACTATTCTTGAATAGCAAATACTTTTCCTTGAACGAGCTTATTACGGCTGTAACTAAAGCTTATAGCACCATGCAAGAACGAGACAACAGAAGGAATGCGTCCAAGGGAACGTACACTGCTAGGTCTTACGACAGACCAAAGACAAAAACCGTGGCTTATATAGAAGACATAGACGACCAGGATTCGGACTCTGATGGAGATCAAGTGGGAGCAGTAGCTTTATCGACAACCAAGGTTTTGAAACCCCGCAAGCTTCAGAAGAGTAAGGGCCCCATTATGCTTTCGATGGTGGTTTTTACTAAGCCAGAGTTTGAAACATACACATACGATGCCAATATGGCTCATGAGATCCTGGATGAACTCTACAACATGCGAGCTGTCAAAGAAGATTTCGGACCTCTCCCCACAGCCGAGTAGTTAAAAGGTAAAAAGTATTGCAAATTCCATAGAGCATGGAATCATATCACAAAGGACTGCATCAAGCTGAAAGACCAGATCCAGAAGTGGATCCACGCAGGAAGGCTAGAATTGGAGGGAACAACCAAGGCAGTGGCATTAGTAGATTCCAAACCTTTCCCAGCACCTCAAGTTAATATGATCGATATCGGTTGGTCGCCAACCGTTAGCCATATAGGAGGAGCTGAGGAAGAAGATATACCGATCTTTCCACGTTATACATTTCCACGGGATAAGGTGGAATAGATCTTGGACAGACTTCATGAAATGAGGCTCATCTTTTATTATCCAGTATTTAAACTGAAACATCTACGGTATGAACGGCCAGGTGACCATTTTTGCAGATTCCACAATAATTTTGGTCATCGAACAGCGATGTGTTCAGTCTTGAAAGAGAAGATTCAAGGTTTGATCAATTGCGAAGCGATCGTAATTAGCCAAGAAGGAGTGGTAGAGTGGCACCCGCAAAATCATCACACACCACAGTCTTCCGCTATGCCATCTACTTCCCCAGAAACATCCATTTCTCGCGATGCACCTGAGCCCACACAAAGAAGGAAAAGATCAAGGCGGAGGCCTAAACGCAATATCGCATTTTTTTGACCTAGTCGAGCTGAGATAACTTATGATGCATCTAGGCGAGAAGAGATCTTTGAAGAGCTACTCCAGGCAGGGATAGCAGTGGTTCCCGATAATTGGGGAACACCAGACCCACATCCTGAGGATGTAAGGGGTCTACCTTACTACCGATATCATCACAGATGGGGTCACCATTCCATAAACTACTGCATTGACTTAATGTTTAGGATTCAGCAGTGGATTGACGAGGGAGAAATACTGATAGATGATGACCCCTCGCCAAGCTTGGCGACCAATGAATCATTGACGGACGGGATGCTAGAATTGACTAAGGGCAACCCAAGTAAACGCAAGCAGACCGCCGATCTCTATACTACTGGTGAGAATTTACCCAACAAACAGCCAACGAGATCAGCTAAAGGAAAAGAGAAGTTGGATCCAAGAGCAGAGTCGCTAGTAGCCCTTTGTGCTCATTGGAAGCTTAGGAGCGGGCTGAAGTTTTCCTATGAAGAATTAGCAGAAGCATCCAAGGTCTTCCCGGAATTATTTTCAAATCCAGATCATCATTAACTGCGTAGCCCATGGGGCGAGGTAAGACAAAGGGATTTCCCAGCACCTAAGTGTTCGCGAGCGACAGAAAAGGTCAGTGAAGCAAAGAAGTCCAAATCAGAGATAGCTGACACGCTCACCAGGCCATACGTCCCACCAGCTTCAAGGAACATTACTAAGGAGAATGTATGGTACGTGAAAGAGAAAGGGAAGACCATCGAGGTGACTCAAAGTAGAAGGCGGAACCTTCAGCGACGATTTGGAGAAGCCAAAAGAGATTTGGAAGCTTATGAGATGGACATTCTCAAGGAAGGAAAATTGGTCTATTCCCCAGAGACGCTGTAGAGACGGTTGAATGCTCTTGCAGTAAACCCTTTAGTGGTTTTTGGAAAGAAGTCTCACGAGCCTAAAGTGCAAGCACAACGACCAAGTGTCTTTGACCGTAACCAAGAACTTTGGTCCGGAGACAAGACACCAGAACTTATTCATGAGGTTCATCGTGAAGTCCCAAAGCGTAAATCAGCGAGATGACGTCTCAGTTTTGATGATGGAACGATGAAAGCAGTGAGGCTGAATACTCCACAAAAGGAAAGAGAACATGTCAAGGGGCATGTCACTTCAAACGAGACTAAAGGCCTACAATGGAGACCGAAGCCTTTGATTTTAGAAGAACAAAAGAATGTCAGTCTTGACAAGACCTTTCCTCCACTCCAATAACAAAGTTTTGGAATATTCATGCCAACAACTATAGATTCTACACCTGAGGAACAGATGCAATAGGTCGCTTCCCTTGAAGTTACCGCAAACATGGATCTCGAGGAAGGGAAACCTGAAAATGACAATAATGAAGCCAATGAAGAGTTGTTGGACTATGGTGAAGATGAGGAAGAAGATATAGGAGAATGTGCAGACGAGGTGGACACTAATATAAACATGGTGTTTGTCTTATATTCCAAATATGCCATATCTTCACAAAATTCAGCAATGGTTGAGCCAGTCTTGAGGAGAGATGTTAATAATTTGGTAACGCCAGAGGATGAACCGATATTGACAGAACAGTCAGCGCTCGCCAAACAACCAGAGACTGATCCACCATCAACCAAGGGACAAATGATGTTCGCAAAGCCCACCTTGAACATGGCCATGCACATGCGACCATTGTATGTGACAGGGAATATCTAGGGAATTCAAATCAACAAGCTTTTAGTGGATTCCGGGGCAGCGGTGAATATCATCACAGTCAAAGCGATGGCTTTACTAGGCGTCCCCAAGTCTGCTATCCAAGAGACAACTCTCAACGTCAAAAACTTTCAGGGTAGCATATCTAAGACTTTGGGAATCGTTTTTCTCTAGGTGCACATTGGTCCAACCACCGGTACATACACGTTCTTTGTAGCAGAGTGCACGGCTCCATACCGTGCAATTCTTGGGTGTGACTGGATCCATATGAGTTATTGTGTACCTTTGTTCCTCCATCAACAGATATTACTTTAGAATATGGAGTCTGGCGAGGCAGAAATTGTTGATGCAGATCCTCGTTCATATTCTGTGTCTGCCAATTCTTTAGAAGCCAGTTATTACAACAGTGACCTCAGGCCACTGGAGGTATGTGGCATCGACAACAAAGGCCGCCCAGTTGGTGTTACGGCCTCTGAACTAGCTCAATGGGGTATCATTCAAGTAGATCATGATAGTAGCAAGCCCTACACAATTGAGCTGCCATCCAAACTATCTCAATGATTGGGTCTCTATCAAGTATAGAGACCGAGGCTTGTTACTCTTTGTACAAACACTTTCACAATTTCTTGATGGAGAGTCAAGCTTACGAGAGGGTTTCAATGATTGCAGTATTGGAATATATGGATGAGGATGCATTGAACAAAGTGGACGAGGAGGAAGAGATCAAATTAGCACCAGCAACCGTAGATGATATACCTCCTAAAGTCAAAGATCCCATTGAAAAGGTTAATCTTGAGAGTTCAAAAGAGCCAATATCTGTGGCTATAAGTACATTCCTAGAGCCTGAGGAACAACTGAGACTCATTGGATTGCTACAAAAGTACACTGATTGTTTTTCAGAAAAATACGACGACATGCCAGGACTGTCACCATAATTGGTCTGTCACAACTTACCCATCATGGAAGGAAAGAAGCCGGTAAAACAAGAGATGCGTCAGATGAATACAGAAACAACAATTTTAGTCAAGGAAGAAGTAGAAAAAATGCTCAAGTCAGGGATCATACGAGTGGTTGTCCAACGTGGTCCCAGTCAAGAAAAAGAATGGTAAGATGCAAGTTTGTGTTGACTACAGAGACTTGAACAATGCAACCCCGAAGGATGGGACGTAGACATGCTGGTAGACTCAGTGGCTCGTTATATAATGTTATCGTTCATGGAAGGGACAGCTGGTTATCATCAGATCCTAGTGGCAGAAGCAAACAGACATAAGGCTGCGTTTCGGTGCCCAGGTTTTGCATGAGTATTTGAGTACGTAGACATGCTGTTTGGACTCAAGAATGCAAAGGCAACCTACCAGCGAGCAATGAATTTAATTTTCCATGACCTTATTGGCAAAACCATAGAGGTCTATATCGATGATGTGGTAGTTAAAATGAAATGCATAGTTAATTACATTAAAAACTTGAGATAAGTATTTATCCGGATGAGGCAGCATCAGTTGAAGATGAATCCAGCTAAATGTGTATTTGGAGTCCAACCAGGAGATTTCCTGGGATTTTTGGTTTATCAGGGTGGGATTGAGATACCAGATGACAAGAAAGAAGCAGTTCTTAATGCAATACCGCCAAAGAGTAAGAAGGAACTACAACATTTATTGGGTAAAATTAATTTTTTACGACGGTTTATCGCCAACGCTGCTGGAAAAACACAACCATTTTCCACTTTGCTCAAGCTTTAGAATCAGAAAGACTTTGTTTGGGAGCCTATCCATCAGGAGGTTTTTGAAACTATGAAAGCATACTTAGCAAACCCGCCAGTCTTGGTACCACCAAGGCCAGGAGTTCCTCTCAAGCTGTACATCTCAGCTACTGATGATTCTATTGGGAGTTTATTAGCTCAGGACGACACATCGAGAATAGAACGTGTTATTTTCTATCTCAGTCGTACCTTAACCGAACGTGAAACGAGATACTCGCCAATGGAAAAGCTGTGCTTAACCTTGTATTTTTCAGGATGCAAGTTGAGGCACTACATGTTATCCTTCACTACGTGTGTAATAACACAAACCGATTTGGTAAAGTATATGCTTTTGAAACCCATACTCAGGAGACGGATTGGGAAGTGGATTATGGCTTTCTCACAGTTTTCTTTGCAGTACGTTCCCCAGAAAGCAATCAAAGGCCAAACAGTTATTGATTTTCTTGCTCATCATCCAATGAGGGATGTTCGAGAGGGGCCAGAGTTAGAACTCACTCGTATTGATCTAGCACCTTGGTGTTTATATTTTGATGGGTCAAGTACGAGTATTATGGCTGGGGCAGGAGTAGCATTGGTTTCTCCACGTGGCCAAACATTTTCTTATTCTTTCCGGTTTGATTTCTGGTGCACCAATAACCAAGCGGAATACGAGGTACTTATGGAGATCACAGATGTGGACATATACGGAGATTCCCAGTTAGTAATCTGACAACTTGAAACCAAGTATAAGGCTGGACCAGTATTAGAACCATACGCTAAATGAGCCTGTGAATTACTCAAGTTGTTTACTGAAGTTGAGTTGAGTCATGTTCCTCGTGAGATGAATTATGCAGCAAATGAGTTGGCCCAACTAGAAACGGGGGTGAGCCTACAAGATGGAGTGCTTGAACGTGTATTGAAGGTTGAACGAAGGACCCTGCCATTTTTCTTTGCTCGCCAAGAAGAAAACAATGAGTGGTACGTTGCTACACTCGATCACATTGATGTGGATTGGAGATAGTATATTATTTCTTATCTCCAGAATCCTAATGATCCGGTAGACAAACGGATTCGTTTCTTAGCTCCTAATTATATACTCAAGGATAATGAGTTGTATAGAAGAGGGGAGGAAGGCATATTCTTAAGATGTGTCTTCGGACGTGACGCTAAGCGATTAATGAGGGAAGTTCATCTAGGGATAGCAGGGGCACACCAGGCCGATCCAAAGATGAGATGGTTGATACGACGACACGGCTATTATTGGCCAGGAATACTCAAAGGTTGCATCACGTTTGCTAAAGGTTGTGAAGAATGTCAAAAACATGGTCCAATCAGCCACATGCCCAGAATATAATTACAGCCTATAATCAAGCCTTAGCCAGCTCGAGGATGGGCTCTGGACTTAATTGGAATGATTCACCCTCATTCATCAGACGGGCACAAATACATCATTGTGGCTACTGATTTCTTCACAAAATGGGTTGAAGCTCGACCTCTCAGAGTAACATCAGCAAAGGTTATCTGCCAGTTCTTATTTGAAGATATCATTTGCAGGTTTGGTATTTCTGAGAGTTTTGTTTCAGACAGAGGGGCAGCGTTCATGTCTCGAGATGTAGATGAGCTTATGAAATATTTTTGAATACATTTTCTACATTCTTCTCCATATTCTTCCCAATCCAATGGACAAGCTTAAACAAGCAACAAAATCATCATATACATCCTTAAACGAATGCTTATGAGCAATGCCAGATTGTGGCATGAAGAGTTATACAACACCTTGTGGACTTATCGAATAAGCAAAAGAACCCCCACAGGCACCACTCCTTATGCTCTAATCTTTGACCACTGAACAAGCAAGAATATAGACTTACGATAGTCTTTGTGTTAAGAAACAAAAGGTGGCTCGTGCCTATGACCGATGTACTAAGGGCATGAATTTTGCAGAAGGAGAATTGGTCTAGCGAGTGATATTTCCCGTTGGCGAAAAGACTGAAGGCCGAGGAAAGTGGTCAGAAAAGTTGGAAGGACCATACATTATCGATCGACTCTCAGGTAAATGAGCTGTTCGTTTACGAGATCGAGATGGTACAATTCATGCTAATCCTATCAATGGTCGTTTCCTTAAGAAGTATATACAACCAGTCTGGGAGTATGAAGACCCGCCAACAGTAGCTTAATCCAGCTCATTCATGCTCATCGGTGATGCTTGCATGATTGAACTGAAGGGGCAACACATAGGGATTATTTACATATAGATAGCATATGCTTGAGGCTAAATTTCAATTTTTTATAGTATTTTCAGCCTTTACTCTATGCTTGAGGCTAAATTTCAATTGTTTATAGTATTTTCAGCCTTTACTTGTGGCTAGATTTTAAGTATTTATTTTTTCTGATTAAAGAGTTCACGCTCGTCAACCACTGTGGCCAAGTTATATACAAACTACATTTGAGTTTACCAATATAAAAGTTATTTTTTGCATAAGGGAACTCTTTGCTTTGAATAGAAACAGATTACATTAATCAGAAAATTACAAAGGCTTTGCGGCCTTAAGCTCTGATACCATATGAAAACAGACTACAATCAGCAACAGAACAAAAAGATAATTATAGTTCATTTTTCCAAATCCTCAAATAGTTGATAGTCGATCCTTGGGTCCACACATGAGATATGTATACATTGAAAATGGGGACCTCAAGAGAAAACGAAGAGAGGATTTAAAACGCCAAGGAAACTAGTTCAGCAGATCAAAAGACCTTTTGAAGTAGGCTTGGCGTTTGTTGCCTTTCCCCATGTTGAACTCCATGTTCTTCCTCTCCAGTGCAGCCGCGTCCACAGGACCTACAGCCTCAATGCATTTGGAAACTGAGCGGGTGCTGGCAAGGAAGACGAGGTGATTTCTCCCTCGAAATTGTGGCTTCGTCATCCTTTAGATACTTCGGGTGAATCAGCCAAGGCAACACCTGAACATAGATATCACTATCTATGTCCAGGTGTGGACATGGATATCACTATCTATGTCCAGGTGTGGACATGGATATCACTATCTAGAGTCTATAATATGGGAGGTTCTATCTGGAGGATTTTCCAGATAAGAGAACTAGAGCAAACATAAAGAAAGGGAGTTCATCTCGTGAAGAAGTTTGGAAAGTATGACCACAAGCAATGAATAAGAAGGCCTTTTATAGAAAGAAACTACATTAAGCTGTAGTAGTAAGACTTTGCAAGATTAAATGCACATGTTAATAGAAGACACGCGTCTACTGAAGATTGTGCCATGATACGGTTTATCTATCCCTAGAAGAAGGCGTGATGAGTGAAAGATTTTTTGGGCAGGTAAAACGTATTTTGAAGATTTGACGGTTGGATTGATGCGATACGGATTCCAAGCTTGGAATAAAAATCCATTTAATTCAAATGATCAGGACAGACGAGCGGTTAGGTTCTAGAAGTGGGCCTATCATTATTCGCATGATTCTTGGAAGACCTAAGTTTGAGGCCCAGCAGGATATTCAGGGCCCAGTAAAATACACACACACACACACACACACACACACACCAAAATATGAGCTATAAAAGAAAACACTTAAGATAGTAGAATTTTTGGAATGTCATCATAATAAGAAAAAGGGCCTAATCTCTGTGACCAAGTAATTATAA
Organism: Geum urbanum; assembly: GCA_946800695.1. Classification (NCBI taxonomy): domain Eukaryota; kingdom Viridiplantae; phylum Streptophyta; class Magnoliopsida; order Rosales; family Rosaceae; genus Geum; species Geum urbanum. Next base: position 11,164,159 of record OX327006.1, read on the forward strand.
TAGGAGGGCTCTTTCCTTCAATGACACTTTTGCAAACTCGAGGTCCCGCCAAGATTGTTTATACAAATGTAGAGCACTTGTGGCTTATTCTTTTGCATCCTGCAACAGTTGAGATTGGCTCTCTCCTTCAACCATGAGTTGGCGGATGAATGCTTGATTTGAATGAGCGTTTGAACGCAAGCGGTCCACTTCAGCTTGGAAGGCAGTTAATTCAGCTTCTTTGGCTGCCAGAGTTTCTTATTGGGTGGATGTGTCTTTCAGAAGTGTCTAGATTTGTTTGTTCTCTTCTTGTGTCTAATGAGCCAATGTCTCTACCGCCTCTTTCTTGCGTTTAGTCTCAAGTTTCAGACGGTGGTGGGCTTCGCTTTGACCTAGGAGTTGATGAAGTTTTTCCTCAAGGTCGGGTTTGGTTTGGAGGAATTCAGCAGGGGCAGTGGCCTTTAGATTCCTGACTTGTTCCTAAATTTGGTTAATGTCTTGAGGGGAATCCAGGTTGCCAGAAAGAATCTTCTGAAGGGCAATGTTAATAGCCGAAGGGGAGCTCAATACACTCAACCTAGTCGAAATCTCTCGCAAGATTAAAATCTCATCTTGAGGGTTGGGTGCTTAAGAGGAAGGTCCCTTTGATGAAGACGGAGCAGCAGTTTCTTCAGGAAAAGTTTTAGGTTCTTCATTGATAATATTTAGCAAGCTCGAAGGGTGGTCCACAATGACCATTATGAAGAGCTCGGGATGATGAGGGATGTTTGAAGTTTGAAGTTGGCCTTGCGAGCTTGCCTCTTTCTTTGAATTTGCATGAGACTCAGGAATTATTTGCTCATTGTTCAGAGGAGCAGGTATGGACTAGAAGGAAACATAAGATGTCAAGGTTCAATCAAAATAATTTAATATACAAGACAAAGTAAATGAACTATGTCTTACCTGGACAAGGGACAAGTGTTTGAGTAAAACCAATTGTTGTGGTTCTCCAGTCGCTTGGGGTTGAGACTCCGGCGAGAGGAGAGCTTGGTCCTCTGGCTATGAAATAACCTCAACCAATTCCTGTGGTTCCTCAACTATGACTTGGAGCTCTGGCGAAGGCTGAATCTGAACGTCCTGTTCCAGAATGACTTGGTCATTTTGGAAGCTGTTTTCCTCGCCAGAGGAGAAAGGAAGGAAAGAAGATTGAAATTCAATCTGAAGGCGCCGAAAAAGAACAACAGAGTCAACTGCTTTTTTCTTTTCTTCTTCCTCAATTAAGCTCCCTTAATATTATTCCAGCTAGGAACCTTGTTATGAAGTCTTTGCAACACTCTTTACCGTTGTTTATGACTTCCAGTCATGTTTCTTGGTCCTTATCTCCAAACATTATGCTGGAATCGTCGTCGAACTTCAGTATGTAAGCTTAGCAACACCCTTCGAAAAGCCTTTCTCCCAGTGAGTCGACAATGTAATAGGCTTCAGCCTCAGCTTTAAGAACGAAGAAGTGATCGTTCCAGCTCACTAGGTACACCTGAGACTTAGTGCTCTTGCTAATGTTTTCCCAGATTTTATCAAACGATGCAAGATCACTTGAGTTTGTAAACTTCTCTGGGTTAAAATACCCAATGAAGGAATCATCAAAAGAAATCTTCAGGGGTTTGATGTTTGCCTTCAGAATAACTTCAAGATCAAAATATTGATCTTGGTAGGAGCTGGCGAGGGCCTCATTCTTACAGAGCTTCTGCCACTCCGAAGAACCTTGGATAATGAGGTCATCAAACTCAGAAACCGTGGGCATATCGTCCAGATTTGAACATAGCCAGTAAGCAATGGTAAAGACCAATGCTGAGCAAGCGCTTGCCCCGGATGCTTTTTAACTCCGTTGATCGAAAGAGGCATGGAAGACGTTGGCTTGAAGCCTAGCTTGTCCATCTCTGCTTGTGATCTCTGTAGCTGTCCAAATACCACTTAGGGGCACTTCCAAAGCTAAAGGAAGCTTGCACACATCTTGGAGAGCGGCTTTGGAGCCTCGAGTTTTAGATGTTTCTCCAGAAGAAGAGTTGGTCCTCCTGCGCTTATGTGACTGATAAAGACCAGGTGGGCCAGTTACATTTAGTGAAAAAGTAGAAGATACAATTGATCTGGGTAAAGAATTTTTGATACTTACTATTTGCTCAGAAGTGTTGGACATTTTCTTCTTAAAGACTTGTAAGCTAACAGCCACGTCTGTTTCCTGGACGTGCTGTTGATTAGAAGAAAGAGGAAGTTAGTCAAACATTGCTAAGGAATTGCTAACACATGTGGCAAAGTTAAATGGAAGAAGTATACCTGTGGCCAGGGAGTTTTACTAGTGTTCTTGTACAACTTCCCAATTGTTGCCAAATCTTCTTCATTTGTGAATCTTTTGTTGAAATCACAGAAGATGTTGGCAAAACGAGCAAACGGTCATATGCGTCGTATGTCTTCCCAAAGTTGGGAATGCCATACCAAATATGTCTCGGTAGCCGATTGAGAAATGGCAAGTGGTTTCGAAAAATCAAGAATTATCACGGTCGGAAAGCCAAAATGGACATCCTGTAAATCAAGTATGGAAGGATGACCTGACCCTCGCCAAATGCTGTATATGTTCAAAGAACAAGCGAGGGGCATGGGGGCATCTTGGGTAAGCCCTAGCTGTCTTGAAAAATGATTTGGAGCATAGAGCTCATACCCGGGGATCGAAAAATCAGGGACTGGTAGGTCCTTGTAGGTGTGACTTTGAAGGAAGAGGTTCCTTACAGAGTCATCTTACTCTGGCGAGGGCATAAATCCACTCGCAAGGCTTCCGGGATGGCGAAAATTCAAAATCACTTCAACTGTTGCGATTGGAAAGTCCTTATGCAAGCAGAGGTGGTTGAAGCAGGCTAGATAGGACCATGCTCTGGCCCTAGATGGTGCAGACACCAAGGTTTGACCCAGAAGCTTGTCCTCTTCAAAGGAATGGATTGTTGAAGGGAGAAATAATGGGAAGTGCATCTGCAACCAGAACTCTACCATCAAGAGTGGTCCTGGTTGATTAAGGTCGAGCTTTGAAATGACAACTTGTCTCAAGCCGTAATAGATGTAGGCAAGAACGGATTTAGCCAAGTCCAGTTATTCATAATTGAAGAGGCGTTCGGCAAGGTTGATCCAGCATTTGTTGACCTTAGCGGAAGTAAGACAGAATATGTACTTAGAAAGCCAATACTCCAAGAAGGCTATGCCTCCTTGATCGGTGTCTTTCTCCTCTTGTATAAAATGATTAACCCAAACAGAGTAAGAGGAAGGTTGATTCGTAGAGGCTTGAACCAGTGTCCCATATGTGTGATTGTGAAGCCAGATATTTTCAAACACAGGAACTCCAAATAGAGTATAAAGATCAAGAATTATAATGCTTACATCACCATAAGGGAAACAGAAGTAGTTGGAGGTGCAATCCCAAAATCACATGGCAGTGGCGAACGGTGCTCGGTTGCCACCAGCAAGAAGTGAAAAGCACAAATCAATGAGTTGGGTGATGTCGGCCGCTTCCCATCGATCAGTATCCTTTCCGCGACAGAGCGGGTACCAAGCAGGGTCTTCTGCGTTTGGGTGCGGCCACTTCCCAATTAGACAAAGGGTGTCTTTGTTGGTCCACTCTCTGGGTTCTAAATTTGGATGTTCTTGGAAGATTAAGACTGAATTACAGAGGGGATGGCGGAGAAGAGGAAAAAGTTTTGGATTGATAAGAGATTCCAGGAAAGGACCAAGTAGGCCAATGCCTTCACTTGGGTCAATATTTAGAGAGATGATGGCCTCTTGGTTTTGTCGTCTGGCGACTGCCTTGAGGTGTCTGGAGAATTTCTCAACGTTTCGTTATGAGTATAAGATGATGATGTCTTTACGTGGAGGCATGATTTTTGATCAAAAAAGATGAACGGTGGAAAAAATGAAACGAGTGTAAAGCAGAGCAACTTGCCATAGTAATCTGTGTGAGGTATCGATTTCTATGGCTCTGCTAGAGACGCAAAAAATCCCGAAGTCCTAGATTACTAGGCGAAAAGGACCCATTAAGACAAGATTGGTGCTCTCCTTATCTTAATCGCTTAATCAAAAAGTCAGGCAGCTTTACACATTTCATATTCCGTTGAGAGACGGTGGCACGCCAGCACACGAAGGACATATAGGATAAACCAATATTTGTAGTCAAACTATCCGAAATCAGTAAAAGAAACAGTTTGCAAGAGGATCTCTACGCGTTCCTCGCCAGAGATATTTTGGAGTCAAACAGATCTCTTACTATTTACTAGTGTAACGGATGTTCAATTTTTAGGGATATGGGGGGATGGGTGGGGTGGGTAAGAAAACGGTTGCCAGGGGCAGAGCCAACATTAGGTCAGATACGGCTAATGGCTCCCCTACAATTTTGGGATAAAAGTAGAGCCTATATATATATATATATCCTAAGCTCTACAAAATGTAGCATCCCTACATATACCACAATAACCAAATTTACTTACATATATTGTATGACTTATCAATCAAGGTTTCCAGCTATGATTAGTTAAGTTTCCTTATGAAGCTATGTGTAACTAATAACGACCGATACGTGAAGAAAAATAGGATTGACCAGTCTCCCAAGGAGACGAGGAGGTGGTACTATGACGACAGGGTGTAATGAGCTATGTGTTAATTTATGTATTTTGATGATCAAGGATTCGAGGGAGGGATTTGATCATGAATACTATTTAAACAATGTCATTCAAAAATGAGAGCAGACAGAGGGCATGTCTCTCCCACCCTTATATACATCTTGGCTCCTATTAAGTAGTTCTTGTGATTGATGATCATTTGGTCAAATGAGGGCTCTAGTCTTGGGGTTTCCTTTGCTCGCTCCAAGGGTTTCTCTCAGGGGCCTTCTAGTGACTTTGGTTACTGCTGTTCAATTTTGATGTTCACAACTATGAGGATTAGATGTGAATATGGTGCTTGCAACTTGTATGAAGAGTTTTCCTAGAACGCAATGTTAAAAAGTATGTTTACATCTTATCAAAATAGAGTAAAAAAAATTCGCTCTACCTGCTCTACCTGGACAAAATTTCTGGCTCCACCACTAATGATTGCTCGATTAGTTTATGAGGGAATTTCTCGTGAATTTCAGATAAGCTGTTTTCTTGCGAATGTTGGGCAGCAATCTGCAACAAATGGTATGGTTCATCTACAAAAACAATTCGTTTCCCTTGTACTGAAGGAAAAAGATGAACAAGTTTCTGTTGCTTATAGTGGAGCCACCAATGTAAAGAACTAGGTGGCTGTCCGCGCCTAGGCGCGGTTTTACAACAAAATTATATTTAAATGAGAATGGTATAATTGTTAATAATTTCATATGGGTGGTTGTTACATGTTAATAAAAAATGTTACCTATAATTGTTAATGAGTAAAAACAAAACATAAAATTAAAATGTCTAAATTCCTAAAATTGAATATCACAGTCTATGTGTTCATATTTTTGTTGGTCCTAGATGAAGTAGATAACACTTTGAACTTGAGAAAAAAAAATCAGGAGAGATCAGGAGAGAGGAGAGAGAGAGAGAGAGAGAGAGAGAGACCTTGGACTCTTCAGATATGGTGGAGATGCCAACGAAGAGGAGATCGAAGCATAGGAACGACTCCGATGACTCCTGTGCGGTAGAGATGAAATATTTGTAATTATAAAAAAAATAAAAATTAATACAGTTCATTGATGCATCAAAGCAAAATAGAGTGAGGGATTGAAATGTACCATTTTGTCAATCATTGATATGAGGAGGCGCTAAAAGAAAAGAAAAAGCAAGATTAGAGAGATGAAGATTGGAGGTAGAGTTGAGAGAGGTGGGGAGAAGAAGAGACCTAGGTTAACATGGACAGAAACTTCAAAACGGTGGAAATTACTACACCAAAACTTGGGAGAACTCAGCACAACATTGTTTATTCATTGGTTACAATATATTTCTTGAAAGATGAATGTATTTATGTATATGTATATACTATGTAATTATGAAATTGTTATATATTTTGAAAAATATCCTTGTAAACTATATTTTTCGTATAATTATTCGGTATATCGTTACTATTATTTATCATAATCTTTAGGCCTTTTTTCGATGTAACTCTGGATAATGCAACATATAATTGTCCGTGACTAAAAACTGGTTCAGTTAAATAGATTCCGACCTGGTTTAAAGATTGACCCTGACTTTTGTTAATTGTCATTGCATAACAGACTCTAACAGGAAATTGTCGTCTTTTAAATATAAATAGCCATTTAGTTTCATTTGCAATCAGCACAATTCTTGGAATGTATACTTTTTCCCCAACATTAGTCCCGGTCAATATTTTTGCCTCTATTACCTTTTCAAATAATTTGGTTACAATTAACCGTGTACCATTGCACAAACCCTGTATTTGACTTAAATTTCTTAACAACATAATTGGCATACCTACCTTTAGAATAAGTTCATGTGACGGCAAACCGCTAAATTCAAGTTTATTCAAAAATTCCATAGGATATAAAAGGTTGTTATCACTGTAGGTAGCAGAATTAGATGAAATTGAATCAGAACTAAAATATGTTCTCTTATCACCAGGTAATAAATCAATTACATATCTATTTATTTCATGTACAGTTGCATTTCTCGGGGTGACAATAGCCCGTTCTCTCAAATAATTGACATCATTGTATTTACAATCAAAATTTGGATAAGTAGCTGTAAAAATTGAGCAGATAGGATCAAAAGTTGAATCAGTAAGTAAATCCTCAGGTATATGAATCCAAGATGTATCATGATCATTTGTTGGAAAATTTGATTGTAATCTACCATCTCCTATCTTTAGTATCCATTCAGAAAAATTTTGAATTTCAGTTTTTTCAACGCTTGTTAATCCAGCAGACGACAATCTCATATTTTCAGTTAAACAAAAAACTTTTAGTGAAGGCCACAAATATGAATTATTTAAAGACGCCTCAATAATATCTCATTTACTTCCTCCTTCTATAACAGGTAAAGTTTGTCTAAAATCTCCACCGAACAAAAATGATTTACCTCCAAACGGTATTTGTTTCCTTCGATCCTTAGAGTTTTCTGACAAAATATCACGAAGAGTTTTATCCAATGATTCAATAGCACATTTATTGCACATGGGAGCTTCATCCCAAATGATCAATTCTGCTTTTTCAATTAATTCTGCGAGTTGTGTTTGTTTATTTATCGAACATGCCAAATCTTTATCTACAATAGGTTTTATTTTAAAACGGGAATGAGCTGTTCTGCCTTTTGGAAGTAATAACGAAGCAATTCCTGACGAAGCAACGGCCAAAATAATTTTTCCTTCAGATCTCAGTTTAGAAATTATAGTATTCCACAAAAAAGTTTTTCCTGTCCCGCCACTGCCATAAACAAAAAATGATTGTTCAGTTTTTTGTTCCACGGCTTTAATCACTTCATTATATATTATTTTTTGAGACATATTTAATTTAGTAAAAAATTCATAATGTTCCTGTTTAAGTGCCTCACAATCAAAATCTAATTCCTCTCTCATCAATTTATTATTCAACTCTTGTATATTTTCTCCTTTTGGCATTGGCAATTGATGTTCTTTTAGTGAAGTGGATGCCATGTTGAACAATTTTTCAAGTTCATATAAGACACTATTTTTTAAATCATCCTCATGTATGTTAAGGTTGGGAATGTTGAATTTCGATCGCATTTTGTATACAATATCGTCAGACATACTCAACCATTGCGCATCAAGCAGAGCAAGCGGATTCGAGACTTCACAAAAAAGAATAATAGTAACAAATAATTGTCTGATCTGAGAAGATGTTGCAGTGAACGAAGATTCAACCAATGCATCAATCCATTCTTTATCATCATCTAGTAATCCGAGTGCCCGACATGCTTCTTGAAAAGTAGAGTAAATAATTCCGTTAACAGTTTTTATTGAATCAAAATTGCGACATCCTTTTTGAATATTTAATGGTATTCGTAGATAATACAATTCACCTGCAATCGGTGGGACATGTGCAATTCTACCAATAACATAATACTGTTTTCTTGGACTCCATACTTTGTCATCCCAAACAAACTTGGAAGGAAACTGAGCATAAGTTAATTCTCTTGCATTCTTATAAACAGTGTTTGCATCAAACCAAGCCGTGAGCATAGTACATTTGGCATCTGGATTTTCCATTACTTGTTCAACAGATTGCCCTTCATTGAAAAAAACATTCTGCTCATCTGGTAAATGAATTTTTAAATACTGCACTGCAGGATATCTGGAATGAATTGAAAATTCAAACAATCGCCACACAGATTCATAAGGAGTTAAATACCGACAGTTCAAGTAATTTTGGATTTCATCATTCACATTATCTTGAACCAACACTCGAGCTCTATCTGGACCTTTGTTTATATACTTAAATAAATATTTTATTAACATGGACTGAGAGCATGATTCAACATTTATGTGAGCATTATACCTCAACAACAAAATTGGATTATACGGAACAATAAAATTATTACCAATGTGAATTCCATTTTTAACAGTAAACCTTGACTCATCATCGCGCCTTCTATACTGAGGAGCCTTGATTGCTTGAAATTTAGTATCAGAAATGTATGGCTTTGGGAAGGATTTTGTACATTTACCATCTCTCATGCACGGGGATTGTTTGTTTAATTTCCCGCAAGGACCATGTATCATAAATTGACTCACTATTTCAAAAAGTTTAGGATTAATGTTTTTATCAGGTAATTCAGCTGAAATAATAGAATCAATATCTGTGGATGTGTAACATTTGTATTGTCTCTGAAGCCAAAATAATAAATGAGCATGAGGCAAACCTCGTTTCTGAAATTCAACTGTATAAACATGTGTATCAACAGTTCCAAAAGGTTTTCCGGATTTAATAAATTCAATCATATCATCTAATTTGATTTTAAAAATCCGAGAAACAATATCAGGTCGGTCTTCAGGCTTGTACCCCGGCATCTTTTCAAAATATCTGACAATTTCCGGCCATTTGACGTTGCAAGTGAAAGTTATGAACAAATCTGAATTGCCGTAGTATCTGCAAATTGCCATCGCATCTTGATAATTTTTCAACATATCTCTGGGACTACCGGTGTGACTACTTGGAAGAAAAATGCGTTTTCCTACGTCTGAACATTGTGTTACACCGTTAGCAACATAGGTGGATAATTGATTCCATTGTTCACACCTCAATAATAGTTGATGATTTCTTATATATTCCAAGCGATTTTCCTCAACAGTTGCATATGCATCAACCAAATATTGCTGAAATAATCTTCCACCTTTAAGCAAAGTGCATGAATCATTTTTCCTATCATGGACTTGAAAACAAATGAATTTTATCATTGTCAATTTCTTTATTTTCCCACGTTTTCCTGCAACCGGTTGTAACAACATATCTATTTTATATCCATCCTCGTCATATGGAAAAAGTAATGGATATTGCAGTGACATTAATTTTGGATGTATTTTGGATATTCGTTTCAATAGTCCATCATCTGATCGAATAATGATATCCCTATTAGAATTGAATTCTCCAATATCACCAACAATTAAACCAGCAATTTCAGAAGCACTTGGTAATTCGTATTGTTTACCATCAATAGGTTGTGGATCAAGCAGAGTCATATTATAATTAGACAACAAACCACTTTCAAACTCATCCCTCACTGATCGAAACTTCTTAGCCAATTCATTCACCTCATCAATCATGCTTGCTAACTTTTCAACAATGTCAGCATCAATTTTTTTATTTTCATTATTTGAATCAATAGCCTTAATACGATTTGAAATCTCGTTACCTGTATCATAGACATATAATTGGGCAAACTTGGGACATTCACCTTCAAAAGGTAACACAGATCCCATCTTGTGATGCATTTGTCCACAGATTTTAAATACATATGGAGCGCTACCATTGTTGATTTTGTACTCAATTTTTGCACCCATAGAAGTGAAAGCAGACATAGAATTGTAAACTCGAATATTTTCACGAAACGATATGCTTTCTCTTCCATTGTTTGGATTCAATAATTTTTCAAGAAATGATGGTGTTGGATTTGATAATGAAAGTTTAATTTGTCCTTTTTCACAACAGTTTGTGTAAATTGGTGTATTTCTAACCATCTTCTTCAATGCTTCACCCAACCAAAAATATGCACCACAATATGTGCATTCATTGTTGCAATCACCAGAATCTTCATAATGGACAACCAAACCTACAATTAAAGTGAGCATAAGTTAATTTCTATATCTGTTATCATTTGACGAATATAAAAAAATGGAATGTGAAGTTCACCTTGACGGCTTTTTTGATACGAAGCTTGTCCAAGAGAAGTTAGAGTGGCGGCAACACCTAATTTTAAACAAAATAGTTGTTATTGCTATGAAATTATCAACAATTACTACAGTAAAAAATTACAATATTAATAATATGATACATACTTGTGCCCCCAGTTGGAAAGGAATATGATAATAATGTTGTTTCCTGAGTTGTCGAGTCTTGCTCAAAATTTTGTGGATCTTCAAAAAAAATTGTTTTCTTTGTCCGCGATCTCTTTGTGCTGTCACTTTGAACAGAAGGTGACCCACTAAAATTTGCAGAGTCTTCAAAAAATTTGAACCTCTTGGTTGAACGGGTTTTTGGCGGCATTTTCTACAAAAGCTATGAGTGATTAATATTTAAATATGTAAATTGTAGTTATACTTTTATGAATAACACAACATAACAAACTAATTAGAATCCAAGCGGTCACATCTATTATCCTATATCTAAATCTATACAGAAAAATGTGACATTCTCATCTCCTTTCTATATTTTATCAATTAACAGGGAAAAACAACAATTTAAAAACAAACCTAGCAAGCAAGCAAGATTAGAAATTCAACAAAAGTTATTTTAGTTCCGATTGACACACAAAATCGTTCAGACATGATTCAAACATATGAATGAATATATTAACCATTAGTTCTCGAGAGTGTTTGCTCTCGTTATTATCTTTGAGATCATGAGTTCGCTTGAGTTTATAAGGTTCGATTATGTTTGATTACGTGAGTTAGATTGCCGATTACGTGAGTTCGATTGGGTTTGATTACGTGGGTTCGATTGCCGATTACGTGAGTTCGATTGGGTTTGATTATGTGGGTTCGATTGGCTTTGATTACTTGAGTTCATGAGTTCGATTGGGTTTGATATTTACACATATAATAAGGTGATCATCGATATAATGGCAGTAAGTATTTATAAACAATAAAATGAATATTATAATGGCAGTAAGGTTCGATTATGTTTGATTACGTGAGTTAGATTGCCGATTACGTGAGTTCGATTGGGTTTGATTACGTGGGTTCGATTGCCGATTACGTGAGTTCGATTGGGTTTGATTATGTGGGTTCGATTGGCTTTGATTACTTGAGTTCATGAGTTCGATTGGGTTTGATATTTACACATATAATAAGGTGATCATCGATATAATGGCAGTAAGTATTTATAAACAATAAAATGAATATTATTGGGTTTAATTTTTTAGCACAGATGCATATCAAATTCAAATCCAATGAACCTCAGAGGACAATGAATTTGAAGAAGATACATTTTTCCAAGGTTTGTAACAAAAAGGCAGTCCTGAAAAGCATATGGGAAAAGATAGCGTAGAAAAAATAATACCTTAGATTTGTTGCTGTAAAACCACTGAGTGAAGAGTAGTAAAGTTGCAGTATTTGACTCTGAAGCAGTTGAGCTCGAGCCTGTCTCAGTCTCTGTACAGAAGAGCACCAAATCGGAATCAATCAAAATATAACTCAAGTAAATCAAGAAATTAATCGATCAAATTTTAGCAAATCATGACTTCTAAGACCCTATACTGTAACAAAATATATGCACATATTTCAGAAGCAACAGTTCAAGTAGGGAACAAAGACATAAGTAAAGTATTGATGGTAGAAATCATGATGAAAAAAGTTAAAGCTTCCCATCGACACCATCACACAAATACAAAAATAGTTTGAATGGCTGATGCCACACACCTGCTCCTTCCTAAACATGATGTAGATGCCAATTGAACCAAGAGAGCAGTGGAAAACCTGTTAACTATATTAGGTTTATAGGAATTATATTGTAAGGGCATTTAAGTTATTTAATAATATCAACCTATATATAAATCTTGTAACCTCATTATCTACTATCAATGAACACAATGAAGACCAAATCTCTCCCTGCGTTTTTTTACTTTTCTGCTCTAGTTTTCTTACATTTATGCATTTCCTTCAATAAACCATGAATCCAAACAAAACCAAGAGGGCATCAATTGAAAACCAGAAATCCTAGAAATGCAAATACTATTTGGGAAAAAAAATTCCATCATGTCGGTAACCAACATGTATAGACAGACAACAAAGCAGAGTATTAAATAGCCCATACCAATTTTGAGAAAGCAAAATTGGGAAGTACCATTTATTCTTTATACTGGTGTCCACCAAACATAACTCAGTCATTTAACTATCCTTAACTAAGGGAGTATATATCATACCAAAATAAACAGGCCCTGATTCTACATTTGCAGCAATATTAAAAAAACAATGAGTTTACAGAATCTACACCAACATATATGCATTTCAATAATTTCTTATTAATTCAAATGAAAATCGGCATCTACTACTCATGTCTAAAAGCCAAATGATCTACATAGGGTTCAAATTGATCTGAGCATTATCTTAATGTCATGTGAATGGAACGACATTGGTGCCTACCGAAACAAAACCTCAAATTGATGTTATCCTTCCTGCATTCAGAAGCCAAAGGGGGGAATCATGCATTACTTATATTATGCAAATAACCATGACTGATATCCAAATTATGCAAATACGCATTTAATCGAATAGAATTGCATATGTGTTAACTCTCCGCATTCAGAACCTTTTGTGATGGTACCTCAATCGATTATCTCTACTTCTACCGATTTAGAAAATGGTTCGTTAAGTAGAAGTTCAAAAATCTGACCTAATTATTTTAAAAACTTCTTTCGCACTTCTATATCCACTTTGATGAGGAGTTGAAGACTTTATCTTATACATGAGTTCTCAATTAAATGAGTTAATGACAGCTTGCTAGCTATGCTAGATGATGTATATATTATGCATATAATAAGGTGATCATCCATATAATGGCAGTAAGTATTTATAAACAATAAAATGAGTATTATGGGGTTTAATTTTTTAGCAAAAAAAACATAGATGTTAAAATTTACTCCCGAAGAGCTTTATAATGCAAAATGAGACCCCATCCAGTACCATCCAGCCTTGTATGCATCATAACCCAAATGATTACACAACACTCTTTGATATAAACTTCACTCAAACAAACTCATCACACAAAAAAGAGAAGTAAACATTCATTTTTGCTCAAATTAAGTCACACCTGCATATCAATTCAAAGAAAGTCACAGTACCAGAGCTAATCAACTTATAGATTCCAATTTTTGCTGTATAATTCCATAATTCCAAACCTCCCCAACGTTATTTCTCAATTTTTGTTTTATAATACCCATAATTCCAGACATCCATATAATGCTGTTGTATAGTCACAGACCTCCCCAATATTCCAAAAAAAAACAGAACAACAATCTATTCAGTAAGTAAAACTATTAAACTCATAGTAATATACGTAATGAAAACGGAAAAAGAAAATGGAGAATGAAAGAGAGTTGACAGCCTAGATATACCAAATTATTCAGACATGCTCCATAATGTTAAAGTTCTGATTGGTCATAAAAGAGCGAAGAAAAAAACCTGTTTTGCTTCCTTAATCACGAACTGCTCCTCATAGAAAATAGTTAGTTGTGTATTCAACCTGAAAGTCAAGACAATTTGCCCATACCCATCACAAAGAGCAACATGAAATGGCATGTTCGGCTAATTCAACTTTTGGTATCAAAGAGTTTGGCTATAATTAAGACTCAAGCCAGAGACAGAATTAACCCTCAGTTGTTATATAGTTAATATTAATCATTAGTGGTCTCATGTTCTTTCCACTTATACCGATATTATATAAATCATCTCTTTCATGAGCTATTAAATTCATATTAGAAGGAAAACAAATTGTTTGTATAATAAAGGTACTGAAGCATCATTACAGTGACACAAACTCAGTAACTCACTATTGTTGATGTTCACAATACAACATGATTACAAAACCACGGAAAAAAATCTCCAAAGAGTAGAGTGGGACATCATACCAGAGTTTAGATCACATGCGCTGCTAGAAGATCTTGAATGGTCCAGGAATTGTCTTAAAGTAGTATCCCTCAAAGCAAGCCTACAAAATATACTAATAAGATGAATTACTGTCAGTAGGAGAGAACACGACTCCGGAAATAAAAAAAACTCAACTCCAGAACTTAACAGAGGTAGTCATATTGATGTTAACAAACATGTCAATGAAATTACATAATGGATATGAACATAAGCTATAGGCAAGGCACAACAGAAACTATTCCAATATAGAATCTGGTCTCAACCCTATTTTGAAATACATGCAGTACAAAAACCAAAAGACAAAGCAGCCCCAATGATTACTGCTTCACCCCAATGCTTCTGATATTGACCTATTAACAAAATAGTGTGCAAAAAATAGTACACTTTTTATGCTGCAGATACAGTAGAAATAACAGACTGATGCATTATACTTTGCTACTAATTATGAAATACACCACATACACAACTCACAAATGGCAATAATCATTCTTCCATCACAATTAGAATGACTGAAATTCAAACACAGAACAAAAAGCTTCAACCTTTGTGCACGAATCCAATCTCAACTCCACATACAAAACAAACCCAAATCAGATCTCTGGGTTCAAAACAAACACCAGAACAAAACCAATTTTCCAGCCAAACAGATAAAAACAATTGGCAACAAATTATCCAGAAACCAAAACAATGTTAATGCAGCAGAGAATCCAAATTCAAAGCACCAAACTTAAACTACCAGAGAGATCCACAAACAACTCCACATCAATACATAACCACCCATCTTTTCGTATTCTCTTCACCTAGAAATGAACAAATGCTAAAGCTTTTTCCGATGAAACGAAGATACACACAGAAGCAAGTATCACAGATTTAACTAAAGATATTTGATTGATCATCATGGGGCCGAGGTAATAATATATATTTTCCTCTTATATACAAATATACAATGTTGTAGTAATATCTGTTTCGCTCATGTTATAGGACATTAACATATCCGTTTTTTTAGCAGATCAGTGGACAATTAAAGTCTTTGGAAATAGTTGCCAGCTTGACAGCAGAAAGAGAGAATGATATCCGAAAGGCTGCTCTAAATACGCTAGCTTCTGGTTATAAGCTTCTTGGTATGTCATGATGTCACATAACCATTGTAAAGTTTATCCCAAGTTGCTGATATGTTGTGCTGTCAATTAACTTCTAATATTTACTTATCTTAGAACCCTAAACAGAGAAGAACCCATGTACAACCACAACTACTGAATATATTATATATTCTAATCTATTTCAGCCATCAGTATATTATACATACTAACGCATATCATATCATATTATATATACTACCCAGAAATCTGTGATGCTTGCTAATTTGTATAGAGATACTTGAAACTATAATATGACTGATAGTTTTAATCTAGCCCACAAAACAGCATCATCAAATACCTTCCACACTGATTAACATATATATTTTGGGTTTATATATTCGATTTTCTGCTGAATATATTTCTTATATAAGAAATTTTATATATACACCGATTAAACAAACCTATCACTGCAACAGATAGATTGGGTTTCTACCCGTCAACGTTAAACCAATTGTAGAAGGAGAGATCGAGAGATGTGAGATCCCAAACGAAAAACAAAGAAATTAATCAGAGAGAGAGAGAGATTTACATTGGGTTGGGTAGAAGAGGCGACAAAACAGCACGGATCGGCAACAAAATCGATCCACCAAAGCAGGAGATCAAAGAGCAGTCAGTTTAGATCTCGGTGTTTGTCGACATGCAGTTCTTCAGAAACAGTGTATCGGCGAAATCGATTTTCAAGACGCAAAGGTCGAGAAACAGCACGGATCAGCAGTGAAATTGATTAAGAGCAGGAGATCAAAGAGGCAGTCGATTTTGAGGTTCGGGATAAAGAGCTCACGGGTCTGATTTTGAGAAAGGGAGATGCAGAGCGTACGGTTTTGTTCCTGATTTTGAGAAAGGGAGGTGCAGAGCGTACGGGTGTGGTTTTGTTATTCTTCTTCCTCCCTCGTTTTTTTTTTCTGCCCTCCAGTTACTAAAATGCCCCCCCTTAGGAACAGTAAATTCAGTGTAAGTAACAGTAAAAAAGGTACAGTAGACCCAAGATTGTATTATAGTAAATTTATATTGTAATAAAAAGGCTCTTCTCGTTCTGGATTATGTGAACCAGTTGAACCAACTTGAGATGTTAGCTGGAAATAAATACTGGTTTGGTCCGGGAAGCAGAATCAGGGCAGAGCTAAGATCGAAGGTATGGAGGGCTTAAATTATATATATTTTTAAATAAATAATAAATAATTTAAATAAAAATATTAAGATTATGCTTGTAAAATATTATTAGTTGAAATAATAGCAATCCAGGTTTCATACCTTAAATAATTTTCGCGTTATTAAGCCATATCCGTGTTATTTAGGTCTCTTTTGTATCAAGGTAGCTCCGTTCCCCGAGCAGAATCATCATTACAACACGAGATGAGCGTCTGCTAATAACACGGCATAGAGAAACCATATAAGCTCGAGGGGTTGAATGACAATCAAGCTCTTCGGCTCTTTTCTTGGAAAGCCTTCAAGAAATATCATCCAGAAGCAGGTTATTTGGAACTCTCCAAATGTTTCACGGATTATGCAGCAGGCCTTCCGTTAGCACTTAGAACTCTTGGATGTTCTTTGTACAAAAGAGATCGCCATGCCTGGATCAGTACACTGGATAGACTCAAGAAAGGTCCTAATAAGACAATCTTTGACACGCTCAAGGCAAGTTTCGATGGATTGGATGATATGGAAAAAAGAGTGTTTCTTGATGCTGCATGCTTTCATAAGGGTAGCTACAAGGAGCGAGTGATTGAAATACTAACTAGCTGTGGCTATTCTGCTCGTATTGTGATCGATATTCTGGTGGAGAAGGTTCTCTTAATGATTTTTGATGACTATGTGACAATGCATGATCTGATACAAGAAATGGGACGGGAAATTGTTCGTCAAGAATCTTATGAAGAGCCCGGTCGACGTAGCAGATTGTGGCTTGATAAAGACATTTTTCATGTATTCACTCAGGATACAGTAAGTACAATAAAGTTTCTCGATTACATCATAAATTCTTTGGACATAGTTGAAGACTTGGGATTAACTTTACCTGTACGTGTTCCTATGTATTAGGGGACTGGAGCAATTGAAGGAATTTCTCTAAGCTTGCCTGAATTTGAGAGAGCATGCTTGAATCCTGATACTTTGTCTAAGATGTCTAAACTAAAGTTTCTCAAAATTCACAATGTGAATCTACCTCCTGGTTCCAGTTATATATCTAATTCCTTGAGAATTCTCGAATGGAGTTTATATCCTTCAAACAGTCTTCCACAAAGCTTTCAACCCTATGAACTTGCTGAACTAAATTTGGGTCATAGCAAAGTTGATTGGCTTTGGAACAAGATAAAGGTAATTTTTCTATCATTTACTATTTGTGTGAAAAAAATTGTACGGTTTTTGTAAACTAATTATTTTCTGGTTTGTTATGATATGCACAGCACTTGAGTAACTTGAAGCACATTGATCTCAGTTTCTCCAAAGACTTGATTAAGACCCCAGATTTTACTGGTATTCCGAATGTTCAGAGGTTGGTTCTCGAAAGTTGCTTCAATGTAGTTGAGATTCACTCATCTATTGCATTTTTAAAGAAGCTCAAATTTTTGAACTTCACGAATTGCAAAAGTATCAAGAGTCTTCCGAGTGAGGTAGCAATGGAATCTCTTGAAGTTCTTACTCTTTCAGGATGCTCAAGATTGAAGCGCGTTCCAGAATTTTTGGGACCAATGAAAAGTTTACCAGTTATTAGTCTAGATGGGACAGCTATTGAGGAAGTACCCCTATCAATTGAATGTTTGATTGGCCTTATTTCACTGGATCTAAGAGATTGCAAAAGTCTCTTGTGGCTTCCGATTGTTCTCTGTAGCTTGAAATCTCTTAAAAGTCTCTTTATGTCTGGATGCTCAAAACTGCACACCTTCACTGAAAGCTTAGGAGAGATTGAATGCTTGAAAGAGTTAGATTTAAGTGAAACTGCATTGAGTACGCTTCCATCCTCCATTTTTCTTATGAAAAATCTGGAAGTCTTGTCCTTATGTGGATGTAAAGGTCCCCCACCTAAATCATGGCATCCGTTTGCTCCGTTTGGCTCCTCACTAAGAAACAGTTCTCAGTCTGTGGGTCTAGTGCTGTGTTCATTATATGATTTGAATTATGTTAGGAAACTAGATTTGAGTGATTGCAGTTTTAGTGAAGGAGAAATCCCAGAGAATATTGGCTGTTTGTCCTCTTTAGAAGAATTAAATCTTGGGGGAAACAATTGTGTCAGCCTTCCTGCAAGTATTAGATGGCTTTCTAATCTTACTTCATTAAATTTGGAGGGCTGCAAAAAGCTTCAGCGAGTGCCGGACCTTCCATCAAATGAAGAGTTAACAGTGACTACTGATGATTGTACTTCCTTAGAAATGTTGCCTGATCCACCAAAGTTGAGCAGATTGAGGTGGTTTTCATTCAGATGTGTCAATTGCTACAAATTGGTTTGGAGTGAAGGCAGCAATAATTTACCATTTGCAACGTTAAAGCGATTCTTGCAGGTACTTTTCCTCTCTCTGTTTGTCCGTCTCTGTCACTATTTCATCATCTGTTTGATATAGTGACTCATTGTACAGGGAACCCCTCCTTTTACTGTTCACAGTCTCAATATTGTTACTCCCGGAAGCGAAATTCCTGAGTGGTTCAGTAATCAAACTATGGGAGATTCGGTTGACCTTCTGACCCAAGAAAAAACAAGTCGGTGGGGTTGCTCAATGTGTTGTTTTTGAAGCTGAAGTAAACCCAGCTGCCGATGGAGTTGAATCTTTTGGAAGTCATGCATGAGGAATCAAGTGTCTTTCCAAAGTAGAAGGATCTTTGTCAACCTCTCTGCTTGTAAAAGGGCTTTTTCATCATAAAGCAGGCCAGGTTCTGTCAGATCACCTTTGGCTACTCTATGCTTCTTTTAAAGACTATGATCCTAGAAATTATTGGAAAGGAGTATTCTATGAGATTGAGTTTTCATTTAATACCTTTTGCTCAATGGAAAAAGAGAAGTGTTTGAAGGTGAAGAAGTGTGGAGTTCGTGTGGTGGATGAGCAAGATGTCGAAGCTCTCAACCAGACCATAAACCAATCTGAGAGCACTTTTTCTTTGGACAAGGCTATGAATGACCTCCATTGTGATTTTCAGGAGTCAGGTAGTGTTCAGGATGCCGAATTTGAGCAAACAGATGAACATTCTGATAAGACAAGACCAAGTGGAATCAGTATCTTTGACTTGTCACTCCACTCACTCGGTAAAAGATTGAAACATGACTAATTGTCTTATTAGTCTTGTTTCTATTTGAATCATGCAATGTCTGGACTTGAAATGCTATTATACCATCTCACTCCTTCTTGCAACTGCTATTATACCACATGATGTAGTATTTTGACTATTTTCCTTACTTGATCTTTTTACAACATTTACTAGCCATGTACTTCTTAGATTCAAGAGTAGTGGCTCATGGCAGGACAGCATTTCACTTGTACCGTAACCGTATCCAAGGGTAGATATGATTGTACCATGTAAACTTGTTCAAAATTCATGCTTTTGATAGATATCTGAGAATTGTGATCTGTCTCCTCATGGTAGTTTGGAACTTTGGATGTTACTTTTGCTATTATATATCAATAATCATAAGTGGTACCCTGCAAGATTAGTGTATCAAATCGAAAGATTAATTCTCACATATGATGTTGGTCATTTGAAGAAGTTTACTGCCTAGTGTCACGCCCTGCCAACATTTCAAAGGTTGTCTTGAGCATTCGCGAGGGAAGTATGGCTCAAGGATAAGGTTGGAGCACCCTAGAAGCCTCCGAGGACAGCTAGAGGCACCCAGAGGAGGCTGCCAGACACATACGAGGGCTGCCCAAAGCAGCCAGGGGGCTGTCCGATGCGACAGAAGGCAGCCGGGTGCCACCCGGGTGGCTGCCAGAGGCACCCGGAGGGTTCCAGAGGCAACCGGGTGGGCTGCCAGGGGCACCCGGGGCGCTGCCAGAGGCACTCGGGGGGCTGCCAGAAGCACCCGGGGGGCTGTCAGAAGCACCCAGGCGAGCCTGGGAGGTGCTGGAAGGGTGCGGAACAGCAGAGATAGTTCCGGAAAGATCCGGAATAGCGGGGTCAGTTCCGGAGGGGTCCGGAACAGCGTGGTAGCATCCGGAAGGGTCCGGAATGGTACGGAGGCACCCGGAACACTACGGAAGGTTCCGGAAGGCCGTGGAAGGCCTTAGAAGGTTGCGGAAGTTTGCGGAAGTCTCCGGAAGACTTGGGAAGCATCAAGAAAGGTCTTGAACTCTCTAGAACCTTAGAGAGACTCATGGGTCAAGGTCACTCCGGAGATCTCTAGAAGCGTCAAGGGACATCTTGGAGTTGTCTAGATAGGTCTAGAACTCTCTATACTTGTATATGTGCTAGATTAGTCTAGAAACACATAGGCTTGGAGATGGAGACTATAAATAGGGAACCTCCCCTCCCATTTGAGATTAGATTGGAGAATAGAAAGATTAGAAAGAAGTAGTGAGAAGAAGAGTAAGGAACTCTAGGAACTCACATTTGTAAAGCTTTCTTTAGCAATACAAGTTCTTCTTTCAAAGTTCTTCTCCCTTCGATCTTTCGGTTGTTCTAGTCCAGCGTTGGCGACAGTTAGGCTGACTTAGCATAAGGGGAGTGCTAAGGCCGCACGAGTGCTAGCAGAAAAGTAAGCTCGTGACACTAGGCTAGCATCTATAAGGAGTACAACTTGTTGCTAGTTTTTTTGCCTAAGCTGCCTCACACATTAATTCAGGTTCACCGTACCTATAATCTTGCATCTTGAATCGAGAATATAGCACCTTGTTATGAATCGAGAATATAGCACCTTGTCATGGACATAAATTTGATTTGTGCTGTTCATACTTTCAGATAGGTCCGTTTTGAATCTCGGTCATGTATTATCTCCACGTACATGTGGTGATGCAAAAATGGGTGGATCCACCCCAAGGATGTATGCACTTCTCGTGCTAAATATTGTCAGAAGATCACCACTAGGACAATACTATTTCAATGGTTTCATGGGGATCTCCATGACAGTCATTGCAATCTGTGATATTACTACTCTGTTCCAGCTGAAGATCTGAACCTCATACCCGGCCAGGATTTCTTCCCTTTCTACTTTGTAGTTTGTATATAACTGTCAGACAAACAACGAACTGCTTTTCCCTTCTGTTTTCTGCGTTGAATATTGTTATTTCTTCGATCTTCGCCTAGATCTGACCAACCGCCCATCCTACCTCCTCTAAGTTGACAGCCCATCTTTGTCTCAATAGTTTTTCAGTGCATGGCATGTTTCGGTCCTCTTCCCCATTAGTTTAGAAAAAGTGAGCCGCCGCAGGGGTACCGCCTGGAAAATTAGAGATCCCGCATATACTTTTAAACATAGCTCGGACGCTAATAAGTGCTAGAAATTGACGTGCTTGTGATCAATAGTGGTTCACGGAAACAACTGGAAATGATTCAAGACAGATGAAAATCCTTCTTCATATATTCTTTGAACTTTATTAGCTACAGGTACTGCGGAACAAAACTAATTAATACAGAAACACTTATTCATCAACATCATCATCCAGCAGAAAACAGTGTCATTGTCCAACCTAGCTAAGTAAGTTAACCCTGTTTGGGTTCGTTGACGTAGCCTCCCATCCTCACCACAATCCCATCTGGATCTCGTACATACCCCACTTTCT
Organism: Geum urbanum; assembly: GCA_946800695.1. Lineage (NCBI taxonomy): Eukaryota > Viridiplantae > Streptophyta > Magnoliopsida > Rosales > Rosaceae > Geum > Geum urbanum. The sequence continues at coordinate 11,186,276 of OX327006.1, forward strand.
GGCCCCACTCTTTCTCTTCCGGCTGACTCACTGCCACCGCGCCGTTCTCCACCGCCCTCTAAAACATCAACGCACATCCAGATTAATACACACACATCATAATTTACAATGACGTATTTAATTTTAATTACTTTGAAGGCCGCGTCGACGTCGGAGTAAGTAAAACAAACTTCTACCGGCTGCCTCTCGCGGCCGGAGCTCGGGGTCTGAACTTGACCGGTTAGATCATCGGTTTCGTGCTGGTGTAGCGGCGTGAACGCTATCGTTGTCTCCCCACTTTTAAGCTCTCCCCATCTGTATGTCAGCGATGGATCATCATCAATGTCGTGGATCCATTCCTCTAACTTTAAGTCAATTTATATATGAATTGAAACTCGGGCGTGGAATGACTGGAATCGATCATTATATATACAAATACAAATATACATGCATACCTGTGAGACTCGTCTAGACGACGTACGTGAAAAGATGCAAGAGTAGAATTTGGCTGAATGAATTCCATTGACACAGAGCTGTTTACATATACATGTGGTCTCTTAATTACACACCCCTACAATCTCGTCTCTGTAATCAGACTATTCTAGGACAGTTGCTACAATCAAGGGGTTACATACAGTAAACCGATATGTACAGATCACTACCTATAATTAGAGAATAATCTGTGATTGAGAGAATACTCTCTAATTGATTTCCTAACACTCCCTCTCAAGTTGGAGAGTGGATATCTTGCACTCCCAACTTGCGAATCAATGGTACAAACATCTCCTTTCCCAAAGGCTTGGTTAAAACATCCGCTAGTTGATGTCCAGAGCTTACATGCTTCGTTATCACAGAACCATCTTGGATTTTATCCCTAATATAGTGACAATCCATCTCAATATGTCTAGTTCGCTCGTGGAAAACAGGATTGGCTGCTATGTGTAGGGCTGCCTTATTATCACAGTACAGCAATGCAGATTCAGGATGCAAAAGTCCCAAGTCCTTCAACAGACACCGAAGCCATGTTAATTCACAGCAAGTTCCTGTCATGGCACGATATTCGGCTTCGGCTGATGAAAGAGAAACTGTCTTCTGTCGTTTTGATCTCCAAGATATCAGTGAAGGTCCAAGAAAGACACAATAGCCAGTGGTAGACCTCCTAGTGAGGGGACAACCTGCCCAATCTGAATCACAAAAAGCTCGCAATCTAAGATCATTATTTGAGGAGAAGAACAAGCCTTGACCAGGTGCACCCTTTAGGTAACGGACAACTCGAAGAGCTGCCTCCATATGAAGCTTTCGTGGTTGATGCATGAACCTACTCAATACATGTACAGAATACGTAATGTCTGGCCTCGAAACAGTCAGATATATCAATCTGCCTACCAATCTTCTATAACGACCAGGGTCTTTAAGCAACTCACTTTCCTCAGATAGCCTCAAACCTCGCTCCATAGGAGTGTCAACAGGAGCTGCGCCCAACAGCCCTGCGTCCTTAATGATTTCTAATGAATATTTACGCTGACAAATAAAGATACCATTTCTAGAAGCAGATATTTCAATGCCCAAAAAGTATTTCAATTCACCGAGATCTTTAAGACGAAAACTGCTATGTAGAAACTTCTTAATTGCAGTAATGCTATCAGGATCATTCCCAGTAATCAAAATATCATCAACATATATCAGTAAGGCTGTGAAAGACTTGCCTTGTTTCCTGGTGAATAGTGAGTAATCAGCTCGGGACTGCACATAACCAGCAGAACGGATAGCTTCAGAGAACTTAGAGAACCATTGCCGTGATGCTTGCTTCAGACCATACAAGGATTTATGTAGGCGACAAACTAGATGTTCCTCCCCCTGTCTCCGTAGCCCTGGCGGAGGAGACATGTATATTTCCTCATCAAGATCGCCATGAAGGAAGGCATTGTTCACGTCCAATTGATGCAAGGTCCAACCACGAGCAGCTGCCAATGCGAGCAAACATCGAACAGAGATAATCTTGGCAGTGGGAGAAAATGTATCTTGATAATCCACACCTTCTAGTTGAGTGAATCCTTTGGCCACAAGGCGAGCTTTATACCGCTCAATGGAACCATCAGGCTTGTGCTTGACTTTAAAAACCCATCTGCAACCAATCGGTTTCTTCCCAGCTGGAAGTGTAGTGAGTGTCCAGGTACCATTGGCTTTGAGAGCCTCTAATTCGGAGTGCATTGCTTGCCGCCATTCAGGGAGAGCAACAGCTTCAGAGTAAGATTGTGGCTCTGAGGTATGGCTAACTTGAGCAATGAATGATCGGAATTCGGGCCTGTATCGGTGATAAGACACAAAATTGGACAGCGGGTAGCGAGTGCCTTTTGCCGAACCTGGAAACAAGGAAGGAGACGATTGATCTAAGGAAACATTAGAACAGACATAATCATTGAGCTTCACAGGCGGGGCAGCATGGCGACTTGAGCGACGGAGGGGCTCAGGTGGCGGAGCAGGAAGGTTGGGCGGGAAGAGAGGTGGTTCTGGGGAAGGGGGGTCGGGATGAGGGAGCGGAGCAGGAAGGGTGGGCGGAGGAAGCAAGGGTTCCGACGCCGGAGAACCCAGGGATGCGGGGTCGGTGGTGATGGGTAAAGGATCCGGAACTGTTTGGGATGTTTGTGGCTTAGGACGGCGTGTGTATGTGCGGAGAGTGGTCGGAGGAGGAGAGGGTGGCGGAGACGGCGACTGTGAGGGAGAAGATGATGTCGACGTCGAGGGGGGAGATGTGGGATCGGGAGAAGAAGAATGAGGAGGCAGAGAGGAAGTGTGAGGAGGAGAGTCAAAGGAAGAGGTCAGTGGGTCATGGGTCAATAAGGGATTTGGGCTAGGAGAATGGCCCAAGGAGGGTTCAATAGAAGTGGGTTGGACAGAGACATATGGAAAAATTGTTTCGTGAAATTTCACATCACGACTAGTGAAGACTTTTTTTGTCGCTAAATCAAATAGTTTATATGCTTTTTGACCAAAAGGATAGCCAATGAAAAGGGAACGCGTTGCACGCTGATCAAATTTGTGAGAAGGGTGGACGTTAGAGGCATAAGCAAGACAACCAAACACACGGAGATGAGAGTAAGTGGGAGGTTTTGAATAAAGAAGTTCGAAAGGAGTTTTGAAAGAGAGAATAGGTGATGGTAATCGATTGATGATGTGGACAGCGGTAAGAGCACATTCTCCCCAAAATTGTGGAGGAAGGTGAGCATGGAATTTCAAAGCACGAGCCACTTGCAAAATGTGTCGATGCTTGCGTTCCACAACCCCATTTTGTTGAGGTGTGTAAACACAAGAGTGTTGAAAAATGACACCATTTTCTTGAAAAAAGGAACGGAGAGAAATAAATTCTCCGCCATTGTCACTTCGAAAAGTTTTAATGCGAGACTCGAATTGAGTGAAGACATAACTGAAGAAGTGTTTCAAAAGAGATTGAGCTTCATTTTTGTGACGCATTAAGAAAATCCATGTGAAACGTGTGTAATCATCAACGATAGTAAGAAAATAGTGAGCACCGGAGATAGAAGAGTGTCGATAACGACCCCAAATATCACAATGGATAATATCAAATGGCTTTGTAGAAGAAATAGTACTAGTACCAAAGGGTAAACGACTCTGCTTTGCCAAAGGACATACATGGCAAGCATTATTTGACTCGACAGAGAATCCCAAAAATTTCTTAGCAATGAAACTTAGACGAGAGGGTGATACATGGCCCAAGCGACCGTGCCATAGATCAGTGGAGGAGATGGTGAGATTGCAGGCTGGTTGATTGGAAGATGAGGTAGTTTTGGTCAACGGTTTCTCCGTCGCTAGTGCCACCAAATAGTATAGTCCGTTACGATGTTTACCCAAACCAATCGTCCTCCTCGTATCCAGATCCTGCAAAATACACCAATAAGGGAAAAATGTCACCGAACAGTTGAGGCCTCTAGTCAAACGACTAACTGACATCAAATCAACTTTGAAAGTAGGCACCGACAACACATCATGAAGATGATAGACAGAATTTAGATGCAATGACCCTTTTGCAACAATATTTGCTTTATCTCCGCTAGGCAATAGTACGGGAGGTAAAGAACAATTTTCATCTTTATGAAATAATTTAGATGATGAAGTAATATGATCGGTCGCCCCGCTGTCAATAATCCAATTGCGGGAAGCGACTTTCGACAAACCTGGTTTCGTAACCGCATTTGCTTTGGAACTAGTGCCTTCATCTTGACCGTGAAGGAGTGACAGGAGCTGTTTGAGTTGGGCTTCAGACAATGAGACTGCAGACTTTCCTTCATCAAGGCTTGACACTCCAGGCCCTTGATTTGATACATGAAAGCCTCTAGGCTGATTTTGATTTGAACCCGAAGTCATTTTTGCCTTGGGATGACCTGGTGGGTAACCATTTAACTGGAAGCAGTGTTGAACCCAATGACCCAAAGAGTTTCGGCCTATTTTCTCACAATGGGTACAGTGTGGTCGTCCTCTTCCAGAGCCAGATCGCCGTTTCTCTTGGTCAAAACGGCGTCCTCCTCCGCTGAAATTCTCTTGCTCGGATCGTCCTGTCCCTGCCGATGGATTGTTGCCTCGAACTGCCATGGCGGCGCTGTTGCTGGATTCACCCGCATGTGTTGAGCTCAGGTGGCGCTGCTTCTCTTCTTGGGAAACAGAGGCATATGCTTGACGGATGGAAGGGAGAGGATTCATCAAAAGGATCTGTCCACGAATTGCACTGTAAGACTCATTCAATCCCATCAGAAATTGCATGAGTTTTTGTTGGTCTGATTGTGTGCCATGAGATGCATCTGAATAAGAGGCCAATTCATCCCACAAGCTTTTCATCTTTGTGTAATAGGCTGAGATGGAGAGACCATCTTGTCGAAGATAGGCGATATCCCGCTGAATTTCAAAGATGCGTGGTGCATTGCTTTGAGAGAATCGTTCACGAAGGTCTTCCCAGACCTCATGAGCGGTAGGATAGTAGATTACGCTGTCTGCGATTTCTGGAATGAGAGAGTTGACAATCCAAGAATGGACCATGTCATTGCAGCGCGACCAAGCCGCATACTTGGCAGGGTCTGATTCTCGCGAAGGTGCCTTGATTGTGCCATCAGCGAATCCCAGCTTGTTTTTGGAATTCAGGGATCGGACCATTGCTCTGCTCCACTTTGAGTAGTTGTCTCCATCAAGGATATTGGAGGTTAGGACTAAACCTGAATGATCCGAGTGATGGGTAAAGTAGGGATCAGATGGATCTAGAGGAGTGGCAGCAATATCGGCCTTGGATGGTGACATGATAGTGAAAGAGAGAAAATGAGCTACACGAGAAAGTAAAATGTAGCAATTGAAGAGTCAGGATCTCTCCTGCTCTGATACCATGAAAAGATGCAAGAGTAGAATTTGGCTGAATGAATTCCATTGACACAGAGCTGTTTACATATACATGTGGTCTCTTAATTACACACCCCTACAATCTCGTCTCTGTAATCAGACTATTCTAGGACAGTTGCTACAATCAAGGGGTTACATACAGTAAACCGATATGTACAGATCACTACCTATAATTAGAGAATAATATGTGATTGAGAGAATACTCTCTAATTGATTTCCTAACAGTACGGAATAACCGAATGCTTTGGAGTAGAAGGCAGCGGATTTGGCTACGTCCCTGACGTACACCACCGCGTAGGCAAATGCTGGGTTATTTAGGCCTGACGCCATTGTTGGTTTGGTTTAGTTTCTGATATGATAGTAAAATGTTTGAGCTTTTATTTAGGAGTACGTTTTGAAGTTTGATCGGATCAGTCCTAGAGACCTAAAGTGATTGAAGTGTGGTACGTGGCCTGTGGTCGATCGTGAAACTGCGGGGGTGGCAGCCTGGCAGGTGGAAGCTCTGCATGCATATGTTGCGATAGTGTGGAGCCAGCCAGGCTTCACAAAATGCTGCCATGTGGTACCGCTGGGACGTGAAAAACCGAAAATTCTATTGCACTTTCAAATTCTCAGTACAGCCAAGTCATGTGCACCGCACGTGACTGTTTAATTGAAATGTGCCCGTCAGATTTAATTATTCCAACGGATTAGAAAGGCTAACCAGCTAACTCGGTAGCCCTAAATTTGATCATACGGCTGGGTAAACAAGTTCGTGCGAGGTCGAGCGATGATTATCCACTGGATGGTGCAGCAGATTAAAATCTATAATTACATCGAGGGAATCGTTCTTTGGTTCTGATTCCCCAGAACATGAAAATTGTAAGTTGATCTTTTTCATCTATTGGAACTGTGGGGATAAGAAATTATGGGTATTGAAATTGGGGTGAGGTCGATGGGAAAGAGATGGATTCGTGGAGAGATACGGAGAAGAACAAGCATGTGGTCTAATGGATGATTAGAATGCTTGTAGTGAGTGATTGGGTAGCAGGCACACTCTTTATTCGGGAAAATCAGAAATTCAGGTACTGGAATTTTTTGCATAAAGCTTGAAAGTTTATTTATGATTGAGTTGATTGCTGGATTTCCGTTGGTAAGTTTTGAGTTTATAGTGAGAAGAGAGAGTTGTACTAGTTTTAACTTGAGGTGAATGGACCGAATGGTTGTTAAAGCTTCAGTTTTTGCCTGTTTGTTTTTTATATATAATGTATGACAATGCAGTGTAAGCTGTAAAGTACGTTTCTATGGTGATGTAAATTTTGTGTAAGTTTTACTAGATTGTAGATTGCGGTACTAGGAATTTATGAATCAGAACTCTGAAGATATTAGATATGAAAGTTTGACAGTTTTTTTCAACAATGGCTTGGAGTGTGTGTGCAAGAGCATAATACTGATTCAAGTTGGACATATAGAAGCAAACTATTGTAACAAAATTCAACTTTAATTGTTGGCGAGATTCGATTAGTTTGAGGAGTTAGTTGGGAATATTTTCTTGGATAATTTGTTGCTTTGAGAGTCTCTCATTTGCTAGCAGTTTGATAAGAGTTGGAACTTCCGCCTCTCTACTTGACTTTATCAACAATTTGGCTGTAGGATAATCTGATAAGTTTGTTTAGTGTAGGCAATATATTTTGTTTTGGCTTAAATAATAATAAAGAAAAAACCATATGTAGTGTGCTTGTCCTCTTTGAGTTTCTCGTTGAATTCATGTGATAAATGTTTGTCTTTAGTAGGGACGTAGAGGAAATTGGACAAAGAGAATCAGGAATGTATTTGAATTGCAATGGTCTTCATAGTACTTAAAATTTTCTAATTGGGCATGTAAGTTTACTATGCTCTTGAATTAAAAATTAAATTTGATATTGTTTAAATATTATTATTGGCATGTATACTTGTATGTCTGAACTGAGACTAAACAAGTTTTGATGATTCTGGTTTGAATTTATCATTTACTATATATACAACAAGCAAGTGTCTGATGTGTTTGTTTCACCTTTTTTGGTGTAAAGCTCTCAATTTGTTAACTTACCACCGATCTGAGGTGGACATTAGTTGTTCAGAACTATTGTTCTTATTGGCTACGATTAAGTCTTATTTCTATGGTTGACTCTTTTGTTAATTGATCATATTAGCTGACTTTGGGTGGAAGTCGTAGAATTTATTTAGATGAGTTCATAGACGCGAAGATCGTCAAAAACCGAGTTACGACAATGAAGTTAAGATCAACGGAAATTTATCAGAAATGTAATAATCATAAAAGTGTGACTATAAATTGGGGTTACCCGAAATGGAAAGTCAGACCTTCCATTTTGGAGCAATAACCTGAGTTAGGTATCTTTCGAGCGGCGAAGTGGTCGCCGAACCCAGTGTCGACGATGCAACATTGTTGGTTCACCTCCAACCACGATGGAGATCTGTGGAGGCCTGATCGAAGGCCAGAAGTTCTAGGGTTTATGTGATTTGTTGTTGTCGCCAGCAACATCTTCAACAATGATTTAGGTACAATTTGATTCCTTACGATGTGTTATTAGTAGTGGTGTGTGAATTTGGATGTTTACAGGTTGATTTCGACGGAAATCAAAACAATTTCTGGCAAGTTTGAATCGGTCTCCGCCGCGAATGGTGGTTTCTGGTAGGAATTAGGTGGCGGAGTTAAAGGGTTTCGATTCTTCTTCCCCAAGCGGTCCGTTTGGGACTAGCCGTGAGCCAAGCCATGGCCTGACGGCGTCGCTGCCTTGCAAAAAGATTTTTTGGCGAGTTTTGTATTTTTGTGTTTCGAGGTGTTTTTCGGCCCGAATCCAGCCTAATCTGATGTTAGTGTAGTTAGATAGAATACTGGGCTTAACGAGAGCTTTCTAGTTAGATAGAATACTGGGCCCGAATCCAGCCTAATTTGATGTTAGTCGCCGATGGTGACATGTGAGCAGGTGATTATGCGTGACCGGATAAATATTTCTGAAAACAGGTCGTGTTATATATCGTTAGGTTTGTATCGAAGATACGAACATAGTGATGAGATTTATTCAATATTTAGGCTTTGTTGATCCAATAGGTGGGCGGTGGTGACGAGTGTCCACCAATGGTGGTGCGGCCGACGGAGAAATTAGGTTACCGAGTGCAGGGTACTTTGTTGTGTGATGATTATCGCTTTGTGCGTATTATTGTTGTGGGCAGAGCTTATTACCCAGTGATTACCTGTTACTACTTCGGGCAAAGTTATTACCTGATTACTGTCGAGTGTGGATGTTGCCTATGATATTGATTACCGTTACGTGCGGATGTGGACTTTGTGCAAATGGTTGTTACCCGATTATTGCTTCATGCAGATAGTTATTACCTGATTACCGCTTCGTGCAGAGGTTATCTATTGCGATGCGTTTACTCACTTCAGCTTCATGCGATGTGATTTCTGAGTATTACCTTGGACAAAGTTATTTTCACTATTGTCGAGTCTAGCATGATTCACGATTATCGCAATGTGTGAGATCGATATGTTTCATACTTGATGTATTCTTGTTCCTTGGTTTAAAGTTCTATTCTATCTTGTGCAAGGGTCACTTGAGAGTGACAACACTTTGCGATTATATTCCGATTCAGTATCATTCCTGATTTGTGTCGTGATCAGCGTGAATTCCGATTATTCTTTTGTTCTCACTGTTCCTGTGAGAGTATTCAATTACTCGCAACTATACGGATTATTGATGATATATCATCAGAGATCATGCAACATCCCGGATTGTTCGCAGTTTTGAGACTTCTTTCGAGTTTCAAGTATGTTTACTATCGTTTACGGACTATTCTGTGTGATTTATTCTTGAGAATTGAGACTTCTTTCAATATGAGTATTAAATTTGATATTTGTAACTGATCAAATATGTGTATTCTGTTTATAGTTTTTGGATATGTTGATATATGTTAGTGGAGAAATTCGGACGAGCATCAGTGGCTTGCGGTATAGGTTGGGACTTGTGATTATTGAAGTGTATTTGGATATTTACAGGTTTTGGGGTAGTCTAATTTCTGAGGAAATTTTATCCATTTTTTTGCAAAAATATAGAGGTTTTGGTAACTTATGTGTTGTAATTTCGAGGGTAAAACTATTTTAACGGGACTAGATTGTGATATCCCGTTCCTTTCTTAAAATTTGAATTTATTTTGGGATAATTGATTTCGTATTATTTGGAGCGGTAATCAAAAGGTCTTTGGTTGACTTTTTTTAGTCAATTGATTATGTTGGTTGACTTCAAATGGAGGTCGTAGTATTCATCGAGATGAGTTCATCGACGTACTAAGCATAAAAAATGGAGTTAGGATGAGAAAGTGATGGTCAACAGAAATTTTGACGGGATTTACGAAATCAAAATACGTGAAATATGCGAATATATATATGAGTTACCATATTTGGTAAGGAGAGATTTTTCATTTGTGGTAGCCAAACTATTAACCTGTGTTGACCGGGCTCTGGCGACGAAAATCGGTCGGCGACTCGATAGATTTCGGCCATCAAATAGGAAAATCCTTGTAGCAAAATGATTGGTTTGAGACACTATCTTTCCCATATGGTCCTCACTATCAATTTGATCGAAGGTAGCCAAAATTTTGAGAGGAGGTGTCGAGAAAACATAAGTTTCGGGCAGATTGGTTGCCAACCGATTTGGTCGCCGATTTGGGTATGATTCGACTCCTTTTAATATTATTTACATATTGCATTGATAATTTTGGTGCGTGCATGTGTTTCGAAGGCGAATCGATGCGATTTATGTTCAAAAATTGCAACCGAATCATCGTCGTTGGGGACAGCGGTTGACGACGAAAATCGACAACTAGGTGTTAGGGCTTTGGTTGCTTTCCTCGTCGCAAGTTGAACGCGACCTGCAACAAGGCCAACGGTGGTTCAACAATAGAGTTGCATTGCCGGAGGAATTTCGACCGAGTGAAGGGCATGTTTCGACTATCCTGTTGAATTCGATATCAGTGTAGAAGAGAATTTTGTTGGGCTTGTTAAGATCTTTTCGAGACTAATCGTGTTATATATCGTTAAATTTGTATCAATGCTACGAACATATTTGTAAGGTTAATGATGTGTTTAGACTTTGTCCTAGTGGGTGGGTGGTGGTGACTAGTGTTGCTGCCAGTGACGATGCGAGCGAAAGAAAATTAGGTGTACCTTATATTGTTATAATTGCATTATCGTATTGGGTTTATCGATTAGATTTTCTATTAAATTTTTGGATGTAAATTAGGAGAAGAGTGATTATTAGAGTTATCTAAATAATTTATCATTTTAACGATTTTTGACTAAGGTCGGGTCATCACAACAGGAGTATTTGATTACTCGCACGTGTTTTGTTTATACGGTGTTAAAAACATTGATTTAGAAACTTTATCGCAGTGTGACTAATGATTAGCGATTTTATCGCAACGCGGATATATCAACACAGATCATGCACTAACTCGACAGTGAATTATTCACAGTTTCGAGACTTATTCGAGTTACAAGTACTGTTTACTATCGTTTACAGATTATTTTGTATGATTTATTCTAGAGTATTCGAGATTTCTTTTGATATGAGATATTAAATTTGATATGAGTAGTTGATTATATTTGAGTATTCTGTATATAGTTTTTGATCTGTTAATATATGTTAGTGGAGAAATTCGGACAAACATCGGTGACTCGCAGTATGGTTTGAAACTTGTGATTATTGAAGTGTATTTGGACTTATCGCAAGTTTTGGGCATCTTCATTTAAGGAGAAATTCAACCCAATTTTTCGCAAAATATTCTACAATATTTGATTTATAATTTCGAGTGCGAAATTATTAGTAGACTGTGATATCCCGAAATTTCTATATAATTATTTGTAATTTTCTAATATTTGTAATTTGATTTATTGAGTGCGGTGAAATGATATCTAATGACAGGATGATCGTGGGATCTACGGTTGACTTTTTCATAAATTTATAATATCAGTTAGTTGACTTCGGGTGGAAGTCGTAAAATTTGTCGAAACAAGTTCGTAGACGCGCGGAATGTCGAAAACGGAGTTACGACAAGTTACGATCAACGAAATTTTATCAAAAATGTAGTAGTCGTAAAAGAGTGACTATAAACAGAGGTTACCCAAAATGGTAAGTCATACCTTCCATTTTGGGCGTTGACCCGAGTTGGTTCTCATTAGAGCAACAAAACGGTAGCCGAACTCATCGTTTTCGGTGTGACGTCGTTGGTTCACCTCCGGCCACAATTCTGGTTAGAATCGAATGGCCTCTTCTTGCTGGTCTTTTTCCTAGGTTTAACTTCGACAATGGAGATCTGTAGAGGCCTAATCAAAGGCTAAAAGTTCTAGGGATTGGGTGACTTCATCGTCGTTGCTAGCAACGTCTCCGGTGATGATTCATGTACGATTTGATTTAATTCCTTGTTATATGTTTGTAGTTGTGTGTGAATTTGGATGTTTGCATATTGATTTCGACAAAAATCGAAACAATTTCCGGAAAGTTTGAATTGGTCTCCGCCGTGAACCGTGATTTTCAGTAGGAATTAGGTGGATGGGTTATGGGGTTTCTACTCCTCTTCCCCACGAGGTTTGTTAGGGACCAGCCGTGAGCCCAACCGTGGCTCGACGATGCTACTGCCTCGTCGGAAAGATTTTCAGGCGAGTTTTGTGTTTTTTTTTTTGTTTCGAGGCCAGATTCCGGCCAAAATTGATGTTGGTGTAGTTGGACAGAACATTAGGCTTGACGAGAGCTTTCGAACGGTGTGTTGATCTCTATCATCGGTGGTAGCGCGTGACCGAACAAATCTTTCCGGAAATAGGTCGTGTTATATGTCATTAAGCGAACATAGTGGTGAAATTTATTCAACGTTTAGGTTTCGTACACCCAGTGGGTGGATTGTAGTGACGAGTGTATCCACCAGTGGGGGTGTGGCCAATGAAGAAATTAGGTTTGTCTTATACCGTTGCGATCGTTTCATCATAACAAATTTGTGGAAATTTCGGATCAAGTATCTCCTCGATTTATCTTTTTTTTTATTGATTTTACGATTAGGGTCGTCACAAATCGAAATCGAGTAGGATTGCGACGGTTCGGTAATGGTGGAAAAGATTGGAGAAGGACTTGTTCTCTTGTCGGATAACCGAGGCAAACTTCGATGAAGCAAAAGAGGACGAAGATGAAGACTATGTCGGCGCGAGATGTGAGACATAAGCGAATCTCTACGTCGGTGACGTCATTGTGTGGGAAGGACTGTAAGGCGAGGTGTGGTGTCGTTGGGTGGGTGAGATGTGGGCGGCTCTGCTTCAGTACAAAGCAGTTTGCTTCAATGAAAATCAATATCGATTGCAAAGGAAGTGAGGGCAATATAATAAAATACTCACTTCTCTTTTAAATTTTATTTATATCTTTGTTTCAAAGGCACTGCTGTGTAGCCAATACCTTCTAAGAGCACCTGTACCGGTGTTTTGCGATTGCTTGTGCTATTTGAGAAGGAGCAAGCACTGTTTGAGGAGGAGCAATCACTCTTCATCAAATAGGAGGTGCAGTTCCTATTTTTCGCGCAGCGACACCAAAAAATAGCACCTCCTATTACTATTCATAAATAAATTTTTTATGTAATTGGTTTTTTCATTTTCAACCAATTCATAAACTACACGTGTAGTTGTCATATGAATAATTGAATAAGATTTCGGGTAATATTTTCGACGATTGGCGAGTTGACACGTGTCACACCAACAGAACGTTATCAGGTAAATAATTGCACAAAATTTTCGATAAGATTTTCAATCAATTACGAGGCAACACGTGTCATGTCCACGTATCGTTATCGTCCTAATAATTGGTGTAAGATTCTCGGAGAGATTTTTGACCAATTGAAAGCTGACACATGTCATCATTTTATCTAATCAGAATATTTAGACTTGGCTATAAATTCCTAAATCGATGCTGATCGTTAACTCACACTGTTTTCAACCATATATTCTAGATTCCGATAAGATTAATCTTTTCAGTTTTGAGAATTTTTTTCCGGAGGAGGCGACAGCAACGTCGGCGAAATGTCGAAATTGCTAATGCTTTCATCACTGAAGCGGTCACCATCGATGCAATGCTCGATAATGAACCACCTCGCCGCCGACCAAATGAAGAAAGAATGAGGGAGTCAACGAGACATAATCTGATTGAGGATTACTTCATTGAACGCCCCGTCTTCTACGAACAAGCCTTTCGTCGAAGGTATCGAATGAGTACGAATTTATTTAACCGTATAATGATGGATCTCTGCAACCATGACCAATTTTGACACCAAAGAGCTGATGCCACCAGATTGGCTGGACTTCTTCCTCAACAAAAGATGACTGACGCTCTTCGTATGTTGGCGTACGACGCAGCCGCAGATCAGTGTGCTGAAATAACAAGGATGGGTGAATCCACAACACTACAATGCATGAAGAAGTGGTGTATGCATGTATACGAGGTTTATGGTGACCTCTATCTCCGCACTCCAAATGCCGCAGACGTAACCCGACTTCTAAAGAGAGCAAGGCCTCGCGGATTTGCTGGTATGATCAAAAGCATTGACTGCACGTACTGAAAATGGAAGAACTGCCCCACAGCTTGGCAAGGTGCATTCTCGGGGCGGAAGAAGTGTCCAACTATTATTTTAGAGGCGATGGCCTAATATGACACGTGGATATGGCACAGCTTCTTTGGGGTACCCGAATCACAAAATGATATCAACGTGCTCCACCAATTAGACATATTCGATTCGCTCCTTACCGGAAACAGCCCGAGTACAACTTATAAAGTAAACGGTATGACTTACCACAAAACTTACTATCTAGCTGACGGTATGTATCTCAGATACTCCTCGTTTGTGAAAACAATCTCCAATCCCCATGAGCTACCACTGAAACTGTTTACCAAGAAATAAGAGGCATACTGCAAAGATGTAGAGATGTGCTTTGGAATTTTGCAATCTCGTTGGGGAATTATTTGGCATGCAGCTAGGTGTCATCACCAATCGACATTGAAGAGCATCATGTTGGCTTTCATTATAATGCATAACATGATTGTTGAAAAAGAATTTGTGGGGGAGGAGTTTGAGGAGTTGGAAAAAGAAGATCTATAAAACTCATCAACTGTTTTCACAGTTTATGATGGACCAATGGATGAACAAGGTAATCGCATTCCTTTTGAGCCTATTCGAAGGGATGGACAAAATAAACAACGATTTGCCGACCGTGTTGTAGATCTCCAATCTGCATAAATCCATGGAGAGTTGCAGAAGGACTTAGTTAAGCACAACTGGTATCTAAAGACCGGCGAACAACTTTAAATGATGTGTGTGTGTAATTTTAATTAACCTGGTTTGCAACATGTTTGCTTTATTTGTTTTTCTTTTTGGTTGTTTGAGTGATGTGTGTTTGATTTTAAGTCGTTATGTTTTATTGTAATGTGCGTGAGCTTTGATGGAAAAGGTGCGTTTTTATTACTTCAAAATTTAAAGTACATAATTTCAATCAAAGCCTAGAATTATTGAAAATTTAAAGTACATAATTTCATAATGGCAAACAAATACCAAACTATTGAAACAGTGGGCGATAACAATTTGAAAATGCTTCATCGCTACCATCTCCTTCCTCTTCCTCCATTTTCTTAAGGATATTCTTTTTTTTCTTCGAAAAATACCTCTTCGATTTTGGGCCGTATCCATTGCCATAATCCTTGAATTCTCCTCTTCTGCCCTCAATTTGTAGTCCTTTTTCCTTAAGAGTGAGTTGTTTTTCGTATAAAGCTAGCTCGATGGCATCACTTTCTTTTTGCCCGGCGAGATGCATTCTTTGATTTTCCATCATGGTTTTCAAAATCCCATCTCTGACCTCATTTGAAGATGTCATGGCTCATTTCCCCTTTCTTTTAGCTTCCTTAGCCGCCTTCACTCCGATTGATCTAACCGGACTGGAGTACACTTCTTCT
This sequence comes from Geum urbanum, assembly GCA_946800695.1. NCBI lineage: Eukaryota > Viridiplantae > Streptophyta > Magnoliopsida > Rosales > Rosaceae > Geum > Geum urbanum. The sequence goes on from OX327006.1 coordinate 11,201,671, forward strand.
TCGTTGCTTTGTGGTGTTGCAATGACTTCATCATCCTCCACGTCGACGAGGGGAGGCACTGAGGTAAATGGAGGAGTAGTTCCGGAGTTAGAATATGAAGGAGGTGGTATACTAGATTCGACGGGCCAAAAATTTGGATGGTTCTTCATCACTTCCCAACATTCAAACTTGGTAAACTCTTTCTTCTTTTGTACCACGTACCATGATTGAAATTTTCTTATCTAGGGAAAAAAAATTATATGTCAAAATAATATATAGGAAATGGAGATGTCAACATTGATAAAAATAAATGTAATAAATAATTTATGATAAAATTATTAACACTTATCTCATCTTACAAATTTGAGCCGGATTGTGCATTCCTTCGTGCATATGCAAGAGCAGCACCCTAAGTTCTAAAACTCGGCTTCAACTTTGTAAAACGAGAAGAAACCATAGTTTGGGTCCTAGGCTCCGGCCTTGATTTACCATGCAATCTCCCAATTTTCCTTATAATCGACATAGACTTTTTCCCACAATTTGTCGAACTTTTGCATGTTGCTGGTAATAGGGCAAACGCTAATACGACAATAAGAAATACAAAGTTGCAAATCTTCAGAATCAAGCCAATTGGACATTTTTTGGGAACTAAAATACAAAGGGATGAGAGGAGAATGAAGGAGAAGAGGAAGAAGAGGATAAATTTATTGTGCACAAATTTGTGTGAGATGTGAATGAAATTGATGTAGTATTTATAGAAAAATTATAATGTGTTATTTGTAATTTTTTTTGAAATTTTTGGGATTTTTTTACAATTTTTTATGAAGTAGTCGGTTGAATCTCAGCCATCCGATCAGAATTTTTTATTTGAAATGGACGGTCCACATCAATTTGACCGTTATGGATTTTTATCCATCGGGATCGCCATGTGGCACCTCCCCATTAGTGAGTAATTTTTTTTTATTTGTCATTTACTAGCGTGTGTATTACACGGGCCAGATGTAAAAAAAATCGAACCGGGCTGGCGTCACCCACGTACGTGGGCTCCACCAGCACGGCTCGTGCTCCAACACGAGTAGCTGCTCGATCCTCCGGTCAACGCCTTTTCCTCCTGCTCGAACTGCTCATGCCTGCAGCAGTGTGGGTGCTCTAAGAATCTAAGGCACTATGACCGCCAAATCTCCTCTCACAATTTAAACTTCTAAAGCTTCAACCACCACATGCGTGTCACACTCCCTCACGTATCGGACTCCTTCATTTCGTCTTCTCCGTCTTGTTACTGATGTGACCCAACTTCATTAAAATCACACAGCAACCATCAATCTTTGAAACCATAGCTCTGTCTCCTCTTCTTCAACCTCAAATTTTTGCTGATTCAGGTGAATAAGTTGCTCTATTCTGCGAATTTCGATTCAATTGTGAATTAGTTGCTCGATTTTTTCGTTACTCATTTTGCTTATTACATTTTGCATTTTGTAGTCAGTGATCTTTTGGTGATGAGAGATTTATCATATGGAATCCTTAGAGTTGTGATGTCTGAGAAGAAGAAACAATCGCCGAATTACTTGGTGGCTTCTCACTCCGGTGCATTCAAAATTGGCAATGGCGTGATTAGCGAGGCAACACTGTTTGTGCTTAAAGTGGCTGCATTGGAGGCCATGCAACGGCTCCCCAAGGCCAAGTGTTCGTGGCTATTGAGCAGCTCTCAAGCCTTGGTCCCTTCGTGGTTTCAGTGATTTGCTCCCTTCATGGAAAATGGACAATATCAGATCTTTCATTCCTCTTGTGGAAATCCTAAGTATTGAAAGAACAAAAATAAGAAACCCTGAGTTGGAAGATAAGCTCATTTAGCCCTTAGAGAATAACAGTGTGTACTCTGTCCGATTGGGTTACCATCTTATTCATCAGCCTTAGGTGGCCACTTATGCTACTTTTACTTCTCTTGTGGCACCTGGAAGCATTTGGAGCTTGATTTGGAAAGTTGACACGGTCCCGAAGATAAGGATGTTCCTCTGGAAAATTGTGTCTAACTCAGTTCCTTGTATTTTCAACCTGTTCAAGAGGAGAACTCTCTCATCCTCTCTCATCACTTTCTTTCATTGTCCTATATGTGGTAAGTTTGAGGAGACTATTGAGCACTGTTTGCTCTTATCTGACTGGACTGATGGAGTTTGGTTCAGATGTCCTCTTGGTTTGAAGATTCCCAAGCAAAGAATTACCTCTATCCATCAGTGGTTGTTAGATCTTAAGATGATGTTTCCTGAACCAAGAGCTTATAAGGATGCTATCTCAATTTCTCTGGAGGTGGCCTGGTGTATTGGAAAGCTAGGTGTGAGTTTTTCTATCAACATAAGAGGTTATCATATAACTCTTTCATGATAGACTATTTGGAAGCTAAATCTTTTGGTAAAAGTCATGTTAAACCTATACCTAGTGTTACTCGGAACAGAACATGGAATCCCCCTCCCCATGGTGTTTTGAATATCAATATTGATGGTGCTTGGGATGCTAAGACTAAAAATGGGGGTGTATGCGTTATCATACGAGATTCAATAGGTATTTTCATTGTTGGATTGGCTAAAGAAATCCACGTGGATAGTTCATTAGAAGCGGAGGCAGAGGCTTTGTCTGCTGGGATGATGTTAACTTTGGATATCAGTGCCCAAAGAGTGGTTGTTGAGAGCGATTCCAAATGCCTAATTGATGCCTTGAACAAGGATGAAGAGGAAGTGGGCTGGAGAATTTGTAACAAAGCGAACAACTTCAAGAGACTCACGAACCGATTCAATGAGAAGTCTTGGAGTTGGATTGGTAGAGAAACGAAGAGCTGCTAAAGTAGCCGTGAAGCTTGCCAAAACAAGGTTATGCACATTGGTTTGGGTCAGTCGACCCCCAACCTTTCTTATTGGTTTTTTAGCTACTGATTGGAATAGGTGCCATCCTAGTGTTAATAGGCTGAATGGTTTGTCTGTTGTGCTCGTTTGGGCACTGGAGGTGGGTTGGTTTACCTCTTGTTATATTTTCCGTCTCTTTTCTAATCAAGTTTCACTTAGTCCAAAAAAAAATTAATATAGTTCAAAGTTATATTTGATTTAACTTTAACTACTCAATTAGAGTAAATTTTAGCTACAAATTACAAAAAATTAACTTTTAGCTTCTCTTTGGAGATCTTCTTATGGGCTTCAATACGTGTTTTTTTTCCGAGTTATATCATGGCCAATTACCTTATAATTGAGAAACAACCAAGAGTCTTTTTTTTTTATCGGTGTTTAAAAAAAACGACTAATGAAATTCTTCATCACCTATAACACCACTACTGTACTTTTGAAATAGCATTTTACATTGGATACACTCTCTTCGTCTTCTTCCTTCCTCTTCTAGCCTAAGGCGGATCTAGAATTTAAAAACAAGGTGGTTAGATATAACTTTTTTCAGACCTATTTGGGAGCTTGTTCATCACGCATATGTTTATGGACTCCGTACATACTCTAATAACCAACAGCGGATTGTGATAGTCCGGCCCGGCTCATAGACTTGTGGGCTTCTAATTTTAAAAAAAAAATTAGGCCGACCTAGATTTTAAAAGAGTTATGCTCAAATCCGAATCGGTCCATTTATAGTTAATTATATTATTTTGTAAAGAGGCAGAACCGGGCACTGAGTTGAAAAGGTTTGAGGCCCAAGGCTCGAACGGGAGGCCCAGTAGGCGTTTGGTTTGGACGCTTTAAACTCTAAAGCTTCAACCACCGCACGCGTGTCACACCGTCTCACGTGCCCGGACTCATTCATTTCATCTTCTCCGTCTTCTCACCGATGTGACTCAACTCCATTAAAATCCCGCAGCTACCTTCAAACTTCGAAACCCCGTCTCCTCTTCTTCAACCTCAGAGATTGATTTTGCTGATTCAGGTAAATTAGTTGCTCGATTCTCAGAATTCCGGCTCAAATTTTTCGTTACTCATTTGTTTATTACATTTTGCATTTCGCAGGCGGCGACCTTTTCACGATGGGAGATTCGTCGTATGGAATCCCTAAAGTTGTGATGTCTGGGAAGAAGAAGCAATCCCCGAATTACTTGGTGGCTTCTCGCTCTGGTGCATTGAGAATTGGCAATGGCGTGATCAGCCAGGCAGCAGTGTTTGTGCTTAAAGTGGCGGCATTGGAGGCCACACGGCGGCTCTCCAAGGCCAACTGCCCGTGGCTATGGCGCGGCTTTCAGGCTCTGCAATTTCTCTGTTATCCACCTTTCAAGTGGTTTCAGCGATTTGCTCCATTCAAGGTTCTCGTTGACAACTTGCAGGTACAAATTATCTACTGCTAACCGAAAATGCACAAGTCTTGTGAAATTGGATGGAATTTGCATTCCGAGATTATGTACATGAGACGTTTAATGCTGAAATAGTTGCATTTATTATTATTTCTCAGAGGGTATCGAAACCACTACTAGTCCTCTCCATCGCGACGGCTATCACTGAGGAGTTAGAGTTCACCACTAAAGCTTCAGATGATGTTGAAAATTCTGATGCGCGTCCCGAAGTGCAGTCAGATGTATTATCACCTATAGATTCTAATATGGATACGAGGTAATTCGAGACATGAGGATTTTAATGTTGGTTCTTGGAACGGCTTACACATCATTTTTTTTATGAAGCATTTGGTTGACAATGTTATCAAATGAACATTCATGCTAAGCAAACTATGAAGTCATCTTTACCTTATGGGCTTATGGCATGTCGGTTTAGCATAGTCTGCAATGATGATTCATGTCTTAATGCTATGAAAGTAATTTTAATTCCGTTCATCAGTCTTTTTCATAGGTATGCTTCTCTAATGAGATATCATATAGGACCCTAAGTTCACAGATTTTCGCAATATGCAGGGTTCCTGAACAATCTCAAATTGTAGCATCTGAAAGATGGTTAGTACAATTATATGGAGAGCTTGAAAGACAAGGGATTAGCTTGCCAGAAAGGTTCATTTCCATGAGCCAAAATCTAAAGCCGTAGCATTTGCATTTCTTTATATTTTAATGTTAATACAGATGATTATGATATGTACTTGCTACTTATAATCTTATCTCTCTTAATAGGTTTCTGTGTTTTTATTGTACTCCTAAATTTAACAGTTAAACTCCAATATTATGCTGCATTCTTTTCATTTCTATGCCTCTATGGCGTTAAGATGAATTCCTGAGTGGGAGCTAATATAAGTTACAAGTTACACCTGAAAAACAAAATAGAGAAAGGAAGTCAAGGGTATCATTTGCTCGGTTTAAGACTTTTAGAGGAATTTATGTTTTTTTGTATGGTAGAAACTTTATTTCCACCATAATGTTAATCTTTTTATGCCTTGAAAAGCTAAAATGCCTATCAGAGAAAAAATGTTGTAGTTACTTCAATTACTTCAGAGTCTGTTAGTTAGCAGACCTGTTGTCTAAAACTGTGACTTATCTCTAGTTCGTGTTGTCTAAATTGATAAGTTGTTAAGGTGACTTAAATAAACAAAACTAGTCTTCTTAGTTTGTATTTATGTTATTGAGTATTGTTTCAGTGTTAACTTATAATTATACTGCATAATTTTTCCTTTTATGCTCTGAAATACTTACCTTGCTGTGCTGTTGTAAGGGTTCACCGAATGCTTTCTTCTATGCCTATATATATATATAATACAAAGTATCTGCCTCTTTTCACCGGACCATGACATGCTAATGTTTATGCAGAATTGATGAGCAGGAACTTCGGAGGTTCTATACGGCTGCTAACGGAGACTTTTCTAACTTTCTGTCCTCAGTAAAGAAGACGATAAGGTGGAGAGAAACTTACGGTATTCTTTCAGTACATGAGCTTGAGAAATGGTCCAATTTGGTTTTCTGGCATGGATTTGATATGAAACGCCGACCTTGCCTCTTTGTACGGCTCGGACTAGCTTGCATCAGTCTGCCACCTCAAGATAAACCTTGCTTTGCTCAAGCAATCAGTATGTTTCTATGGTGCCTTTTTTGGGTTCTGATCACATTCTCTCTTATTGGCAGATAAGCGTAGTCATTATTGTTAAGTAACTCCCCGTAAATTCAAGTAGTTAACCGTATTGCTCATCTGTGCAAAAGTATCGATATGTTTGGGAAAAAGTTATTTTTATTTATTTATATACAAAAGGGAAGAACAAGAGAACTAAATACTAGAGCCCCATGGGCAGCCTACACCTAGCTGGTCAAAGGAGTTTACTAGTGATATGATTCATTTGATTCTTTTAGTGGTCTCCCTCTGCAGTCTCAAAGTATGTATGCTTCTATTCATGTATACCATTTTACTCATTGCTCACTCTCATATACGATCTTCTAATGCCAATGAATGTTGTAATTGCAGTTTCTCAAGTTGATCATGGAATCTTTCATTTACTTGATGCCAGCAATTCTCAAATTACAGTTGTAGTAGACTGTGAAGGTCTAACTCCATTGAAAATCCCCATGCAAATACTGAGAACCTGTTCTTCCCTATTGCAAGATCACTTCCCCAACCGGCTTGGTTGTTTATTTATCATACGGCTTCCTCCAATGCTTCGTGTTATTGCCCAAACGTTTATCCAAGTAAGACTCTTAATTTGATTGACATCTGCATTCAATTTACAATTTGATGCTCTTTGCTTTTATACATTGCTGGTAATTTTTAGATTTTTAGTTATGTTTATTTAGGATCTTAAGCTGTAGTTAAATATTCAGAACTTCCTTCAATCTAGATTTATTTATTTATTAACAACCATGTAAATGTGTATTCTTTTCAGGTTTTGAAACCTTATACTCGAGAAAAGTTGAGAATTGAAGGCAGGATGTATCGCAAGATTCTCTCTGAGTGCTTAGAGACACTTCCATTATATCTGAATGGAAAATGCCTTTGCAAATTATGTGCAGATTTTCAGCAGCCTCATGCAAATGAAATTATGAACAGAGAGCTGAGAGTGAATGTTTATGAGGATGGGCATTCACACACTCCCAGCTCAACATATGAGACTGAGACTGAACTGAATTATAGCCGTGATCAGCTGCTGAGAACAGCGATAGTGAGTGTCCTTATGGTTTGGATTTTAGTAGCATTTATTTTTGGATTAATGGATTCTGAGAGCAGTCCATTTTCTTCTCCATGAGGTAAGAGACCATAAGAGCAGGGAAACTTTCTTTCCCCACTCGGGCGTTATTCTTGCCAAGTGTCTTCTTTGAAGTAACTTATGCATGTAGGCTATAAGTTTGCCACGCACAGGTTGTTTTGTCATATATTAGTTGGCATGCGTATATTTTGGGTACGAATATTATTCGGTATATATGGTGCTGAAGTTGTAAATTTAGCTTGACTTATGAATTAGTTAAATAAATTACCCAATCAGTATATTTTATTCCTCTAATGAAATACGCCTTTATCATTTTATGTGTAACAGAGTAACAGTTGTCCTATTCTTTGATATTTCAGTGTTATGCTTAGATGTATTCTACTTGTCTGCCAGTGTAGAAATGGCCTATTATACCTTCGGAGGCATTCACCTTTTCTTCTGATATCTTCCTAATCGTGGAGGAATTCCTATGAATTTTACTGGATGATGGATATATGGATGCATACATATTTGCAACCTCTGCACCATGCCTAACATCATAGAGAGAAGTTGTCCTTTTAGTGTAGTTTCTCTCTTATTGAGTCACGGTGGAACATAATTCAGTTTCCCATGTAATACTTGGTAGTCCTGGTCTTGAAGAGATGGTTCCTCCCGTACAGAATATCCAATTGTTCAGTGACAAGGAGAAGGGCCTTTAGTTCATATCTAAAGTAAAATCATTATGTGGTTTTATTGGGGGGACAAGCTCCCAACTAGAAACTATGCACAACCAAGTAATGTTACAATGCATTTTAATTCATGTAGCCTTAATATCAAGTAAGATAAAAGCTGTATCTTTTAATGCCCTAGTGTGTCTGCACGTGTTGCACATTCTGATAGTTAAGTTAGTGGTCTATACTTCAGACTAAACTTGACTTGTATAATCTTTCGTTATAGAAGGTTGAGGCGCTATTAAAGTGATTTATACTGGCTCTGAGAAGGTTGAGGCACCTATACCAGAAAATATGAGAGTTGGGTCAAAAGTATTTGACCTCCGTACAAATGGAGAAAGTAGGGTCAGCACAGTATATTCTCTTGACTGAATTAGATTGTTGAAATTTGCAAGCTTTGCAATTTTATGTTGAATTTTTATCAAGCTGATTGTATTAGCACCAATTTTGTTTATTTTCCAATTTTCAAATCTTTGGGATATCCAATGACGATCTTATATTTAGTGACATTAAACTGATTAAAGTATGAAATATCACTTTTCTCTATTCTTATGCATGCTTTGATGATTTTGAATTTTTTTTTTCACTTTATTTATATATAAGTTGGATTGCTGACATTTCCATTTCTCAACAGATATGCTGACATTCATTGTTAGGTCTATGGTATAAAATTTCCACAGATGAACACTATTTTCTTCCTTTTTGTGTTTGGATAGAGCTCTTTTTACATTTTAATGTAGCACTTTTTTATCTTGATAACCCAACTTTTGGTTGTTTGTGAGGGTTTTGGTTTTGCAGTTTTGATTTCTTTATTTACTCTTTTTCTCTCTGCTGAGGAATTTGTTGTCGTAAATTTGAAGGAGACACATTGTCATATATTTTGATTTTGAATTTTGAACGCATTTACGTCTACAGCTTGTAGGTTGTTGGGTTGAGATCAAAGCATAGTAAGCTAGTAAGGCATAAAAGCTCAAACTGCTGGTAGAGGAACCTTGTCTTCTCTTCTCAAATTATTTATTATGTAAAACAAATTGATTGTTATTACCTTTTGTATTGGTAAAAGCTGATACTGCCATCACATGTTTATATTCTTAAGAATGAGTAGAGAATGAAAGTAGGGATAGATCTGTGAAGAAGTTTAAATTTGGCATTACATATAAATCCAGACAATACAAGTCAAATATACGGGCAGTCATTTCTATATTGCATCTGTTAATACTTAATTATTTCTATAGCTTCTCGTTCCCCTATTATGACGATATATGTATATTATCTCTCCCCGTATAGCAGGGATATCTAGCTCGGAAAAATTGGAAGTACATGGGCGGAGCCGCAGAGGGCTTAGTTTATACACTCAGATCACAGGCACCCACCCACTCAATACACCAATTGCTTTACTAATGGACACAGCTATACAAGATTTCTTGCATAAGATTCCACCTCGTGCAGCGAGGGCTGCTACCATTTTTATTTCCATGAGAGTTTTGTTCTATTTTGTTCTACTTTTGATGTCAGCTAATAGAAAGTGGTTCTATATGTGTTTTTCATTGTTTTCCTATTGTACATCTCTGCATATACAATGTGTGCCCAAGGTGATAAAGGCATGTTTACATCCAAAAATTAGGTCAGGCATGGTGTAGAAGAAGCTGTAACTTTGCTTTTGAACAAACAGACAGCAGTACTATTATATTTGATAAGACATCTCTGCATATACAATGTGTGCCCAAGGTGATAAAGGCATACTTACATCCGAAAAATTAGGTCAGGCATGGTGTTGAAGAAGCTGCAACTTTGCTTTTAAACAAACAGACAGCAGTACTGTTATATTTGATAAGAGCACAGACGATATATAGCTTTCCCCCATTACAGAATTGACCTTTGCTCATTGTGAAGGAACGAGTTTGGTACAATAAGGACCTAGATTTTGAGTGGAAATCTATGGATACCCCACTTCGAGTACTCCGTCCAAGTATTTTTTTTTTCCTTGAAATGAGGCTCCAAGTCTTCTCCTTGCCACTGTTTGTGTCTTTATTGTCCAGTAGAAGGCTTTGTCCTTCTAATCGTACAAGAAGTTTGCTTTTTCACTGGATTCTGGCTTTGGATTTTGGAATGATATGGAATGAACTTGGTCATTACCTCGTCCCTCAGCTAGGAAACTTAATTATATATTACAAATCTTTACAATCCGAGTATTGATCGATTATGATTAGTTTTGTGGTGATAGTATATCCTTGTGTTCTGTTTTTCTAAGAACTGAGAAACAAATACTTTTCTTAGACGCACCTTTGGATAAGCAGCAGCATCTCTCAGAGACACTGCGGTAGGAGAAGTCTATCCAAATTTTCAAGTTTGGTTGCTCATACAGAGAAAACGTTGCAAGTAATATCAATGTGTCCTAGGTTGAACGACTCTGACTGATATGAGACTCTACAGGCTACAGGCTGTAGGCTGCAGCTCGAGTTTGTATGTAGTAATCCAAATATAGACGAGGCTTTTCGAGGCTGCAGCTGGACTTCGTTGAATATAAGACCAAAGGATATGATACAGTTTGACCTCTCAGGTGTACAGGTCTTAAGGTTATCTCTCCAAAGCAAAATCTGAGAAGATATGAAAGACAGAGGATGTACTCTATCATGGGACCTTTTATCTTACAACCCCGGAAAATATAACTGGCTTGTCGACCACGTACATAATGGAACTGTTGACGACCGATCACGGCATAGTGTCATTAGTAACCGGATACGTATGGATAGTTACTTGCTAGTTCACCAAGTCGTTCCTAACTAGGGTTAGACTTCGTTTCAGGTGGTAAGTGTCAACTTTGCGTAGAAGTTGTGCATGTAAACTAGCTGGGTAACTTGTTGAATAGGGTTAGTGTTAAGACTTCGTTTCTAGTGGTAAGTGTCAACTGTGCGTAGTAGTTGTGCATGTAAGCTAGCTGGGTAACTTATTGAACTCAAAGCCTTTTGATATATGACTCGGCGGCTTTAATGTGAGCACTAATTCTTTATAGATATGAAAGCCTGGTTCACCAATCACCAACATGCATCATCTATCACCACTAGCAATTGCGTACATCAGTGCAACTCCCATTCACTACACATTTTTTGGCTCCACTAGTGTTTCTAACTAGCTTCTCTGACTAAGGTATACCTAGTTTTGGTCATTTTCAAGTAAAGAATATTACACAAATTTTTCGATCATATTTTAACATTTTCACCGTTCAGATTTTAGATCTTAATGTGTAGATCAGACATGTAAATTTTTAGCCAAAATAGTGATCGTTAAGGTATGCAAAACTTCAATTGAAGTTTATAAATATGAACGGTTCAGAATTAACAGATTTGGTCCGTCCCTTGATTTAATATAATTCGATAACTTAACGACCACTATTTTGGCTAAAAATTTACAGGAATAATCTACTCATATAAACCTAATAATTGAACGGTGAAGATGTTAAAATTATATGATCGAAAAGTTTGTGTAATGCCCTATACCTGAAAATGACCAAAAATAAATATACCTCTCTCTCTCTCTTTCTATACACACACACATGAGAACAATCCAGTAGTCGATGGGTCAACTTCTCTGTAATCAAGGGGCCAAGAACAATCCCGCTGAGTGAAAATATAACTAAGCAAGCTTGGATTGATAACAATGGCAGAACCGGTTGAGATTGAAGAATATGACGAGTTTTTTATTGTTTGATTAATAAAAACGGTATCGCTCCCCTAGAAATACAAGTCAATAAAGTTAAAAGATAAGGAAAGTTGCTTTCACACTCGTCAGATGCCCTTTCTGACTTTCTCTAGCCTTTAGCATTTGTGGTTAATTTTTAATCAAAAAATAAGAAAGAAAAAGTTTTAATAGTTTTCAAAATCGACCAACTACCACAATAAACACTATAACCGACGAGATCTGTAAAACTATAACCGACGAGATACTATAACCGACGAGATCTGTAAAACTATAACCGACGAGATAAAAATCTCGTCGGTTATAGTGGAAAAAATATTTTTTTTTAATTTTTTTTTAAAAAAAATAAAAAATCTCGTCGGTTATAGTCCGTTGGTTATAGGAGGTCGGTAAGGGTATAACCGACGAGATTTTTAGCCATTATCGTCGGTTATAGTACTATAACCGACGAGATTTTTTATTTTTTTTAAAAAAAAATTTTAAAAATATTTTTTCCACTATAACCGACGAGATTTTTATCTCGTCGATTATAGTTTTACAGATCTCGTCGGTTATAGTGTTTATTGTGGTAGTGAACTGGTTATAATTTTAGTCTTGAAATTCTCTTTTACAAATAATATATATTTTCTATGTGATAAAAATCTCGTCGGTTAAGAGTCGTCGGATATAATCCGTTGGTTAAAGAGGGTCGGTAATAGTATAACCGACGAGATTTTTAGCCATTATCGTCGGTTATAGTACTATAACCGATGAGATTTTTTATTTTTTTAAAAAAAATATTTTAAAAAAATATTTTTTCCACTATAACCGACGAGATTTTTATCTCGTCGGTTATAGTGTTTATTGTGGTAGTGAACTGGTTATAATTTTAGTCTTGAAATTCTCTTTTACAAATAATATATATTTTCTATGTGATAAAAAGTGAATGTTTAGTATATATGAACTTTTTTGTTTGCTTCTGGTGTGTAATAGTAGGTTTTTCAAGCTTTCTAGCGAAAAAATAATTTGACCAAAAACAAAAAAAAATTATGGAAATTTTGTCGCTCAGCTAGAATTAAAACGCGAGTTCCGCCATGTATATATAGACTTCCTCCTACTCTGACATACGCACTCCCTTTTCTCCAAAGCTATCTCCTTATCGATCTAACAGAAGCTAGCAATGGCCACCGCTCAGGACCAAGACAACCGTGCCAGAGCGTTGTGGCTCACATGCCTAGCCTTGGCGTTCAGAACCGCTCTAGCTTGCACAATAGTAGCCATAGCCACCCTCTACGGCCCTCCCTCTCTCCGTCAGCAAGTAGCCTTCCCGGCATTCTCTTACGCGACAGTTATCCTCATTGCTCCTGATGCAACCCTAGGCGACACATTCCGCGGTTTCTGGCTCGCTCTCTATGCGACTATCCAGAGCGTCGGACCGGCCATGTTGAGCCTCTGGCTCATTGGACCGGCGCAGCTTACGAGCAGCACAACCGCTCTGGCGGTTGCCCTAGCAGCTTTTGTGGTGGTTCTGCCCGGAGAGGCTACTCATCTGGTGGCCAAGCGCATAGCCTTGGGACAGATTGTGATTGTGTACGTCGTTGCTTTTATAAATGGCGGGAGTACCCATCCTATCATGCACCCTGTGCACGTGGTGGCCAGTACGGCTGTTGGAGTCTTTGCTTGTATTTTGGCTTTACTAGTTCCATTCCCACGCTTAGCATGTAGAGAGGTACGTACTACTAGCTTGCTTCAAATTATCTCCATACCATGTCGCTTGCATGTTGTTCACATATATTAAGCCAAAATAAATTATTAATGTCCGAAACGGTGCATATTTCAACAAAACAAACAATGATATATATCATGTTAGACGAAACAGATAAGCAGCCGGAACATGCAGCTGGTTATTTGGTCCCTATCAACTCTTTAGCTGCAAGTAAATTTATTCCACGTACGTTTGCAGGTTAAACATAACTCAAAGATGCTTGTGGAGAATGCTTCGGAGATGCTCAAGCTATTTGTTAACGCTTTTTGTTCAGAAGACAAAGCATCTGCGCTAGCATCAATATCCCAAGCGAAGTCCTTGGCTTCCACAGCAAGCAAGTTTTTCCAAACCATCGAACGCCACCAGGTGAGCAACTTGATTTCAGTTATATGCACTAGTGACAGAAGAACTAATATAATGTGCATATATAGTTAGATTGGACGTACTAAAACACTAGTAAAATTTGGAGTATAAGGTAGTGACTGCATCCTAGATTGTATTTAGTATTTACAATGTGTATCACATCAGAATATCTATACAAATCGTTCTCACATCGGAGTATGTATGTACATATATAGTCAAGATAACAATTTTTGTGAACCAGTTTTTCAGTCATGCTGATCCCAAATTATTGTTTTCTTGTGAACAGGCTAGCATGCAATGGGAAAGACTCCCATTCAATTGTTTCAAACGTAAAAATGTCAATTCAGGAGATAGACTACAAAGTTTACATACACCTTTAAGAGGGATGGAATTGGCACTGAGAAGTACACCTTCGTTCCCAATCGAGGCAGTGGATGCACAAGTCAAGAGTGGTCTACTCAAACTTGTAGAGGAAATGAATAACATGAGCTCAAATAAGATCATGCCTTCAGAAAAATCATTTACTGTTCCTGAATCAGATGCAGAGAATGTTGGGTGCCTCCAAACACTTCAAATCAATCCCCAAAGCCATCAGGATCTACCAACGTTTTTCTTTCTGTTTTGCATGAATCTCCTTCATGGAAAATTATCAGCCACAAGCTCAGTACAGGAGAAGTTGGCACAGCACCAAAATGAAGGACCAATTACTCCATCCAAACAAAGTGGGATGTGGAGTAACTTGTCCATGAAGGTTAGTAGCAAAAGGGTTATTGAAGCTATCAAATGCTCACTTTCCTTGGGTTTGGCTGTGTTCTTTGGCTTGAAATTCAGCAAAGAAAATGGTTTCTGGTCAGGACTCCCAGTCGCCATCGGCTTCGCCTCAGGAAGACAAGCAACATTTACAGTTGCCAATGTCAAAGCACAAGGGACTGTTTTAGGCACTGTATATGGACTTTTCGGTTGTTTTCTGTTCCAAAAGTACTTACCTGTTAGACTCTTTTCTCTTATTCCTTGGTTCATCTTCACAAGTTTTCTTCAGAGAAGCAAAATGTATGGCCAAGCTGGTGGCATTTCTGCGGTCATTGGAGCCGTATTAATTTTGGGGAGAACAAATTTTGGGGATCCAAGTGATTTTGCTATAGCAAGAATCACTGAAACTTTCATTGGGTTATCATGTTCGATCATTGTTGAGCTACTTTTTCAACCCACAAGAGCATCTACTCTTGCAAAAATTCACCTCTCTATGACTCTTGAGACATTGCATCATAGCATCAACTCATTGAGTCTTCAATCTGGAAGAGCACAATTGGAAGATAACCAAAAGAATCTGAAAGTTCGTGTTAGAGATTTAACGAAGCTCATCGGTGAAGCTAATGCTGAGCCTAATTTCTGGTTCATGCCTTTTCACAGTGCTTCTTATGGAAACCTCTTGAGCTCCATCTCCAAAATGATGGACCTCCTAGTTTATAGTGCTCATGCCATTGGGGTTCTTGAGCAAAATTCACAAGGACTTGAGAGTTCTTGGAAAGGCATTGTGCATACAATGGAATGTGATCTTGAACTCTTCAAGACAAAGGTTGGTTCTTTGATAAGTTGCTTAAAGGAGATCACTCTGATCAAGTCACTAACAGTTCTTGAGAAAGAAGGGTTTGATGATCAAGAAACTGGCAAATCTTGTGATCTCGAGTTGGGTAAAGTAGGAGTTTGCGGTTTAGGAGAGGAAGACATTGACACGATTGTAAGTTCTTATCTCCTTCACTCAGAGGATGTTGTGAATAAGATTCAATGTCAGGAGCTCAAGGGACAGATGGTTTTATGTTTGAGTGCTTTAGGGTTCTGCATAAGTGGTTTGATAAGAGGAACAAGAGAGATAGAAGAGGGAATCAAAGAACTTGTTCAGGGGGAGAATCCTTCAAGCCACATTAATTTGTATCAAATCTATTGTAAGATGTTAACTGTACAAAAGTAATGTATTCAGCAACATGCAAGCAAATTAAGTTGTTTGAACATGAAATTAACTGACAAATACATTTAATTTGGATTTTCGATTGAGGAATGAGGATAGGCTTAAATTTCTTGAACGTAATACGTACTGATGCATATGGCATGGTTAATCACTTGATCTATCATTTTACTAATGGAAATATTGCATATGCTTCGGACTGATATTCACGGGTTTAATTAATTAGTTATTCCATGCAAGTTGAGAAGCTAGCTAGCAAGTTAATTATGTTGATTCTTACAGTTTAAACCAAACACGTGCATTCACTAATACGTACAAGACAGAAAGCTGTCTAAAATATTGTTGTTCCTCTCGCTTGTGTATTAATTTCTATAAGGTAATAGAGTTATAACAACTCTCCCACTCTGTTCTTGATCCCATTTGTGGAGTTGGTCGTGTTGGAGTAGTACTCCTGGTGGACATAGGAAACTTTATGAACTTTATGAAGGTCCAACACTGTTGTACATACTTGAGAAATAAGTAAAAGAGATTGTAATTAAGATAATTACTTAACTTGAATATTCATTCATTAATCTGTGATGATTGATACAAGGAGTTCAAATGGCTTAGGAAACTTAGTCATCGGTTGTCATAGTTAATATAGGTTTATAGTGTATAGAGAGATACTTGTGAGATGAAACTCTATCACCTAAACCAGTATATAAAGGGGATCTCTGAGCAAGCATAGAACAAGCATAACAATCGATAGATTACTCACAAAAGGTAAATGCTAGTGAATTGCTCAGAAGATTGTCTTTGTGAAAGCTTGATGGTCATGAATCTTAATAACCAAGGTATGAAATGTTCTTGTAAAACTACTTCATTATGTTTATGTTCCAGACTGATTTGTGAATAGAATGATGATAACAGACTAACAACTGGTATCAGAGCATATCATAATAATTCATAAATCGTCAGAATTGTTTGAGTTGTGTGTTAGTTTTCTGGAAATTTCACCAAGAACATAAATGGGCTAACTGTTACAAGGCCCAGTGTTGAAATATGGCCCGTTTTATAACAAAAGCTGTTAAGAAGACACGCGGATCTAATCGACCCGATCCGTTTTCTTGTTTTTTTAAACTCTATCGACCGTTGCAAGAACAAACGGTCAAATTTCTGGAAAACCTAGCTTTGGGAATGAGAGTTCTTAAGCAAAAATTGAGTTTGATTCTGTTTCGGATGTTAAACTTTGAAGTCTTTTGCTATCTGAAGATGTTCATAGACCATATGTAAGTACAAATCAAACAACAAAACTACATATTGTTCTACTAAACCTTGTTTTGTAGTGCTGGATTGCATCCTAGTACGTTTTCAAAATAAACTTGTATATTGGTTTTGTTTTGTGAGATTGGTCATGCATATGAAAACTATACTCTCCTGGGGAGTAGGTTGCCGCCCAGATGGAACTTAATTTCAGTATTGTTTGAAGCTACATGCATGATCTGAATGTCTAATTGATATTTTGAATATGTGATTGAAAATTAAGTGAAAGATCTGAATCCTGATATAACTGATGAAAAGATTGATGAGCATGTACATGTACATGTTTTCTCCCAGATTTGTATGTGTGAATTGAAATTTTTTGGTTAAACAGCCTGATTGGTTATCTGACAGTCTTGTTATTGGGATAACATCAAGTTACAATCACAAGTCCTGAGTTGAGATGAAATTTTAAGATACATGTTGCATACAGCAAACTATTTTGAAGGTGTTTTTATCTCAGACTATTGAGTAACAGACTTGAAAAATTGCATTTTTAGACCAACATAAGCACTGTACCATCCACAGATGGCTTAGACTGTACTTGTTTTGAGTTTTAAAGATGGTTCTGAATACTACATGTCCTCTAATCATAAAGTACAACATGGTTTTTCTTTTTGCCCACAAGTAATGATTGATCATGTTGTTTGTTTTTTGAATATGTGATAGTTCAGTTAAAATAAAGAATAGTTTGTGCTTTGCCATACAGGTAGACTGACTATTGATAAGGAGTATGCTACACACACATATATTCTGATATGATTATACAACTAGTTTGTATTATTTGACACCTTATGTGTTCTGTGAAATCATTGTTTGGTGTGAATTGGTTGAAAATTTTCAATTACATATATAAGTAAAGCAGAAACACTTGACTTAGATTTTCTTTTATTTTGTCCAGCTACTGTTGCCTATGGTGCTATTGTTCCTTTGAATGGTAGTAACTATAAGGAATGGAGGGCAGATATTGAACTTAACCTAGCTCAGCAAAATGTGGATTGGTGTCTAGACACTGAGATCCCTGATGCAACTGTAGAGGGAGGTCTATCTAGAGAAAAATGGATAAGAGCTAATAAAATCTATAAGCTGACCATTCTTAAAACCTTAGGGCATCTCCAACAATGGAGGTCCTATACCTTATAGTAGAACCTTCCAAGAAAAATTCATCTCCAACCCTTAAAAATTTGGGTCCTATACCCTATATCTAGGTCTCATACCCTATCCAAGGTTCTAAAATAGAACCCAATATGAGGTATAGGACCTTGTATATTTTGGTGGGCCCAGATGGAAGGAAAAAGTAAGACCAGAAACAGATAAAAAAGAAACAGAACTGAGCTGTGGGAGGAGAGAGACAGACGCGCGGAGAGAGGAAGGCACGCTGAGGAGATTGTCCAGCGCGTGCTGGCCAGGCGCGAGGTGAGCGAGTGAAGCCTCAAACCAGGCAGACAGCTGACGCAGCGGGCCCACTGTGCTACTGCTGGCGTCAGTTTCCAACGGCTCTCTCCGGAACTGTTCCAACGGCTCTCTCTCCCTAGTTTTCCTCTTCTAGCAATTTTTTTAATATCTCCTAATTAAATGTACTTTCCTCCTTAAATTAAAAATAAAATTGAAATTTTTTATATAAAAAAAATTTGTCCGTTGGAACAGTAATATTGTGCATCTCTATAAATACCAACAATCATGTTCATTGTTTCTACACCAAAGTTTGCTACTTTCTTCTCTAGAGAAAATTTTCTCCATAAACTTATCTTCCTCTAGCTTTTATTTTATTTTTTGTAGCATCATGCCACCAAAGGTGCCTAGAGATGCAAGGCAATCAAATTGGAAAAAAGATGAAGAAGAAGTATTGTGCCAAGCCACCATGAATACTAGTGAGGATCCAATCACGGGTACTAATCAATCCTCCAAAATATTGTGGGAGCGTATTAGTGCGGCGTATGAAGCCACAAAGCCAACCAGAGCATGTTCTCGATCCGGAATGAGTTGTATGGCTCGTTGGAAAAAAAATTTCCCCGCATGTATGAGATGGCGTTCATCTCTCAACCGTGCAATCAAAGCTCATGGTAGTGGTGAAAACGAAGCCGACGAAGTAAGTATATATTTAAATTGTGTTTGGAAATTATTAAATTGTGCATATAAATATAGTAACTAAATTTTCAAATGCGTAGAAATTATTAACCACTAATTAAATTTTTTGGATTGATTATGTAGCTTTTAACCGCTAAAAAAGAATATCACAAATTGTCAAAAGGGGAGACATTCTCTTTTTTTCATTGTTGGGAAATATTGAAGATGCATCAAAAATTTATGAATCCTCCCAATATGGATTTTAGTTCCGATTTTGATCCGCCCATCGACTTGGATGATGACGACGACACACCCAACAACTCAGCAACTCCAAGTGCACCACATAAGGAAGTTCGACCTAAAGAATCTCGCCCAATGGGAAATAAAGCGGCTAAGGCGGCAAAAAAGAAGAAGAGTGAAGATCTCGGAGAGAGCATTCATGCTGAAATGAAAAGATTGAACGACTTGCGTGAGCGTGAGTTTGCACATAAGCAACAACTCTTTCAAAAGGCTAAGGCGGCGGAGAAACTTGAAGCCAATGATCGTATAATGGCGGTGGATCCGAGTATATACTCTCCTAACAAAAGAGCTTATTGGGAGAGGAGGCAAAAAAAGATACTTGACGAGGAGATGGCCAATGATCGTCCTACCCCCCAACCAAATCATCCTCAATCATCTTCAAGCAATGATGGAAATGACACAAATTTGGACATCTACACACCGGTTCAAGATACGCCATGGTTATGAAATAATGTTGAAGAGTCATTTTAATTAATGTATTGTTGCTTTTAGTATGTTGTTGCTTATTTTAATTAATGTATTGTTGCTTTTAGTATGTTGTTGCTTATTTTAATTAATAAGCAATCCGAAATAGGGATAAAGTCACATGGCCCTAATTAATAATTTTTAATTAAAAAATTAAAAAATATATAGCTTATTTTAAATTAAAATAGTTTGAAAAATTATTATAGAATACAATATGTATATTTTAATATTAAAATAAATATATAATAAAGATTATAAGTTTTAAGGTATAAGGTATAAAACTCATGGTTGGAGAGAAGAATATGAGTCTTATTATGAGGTATAGAACCTTCATTGTTGGAGATGAGAAGGTCCTATAGTGAATAGTAATTTTACAAGGTTCTATTATAAGGTATAGAACCTTCATTGTTGGAGATGATCTTATCTGATGCAGTCCAAGGTGGCATACCAGACAAAGAATTAGCTAGTGAACTTCTTACTGGCATAGCTAAGAGATTTTATGTGAGTGATAAAGCTGAGACAAGTTTGTTGCTTGATGCTCTTCATGGGATAAAATTTGAGATGTCAAAGAATATCAGGGAGCATATTTTGAAGATGATTGAGATTGCAGCAAAATTTACTGCTCTTGATATGCCCCTAGGTGATGATATGGTGGTTTTATTAGTCCTTAAGTCTCTACCTAAGGAGTTTGATCAGTTGAAAACCACTTACAACACACAGAAGGATAAGTGGACTCTAAATGAGCTGATTGCAGTTTGTGTACAGGAGTATGATAGGTTGAAACTTGTAACCATTAGTCTTGTCCAAACCACAACTCAGGAAACCAAGCCAAAACGTGGAAAGAAAACTAGTCCCTCTAAGAAATTGAGTGTCCAGAATAGGTCCATGAAGATAAATGGAGGCAAGGGAAACTTCAAATGTTTCTTTTGCAAACTTCAAGGACACATGAAGAAGGACTGTGGCAAGTATAAGGCATGAAAGGCAAAAAGAGGTAATAATCATCAACTAATTAGCTTTCATGTTCAGATAAATTTAATAGGAGTACAATCTGATTATTGGACTTTGCCTAATACTTGCCACAAGGAAATTTTGCTTATAGAAAATACCTTAGCTACAGATTCTGTGATTGGGAAAAAGAGAAAAATGAGTGAAAAGTCAGCTTATCTTTGGCACAGGAGACTTGGACATGTCTCCAAGGAGAGACTGACATTATTGGTTAAACAAGGAATTCTTCCTGAGTTAGATTACAATGATCTAGTAGACTGTGTTGAATGTGTTAGGGAAAAATTCTCTAACAAATCTAAGAAAGGAGCTACTAAGAGCACTGGTTTGCTATAGCTGATTCACACTGATATCTGTGGACCTTTTTCCATATAGATAATCTGTGGAAATAGGTACTTTATAACCTTCATCGATGACTATTCTAGATTCTATCATACATATCTAATATCTGAGAAGAGTCAAGCCTTAGAAAAGTTTAAAATCTACAAGTCTGAGGTGGAAAAAGAGTTGAGTGCAGAAATTAAATGTGTAAGAAGTGATAGAGGAGGAGAGTATTATGGCAGATACACAGAAACAGGGCAACACAAAGGTCCTTTTGCATTATTTTTAGAATCAAATGGGATTTCAACACAATACACTACACCTGGTACACCTGAGCAAAATGGGGTTGCAGAAAGGAGAAATAAAACTTTCATGTCAATGGTGAGAAGTATGGTGTGCACCTCTGGACTTCCAAGATTTCTTTGGGGTGATGCACTTAAAACAGCTAACTACTTGACTAATAGAACACCATCAAAGTCTGTGTCTTCAACTAAAACACCTTTTGAATTGTGGAAGAAAAGGAAGCCTAGCATCAATCACACTCATGTCTGGGGCTGTAGAGCTGAAACTAGGCCTTATAATCCAGATGAAAACAAATTAGATCCCAAGACAGTGTCAGCCTTCTTCATTGGTTATCCAGAACATTCCAAGGGGTATAGATTTTATTGTCCATCTCATTCCTTGAGAATTATTGAAACAAACAAGGCAGTGTTCTTTAATGAAATTAATCTTACACATTCTGTGGAGGATTTTATTTTTGAAGAACTTAATGAAAATGCTCTAGCAGTGACACCTATTATTGCTCAAACACCTGTGATTATAGAACCTAGTTTTGTTGATCATGATATAAATGTGGAACCGGAGCCTCATAATGCACATGTACAGCAGCAACAAGTGCCACAACAACAAATCTTGAGAAGATCATAGAGAGAAAGAAGATCTACACTTGATGCATTGTCAAGTGAATTTCAGATTTATGATGTTGAAGTAGATTATGATCTTGGTGACATTGCAGATCCCATAACCTTCAAGGAAGCCATGTCAGAAGATTATTCACATGAGTGGGAGAAAGCAGTGAGTTCAGAAATGAACTCTATGCATGTGAACAATGTATGGGAATTAGTAGAGGCTCCAGAGAAGCAAAAAGCCATTGGATGCAAGAGGGTGTTCAAGACTAAACTTCATGCAGATGGGAGTGTGGAGAGATACAAGGCAAGGCTTGTAGCAAAGGGGTTTACACAGAAAGAGGGAATTGACTTCACAGAGACTTTCTCACCAGTTTCCACAAAAGATGCTTTCAGAACCATAATGGCAATGGTGGCTCATTTTGACATGGAGCTACACCAAATGGATGTAAAAACAGCATTCTTGAATGGGGAGTTAGATGAAGAGATCTTCATGAAGCAGCCAGAAGGATTTGTGACACCTGGAAGTGAGCATCTTGTCCGCAAACTGAACAAGTCAATATATGGGCTGAAACAGGCTTCAAGACAATGGTATTTGAAGTTTGATTCAGTGATCAGTGACTTTGGTTTCAAGGAAAACATTGTAGATGAATGTGTCTACATGAAGTCAGAAGGAGGAGATTTTATTTTTCTAATCCTATATGTTGATGATATTCTGTTAGCTAGTACCAGTATGAAGATGTTAAATAAGACTAAGGCCTTCTTGTCAAAACACTTTGACATGAAGGATTTAGGGGAAGCTGAGTATGTTTTGGGGATAGAGATCAAGAGAGACAGGTCAAGGTATCTACTTGGTTTATCACAGCATAGCTACATCAACAAAGTTTTGAAGAGATTTGATATGCAGAATTGTGCACCTGGAGCAGTCCCTATGTCAAAAGGAGATAAGCTCAACAAAGACCAATGCCCAACTACAGATATACAGAAGGAACAGATGAGAAATAAACCTTATGCACAGCTCATTGGGAGCCTTATGTATGCACAGGTATGTACAAGACCAGATTTATCTTATGCAATGGGAATTTTGTCAAGATTTCAATCCAATCCAGCATACAACACTGGACAGCAGGCAAAAAAGTTCTCAGGTATCTCCAAGGCACAAATGATCACTCTTTGGTCTACAGAAGAGAAAAGGAACTTGAAATGGTTGGTTACACTGACTCAGATTTTGCTTCAGGCTATCCCCACAGCAACAAATCAACCACTGGATATGTTTTTGTGATGGCAGGAGGTGCTATAGCATGGAAAACAATGAAACAAAAACTCACAGCTACTTCCACTATGCAGGCAGAGTTCATTGCAATTTATGAGGGTGCTTGTGAGGGTTTATGGTTAAGAAACTTTCTGATACAGACTGGTGTAGTTAACACCATTGCTACAATGCCTATGAAGATTTACTGTGACAATTCCGCAGCAGTTTTCTTCAGTAAAACAACAAGAGGTCTACCAATTCCAAACACATAGATCTCAAGTATTATAGCATTAGGCAGAGAGTCAAAAATAAAGAGTTAGAAGTGTTAAAAATTGGCACTTTAGTTCAGCTAGCAGATCCATTTACTAAACCTATGACAGTAAGTGTTTTTGAGTCTCATGTAAAAGGCATTGGCATGCTGCCATACCTTGATGCATAAGTTCAGTGGGAGTAATCCATTTCTGTATTTTGTTTTAAGATTTGGTTGTTTACTGTTTATTAGAATTTGTTCTGGTTTGATTCAACTGTTTTGAATTACAGACATGTTTTGTGTGCTTATGTTTGCTGAAATTGGCTGAACATTATGAAAGTTATTATAATTAAGCATCTGTTGCATTACATGAAACAATTATTGAATCATGATTTTAAAAGTTATAATTGTTCATTGTATTGTACTTATGGACAAAGGTTATGGTTACAGAATATATATATACATGATACATACGGACATTTCTTTTGAAATGGTATCAGGTCCTAGCATACAGGACCAAAGGAATGATCAAAACCATGTTGAAGCTGTAGCAGATACATCAGGTAGTTTGAACGTGGTTACAGATGACAATCTGGTTTGATTGATACTTTATGTGAATGAATTTGCAGTGGTTTTGAAAAGGATGTATTATCTAATGCAGCTGGTTTCTTAATTCTGCAGTACATATGCATAATTGTAGATCAAAGTTGTGAACTTCTGTAATATCTTGTGATCTCAACGTGCACTAAAGTTTTGCTATATTCTGATTAAGTATGATTGTTGTTGTATAAGGTATTCCTAGTCCAAGTAGGAGAATGTTGGAGTAGTACTCCTGGTGGACATAGGAAACCTTATGAAGGTCCAACACTGTTGTACATACTTGAGAAATAAGTGAAAGAGATTGTAAGATAATTACTTAACTTGGATATTCATTCATTAATCTATGATGATTGATACAAGGAGTTCAAATGGCTTAGGAAACTTAGTCATCGGTTGTCATAGTTAATATAGGTTTATAGTGTATAGAGAGGTTCTTGTGAGATGAAACTCTATCACCTAAACCAGTATATAAAGGAGATCCCTGAGCAAGCACAGAACAAGCATAACAATCGATAGAATACTCACAAAAGGTAAATGCTAGTGAATTGCTCAGAAGATTGTCTTCTTGAAAGCTTGATGGCCATGACTCTTAATAACCAAGGTATGAACTGTTCTTATAAAATTATTTCATTATATTTATGTTCCAGACTGATTTGTGAACAGAATGATGATAACAGACTAACAGGTCGATCACCCTTCTTCAAGCTAAATGGCTGAAAAATATTCTTACAACTTCCGAAGCACTAAATCTATTTTGTACTCTAATTAATGTCTAACACTTACGATGTTAAGATTAACCCAAATCAAAGTCTTAATAACGGGTTTATAATCTACCCTAAGCTCGAGCAATCACATTTGGAGGACGATCCAAACTTGATCACTATTTCAATAGACTTCAAATTCTTGAATTATAGAGTTATCAAAATGCCAAATGCTTCTCTTGATACTCATGAAATTTGGTTAATCAAACACCAATTGGTAATGTCATAGTTGTAACTCCATGGAGCAAAAGATAACTGAGACTACAGCTATTTATTCAGCTTCCTTCGTGACATATGGAAAACATGTCATGAATTTGTATGGAAACTAGAGTAACTCAATTTGAGATGTTCAACTCAAGAAAGCCCTGAGAGCTTTGCTAGGGTTTTGGCTAACTAAAGTTCCTTCTCATTAGATGCATGTGTCATCAAATATCTTCAATATTCTGACTTTCTCGTTCTATTTGAACTCACCGTGTTCCATTATCGTTTTACCCTTTGGTTTCAGTTTAATTGCCTCATTTCCCTTGTGTTTAACATTCAGTTATTCCCCTCCACTTTTCCTCGATTGTTGCTCTCATAGATTCCTAATATTGTATTCTCCACGATTTATCATACTTTGAAAATCAAAGGATGCACCGTGGCTTTCACTGTTGGAATTGGTTTTGACATTTCCTCCCATCCCACTTGCATGTGCTTAATTAATCAATCGCAATCTCTATTTTGCTTTTTTTATTTTTAGTCGTATGTTGACCGCATCATTAGGATTTCGGACAGTTTGATGGCGATTTAGGTATGTGGCTACGGTTCGCTATTGCGATCTTTTACTTCCCCATCTTTTACTTACTAGCTCGATCACAGTTTAATCATGATATTATAGTGTTTTGTCAGGATTGGATTATTATAGCCCTTTAACTGGATTGGATTATCATGGCTATACTATTCTTGTCACGATCACTTGGTTGTTAAATAGCTCTAAACTTCTCGGTAAGCCTGGTGTGAACCTAGTTGACCCCTTCGACCAGTTTTGATTTTTTTTTTATCATTATTCTCAAATTTTTTATCTTTTTTTAACCTCTGATCAAAATTAACCTTTATCATACCCATGTTTCACCTACTGGATTCTTGTCTGGTTACTGCTGATAGATTCACTGCTGACGGGCCTTTGGTTTAAAAAGATTTTTGTTTGATGAATAATGCACTATTAACATATAATGAAGGTATTACTACCATTTATCAGTGAATATTAATATTAGATAGTCATTTCTTTCCACCTTCTGGGCGGTAGTCCGCCTCCTAGGACATTAAAATAATTATGAACAACATAACTCATTTGTTCCACCTTCTTGGCGGTAGTCCGCCTCTTAGGGGGAGTATAAATGAGTTTTTCTAATTAAAGATGCATGAAAACTTAAAGCTTGGTGAGACACCATAGTTTATTTGTTATAGACAAACTTAAAGACTGTAGATCCAGAGCCTCATTCTCATGTAAACAGTTATAAGCTGTTTAGCCACTCATAGACATACTTACTTGAGGATGATGAAGCTGAACTGTTGCTTCAACTCTTCACTCACAAACTAAAATTTTTAGGCTTTTCTATTCTCAAAGCTCTGGTTCTGTTTTTTCTGGTTCTGTTTTTCGATGCCTCTACACTAAGACTCAAAGCTCTTTATATAAAAAGCGGATTTCAAAATGGAATTGAAACACAAACTATAAATAGTAACTCCACCGGTGATAGTGCTTTGATCCAGACAAGGCATCTGCTTTCCTCCATTGTCTTCTTTTGGAAAGCAGATTTTTTTGGGATAAGGATGTCTTCCACTTAGAGAAAATGACAAAACGATTTTGTCCGTATTTACAGGTCATCGTAATCTTCTGAGTTATCCCCAATGTAGGGGCCTTCTTCTATTATCTTTCTTCTGATCCTGTTTTCTTCCATATCTGTATGTGTATACATCTGGTAGCTCTTGTCTCTCTCGATCTTGTCGACATATTGAGTACAGGCGAGGGAGGAATCTATTTCTCTCCGTTTTAAGGTTGTGAACAGATCACTTGTAACGGCCTCTGGATGGTCGTACGTGGTGACTATTATCTTGTCTCCTGATGCAAGAAATGTAATCTCTTGATCTTCTTCGATTACTTTCTTGATGTATTCTAACGTCATAGCCTTCATCCATGGAATACTTGAATTTGGGTTTCCATTATATCCGTCACACGCTGGCTCAAGATACTGTCCTTAGATGATTCTGATGTAATGATATGGATGAATGTATTCATTTTCTCCATTAGACTTCTGTATCCATTAAGGAGGTGTGGATCTAAATTTTAGTCTGAGAATGCAGTTGCTCTTCCTAACATTCTTGACTGTATTGTAGATAATTGCTGGCAATCTTTTGAGATCTTCGTTTGTCTTTGTCCATAGATTATGGACAAATCCATTCTCTACTAACCACAACTTGTGCTCTTGCGGATGTTCACTCTAAACATTTACTAAATATCTTCCTATGAATGGTCCTGGGACAACGAAGAGGGTGCTAAGGAGATCTTCATCGGGTGTATGCTTGCCAATATGTCTATGGAACTTGAACCATTCTGATTCTTTTAGTGCTTGAATAGGAACTTTAGCACTCTCTGGAGTTCTAATGTACAACGTTGCTGGTTCATTGACCACGCTTGGTGGTTTCTCCTTCTGACTTAGTTATATTGTCAAGGCGTCCATGGTTTCTATTATGAGTGTTTTGTCATTTTCCTGGAAAGCAAACGTTAATTTATCCAGCAGTTCCCTCTGGTGGGATGCTAGATTCTGGTCAGTTTGGAAGACTGCTTCTGAAAAGGTGTTTAGCTGATATCTGAAGATGTTTACAAAATCTGTAGGAAAAATTCTGCTTTTTGGCAAAGCAGTAGCCATTAACAGTCTTGATTTGCATTTACCGTCTGCCGTTTGAGATGAGCTAGCCAATTATTTCCCCTGGGATTGATCAGTTAAGGCTGGTCTTTTGGGATGCAACAAAAAACTCTTGAGAATTTTTTCAACTGGTTCTTCTTGTTGGTTAAGCTCATTTCCTGGCCTTCTGCTTCTTGTTTTTACATTCTCTATCCTTTCATCCCAAGAAATTTTTAGTGCTTCAATTATTGCCAAACTTTCAACATCCATAACATTACTGACATTAGTTGGAGCAGAAAAAGCACCCAAGAAGATTTAACCGCAATGTAAAACACTACAAGAAAAAGTAATATAGCCGACAAACAAAAATCGTCTGTCTGTTAGATATTTTCGTCGACTATAGGTATAGCCGACGAACCTTTGTCGGCTATAGTTGGATTATAACCAACGACAAAGTCATCGGCCAAAGCTTCCCCTTCCGGCCAAAATAGTTGAACGGAGAAACTATAGCCGACAATTTTGTATATGCAACTTGTCGGCTATAGTTGCTGAATTCTGGAAAGAAAAATATTTGCAGATTCTGGATTTCTATTCCAGAACCTGCATTTCCAACTCCAAAATTTACTACCACAAACCCTATTACACAAACCCTAAAAACTCAAAAAACTCAATTTCAGCGGCAGCAGGCTGGGCTCGGCGACGGCGAACCTGGGATATAAAAACCATGAAATTCATATATATATATATAGAGAGAGAGAGAGAGAGAGAGCTCTAGAGAGAGATACCTCGGGAGGAGCTACGGCGAGGTCCGAGGAAGGTGAGGAGGAGGCGAGGTCTCATACGTCGTCGGAATTTTTTTTGGAGTTTTTAGGGTTTGGGTGCGAGAGGAGGCGTGGTTTGGGATAAACCCGATGATTATAACCGACGACATAAAAAATATGATCTGCTATAGTATAGCCAACGACATTGGCAGATTATACGCATCGGCTATACTATAGCCGACAACACATGTAGCCATTGTCGGCCTTAGTTAAACAAAAGCCGACCAAATTGTTTTTAATCGTTGGTTTAAATACTATAGCCGACGACGTAAGTTATCGTCGGTTATAGTGTCGCAATTTATCATCGGTTATAGTACACAAATATCCAAATCCCAATGCGCAAGGCCTCCGATCTATTCAAATAACTCATATAAACATAAACTCATATAGCCTAAATTAAAAACCACAAGTTCATGAAACTAGAACCAACCCACACAAACTTCAAAAAAAAATACGATCTACAATATCAATAAAGGCCCAGCTCAAGAACAACACAAAAATCAAAAATCAGCGAGCTGTCTTTCCTTACCATTGATAACGGTGAGCGGCAAGGTGAGATCGGCGAGGAGCGACGATCGAGGTGAGAACCGTGAGCAGCGATGTGAGAGCTGTGAGCAGTGACGTGAGAGACGTGAGCAGCGAGGAGAGAGACGAGGTGAGACCGACCTTGTCAGACCAACGAGCAGCACCGTCGATCAGATCGGCTAGCGGTGAAGTCTCGCAGTGAGAGAGATGAAGTGAGGCGAGCTGTGAGATATCGAGGAGTGAGAGAGATGAAGTTAGGGAAATTCTGACAAGTGTTAAACTAATTAAGTTTGAGCGCGCGCGTATGGAAAATTAGGTTTCCGCATTCCCCAATTTTTAACGTATGGCAAATAAGTTTGTTTAGGGTCTCACAAGTTTAGGTTTTCATAAAGGAATTTTTTAATGACAATCTATTGAAATTATCCTTGCAATGACTTTACTTCTATTAATTTCCTTATGAAGATAAGTTTGTTTAGGGTATTACAAGTTTAGGACTTCAGAAAATGAATTTGTTAATTACAATTTAATTCTTGGTCCCTAAAAATGAAGTGGCTCGTGTATTTTAGAGGAGTGGTGTTTAATCTATTTGGCTTTTCTCGTACAACTTTTTATTTTTGAAGAGGCGATAATTTCATTCCAATAAGTAATAGTAATACAAGATTTTACCGGATTCTCAGCAAGATAAAACGAAATCTTAACGCATCACCATTGTTCAATCGATTCTTAGATTACAAACATAGATAGATAAACCAGGGTAGCGCAAAGACTAAAAAACTTCGAGGGCACCACTTCTTAGTGTATCTAAACACCTCTTCTACTGGGTTACACTGCACTTCAGGTCTTCCACATCCATTCCAGCTGGCAACAACACCGACTTCTTCTTAGGCAATATCTTTTTCAGTCCCTACACCGACTTCAGCTTAGACCTACTACCACAATCCTCCGCTTTCTGCTTGTTCCGACCTTTTCATGTAACTCTACCGGACTTATTCACCACATCAATCACCTTGTCCCCTATCATTGGCTCTCCAGGTTCCATTGAGCCAATTGTGTCTCCACTGCCACCGGTCAATGCCTCACTAGAACCTAGTTGTCCCTCTAGGAAGTTTGAAGTGTCAATAGGCTCCCTCATGTCGGAGTTGGATCTGGATTTCCTAGGGAAGAAGAATCCAGTATACCATGTGTTGCACTAGGAAGCAGCATAGTCACGGGTTCAGTGGTCATAGGAGCAACAACAGGAGAAGGAAGTCCCATTGTGCGTGCTCGTCGACCACCTATTCTCGAAACTGGAATAGCGCTCCCGTCCTCAATCTGCAAAAGAACATTGTTAGGTGGGTGTTCCTCATAGAGAGGGTTCACCCGAAATGCATTTGGTGGAGTCGCCTGAAGCACCATCTCCACCGTTCTCCGCTGCTCAGAATGAGGAATAACTCCTTCTTGTTGAACAACCATCAGTAGCCCCATCATCAAATTCAAATTAGGGACTAGGGACACATGACTCTTCCCCTTTGCTTATCAATATTTTCATCGTACAACTTATAATGAAAAGACACTAATATGATGTACGTGTTGGAAAAATAGGTGTTTTAACACTATTTTAACTAACCATTTTGAGGCAATTAAATTAAGATATTTACTTGTTCAAATGGTTAAATGGGTGAATGAGAAATTATCACCCAAAGCAAGCTAAGGCTTTCGAATTGCCAATTAAATTGTTTATGACAGCTAATAAACTTTAGTAATGGCAAGCAATTGAATAACAAACTAATGATTTGTAACGGTTTTGTAACCGCTCATAAACCTTAGTTATGATATAAAATTCAAGCCTACCAAATGGATTGTTTTGTAACCGTTCGTAAACATTATTGACGACAAATTAAATATCTTGTAACTGCCAATTGATGGCGAGTTTAATGACCAGAAACGGTTTTGGTATTAACTTGACAATAAGTGGCTTGACCCCAATGAAGCTTATGTAAAGCGACCTTCCTATTCTCATTTCATCGATTCAATCGATCCCATCAGAAGCAATCACTTCTTCTGATCACTTATCTCCCTCTCTCAACTCAGAGCAAATCCGGTGATAGAGAAAAGTATTCTTCCGTTCGAAGAGAAGTTCTTGTGCTGCGGTATAAAACTTTGAAGTTGCTTTATCCTGAGAGAACAACGCCATACAAGTCTGTGGACGAAGTAAAAGTTCTTAAGGAAAGCGTGTGATACACGTGACTCAACTTAGTTCATCTTCTTACCTAGAATTTTTTCTTCGTTCATATGTTTACAATTTTACTTATTATTTAATTAGTATTTCGTATATTATATTTAGTTTAATATCACTCAATTTTTCCTACAATCTTAAGAACTTTTATATGTGATATTGACTAACGTGGTTTCTTTAAGGAAATAGTTGCCTAACGGAAGGGTGTTGGCTTAAGGAATTGGTTACTAAACAAAAATAATGTTGCCTTAAGGAAGTGGTTGCCTTTGGAGTTGTGTTGTGAAATGCGAAACATTGCTTAAGAAAATTAGACTCCAAAGAAATTATCGATTAGTTATCTACGCTAATGAGAGTTTTTTTTTCAATGATAATAAAAAGTTTCCTTGTAATAATGAAGCACTATGATTTGGTTATATGCCAAATTCAAGTGATTGAATATTGAGATATTCAATAAGAAATTCATTGTGAATTTGACCATGAAATCAATTGAGAAATAATATCATATATTATTTATTGATTAAGAAAATAACACGTTGTGTGTATTTTTTGAAAAAATGCAACGAAATATTTTAAACACTGAAGAAATTTTGGGTTGAGACACAAAAGCAAAACCATGAGCGATTGGCCAAAACAGATAATATCTTGTTATGAGGATGTGTCGTGGCAAATGATGTCAGATACAAACATGGCCTGAAAGCAGTCAAAGATTATGACTGTGGGATAAAAGACTTGGAACTGTGGTATAACCATGCCAAGTTGGATAAACAATTAAGGCTCAAGAAAGGAGGTCTGAATAATTATCTTTAAAAAGGAACTAAACAATATACTGTATGTTCCTAAGAATTGAGTTAAGGCTCAGTGAAAATGACTTTCGCTTATTGATTAAATAAAAACAAATTCTTGTTTTAACAGAGAATTTATATTGGTAATAGAGCTACAAGTGATGGAAATTAAAAATTGAAATGTAATGACCATGGTCAATGATAGCACTTCCACCTCTGTGTCTACCAAGACACTGTATGGTAAGCAAGGACAAGTTAATTATGATACTTTGCGGATGTCAATTAACTTGAAGAAGTTTACCAATGTTTCAAGCATAAGATTGGAACTTGTGTTGAGACTAACAAACGAAATCATCTTTCAAAAGTATTGAAAGAAATAATGAAGCCTTGATTTAAAGGCATCTCAAGCAAAAGTGGTAATAAGTATTTTACCACTATGTACCTTATGAAGAGTAAAGATGAGGCTATAGAGAAATTTAGACTCTATAAAACGAGATGAGAAATCAACTCAATTGAACAATTAAGGTCATAAAAAGTGATTGACCGTGGAGGTTAGTATGAATCACTATTTATGTATTATACTCAGTTTGTGATCATACATGAATAACACCTTATTCACCACAATCATATGATATGATTGAACGAAAGAATTGTATCTTAAAGGATATAATGGATGCAATGTTGTTTAGCTTTGCATTGCCACCAAGCATGTGGTGAGATACCATTTTATTGGCTAAATATCTTTTAAATAAGATACCTAAAATGTTTGTTGAACAAACGACTCCATATGAATATGAAAATGAAGAAAGTCATCCTACAATTACTTTGTGAATGTGGGGATGTTTTGTCAAGGTAGATAATCTCTACCCAAAAAGGAAAATTACGTGAAAATAGTCAATTTCATTTTATATGAATTATCGATTTCTTGTGTGTAACAAACACAAGACATGATAAGGAACTCTGAAAATTACATCGTTCTTTGAAGATGTATTTTCGAGTACATCCAACTTATTGTTGATCATGGACTATAATAGCTAAATTAGTAGCTTGCAACAAATGGTTAAATAGCCATCAATGCATTAGATGAGCAAACTAATGACTTATAAACCGTTAAATAAATGCGAGTAACAGACAAGTTTAAAGTCATCAACACAAAGCTGATTTTGTGTTATTTAGTGTTATGCTTTCTAAATGAAGCATAATAAATGAGGATTTTCAGAATCAAAGAGCTAAGATAAGGATTAGAAAATCCTTGAGTTCTGACTCTTAACATGTATGGTTAAGAGAAAAGTTGAATCCTTAAGGAATAGGTACCTTGTGTACTGTCCTAGTTAAGAAGATGTCACTAAAATATGATTTTGATTTTACAAATTATACTTGGAAACTTGTGGATCTTCCACTTGGTTATGAAATTTTAAGTTTCAAGTGGATCTTCAAGAAGAAAATGAAGTCTTATAGACAAAAAGAAGGTCTTGATGATTTCGACACTAAATCTCTAGTGACGAAATGACTTTCATCATAATGGTACTTGTTATTGCCACGTTGGGCAACTTTGAAGTACATCAATGCTGATTTTGTGTTATTTAGTGTTATGCTTTCTAAATGAAGCATAATAAATGAGGATTTTCAGAATCAAAGAGCTAAGATAAGGATTAGAAAATCTTTAGGTTCTGACTCTTAACATGTATGGTTAAGAGTAAAGTTGAATCCTTAAGGAATAGGTACCTTGTGTACTGTCTTGGTTAAGAAGATGTCACTAAATTATGATTTTGACTTTGCAAATCATACTTGGAAACTTGTGGATCTTCCACTTGGTTATGAAATTTTAAGTTTCAAGTGGATCTTCAAGAACAAAAATGAAGTCTTATAGACAAAAAGAAGGTCTTGATGATTTTGACACTAAATCTCTAGTGACGAAATGACTTTCATCATAATGGTACTTGTTATTGCCACGTTGGGCAACTGTGAAGTACAAAGTTGATTTTGTGTTATTTAGTGTTATGCTTTCTAAATGAAGCATAATAAATGAGGATTTTCAGAATCAAAGAGCTAAGATAAGGATTAGAAAATCTTTAGGTTCTGACTCTTAACATGTATGGTTAAGCATGTTAAGAGTAAAGTTGAATCCTTAAGGAATAGGTACCTTGTGTACTGTTCTGGTTAAGAAGATATCACTAAAACATGATTTTGACTTTCCAAATCATACTTGGAAACTTGTGGATCTTCCACTTGGTTATGAAATTTTAAGTTTCAAGTGGATCTTCAAGAAGAAAATGAAGTCTTATAGAAAAAAAGAAGATCTTGATGATTTTGACACTAAATCTCTAGTGACGAGATGACTTCCATCATAATGGTACTTGTTATTGCCACGTTGGGCAACTGTGAAGTACAAAGCTGATTTTGTGTTATTTAGTGTTATGCTTTCTAAATGAAGCATAATAAATGAGGATTTTCATAATCAAAGAGCTAAGATAAGGATTAGAAAATCTTTAGGTTCTGACTCTTAGCATGTATGGTTAAGAGTAAAGTTGAATCCTTAAGGAATAGGTACCTTGTGTACTGTCCTGGTTAAGAAGATATCACTAAAACATGATTTTGACTTTGCAAATCATACTTGGAAACTTGTGGATCTTCCACTTGATTATGAAATTTTAAGTTTCAAGTGGATCTTCAAGAAGAAAATGAAGTCTTATAGACAAAAAGAAGGTCTTGATGATTTCGACACTAAATCTCTAGTGACGAAATGACTTTCATCATAATAGTACTTGTTATTGCCACGTTGGGCAACTGTGAAGTACAAAGGTGATTTTGTGTTATGCTTTCTAAATGAAGCATAATAAATGAGAATTTTCATAATCAAAGAGCTAAGATAAGGATTAGAAAATCTTTAGGTTCTGACTCTTAACATGTATGGTTAAGAGAAAAGTTGAATCCTTAATGAATATGTACCTTGTGTACTATCCTGGTTAAGAAGATATCACTAAAACATGATTTTGACTTTCCAAATCATACTTGGAAACTTGTGGATCTTCCACTTGGTTATGAAATTTTAAGTTTCAAGTGGATCTTCAAGAAGAAAATGAAGTCTTATAGACAAAAAGAAGGTCTTGATGATTTCGACACTAAATCTCTAGTGACGAAATGACTTTCATCATAATGGTACTTGTTATTGCCACGTTGGGCAACTGTGAAGTACAAAGCTGATTTTGTGTTATTTAGTGTTATGCTTTCTAAATGAAGCATAATAAATGAGGATTTTCAGAATCAAGAGCTAAGATAAGGATTGGAAAATCCTTAGGTTCTGACTCTTAACATGTATGGTTAAGAGTAAAGTTGAATCCTTAAGGAATAAGTACCTTGTGTATTGTCCTGCTTAAGAAGATATCACTAAAATATGATTTTGACTTTGCAAATCATACTTGGAAACTTGTAGATCTTCCACTTGGTTATGAAATTTTAAGTTTCAAGTGGATCTTCAAGAAGAAAATGAAGTCTTATTGATAAAAAGAAGGTCTTGATGATTTCGACACTAAATCTCTAGTGACGAAATAACTTTCATCATAATGGTACTTGTTATTGCCACGTTGGGCAACTGTGAAGTACATCAAATGGATATGAAAAAAAATTCCTGGTAGGACATATAGAAGAGAAAATATATATAGAAGAACCTGAGGGTTTCTCGGCTCCCGGTCAAAAGGGAAAATATGTAAAGTCATTATATGTAAAGTCATTATATGGCTTAGAAAAACACAAATGCAATGACATAGAAGATTTGACAACATGATCACCAATGGTTTCAATACCAATGAAGGTGATAATTTATATATGTCAAATACATAGAGAGAGGATATTTCTTTGTGTGTCTGCATGTAGATGACATGCTTATCATTGGAAGTAATGATAAGTTGGTCAAATAAAGATAAAGATACGTACTCGATTTGCAGTATTTATAACTCTATTTTCTAATAGGGCTCACCTTAGTAACTCATAATGTCTAGAAAAGGAGATTTTTGATAATAGTGTACTTGAGCGGGCATCGCCCTACTTACATCAATTTCTCCTAGCCTGGTTATGAGTGAAAAGAGTTATCCAAACAATTATAGAATTTATAGTTAACTGCAAAATCATTCAAGTACTATTTGGGAATGCAAAAGCATTTGAATCCTTAGAAAACATCACAAGAATGTTAAAAGGGATTATATCAAATTAGTTACATTACGTGGAGAATATCCTTGGAAATGTGACAAGAAGAATTCTGGAATTGCCAAAACTCCGATTGACATAACTCTTCATCTTTCGAAGAATAAAGGAGAGAGTGTTTCTCAATTAGAATACTCTAGAGTCATTGGAAGCCTAATGTACTTAACAAGTTGTACAAGGCCAGACTTGGCTTATGCTGTGAACAAGCTAAGCAGGTACACGAGTAATCCTGGTGGAATGCATTGGCAAGCAATTGCAAGAATACTCAAGTATTTAAGGTATACTCGTACCTATGGGCTGCACTATACTAGATATCATGTTGTCTTATAATGGTACAGTGATGCAAATTAGATTTCTGATATGAAAAATCCACTAGTGGATATGTATTCACACTAGGGGTGCAGCGGTATCTTGGAAATCCTCAAAACAAATTGTTATAACCAGATCCACGATGAAATCTGAGTTTGTTGCCCTAGACAAATGTGGGGAAGAGACAAAATAGCTACGCCAATTCATAGAGGATATTTCAAAATGGACGAAGCCCGTGCTTGCAATTTGCATACATTGTGATAGTCAATCTGCAATTGGCAGGGCACATAGTAGTATGTACAATGGTAAGTCTAGACATATTCGTCGAAGACATAATACTATCAAACAACTACTCTCTACTGGTGTCATCTCTATTGACTATGTAAATTCAAAAGATAACATAGCAGATCCATTAACCAAAGGGTCACTACAACAAAAAATTAGTTCTGCGACGGAAATCTACCGTCGCAAATACTTGTAATGCCGTAGCTAAAGCTAATTGCCACGGCAAAAATTACATTGGCGACGGCAATTTTTCCGTAGCTTTTGAAGGCGTCGCTATTGATATTTACTACGGACACTGCCGTAGCTAAAAGCTATTACTACGGCAAGTTTTTGCCGTAGTATAGGTTTATTATTAGCGATGGCACATAACTACAGTCCATGCCGTAGCAAATTCATGTTTGACTGTTGACTTTATTTGGCTTTTTGCGACGGAAATTTGCCATGGCAATTGATATAAATTTGCCGTCGCAATCATGTTAAGTTGCCGTAGCAAAAGGGACAATTTGCCGTAGCAAAAGTGGCAAGCCTGCATAATTTCAGTAGCAAATAAGGCACTTTGCTGTAGCTAACTAGTTCATTGTCCATAGCAAACTTTCTAATGCATTTAGGTTCCAGAATTTGTGCCAAAACAGTTGAAACCTAGAGTTGATGAACACAATATTCTTGTGCTAAAATTTATAGAAACTCAACATCTCGATATTCTTGTGCTAAAATATTGTATTCTTAGAGAGCATTCTAGCTTGGAAAACAAAACATAAATAAGTTCAATGAGTGCATAGAAACATCTCTATTTGGAATGCACTCTAGCTACCAAAATATTGTGTGCTTGGCATGCATCACTTCTTCTTGTTGCTTGCTTCAATAGTCTTCATACCTCTGCTTGCTTTTACTTTTTTTGCCATAATAAGCTGTACATTTAATATACATTCATTAGTTAAGAAACCACTGTCATCAGTTGAATTGTGCAAAGAAAGAAATTCAGAACCTAATGACAGTGCAACAAAAGTTATAGCAAATCTGCAAATGACCTTAACTTTAGAAAATCATAACTAAATGTAGAAAAATCACATCCAAATGATTCAAAGACTAAAGTGACCCTTAACATATATGCTATAACTTTTATGAAGAAAGCTACTTCAGAATATGATCTGAAAGGTACAGTTTTCAGCTAAAAGATGACAAGTTAAGAAATCCAGAACAACCAGTTTATGCTATATAAATCCTGAACTTTGAAAAATTATAACTAAATGTAGAAAAATCGCATCCAAATGATTCAAAGACTGAAGCAACCCTTAACATATATACTATAACTTCTATGAAGAAAGCTATTTCAGAATATGACTTGAAAGGTACAGTATTTAGCAAAAAAGTGATAAGTTCAGAAATTCAGAAAAACCAGTTTAGGCTATATAAACCCTGAACTTTGGAAAATCATAACTAAATATAGAAAAATCGTATCGTAATGATTTAAAGACTGAAGCAACCCATAACATATATACTATATCTTTTGGGAAGAAAGCTACTTCAGAATATGACCTGAAAGGTAAAGCTTTCAGCTAAAAGATGACAAGTTAAGAAAACACGACATCTCCTAACATTTTCTAAGAAAATATACACAACTGGTCTTACAATTTATGTCACTATCATGTACACTCCATTCTATAGATTAACTTTCCAATAAGAAATGTTACAAAATACAAAGTTTCTATAGATCAACCTCAACAACCTAAAGGTTTACCAACTGAGCTGGTATAATAACTTCAATGCGTAACTAGTACCCAATATAATAACAAAGCTAAGCAAAGCAACATGATCTGAAAAATCTGGAAACATTACCTGACACTGCACATCAATCGCTTTAGCTTTGTACTCTACATGAAGACACCTTGAGAACTGATAAATATACCTGAAAAAAAAAACCAACGATCACACATTCAGCAACAGAATCACCATTGCTCAAACTAAAATGAGTTGTCACAACGAAGATCAAAACAGCATAGAGAGGATCATAAGGGATCACAATGGTAGCACCAGACCTAATATTAACAATAACTCCTCTCTTCCTCTGCAACATTCCCCTTGAACTTGTCAACACACTTGTGCTATAATATTTGCAATTAGATCAGCAGTTTGGAAAGATGGTGCTTCCTTTGCATATATGACACATTTGAAGCTTAATCGTATTTTAATGCTCAGAAGATATAAGATAAAGCACAGGTCTCAAAATTCACTGTGATCTGCTTTCTTTTGCCTTAAGTCATCCAGGTGAAATGCTCTTATAAAGGCTAGCTGTCAAAGAGTGATACCACTTAAGGACCTATAATACAGTTCTATATCCTATAAGATAAGCCTATAACTCAGATTAAGGTTTAATAAAAAAACTATATTTCTTTAAAGAAAGATATTGAAAACAGTTAAGCTAGACAATCTAGACAGCAACAATCTATTTGTCCATGCCAAAATAGTACTTGTTTTATGTTTTTTGTTCTTTTGATAAAAAGCTGTTTGTTTACAGAAAGTGTAGATGAAAATCCAAAACATGCATTCATACTGGCCGTGAACTGAAAAGTGAAGGATAATTCATTCCCCCAAAATGAGATGATATGGAAGTTTTGACCGATCCTGTTGATTCTGGAGAAGATGTCCCGGATGACCTTGCATCCTCCTCCTGCAATTCAATCAGATATAATGAGTTACAACCTCCTTAGATACTCAAGTCCTCTACTCTATTGCAGGCAGAGCCACTTAAGGATACCTCCAGTTCTGAAGTCTCTAAAAGGGTCTTTGCCCACAAGTCATCATAACTGACTGACGGTCTAGAGATGATGTTTTCCTCATCAACATCAGGAGCATCAGTTCCAGCACCAGCAAGAAACTCATTCACCTAAAAGGATGCAGACGTTAAATAATTATCCACTCAAGGTGGATCAAGAGAATACACTGTAAGGTGAAAAAGATATGTATACTATGAACTTAAAGATAGACTCTAAAACAACCATTTACGAACAGCACTTTAATCAATCAATTTTAGCTCACCAAGATATCAATCACCACATGAAAAGTCATTTTCCGTTTGAAAAATGAATGCCTATTTAATTCCGTTTAGAATTTAGAAAACAATAATTTGACTTAAGTCACCAATCATGTGATGCATGAGCCAAATCTAAGCCATCATCAATAAGCTCACCAAGCATCCACCGAACCATTCAACATTTTTGTAATCAATGCAATTTTTTTTAAAAGAAACTACTTTTTTATTGAAAACAAAAGGCAAACAAGGGAACGGACAAGAGGTCCGCTAAGAATTAAAATAGACAACTAGGAAAAACTAGAGACAAGTAGTCGAGCAATACTTGGGATGTCTCAACCCATAGCTTCATATTAAGGAAAATTATAATATCGTGCTTATCTTTTAACTCTGAATTATATAGTATATGTAAAGGGAGGGACAGGAGGGGAAGGCATAAGTAAGGTCTCACTCACTCGGGACTTCACTAGTATTTAATGGCGATCATATTCTATCTTTCAGCTACATAATTATGAAAAGAAATCAAGAGTACAGAATACAATATGCAAATAGCTATATTTGTTACCCTGCTCATTGCTGGTGCATTATTTCCTAATAGTCTGTCATCACCAAGATTTGCTGCCCACGCATTTACAAGGTCATCATCCAACGCATCACGCTCTACAGCTGCTGGTTTAGAATCATAAATAAGATCAGATATTCCAGTAGCAACAGCCTGATCGCTCAAACCAGTTGATGCTGTAATGTTGTGCCGGGTACGATATATGTCGATAAGTTTGGCACTGTCATAACATCAAGATGGATAATGAATGAGGAGAAATAGAGGAGTTAGGTAACTCGTATTACCAAGAAACCACATGCGATACTCGACCACAAGTATCTAAATAAAATAAAAAGGCACGAGGCAATTGAAGTGATCTCTACCTTATTGGCCCTAATGGCAGATATTTTGATCTTGGAACATAGCAAAACAGTGAAATAAGATCAAACAGCCTTTCATGGATTTCATAGAGTTTCTAAAGCTCTTCATCTGTCCACTCCTTATTAGCATTATCATGGTTGCGCATTTCCCTACTTACCCACATATAAATTTAGTATGAATATCTCAAAAGGAATTCACTAACTTGAAGAAAGAAACCACATACTTGATTAATTCATCTTGTGCCCTGTACATTTCATCAAGAACCTCTATCATAGGACTGATTAGAACTCCGAGTCCTGTGCCACTAGCTCCTTGGTCTTCTCCGTTACTGAGATGCATCTCGGAAAATTGAGAATGCACTCCACCCTGCGCTAATGTGTGTAGAAATTCATAGATTTGTAGCCTAAAAGGCTCACCAGATCTTATTGCCATAGTTGTGAGAGCTTGAGCAGCAATAATTCGAACCTGGAGATCCCACAGGGCCAACAGATTGTCAGATAATTGAAGTGAAATAAATAACATGGAAAGTGATGAGACTGGAATTTACGTCACTTGGTATTTGTCATTTCTTACCCATCGTTGTGAACAAGGTCATTTCTCTTCTTCTAAACAAATTTTAATGTCTATCTCATTTATCACCTAGACTATTTACTTACAGACTTACAGTCTAATATGCAAGCCTCGTTATCACCTAGTGCAAAACAGCTATTCTTGCCAACCAAGTGCTGAGCTAAACACGTAGTCCCCTCGCACTATGGATATTTATGCTAAACATGCAAGCCTCTAACTACCAATCCCATCATCTCAATGCTTTCAAAACACTGCAATCAAGTAATAAGTACAAGTTTTCAACCCTTACCATGATCTTCAGATCCATACTAGTAGGCATAAAACTTGAAACTTTTTATTATAATATAAATTGGGAGCGAGAGCACAATACTTGCATTAGCAAATAACTAGTGGCTGAAACTGAGGTGAAAGCTAATACCTCCCACTGAATGCACACCTCTGTAACCTAGTTAATGCACCAGCTAGAGTAGGGTTGCGGGAACTGGCAGCAGCTACCATTTTATCTGCATCTAGCATCATCAATGCAGTACCAGGTGGGGTTGCAGATTCCCATGCATATTCAGAAGCAGCATAATTTGCATTTTCTCCAAGAAACCATACCTAACAGTACACTTGGCCCGACATCAATAAAGAAATACTTCATACACGTAATTTGAAGATTAAGCCTGAATAGAAGCCAATAAAGAATGCACCGGTCATTTAGAAGCTTACTGCTGCCTGTACTAATCTCTGTAACGCCAGTGCTGACTTTGGATCAGATGCAGATACACTGTCTACTGATGTAAACTCCAACATTGACCCAGGTTGTGGTGGTGGTAAATCGAGAACTATGGTAACTGCTTCTAGTGCAGTGTGTTTCCCATCATGACCAGCTCCAACAAGACAAGTCTACAATTGAATGAATCAATAATAGCAATCAATTAGATCAACATTTATACTGATTGTTGATAAAAAAATATACAAGGTTTGGATGCAAATTTAAGATTCCAGTACATCTAATCCATGCGATGTATACACAGGAGATTATAAATGCCATAATTATAAGAACAATCAACATGAATATTTGCTCTCAATTCTCTGGATGTAAGAAAGGGAATTAAATCACAAAGTTGAGTGGAAATGGCAATACCGAAGACAAGAAGAAACAAAAAGAAAAATGAGAAGAGGAAGGCATGTTCCCTACAAAGAGGACCTCTTCTTTGGAGAACTGCAAATTTTCTCATATAGCTCCAACTCAGACTCGTGGCAAACGGCTGTAGTGGTTTTATTTTTAGAATCAGTGGTCTTTCTTTATGAAAATGAAGTGCTTAAAATAATTCGTATGCGCAATCTGTTTCGTACCATACAACTTGAAACAAAATCAAAACATTTTGGTATGAGAAGAGGAGGAAAAGAAAGAGAAGCAACCCAAACCAAATCACAATCAATACCCAATCAAAAATCAAACACAAGAAGAAGAAGCTAGCCTGGAAACATCGAACCAACACACCACAACCAAATACCCAATCAATAAACTTCATCAAATCAGATAGCTAAACATATATAAAGGATAATCACAGACAACAAATAGATTAAAGAGAAAAGAGAGTGAGATCTAGACCTGACCTTACTGGAAAACTTAGATGATGATCGACTCCACTTCAACCATTAAA
Organism: Geum urbanum; assembly: GCA_946800695.1. Taxonomy (NCBI): domain Eukaryota; kingdom Viridiplantae; phylum Streptophyta; class Magnoliopsida; order Rosales; family Rosaceae; genus Geum; species Geum urbanum. The sequence continues at coordinate 11,244,640 of OX327006.1, forward strand.
GGAGTAGAGAGATAGAGTGGTTAGAGTTTACTGTATGGACCTCCATTGAAGCTACATTCGAGCTTCTCTGCGGGAGCAATTGAAAATTGAAACAGATGAAAAGGGATAGTGGGAAAGGAAAAATGAAAAGAGAGTGAAATAAAGAGAGGGAAGATAAATTTCGTTTTGGCGCCATTAATTGGTATTCTTGGGTTTACTACGGTAATGAAATTGCCGTGGCAATTGGCCACTGTTTTTACCACGGCATCACTTTGCCGTTGCTAAAAGTCATAACTGTTGCTACGGTAACGTTGCCGTAGTAACTTCTAGGCTATAGCTACGGCAACTGGTGCCATAGCAAAAAACCGAAGCACAACTAATTTTTTGTTGTAGTGGGTTAAACAGAGAGTTGGTTGATAAATCATCGAGGGGAATGGAACTAAAGCCCATGAGTTAAAGTCTTTACAATGGACACCCAACCTAGTTGACTGGAGATCTCAAGATCTAGGTTCAAAAAGGACAACTAAATTGTAGAGACCATGCCGGATCACTGTGGGGATTTTCCCCAAGTCCGTTCCTATGATGAAAACAGTGATGCCCGTAAGGAATGAGGTTAAGCTCAAAGCTTTTAATGATTCTTATGCGTCGAAAATCTGAGCAGAGTAATACGGGTTACTCTTAATTAAGAAATCACCTATGTAAGGGGGAAGTGGGGCCGCTTCTAAAAGAATTGTTCATGGCGCAATTCTTGTTAAGCTCTTACAGAACCAGGCGCGTGTCCAGGGCCAAAACGGACACAACAGTGAGAACTGAAAATATCAGGAAGATACATGTGTGAAGTATGCCATCGTTTATACAAATGGCAAACAGTTCAAAGACATCGCGTCTACTGTTTAGTTAGTAAAGTAAGCATGCTTTCACAAGGGAAGGTTCAAAGGGTTGACCCCTACCTATCCTATGCAGGTTTTCAACCGCAAAATCTATCACCAAGTCCATCGAGTCTTTGGTCGCTAATTTCATTCATGTGGGGAATTTTTGGAAAAATAGGTGTTTTAACACTATTTTAATTAATCATTTTGAGGCAATTAAATTAAGATATTTACTTGTTCAAATGGTTAAATTGGTGAATGAGAAATTATCACCTAAAGCAAGCTAAGGCTTTCGAATTGCCAATTAAATTGTTTATGATGGCTAATAAACCTTAGTAATGGCAAGCAATTAAATAACGAACTAATGGTTTGTAACGGTTTTGTAACCGCTCATAAACCTTAGTTATAATATAAAATTCAAGCCTACTAAATGGATTGTTTTGTAACCGTTCGTAAACATTATTGACGGCAAATTAAATATCTTGTAACTGCCAATTGATGACGAGTTTAATGATCAGAAACGGTTTTGGTATTAACTCGACAATAAGTGGCTTGACCCCAATGAAGCTTATATAAAGCGACCTTCCTATTCTCATTTCATCGATTCAATCGATCCCATCAGAAGCAATCTCTTCTTTTGATCACTTCTCTCCCTCTCTCAACTCAGAGCAAATCCGATGATAGAGAAATGTATTCTTCAGTTCGAAGAGAAGTTCTTGTGTTGCGGTACAAAACTTTGAAGTTGTTTTATCTTGGGAGAACAACGTCATACAAGCATATGAGCGACGTAAAAGTTCTAAAGGAAAGCGTGTGATACACGTGACTCAACTTAGTTCATCTTTTTACCTAGAATTTGTTCTTCGTTCATATGTTTACAATTTTACTAATTATTTAATTAATATTGTATATTATATTTAGTTTAATATCACTCAATTTTTCTTCCAGTACGAAATGGAAATACATACTCGCGAACTCTTATTAACCTAATGTGAATAATATTTTACTTTGGAATAGGCTGCACATGAACACAATTTCCATGTTTCCTCATCTTCAACTAACGATATATTTGTCATTTTGTCATATGATTTTTTTTGTTATTTGGGTGTCAGATCTTATTAAAACATTTATTTATTTTTTGAAAAACATTGAATTTTGAGCGAGCGTAGGAAGGCATCTTTTTACTAGAGCCGTAGTAAGAGTAAAAATTAACAACGCCATTTCTAGTTGTGTTGGGGTAAAATTTCAGTCTTGCACAAAACCCCGCGGTGTAAGAAATAAACCCCCCAAGCGACCTAAACTCAGAGAGAAAGAGAGAGAGATCCGTATAGGGGAGACAATTGAAGAAGATGAATCATTTGTTCAGACTCAATTCCCTGAACGCCGCGTTGAGGTCTCTGAAACATGAATCCGTCACTCTCAGAGAGCTCACCACATGTTCGTCGCTACTCCGCACACATTCAAACCCCTCTCGACGACGGGCCTCATCGCTCATTGTTCGAAATTTCGCTAGCAGTAGAAATTCCAGGTAATTCTTTGTCTATCTTATTATGAATTGGATTGAATATGGATGATTCGGTGAGTAATGGATACCCAATCAAATGTGTGTTAAACCAGCTATGAGATACCTCCTCCTATGAACTTGGGAATGCGGGTTGTGCCTGAACGCATGGCTTATGTGGTTGAGCGGTTAGGAAATTACTACAAGACTCTGCATTCTGGAGTCCATTTTTTGATTCCACTCGTCGATAAAATTGTCTCTGTGCATTCATTGAAAGATAAGCTCTTAACTGTTCCTGAGCAGACAGTTCTCACTCAAGACAATGTCAGCATTGAGATTGGTAGCCTTTTCTATGTCAAGGTAATAATGTTGACTTTCTTCCGCCGTACACCCGGTTTATGGGTCATCGGAGAAAGCTTGTTTTCTTATATCTAGTGTTTTTTTCTGTTATGGTGTAGGTTGAGGATCCTAAGTTGGCCTCCTACGGACCTGAGGAGGATCCTTTTGATGCATCTATTTACCTTGCCCAGAAAACCATCAGTAGTATATTTTCGAAACTCACTCTTGAGAAAGCACTCCAGAGAAGAGACGGCCTCAGTGATGAGATAGTTGTAAGTTTACCATCTGGCTCATCTAGGTCTGTGATTTCGTTTTTCTAACAAGTACTCTAGTGGTTATGAATATATGTTGGTTTAACTTATCCACCAACAACTGCTATGTCATTTTGCATCTTTTCAAAATATGGTGGTAATAATGTAGACTCTGAAGAAAGGCATACTCAAAATAAGAAAGTTAGAGTAAAATGTGCCCTTTCCACCTTTGATTTAGTTTGATGTTCTATATTTGTCTTTTCAAAAGTGTAAAATATCTTCATGGTGTGTTTGGATAGAGGTAGAATGAGAGAAATTTAATTAAATTCCAGGAATTTAGAATTCTATCACCTAATTTTTTGTGTTTAGATAACTTCTTTAAGAATTTAACAATTCCTCTATCTTAAAAATCTAGGTAATTGAAGACTTAAATTTTTACTTCCAATTCTCTCAAAAAGATGTGTCATTTTACAATTCCCTCGAATCCTTCTTAAAAGTTTATGATTCTTGTCATTATTAAATTTCTTTATGAAGAAATCCAAACGCAAGAATTCACGAATGATGTAATTTAAAATACTGAAATTCTAATTTCCATCATTTGTCAATTCCTATAAGAATTAAAAATCTTTCATCCAAACACACCGTCAGAGAAATTTGAATTCTTGCAAATTTACATATTAATTAGAGAGTGGCATCATTTTACAGGAGCTACTCAACAAGGATTTGAGTGCATGGGGATTAAAGTGTATCCGATATGTAATAAGTAAGAGATTCTGATTGCAAGTGTTTCATTGAGAAACTCTTTTGTTTGCAAGAAACCTTTCTATAACCGATTGACTTGTCATTCTTGTTTAGCGGATATTACTCCTCCTGTTGAAGTGAGAGAATCAATGGAAGAGCAAGCAGATGCAGAACGCAGAAAGAGAATCAAAATTCTTGAGTCTGAAGGTAAGGGATCCGGTCTAGATATATATGAATACAATAAACAGCAAGACAGGCAGAATCTAACTGATATTTCTCAGGAGAAAGGGATGCCGCCATTAACAAAGCGGAGGGGGAGAGGCGCGCTGCATTTTTGGCTGCAGAAGGTAGCTACATTTATGATGTAATTTAGTTCCAGAAGTGTGCAATATGTGTTGTGGGTGAAATTTTGACATTGATGTTCCTTTTAGTCCGAAAAATTTGTCACTTGTCATATCTACCAATTCTCCAGTTCATTCTTTTATTCTCTTACAGGAGAACTAGCTAAAGCAGATGCAGCTTCTAAAGGAATTTCCCTTGTAGCAAAGAGCCTTACGGAACCCGGGGGTATTGAGGTGAGGTTCTTTACTCTCTAATGTGATTGTAGTATTATCATCAATTGTCTGGGAGTGCAAGCACTTGTTTCTAGTTAAATTCTGCAGGGAGTGTCCTTCTAGTGTTCTAAATGGACAAGCAATTCATGTATATGATTTGAGCCAGGGATCCATTTATGTATCTGCAACACTCTATTTTAAACTTTTAGCCGTATCACCTGTCTGTAGTGATGTTAGTTTGCTGATTGTTGTTGGAACATGTCTTCTCTTCACAAGAATTCTCAGATGTTTGTTTCAAAGTGCCTTCAAAATTTATAAAAATAATTTTGTGTGTCTTGACTCCTAAGACAGTTGCTTCAAATGGTTCCACCGTTTGCCTGGTCATGTAGAAGATAGAAATTGCAACAGTATGTGGTTTCTCCACATATGCACCAGTATAGTGATGGGCACCTCAACAGTTTGTTGCCTTTGCTGTAGTGCATCTTCATTTCATTAATAGTTTATTACCTTCTCTTTCCAGCATGATTTTATTGAATTCAGTTTCAGCGTCATGCATGATGTGTAATCAAGTCTTTTCCGACATTAGAATCTAAGCTTCTATGTTTCTCTTGTTGGGTAAAAAAATTAGGCAAAAAATTATCCCAAGGTCTATGTAAATGTTAGGTTATTTCAGGCTATTAAATATTTCAGGAATCAGTCACTCTTAGAAACGTGGCCAGATATATATATATAGTTTTTAAGCAAGGATCATGTAGACTTGTCTTATCTTGATAGATGCCTGTGGTGTATTGACTTCTGAAAACATTAATGAATGTCCTGTGTTCTTTGTATATAATTGCGTCGGGAACTAAATTGTAGGAACTAAATTGTGGTCTCCTCTGCAGGCTGCCAGTTTGAATGTCGCCAAGCAGTATGTTGCTGCCTTTGGAAATCTAGCCAAAGAGGTGAAAACTAAAGCAATCAAAATTTTGTGTTGCTTGAATCTCCTCAACTGATCCATAAAACTGTCTGCCTTGTTATCTGTACTTACATTTCCCTGAGTTACTTTGCAGGGCACCAACACAGTGCTTCTTCCTAACGGTGCAAAAAACTTCTCCTCCTTGATTTCTCAAGCAATGACTCTTTACAAAACCGTGGGTGGAAATCCTTCCACTGCTGGCTTTGCTAAAAAACTTGATGAATCAAGTGGAGGCGTTAAGGCTGAAACTCCATGTGAAGAATCTAAACCTGAGATTAACATTATTGATGAAGATAAGGAATTGGGTTTTTCACTTCAAAACCGTAACGTGATTGATGAACCTGGGTTTTCCATGCAGACCCCGAGTAACGTAAAACAGAGTTAAGTTTTCAGAATTGTATGCAGATCAAACCAATTTTGGTTCCCTTTACAGCCGACATATTCATTGACCCTGTAATTAACTACAAGGCATCTTTACTATGTCAGAGCATAATCACCCGGAATTGAAAATTTATTTTGTGTAGGAACTGATTCAACGATGATATTAATTCTCTGATCATCTACTTAGAGAGTCAGAGTTTTATTTGGATTACTAATTAGAAACAATACGAATGATTGAGATTTTGCTTTCCAGGTGTTGTTTTGGTGGTTTCTGTAATTGTAGTTCTTTACCAATTTTGGTGAAACAAGCCATGCATATATCTATCAGTGGCATATCTGGGGCAATAGGGTCCTTTAGTTAGCTATGGATGCACTTTGCTATTGTTCTATTGGGTGAAGGGAAAATGTCTTTTTTTCAAGGACCCAGATTACTGGATACACCGGTTAGTGCGCTAAATTCCGGCCATATGTATTTCAAATTTCTTTTAATGTTATAGCCAATAAAACTCTTGTTACATGTAACAGATCCACTATATACAGAATTGTAATGGTCATAAGGCATGCTTTTGCTGGATAAAAATTAGGTCATGCATAGTTTATAATTTTCGAGCGGATAAGATGTACTACTTTGTCTTATAGCAAGATGCAGCTTTGTTCTTGAACTCACAAACATGCAGTGCTACTACTATAGTTGATAAGACCAGCCCTACATGATAAAGATGATATTATGATATTAAGCTTCTCCCCCACCAGAATTGGCCTTTTTCATTGTAAAGGAGCACGTTTGGTACGTTAGACCGATGGATTGTCAAGTAAAATGCTCAAGTAGTGGTTCAAGATATATATGTGTGCGCGCGCGCGCGCGCGTGTAAAGGAAGTCTCCTGTCTCACTGGATTGTGGTCTTGGATTAACTGGCAACTCAAAGTAGATAATCAAGTTCGTGACAAGCGCAGAGTCGATATGATAGTATAAATGTGACTAATGATAGCATTGATGTGATCTTAATGCTTGGATATGAGCTAGTTAGGTGGTAGAGTTTGTGTCACTGTCCATAAGCTAGAGAACTTGTTCATCTGAATGATGACTTGTGAGTTCATGCTCGATTGTATGCGTGTTCCAAGTATCCTTGAGATGACTTGTTTCCTTCGCTTATAAATTAATAGTAGCACTGCTAGTTCAAATCTCTTAACAAATAATAGGATCGATCCGGCTACTTGAAGTGCACTTCACACAAATTTTGGCAATCTCATGCTTCGAGTCATTTAGTAGTCTCAAAACTGATACAACATTAAAATTGACTAATGAGATACCGGAGTCATCACTAGGCACTGTCGATCTATAACTAGTTAGTTACATACATACCAGAGTGCGTCATCGAGTAGGCTTCGATCGAATGAAGATCCATCGATCCAATCACTTCCGCGTTACCTAATTAATTAAGCGAGCATTTCTCCTCTCCTCTTTCTCCTATATAAACTTCTTCCTTCCTACTACTTTTTCACTTAAACGTATAGATCGACACGTAGTTATCTTATCCTTCAAAGCCACCTTTTCCTAATTACCGGTCAAACTATATCACTAATTACCAAATGTTAATCTCTCAAGGCCGAGGCCATGCCCTGTGAATTACATGCCTAGCCTCAGTGTTCCGAACCGCTCTAGCTTGCACCATAGTGGCCCTCGCCACCCTCTACTGCCCTCCCTTGCTCCGACACCAAGTGGCTTTCCCGGCATTCTCTTATGTAACTGTCATCCTCATTGCTAACTCTGACGCAACTCTAGGCGACGCATTACGCCGTTTTTTGGCTCGCGCTCCACGCCACTGTCCAGAGTGTCGGGCCATCCATCTTAAGCCTCTGGCTCATTGAGCCAAAACGGCTTTCAAGTAGCACGACAGCTCTAGCGGTTGCTCTCGGAGCATTTGTGGTAACTCTGCCTGGACAGGCTACTCATGTGGTGTCCAAGAACTACCAGTAGTCTTCAAGGAAAAACCCAATAACCCAACAAGTTGGCAACCAACCAGCAACAATTTAAAACCCAGCCCATTTAAAAGTTGAAACCCAACCCAACCGGCAGAGCAGAACTCTCCAAAATTCCACCCACTTCGGACGACAATCACGACATCAATGAGATCAATCCCAAATTTCTAATTGAGCAGAAGTGCAGAACTGTCCCAAATTCCAAATCCCATATCTCAATCCCCTAAGTTAAAACCCAACCCAACCAACAGAGCAGAACTCTCCAAAAATCCACCCACTTCGGACGACAATCACGACATCAATGAGATCAATCCCAAATTTCTAATTGAGCAGAAGTGCATAACTGTCCCAAATTCCAAATCCCCTAACTCTAAATTGAAATTTTTTGGAATGCACCCTAAGATTAAACACATAATTTAGTCTTTAGCCTTGTACCACATGTCAGTTCGTGATTGGTTGTAATAGTCAAACTTTACTCACGTTGCCCGAGCTCATTATAAACTCACTGCATGTGATAATAAACTCTGCCAAAACAAAAAAAAATTCTTTGGCCCTGCTCTTGAAAACCCAGATCTGAGTTTCTAACAAAGCATGTAGCTAACCCGTACCTGAGTAACCAGTCATATGTAATTAAACAAATTCAACCAAAATATCATCCTCTATATAGAACATAAAAGCAGATCGAGGACTCATCCATTAATTGTAACAAAATTTGAAGATTGAACTCTAAAACTCATCTTTGGAATTCAATAGCAGTTTTTTTTTTCTTTCAAATATGATCGTTTTTGGGCATTGAAGATTCTAAACTGCACCCATTCCCTCCTCCGGATTCGGGTTTGGGTCTCGCACTCTCGCCGATGAGGATCGATATTTGGATCGCGTCGATAAGCTTCGCCTTCGCCGACAAAGGTGAGGAGAGAGTCGAGACGGTGTAGGGTGACGAAGATGGTTATTCGGCTTGATCCAATTATTTACCAAAGAATTCGAGCACAGTGAGGCTTGCAAGGATGAACACGCCGTGCATTTGGTCATGGAGCTCTGCAAAGGCAGAGAACTCATAGGGACCTGAAGCCAGAGAACTTCTTGCTTGCAAACAAGAAGGAGAACGGTTTTCGAGTTGGCTGGCGGCGATGAACCCGACGGAGGTGGTTTTTCAGAGTCAAGTAGCGTGGTTCAATGCAAGCATCCTATTGTAAGCTTAGTCAACCATGTTATACTTTGACAATATTAACCAATCACAAAGTGACACATGTCAAAGACTAAAAAATAGCCCAGTGGTGCTTAGCCCTAGGGTGCACACCAGTCTGATCCCTCTAAACTCTCCATTAGTCCATTGCACTCTCAATCTCACCATCAGACCATCTCGTTCTATTCATCACGCTCTACTCAATTTCTTCTCTATCTCTTGTATGTCTCTTTCTCCTTTAACAATCTCACTTATTTATCTATCTCTAATTCATAAATTGGGTACCTCAACTCAAACTATTGAATTAGGAATTGGGTTTGTGTTTTAGGGTTGAGAATGGGGTTTTGTGTTTTTGATTGGTTATTAAATTTGGATTTTATATTTGTATATTAGAATGTCATATTATCAAAAAAATGGCAGAAGAAGAAGGAGCTATAGAACGGGGGAAACATACTAGATCAGAGACCAAATTGATTAAATCTTGGTTTGCAAGACCATCAACTTCCAGTTCTCATTCGTCTCACGTTTCTGTAAGTACTCCAGTTATTACTTCAACTCCTGTAAATGAGTGTCTATAGCCTAAAAGTATTGAGTTTGATCCTCATGACAATATCAATGTTATTGAACGTGATCCTGGAAAACGTTGTCCAATATGAAAATATCCTATCAATGAGAGTGATAATATTTGGAAAACCTATGTAGCATTGGGTCTTCTTCAATCAAAATTGAGTGATTATAAACTCTCACTTGAGTGAGTTAAACAGGAGGTTCTCGGAAACAGCTTGTGACCTTCTTGCACTCCGCTCTACTTTTGACCCTTATGCCAATTTTAGTTCTTTCATAATGAAAAGGTGACCATTCTTGCTAAGAACTTCTATCCTGCTGATTTTGGGCCAAGTGAGCTTCTTAAATTAGAATTGGAGTGTCCATATTATCACAAGTCTATGCAACTTCTGTAGACAAGAAAGTCATATTCATTTCCTATGATCTACATATTGATTTGTTTGGTGTTGACTCTTCCTGTTTCTACTGCTACCACTTAGAGATCATTTTTAGCTATGAACATCATTAATAATAGGCATAGAAACAAGATGGATGATGATTTTCTTGATGATTGTATGGTACTTCATATTGAAAAGGAACTTGCAGAAGCTATTGAAAATGATGATGTGATTAAGGAGTTTGAACCTTCAGGATCCAGTAGAGTAAGATTTAGTTAGCTTTGAGTTTTATATTGCTATTTTGTAATGTATTTCATGTTTATTTCGAGTTTAGAAAGTTGTACTCAATTGTCCTTTCTTGTACTATCGAGATTTTATCACAAAATGTTATCCCTACGGACTTTTCGATCCTGGATCCGCTACTGCTTGTGTATGCAAGTCTTATATAGATGGTGGAAGCATGAAAGCCATAATGCACCCTGTACACATTGCAGTAACTACGGCAATTGAGGTCTTGCACTACAAGAAAAATACACTTAAACCACAAAATCTTTAAGGTTCCATCGTCTAGGTGTAACTCAGATGACGAAAACAATTTCCGTCGTCCAAGACATACTTGGACTATGAAAACACTTTTTCCGTCGTCCAAGTGGCCATACAAACGACGGACCGACACGCCGTGGTCTGTGTGGTGACTTGGACGACGGCATCTAGGTCCGCCGTCTATGTGTCCACTTGGACGACAAAAACTAGCTCAGTCTGTCGTGTAAGTGGTCACTTAGAGGACTCACCGGCGCTCCGTCGTCTAAGTAAAGTATTATATAATGTTCATGCCGAACTCTCTTCCTCTCCGCGCGCTCGTCTCAACTTCATCCTCATATCGATCATTCTTTCTCTTGATCAGACTCTCCTCACACGTACATGCAACTAGCTAGCTAGCACTATATATATATAGTTATATATATATATATCTGGATTCGACCATTGATTCGTCATATATCGGAGAAGGTTAGGTACGTACGTACATAGTTAATTTCCGACAATCTTAATGTTTATATATATAATTTATTGTATGTACGTTTGATTGATTGCATTAATTGTTAGTATGTCTAATATTTATAATTAATTAAGTTAGGTAATTGATGATATATATATATATTAGTTAATTAATATAGACCAGTAGTACGTATATATGCATGGATGTTTAAAAATTTGGTTAATATTTAGTTAAAACATACATGCATGCATGTTAGACAAATTAAAATAATTGATGTATATATAGTATATTCACCAATAATTAATAAAGGTAATTAATAAATATTTTAATTAATTATACAATAATAATTAAGGTAGTTGAAAAATTGTATATATATAATAGTTTAATAATTACTTGAAAATCTGTATATATATAATAGTTGACTAATATGATAATTAATTATTAAATTTCGTAGAAGTATGAACAAGAGTTGGATGAAGTTGCGGAATAGAAGTGATGTCCGGTATATGGATGGAATTAGAGAATTTGTGAATCTTGCTATAGAACGTGGTCAGGGAAAGAAGCGTTTCAAGTGTCCGTGCAAAAAATGTTCAAGTGTCAGAGAATTAGAGAATTAGAGAATTTAGTCATGGTGGACACCAACACCAAGAGGGAGGTTACAATACCACTCATGGGCACGATAACACATTCCCCACTGCTAGCTTAGCCACTGACACTAGTGAGATGGATAAGTACAACAAGATGCTACTTAAAGCGCAGACCCGGTATACCCTGGGTGGGCGAGAGAATGTGTTGCAATATGTTATGGGGCAAATGAAGATAAAAGTGGAGCACAAAATGTCAGTCAGTGCTTTTGACGAAATTCAGGAGCAAATATCTAAGTTGCTTCCTGATGATCACAATCTTCCTAAATCCCATTATAAGGTTAGAAATATCTTAAGCAGCCTCGGCCTAAAGTACAGGATAATTAACGCCTGTCTAAATAATTGTGTGCGGTTTTACAAAGAGTATAAAGATTTGGACTATTGTCCCATATGTGGGCAGTGCAAATATGAGCTGAATAGGAAGAGTTCAAAAAAGAAAATTCCTGTGAAGGTTCTTCGATATTTTCCATTGATTCCCAGATTGCAGCGTCTGTACATGTCTCTATACATAGCAGAGGTGATGCGATGGTACGCAGAAAAGAGAATAGATGACGATGTGCTGAGACACACCGCAGATGGGGAGGCTTTCAAACAGTTCGACAGCGAATTTGAAGACATTTCCGCAGAGGTTAGAAATGTTAGACTCGGAATATCTACAGACAGATTCAATCATTGGGGTAGTAATAGCTCTGCCGTCAACACTTGGCCAGTTATTCTGATGCCATACAACCTGCCTCCATGGATGTGCATGAACAAGGAATTTAATTTCCTTACCCTGCTAATTCCAGGTCCTAAATCTTCGGGGAAGTACTTAGATGTCTACCTCAGACCTTTGATCGACGAGCTGAAACTGTTCTGGGAAAATGGAGTCCCAACTTATGACAAATTCACTGACACGAGGTTCATGATGAGGGCTGCCGTAATGTGGACGATCAACGATTTTCCAGCGTATGGGATGTTGGCAGCCTGTAAGACGAAATGATACAATGGATGTCCTATATGTTTGGACGACGTGAACTCTAGTTGGCACGCGGGGAAGGTGTGTTACTTGTGTCACCGTAGATAGCTTCCTCACGACCACTCATGGCGACAGGATGAAGCTCATTTCGACGGGACGGTAGAGAATAATCCTAAGCCTCGTAGTTGGTCGGGCGAAGAGATTTTAGAGAGGTTGAGCTATTTCGACTTTGGTGTGTTGACTAATGAAAAGAATATTCAGAAATGCAATCCAATACCTCCACATGATCTCAGCTATTGGCATCACAAAAGTATATTCTTTGAACTCCCTTACTAATCGAAGTTGAAGCTTAGGAACAACTTGGACGCGATGCACATAGAAAAAAATGTGTGCGACAGCGTGGTGGGAAAAATTCTCGGTATTAAGTTCAAGACTAAAGATACTCCCAAAGTGCGCAAAGATCTGGAATCTATGAATCTACGTCATCCCTTGTGGTTGAGGAGGGATAGGAGATGAGTGTACAACAAGATGCCAGCTGCACCGTACACAATGAAGCTGGCACGTAGAGGTTCTGTGTTTCACTGGTTTAAGAGCATTCGTTATCCGGCTACGTATGCAACTATTATAATTAGAGCAGTGGACGAGGTGCAACACAAGTTTGTTGATCTAAAAACACATGACTATCACATTATGCTGCAACGTCTGATTCCAGTAGTAATTCGACCATATTTGCCTCGTGACGTCATAGAACCAATAGTGGCATTGTGCACATGGTAACAGAGGTTATGCGCCAGAGAATCAAAGAAGTCAAATGTGGTGGAACTGTAACAACAAATTGTGCACATCATGTGCAAATAGAGAGAATTTTTCCCCCTGCTTTCTTTGATATCATGATTCACCTAATAATCCACTTACCCGAGCAGGTGCTCATTTCTGGTCCGGTCCAGTACACTTGGATGTATCCTCAAGAAAGGTACATAAAACTAATTAATTATATAAGTTTTGAAAATTTCATTATTTGTTCCACTGGAGATTACTAGCTATATGTACTTATTTTACAATGAATTAATTGAACGTTTGATTTTGTAGACAGCTTGGACAGTATAAAGGATTCGTCAAAAATAGGTCGGCCCCGGATAGCTCCATAGCAGAGATATACCTAATGCATGAGTGTGTTACTTATACTACCACATTTTAACCCATTGCCGGCGATTTTTAAATAGCCGGCAATGTTTTTTAACATTATCGGCGATTTTTGCCGGAAAAATCGCCGGTAATGTCTTCTTTTTTTTTTTTTAACATTGCCGGCGATTTTTCCGGCAAATTGCCGGCAATGTCCCGCCGGTAATTAAAAAAAAAAAAAACATTGCCGGCGACTACATTTAAGTCGCCGGTAATGTCTTTTTTTTTTTTTTACATTACCGGCGACTTAAATGTAAGTCGCCGGCAATGTCTTTTTTTTTTTTTTTAATTACCGGCGGGACATTACCGGCGACTTACATTTAAGTCGCCGGTAATGTTAAAAAAAAAATAAGATATTGCCGGCGATTTTTCCGGCAAAAATCGCCGGTAATGTTAAAAAACATTGCCGGCGATTTAAAAATCGCCGGCAATAGGTTAAAATGTGGTAGTGTTATTACAATAGGTACCTCAAAGATCCACCGCCTTCGATCCCAGTGCCCGCATCAATCTTTTTGTCGTCACATATGTCGTACGATCGTTTAAAGGAGTATTAAAGGAATCGTTAACACAAAAAGAACTTATTGAGGCACATTGGGTAATGTTGCAAGATTGTGATGAAGTTGAGCCGTACAGGGTTAAGAAGATGGTTATATCTGGATAAGAGTTCGGCGTGGTTTGAGAAAATGGTTAAGAAGAAGTTCCATGATTATTTCTTCCAATGGGTACGTATGTTTAATTATTTAGTTTATATACATGTTTGTAGAAAGTAAACTATTTAATTATATATATATTTCCCATTTTCTCAGATGATTGATCTACAAAAATCTGAAAACCACGGGGGGTGGTGGTCCTGGCTAAAGCACTTGCTAGCAGGGAAGCCGATTAAACACTATATTTACCCCGGATGTTTTGTGAATGGTGTAAAGTTTCATTCATTGGCCCGAGATGAAGGAAAAAGAATACAAAATAGTGGGGTAGCGGTTGGAAAATACAATGATCTATATTACGGGGCTATTGTATATGTCGTTCAGCTATGTTACGGGAATGATGTCAACGTTTTCCTATTCAAGTGCAAATGGTTCAAGCGTACAAAGGAAGACCTAAGACTTTTATCAGTAGATACAAACTCAAACTGGTATGAGGATGAGTTGTTTGCTCTCGCCACCTTAGTTAGGCAAGTGTTCTATCTTGATGATCCGAAAGCTGGTGAAGGGTGGAAAATAATGAACCATATCTCTCATCGAGGAATATGGAATACCACGACAACTGAAGGGATGCCGGCGACTGAAGATGCCGATGAACCAGAAAGAGACATTCCTGTATATCAAGAGCCTAATATTTATGTCATCCGCTCCGACATAATGGACTTGGTTTAAGCTGGTGAACGTTTACCCATGCCTGATGGTTGTACGGATCTAACTGAAGATGAGATTAATGAGGTAGATGAAGAAGAGGCACAGGAGGAGGACGAGGACTCAGGATATTCGTCGGACGATGTTGAGTATGATGAGGAGGAGGAGCAATCGGATAACGGTGATGAGGATGATGAAGATTATGACGAAAAGTACAATATAATGACGAGAAATATTAATTGGTAATCAATTATTGTAATTAAACTTTTTTTCAGAAACTAAATGCATGATCGATTAATTATATATATTATGAAGAGGAGTATGTACAATTATTAATTTTTACTTAAGCTGAATTTAATAATTAATTATTAACTTTAACTTTTTCGCATAATTAATTTCAAATTTATTAAAGAGCGTGGTCGCTTCGACAGACGTAAATATAAATTAAAATTAATTAATTAATCCGGAGGAAAATTAATTACATTTTCACGAATTCGCGATCGCGATCGAAACCCTAAAACCTAGACGAAAGAACGACTTTTCGTAGTCCATACTAAGGTAATTAAACACAATAGTAATTAATTATATATATAACCTTAAATCCTAAAAATAGCACTTAGACGGCGCAAAATGGTCAAACCGTCGTCTAAACATTCCCTAAACCCTTAAATTATGAAATTTTCACTTGGACGATGCAACGTGTATTTGCATCGTCCAAGTGAAAATTTCGTAATTTCACATCTAAGACAACGACTATGTAGACCATGTCCCAATGCATATTCTTTTCATCGAGACCATAGAGTAAACAATTCTTGGAGTGTGAACGTCGACAGTTCCAAAATAGGAGTTACGAATTTTCGTGTATCCACGTTTCCGGTTCGTAAAAATTTTGGTTTTGCGGTTGACTGTGTCGATAAAACCCTTAACGAACTTACTATTTTGTGAAAATTATTCTACTTATATATTGTCTTATGGCGAATGTATCCAATGCTTTTTTTCTCCAAATTCAATTTCGTTAATATCGATGTGCAATGAGCATATACTTAATAACACTCAAGTTATATAGATTAGTAGATACTTAACAAGTTTAAACACGTAAGATTATTCATCGTCTTAAATTCAATTTTTTATATATACGATTCTTTAATCGATACTTTACGACTATTTCATTCGAATGATAGATCGAAAAATTCCTTGCGAATAATTTTTAAAAATTAATTTTACGAAAATTTTACCTAGACCACGGAGATAGACCATCTCTGTCGTCTTGGTGACCACTTGGACGATGGAAATAGACCATCTCCGTCGTTTTGGTGACCACTTGGACGACGGAGATGGTATATCTTCATCGTCTAGGATGAAAAGTTTGGCGGTTCAATTTTCACCGCAAATTTTTTTGGGAACGGTTCAAATTTCACTGGACGACGGAGATGGGTAGTTCCGTCGTCTAAGTGAAATTTGAAACGCTCCCCAAAATTAAGGCTGTTAACTCCCACCCACCAAATTTAATAGGCGCCGTTTCCAAAAATTGAGTCGGTTCACCTTTTCCGTCGTCTAAGTGCACTTTGATGACGGAAAAATGGGTTCTGTCGTCTAGGTGAAACTCTATTTAAGGGGAGAGGCCAATCCTTTTTTTCCTCATCACATTCTCAATCATCCTCTCCTCTCCTCTCCTCTCTCTCTCACCCTCTCTCAAAAATCCGGCGACATTCCGGCGACTCCCATCTCCGGTGACTCCGCTCTCCCGCGACTCCTCCCTCTGTTAATTTTTTTAATTTTTAGCATAATTATATTTTTAATTTGTGTTTAATAATAAATTAGTAAATTGGTAAATTAATTAGTAAAAATAATAAATTAGTAATAAGTGGTAAATTGGTAATTAATGTAAATTTTTGGAATTATTGTAAATTTTGATAATTATAGTTATTTAGTAATTAATTATTGTAAATGATAATTATTATATATTGTAATTATTGAAAATTATAATTATTATTGTAATTATAATTTGTAATTATTGTAAATTTGTAATAACTATGGTAAATTATTGAATTATTAAAAATAATAAATTGGTAATTATGGTAATTTAGTAATTATTATGGTAAATTATTTAATTATTAAAAAGAATAAATTGATAATTATGGTAATTTAGTAATTATTATGGTAAACTATTGAGTTATTAAATATAATAAATTGGTAATTATGGTAATTATTGTAATTATGGTAAATGATTAATTTTTATAATTATTGTAAATTATTAATAAATAAAAATAATAATTTTGTAATTATGTAAGTATTGTAATAATTAAAAATTATTAATTATGATAAGTGATTAATTATGGTAATTATTATAATTATTATGCATGATAATTATATTTTTACAACTCATAGGTTAATTAAATGATCCCGTGGGGTAAGAAAATGGCCCCCAAAAATGCTGAAGATGCTCAACTCTGACGCTTAGTAGAGCAAGTCGGTTGGCAGCTCGAAGAGGACACCATCGCGCCTTCTCCGGATCTTTCATGGCAGCGGTAGCGACTGAAAAAATTCATGATGCCCTAGCTATACGAACCGATGATGATGATGATACCCCTTCCGGTCCAACATCGATGTCAGAAAGTGTAGGGGCATCGACGGCCTCCTCCGAATCTAGCATTTACAGCGTGCGGCGCAAGGTCAGGAGGGCCCCGTCAAATCCTCAACCCAAAAGGTCTCGAGGACTCGGAAAGGGCAAAAAAGCCGAGAAGTTGTTCAAGGCGACCGGGCAAAAGATTCAGTTGTTGTACTAAAATTTCACCGATGACCCTCCCACCTCTCAACTAGTTAGTCTCTCCTCGCATAGCATCGGGGCAATCCTTTGCAACAAGGTTCGTATGATTGCGCCTACCTGGAAGGAGTTTCTGGATGAGGAGAAGGGAAAAGTGTTTAGAGAACTTTCGGTATGTAATACAATTTTAAATTTATTTTCTAATAACCAATAAAAATCATAATTTCATAATATATACGATTATAATTTTTTATTTTTTTCTTATAGGAACAATATGAGGTGGATGGCACACTGGAGATGCTTAGGCACATCAACAGCACCACCAACGCCATCAATCGTGATTGGAAGTATAAACTTCATAAGTATTATGAAGAATTCGGCCAAGAGCCTACCTCCGTAGAGCTGCGTGGGGATAGGGAAGATGAGTTGGAGTGGTTGGTCACCCACTTCGAAGCAGAAGAATATCGGGTAATTATTTTTTTATTTAAATTGACGAAATTGAATTATTATTATTTTAGTTATTTTTTAATTTTTTAATAATTTATGTTGTCCAACAGAAGTTCTCGAACATCAACGAGGCCAACCAGGAGAAGAAGGACAAATATCATACCTCCGGCTCCAAGAAAATGATCCAAATCACCGAGGAGCACAGAGATAAGGGCTCCAAACACCCTTATCTAGATGCTAGCATCACCGCTTACGTAACGCCTGGACTCGAGAATGAAGCGAGTCAATATGGCGTAAGTGCCCTATATATTTCTTCTTAATTAGGATCATTATTATTTATTAAACTATCGTAGAAATTTATAATTATTAAATTTTTATTATTATTTTCAGGCGAGATTGGTAGAACGTGCACATAAGGAATTGACCAACACGCAGCTTGCACACCCAGATTTACCCCGGAAGACCTGCCTCTTCTATCGATGGAGAGTCAAATTACAATCGCCGATGAGGTAAACGGTCGTCAAGCTGGCAAGGAGGTTAGGGGATGTGACGTAAGGTGCAGCGAGATTTGTCTTCTGACTCATCTACTGGACGTTCGGCGAGGAAAGATGTTCGGGATGCGTCGGTCCAAGCAGCCCATGATGAGGCTCGACTCGCACGGGAGGAAACGCAACCTATGCGTCAGAGGCTTGATGAGCAACAAGCGCAGATAGCACAGCTCATCGCCCTCATGCAAAACCAGGTTCGACAACAATGTCAACCTCTTCTGAACCCATACCTCGACGACGACGACACGGCTGGAGGCGGAAGATTCGGCGGCGCGTCTGCTCCTCCTTTATTTTAGTAGCAGTTTGCATTCTATATAGTTTATTATATATCGTGTTTTCCGAACGATTTAATTTGATGTACATACAAATTTTAATTATTTAATTTTAATTTTAATTTAGTATTTTATTTTATTTATTAATATTTTATTTTAAATTCAAATTTTAATTAAAAAAATACGGAATATAAATAAATTCAAATTTTATTTTAAAAAAAATAGAAATATTCACTTAGATTACGGAATATATAGAAATGCGTGGTCTAAGTGACCACTTAGACTACTGAATATAAACACATACGTGGTCTAAGTGAACACTTAGACTACGGAATATAAATACATACGTGGTCTAAGTGATCACTTAGCTGATGGAGAGAATCGAGTTCGTTTTGGAGCTCTCTCTCTCTCTCTCTAGGCCATCACGCGGCTCTCTCTCTCCCTCTCTCTGCATTTTTTGTTTGAATCCAATTTGAAATCAGTAGATAGTTTACATATCATGGGCAATTTTGGAAACTATTTTTTTTTTAGGAATGTTTAACAACCTTATGTGTGTAAAAATTATACAATCATCTTATGTGTAACCTAATGCCTCTAAGTGACCTTAGGTGTAATTTCCTATACTTTTAATTACCGATACATACATTAAACTTTGATATATCAAAACAAAACTTACTATAGCAAACTGGTCTATATACAAATTCGGCCAACATCTCCACACAAGTGATATGTTTTTTTTTTCTTTCTTTGAACAAAAGAAAATCATATGTATTAAAAAATTTCCAGCATTCATATCTAAATATCTGATAGTAATGAACCGAAATATGAATAATTCGGATCAAAGTCTCATTAACGTCAGTAGCCGAGAAGAGTCGTAACTCAATTTTTTCTTTTAACAAATAAAAAATATCGGAAGGAGCCCAGATACGTCAGCGTATAAGGACAAAGGCATGCAAAAGAGCATCTTATTCCAACCTTGAGAACAAAGCAAGGAACAGCGAACCTACTAAACTAGTCGGGCCAGACAGTTTAAGCCACCACCAGACACCAGTTGAACCAGAAATGGAAGATACCAAAGCATATGTACTTACGTCTTAGGATTTAGGACTTATCAGAACCCTAATTGTTACCTGTTAGGACTTATCCAACACCCCTCTTTTTTAACTGCAGAAACCCAATTAATCTAAGTGCTGGTACAGATGAAACAGTTACAGCTCGATTTTCATAATTTTTAATTTCTTTTGAAGACAAAATAAGATGGAGATATTATTTTTAAGGCGAATTTAGTTCGGTGTGATTTCATATTTAATTATTGTTATCGAGGAGCTATCATAGAGGCCTCAACTTTCCGTAAATTTGAAGTCTCTCTTCATTTTTTTTAAAATTAAATCCATTTATATTTATATTTATAATTCAATGTTTGGTAGAAGTTTCAGTTTTTTTGGATTCTTTGGAGACTATAAATATGAATTCTGATCACTAAGCTTTGTAGATCCCAAAAAGTGTTCAGGGTTTTGGGTTTCTTCAGGATTTGAGGCGGTTGTGTTTGATCATCTTTCAAAGTTCAACTGTTTGGTGAATTTCTGTAGGTGTTTTGATTTTAGAGGGGATCTAAGAAAATGGCTACAAAATCCTCCAATGGGAATCACCCCACCACAAAGTCTCCTCCATTACCATCTCCTCTGCGTTTTTCCAAGTTTTTTCAGGTTCTTGTGCTATTTATCTTGTTGTAAATTACTTTTCACAGGGCTTGACATGTGTTACTTTATAGATCTCATTGTATGGCTGTGATATTTACACCACTGGGTTGTTGCATTTCTCTGTCAGCATTTACTCAACCCTGCGAACACAAACTTAATACTCGAAACTGTGGCAATTGCCTCGTTTTGTTTTTTTCTTTGTGGCTATATATTGCATTGCTGATACAATTTGATCGAGCTATTAGATCTTCAAGATTCAGTTGTCTACCAAAAGTTTGTAGATTAATACACAAACTTAACTTTTGATATCTTTTACATATATTTTAAAACTTCATCCAGAAGGGATTGTAGAATTAGGCATTGATATCTCTCCTATTCAGTTCTCTATGTTATATCCATTGCCCAGATAGTCGAACCTCATAAATTGGGTCCTCATGTTGGTAAGTATGTAGATCACAGAGTAATATTGCTAATCCTTGTTGCACGCTTTAGCTCATTTTAAGTATTGGTGAAAATTAGATTGTCATGCCACCCTGTATGTGCATTTGTTTGATTGTTTGGCTAAACAGTGATGTGGTCATTACCGTTTAGTAATAGTTCTGCCACTGCGTGTTTGAAGAATTTTTTTTTGTTTGGTATCAAATGGTTAATATGTATAATCATTCCAATGCCATTGTCTTGTTTATCATAATGTATTATTGGTTGATTCTAATGTGCTCCACTGTGTAATTTCAATGACAGTCCAATATGAGAATCTTGGTTACTGGAGGAGCTGGATTCATTGGATCTCACCTGGTTGACAGATTGATGGAAAATGAAAAGAATGAGGTCGGCATTCTTTTCTATATCTACAAGCTCAATATCAAACACCAGTTGAGTAGGGAGTTTGAGTACCTAGAGAAAGACCCTCCAACGAACAAAACTTACTAGTATGAAGCATGCTTAGATAATTTTCAAAATTATTGCTTGATAGTTGATGTTGTCTGCAATTCGTACTCAGGTTATTGTTGTTGATAACTACTTCACTGGCTCCAAGGACAATCTTAAAAAATGGATTGGTCATCCCAGATTTGAGCTTATTCGTCATGGTACATACATTTTGGTTAATTTGTAATTTTCTTCTGCGTAGTTTGATTTGTTTGTCAAGAGTTTTGTAAAGGCACTTCTTTAATTCAAATCATGATGTTGAATGCCTTCCATTTTTGTTACAGATGTCACTGAGACATTGTTGGTTGAGGTTGATCGGATATACCATCTTGCATGCCCAGCTTCTCCAATTTTTTACAAATATAATCCTGTAAAGGTATGTATTTAGATTAGTTGAGAGGATTAAGATCAAGAGATTACTATTAACATAGATATGCCATGTATCATCTTTCTTTTCTACAAATGTAATCCTGTAAAGGTGACTTATATTCCCCATAGCAAGTACAGTTTAACAAATGTGTGTAATGTGGAAGTTTTAGAGAAATTCTAGACATCTAACATGACCACATTTGATTTTCCAACAGACTATAAAAACAAATGTGATTGGCACTCTAAACATGCTTGGACTTGCCAAGCGAGTTGGAGCAAGGTGGGCAGTAAATCGTGTGTTTGTATTTTAGTTAAACACCATCAATTTGTCTTACTAAAGTATGTTCTTATGAGCAGGATTTTACTGACATCTACTTCAGAAGTATACGGGGATCCACTTGTGCACCCACAACCTGAAGAATATTGGGGTAATGTCAACCCAATTGGTAAGTGGTCATCTCTTTTTAAGCCTAAACTATGCTGTATTCTGACAAATCTGAGAAGATTATGTTTTGTGATATATATATATATATATATAGCAAGAAGTACTGAGTGTTGCATTGTTTTCATTCTCTTATTAGCTCTAATTCTCGTTTTGATAATGTGAGATAAACTTCCTTGAGGGAGATTCTGGAAATGATTAACTCTTCATGAGCTTTAGTTTGGAAGTGCATATTAAATTCTAAATTATGATAGTTAGGGCCATATAGTTGTTGTTACAGCTCTACCTCTAGTGTTTTTGCAGCCATCTGGGGCATATGGCTAAGACAATCAGTAATAACCCAATTTCTTTTGCATGTCAAACCTTGTGAGCATCAACATTCTAAAAGATGTGTCTGATTAGTGTAAACTATTGGACGTCTTCCTGCAAGCTCTATGTATAATATCACTGAAACCTGGCCCTCTTACCTTATCTTTTCTTTCTGACTTATAACATGATTTGTATAGAGTAGAAGGCTGATTCATGTTGTTCATATTTTTCCTAATCCGAGTCCACGAGAACCTGATGTAGACAAAAAAATCACATCTTATAATTACAGGAGTAAGGAGCTGCTACGATGAGGGCAAGCGTGTTGCCGAGACCTTGATGTTTGACTATCATCGCCAACATGGGATAGGTATAATTTTATCTCTCTTTTCCATTTTCCACTTACTAGCTTTTGGGTTTTCCTTTTGGTGTTTAGCTGGTAAAGCTTACACTTCTATGGTTTGCTGGATCTAATTTTCTCTCCTTGATAGAAATACGGATTGCCAGAATCTTCAACACATATGGCCCACGCATGAATATTGATGATGGACGTGTAGTGAGTAACTTTATAGCTCAAGCACTTCGGTGAGTCCTTTGGATGTTTCATGGTTTTAATGATGGTGGTATAGTAGCTTTCCTGTGCTTTCAATAAGAAAACAAAGACCTATTAGCAGGGGCGAATTTAGTGCAAGGGCTGTGTAGGCTGCAGCCCACGGTAAAATTCTCACAAAAACCCAAGAGTATGGAGATATAGAGAAAAAGTGAAAAAAGAAAAAACTTACCTGGACTGAATATCACGTTTCTCACCTCTCGCGACTCTAACTTCTCTTCTCTCGAGCATCTCCTCAATCCTCACAGCTCTCCTAAATCCTTTAGCAGCTCCACACTTATCTCCTCTCTCTAGCAACTCCTTGTAGTCCTCATCCATATCACATCTCTCCTCCCAAAACCAGAAGCTCATAATAGCCCACATGATATCTCCCTGGCTTCCTCCTCTCTCTCTGTCAGTTTCTTTTTGATTTTTCTTCTTTACCTTGTTGGTTGATGAAATTATGGATTTATGGGTCAATTTGAGTTTTCTGAGTACAATCAATCGCAACTGTGGCTGCGTGGGTACAAAGGTGTGAAGAACGAAATGAAAAACTAACACCTCACATTGTCATAAGTTGCTGGGCGCCCTAAGTTGTTCTACAATTGGATATTGGCATGATGAACTAGAGTAAAAATACTGCTAACTATAGTTAGTATAATTTTTTCGATCAATTATAGTTAGGATCATTGTTATTAATTGGTCAGTGCTTAGAATATTGTTATAAGCGATGAACACAAACTGTGTTCTTGTTTCTATACTCTTTGTTCTGGTTCTTTGAGTCTCCGATTCCTTTGCTTAATTGTTTTCTAGAGTAATAGCTTATTAACATAGGCTTTTCTATGGGATGAGCCTCACATTAGGTTACATACCTGGAGAAAAAAAATCATACGATGCACAGTACAGCCCACGCTTTTTCGAAATTCTAGATGCGCCCCTGCCTATTTGATAACTAAATTTCTTCTGAAAGCTGCAGACCAGCATATTTTTAATCTTAAGTGATGGCCACACATTTTGCATTACAAGTGGTAATATCTTAAGGTCCATGCCCTCATTATAGCCAGAAGTGATGATTATGTATTGATGTTCAGGATTTAGGGACACCTCATATAGTGAGGCATGTAGTTCTTACTTCGTGCATAGAAGTCAGAATCCCCTCAATGGATTATTAGACAAGCTTAATTCTTTCCACTAATTTTACTTCGCTGATTCTTACTTTGTGTTCAACATTGTAGTGATGAACCTCTGACAGTCCAAAATCCTGGAACTCAAACGCGTAGTTTCTGTTACGTCTCTGACATGGTATGTGAAACATATTTGACTTGACTCATTTCCTTGTGTTAAATTGTGTTGGGATTATATATTTACTTGTTTAAAATTTTTTAGGTTGATGGCCTCATCCGTCTCATGGAAGGAGAGCACACTGGACCCATTAACATTGGAAACCCAGGTATCTTTGGGAGATATGAAATGGGATGTGCATATAATGATAGTTGTATTGATTTAATTACTGACCTAGGCTCTCTTGTATTCTAGGTGAATTTACAATGGTTGAACTCGCCGAGACAGTGAAGGAGGTCAGTTTATAGCTTCACATCCTTTCGTAGGCTTTTATATAATACTTCATAGGAACATGTTTGAGATTAGTTTCTTTAACTCGTAAAAAAATAAAATCACTGTGAACAAGTAAAGCTAATTGTAGGCCCTTGTAGGATGCTTAGTTGAAATGAGTAACAGGTAAGTACTTAGAAATAATGATACTGTGGAAGTTACTGTTGAAGGATGTGTTGATTGCTTAAAGATTCTTCTTGGCAGTTTCTAGATGGATGAGCTTGAACTCACTTTGTTCACATATATTGATCTATCCATCTTGACCTTTATCATTGCAGCTCATTAACCCTCAAGTAGAGATAAGGAAAGTGGAGAACACTCCTGATGATCCAAGACAGAGGAAACCTGACATCACAAAGGCAAAAGAACTGTTGGGATGGGAACCAAAAGTCAAGTTACGGGAAGGTCTGCCTCTCATGGAGGAGGATTTCCGCTTGAGGCTTGGAGCAGCTAAAAAGAATTGATTGTCTGGTACTCTATTCTGGAATTATAGATGACTGAGCTTTCAGCCACTGCGTTTGACAATCAGAGTGCTCAAAGTATGCTGGTCTCCAAACAGCTCATCTCTCCACTGTACTTCCTTCTGTGTGTTTCTATTTCATTGTGTCATAGTAGAAAATAAGAAATAGTATTTGTTTTTCTTCTGTTTTATCCTTTATAATGTGGGTTCAGTTAAGGTTATTCTGAGTTGAGTCTGCTTCTTGGAAACCCAATTTTGATTTTGCAAAGTTGCAATAATGAATAAAGAATTTGTACTGTTTTTACCTCGAATGTTTATTTTGTACTCCACTTATCTCTATAGTAGAAAATAGTTGAACATGACTCGTATATTCAACTTCCAAGTCACCTGACTTCAAAAGGCTGATGATTAGAGTCAAAAGCTGTTCTCAGAACAGATGCATAATAAGCTGAGATCTTAGTTGCCCCGCTATATGATGCATCATGGAAGCAAAGGCAAAAAAATTAAAATGGTCACTCAAGTTTAACAAAATACACTTTACTCATTTAACTTTTAAAATTATAATTTTGGTCACTCAATTTTGACAAAATGTATATTTTAGACACTCAATTTTAAAAGTATAACTTTAGTCACTTTTACAATCTTACCTTACCTAAATGAATGACAAAAATTATACTTTTATAAGTTATGTGACCAAAGTGTACCTTTCGCCAAACTTAGATGACTAAAGTTATAATTTTAAAAGTTAAATAATTAAATTATCAAATTCATTAAAGTTGAGTGACCATCTAAAGATTTTTGCCTAAAGAAAATATGATCCCTGACCACGTTCAACGGCAAGAGAACTTGTGCCTACAAATCCTACAAAATTCTTCAGAATCGTGTGCTCGGAGCTCAATACCCTCCAGGCCTCTACACACCAAAACTGACACAGAATTCTTCTATATCAGACCAACATACACGCATGGAACTTGCTTCAGCATACAAATAAGAAAGAACACATCATATCAGCTGTGAGCCTCGGATCACAATATGAACATAACATAATCTTTTAATTCAAATACACAAGGTTCAAAACCAATGGATACAAGTACTCCTCATCATGTTATTCATGTCATCATAAACATAACAGAAAATTCAAAAAAAAGATAATCTTGATGTCGCTCTTTATTATCTCCCAGTCCGCAACATGAGAAGATAGGTAGTCGCAATGGTATCCAGAAATCACCTGCAAAACCAAAAAATGAAAATCATTAAGTAACAAATTTCGGCCAGCGACTCAGAGAAGAATATTGCGACGCTATTGCATACTACTGAATGCATTACCTACACTAAATGACGTAGAAAGAATAGCACTACGGACTACCACAATGTAACAAACATGTTTATAATTATAATAAATCACTTTCATGCAGAAGTTAAAATTGGAAATGAGAAGTTGATTCACTGTACACAGACAGCCCACTATTACAGAGTTTAAGAAGTGCCCACTTAGGTAGGCATCTAAAAAGCACGCAATTTGGGAGTATGAACTTCTTTAAATAGCCCATAAAATTAGCATTTCCAATACCTCCTTAACGATATCATACATCATACATTAAAGAAATGAAGAAATTTAACCTAGGATGACGATACAAATAGACAGAGCATGAAAATGGGAAACCACTAAATCCCTGACAGATATAGCGACCCGAGACAGAAGAGGCATTACAGACTTGTAGTTAA
This sequence comes from Geum urbanum, assembly GCA_946800695.1. Taxonomy (NCBI): domain Eukaryota; kingdom Viridiplantae; phylum Streptophyta; class Magnoliopsida; order Rosales; family Rosaceae; genus Geum; species Geum urbanum. The sequence continues at coordinate 11,271,610 of OX327006.1, forward strand.
TAACCATCGATAGAAACAAAATTACTAACATGCATTACAATGTTTCAACACAATCAATGCTGTAACAACAATACAACACAACCCATCATCTAGCAACGTCCATAAGGAATTTTGATTATAAATTCAATCTTTTAGCACAAGATAGTGTCCATTCAGCAGCAACACAATCATTAGACTTTGCAACAATCCATCAAAAACCCTTTCAACAATGACTTGTTAAGCAATGAGAGTGCTCCATAAACCGAAGAACCACCTAAACTAACTGAGACTACCAACACTGCCATGTTACATCCTACAAAACAGGATCTATAACTATTCATCAATACCCAAATCAAACAACGAGTGATATTTCCAATGTAACCAAAGTAAACCGAATTGACTTTGAAAAACAGGAGACAATTTTAACTGTATTCGAGCTGAGATGAGAGTCAAAACATACCTCTTGTGCCTCTGCACGAATGGAGAGTTCTTGGCATCTTCCTCTGCAAAGAAATCAGCAAACAAACAAAATAGAATCAAAATCGAAAGAAAATAATTAGGGTTAAACTTTGAAGATTCGAAAACGAACAGATCGGGTTGGGTACGTTACCAGTGAGGCCGAGAGAGAATTTAGTGATGAGTGTTCCGGTGATGGCGAATCCGACGAGGAACGGCCAGTTGCGGTTCCATTCGCGCTTGAAGAAGATTGGCCATGGATCGAACTTCCTCATTTTCCCTCTTGGTCTCCGACTCTGCTGTTGCGAGTTTAGCTATTCTAGACTATTTGAATTTAAAGCCCAGATGAGCCCACTGGAGAGCAGATGGATTACGTGGCATGCTGGCACTTTACAGCCCAATGTGAATGGAAGCTGATCACGTTTAGTGGAGATCAAACTGAAAAGTTTAGTAGTCACGATTAGACAAGTTATGCGTGTGGTATATCACATAAATGATAAATCATGTTTGCCCTTTCAACTTATAATTTTATGTTTGCCCTTTCAACTTATAATTTTATATCATGTACGTAACTCTTTCACAGCTTCTATGGTATATAGGAGAATTTTTCCGATACACGATTTTGCTGTTGGTCTAAATTGATCTCATTATCTCCTATAAAATTAAGAACTACGAAACTAGACATGAGAAGTCTACCTATACAACACAAATGAATGAAAACAAATTAAGTTTAACATTAGGCAAAATTGAACAAATGGTCACTTGTGTTTGTCCAAAACGACAATTTTGTTACTATCGTGTTGAAAAATATATTCTTATTATAATTAAAATTAACTCTTGTTGATTAGACAGGATTATGTAGATATCTTTTTCTTTTGTAAAACTATATTACCCCAAAATTGGGAGGAATGAAATTATTGAATTCTCTTTGAAATACTTTTCTACTTGGTATCAGAGCGGGTTCATCTCCAATCGCATCCCAAGCCCAATGGGCTCAAATTGAAATCTGGGTCAAAATTGGTTCCAGCTGAATGAATTAGGCCTTCGAAAAGATGTGTTGGCTCCTGAGTATACTTACATGTGTGAACCTAAAAGTTAGGTTGCACGTGCGGGGGCGTGTTAGATTGGAGATCCCACATTAAAATAAGACAAGATGAAATACAACTTAAATGAAGATGGACTATTCCTAATTGTACCGAAACTTTTTATGGATAAAACTCAACATCTTAAAGGTGGGAACGAAATTTTCCGACCCTTCACTATGGAGGGTCATCAGACCTACCAATGAGGTGTAGCCACGTGTCCTTATTGGTGGGTTAAGTGGGAATAAAAAAAACTCTAGGAGGACACGTGGCTGCACCTCATTGGTAAGTCTGATGTCCCTCCAACAGTGGAGGGTCGGCAAATTTGGTTCCTTAAAGGTGGTTAAGTTGTGACAATATCAGCATAATGTGGACTCTACGTGCCATGCTTGTCACTATTCAACTCGGTATCAAAGCCAAAAATCCTGGAATTTGTAAAAAAAAAAAAATTGAATTGAATTGAAACCCTAAATTTCCACCACCACCAAATTTTTGCTGCACCTAAACCGGAATTCTGTATGTTTTAAGAGATGGCCCTCACCACCAACAACAATGAAGAATCCTCTATCATCAATGGAGAATCCTCTATCATTAATGGAGAAGCACCCACCATTCATAATCATCAACACTACCACAACGTCATCCAAGATAGTTATACTTTTCCTACTAGCGACATTTTAATCGAAACCAACTACTCTAGCTGGGCTCCTCTCATGGAGATCTGAATTGAATGACGCAATAAAATTAGCCTCCTTACGAAAGAAGCACCTGAAATCTCCTCTGAAGGATACCAATCATGGTCTATTGACAATAGAAAAGTGAAGTGCTTGCTCGATTCACTGAGTTTCATAAGATGGTGACAACCCAAAACCAGCAGCCAATCTGGGTACTTCAGTCTGATAATGGTGGCCAATATGTGAATGGAGAGATGTCATCATTCTTAGGCTCTTATGAGATTCGACACCAGACTTCCATTACTTATACTCCTCAACATAATGGCTTGGCTGAACAGAAGAATAGACAGTTGAAACCTGAATTCTGTATTTTTTAAGAGATGGCCCTCACCACCAACAACAATGGAGAATCCTTTATCATCAATGGAGAAGCACCCACCATCCATAACCATCAACACTACCACAACACCATCCAAGACAATTCTATTTTTTCTACTGGCGATCTCTTAACCAAAACCAACTACTCTAGTTGGGCTCCTCTCATGAAGATCCAAATTGAAGGATGCAATAAACTTAGCCTCCTTACGAAAGAAGCACTTGAAATATTTTCCGAAGGATACCGGTCATGGGCTACTGATAATAAAAAAGTGAAGTTCTTGCTCGATTCACTGAGTTTCACAATATGGTGGCAACCCAATATCAGCAGCCAATCCATGTACTTTAGTTTGATAATGGTGGCAAATATGTGAATGGAGAGATATCATCATTATTGGGCTCTCATGGGATTCAACACCAGACTTTCATTGCTCATACTGCTCAACAAAACAACTTGGTTGAACGGAAGAATAAAAAGTTGATGGAGATCGTTCATGTCTCCTTGTTTGGAATGAATGTCCCTCAAAATATGTGGGGACAAGTTGTATGTTCTGTTGCTTACTTACTTAATCACACACCCTCTCGTAAGATTGAATTTCAAAATCCCTACCAAAAGTTGCATCACTTACTGCCAAAAGTGGAATGAACATATAGACTAATACCTTTTCATCATCTATAGTTTCTAGAACTCCCATGTTTCTTATATGCTTGATAAAGTCATAAACTAGCAATGCTTTAGTGATTAAAGATGCTAATTTCTCCTTTGTTCCAATCTTCAAACAACAATCTCTTTATTTTGAATTCAACACTTTCTCTCACTCAATAGTATTTGACATCAATGCTTTTGGAACCAGAAGACCTCTTATTGTTCTTGGAAAAGAATACTGCAGATGAATTGTCACAAAAGATTTGCATAGGTCTCTCAATTGATTCAAGTAGATTTAGTCTTGAAAGAAAATTTCGTAGCCACAATGTTTGACCTGTTGCTTCAAAAATGGCAATATATTTTGCTTGAAAAGTTGATGTGGCAGTGATTTCTTGCTTGGATGTTTTCCATGATATTGATCTCCAGCCATTTTAAAGTTATAACCTGGTGTGGATTTCAAGTCACCGATGTCTGACCTGTATGAAGCATCAGTATATGCCTTGACTTCTAATTGTTTATTATCTGGTTTCTGGTAAACAAGTATATGGTCTTTAGTTTTCTTCAAATACCTCAATACCTTCTTTCCTGCTACCCAATGCTCATGTCTAGCATTTGATTGAAATATGGAGAACATGTTTATTGTAAAGGCAATATCAGGCATTGTACATACTTGAGCATACATGAGGCCTCCCACTAAACTGGCATGTGACATTTTCTGCGTGTTCCTTCTTTCAAGAGCATTTTTAGGACACTGGCCTTGGTGCAATTTATCTCCTTTTGGCATAGAACAATCACCACCTCTGCCGTTTTCCATTCCAAAATGTTGCAGAATCTTCTCTATATAGTTTCTTTGTGAAAGGCCAAGAATACCTTCTTTTTTGTCCTTGGTGATCTCAATTCCAAGTACATGGTGTGCCTCTCCCATGTCTTTCATGTCAAACTTATATTTTAAAAAATCTTTTGTTGTATATCATTAGCATATAAGACCAGAAAAATAAAATCACTCCCACTAGTCTTCATATATATGCATTCATCTAATGTATTCTCCAGAAAACCAAAACCAGCAATCACAGTTACAAACTTAATGTACCATTGCCTAGAAGCTTATTTAAGGCCATAGATACTTTTCTGTAATTTACAAACCTGGTTTGGATTGGTGTTGAAACCATCTGGTTGCAGCATGTAAATGTCCTCTACAAGATCTCCATTCAAAAAGGTTGTCTTGACATCCATTTGATGAAACTCTAAATTGTAGTGTGCTATAAGAGCCATGATTACCCTAAAGGCATCTTTAGTTGAGACTAGAGAAAAAGTCTCATTGTAGTCTATGCCCTCCTTATGATTATATCCTTTAGCTACTAATTATCCTATGTCTCTCTACTTGTCCAGCGGAAGCTCTCTTAATTTTGAAGACCCATTTGCACCCAATTGGCTTGATATTGTCTGGTTTATCCACTAATGTCACTACTTTACTTTTCTTCATGTTGTTGAGTTCATCCTCCATTGCAACTTGTCATTTTCACTATTCAGAGACTGTAAAGCCTTCAGTATTGATAATGGATCATCCTCCTCATTGAAAATTTCATCTGGTAATATGTGAAAAATGTAGTAATCATCTAAATTGTTGATTTTCTCTCTCTGTTGGATCTTATTAATGCCACTAGTTGTATTTGTTCTGGATTTGCTGCTTCATTTGAATTTTGTTGTTCCGGATTTGCTTCTTCATGAATATCTTCATTTTGGATTTCTACATTGTTGACAAGAGGAAGCTGCACAATATCACTCACATTGGCTTTCATAAATAAACCAATGTTCAATGCATGGATTTTCATTGTCTGCACCCTCTTGATCAACTTCAACAACCTTATACTTTTCAACTAATTCATCATAAAATGTGGCTCTATTAGACTCAACAATTCTGGTACCTCTATTGGGACAATAAAATCGGTAACCTTTGGATTATTCACAATATCCAATGAAATATAAACTCACAGATTTGGAGTCTAATTTTTCATTGTCTGGATTGTTGATTCTCACTTCTGTTTTGTAGCCCCATATATGCAAGTGATTTAAGCTAGGCTTATAACCAGACCACAGTTCAAAAGATGTCTTTGGTACTGCTTTGTTGGGAGTTTTGTTGCAAATGTAGTTTGTTGCCTTCAATGTTTCTCCCCACAAATATTTTGGTAATCTTTATCTGAGTATCATGCTTCTGACCATGCTCATTAAGGTTATATTCCTTCTTTCTGAAACTTCATTCTATTGAGGTGTATATGGGGTAATATATTGAGCCAAAATACCAAAACTTTTTAGATAAGTAGCAAATGAACCCTTATGTTGCCCTTTTTCTGAAAATTTTCCATAAAATCACCACCTCTATCTGATTTAACAACTTTTATAAGTTCCAATTTTCCTTTCAACTTCATTTTTAAAAATGATAAAACAATCCAAAGCTTGAGACTTTTCAGAAATCAAATACAGATAGCAAAACTTTGAAAAATCATCTATAAATGTGATAAAATAAGAATTTTCACAGATAATTTTAATTGGGAAAGGACCACATATATCAGTATGAATCAGTTCCATAATCTTTTCACTATGTTTTGAACTGAATTTCCTTAAGTTAGTCATTTTGTCTTTCATGCAATCAATACATGTATCAAAATCATAAAAGTCCAGCTCTGGTAATATTTTATGTGTTACGAGATGCTTCATTTTTTCTTTGGATATGTGGCCAAGTCTCATGTGCCACAAGAATGAAGACATGGTGAATTTTGAGGCTTTTCTCTTCTTTGAAGATTTCTGAATGCTAAATATAGACTTTTATGTTCTGTACTTTTCATACATGTTATTGCACATAACTAATCAATAATCATCAACAACATATGCCTTTCCAAAACACATTGAATAATAATAATAATAATAATAATACATTATTTTATTATCACTTTAAAAGAAAAAACTATTTTTAAATACAAATTGAGAACCTGATATGAGGTTTCTTTTTCTTTCAGAAATACAATGCACATTTGATAATTCTAATACATAGTCATTTTCAAATACAAATTTCACAGTTCCTACAGCTTTCACGGTCACTCTTTGGCCATTTGCAGTGCACACCTTTGTTTCTTCCTTAATTGAGATTGTTTGTCTTGTCAATCCCTATATATTTGTGACAATATGTATATGTGAGCCTGTATCAAATCACCAAGAGTCATCTGAAACAAAATCATTTGAAAAAATATTGAAAATTAGTTTTGATAAAAATGTACCTTTTTTGTCAAGTCATGCTTTAAAGCCATCGCAATCCTTCTTAAAACGACATGGCTTTTTGCAAACAAATCATTTCTTAATGTCCTTGGACTTAACAGACTTGTTTTTTCTCATTTTCATGTTTCACACCAAGTTTGCAGTTGGAGAAACTTCGTTTATGAAACTTGTTGTTCCCAGATTTCTTTTTGGAAGAACTTTTGTTGTTGTTGTCAAATCTTCCTACTATATTAACTGTAACTTCTTTCCCTTTGTTTTGAGCATCATTTTCTTGTTGTCCCACGCATATTGAAATTAGCTTGTTGACACCCCATTTTTCCTCCTGAGTCTTGTATAGTGTTTTGAGATGTCCATACTGGTCTGGAAGAGAATTCAGTATCAGCAAGACTAGGAAAGATTCCTCTATAGGCATGTTCAATTTCCTCAGTTTTTCTACTATGTTTGATGCCCTCAGAATGTATTCCCTCACATTGCCTTGACCATTGAATTGCATTTTGATCAGTTTATTCATCAAGGTTCCAGTTTCAACTTTGTCTGAACTTTTGTATTTCTCAACAACAATATTGAAGAATTTCTTTGCCAAATCTGATTCTGGTATCCTTCCTCTCACATTCTCATGCATGCTTTTCTTACTGCATATGAGAACCATTTTGATGTGCCTATACCATTTTTCATAAGCTTCCTTCTTCTCTTTGTTAGCATTTGCAGGTAATTCCTTTGGAGGATCTTCAGTAAGTACATGCTCGAACTCCAATATTCTTAAATTTAACTCAATGTCACTTTTCCACTTCTTAAAGTTTGAACTATGCTTCTAGCTGGCTTATACTCATGGAAAAATGCATCCCTGTAAAGTGAATCTATTCAGTGAGTAATTCTAGTATTCATTTAAGACCAGAATTTTTTTTTTATGTTCTAGACAAATTCAAACATATGAAATTTCTATAGCATTATACAATATATCAGAACTGAATGTTTTTATATTCAAACTTTGGACATCCTTTGTGAAATACTAACTTCATATAACTCAGTTTTCTTAAGTCATGTATCTGTATAACTACTTTACCAAAGCAGTAATTAAACTTTGACTTAGAATCTTCTTTAGTTTCTCAACAAATTGATTTGAGATAAATGATTCTTACATGATGGACCAAATAGTATTATTTCTTCACATATAGCTACTTTGGCAGCATCAATATAAAGAATTAATCTTCAGTAATATGTATATAATCATAAACAATTATCAATCATGTATTATGATTTGGCCGTTTTGACATAAAACTATGAATTCATGTTCTTACATCTTAAGTATCAATAAGCAATTTTTATCAACACAAAAAACATGGATTGAATGTATGCGGAATGTAACTTTATTCTAATCCCAGTAATCGTTAATTTTACTCATAAACAACATATCAATATACAAATGCAAACAATAGAATTGCTCTAATACCAATTGTTAATATTCATCTATACATGATCATAAGTCTACAAGTGTCTATTGATATAGATGTAATAAATCGATTTTACTCTTTAACTCCTTGTTGTCCATTCTTGTTTCTTCTGATTACATGATTATGTATCTCATAGCAGTGACTCTATATATTGATGAGAAACAAATTGTGTATTAGTAGGACAAGAACAATCATTTATATAAGTGACTAACATTGACAGTTTTCTTCCACATCAATGTTTGAATTCAAAAACAGACTTATTTGTTTTATCCAGATTTGATCATAATCTGCGAAATTTGAATTCAAACATCAGATATCACATAGCTAATTTAGTCAACAAGTTTACTTTTTGTATTTTCAAATTGTACACATAGGGAAAAAATCAAAAACCATACCTTAACTTTGAAGGACATATAACTTTAGTACCTCAACTTTTAAAATTATAAGATTAGTATCTGATGTTTGAGTTTCGTATTAACTTTCATACCCCATGTCGATAACATAGTCAACTAGTGTGCCATTTTATAAATTATCAAGGGTAATTTAGACAATCAAGCATCAACAATAGACAATAATCAAGTATGCTCCTTCACCTTTATTTTCTCTGCCAAACATATATCTTCGTCTTTCTTTGATCCTGATGACTTTTCATTTGCTATACTGGCAACTACATGCTTTTTTCTCACATAGGATTGACGTCTTTCGTGCCCAGATCAATCGTGTGCTTAGATTCAATGGGGAGGGACCGAGTGAGAGAGATTTGTGGGTGCTTAGATTGAGGGAGAGATAAAGGTTCTAAAGAATTCAATTGCTATACTGAAGAATGTGTTATTTCAATTGCCATGTTAAAGAATTTGTTATTTCAATGTCCCGATATTTGAGATTATCATAATAGGAACTGAGTTTGAAATATTTTTGGTTGGTTGTGGGTTAGAACAGTATATTACCATGGTTTTCTCTGTGTGAAAATGCCCCGAGCCGAGAGATCAAGAGGCTTGGAATGAGAAAAATATTCTAAAATCCATATTCCAAAATTATGAGCCCCCTTTTTTTTCCTCAAATCTAGTATCTAAAACCAACAAATTATTGAAGATTTGTAAAATTGTAATATTGATTAGTTGTTCATCATGAGATTGTGTCTAGCAATTGACTGTGAATTGCATCCTGAGATTGTTGTTAAAAAATTTGTTCAATTCTTCTATTTTTCTGGATTCTTGTTCATGTTAATTCCTCAAATATTGAATATACATAACTATCCTCTCAAATTTGATATAGTTGACGTCATTAGTGGCTATGGGTATGAAAGTGAGTACAAAACACAAATTGTAGGTACTAATCTTATACTTTTAGAAGTTGAGGTACTAAAGTTGTATGTCCTTCAAAGTTGAGGGATGGTTTGTGACTTTTTCCCTTACACATATCAAGTTTTTCTTATAGTTCAGATAGTGATTTTGTCAATTTGTTTTTGGATCAGATCGATTATCTACCTATTCACCCCTTTTAAACATAAATTTCAGCTCTTTGGCCAAATCACATCTTCTTTGTGACATAACTTGGGTATTTTCTAGACTTTATGCAAGTGTTTTGCCACTTCACGAAAGAAAGAAAGGGGTTAAACTAGTGGAAACTACTTGTTTGAGTTACTCGACTTCTTCACACAATTTATGTTGCGGCACCATACCTATGAGAATTGTGTTGAGTTAACTCTGTGTGCATAATATCACATAAAAGAGTTTGTACTCCTCTATTCCAAACCATTGACTTTAGCTCTACACAATGATTGACAATCGGTATGAAATGAGATATAAGAGATAACTTAAAATATAGCATTGAATTTCAATTTTTAGTGAGTTGAAAATGAATATTCACAAAGAGATCGAAATATATATACTACAAATAACTAGGATAACATATTATTGTTTACTAAAAAATGATATACTATGTAATTTCGATCAAATACTTGTAAAATTTGTTTAAAGTGTTTTCACTAAGGATCAAGTGGGATCCAAAGGAGAGACAATAAGTAAATAAAAGAAAGTAAATAATACAAACAAGTGTACAAGCAAGTCAGAGATTGATTTTTAAATATAAAAGAGATGGGTTTTCAATGGGAGGGAGCTCCTATTTATAAATAAGAGATGCCTCCTCTTTTATATTTATTTCAATGTAGAATAAGATTCCAAAGTCTCAAAACAACTACATTGAAACTAATTTCTTGACGGTAATGAGATGATGACTTTCAATTACGATATGATCCATGTCGGCTCTCATCATAAATGCCTACTTGATAACATAGGTCGTATACTAACAATAAGCAACAAATATATTGCCAAGTAATCGGTGGGATCATTGAAATGAGTCTTTGAAAATGAGAATTTCTATTATGACCTTTTTATTTACTCAATTTTCCTCATTCTCAATTTTATTTCAGAAATTTTCTATTACACCATCTCCAGAAAAAGGAAAAAAGAATAAGGAAATGATCGTATGATATCCATTCAGAGGAACGGGCGAAGATCGGTATCAACTATCTCCTCTCTCATTGATAATGCGACCTGTAACAATTAACAAAAATAAGATTTCTCCATCCAATAAGAATCGGTTTACAAGTCCTCTCTCATGCATTCTAATTTACAAAAAGAGGGTTTTAAGGAGGTTTATGAACAATCCCGATCAACTATCGTTCTACAACTCTCACGGGTAAGGAATTTCAATTTTGATGAAGAAGTAGAAATAGGAGATCATATATGGCATAGCTATCAGCTGGATTGCATAGCACTGCCATCTTCAGCATTTCAATGACATATCAATTATGTATCAAATATGAGAACGATTCGATGTTCTCTCTCTCTCTCCCCCCCCTGATATTGAAGAAAAATTAGAGAGGGAGGTAGATAATATAAATATAATTGAAGTTTTTGAGGGTACTATGGAAAAATATTTGAAAGAGGTGTAGTGAAAAAATTAAAATTTCTCTTCAAAATAATACTCACATGCTTACGGCTCTATACTGCTTCACCATGTTATGACAAGTGCTTCTACTTCTTCTTCTTCCTTAGGAATATGGTGAAAAATATATCTCCTTTAATCCAAATTTTTGGTTGTGGTGGTTGGCCGTGGCTTAATGAAATTTCAAATGAATTATAAATTGCTTTGTTATTTTGAGAGATCGCACCTACAATAAACTATGTCACACATAGAAATTTTGATTTTTTTTCCTGTTCGAGACCGCATTGTTTTAAAATATTTCATAAGTTTAAAGACTAATTGGATTAGTTGACCGATCATGTCAAACCGCTTCCTCGCTTTTGGTCATCAAAAATAGATTATAGTTTAACTATAATTAGTGTCAACGGAATTTAAATCTTACTTTTCACCAGTAACTTCTAATAAATAAATAAATAAAAGGAGAGATTACACCTACAATAAACTATGTCTCGTGTATATTATGAGAAACATGGGGGCACTCGCTCTCTTAAACCCTAGAAGGGTGTTGGCGGCAACAGTTCTCCCATGGCAGCGTTGTACGCTTATCATTGTGGAATTCCTCTTGGTTCCCGCCCCCAAGAGGCCCTTGCTCAGTGTGACATCCTCTTTCGTCAAGGTATGGTTTGTCTTCTTGGTGTGGCCTCGGTTCTTAGGTCGCGCCCAAGCCGCACCTAGTCGAAGGTTGATTGGTCGTTGTTGGTTTGTTGATTGGCATCATTGTGAATCTGGTAAGAATTATTGGCGTGTTCCTTTCTCCAGCCTCCAAGGATGAGATTATTCGGTGTTCGATGATGTGGGTTGTGCAGCTTGTTGGGTCATCACATGGTCACATCTTGCCGAAAAATGGGTCCTTTATCAGCAATGGAAAGCCAACATATGGTTGGTGGCAACGATGTCGTCATCATGTCAGCAAAGACATTTCTTTGTTTTGGGCTAGGGCTAAGACAAAATCTTGGGTGGGCTGAGCCTGAGTGTGTAGTATGGGTTTGAAGCCTTTCCTTGAGTTTGATCTTGGAGGCCCAAAATGGTTTTGTAATAGAATTTGTGATCCAGGCAGGTTCATTAAGGTCACGCAATATGGGTCATGTCCCTTCTGTGTGGTTGGTGTCTTGGTTACGATGGCTCTGTCCATTTGTTACCAGTGCTAAGAATGTTGTAGAACAAACATATTGAGTTACTTTAGACTAGCTTAAGCAATAGTCAATTTTCTCATAGCCCTCATTGGGTTATTATTGTATACTTTATTCATTCTGAAAATATAATGATTTTTGTTTACCTAAAAATAATTGTCTGAAATATTAATTTTGATTACTTTGTTTTTTTTCTTTGATCTGAGATCACATTGTTTTAGAAAAAATTTATAAGTTCAAAGACTAATTGTGTAAGACGATCAATCATGTCAAGTCGATTCCTCGCCTTTGGTCAACAAACATGATTCAATGACTTTTTAAAAATGTAATATATATATATATATTGTGATGAAGCAGTAGAATATATTGGATCTAGTAAGTTACAAGAAGAACACCGATTACTCACACGATAAAAAGTCCCTAAAGTAACATACTCTATTACATACTCAACCCAAATAATATAACATAACTAGATTGACTAGACGTATGGTAAAATACTAACAAAATCAAGGCACCACATTCTTTCTAGCTATGCCCCCCAAAATTTTGGCTTCGTGAGGTGCCGCTTATATGTGCACAATCATCCGTGAGATCGGGTATTTTTGCGCGGGGTGACGCATATCACTCTCCTGGACAACGCTTGGTTCCTAGATCTGGAACCAAAAGTGCCATGCGATTGGTCTGATCAACAATCTCGTCCACCAAGTCAAAGTAGCCAAAAGAACCAGTGAGGGCTTTTCTGATGAAGATGTTGAAGTTAACTTTACATTGTTTACTGTAACAGATACTTTTTTCTTTGAGGAAGCAGTGAAGAGTGCAAAGTGGAGATCTGCAATGGACAATGAAATTCAAGCCATTGAAAAGAATGATACATGGGAGTTGACTGACTTGCCTACAGGAGCCAAGAAGATAGGAGTCAAATGGGTTTACAAGACCAAATTCAATGAAAATGGAGAAGTGGATAAGTACAAAGCCAAGTTGGTAGCTAAAGGGTACTCACAAAAGCATGGAGTTGATTATAATGAAGTCTTTGCACTAGTGGCAAGAATGGACACAATAAAAATGATTATTCCTTTTGCTTCTCAAAAAGGATGGCCAATTTACCAGTTGGATGTGAAGTCAACCTTTCTCTATGGAGAACTAAGAGAAGATGTCTTTAATGAGCAACCAAAGGGATATGAGCAGAAGGACAGTCCATAGAAGGTCTGTAAGCTGAAAAATGCTTTATATGGGCTTAAACATGCTCCTAGAGCCTTGTTTAGTCACATTGAAGCACACTTTCTCGAGGAAAGATTTGAGAAATGTCCAAGTGAGCACAATTTGTTCAGCAAAACCAGTAAAGAAGGTAACATTATTATTGTCAGTTTATATGTTGATGATCTCATTTTGGTAACATTATTATTGTCAGTTTATATGTTGATGATCTCATTTTTACAAGCAATAATGAATGTATGTTTGAGAAGTTCAAGAATGCTATGATGAGAGAGTTTGATATGACTGATTTAAAAAAAAGGAGATATTTTCTTGGAGTAGAAGTGTTGCAGACGAGTGAAGGCATCTATATCAGTCAGAGAATGTATGCAATGGAAGTGCTAAAAAAATTCAACATGGAAGAAAGCAATGCTGTTCATAATCCAATTGTTCCAGGAAGCAAATTGACAAGAGATGAGGTAGGCGAAAGAGTGGATGCAACTGTTTATAAGCAGTTGGTGGGGAGCCCGATGTATCTGATAGCAACAAGGCCAGATCTCATGTATGTGGTGAGTTTGATGAGCATGTTTATGGCGCAGCCAACTCAGCTTCATCTGGCAATAAGAAAAAGAGTGTTGAGGTACCTGAAAGGAACTACAAACTTAGGAATATTCTACAACAAGGGAAGGTCAGATGAGCTAATGGCCTATACAGATAGTGATTATGCTGGTGATTTAGAATATAGACAGAGCACTTTAGGATATGTGTTTTTGCTGAGCTCTGGAGCAGTATCTTGGTCATCAAAGAAGCAGCCAATTGTGACACTCTCTACCACTGAAGCCGAATTTGTAGTAGCATCTTCATGTGCATGTCAATCAATCTGGATGAGAAGGATTTTGAAGAAGTTTGGTCATTCACAAAGCAATTGTATTACTCTCTGGTGTGACAACATTTCAACAATCAAGTTTTCAAAGAAGCTTGTGTTGCATGGACGGAGGAAGCATATAGATGTACTCTTTTCATTTCTTGAGAGACCTCACTAGAGAAGGAGTTGTGAAGCTGGTTCATTGTGGTACGTAGGATCAAATTGCAGATGTGATGAAAAAACCCTTGAAACTTGATTTGTTTGTGAAACTCAGAGGTTTGTTAGGTATATGTGATGTTCCAGTAGTAAACTAGTTGTAGGTGAAAACAACTAGTTTAAGGGAGGGTGTTAAGTTTGGATATTTCTGGTCATATCAGGATACCTTAAACAGTTAGGATTTCCATTCTGTTTTGTTATCCCTATTAACTAGGTTTAGTTGCTTAGTTGGATTTTGCATTTGAGTTGTTCCGTAGCATGATTACCACGTACGTAGTTGTTGTGTACATGGGTTGTTCTTTGAATTTCTAGTTAGATTTGTAAGGTTATATAAATCAATCTGCTTTGTTTAATGAACATAAGAAATTCCTCCGTATTGTTTGTGTTATTGTGAGCTTTGCAAAACAGCACCCCAATCATGTTCCTCACCCTAGCTCGATCTCGTTCAAGGAACACAACAAGAGCCCTAACCAGGTTGTCTGCTTCTACCAAACACCCAAAACCCATCGTCACTGTCCAACAACACAACAATATCAACATACCCCAAACCCTAGCGTTTCCCCGTGAGTCACAAGGGAAAGCCTTTAATTGACGGCAACCTAGCTTTGACATATTTAGAGGAAAAAACAATGTCTTGGTTCCTTTCAAAAAAAAAACAATGTCTTGGTAGTTGTTTACTCAATTAAAATTCCTCAAAGAATAAACTTACTCAATATGCAAAACTGCAAAAGGGGTGTTTCAGTACTTGCGTTATTTACGGGCATATAGCGAATCCGTGCAAGCACAATTATATTTCAAAAGAAAAGAGAGAGAAGATAACAAGCATAATCCGCGCACCACCAGAACAGATGGACTTAGAACCAATCAAAGCACACGACGCGGATCGTGTATACGAGCCGTCGATAAGCGCTCCCCACAGCCACATCCAACGAACAGCATCAACCCTCCACCCCTCCAAAATCCAAATCCCTAAGCCCCCTTTTCTATTTAAAAACTCAGACTCCCATCCCCTCCTTCACAATCAAATCATCTTATTCTCTCATCTCAAAATTTAGTTCTCTCTATCCTTTGAAAAAAAATGTCAGGTCGCGGCAAGGGAGGCAAAGGTTTGGGAAAGGGGGGAGCGAAACGACACCGTAAGGTCCTCCGCGACAACATCTAGGGCATCACCAAGCCTGCTATTCGCCGATTGGCTCGCAGAGGTGGAGTGAAACGTATCTCCGGCTTAATCTATGAGGAGACTAGAGGAGTCCTCAAGATTTTTCTCGAGAACGTCATCCGTGACGCCGTCACCTACACTGAGCACGCTCGCAGGAAGACTGTCACCGCCATGGATGTCGTCTACGCTCTCAAGAGGCAAGGAAGGACCCTCTACGGCTTTGGGGGTTAAATGGGGATTGTCGGTTCATCAGTTGTATTTTCTATTTCTCGCATTAGATTAGGGTTTGCTCTGGAGTTGAGGTTGGATCTGGGTGTGAAGAATATTCTGTGGCTAAGATGTGATTCTCATGTAATTTGCACCTATGTTCCCAAGTAATACAAGTTTGAATGCCCAGAAATTCTTGCGCTTTTGTTATGTGAGTATGTATTACTTTTTTTCAGCTCTGTTTAATTTTCATGGTTATGTCAGATTAGAAACTAGAATACTAGATATTGATTTTATATGGACAAGATGAAAGTGAATTGGATGTTTGGAACTTTGGATTGACAAATTGGGAGCATTTGAATTAGCATTAGGCTTATAAACCTAAAGAGCCAAACATGCAAGGAACATTTAACAGATTGAATGGGTTGATGTTTAAGATCGAGTAATAACAAGAGTACCACCTCCATAGGTTCTACTATTTTCACAATTGTGTATAAGAATGATGGATGTATATTGCTATGCAAAGGATGTAGCAAAATTACTAGGCCTGCAAGTTTGGAGAAGCCCTTAGGTCTGGCCGTTTTCACTTCTAAATGATAGAAATTAGTACAGATCTGTCCCTATTTGCTATCTGACCAGAATTTGTTATATCGTATCAAGCTGGGTTGAGTTCCCGTAATGGTGCATGTTATTGACTACTCCAAACAGTCTAAGCATTAGTCAGATTTGATACAATTTCTGCAGGAGCATGGTAGTGCCTGCTCAAAATTGAAGAATGTGTGAAGAGGGATACTCAAAGAGGGATACAATTTCAACATTTGATGTTGATGTGATACTCAAAGTAAGGTAGACTTGAAAATATTTGCTGTTGATGACAATTTAATAGCCCTGGCATTTAATGCCTTGCCAGTTGCCACATGCTGAAGCTAGAACTAAAATTGACAGAACTTGTATATCAAAAAGAATAGGGTAGTGTTGAATGGAATACCCAATATTGAACGGATAAAACCTGTTAATACCCGTTACTCGTTTTTTTCTTTTCTGTCCCGTCGGAGAGCCATCATTGGCGACGGCGCTACCTTGAATTTCGGCGACCGAAAGCCCAACTTGTTTCAAATCAACCCAACAACAATTCTTTCCAAAGAAACAACATCAAATTCTAAACAAAACTCAATAAATTTTATTTTGAACACAAAATTTTCAGTTTCTTCAATTTTTCAATTTGACCGACTCCAATTGAATTAGGAAATAAACAAGATATGGTAACAAAGGCTACAAAGCCCAAAGGGTCTCTTTAGTCATTTTGTTCTCGAAATATAAACTCCAAATTTCTAAGGTTTTAGATATTTTCATTCATTTTTTCTTCTTCAAAGTTTGAGTTTTTTATAGTGTAAAATGGAGTTGAGAATTAAGGGAGAAGAGAAGAGGGCGTCGGTGTGATCATTTTGATACCTTACTCAAAGATTTTTGTGGCCAGATGACGAGCTCCGGCGAGGAAGAGAGAAAAAGAGATAAAAAACGTTACATGCCCGTTTACAATATGGATTAAATTTTTATCCATATCAAAAACGTAGCCGTGGGTAAAAATGCCAAATAGAGTCTGAAATCAGGAAGCACAGATGGAACAGAAATAGAGCGATGACTAAAGCAGGAAGCAAAGTTATGGCTAGAATTCTGAGGTCTTCGGTGGTTGTTCTGAGGTTTGTCAACCATATGGTATGCATCAAGTTCTCAAATTGCGAAGTTCCAGTCTTGCAGATCAATCAAAGTATAAAACGACACAAGAAACCATAAATCAAATTGGAATCACTATCAAAATTCATATACTAATCTATCAATATGTACAATATGCAATGGCACAGACAACTCTAAATCATATGTGTTCAGTATATACACTTCAAAATTACATAGCCAAGATGCACCTGGAATTACTGTTGTCATTCAAGTTCCAATTCTTGAAATCATCCAAGATTCCACCAAGAGGTCTTTTCATATCAGCTACCAACTTCTCCAGCAAATCGACACCGCCCTGCTCACTACTCTGGTTCTTCTTCTTCTTCCCCGAAATGCTTATTGCCTTAGTATCCATATGCTGCTGCTCATTAGTCTTGTTTTCTTTCAAGTCTTGTTGTTTTATCAACACCTTGTTTTTAATGTCTTTTTCTTCCCCTCCTGATGACCTTGGTCTCAACTTGGCTCTAACAAATCGCTTGATTTTTGTCCTGGTTTTGTTGCATTCACCATTAAAGCCAATACCCAATTTATTTTTCTTCAATTCTGTCTCGATTGGGTTGACAATGCCTTCCTCGTATTTTCCAAGTCCACCGCCACTGTAGCCCATTTTCATGAGCAATTTCATGCCGATTCCCTTGGTATGTTTCTCGAAAGCACCTAACTCCGGGTCCTCACCGCGATTGGGCTTCACGCCGGCGCCGCCGATGGCGACGGATCTGTTGGTCTTGGTGGTGCGGTGTGTTTTTCTACGTTTTCTGGAGCCGCCGCCGTGGTCTCCTTCGTCGTCGGCATCGAAGGAGGAGTCGGAAGCGAAGATGAGGAGACTGCCTGTTCATACCAAGAATAAGGGATATTCAAGATATGAGCGAATGTTGATGTTTAGTATCCGCGGTATGGATATCGGGTATTGGGCGGGATCAGGAAAGGATGGGATTCGAGGCGGTTAAGGATGAGCGGTAGCGGTACATGATTGATGTCGGGCGATGTCGATGTATAATTGATGTCGAGCGATGTCGATCTCAGACCTTGATACTGCTAAGACCAACAGCGGTTAAGGAGAGACGGAGTGACCCGCCTTCAACCCTCCGATGTCTAAGTCAGAAACGATATAAAGATTGGATAGAATAACGGTGTAGTGAGTTAGGAGCGCGTACCATTTAATGTTCAGTTGACCGTCATATATTGGTGGTTGGGTGTTGGGCTGTCCTCTTGTTTTCGATGTGGGACTTGGTGTGTGTTCTTCTGCTGGGTGTAGTCTAGCCGGTATCGGTAGCGGCGCGTGAGCGTTATCCCGATCGGATATCGGGCCGGTTTGGTCATCGAAGTTGGAGCCTTCCTGGCGGTGGGTCCTGTCGTGGTGGCGGTGAGACATATTATAACATATAATTGAAGTCACCTAAGCACGTGTGTAGGTGATTAAGCCGGGTATATGTACAAGTCCCCCAACTTGCTCAGCCAAGGGGATCAACCTTGGTTGGCGAGTTGAAAAAAGGAGTGATACCGGCGAGATCACCATAACGTGCTTCGGCGGCGATGTGTACCTTTGTTTAGGAGCCGGGTATCATGCCATACAGTCCCCCAACTTGGCGACCCAGGTTGTGAGCCTTGGCTGTGGGTGCCTTTGTACCTGCACATGTCACTTAGATCGGTTTGGGGCGAGATCGGTGAGTAGCTAGTTCACCGTTCTGCCGTGGTACTTCGTAAAATGGTGTTTATGTATCTTTGTTGTTTGAGCGCTCTTTCGTTTGTATCGACCAGGAGGTTGTTGTTTGTGGGCGCTATGGTAGGGGGAGCTCGTTTGAATTGGTAACCCTCAAGTCCCCGAGTCCGTTCCTCCTAGTGGCCGGTAATGAAGAGTGAAGCCACATAATGAAGAGTGACGGTTTATCTGCTTGTGGGCGCTATGGTAGGGGGAGCTCGTTTGAATTGGTAACCCTTAAGTCCCCGAGTCCGTTCCTCCTAGTGGCCAGTAATGAAGAGTGATGCCGCATAATGAAGAGTGACGGTTTATCTGCTTGTGGGCGCTATGGTAGGGGGAGCTCGTTTGAATTGGTAACCCTTAAGTCCCCGAGTCCGTTCCTCCTAGTGGCCAGTAATGAAGAGTGAAGCCGCATAATGAAGAGTGACGGTTTATCTGCTTGTGGGCGCTATGGTAGGGGGAGCTCGTTTGAATTGGTAACCCTTAAGTCCCCGAGTCCGTTCCTCCTAGTGGCCAGTAATGAAGAGTGATGCCACATAATGAAGAGTGACGGTTTATCTGCTTGTGGGCGCTATGGTAGGGGGAGCTCGTTTGAATTGGTAACCCTTAAGTCCCCGAGTCCGTTCCTCCTAGTGGCCAGTAATGAAGAGTGATGCCGCATAATGAAGAGTGACGGTTTATCTGCTTGTGGGCGCTATGGTAGGGGGAGCTCGTTTGAATTGGTAACCCTTAAGTCCCCGAGTCCGTTCCTCCTAGTGGCCAGTAATGAAGAGTGATGCCGCATAATGAAGAGTGACGGTTTATCTGCTTGTGGGCGCTATGGTAGGGGGAGCTCGTTTGAATTGGTAACCCTTAAGTCCCCGAGTCCGTTCCTCCTAGTGGCCAGTAATGAAGAGTGATGCCGCATAATGAAGAGTGACGGTTTATCTGCTTGTGGGCGCTATGGTAGGGGGAGCTCGTTTGAATTGGTAACCCTTAAGTCCCCGAGTCCGTTCCTCCTAGTGGCCAGTAACGAAGAGTGATGCCGCATAATGAAGAGTGATGCCGAGTGTGGAGCGATATCGTTGATGAAGAGTGAAGGGCGATACCGGTGATGGAGAATGACGGGTGATATCGCCCGTATTTTGGTTACGCGTTCTTTATCATCGATGTGGTTGGTGTGGTTGGTGTGCTTGTTTTGCCTATCATTAAATGTTGGCTGGTGTCGTGATGCCACGTGGCCGAGTAGGGTGTGTTGGGGTTCCCAAACGTCCCGTCGTATCCATTG
Source organism: Geum urbanum (assembly GCA_946800695.1). Classification (NCBI taxonomy): domain Eukaryota; kingdom Viridiplantae; phylum Streptophyta; class Magnoliopsida; order Rosales; family Rosaceae; genus Geum; species Geum urbanum. Next base: position 11,291,999 of record OX327006.1, read on the forward strand.
AGCGTGATGATGGTTTTTTTTTTTTGAAAGTTGCGTCCCCCCTCGAAACGGTGCGTACCGGTTCTCGTTCCAGACCTTTCTAATTCTGGTTGACACGTGCCGGGATCCCCTTGACCGACGTGTCTGTTTCAGTGGTTGCGATCTCGCCGTTTTGTCTATATATATGCTCGTTCACTATTTGTTTCGTTTTCTTTTCTGCTTTTCTTGCTTCTGAACCCCTTTGGTTTTTTCTGTCGTCGGATTCTCCCGTTTGCCTTCTGTCTCCGTCGTGCTTGTCGCTGCGCCGCCGTAGGTTTCCCAGTCTTCCTCAACTTCTGGTAAGGATTTGCTGCTTAGTGTCTTCTGTGGTTTTTGTTGTTTCATATTTTGGTTTTGCTCTGGGTTTTGGGTTGTCTGTGTTTGTATGTTCTTCTCTTTTTTTTTTTTTTTTTTTTGGTTTGCCGGGATGGTATGTCGCCTAGGAAACTAGTTGCGGGCTGGCGAACCGTTTAGGTTTTGACATTGTCCGTGGCTGTTTCGTAGGTGCCATGTCTTCTTCTCGTCACGACGCTGACACCGGCTCTGGATCTCGCCGTTATGGGCTCGACGGGCCTCTTCTGTGGACACTTAGTGATGGTCAGGAGGTTGATGAGCTTATCAAGGCGTTGTCCATGGCGGAGTTGGACAGGGTGAGGTCCGAGTTTCAGATCGGTGCCGGTGTTACCCTGAAGTCCCCGGCCCCCGGTGAGCAGTTTTCTAGACCGCCCAAGGGTTTTATCGCCGTTGATCGTGCTCAGCTTCGGTACGGCCTTCGCCTGCCTCTTCACCCCTTCCACGAGTACATATTCGGCGAGCTATGTTGTGCCGTGGGCCAGGTATCGCCCCTGATGCTTCAAGTGTTGAGCGCGATGTTCACATTGTGGAAGCTAGCCGGTCTCGACTACCCTACTCGGAACGAGGTGCTTTACTATTTTGACGTGGCGTATTCCACGAAGAAGGGTTGTGGTGGGACGCTCTCGCTCCGTCAACGACGTAAGAGTTCGCTGGGTTTTACCGACTTCACGAGTTCGTGCCCTGACTGGCGGAGTGAGCACTTCTTTGCGAGTGGGTGGTCGTCATTCTCCCGAAGCCGTGTTCCTGCTCGGTTTCGTTCCCGAGGTGACGCTTCTATGCCGACGTGATCCTCGTCAGTGTGTCGTTTGCGTGCTTGTCTTACTTGTTTTTATTTTTGTAGTTACGCGTCAGTACTCTTTGACCGCTATGGAAAAGCGGCGTTGTCATAGGATTGAGAGCGGTTTCAGTGAGAAGTTTAAGAGTGTGTACTTGCTTGCTGATTACCGGATTATGGAGATGACCGGTCTCGCCAAGGCGCCCAGTATGCCGTGCTTGCTTGCTTGTTTGCCTGTTTGCTTTTTGGTTTTTGTGCTTTTTGTTGTGTCTTGGTGTCTTATCTTTCTTCTTTTCTTTTGCAGTCGGGTACAAAAATCAGAAGCGGGACCGTAAAATGTCGAGTTCCTATGGCGACATTGACGAGATTCTCGCCGAGTTGGCGGCGGAGGCCGCTAACGCCAAAGTGATCGATCTTGACGTGCGTTCTGGGAAGAATATTATTCTCTCGGAGCAGACGGACCTGCCCCCTCCCCCGGAGTCTCAAACCGATATGGTGGGGAGCTATGTTCCTGTCCGGGTTGTGGATGGTCAACCTGAGAGGTCTCCTCGCTCTCCTGCCCGTCCGAAGAGGAGGTCTGAAGGCGAGGCTGCTCCCTTTAAGCGCCTGAAGAAAGCGGGCGCGGTTCCTGAAGCTCCCATCCCCGTTCCCGATGACGAGGAGGCCGCTCGTGTGACCGTTGCAGTCCCCGGTTCTGGAGCAGACGCTGTTGTTACGGGTGATGCTGCCGAAATAGGTGATGCCGATAATCTCTGGTACTTAGATAGGGAGGATACTTGCCTTCAGGTTGACGATTCTGACATTGGTCCTTATTGTCTTTTAGACGGTGTTCCCCGGGGTGATCCCAACCTCACCGTTGACGGGCGCGTCGTCATTGCCCGGTCAAGCAACTGGGAAGGACCGCCACCGTACTCGACCGAGATACTCGCCCTCCTGCCTCCAGACGTGGCTACCGTGGCCAATGTTGAGAGTGGGGCCGAGCAGTGTCTGCGGTCCTTTGCCGCTTCTCTCCAGCTGATGTGTCATCAACGCCATACCTTGGTGGCGTCATCCGAGGAGCTGGCTCTCGTCAACGGCCTTCTATCGGAGAGGGACGAGCAACTTGTGAAAGCGAGCGAGAAGAAGCTCGCTGACGAGTGCCTTGCAGCAGAAGCATGAGGCTTTGGAGGGCGAGAAGAAGCTCGCTGACGAGTGCCTGAATGCCTCCTACATCCATGGTCGTCAGCTCGAGTTAGAAGTTAAGGAGGAGCGTCGGCGGGCTGAAGATTTAAAGGCTCGTCTGGCCGTTGCCGAGGGCCAGGTTACCGCCCTGCGCGGCCAGGTGAAGGAGTTGGAGGATCGGCGTGAGCAGGAGCTGACCGATGCCGTGGACGATTTCAAAGCCAGCCCTGAATTTAACGCTGCTGTTAAGAAGGCTTTTACTGACGGCCTGCAGCAGACTCAGAAACGCTTTTTCGACAACGGCTGGGTGAACGAGAAGTATGACGCTGACCTGAAGCGTATTTCCGAAGAGCGCCGTCTGAAGCGTGAAGCCCTTATCAAGGTCAAGGAGGAGCAGGCCGAGGAGGAAGAGCGGCAGCGGTTGAATGTTTCCCAAGGTATGACCCCTGATGGTTTTCACCCCCTAACGCCTAGTGCGTCTCCCTCGACCCCTCTAACCCGTCATATTCGTGATGTTGAACTTTTTTCTCAGGCCCGGAGTGAGAGGTTGGCTGGCTTGTATCGGGAGCGGTTTCTTGAAGATGGCGCTGCAGATCTGCTGTGAAGCTCGGGCATCCTTTACCTTACAGTTGTATCGCCTTATTTTTGCTTAGTGTAGGCCTATTTGAACTTTTTGTACTCTTGCCGTGATGGTTTATGAATGATGAAAATTTTTCCAAGTGTTGCCCGGTATCGCCAACGATGAAAGGTCTGAAAAAAATTCGTTTGTCTGTTTGTGGAATCAAAGTGTTTAGGGTGACCGGTGTCCCTGATAACGTCTGAGAATGATATAGCGTTTTGCGTTTTTATCGAGATAACCAAAGTGTCCTGGCGACTCGTATGTAAGTGAGACAAGTGTTTTTATAGTGGTTCACCAATTTGGCTACTCCACTTGTGCCTCGCTGGGCTTTTACTATGCTCTTTTTTTTTTTTTTTTTTTTTTGCTTTACAAGTGTCGGCGTCCGGGAACGCGATATAGTCAAACGACAAAGGTCTGAAGAATTTTTGTTTCATCGGTGGTGGTGCCGGATGACCAAGCGGTTTGAGTCCCCGGTGCGATGGTGCTGATTGATTGGCTCCTTCGTCCGTGTTGCTACTGGTGACAATATCGGAGGTGTTCTGTATTCCACGTGCGCGGTATCCTGAGGCCGTTCTTGTCCTGGAGGATGAACGTGGATGGCGTGACGCTCTTGGTGATTTTAAAAGGGCCTTCCCATGTTGGTGCTAAGCCCTTAGGTTTGGGGATGACCTCTCTCCAGACCATATCGCCCACGTGGAGCTTCCGTGCCTTTACCCGTCTGTTGTAATGTCGGGCTACTAGTTGCTTGTTTGCCGAGAGCGCGATAACGGTATCGTCCTGCCGTTCTTCTCGGAGTATGTTGGCCATGTTTAAGCCGTGCTCGTTGGTGTCCTGGTCGTATCCCTCGAGTCTCGGGCTTCGGTGTGTGATTTCTAATGGTAAAACGGCCTCAGCGCCGTATACGAGTGAGAACGGCGAGTCCCCAGTTGCTTCTGTTGGCGTTGTCCGTATCGCCCAGAGAACCTCGTAAAGGCTTTCTGCCCATTTGTGGCTGTAGTCCTCCATTCTTCTTTTCAGGCCGTTCTTTATTTTTTTGTTTGCCGCTTCTACTTGGCCGTTTGTCTGAGGGTAGTATACCGATGCGAATACCAGGCGAGTTCCTAGGTTGCCGGTGAACCTCTTCATCTCGTCGTTGTTGAATTGTTTCCCGTTGTCGGTGACTATCGTTAGCGGGGCTCCATATCGGCAATATATGTCTTTCCAGAGGAAATTGATGACCTTCTTTGTGGTGATGAGGACAAGCGGCCTGGCTTCGATGTATTTTGTGTGGTAGTCTATGCAGACGATGATGTACTTGAATTGGCCGGAAGACGCCTTTAGTGGTCCGATTAGGTCGAGTCCCCATTGTGCGAATGGTATAGGGCTAACGATGATGGACATTGGCGCTGCCGGGGCGTGTATCCGGTGTGCGTGCTGGGCGCAGGCCTGGCATTGGTCGACGATATCTCTTGCGTCCTGCCGCATACCTCTGTAGTAGAACCCATATCGGAGTAGTTTGTGTATGATGTTATTTGGTCCGCCGTGGTTGCCGTACTCGCAGTCGTGGAGGTTTTTTAGCATGCCCCTGCCGTCCGTTTGCGTGACACACTTGAGCATTGGGAATCCCCTTTTGGTCATGTATAGTTGGCCGTTTTGCATGCTGTAGTACGCCGCTCTCTGGGCGAGTTGTCTTGCTTCTGTTCGATCGGTTGGCGTTGTTCCATCAGTGAGGTACTTGGTTAAGCTTGTTCGCCAATCTTCCTCTGGCGCCGCCGGTGGCGCTGCTGTGGTTATTGTGAATATTTCCTGAAAGCTTTTGGATATGCTTGGTCGCTCTAGTGTTTCCACCATTGTGTGTCCCCTTGCCGCGATTTCTGGGGCGGTTGTTAGTCTCGCTAGGGCGTCAGCCCTCTTGTTCTGCTCTCTTGGTATGTGCGTTATGTTGTAGAAGGAGAATTTGCCTAGTAGCGCCTTTACGTATCCCAGGTATGCCGACATCTGTGTCCCACGTGCCTCGAATTCCCCGGTTACGTGATTGACCGTTAGTTGGGAGTCGCTGAATATATTAACATCCCTGGCCCCCGTATCCAGGGCGAGTTGTAGGCCGGCAATTAGGGCTTCGTATTCGGCCTCGTTGTTGGATGCCGGGAATGCAAACCGCAGAGCGTATTCGGCGCATGTTTTTCCGGGACCGGTTAGGATTGCCCCCGCTCCTGCCGCTATGGCCGTCTTGGATCCGTCGACGTATAAGTTCCAGTATGATGGTGTAGTTACCTGGGTAGTGGGCGATGTGCAGGGCGCTGGCTGTTGTTGGTTGGTGATTGTCGGTGTCAGTTCTGCAATGAAATCCACTATTGCCTGTCCCTTTATTGCTCCTCGTGGTTTGTATTCGATGTCGAACTCGCTGAGTTCTATCGCCCATTTGGTTAATCTTCCGGAGTGGTCGGGGCTAGCCAGTACTTGGCGTAGTGGTTGGTCCGTTAGGACGTGTATAGTGTGAGATTGGAAGTATGGTCGCAAGTGTCTCGCCGATGTTATTAGCGCTAGGGCCAATTGCTCGAGCGCCGGGTATCTTGCCTCTGCGCTTTCCAATCCTTTTCCGGTGAAGAATACTGGTAATTCGGTGTCGGTATCCCGTCTGACTAGTGCTGAGCTAACCGCGGTGAGCGAGGTGGCGAGGTAGATGTATAAGACCTCGCCCGGAACTGGTGCGTAGAGGAAAGGGATGTGGGCGAGATACCGTTTGATGGCGGTTAGTGCTGATTCGCACTCGTCGGTCCATTCTACTGCCTTTTTTTTGGTGAGTCTGATTGCTTTGAAGAACGGGCCGCATTTGTCTGTATATCGTGCTATGAACCGGGCCAGTGATGCTAGTTTTCCCGTTAGCGCCTGAAGTTCCTGTTTTGTTATCGGGCGAGTTGTGTCGAGGACAGCCTGGACTTTTCCCGGGTTAGCCTCGATCCCGCGTTGGCTCACCATGTATCCCAGGAATTTCGTTGTTGTTACCCCGAAGATGCACTTTGCCGGGTTGAGCCTCATGCCGCTGCTGATGAGTGTGTCGAGTACTGTCTTGAGGTTTCTTACGTGGTCCTCCCGGTGTCGGCTTTTGACAATTAGGTCGTCCACGTAGACTGCGACGGTGTCGTTGTCTAGTGGCGCGAGCAGCTCCGTCATGAATCTTTGGTATGTTGCTCCGGCGTTTTTCATTCCGAAAGGCATGACGTTGTAGCAGTATAGTCCTCGGTCGGTGATGAAACATGTTGCTTCGCTGTCAGCCGGGTTCATTTTGATTTGGTTGTATCCGGAGTAGCAGTCCATTGTTGACAGGAGTTCATGGCCGGTGGTGGCGTCTGCGAGTTGGTGAATCTGTGGTAATGGGAAGGAATCTTTTGGACATGCCTTGTTGACGTCGGTGTAGTCTACGCACATTCTCCACTTGTTGTTGCTTTTTTTGACCATGACGACGTTTGAGACCCACTCCGGGTAGTGGATCTTTCTGATGAACCCTATGTCGAGTAGCCGGGTGACCTCCTCTCTCATGGCGCTGTACTGCTCTTCGTTGTATGCTCGCCGCTTTTGTTTCTTTGGGATGGCGTCGGGCGAGATATTTAGTTTGTGTGAGACGATGTCCGTTGCTATTCCTGGCATGTCGGCGTATGACCATGCGAATACGGAGCCGCATTCCCTGAGTATGTTGACAAGAGCGGTCTCGATTGCTGGGTCCAGGTTGACCCCGATCTTGATGGTTCGCTCCGGGTGTTCGTCCGAGATGGAGATCGGCTTCGTGACTGTCTCGGCTGATGGGCGGGCCGTTAGTGATGCTGCCCGTGGATCTTGGGGGGCCTCGTGCAGTCTGTTTCCCTTTAGCGCGCATACCTCCCTCGCCGGGTAGCTGGCGTGTTCTGGGGATCCTGGTAGGGTGGGCGTTGTTCCTCTGACGGTGCACACTCCCCCGGTCGTTGGAAATTTCATTATTAGCATTCGTTGCGATACGATGGCGTTTATTCTGTTTAGGGTGTTGCATCCGATGATGGCGTTGTAGAATGACGGGGCGTCGACCACTAGGAACTCGATGTGTGTCTCGGCGCTGCAGCCCTCTTGTCCCAGAGCGATTCTGAGGTAGTCGCTTCCCAGTGGTTGTATTTGGTCGCCGTTGAAGCTTACTAGTGGGTGGTGGTCCCTCTTTAGTTTAGATGGAAGTCGCTCAAGTGCCTCGTACGCCGGCCGGAATATGACGTTGACTGAAGAGCCTGTGTCCACGAGGCACCGCCCGACGCTGCATAGGTCGATCACGGCGTCCACTAGGAAGGGGTAGTCTTCCGATACCTGCGGTCTTTCCTGCTCTTCTGATTCGTAGAATGTTATGGATCCCCAGCCGGTCCTGGCGGCCTTTGCCGGTCCCTGTCGTAGGTTGCATATCGCCCGCTCGTTTCTTCGTTCCGTTTTGGACTTGCCGCCCGTGATTGCGTTGATTCTTCTCACACTATTGATGTTCGTTGCTGGGCGCTCCGGTTGAGCGTTGTGTCCCGTCCTGAACGCTGATAGGTTTCCTTTCTCCAGTTGTGCTTGTACTGCCTTTTTTACTTCGTGACACCTTTCTGTGTCGTGGGATTCGTTTTGGTGGAAGTCGCACCACCTCCCCGTGTTCCTGTAATCTGTTGCTCGGTATGACTTTTTGGGTAGTGTGAATAGTTCTGGGTGAGCCGTGAGGATGTCGGCGTACTTGGCGTTCAGTACGCTGAATACCGGTTGTGGTAGCGGGGTGGTGTAGTTTGCTTTTTCTTCTCGTTGTCTTTTCCCGCTGCTGGCGTAACCTTTGCCGTTGTTGGCGTAATTGTACCTTCCGGTGTTGTGTCGTTGTCCGCCTTGGCGCCATCGCTGTTGGTCCTGGTCCTGTGACCTTCCCTTATTCTTGGGTGGGGTTACCCGTGATCGATCGTTGGCGGGGAGCGCTTCCCGTATGTTTGGGGTTAATGTGTTTACCTGTTGCGATGTCGTGGGATTGGAGCCGAAAGTTTGCAGTTCTAGTTGGGCATGAGATGTCACGCGGTCTAGTAGGTCGGCGTATGTGGTGGCTGGGTTCTCGTTGAGCTTCCAGGTTAGCGATCCTGGTTGTAGGGCATTTCTGAGTACGCAGAAGGCCGAGTCGCTCGATATGCCGCGACAGTTGGCGATAGCGGTGTTCCAGCGAGAAATGAACGTGGTTAGTCCCTCCGTGGGTTCCTGTTTTATAGCCTGCAATTGATTGTAAGTTAGTGAGCAACTCGCCGATGTAATGTATCTCTTTAAAAAAGCTTTAATGAGTTCTGGGAAAGATTTTATGGATTTTGGCGGGATGCTGAAGAGCCAGCTGAGTGCCTCGCCCGTTAGGCTCTCCATGAATAGGTAACAGCTTGTGGCGTCGTTGTAGCCCCTGCCGGTTGTTGCTGATGTGAAGACGTCGATGTGGAGGGACGGGTCTGTTTTTCCCCTGTAACGCTCTATTTTGATTTTTGCCAACGGATGTCGCCCGCGGCGCATGATGTCGCTCGAGAACGGTTCCTTGCGCACTGCCGGGAGTGTTCGGTCGAGGTAGCTGGGTTCTGGTTGTGACAGCCGTCGTATCACCATTTCGAGGTCGGCCACTCGTGCCGCCATCTGTCCGCTAGGTGGGTCGTCTGTATTCGTTCTATTGTTGACGTGTGGGGGGGGGTGATACCGGTGAATGGGTGAAGTCATATGGTTCTGGCCCGTCGACGCCTTGCAGTCCGTGGTCTCCTTCCGGCGATCCTGGTTCTTGGTTGCTGGGTTGGGGTGCCTCTGATGATGGGCCCGGGTTGGCCCTCCTGTTCCCCGTGGATGCCCCGATGTATCGCTGGTGCTCGAAGTCCCTAGCTTTCTCGAGTTCTACGCACCTTTCCATGGCTGCCTCGTACCGGCGTTGCATGTCGGCGATATGGTTACGTGTAATGCTTACGTGGCGTTTACCTGGCCGCTGGAACGTTTGATCGTCATGTTCGCTATCGTGATGGGTTTCCCGCTGTCCGGTACCGGGGGATATTCCCAGTGTCAGGCTGGTGTCCATGTTCGTCGCTTGCTGAGAGTTTCGTGGTTTGAAAAAAAAAATTCTTGTGTGCGATTCCCACAGACGGCGCCAATGTTCATACCAAGAATAAGGGATATTCAAGATATGAGCGAATGTTGATGTTTAGTATCCGCGGTATGGATATCGGGTATTGGGCGGGATCAGGAAAGGATGGGATTCGAGGCGGTTAAGGATGAGCGGTAGCGGTACATGATTGATGTCGGGCGATGTCGATGTATAATTGATGTCGAGCGATGTCGATCTCGGACCTTGATACTGCTAAGACCAACAACGGTTAAGGAGAGACGGAGTGACCCGCCTTCAACCCTCCGATGTCTAAGTCAGAAACGATATAAAGATTGGATAGAATAACGGTGTAGTGAGTTAAGAGCGCGTACCATTTAATGTTCAGTTGACCGTCATATATTGGTGGTTGGGTGTTGGGCTGTCCTCTTGTTTTCGATGTGGGACTTGGTGTGTGTTCTTCTGCTGGGTGTAGTCTAGCCGGTATCGGTAGCGGCGCGTGAGCGTTATCCCGATCGGATATCGGGCCGGTTTGGTCATCGAAGTTGGAGCCTTCCTGGCGGTGGGTCCTGTCGTGGTGGCGGTGAGACATATTATAACATATAATTGAAGTCGCCTAAGCACGTGTGTAGGTGATTAATCCGGGTATATGTACACTGCCTAAATCGTGAATGACGTGCCCAAGACTTTCCTTGCGCTTGTGATGAGAAGATCGCAGCTTGATTTCCAAGCTCTCCTCCATGGAATGGAGACGGAAGTAATCAGGTGAAAGAAGGCGGCGTCCCTATTTATAGGTTTTCTTGTTTAGTTCTTATTCTGACGCAGATTTTGATCTGGCGTATTTTTTTTTTTTGAAAATAATGACGTGTGAGACAATCCAGCGATCCTCAAACCTTTAATAAATGAGATTGTTAAATATATAGGGAGAATATAAACTTGAACCCGTATTATCATGAGATAGACTATCTGGAATAGTAACAAGACATCTTACGACAATTATGTAGACACACACATATCAATTAACAAAGAACAACTTCTTACCGGTTGTTATATCCGTTTTCAAGTAATGGTGGCGAATCAAAAAGATTGAACAGCTTTTCCAGCAACTTAGAAAACAACATATTCGGCAAAAGCAATGCATCAGTACTCGATCTAGAACAACTTTTCCAACCCATTACCAACAAACGTTGACACTTCCTCTCATCTGACTACTAGGAGGTAACGTCCAATTACATAAGACACGCCACTGACCAAGATCCGACAAGACACCAAGAGTGCACACATGGGCAGATCACCTAGACCGCCCGTCAGACCCTACTACACAGGGTTTTATTTGCGACACAAAATAAACAATCAAAATAAACAAACTAAAAAAACAATTCAAGCCTAGGATAAAGCCCAAGTCCCACTTACAGTCTAGCCCAGGAACAATAGTAGCCCAACAGCCCCATGGGAACCACATTGTGACTCATCACCGCTTCTTGCCTTCTGACCGACATCGACCCTTTGCTCCGTCCACCTCCAAGATCCCTCTCCATCGTCCAAAACTGTTTAGCAAGGCTCCCCAACCGACAAGGCTCAATCGACCGATGACCAAATCCAGAAAAATCATATCCGCCACCACTCCGACAAAACACATCGATCTTAATCACCCTGCCAAACCGTTCAAGAAACCACGAAGAGAGGAATCTCGATCCTGCAAAACCACCCTGTCTCTCCACTCTGCCACACCACGCCGTTGTCCATCAAACCACTACGCAGTACCAATCGAATCACAAACAACCCAAGCCACCATGCAACATTGCTTCCCTTTGACGCCAAATATTTTATTCCTAGAAAACACACCATTCAAGGAAACAAAAGCCCCCGTTCGGCTGCACTTGCGATGCGGCGACGCCACCAAGGTCCGACGTCGACGAGGTGAGCTGCCGGGCAACCGAGCGCAGGAAACTCTAGAGACAAAGTTTTATCGTGTGTGTAAGGCACGTTCCTCTAAAGCTTTTTTTTAAATCGAAAAGATCTATGATTTCTTGGATCTTGCATAATTTATACGCAGGACTTTGGGGTAACCTTTTTTACTTTACACCCCATAACCAGATGAAGGTTTTATTCGCACATCCTATTATAGTTGATACACACCTCTTCATATTATTATTTTTTGCCATTTTTTACCTTCATTTTCTCTTTTCGTCTGCAAAGAGAGAGAAATTCAAACACTCTCTCTCTCTCTCTCTCTCTAGTTAGTCTTGGATACTCCCCCTCTCTACACCCCAATTTTTTTAAAATCTCAACCTATGATTTACTTTCCAAATTTGAGCTTAATTACGATAAGGTAGGGCCAACAAATCATAAAGTCGAGAACTCTGCTGGCACTGTCATTTTCAGAAACACGGTTGAGAGGCAGCGGCACAAGGTCTGAAAATATATAGGTGGGAGTGGGTTTATATAGCAAGGTAGTCACAAACACAGTAATTTTCAGACCTTTTGCTCATACAATCAGACATCCACAGTATAAACCCCTTGGGTAGCAATTACATAACATGAAGATAGTAATTCATTGCATAGCAACAACACAATAACCAATGGTAATACAAATTTTTGCAGAAGGAAAAATTGTTGCGAGAGTAAAATAGGGCCCTGGTTCATAAGCCAAATATTCGCAAGACTCAATCCCGAAACGTCTAGCACATTCATTTGCTCACCAAAAATTTACTTCTCAAACAAGGAAGTGACACCTGCTAACCAAATCAGCACATAGAACATAGTTTAGTTCACACAACATTACGAATCAAATACGAAACAAACACAGTAATCCTCAAACAATATAACCGATACAATGGAGCCAAGAATGAAGGAATTGGAAACCATGGAAGAGCCAAATTTTACATCCCTTGAAACTTTCATCGACATTAGTAATCTAGCATGTTTGAAAATTTCGTATAGTTTTCTTTTTCATTTTTTTTAGAAAGAAGAGAAAAAAATTACACTAGAGAAAAACCCTAGTCTCCCTAGTCGAGAGAAGAACAATATTCTAACGGCGCCGTAAAAAAAATGCTATGTTGCATGTTGTTTTTTCGTGCAAGGTAAAAGACAAAAAAAATCTGCCAAAAACAAGGAAGACAAACAAAAATCTGCCAAAAAAGAGAGAGAAAAGTCAGAGCCCAGGCACGTGCTTCGGAGGCTCCCGGTTTTCTCAAAATTTGACTCTTGTGTTTTCCGAAACAGCGCCACGAGAAAGTACAATCCGCGCCAAACTTAAAACACAACTTCCTTGCCGTCCATTTATTTAAGAATTAACGGCTCAGATTACGTTTCAGCACTTGACGCGGATCCCCCTCTCCGATTCCAAATCCCTAATCTCCGTTCATATATAAATACCCACACTTTCCTCCACCAATTCCATCAAACCATCTCAATTTGTTTATCCTTGATCGAAGTCAAAGATCCCAATCAAAATGTCAGGTCGCGGCAAGGGAGGCAAGGGTTTGGGGAAGGGAGGAGCGAAGCGTCACAGGAAGGTGCTGAGGGATAACATCCAGGGCATCACCAAGCCAGCCATACGCCGTTTGGCTCGCAGAGGCGGAGTCAAGCGTATCTCCGGCCTAATCTACGAGGAGACCAGAGGAGTCCTCAAGATCTTTCTCGAGAACGTCATCCGCGACGCCGTCACTTACACCGAGCACGCCCGCAGGAAGACCGTCACCGCCATGGATGTCGTCTATGCTCTCAAGAGGCAAGGAAGGACCCTCTACGGCTTTGGGGGTTAGGGTTTCTGTTTTGGGGAATAGACTAACGGTTGTACTTAGCTTTATCTGTATGCGTTTTCGATTATAATTAGTAGTCTGAGTGGTACTGTTCATGGATTTGGGCGTTAGCTACATTTCCGGACTTTACTCCTTTATCTGGGTATGTAGGTTACAAGTGTTTCCAGAGGTTTGTGGTTGGATCTGGATCTTAGATTTGGTCGTTGAACTTGCTGTTCATGTAATTTGGCCCCTATTATCGATTAATGAATTTAGGTTCTCATTAAATCTTTGCCCGTGTGATACATATTTTGTATCTTTATTACAATCTAACATAACTAAAATTTGATTGCGGTATCATGGGTTTGATTACAAATGGTCTCCCCACCCCTATTTCTTATGAAGAGCCTTTGCTCTGTTAGCAAGTTGACTTCTTGAGTCGGTTATAGCAGGTTAACTTTTTGAGTATCAAGTGGTTAATATGTATAATCATGCCAATGCCATTGTCTTGTTTATCATAATGTATTATTGGTTGATTCTAATGTGCTCCACTGTAATTTCAATGACAGTCCAATATGAGAATCTTGGTTACTGGAGGAGCTGGATTCATTGGATCTCACCTGGTTGACAGATTGATGGAAAATGAAAAGAATGAGGTCGGCATTCTTTTCTATATCTACAAGCTCAATATCAAACACCAGTTGAGTAGGGAGTTTGAGTACCTAGAGAAAGACCCTCCAACGAACAAAACTTACTAGTATGAAGCATGCTTAGATAATTTTCAAAATTATTGCTTGATAGTTGATGTTGTCTGCAATTCGTACTCAGGTTATTGTTGTTGATAACTACTTCACTGGCTCCAAGGACAATCTTAAAAAATGGATTGGTCATCCCAGATTTGAGCTTATTCGTCATGGTACATACATTTTGGTTAATTTGTAATTTTCTTCTGCGTAGTTTGATTTGTTTGTCAAGAGTTTTGTAAAGGCACTTCTTTAATTCAAATCATGATGTTGAATGCCTTCCATTTTTGTTACAGATGTCACTGAGACATTGTTGGTTGAGGTTGATCGGATATACCATCTTGCATGCCCAGCTTCTCCAATTTTTTACAAATATAATCCTGTAAAGGTATGTATTTAGATTAGTTGAGAGGATTAAGATCAAGAGATTACTATTAACATAGACATGCCATGTATCATCTTTCTTTTCTACAAATGTAATCCTGTAAAGGTGACTTATATTCCCCATAGCAAGTACAGTTTAACAAATGTGTGTAATGTGGAAGTTTTAGAGAAATTCTAGACATCTAACATGACCACATTTGATTTTCCAACAGACTATAAAAACAAATGTGATTGGCACTCTAAACATGCTTGGACTTGCCAAGCGAGTTGGAGCAAGGTGGGCAGTAAATCGTGTGTTTGTATTTTAGTTAAACACCATCAATTTGTCTTACTAAAGTATGTTCTTATGAGCAGGATTTTACTGACATCTACTTCAGAAGTATACGGGGATCCACTTGTGCACCCACAACCTGAAGAATATTGGGGTAATGTCAACCCAATTGGTAAGTGGTCATCTCTTTTTAAGCCTAAACTATGCTGTATTCTGACAAATCTGAGAAGATTATGTTTTGTGATATATATATATATATATATATATATATAGCAAGAAGTCCGAGTGTTGCAGTGTTTTCATTCTCTTATTAGCTCTAATTCTCGTTTTGATAATGTGAGATAAACTTCCTTGAGGGAGATTCTGGAAACGATTAACTCTTCATGAGCTTTAGTTTGGAAGTGCATACTAAATTCTAAATTATGATAGTTAGGGCCATATAGTTGTTACAGCTCTACCTCTAGTGTTTTTGCAGCCATCTGGGGCATATGGCTAAGACAATCAGTAATAACCCAATTTCTTTTGCATGTCAAACCTTGTGAGCATCAACATTCTAAAAGATGTGTCTGATTAGTGTAAACTATTGGACGTCTTCCTGCAAGCTCTACGTATAATATCACTGAAACCTGGCCCTCTTACCTTATCTTTTCTTTTTGACTTATAACATGATTTGTATAGAGTAGAAGGCTGATTCATGTTGTTCTTATTTTTCCTAATCCGAGTCCACGAGAACCTGATGTAGACAAAAAAATCACATCTTATAATTACAGGAGTAAGGAGCTGCTACGATGAGGGCAAGCGTGTTGCCGAGACCTTGATGTTTGACAATCATCGCCAACATGGGATAGGTATAATTTTATCTCTCTTTTCCATTTTCCACTTACTAGCTTTTGGGTTTTCCTTTTGGTGTTTAGCTGGTAAAGCTTACACTTCTATGGTTTGCTGGATCTAATTTTCTCTCTTTGATAGAAATACGGATTGCCAGAATCTTCAACACATATGGCCCACGCATGAATATTGATGATGGACGTGTAGTGAGTAACTTTATAGCTCAAGCACTTCGGTGAGTCCTTTGGATGTTTCATGGTTTTAATGATGGTGGTATAGTAGCTTTCCTGTGCTTTCAATAAGAAAACAAAGATCTATTAGCAGGGGCGAATTTAGTGCAAGGGCTGTGTAGGCTGCAGCCCACGGTAAAATTCTCACAAAAACCCAAGAGTATGGAGATATAGAGAAAAAGTGAAAAAAGAAAAAACTTACCTGGACGGAATATCACGTTTCTCACCTCTCGCGACTCTAACTTCTCTTCTCTCGAGCATCTCCTCAATCCTCACAGCTCCCCTAAATCCTTTAGCAGCTCCTCACTTATCGTATTCCACCAAGGTCCGACGTCGACGAGGTGAGCTGCCGGGAAACCGAGTGCAGGAAGCTCTAGAGCTAAAGTTTTATCTTATGTGTGAGGCACGTTCCTCTAAAGCTTTTTTTAAATCGAAAACTGTGATCTATGATTTCTTGGATCTTGCATAATTTATATGCAAGACTTTGGGGTAACCTTTTTTACTTTACACCCCATAACCAGATGAAGGTTTTATTCGCACATCCTATTATAGTTGATACACACCCCTTCATATTATTATTTTTTGCCATTTTTTACCTTCATTTTCTCTTTTTGTCTGCAAAGAGAGTGAAATTCAAACTCACTCTCTCTCTCTCTAGTTAGTCTTGGATACTGCCCCTCAACGGCTGATTTACTCTCCAAATTTGAGTTTACGATAAGGTAGGGCCAACAAATCATAAAGTCGAGAACTCTGCTGGCACTGTCATTTTCAGAAACACGGTTGAGAGGCAGCGGCACAAGGTCTGAAAATATATAGGTGGGAGTTGGTTTATATAGCAAGGTAGTCACAAACACAGTAATTTTCAGACCTTTTGCTCATACAATCAGACATCCACAGTATAAACCCCTTGGGTAGCAATTACATAACATGAAGATAGTAATTCATTGCATAGCAACAACACAATAACCAATGGTAATACAAATCTTTGCAGAAGGAAAAATTGTTGCGAGAGCAAAATAGGGCCCTGGTTCATAAGCCAAATATTCGCAAGACTCAATCCCGAAACGTCTAACACATTCATTTGCTCACCAAAATCTACTTCTCAAACAAGGAAGTGACACCTGCTAACCAAATCAGCACATAGAACATAGTTTAGTTCACACAACATTACGAATCAAATACGAAACAAACACAGTAACCCTCAAACAATATAACCGATACAATGGAGCCAAGAATGAAGGAATTGGAAACCATGGAAGAGCCAAATTTTACATCCCTTGAAACTTTCATCGACATTAGTAATCTAGCATGTTTGAAAATTTCGTATAGTTTTCTTTTTCATTTTTTTTAGAAAGAAGAGAAAAAAATTACACTAGAGAAAAACCCTAGTCTCCCTAGTCGAGAGAAGAACAATATTCTAACGGCGCCGTACGTGAGTGCGATCCCGAGTTATCTTGTTTCTCAAACAACATCACAACAAAGCTTTCAATCTTGGCTTTAGGAAAGTAACCATGAACAAAACGGATGCCATCGCTTATCAGATTACAGTACAAAACTGCAAGAAGAATACATATTGAGTGAGCTTATCAGATTTGAAGTTGCTGATTCCAAGACGAAGAGCTTAGCATACCAATGAACCTTTAACTACACAAGAGAGTAACAATGTTAGATATCAATAATCTTACAAGTGACACCGGCAATTGAGGACGTTAGTCTCAGAACATTTTTTAAACTGGAAAACGTAAACCATCCACAAGCAACATACTTTGTAAAGCGAGTACATGGCTCAACTATAAGCGCTACTGTAGCGATACACTTTAAAGTCGGACACAAGAACTTGCCGAGATCAATTCAGAGGGAATACCAAGAACTACTTATTAACAACCTTGCCAATTCATAACCAAAGGAACTTGGAGATACATTCCTAAGACAGCTGGGGAATCTCATTATCTATATTCAATACAATTATGCCATGAGAGGCCATGATTGGACTTTATACTGTGCAGCCAGCAATAGTACTCCCTTACAACATTTATCTAACCAAAATTAAACTGTTAATATACATCTGCGTGACCAAGTAAAATCTAAAGCAAGTTTCTGTTCATGTTGAAACAAAACCCTTCCAAGAATACAATAAGTTCCTGATTTCATGAAGTGAGAATCAGGAAAAATTTAACTATTATGCTCAACTAGGCGTGGTAAGTTTTTATTAAGGTATCATAACCAGCAGATTAGAAGCAAAAACTAATTGCCGCACAGCTGCCAGTAAAAAGAAAATATATCCAACAAAATCTAGAAGGTAGAGCATACAGATGAAATCCATGAACATATTGATCAAACCATTCAGTATCTCAATTATAAAAACAAGAACAAAACAATAATGAAACATTTGTACAACGACTTCAAATGATATATTTTGAAATCGATCCAACGATTAATATTCAATCTTACACCTATTTTTCATATTACAGTCAGAAAAAAATGTAAAAAAAATTAATTATTTTTTTGAATATCAATCAGTCTGTTGGAACAGTAAATTACAATTTTTTTTATAAATAACAATCCAAATTTCCATTCATTCCACACCATTTCTCACATTCTCTCACACCATTTCTTACATCCTCTCAAACTTTCATTCCTCCTCTTTTTTTATAGCAATTTTAGTTTTTTGTTCAACACCATGGATCCAAAGAGAGTTTCACCAAAATCAAGAGTACCACGATTGGAAAATTGGAAAGAGGCGGAAGATAAAGCTTTGTGCGTCGCCGTATTGAGTATTGGTGAAGATGCTACCGTCGGTACTAATCAATCCGGTGGAACCTTGTGGGATCGAATATATGAGCATTTTGAAAGTATCAAGCCAATCAATGCACCTAAGCAAACCCAAACAAGTGTCGAATCTCGATGGAAGAAGATCAGTCCCGCAAGTATGAGATGAGGCCAAGCAATGAACAAAACCATCAAGAATCATGTGAATGGCGAAAATGATCAAGATGATGTAAGTATTTTTATTTGTCACTAAAAATATGAGATTAGAATAAATAACCTCTACTTTGTTTGTTTCTATTGTTTGTAGTTAAGGAATGCGAAAGGGGTTCTACTTCGATGAATCTCGTGGAGAGCATTTCACATATATGCATTGTTGGGATATCTTAAAGGAGTCACCAAAATTTTCAATTCCGCCATTAATGGATGAAGATATTGGAAATTATGAGACGCCTACCAACTTGGATGATAACAATTCTACTGGAGATCAAGCAACTCCAAGCATGACATCTAAAGAAAGGCAAGAGCGTCCAATGAGACAAAAATCGGCCAAGGCGACGAAGAAGAAAGGTAATCAAGAGTTAACAATGAATATTCATGCTCAAATGAAAAGGCTTGCTGATCAAAATGATAGAGACTTTGCACGGAGGGAACAACTTTACAAAGATGCTATGACGGCTCAACAAAGGGAGGAGGATGCTCGCACAATGAAGGTGGATCCTAGTATATATTCACCTTGTAAAAGTGGGTATTGGGAGAGGAAACAAAAAAAAGATACTTGAGCGAGAGGAAGTGGAGGCACAAAATTCATCGAGTCGGCCATTTCGTACCCCTCAAGCATATATACCTCCTCATGACGGATCAAGTTATGACAGATCAAGTTCTTCCCCCTATCTTCCTCTCAAACAAATGGAGTGGATGTGTAATGATGATCAATAGTGATTAGTTTGTTCTATCTTGTTTGTTGCTTAATTTATATTGTTGTTTTTAATTAATTTTAAATAATTACGTATTAAGTGTACTTTTCCAAATTTTAATGGTAATTCCTTATTTGAGTTTTATTTACTGTCTTGTAAATTCAACACATACAACAAAACTCAAATTTAAAGTTAAATTCAATGAGTACAACCACACATAGAGTTAAATGCAAACAACAAAACTCAAATTTAAAGTTAAATTCAATGAGTACAACCACACATAAAGTTAAATGCAAACAATAACACGATGGCAAACTAATGCCAGTTATTGACACATGAAAACGAAACTAATTAGCTATTGTTGTGCTCACGATACTTCTTCAAAGCCCAGCTGTGTCGAACTAATTGCGATCGAAGTTCCGCACATATTCTTGGACATCGAGTCCTCTTGTAACGACCACGTACAATTTCATGCATTAGTTGGGGATTACGATGCACCTCATCATCATAAGTCAGTTTATCATATATATCAGCTTTTCTTGGACGAGTCGGGATGTCGTTAATGTCAAACTCATACTGCTCATCTTCGTCGCGCTCGTCTTTTACAATCATGTTGTGCAAAGTAATGCACGTCATCATGATGTATTAGAGGCTCTCCCTACTCCATAAACAAGCTGGATCCTTCACAATTGCAAAACGCGCTTGGAGGATACCAATTGCTCTCTCCACGTCTTTTCTGAACGCCTCTTGCATCCTTGTAAAATGTCTTGTCTCCAGAGTTGTAGGATTTTATTTATTGATTTCACAAGAGTTGCCCAATTAGGGTTTATGCCATCCACCAAATAATACCCTTGATGGTATGTACTGTTGGCCACTTTGAAATCCACCTGAGGAGGTTCACCTTTGCATACCTCATCGAACAATGGTGACATTCCCAAGACGTTAAGATCGTTGAGAGAACTTGGAAGTCCAAATCCAAGTATCATACGAAGCTACTGCCTCTAAGATAATTGTAGGTTTTCCTTTGTGACCTTGGAACTGCCCAGTATGAGCAGTATGACAATTTTTCCACTGCCAATGCATACAATCAAGACTACCCAACATACCTGAAAATCCGCGATCTGCAGCCTTGTTCGTCAACCTCTGTAGATCTGTCTTTGTTGGTGTGCGAAGATACTCTTTGCGGTACATATCCCATATTGCTCGTGTAAAATAATCTAACATTTCAAGAGAAGTAGATTCAACAATATCAAGGAACTCATCGCACAAGTCAGCTGGTAGATCGTATGTGAGCATCCTCACAGCGCATGTTAGCTTCTATTCGGTGGAAAGGCCGAGTCTGCCGGTGACATCCATCTTTTAAACAAAGTACGGGTCGTGGTTAGCCACGGTACGCATCATATTGTCAAAGAGATGAGGTGACATACAGAAGCGCATTCGAAAGATGTCGCCGTCAAATCTACACGGTGAAGTGAAGTATAGAGCTTTTAAGCGCTGATCCATCATTTCATGGTCCTTTAATATGTACCTCCGCCCTTCCGAAGAACTACATCATTGTGAGGCTTCATCTTCTTCCATCTTCTTCACTTGGTGGGTTGCCGTAGACATCAAGAGCGCTTGTTGTTGCCTTCTCGGAACATCTTCTGCTTTCTCTTTCTTCAGTAGTTTCCAAAAGCTATTCATGGCGGAAAACAAAACTAAAGGTATGAAACAATAACTTAGAAACCACAATTTGTTTGTGGGGGGAGAAGTGTTTGTGAATTGGTGAGAAATGAAGGAGTGAATGACTCCGTTCTTATAGAAGATCAACATGATCTCCGAGGATAAGAATGTACACGTGGCAAATAACGTAATCTCGCCAACTAATTAGGCGTTGATACGTGTTGCACGAAATCTTGTCCGATATTGTGATAAGTTACGTGGCAGATAACGTAATCTTTTCCAAAATCTTGTCCGATACACGTGACAGATAACGTAATCTCGCCACCTCGGATATCTATAGTACATTTGTGAAACGACAGACACATGTGAAACATCATGATATCTGAGTTGTGAATAATGCATATGTCACTCAATTTTTATTTAAAAAAAATTAATATAATTATTATTTATCATGCACAATAATATTTTATAAAGTTTAAATTATTATTAAAAATAAGATAAAATAAATATATGTAAAACCTATAAAGTTAGAACTTTGAGATAGAACCTTAACCATTGAAGGTGAATGAAGTCCTAAATGAATAGTGTCAAATTGAAATCCTAAAAATAGGTATAGGACTTCATATAAGATTTTACCATTGGAGATGCTCTTAGCTGTATAAGGTTGGTACCACATTTTATATCTTATAAAATGTTGATAATGTTGTGCAACTTTGTATGCACCTCTCAGATGAACATGAACTTCTCGAACATTGGAGAATAATTTTTATACTAACAAATACGAATTAGTCATAGAAGTGTGTTCGCATTTAAAAAATACGCTACGTCTACTTACAACTCATAATATTTTTTTTAACAACTTTAATTTCATTTTCACCCTTATAAAGAAACAACCACTAACATTTATACTTTTTCTCTCTTTCTTCCCCACAATGCTCTCTCGTCGATACTCACCGGAGAAAGCGGAAGGAGATCAAAAGCTTTATGGTGGGTCATCATGGTGCTCGGATCAAAGGTCGAGATTGAGCACTGTTTGGTGGGTTTCAATGGTGCTCGGGGCTAGTTTAAATCAATTCTAATGCGTTTGTTCCATTTCTCTTGCATCCTAATAATATTAAGGAGTAGGTAATTTCACATATTCAATCATATGCATAACAAGTTGGATTCATATGGAAGTGATAAATTTATAGAAACGTATGTGTATCTTTTATTGAGATGGTCAAAGGTCGGTACAGACTGTGAAGACCGATTAAAGTTGCAATAGATGTGACGATGAAGAAGAGAGAAAGAATAGAGTTAGAGTGATATGCTATCGAAAAAAGGGTAAAAGTGAAATTAAATTTGTTCAAAAATATTAGTAGGTGCAAATAGACATTGTGAAAGTGTGAATAGACGCACTTAAAGAGTATAAATTAACCGGAAAGTGATTGCATCAAATTACTTGTACAGTTATACCAGACTTCCTTACAAAATGATTGCACATTTCTAAAGTCTTAGAGCATCTCCAACAACTTTTTAAATTTTTTTATTATAGAGAAGCAAAAAATACAACTTACAATGCATTTTATATTCCAACTCCAACAGATTTCCTATTTTACAGATTTTCCTAAAAATATAAATAATATTGTAAATATAGAGATGCTGTTTTCTCTCTCATCAAATTCTCTAAAATGGGGAATATGTTTAAGAAATCTGTTAGAGCAAAACAATCAAAATCTTTCCTAAAATGAAGAAAAACTTAAATATGAATTGCTCTTATAAGCCGACAAACGTTCCAATTAGGGAGAAATTGTGCATCTATTGATGCCATTTCTCTTGGTGCATCTATTACATAATGACAATACCCAAGACTAGACTTTGAGACAAATTTAATGCATCTATGGTATTATTGTTATTATTATTATTTTGTGCCTGCAAAAAGAGTAGGTGTTTGTTCCGGAGACTCTTGTGAGTTTGTTGGTCATATAGTCAAAATGGCTACTCAGATTCAAGTGTTGAGCGAGTAGTCAGTGATGCAGTGACAAGTTCGAGTAGCATGTCGAAAGTGTCACGAGGTTCTCTCTCTAGCTGAGAGGGGACACGGAGGAGCTCCGTCACCACCCACGAATCCCCACGTGCGAACCAACTGACGTGGACGTTCGTACGTACGGTGCCCACCATCTCCTCCTCTTTCGCTAAATCAGTTTATCTCCACTAGTGTGGTCTTTTTGGCGTCCACAATATCCCCACTGCAGACTTTGCAACAACAAAATTACCAACATTTATAATTTTTGTCATCGGAATCTTGGTTTCCGGTATGGGAGTGCCGAGCGACGACGTAGTTGTAATCGAGAAAGCAAAGAGCCCCGGCGAGGCTTACGTCATCACCGTCAATTGCCCGGATAAGACCGGCCTCGGTTGCGATATTTGCAGAATCATTCTCGATTTTGGGCTTTACATAAAAAAAGCAGGTACTGGAAGAACTTCACTTGCTAACTGTTGCCATCATTTTTTTCTGGAACCAAAATTCTGGGACCTTCTTGGTTTTGATTATGTTTCGTTATTTCCAAGGAATTTGGAATTTGTAATATTGATTAGTCTAGTAGTAATTGAAACACAGATTTTGAAATCAGACTACTTTGACAATCTGTTCATATATCATCTGCTACATTCGTTATTGTTATATTTACTGACTTAGTATTGTGGATATGGTAATTGTCGCTGGAAGATGATCATTTCCTGTTCAGTTTTGTTATGCATATATACTGACTTGGTGTATCTTTTTCATTTGCTTGCTATAGATTTCTCAACTGATGGGATATGGTGCTACGTAGTATTATGGGTTGTTCCTCATCCCAGCTCACCGATTGTGCATTGGGGGAATTTGGAGAACCAGCTCCAATCGATATGCCCGTCTTGTTCTGTGCCGTATTACTTCTATCCGCAGAGTACATGTTCGTTGCCCCCTGCAGTTTATCTGCTCACGTTTCTCTGCTCTGACCGTAATGGATTGTTGCATGGTAACTGAAATCTCTCCCACTTCCATTTCACAAAACGAATAATTCATTTTATGTTTGATTCTATGCGTGCGGCTCTAATCTCATTTTTCCTTCCTTTCTCGCAGATGTTACACGAACTTTGTCTGAGCTTGAGCTTGCAATTCAAAGGGTGAAAGTAACAACAACCCCAGATGACAGGGTCTTGGACCTTTTCTTCATAACGGATAACATGTGAGTTTTTCTCTGGCATCTGTTTTCTTTTTCTTCATATGTGAAGATTTATAGCCTTCTGATTTTTATATTTGGTAGTGTAATAAGACTACAATATTGATCTTGTTGCTTGTTATTAGTTTGTCTGAACTAAATTCTCACTTCAGGGAGCTTTTACACACGAAGGAGCGGCAAGACAAGACCATAGAAAAGTTGAAAGCTGTATTAGGCGAGTCGTGTACCAGTTGCGAACTTCAGTTGGTAGGTCCTGAGTATGATTCCCACCACAGCATCCTTTCTCTATCTCCTGTAGTAGTTGATGAGCTATTTAGATGTGAGCTATTGGACAAAGAAGTCCTTTCTCAAGCTCTTAGTCCAGATATGGCGAAATTGAAGAACGCCAGTGTAACATTAGACAACTCATTGAGCCCGGCACATACATTACTTCAAATCCACTGCACTGATCACAAGAGTCTCTTGTATGACATTATGAGAACTTTGAAAGACAGCAACATCAAGGTATAGATTCTTATCTTGCCCCCACCATCATTTACTAGTTAACATGAGTTCATATTTTGGCACTTAGGGTGTGTTAGTTTGGTCAACGTATGCCGGATTCTAGCTTTCCTAAACTAGTAACAACCCACCGAATAAAATAGGGTGGTTGGCGTGTTGCCATACTTGTAATATACAGGTTTCCCTGCATAGGAATGGGGTTGATCTCCGGATGACGCGAGTTATATTTGCATCTCATGTCTGAGAAAAATGTTAAATGGTGGGAACTTTCACATTATGGAAAATTAGGTTGCATCATAATAATTTCGTTTTAGGATTGTCTGTTGCCACTTTCTTATTTTTTGCGCATGGCACTTGTGTAATCCTTACACAATATATGACCTAAATTCTAAAGGGAAACACAGAGAACCAATGGTACTTGAAGCTATAAAAGGGTGGTGATATTGTTGTTAACTTCCAGAAAGCTCCAATCGTTGAATATTTTTTACTAGTCCACATTACATTTCTGACTGCATATCTGTTGAGATACTAAATTTTCTCATTAAAAGAGAGTTGGGGTTGATTTATGGGTGTGTAAGTAGAAGGCTATATGATGATTGCCTTTAATATCTTTTCTACTTTCATTTACAAAGAAAAAAGTCAAAATACAACATGATCAGACCTCTCTACTGGTAGCAAATGGATAACATGTTATTACATATATGATATATCAGTATTCAATTAAGGCTTGGTGATAGATTTAATGCGTGGCAAGTAATAATGGGTCAATTCCTTAATTTTATAATTTGTTTTCTTCATGAAATTCATCAAAAGATGTACATTGTACTTGCCAGTTCAGCAGGATTGGTAAGATTTGTCTTTTTGATGCTTAATGTTTGCTTTTCTCGTTCAGATAGCCTATGGTCGGTTTTCATCAACTACGAAAGGCTATCGGGATTTAGACCTTTTCATTCAGCAAAAGAATGGGAAGAAGATTCAGGATCCTGAGGAGCAGAGTGCATTGTGTTTTAGTTTGAAGGTGGAAATGCTTCACCCACTGCGTGTTATGATTGCAAACCGAGGTCCAGATACAGAATTGCTGGTTGCAAATCCGGTTGAGCTATCTGGAAAAGGGCGTCCGCTTGTTTTCTATGATGTTACATTGGCTCTAAAAGCACTGAAGATCTGCATCTTCTCTGTAAGAATAGGCAGTATCTAACTAAAAGTAATCCAGAAACCCATGAATTGTAGTACAATAGGACATGATGCAATTGAATCCAGTCAATGCTTTTCATAGATTATTGAACACTTCAAATCATATCTATGTGTTGTGAACTGTTAACACGCACACTTCACAATGTTGCTTAATTTGTATTAAAAATTCAATTCAACAGTTCTAACAGGTGTCTTATTTTCAGGCTGAAATTGGAAGGATCCCAGCATCCGATCGTGAATGGGAGGTCTATAGTTTTCTGTTGGAGGAGAACTCCAAATTTCAGTTATCAAATATGGTAGCTAAGAATCAGATTGTAGATAGAGTTAGAAGAACACTAATGGGATGGTAAGTTTGAAGTAATCATCAACCACTCCACTTGTGGGGTGGAGGCATAAAATCTCTGATGAATGCCAATGGCTTCTGTTGAGCTCTACTGGAAATAAAGTCCTTTCTGGTCATGGCCGCGAGCATGAAGTTTCCAGTTATTTATGTAAAAAGCATTGCTTTCTTCTTTGTTTGAGAAGCTTTGACCTAATTGGCTAATTGAAGGGGAAGTCTTGTGAAGCATGTGAAGACCTTGCTATGGAAAATCTTAGAGCCTGCTGAGCTCTCTGTATTTACTACAGTTTGTCGTGCAAATAAGATTGTCAAGGAATCTTTCATGTCATCCACAATCTTGGCTAGAAATTATTAGAACTTTTAAGAGTGCTATTGAAGCATGGGATTGATTTCTCGTACCGTCATGTATCTTTGTTAGATGGGAAATTAAGCCCTTCACTAAAACAGTATGGTATGCCAGAATCGATTCACGCAGCAATTGTTAAGTACCAGCGAGCCTTTAACCTTTATTTTTTTTTTGTTTTAGACGAAGAATCTTTTATTAGACATTGATGAAGTTTACGTTATAAGCTTAAAAAGCATGTATAAATTTAGCCAGTTGATAACCAACATGAGTACAAATAGGTCTCTTTTTTTGGTAGTGATGAGTACAAATAGGTTCAAAGCCTCATGTGACTAAACTATGATCTACGCCGGTTGCCTTCTCGAGGTGGCCGACACTTTTTGTCTTGGACTCTGCTTCGTTGTACTTTCATATAATGCAGAGGGATTTTTGGTAGTGAGCCTCTGTCCGAGTGCAAATTCTCATCATTCTCGTGTCACCTCTCTTTTTTCATTCTCATGTTACTTTAATTATAATAATAACTCGTGTATTTTTTTATTTTATTACTTTAATTTTTTTTTAAAATTAGTCTTTATTATTCTTTTTCAGTTAAATTCTATCACGTGCAACATTGTAAATCATTTTATTCTTTTATATCCACACAGGCACTTAACAACATTCTTGACAATTATAACATCATAAAAATTAAAGATCAGTTGAAGTAAATTCTAATTCATGAAAGTCTGGCAATAACAATTGTCTTCAAAAAGAAGAAAAAAATGTCTGATATAACATCATGATATAGCTAATGAATATATCATAAACTATATCATAAAAAGATCCATCTGTTTTAGTTTTCTTGTCTAGTTTGTTGCCTCTTTAAACAAAATATAGAAAGAAAATAGCCAACTCCCAGTTACAACAATGAAGCTTATGATATTGATGGATCTTAAAAGTTTAGTTGGCAAGCTGATCCTTGAGGTCTTGATCGAGCAACTTCCTATCAAAAGTATGTATGACATTATTAGTCAATCAAATGAGTATAATACATATATTTACATAACAATCAGAAAGATAAAAACCTGTAAATGCATGATTGGGTAATTGCCCAATTTTGGCTGAATAACTTGGTAACCAAATGCTTGATTAGGAATGATTTGAGCACTAGAAGCTCCGACTTGGTAAACATGTGTCTGATAAGACATCAATTGAGCAAAAGAAGTTAGCGATGGAATTTCATTTGAAAATTTTGATGGTACGGCTTTAATAACAGAAGTTGTTGAAAATCTTGGACATAAGAATGACACATTCGGTTGGCTTTGATTTACAAGTCGAAACAATTCAAACCGATAAATATTTGTCATTTCAAATTTCATTCATTGATTTTCAATAATTATAAATATCACATGAATATATGGATGTGGATTTGAACGGCCACTAATCTCGTCCTTGTTTGAGTTGGATTCTTGAATATCTATAGTTTGAGATTAGTTAGAGTGATTTTAATAGATAACGCAAATATGAAGAGCACAAAATAAAATAGAAATTATGTATTAACCTTTTCTTTTGGATGAAGCTTTTCTTCTTTTTGGTACTGATGCAGTGTTCGCATCATTTAACACTGCAACATTCTTTCTTTTAGGTTTAGTTGAGAAGTCTTTTTGAATAGTTTCTTAGACCCCTAAAACTCACACATTAATGTTAGGCCAAAACTAAGTGCAGCTGGATATGTATTCAATGACACTCATCACACAAGTTCTCAATAATTATAAAATTATCTGAACATGTTGTTGATGAATTGAAGGTTCGCTAATGTTGTCCCCTTTTGAGTTTGATTCTTCTATGTTTGCATATTGAGATTAATTATTGACTTATATAAATGAATCCTTATAATATGAATACAAAAAAATTTATACATTTTCTTTTGGATGAGCCTCTCATTTTCTTTAGTACTGATGTAGTGTTTTCACCATCAGGTACTGTAACATTTCCTTCTTTTTGCAAGGAATGGTCACCATTTTTCGATTGCTTTTTTAGACCCGAAAGTATTCTTCCCTTTACCCTTACCGCGACATTTACGTTTCTTCACATGTGGAACTCGTAAAACCAAATTTCAGGCACTTCATTTTTGATGTCTAATTCACCATTTGTTACATAATGTCCTTGTTGTGTTTGTAAATTACCCTCTAATTCTGCCTCAAACTCTAACAGTTTTGACTAAACCAAAGTGCATGTTTTCTTGTCTCTTGAACCTTTCGCTCCAATCCTATGTGCTATTTGAGATAACTGACTATATTGAACAGTAGAAGATGAGGTAGGATGTGACAACCCGAACCAAAATCTACGTATTAATCAGTACGGAATTGAATTACCGCAGATTAATCGCGTAATTTGGTTTGTTAACGACTTTTTCATCGGGCGAGAATTTGTGTTGACTTCCTTCAAGATAGTTATAGAGTATTTAATTCCGAGCTCGTGAGAATTTTTGAGGAATTTTTCGGATAAGCGAGCAATGTTTTATCGAGTTTTGAAGTTGGTTGGTGAATATATATTTAAAAGTGGTATTTTTATTGTTGATTTAATCGTGACCGTCCGATTTGGATTAGATTGAACCGTAGCCGTTGATTTGGGCTGTATGTGTATGGGTATATATATGGTATAAATATGAGTTATTTTTGGAAATTTTCTTTGGGAATTATGGGTTAACCATGGGTCAAGTCGACCCGTTTTGGTCTTGAAACTTGTCGCCGACGGTGTACTCTATTCCGACCATATTTGGTCGTGACTCCTTGATGAAAATTGTTGGGCTCGAGCTCCTCTTTCATTTGATAGGTGGATCATCAAGTTTGGTGGTCAGAGGAGAAAGAATCGAAGTGATGAAAATGAGGGATTTTCGGCCAAAATCGGCGGCGTTGGTGGCGGCTC
The DNA here is from genome assembly GCA_946800695.1 of Geum urbanum. Lineage (NCBI taxonomy): Eukaryota > Viridiplantae > Streptophyta > Magnoliopsida > Rosales > Rosaceae > Geum > Geum urbanum. The sequence continues at coordinate 11,321,022 of OX327006.1, forward strand.
AAGACGGCGGCGATGGAGGTCGACCTTATGGGGGTTTTGAAGCCCACAGAATGGTGAGTTGATCCCAAGTGGTTTCGGCCCTTGCTGTGGCCGGTGGTGGCCGATCGGAGTATGGGAATTCCGGCGAGGTTTTCGAATTTCACGATGAGTTTTAGACCTTTTCCGATTAAAATTGGGCTTAACATTGAACTACAAAGTTGTTGAAAATATTGAGATCTTCACATCCATGTATAGGTCGAAGATTTCTGGGCCGGTTGGAATTCCAGCGGCCCCACGCGCCGCCGAGCTTCGGCGAGGTGGATTTTCGACAAAGTTTTATGTCGTTTTGCTCGTTTTCGCCTACCGAACGCAATGGTGAGATTTTTGGGTCAATTTGAGTGTTTTATTTTAGGACGAGGGGTGTTTGGGTATATTTTGGGAATTTTGATATCCTCGTCGATATTTTGAGCGATACGATTTTCGAGAACGCGAGGTTCTTGATATATTTGCTCCGTATGTTGAAAGTCAGTATTTATTAATCGTATCCCTGTTATTCAGGTGATCGTGATCGAGTGTTTGGTGATGGATCATCCGCCGAACCTTAGAGTTAGCTTCGTATTGTGAGTGGACATTTTATTTTCACAGTTGATTTGTGAGTCTTGATTTATACATTTTACGAGTATGCTTTACGATTATGCATTTACGAATATGTATTTATGATTATGCATTTTATGAGCATACATTAGTTTGGAGGCACATGTGATTTGTTATTACACTGAGTATGTATATATGGATGCATCGATGCTATGGCATCTCGGCTGATCCCCGAGATGCTCCGGGAGGGTTACGTCTATATGAGCACCTGACCCGTGATTCATAGTACCCGGGAGAGTTACGTCTTTATGAGAACTTGACCCGAGCGTGTTGTAACTTTGAGGAAAATGTACTTAAGTTATTGCCTCCACACACACAGTACCCAGGAGAGTTACGTCTTTATGAGCACTTGACCTGGGTTTGTTTGTTTTGACTCGCATGATTTTATGTGCATTTATTGTGAAAAGTATGTTAGATTTATTTATGCGACATATTATGATTTACGTCCACTTACTTTAACAGTTTTATTATTTATATGCTTTTTCCTGGGCTTTTCGGTTTCCTTTGCCCAGTTTACAATTTGAGTTCTGTTGTCTCACGTCGCGGTTGGAGGTGTAGAATTCGAGCTACCTTTCATTTCTAGTAGGTTTCTAGTTTGGCATACTATTTGTATATATGTATATAGAGGTCGCTCTTAATATGAGTTGTCTTTTCAAATGTTTGTCCGGATTTATGTATCAGATATGATTTCTTTTATGCATTACGTTATATTTTTGAGAAATTCGGATGGGATATGGCGCCCATGGTTTGGCTTTTGTGGATATATGGAGAAGTGTATTTTTTGCTGCAGGTTATATGGTATCGCGCATTATAGAGTAAACTCTGTCAAAATGGTTTTTTGAAAGATCACGGTTTTAGAAGGGGTTTGATTCTGGTTTAGGCAGCTAAATCGGGGTCGAATCATTTCAAAGAGCACTTAGATTTTCTCCATTTGACTCAATATCATGTTTAGCATCATGTCTCCATCTCTTTTAGTAATATTTTGATGATAAGGTAGACACGCCTAACTCATGAAATAGTTTCAATGCATATGAACAAAGAATTACTTCAAATTCAAATCTATTACAACTACAAGCAATCGACTGATTTGAAGGAGAATATACCTGTGACCTTCTCAGACAAGGATTTCTTGGTTTTTGAACTACATATGTTTGGATTATTCCATCATCACTTTCTAACTCCAATGTCAGATCCAAACATTTTTTTATACACTTTGAAAGTGATAGGAGATGTTTTTTGTGTACCTCTTTTCTACTTCAACCTCCACTTTCCAATTTGACGCAAAGACGCGTTTTGTTTGTGAAGTTGCAACCTCTGCAAGCCTCTCATTTTCTCTTCGATCATCTAGTGCTAGTTCATATTGTATGACCCTTCACGAAGATAAAGGTTCTTAGAAAAAAAATAATTCAGAAACTTATTTATGCTTTCACTTCTTGTGTTGTTGTCATGCCTATAAGAAAAAAAATGCACATAGTTCAATAAGATAAAACTCATAAACGTACTTGAAGTATAATTAATACCATAGTAAGTGATAAAAAGAAACAGGAAAAGTTATTCATACCTCCACAAAGGTTAGATCGATCATAGACTTGTGCCCATTTTCCACGTATTCCTTACAAGTTTTGTAGCCACTTAAATTCATTCTCACTTAAGTCATAGTTATCGATTAATGAATTTCAGCTTGTCTTAAATTCTTCAACTGTCTCTGGATCATATACACAACTTCTGAAATCTTGTGCAAATGTCAAAGATTGATGAAAGACATGATTCAGATGCTTTGTTGCATTGTTTAATATGTGCTACAAACAAAGATGGTGATGAGAATGAGGAAATACTTTCCTAATAGCAGCAGAAATTGATGTAGCTTGATCTGTGAATATGGTATTTGGTTTCTTTCCTGCCATAGCTTGAACAAAAACTTCAAATAACCATGTGCATGCATATGTGGTCTCTCCATCTAATAAACCACATCCAAATAGGACTGTTTGACCATGATGATTAATCCCAACTATCAGAGCACAAGCCATTTCGTAGTTGTTTATTTTGAAAGTCGTATCAAAGGCAACAACATCACCAAACAAGGCATAATCTTGTCTTGATTTTGCATCACAATAGAAGCAACCACATATCTCATTCTTTCCATTTGTTCGAATTTCATAAAAAAAAAGGACTCATCCTCCTTTTTCTTCTTCTTGAAGTAAGCAAGCAAATTATTCGCATCATCCTTTTTCAGCAATGTTGCCCGTCTTCTTTGAATGAGGTTGTTGCAATCTATTTGAGTAAAATTTAGATTTTGGTGCCCTCCAGCTTCAATAATCATGTACCTGTAAATTTTTGATGGCTTAAACCCTACATGGGTCATTTGATTCATAAATCCACCTTGAGAATATTGTATGTTTCGGTGTGACCTCTAAGCATGTGAAAGTGATGGAGGAACTAGATCATGGTTATGTTCTGAATGAAATGCTGTCACAGAAAATTTTCCATCTTGTCGAAGTCTGATGTCAAGCTTGGCCTCATATCCACATCTTCCTTCGTGTCTTTTTCTTGTTGGTGTGTTTTTTTTCTCATAGCTACCTTTACGAGAGCAAGTATACAGTCTTTTCTTAACCACGCCAGTATTTCACTTTGTATTAACTCTACGCTTTCTCACACTAAACCCAATAATCTTAGCATAAGAATTATAACAGTCATATGTATCTTGCTCAGTGTTAAAAATCATACCAACAGCTGGAACAACAGTAGTTTCTTCATTGTCTTCCACAATAGTAGGTACTTCTATATCTTCTACAACAGTAGGTTCTTCAATATCTTCTACATCAGTATCTTCTACATTTTTCTCGTTACTTTCAAAAAAAGCAGTAGCATTGCGATCTCCGATTTTCTCATTATTGTCCATGATGCCCAATCTTTCTGAACAATAATTCAATTGTACATCATCCATAGTTTCTTCAATATTATCACAATCTTGAGGCCAAAATTCTCCCTCTAGGAATTTCATAATCCTCTATGTGATGCGGCTAAATAATCAACATAGTATGAAGACTCCAAACTACCACATGATCAGTCAATTTTGCAGCTACAACTTGCTTGAAATCCACAGCAAACACCTTGCCTCATGAATAAATAAACTTCTCAGATATGTGGTGCAATATATATATATATATCATGTAACCTAATGCATGGATGAGCTTATATATACGTAATCAATTATATAAGTGGTATAAGCTTTATCACCAAAAGAAAAAGAGATAGAATATACTCATCTAGCATGCATCAAATTAGGGGATTGAAAACCCATTGACAAAAACGAAGGAGGAAGAAGAGAAACATAGATGTATCAAATTATGGGAGATTTATAGTTTCGTACCTTGTTTATGAGAGAACATAAGATAAAGAAAATTTGCTTCCAATTTTGAGCAGCCGATGTAAACTACTAGGTTACTTTGTTTTTATTCCTATTACTTCTGGGTTTAGTCGAGTCCTAGAGTTATGTCCTCAAAATACAAGGAGTCCTCATATTACTTGAAGATTTTTATTATTTTTATTTTTAAAAAATTTATAGTAACAATGTAAAAAAAAACACACAAGTCATTATTATAATTAGAGTAATCATAGTTAGATATGGTTATGAAAAAAGACATATGACATGAGATTAAGTGGGTAGACATAAGGGTGGTCGGCAAATTTGCACTCTCCTTTGTCCGGTCATTTGACAAATCGGAAAATAATAATTTCAAAGTTATAATTTTTAAGTGCAGAATGAAGGAATGGATTTAAATATAAAGTGTTCAAAGGATGACTCAAATATAAGTGATATAATTCTATGGATGAGACTTGGCTACCCCTAGCCATGGTAGCAAGGGTACCACAGCCGATCAAAACTCACACATGGACTTTAATTTTTATCTCTCATGTCGTTGGCTTCAAGTTCTCAAGTCTCAACCCATCTTCTTCTTCTGTTCAAAAAACCCATATTCTTCTCTTTGTAGCAATACTATCAGAGGGCGCGTTTGTTCTGGCGGATTGGCCAGCACTAGGACACGCTATCTCAAATAGTCCAGGTATCCCATGTTTGGTCGGCTTCAGTACAAAATTAAATGGCACTCTCTTTAACTATTTCTCTCATATCTCTTCACTATTCTGAATAAGACCATTGAATCCAGAAAACCCAATAGAGATGCTCGACCTCATCCCCACCCTCGTTCACCCAGCATGTGGTCTCCTCCTCGAGCTGCGCCTCGCCTTGAACCTCACCAGATTCTGTCGAATCCCGCCGACGCACCTCGCCATGAGCAGCACCTCGACGACTTCTTTGGAACAGAGGGTATCTGAGTATGAACCTATCGAATTGAAGATATGGGTATTTGGAAATTGAATGATTTGGATTCAATTGTGGGGATTTATTGAAGTTGTTCATGGTGGGTGTTGCATACAATCAATGAACGAGCAAAGATATGTGATGTATTGATGTTATACAAAATTGGTATGCTTGCTATCAAAGTCTATTAGTATTTCGAATGATTAAAACTAAGTTAAGTATGAGCTTAGAAGGCTGAGGTGTTGCTAGTTTTGCCTCAGATTACCTGGGTATATGCATAAACAACACACACGGATGCATTCTCGTTGGTCTTGATTGAGCAGATACACCAAGACCGAGTCTATACTTGCGGAAGAACTTGACAAGTTGTATTGCAATGGAGTCCCAAACTCAACAAACATGGGTCACAACAGGAAAACGTTGAGCCTTCCTTGGCTTGGCTAGGCTAGGACAGGACAAAGAAATAGTCCTAGCCAGTACGGTGCGGCAAACATACCCTCAGAGGACCAAGTGATTGTAAGTTAAAAGATACAAAAGAAAAACAAAGAGGAAATGCAAGAGAGAATTAGAGAAAGCCAGAAAGGAAACTTGCTGCCTCTGAATTTTGCTGGACGCAGATCTACGAATTAATATTGATTTGGTGATTGAATCCAATTAATCCCAGAAGTGTAATCCAATTATGGTTTCCTTCATTCGTTGTCTTGTACTCTTGTATATTGTTTTTCTGCAAATCAAGATCTGGTATTGGACAGAAGGTTTAGAAAGAGAAGAAAACGTGTTATTATTACTTTGAGAGAAGAGGGGTTAAAGCCAGCGACAGATAAAAATTAAAAGTCCACGTGTTGAGTTTTGACGGGTTATGGCAGCACTTGCTACCCAGCCATGGGTAACTAAGTCTTATCCTAATTTTTAGGTATAGTCATGAAACCGATTTAGGGTTCAAAATCGACCAAAGAATTTGGTCGAAAAATCAAATCGATTTGAAAAAGAGAGGAAAACTTACATAACCAAACCGAACCAAAATAAATCGGTTGTAAAGCGGTTTCGAGGGTAGAACTGACCAGTTTCAAACCGACCGATTATTGGAGTGTAAAAAATGGGCAAGGACTAGTTACCTCAACAAGAATAATTAACGAACAACAATTGTTCCGCGTCCTTGACACACCGAAATTTGATCCTTCAATCGCCAAAAGGTGGGGGGGGGGGGGGGAGGTGTACCTGCAAAGACACTCTGACGCTCAAGTCACTAGGAGCTCTTCTCTAGCAGGATTTTGTAATCAGAACGTGAGTGAATCAAATGAGAATGTGAACTAGTATTTATAGGCAGCGATTCTCCCCCAAATTTAGGGATAATAGCGTGAGCTCCAAGGATAAAGTCATCTTCCGTTGAGAACTTCTTGTCGGTGTCAGCCCCAAGCTTCTCAACCATCGTAGCATGTTCTCCAGTTTTTCCTCATTTTTCACTGTATTCACGCCATATTTTCTTAACTATGACGACCAGGTCGTTTACTACTCACGCATCTATCACTTGCCTTTTACCACTCACATTTTCTCGTCGCTGAGCCTATCCTTCCTGATTCTTTTTCTTTGGGCTTACCACATCTTTCAATTCTGGGTCTCTTTATACCTTTTAGCCCTTCACATAATTTCGGCCCAAAATTTATTCCCCCACAAATGCCCTAAAAATTCCTTTCGGGCCCAAGCCTTTGGCCCAAAGGAAAATTTTTCTTTACTCTTTTGCCTTCCTTCCCGCGCACACGTTTTCTCCACGTGTACCATGTTCACCGTACCTCAACTCCACTCTCTCTGTCTTCCCTGGATAATTTATTATTTCCTTATTCTTTCATCCTCTCATGCAGCCACTCTTCGTCTGCCGTGTTCCTTTATAAACCATCACCACCACCTTTTCCCCCCATCAAATCAATCTGCACTTCACCACCATTTCTTTTCTTTCTCCTGAAACACCAACCTCCCTTAACACTTCACCACCATGACAACCACACGATCAAAAGCTCAAGCTTCCACCTCCAAGCAACCTAAAGATGTCCCAACCGACACTGAACACTATCATTCCGACCCAGACTCCGTCGAGGAGGGTTCTCATGGCGCTGCTGAGCAGGTAGAAATGCCCAAAGCCGAAGCTTTCCGATGGACCCACACCAAGGTCCAAATCGATCATCGCCAATCGAGGATCATTCTCCCGGGCTGCGTCACCGTTCGTGTTCTCCTCGATGAGGCCGATATAATTTTTGACAAGGGTGTGCCTCCCAACACTCTCGTTCTTTCTCAAGCTCATCTACGATTCGTCAGCTTCCCTTTCCATCCCGATATCATTATCATGCTCATCGTCTTGGACCTCCATCCAATGCAGTTGAGTTCCAACTTCTTTGTCCTACCCTAAACCCTAGGAAATCAGTGGAAAGCATCATTGGATCTGGTTGACTTTTTCTACACCCACTTCTACTCTCGCATTTGCAACCTTGGCTATCGTTTCAAGCTCTGCCCACAGAGGAATCGTAGGTGCTTTGATCTAAAGACTTCTAACTTCAGGTACCGGAACAACAACCCCTTACTCATAAAAGGGAACTGGATGCCCCCAAAACTCAACAACTTTCCCTTCAAAGTCTCATAGAAATTCCATGACAAACCAGGTACTTTCTCTTCACCGAACAATCCTCATTGTTGAAACGTTGAATATTACTCATTGCTCAATTTTCCTACCGTTAAATATTATTCATTGCTCAGTTTTTCCACTGCTAAGTATTACTCGTTGCTGGATACTTCCATCGTTGCATATTACTCGTTGCTTGATATTTTTCGTACTTGTCTTCAACTTTCAAAATCGACTCCAACCATTTCTTTATCGACTCCAACCGTGTCGCTTGGCTTCCCCAAAACCTAATCCAAGGTTTGTGGCCAACTACACTATATGCCTATCCAAGCTCCCTTTTCGACTTAGCCGAAAATCGCAGTTCATTGTGCTGCACTCGATACAGCCAGCCCTTCGATCTCAACGGTGACATCATGACTTGGATCAGTGAGGTCGAATACCCGTTCCAATGTAACCCATAAATGCCAAACTTAATCAAAGTTGTCATCCTTCTTAAACAGAAACCCATGACACAGAAGTCCGCCAAACACTGCAAGTTGTTCGAGGACACCTCCAAAGAGAAAATCGGGCTTCCTAAGAAGAGGAAATGGAGCTCCAATGTCCGCACCGTGTCAGTCAAGGACTCCTTCCAAGAAAAATGGCGTAAAACAAGCTCAGCTACTCACAAGCCCCCATCCCCCACCAAGGAAGAACCTAGCCACGACTATGAAGATTTCTCAGTGCATGGACAACAATCCATGCAAGATACTCACTATCAGATTCCTTCCTTTCCCCCTTTAGGTTATTCCGTTCATCGTCGCTTCAAATTCCTTCCTTTCTCCCTTTAGGTTATTTCGTTCATCGTCGCTCTCTCTCTCTCTCTCTCTCTCTCTCTCTCGCTCTCTCTCTCTCTCTCTCTTTAATTCCTTCTATTTGTATTTCTTGACACTCATAACTCCCTACCTCCCTCATAGTTGTCGAACAATCGTTCACTCAACCTGAGACTTGGACTCCATAACCCGGTGCTACCTCCTCTCAGTCAGAATTCCCTCTCTTAAACCCTAATGAGCCTATGTTCGGGAACATCGATGCGATAACTCTTTTTGTCGAGAAGTTAAGTCGACGACACCCCAATCGCGCCATCCTGGATTGTAGCACCAGAGAGGACCACATGGTAGCCTCCATCTCCACCCTATTTGATGTAAGTCTCAACTCCTCCACATTTTAACAGCTTAACCTTCTTCATTTCCAACTGTTTATACTTTTCTCATGTTCCTTGCAGGCCTTGCTACACACTCAATCTGCTTACATAGCCTCTGACACCACCAACCAAGCCTTGCAGATGGAGTTGTCTGCCAAAGTGGACGAGCTCAAGGTCCTGAACGAGTGGGTGTTGCCACTGGAGAAGTCTGTCAAAGAGCTCACTACCACACTTGCATTCATGCAAGAGCAGCTGTTATCTCGGGGTGAAGAACTTAGAAATGCCCGAGCTAAAATCAAGGATTTGGAAGAGGTTGTAGTAACTTCGTAAACCCACATCGAATCCCTAGACACCCAGTTGCGTGAGGTAGAGCAGACTCGGGATGAAGAATTTGAGACCTACTAGAAAGAGATACAAATCGGCTCGCTTAACTTGGAACCAAGCTCTCACTTTTGAAGCGGAGCGTACAAAGGTCCTGATGTCGTGGGTGAGATGTTTCAATGCACAGGTGAATATAAGCCTCTCTTTGGGTCTCTTCCAGGGCAAGTCACCTCTCCTCCCGAATAGTCGAACGAAGGACAAGTTTCCGTTGAATCCAACGCTGAAGTGGGGAATTTTGATGTCTCGAAGGCACCATAAAGATCTCTTTTTATTTCCCTCTCTTTTTTGAACAATATCTTTCATTACTATTTGTCTTTGTTTTCTTTCCCTAAACATTTTGAATCCTTTGCATTTTTATTCCAAACATATTTTGGCAAGCTTAATTTGAAGAGCTTCAACTGTTTGGATCCATCGTGATGAGTTTTGAATTTTTGGGCCCTAGTCATTGGCCTTACTGTTTGGTCCATGACCATCTTTGTCGCAACAACTCGGACCTATTCATCCTTTTCCCGCTGATGGCTTCATATGATTGGGCTTTTAACCTTTCATCAACCGCTTTTCTTAGACCCTCCACAAGGCCGGCTCGCTTGCATGATTTTAAGCTTAATCATCTCTGGCCAACAATTTAATACCGCTGAGATTATAGGCTTCATCATCCCTTGCCCAATATACGTTGAAAAGTTCTTGTTGGAGGATACCCTCACATCGTTGGTATCGCAGTCCCACTTTCATCTCTGGGTCTCTCAGCATCCGTATACCTTACCCACATATTCTTAACTTAATCATACAAATTTAAAATTTCCTCTTATCCCGCTCATCACATCTTTCACCAGCAGAATCCTTTTCCAATTCTTCCTCCGTTGAAGAAAACCTAGTCACTCTACCTCCAGGCCTATATATTCCTTCCTTCGCATACACTTTCTTCGTACCTCCAAAAGACTTTTGCAGCGATGTCAACCAACCTCTCCGAGATTGATTTTACCTTGGATTCTCCTTCACGAAGTCTTAACTACTCCCTTCCCCCTCATCCTAGGTATGGGAAAGGGAAAGAACTATCCCAAACGACCATTGATAACTCCCCTACAAGCTCCTATGCACGATCATGGTATGATTTTACCTCACCTTTTACTTTTTCTTTCCATTTATGTATGATTTAACGCATTTTTTTTTGTCTTTCAAGTCTCATAACACATCTTCTCCCTCTGGCATGGTTATGAGCTCAGAATGGTCGGATGGTCTTGTACAGCAGTTAGAGAGGTGAGTAGGCTGCATTGGAGATATGGTTACTTCTATGCAAACACGTCTCATTACTAGCTCTAGCAACCATCGCCGCTCCCTGATGAGGAGGAGCCGTAGTGACGATGGATTTGACCACTATAATCCTTGTTCACCACGGCATCGCCGACGTCCAAATTTTCATGATCTGGAGTAGAAGTTGGAAGGAGCCTATGTCAAAATTATCACCTTTGAGGCCACTATCCGCCGGCTTTATAGTGAACTTGTCTATTCGGAAGATACCATCAAGCACTCGAAGACCAGTGCTGACTAGTTTTAGAATGAGGCTAGCTTCACATATGATCGAGGTTTGCTTGATGACACCAACCCTTTTTGTGCCGATTATTCCTCTAAACAGAATATGCCTCAACATTCCTGCCCACATACCATGGCCCTTCGATGCACTGATGTCGTAGCCCATGATGTCCTAATTTCCTTTATTTGAGCTTGAAGTCCATGGTTGTGTGGCCCTTTTGTTTCTTTATTTGTTCTGAATTCTTAGAAGTCCATCGTGGTTCTCCGATGACAAAATACTTTTGAGCTCATGTGGTGTGAGCTCTGATACTCTTAATTCTTGGACTCACATGGTGTGAACTCTATTGTTTTCCTTAATAGACATGTATGTCTTTTGTTTATGTGCGTACCTTTTTAAATATGCTCATATATATCTCCTCCTTCATGTCCCCAATGTCTTTTGGCAAATCCTCTTTGTCAAAAAAACATTCTAACTATGCTGAGGTTTCACCGCCAAGTTTTTTCTTCCTGTAACGAAATTTTTCTAGCAAAGGGTCTACCATCATCATGGTCTTTTGCCCATGTCAAAGTTCAGCATTATACCTTATTCAGTTTATACTCATTCAAACTATTTTGCAGCTCTAAATCAGCTTTCTGTCACTTTGACTCAAGCTTAATATCCATATCCAAGGCTTTTTGGTCACGTTCTTGCCATTTTGCCCGAGGATCTTTGGCCATTTTTATGCCATTTTGCCCGAAACTTTTTGGTCTGCTGTTTAAATTCCTTTTCCAGCCACCACAAGTTTACAAATACTTCTAACTAAAAATTATTCACAGCCATGCCATCTCTTCAAAAAGTGTTGGCCTTGGGCAACATTTTACTCACTCAAATCATAGCCATGCCATATCTTCAAAAAGTTCTGGCCTCAGGCAACATTTTATTCGTTTATTTCAACTGTCTTGCCACTGATATTTACAATTTGTGAAACAATAAACACGAACCTACCTCCAAAGGATCATTGATAATACTTTTTCAAGTATACTGCATTCCAAGGCCTTGGGATGCATCGTTCGGTACCACTTTCTTCTAATCTATAAGCCCCTTGATTATACGCTTCAATGACTCGAAACGGTCCTTCCCATACAGAAACTTTGCTACCCCATATGCTTTTATATCCTCCACCATACGTTTCAACACCAATTCTCCCACATCAGAAACCCGTTGGCAAACTCCTCTGTTGAAGTACTTCTTTACCTGGCATTGATAATTTGCTACGTGAGCGGCAACAATTTTTCGTCGCTCCTCCATAAAGTCAAGGTCAGCAGTCAACCGTTTCTTGTTGCTTCCCCCAGCGTATGCCAAAGTTCTAATGGTTGGATACACATTTTTTACTGAAATTATTGCTTCCATTCCATAGACCAGTGCATACGGGGTCTCTTTAGTAGTCTTCCTTTACGTCGTCCTATATGCCCTTAACACTTTAGGCAGTTCATCCTACCATAACCTTCACTTCTTTTCAAGCCTTTTCTTGACCCCATCGAAGATAATTCGATTTGTGATCTCTGCCTGACCATTCCCTCTTGGATAACTCCTCAAATAAAACCTCAATTTTATCCCATACTTTTCACAAAATCTAATAAAAGATGTGTTATTGAACTGCGTGCCATTATCGTAAACAATTTCTTGGGGCACTCCAAAGCTGCATACTATCTGCTTCCATACGAAGTTGATCACATCCTTTAAAGAAATTGTCACACAAGGCTCTTCTTCTACCCATTTAGTGAAATAGTCAGTTGCTACGAGTACTAATTTTAATCCTCCAGGAGCAATTGGCAATGGTCCCACGATATCCATCCCCCAATGAGCAAATGGCCACAATCCAGATTGTGCAAAAAGTTCATATGCAGGCGCATGACGTACTGGTGTATGTTTCTGGAAGCGGTCACATTTCTTCACGTACTGCTCTGACTCCCTTATCATATACAGCCAGAAGTATCCTTGTGTCACTATCCTTTTTGCTAAACTTCTTCCTTCAATATGACTTCCACACACCCCTTCGTGAACTTCTTTCATGATTTGTAAGGCTTGCTGTGGTCCTATACATCGTAGCAGAGGTCCACTGAATAATTTTTGGTAGAGAATATCCGCAATCAAGCAATACCTTGAGGACTTCATACATAACTTTTTTGCTTCAACAGATTCTTCTGGCTGAATTCCAAATTTTAAGTAATTGACTATCTTTCCTCTCCAATCATTTGGAATTGAATCGATCGCCATAACTCGTTGCTCAACTTTTTCCTCAATGCTAGGAACTTCAAGTTCATCTATCTGAATGACAATTTGTTCTTAAGTGAATCCCGAAGCTGCTTTTGCTAACTCATCCGCTCGCTGGTTCTCTTCCCGCAGTTTCTTTACCAACGACAGTTGTTCAAACTCCCTGATTATAGCGTGCACCAATTCCCTATACTCATGCATCCTGGTATCCTTCCTTGCATAATCATCGTTTTATTGTCTAACCACCAGCTGCGAGTCAGAGTGTATTTGTATGCGGCGTATTCGTAGTTGCTTTTCCAGCTTCAGCGCAGTCACTAAGGCTTCGTACTCCACCACGTTATTTGATGCTAAGAAGTCCAATTTCACTGCGTAATCAACATTGAATCCTTATGAACTTCTTAGCACGATTCTAATCCTTGTTCCCGCATAATTTGATGATCCATTGACATTCATCTCCCACAGATGGTCCCCCCATGGTACACTATCAACAACTCATGGAAAGTGACATTCCACCAGGAAATCAGCCAACGCCTGCCCTTTTAACGATGTCCTTGTTTTGAATCAAATATCGTATTCACTCAATTCTATTGCCCATTTCATCATTCTCCCCGACGCATCCGGTTTGGACAAAATCCCTAAGATGGGTAGATTGGTATATATTGAAAACTCTCTTCCCTCAAAGTATTGTCTGAGCTTCTATTTACGTGTACTAGTGCTAGTATGATCTTCTCTGCTAGTGTATTTCTTATTTCAGAATCAATTAGGTTGTGACTAACAAAAGAAATCGACCATTGAAAAGTGCATTCTTCCCCGAACAAGGCAGCGCTTGTTGCAACTCTTGATACAACCAAGTATAAGCATAATGGCTCCATGTCCCTGGGAACAACGAGAATTTTTTTTGCTAACAAGATATTGCTTTAAATCCGAAAAAGCTCTCCTTTTCTTGTTGTCCCAAAACTCTCCACCCTGGGTCTTCATCGCTTTGAAAAATGGTTTGCAACGGTCAGTCATCCTTGCTATGAATCGACTTAACACCATAATTCTCCATGTTAGCACTTGAATGTCTTTCTTTGAGGCAAGTTCTTGCATGTTGATTATGGCTTGCACTTTTTCTGGATTTGGTTCTATTCTCATTTGATTAACAATGTAACCAAGGAACTGTTCTGAAGGTACACCGAAAATGCATTTTGCTGGGCTGAACTTTATTCCGTATTTGAGCAAGACTCCAAAGGTTTCCACCAAATGTTTTATGTGATCGGCTTTCTGTTTTCTTTTTACCACCATATCATCTATATCTGCTTCCATTGTCTTTCCCAACTGTTCTTTGAACGTCAAATTGATTAACCGTTGATAGGTAGCGCCCGTATTTTTCAATCTGAATGGCATAACCTTGTAGCAATAAAGTCCCCTTTTGGATACGTCTTCAACTGATCTTCTAGGGCCAATGGAGTTTGATTATATCCCGAGTATGCATCTAAGAACGATAATTTCTCTTAGCCGAATGTCGCATCCACCATCTGGTCTATCTTAGGCAGAGGGTAACAATCCTTTGGACAAGCTTTGTTTAGGTTCGTGAAATTAACACACACTCTCCATTTCCTATTTTTCTTTTGTACAACGACCACATTCAAAATCCATGTCGAGCACCAGACTTCTTTTATAAATCCCACTTTAAGTAGTCGATCGATGTCATCACTGATTATTTGATTGCGCTCATGTGCATGCCTCGTTGTCTTTTTTGGAAGGGAATGACATTAGGATCGTTATGTATCTTGTGACAAGCCATTCTATGATCAATCCTAGGCTTATATTTATGTGTCCATGTGAATACGTCCTGGTTTGCCTTCAAAATGTTCACTAGATTCCGCGCCTCTTCCTCAATTAGTAATTCCCCTATCCAAATTGACTTTTCCCTTCCTTCGTCGAGGAAAATCTCTTGGATGTTTTCCATCGTTATTGGCATGTGCCTTTTATCTTTATCCAAGTTGGCCTGTGCCCCCAGGTCTTTTTGTAATTTCTATAATAACGATGGACTTGTGTTCTTGCAAACTGGCTCAGGACATTTCTTTTTTATTTCCATCGCATACAAAAAAATTTCTTGCGGTTGATCCTCTTTCACCGATATAACTCGTTTGCAATCCTCATATATAAATTTTAGAATTTGATATCTAGTTGATGCCTTTGCATCCATCTAATGCAACTATCCTCGACCAAGCATGATATTGTACAACGAGATTTTATCGATGGTGACAAAAGTAACCTCCACCCTTTTACCAGCCGGGATAACTGGTAGAGTTACATTTCCATAAGGCTAAATCTCAGTTCTGTCATATGCTAATACTGGTGTTTTACTTCTTCTTACGATATTCGAGTCCACTTTCAACTTCTTGAATGCTCTGTAATATATGTTATCAACGCTGCTTCCAGTGTTGATAAGTACTCGTCGCACCATACAATTACTCACCCTTGTGGAAATGATCAGTGCATCTTGATGTGGGAACTGAATCCCAATCCCATCTTTGCTAGAAAAGCTTATCACGGTTTCCCCATTTGTCTTTTCCTCATTCACTGATCCCACTCGACTTGGCAAATCCTTATTATCTTTTCTACTTATCGTGATTCACTCCTAATGTGAACTTCCTCTTCTCTCCTGATTGATGGTCCTCCATGCACAACGAGAATTTTCCTCACTGGAGGTTCATCGTCAACATTTCTTCGTTGTTGCTGATCTTCCACCTCCTCTTGCTTGTATTGCAAGAGTCTTCCATGTCTCATGAGCTCTTGTATGGCCCGCTTTATGGATTCGCAAGTATTAATGCCATGTCCTTTAGCTTTGTGGAATAGACAATAATGTCTTTTCTCGAACAGGTTTGAAGATTTGGGCTGTGGAGGTGGTTCCTTGAAGATTCCTTCTGATTGGTGCTTTCGATATATAAATGCGGGGCTACGAGTAAACCATAGTTCTCCATTTACTCTTACCTTCCCTTGCTTTCCCTGATATTTTTTAGATCTATTCTTGCCCCCAGTATAAGCTTTTCCTCGTTCTAGTTTTGTTGGAGATTCTGTCTCTGATTTAGATTCGACGTTGGCTGTCATTCTCCCTCGTCGAGAATTTCTCACTCTTTCCAACCTTATCTCACCCTCCACTTTCTCAAGGATGTCATCCATATCCTTGGGTGGTCTTTTGGTTAGTTCCTTAGAGAGGGGTGATCCATCCAACTGACCTTCATGAAAAGCGATCACCGCCACACTCGAATCGCATCTAATGCTTGTCATTTCTTCCTTAAATTGGTCAAAATATTTCTCTAATTTTTCTCCATGCCTTTGTTTCATGTTGAATAACACTGACAATTCTTTCCTTTGCTTCCTCGAACAAAAGTATTGAGAGATGAAAGCAAGCTCATCAAACTAGAAATTGAGTTTGGTTCCAACTCCCTGAAACATTTAGTTGCTTGTCCTGTGTTAGAGTGTAAAAAATCGGCAAGGATTAGTTAGCTTAACAACAACAATCAACGAACACCAATCATTCCATGTCTTCGACACGCCTGAGTTTGATCCTTCAATAGCCAAAAGGTAGGGGGTACCTGCAAAGGCACTTCGACGCTCAAGTCACTAGAATCTCCTCTCAAGCAGGGTTTTCAGTAATCAGAAGTGAATCTTTTGCAAATGAAATGTGTGGTGGTATTTATAGGTGCAATACTCCCTCAAAGATAGGATCGATCAGCTTGAACCCCTAAAAGAGGAACAACCGCCATCGATATCCCCTCATATACGTCGTCCTTAATCATCTCACCTACCATCGCACATCCTCCAATTTTCCCTTGTTTTCCATCTCGTTTGCGCCGTATTTTCGACAACAAACCTGACTGAGTTGTTTAGTGCTCACATGTTTACCACGTGCTTTTTTACCGCCATCATTTTCTCCTCGCTGAACCCATCCTTCCCGATCCTTTTCTCTAGGCTTATCGCATTTCTCATATTCTGGGCTTTTCATGCCTTTTTTCGTTGCTAGACCCATCTTCATCTTTTACTTTTGGCCTCCAATTTCATACAACGAGGATTCCTCCGTAGTGTTAGGCTCAAGTCTCTCACCCAATTTTGTACAACGAGGATTCCTCCGTGGTGAAAGGCCCAAGCGTCTCACCCTTTCTCACATTTTCTCACTGATCCACTTGGCCGCTAACACTTCTTTGTTGCTGAGCTTATTTATCTCACTTGTTGTATCAGGCGTAAGTCTCTCCCTCCATACTTCTTATCACATTATTTGGGTCTTGGTGACCTCCCTACCCCATCACTCATGATGTTGTCTTGACCCAATTTGTATCCCCCACAAATGCCCCAAAAGTTTCATAATTGCACATTTACCATGCATCTTCCCCCACTCTCTGAGTCACGTACTTCCTCAATCGTGCACCTTGAGTCACGTTCATCCAATAATCGACATGCTCTTTCTCTTGTCCAATGACTTTATTCTTGACTCCCATTGGTAAGCACATATCACTCAATCCTGAAGGATTGAGACTTGCTCCATCAACAGTGATTGG
This sequence comes from Geum urbanum, assembly GCA_946800695.1. Taxonomy (NCBI): domain Eukaryota; kingdom Viridiplantae; phylum Streptophyta; class Magnoliopsida; order Rosales; family Rosaceae; genus Geum; species Geum urbanum. The sequence continues at coordinate 11,338,476 of OX327006.1, forward strand.
AAACTCACCTCTCATGGTTGATATGTATACTTTCACTCAATCTCCATAGTTGCTTGCGGCCTTCAATTGTACTCGGTCGCCACTTATTCATGCCCCCAGTGGGTTTTATCAAGTTACACTTAGAACAAGACATGCATTTCATACCTTCCTTCATATAGGGTTGTCATCCTCATTGCTGAGTTTTCATGGCCTTAACACCATATCTTTCAGATTTTTGGGTCATATCAATGCTATTTTTGGCCTTAACACCATATCTTTTATGGCCTTTGCCATTTTGCCTTAAGCTTCTTGGCCTAGTTAATGTCATTTTTCTCTTGGCTTTTTTACCATGCCATTTTACCCTTGGTTCTTCAGCTCATGTCATTTTATCCTTGGTATTTTGGCCTATGCCTTTTTACCCTTGGTATTCTGGCCCAAGCCTTTTTACCTTCGGTATTCTGGCCTACGCCTTTTTACCCTTGATATTCTGGTATATGCCTTTTTACCCTTGGTATTTTGGTCACGCCAACATTATCTCATCCTCAAGTTTCTCAACCCTTGGGGCCGAGATATATTCATTGAATGATACCACCATTTCTCTAAGAGTTTTGGTCAATTTGTCAGCTTTGCAATGTAAGCTCTCAAGGTCGAGATTTAATCGATGTACAAAATAAATAAATATAAATTTACTTATTCATAAAAATAGACGTACCTCCCAAAGATTATAAGTAATATTCTTTCAAGTATACGACACTCCAAGGCCTCGGGAAGTGTCGCCCGGTGCTAACTTTCTCTTGCCGACATGCCTCCTGGCTATAAGCCCCCAAGCTCGAATATTTCCGTGCTATTGAATATTATTTGTTGATGGATACTTCCACCATTGAGTATTACTCGTTCCTCGATATTTACACCGTTGAATATTACTCGTTGCTGGATATATCTCATTGCTTGATATTTTCACCGTAAGCTTCAACACCAGCACTCCCACCTCAAAAATCTGCGGGCGAACTCCTCTTTTGAAGTACTTTTTTACCTGACATTAATAATTTGCTACCTAAGCAACATCAATTTCTCGTCGCTCCTCCATAAATTCAAGCTTAGTAGTCAACCGTTCTTTATTGCTGCCCCCAGCATATGCCACCGTTCTAATGGTTGGATACACATTTTCTATTAGAATTATTGCTTTTGTTCCATACTCTAGTGCATACGGGGTCTCTTCAGTAGTCTTCCTATGCGTTGTCTTATAGGCCCATAACACTTTAAGCAGTTTTTCGTACCACAACCCTCATTTTTTTCCAGCATTTTCTTGACCTCGTCGAAAATAATCTAGTTTGTGACCTCTGCCTGACCATTCCCTCTTGGATAACTCCTTGAAGAAAACCTCAACTTTATCCCATACTCTTCATAAAATCTACTGAAAGATGTGTTGTTGAACTGCGTGCCATTGTCGCAAACCACTTCTCGTGGAACTCCAAACCTACATACTATTGGTGTATGTTTCTGGCAACGCTCGCATTTCTTCACGTACTGTTCTGATTTCCTCATCATATATGGCCAGAAGTATCCTTGTGTCACTATCCTTTTTGCTATACTTCTTCCTCCAATGTAGCTTCCACACACCCCTTTGTGAACTTCTCTCATGATTTGTAAGGCTTGTTGTGGTCCCATACACCATAACAGAAGTCCACTGAATAATTTTTGGTAGAGAACATCCGCAATCAAGCAATACCTTGAGGAGTTCATGCGTAACTTTCTTGCTTCAACGAATTCTTCAGGCTAAATTTCAAATTTCAAGTAATTAACTATCTCTCCTCTCCAATCATTTGGAATTGAATCGATCGCCATAACTCGTTGCTCAACTTTTTCCTCAACGATGGGAACTTCAAGTTCATCTATCTGAATGACAATCGGTTCTTGAGTGAATCCTGAAGCTGTTTTTGCTAACTCACCTGCTCGCTGATTCTCCTCCCGCAAATATCTTTACCAACGATACTTGTTCAAACTCCCTGATTATAGCGCGCACTAATTCCCTATACTCATGCATCCTGGTATCCTCCGTTGCACAATCAGCATTCGACTGCCCAACTACGAGCTGGAAATCCCAATACTTCTGAATGTGGTTGATACGTAATTGTTTGGCCAACTCTTATAGTCAGTCTCTACTTCTAAATTCCTACGCCCCTTCTTCAGCCAATAATTCTCCCATCAAAATAGATTTCTTTTACTCTCTGTTATCTTCTTGGTCCCCTCTATGGTGATTAACATATGTCCCTTATCTTCATTTGTATTGGCCTATGCCCCTAGAATTTTTATAATTTATATAATGTCGGTGGACCAGCCTCTTCTCTTCCCTCACAACTCTGACCATGATATAAGCTCAATGTCACGGTGTCGTCTATCATACAAAGGAAGGTGCCTAAAAAGATAGCGGATCAGGGAAGCGTTACTGTGCCATGTACTATCAGAACGAAGTACTTTCCGAAGACTTTGATGGACCTTGGAGCTTCCATTAACTTGATGCCATATTCGGTATACAAGTCCATTGGCTTGGGAAAGTTGAAGCCAATGAGCATGTCGTTACAACTAGCGGATCAGAGTATTGTTCATCCAAGGGGAATAGTTGAAGATGTACTTTTCATGATTGACGACCTCATAGTGTCGACCGACTTTGTAATTCTCGACATATAGGAACCAAGATAGCAGAAGGATCTTCCTTTAATCTTCAGAAGAGCTTTCATGGCTACAACGGGTACCAAGATTGATGTCAAAGCTGGATAGCTTATCCTAACCGTGTTTGAGAAGACGATGGCATTCAAGATATTTGGGAAGACATCCTTAAACCCTTCACTACAAGCCATGAGCATTAGAGTTGTGAATGAAGAAGATGAGAGCTATAAGGAGCCAGAAGCTAATGAGTTGAGTGTTGAAGAGGTGACGACACCGAATAAGAGCAAGGGTTGTGTAAAGAAGTAGCAAAAGTTGGACAAGAATGGGGATGACAAGCTAGTCATTGGAAGCAAGTTTATCTTGAGAAACTCCGACCCCTCAAGGGATGCATGTTACAAATTGCTTGAACTTTGCCCGAATAGAGTGGTGCATTTGAGGAACTTGAAAAATGGGAGAACTTTGGTGCTTCATAGAGAGAAAGTGGTAGCAATGGAAGAGTCTTCATGGAAATGGAATGGGAATGTCTATCACTTTAAGGACCCGCCCATGATGCTTTGAAGTTCCCCTCTCCGCCCCGACCATGTTAAGATTGTTAAACTTGAACCCCTGATGGCCAGACACCATTGAGAAATCTACAAGGAATAAAAGTATGAGATATAGGTTGTGATCTTGTCACCCGGGGTGCCGCTTTGAAGAAATTCAAGGATACCTAGCATGGAAGGCAAGACCAATGTTGGTCTTGCATGTTGGTGATTGTTGGTGACCATGGATCCCATGTTTTGGTCTTCAAGGAGGCACCTTTCTAATCTCTTACTTCACTTTAAATTTCTATACTTTTTGATGTGTTTATGTGTTAGGAATCTTTGCTTTGTATGTGTCAAAATTGTGATAGGATTGTGTAGCATTTTTGGTTGAGAATTGGTGCATTTTTAGGATAAAAAACCTAAGGAATTTTCGATGGGTTGAAGAATGATTGTTTTACTTCTTCGACTCGTCGAACAAGGAACACAGACGAGATAGTAGCCAACATTCGACGGGTCGAGTCAATTCCTTAACCCGTCGAACAGATGCACAGGGAGAAATAGAAGTCAACATTCGACAATTCGAGTCAATCCCTCGACCAGTCGAACAGATGCGCTGGGGGGAACAAAAGAAAACATTCGACGAGTCGAGCCCATTTTTTGACCCGTCGAAACTAGTCTGGGGCTGGTCTTGCCCCCGAGTTGACTTTTAAAGTTTCCTCAATTCTCTCTTTTCTCTTCTCCTCTTCGCCTCTGTTCTCTTCTCCTCAAACACTCCCTTCTCTTCTTTGTCTCTCTCTCTCCCTCTAAACAACTAATCTCACAAAATCATTCCAAATCTTCCTCAATCTTTCACATTTTCAAAACAAATGATTATGTGTGCTGTGTGTGGTGATGGAAGTGATTGAACAAGGTTTTGCACCATATTTGTTAAGGTATGTTCTTCATGGACCTAGAACCCGAATTTGAATTTTTTGTGAGAATAAGGTGCGATTCTCTGGTGTTTATGGTGTGTTATTGCTATATTCCTTGATTTAGATGTATGAGTTGTGGGATTTTAACTTCAACAAGCATGAAATTGTTAAAATTTGACACATTGAGTTATGCATGAATCCTAATTCAAAAAATTTGGGCTGAGCTTGTGCTTAGTGTTAATTGAGTCTATGTATGCTTGAAATCATGATCTAGGATTAATGGGTGGTTGAATTATGAGACCAATTGCAAGAAAACTTATCAATTTTTTTTTGGTGAAGTGTTGACTATCCTTGACTTTTGGCCAAAATTATGATGCAAGTTTTTGTGTGTGGTTGTTTGTTTTGTGTGTTTTTGTTGGAATTTGGTTGTCTAGGTGATGATTGTTGAGATTTTGGTTTGAAATTGAATAGCATTGCTTAATTGGACTAAAGGCTTGATGACTCTAAATTTGCGATTACGTTACTTTGTGTGATTATGTGTGACAATTTATGTGTATGTCAATACGAGTACTAAAGATGTTTTGTGTAGAGCCAAACCTCTTCACCACATCTCCACCACTTGGGTTAGTTTGGATATTCCTCATCTCATCCTCACCTCCTAGGGTTTGGCTAAGCTTTTAGTATTCAAAGGAGTGGGAAGTAATCCCTCTTTCCCTTACTTCTTGGAATCCTAAGGGTTTACATTATCTCCTCTTGAAGACTCGGTACTTGTTGAAGAAAAGAAGTGGAGCTAGAAGGCGTGGAGTCACTTAGTGAAGCTTTGGCTAGGAGACCCTTGGTTATTTCTACTCTCTTCCTACTCTAAACATGTATCAACTCTTGTATTTAGTTATGTGTAATGAGTAGTTTTATTTGGGAGGCTAGGGTTAGAACCATAGCCATGTGATGAATAAATGATGTCTTGGTTAGAATTCTAAGGGTTTATCTTACCTCCTCTTGAAGACTCGGTGCTTATTGAAGAAAAGAAGTGGAGCTAGAAGGCTTGGAGTCACTTTGTAAAGCTTTGGCTAGGGAACCCTTGGTTATTTCTACTATCTTCCTACTCTAAGCATGTATCAACTCTTGTATTTAGTTGTGTAGTGAGTAGTTTTATTTAGGAGGCTAGGGTTAGAACTCTAGCTATGTGATGAATAAATGATGTCTTGGATTATGTATGATTTATGATTTTAGTGTATGTTATGTGATTGTGTGTTGTGAATGAGCAATTGTTTGTTTGTGGATGTTTATTGTGCTTGAGCTTCATGTCTAGTTTCATTTATGCATGTGTTAACCCTAGCTAAGTTAATGTATCCGTAAAGAGATTAAAAATGGACCTTAATTGAATTTGCTACTCACTTAAGGCTAGATGAGCAAGTAAACATGATTAAGATATTTTCTAAAAGGTTTACCTTAAGACTTGGTTGCATTAGTACCTAGCATGGACTAGAGCTCTTTTGAGTCTCAATAGACTTGAGGGACTCTAGTTAACCACACATTAAATCTAAAAGGTTATTGTGGCTAATAGTAGACTCACTTGACTCGTAACCCAATAGGTGCGAGAAGGGGAATCACATAGACTTTCTCTCGGATTCTCCAATAGAGATTCGAGAAGGGGAACCTTTCACATATATCACACGATATGCTTGTTGACTTTACAACGTGACATATGATCGAGATGCAAGCCTAAAATTCCTTGGGTCTTGGTTCTGATTCATGAAATACTTCAATATTGGGCTCAAGTCATCTAGAATTCGAAATGACCTAGGAACTTGGGTTTAGAACATGACCCAAAAGGTCACGATTTAGACATTAACTTATGTGAACGGACTTTTATCCATTACATAAACCAAGACATTGTTTGATGCATCATATGGTTAGTGGGTATTTCCTTAGTCGGTCATCTTTCCTAATATTGAATTCGTGTTATTTTAGCTTTCACATTTTAGTGTAATCAAATCAACCAATCAACTTTGTTAATCACTCCTCATAATTTAACCATCTCTCGCAATGCTAAGTCTCCAAAGGACTTAGCAGTATGAGATTCATTTCCACCTTTTATTTTAGTCTTTGTGTCTAGTTAGTCGTAGTCTCTTTGCTAAACATTGTGAGCTAAGGAGTCTAAGTGCTTAATCCTCGTGGGTACGACACTCGACTTCCTACATTTATACTAAAACTTGACCTCGTGCACTTGCTAGTGAAGAACTCTTTGTACTAATGAGTTAGTGAATAGTTCATAAGTTTAAGGGGTAGAAAACCTTCAACGTGTGTCTTCAAGCCAGAGTTTCCCCTTACTTAACCCTAATGAGCCCCTGTTTGGAAATATTGATGCAGCAACCCTCCTTGCTAAGAAACTAAGATAGCGTGGTCCCGACCGCACCATCCTAGATTGTAACTCTGGGGAAGATTACATGGCAGCTTCCCTTTCAACTCTGTTCGACATAACCCTCTATGCTTATCCTTTTCCCTTTACTGCTTAACATTTCCCGTGCATGCATGCTTTTCCTTTTTCTTTGAGGCGCTTCAGTTCCAACCACATCTTTTGAATGTTGACAACGCTGAGGTTTTCTCGTTGACCGTTTCTTATTCTCCTCCTTGTGTTAGTCCTCCTTGAACTTTCTCCATTTTCATGGATGACATGGACTTGGACTCCTGATTCCTCAGGTATTTTCTCCTTTCGTCTAACTGTTCCTCCAAAAATCTTTCCACCTTAGGCTTCCTCCGACGAGTTGCCATCGTTGTTGTGTGGTATATCTTCATTGTCCACATTTTCAGGTACGATTGATGTCATCGTTTCCTACAGATGGCGCCAATTGTTGGAGTGTAAAAAATCGTCGAAGACTGATTACGTCAACAAGACCAATCAATGAACACAAAACACACCACGTCTTCGACACGCTTAAGTTTGATCCTTCAATCGCTAAAAGGTGGGGGGTACCTACAAAGACACTCCGACGCTCAAGTCACTAAAACCTTCTCTCAAGCAGGCTTTTCAGTAATCAGAAGTGAATCTTTTGCAAATGAAATGAGTGGTGGTATTTATAGGTGAAATACTCCCTCAAACATAGGACTGATCAGCTTGAACCCCAAAAAGAGGAACAACTGCCGCTGATATCAACTCATATGCATCGTCCTCAATCATCTCACCTGCCATCACTCGCCCTCTAATTTTTCCTCGTTTTTCATCTCATTCTCGCCATATTTTGGTCAACAAACCTGACTGGGTCGTTTAATGCTCACATGTTTACCACGTGCCTTTTTACCGCCATCATTTTCTCATCGTTGAACCCATCCTTCCCGTTCCTTTTCTCTGGGCTTACCACATCTCTCATATTCTGGGCCTTTCATGCCTTTTTTTGTTGCTAGACCCATCTTCATCTTTTACTCTGGGCCTCCAATTTCGTACGACGAGGATTCCTCTGTAGTTTTAGGCTCAAGTCTCCTACTCAATTTCGTACAATGACGATTCCTCCGTGGTGTTAGGCCCAAGTCTCTCACCCAATTTCAAACAACGAGGATTTCTCCCTAGTGTTAGGCTCAAGGCTCTCACCCTTTCTCACACGTTCTCTAGCATTTCTTCGTTGATCCACTTGGCCGCTAACACTTCTTCGTTGCTGAGCTTATTTGTCTCACTTGTTGTATCAGACCTAAGCCTCTCTCTCCATACTTCTTATCACATTATTTGGGCTTGATGACCTCCCTAGCCCATCACTGGTGATGTTGTCTTGACCCAATTTTTATCCCCACATCCTACCAAACTTGATGGGAACAACTTACACATAAGCCTTTCATCAACAGTTTCGATCCTCATTGTCTCGGTGTATTCTTTCAGGTGATCAATTGGGTATATTATGCCCGTGTATTTGGTTAGCGTTGGTGCAAAGAAGTGTTTTGGCTTCCTAGCCCTTAGAATGCGACTGGTGAATTGAGATTGGGTGATCCCTTTTGCCAGTTCAGCGGTGATATCTCGTGGCCTAGTTCCCTTGGCTTCTTTCATAGCTTCTGTGACGAGTTCTCTCAATCGTCATCTTGTTGGTGTTGAATCACCCAAACCTTTGTCAGCACTAATCTCGCTTCTACAAGTTTTCCTCATTGGTTCATAATCCTCAACGGAGGATTCATCATCCTCCCATAAATCTTCGTCCTCAGGCAAACTGTATTCTAAGGCTTCATCATCATTCAGGATATCTTTGGTTCGTCCCCGCTTTCTTTCTCTTTCTTTTTTCTTGAGGCGCTCAAGTTCCAACCACATCTTCTTGATGTCAGCAACACTGAGATTTTGCTCGTGGAGGTTCTTTCTCCTTCTCCTTCGGTTTGTTCTCCTTGAACTTTCTCCATTTTCATAGACGACTTAGACTTCTGATTCCTCAGGTCTTTTCTGTACTACCCCGAAAAATAGTATAATGATTTAGATTATTATATGACTCGTTAAACTTAAAATTGCCATAATTTAGTTTAACCTTAGAGCCATTAGAAATTCAATAACACATTGTCTAGCAAAGACAATATATAAAAACAAGCTTTAGAGAAACATTAACAGAGTGAAGCAAATGGTCTAGTGGATACTCAAGTTCAAGTCAGGTACTCCCTGGTCTTGAGTTTGAGACCACGAAACTGGATTCGCGAACATTCCATGCTATAGGTTAGTAAAAATAATAAAATAATTTTTACTCGAGCTAGAAACGGTAAGAAACCCCTAATTCCAAATAGCCGATTTTTTGAAATAGAATTTTAGCGAAATGACCAAATTCTCCTTGTTTGTATTTGTTCTCCGAATTGAACTTTGTGTTTTAATATTACAATTTATACTTTTAGAGGTCATGCTTATATATCAATTCGTTATTAATTTGGTACTAATTAGTATTGGTTTATATGTTTTTCATTTTTACACTTTATTAGTAGAGTCACACATTTTCTTCACATATCACATTACATATTGCATTCACATGAATACATACACATTTCAATATGATTTCCAATAACATTACTATTATTTTTACAAATAAATATTTACCCTAGAGGGTAGCCCAACTATTCCTTATCAACTTGTTTGTGAAAGTCAATAGAAATGGTTGTTAATTAAATTCTCATGTCTCCTTTCAAGGCCTATATATACATCCCCTTTAATTTAATCTAATCACACACCATTTCAATCAAGTTTCACTGTTTGAATCTCTCCCAAAGTTGCAATGCAACACATCTAAAGTCCTATACCAAAAATCTTCATATTAAGCATATTCTAGTAACATTTTCTTTGCTCCGAGAAGGCCATCTTGAGTTAATTAAACACTTTATTCACCTACTTCAGTTCTTGATTAAGTATATGAGTACATTCCTATACTTCTTTATCTTTAGGATTACATCAAAGTGCATGGCTAAGAATAAAAAGAAAATAATGAGCCTTAGTGTAAATTTAATATTTTTACATATTTAGATTATACACAAAAATTTATTCAACTTTGGATTTTTAATCACTCAAAAAGGTTAAGTAATGAGAAAGTTATGGCTAAAACAAGTTTTGCTAATTTTTTCCTTAATCTTGTTCGAAAACTCTTAAGATGCTTTTAACTTGAAATATTCATATCTCACTCATTTCTTAACCAAATTTAGTGTTCTTTATATCAAAATGAAACTTAAGAGTTCAACTATAAATATGGAAAGTTTTAAAAGCTTTGTTTAATACTTAGTAACTAATTAATCCGTGCAAATGAGCTTAATACCAAGCGTAACCATTTCTGGACAATTGTTAAACATCTTTGTTTCTGGACTTGAGAACTCCCTGTCAAACTTTATGACTATTGCCATTGGATTCCTCTTGAAAAACACTTCGAGATGGTGTACTCACTTCTTTAATTTGGATATAATTTGGATTAATTATAAAACGGGTCAAATAGAAGATTTCGAGCGGACTACTGCCGAATGATACTTTGATCCAAGAATAAATAAATTTTATCTTCTGTATTTTTACTTTGAGTTCATTTACTTACTCGCATTATTTACTTCTTACATTTGATTTGAGACTAATGAAGGATTTTGGGCGGACTACCGCCAAATAAAACTTTTACACCGATGATAACTAATTTCATTCCTTGTACTTTCATTTCAAGTTTATTTATCTAATAATTTATTTTCTTACAAGTATAATCCGAGACAAATGGAGGATTGTATGCGGACTACCGCCGAATGAAATTTTTTGACCAAAATTGTTAACTATCTAAATACGTTTAAGTTTGATCATCCTTTATTTACGAATTCTATTATGTATATATTTATTACAAGGTTATGATATAAATATATACTATATGATCTATATATACATAGTCTTAACTAAATACTTGTTTGTGTTCGTTATGGTTGAGGTGTGAAGTCGGGTGTATAGTACGAATTAACTCGTACTTAAGTGAATTGCTGGTAAATTGTTTTGTTATTGTGGGAGTTAGCCAAGGACCCTAGTCCCTTATAGATAGTGCACTATTATACTCTTAAGAATGAATTGTGTCAAATCGAGAGTATACATGCTTTGACAGGTGATCTTAGTATGATGTGGTTTTACATGTGTGTTGGTATTGTGAAACTAAACACATGACTTTTGAGTAATTATAAGTTAATCCAAAAGAATTCATTTTGGAAGTATTGCCGTGTTTGTTTGTAGATGTGAAGTTCTGCAAATACGTATATTATGTACCAATATGTATATATTATAAAGACTCAAGTATAAGTATGAAAGAACATAACCGATTTTGATTATTTCAAGTTTTTGATTTGGTTGTTCGGTTTGATGTTTCTTAGAGATAATTTAGTAGATGCTTGTAAACTGTACTTATTGGGTTGGTGTGACTCATGATGCTACACATTTCTCTTTTCAGGTGATGAGTAGGATGCTTGGGGATGGGATATGTCGTTCACTAAATAAAAAAATATATATTTTTTACTTACATTTTGAATTGAATAAATGTAATGAATATTATTTTCAAAACTTTGGTATTGTAATATTAACATTTTCACTTTTAAATAAATGTACTATTCAGACATCTTAACATTTGAAATTATTTGGGTTTCTTATTCACATCACAAATCCTAAAACCATATTTCAATATAATATCGGCCCCAGATTTGGGGATGCGACATTTTCTCCTTTCGTCTAACTGTTCCTCCTACAGAAATCTCTCCACTTTCGGCTTCCTCCGACGAGTTGTCATCGTTGTTCTGTGGCAAGCCTTCATTGTCTACGTTTTCAGGTACGATTGATGCCATCATTTCCCACAGACGACGTCATTTGGTGGAGCGTAAAAAATTGGCAAGGACTAGTTACCTCAACAAGAATAATCAACGAACAACAATTGTTGCACGTCCTTGACACGCCGTAGTTTGATTCTTCAATTGCCAGAAGGGGGGGTACTTGTAAAGACACTCTGGTGCTCAAGTCACTAGGAGGTCTTCTCCAGCAAGATTTTGTAATCAGAACGTGAGGGAATCAAATGAGAATGTGAACTAGTATTTATAGGCAGCAATTCTCCCCCAAAAATAGGAATAATGACGTGAACTCCAAGGAAAAAGTCATCCTTCGTTGAGAACTTCTCGTCGGTGTCAGCCTCAAGCTTCTCAACCACCACAGCACGTTCTCTAGTTTTCCCTCATTTTCCACTGTATTCATGCCATATTTTCTTAACTATCACGACCAGGTCGTTTACTACTCACACATCCATCACATGCATTTTACCGCTCACATTTTCTCATCGTTGAGCCCATCCTTCCTAATCTTTTTTCTCTGGGCTTACCACATCTTTCAATTCTGGGCCTCTTTATACCTTTCAGCCCTTCACATAATTTCGGTCCAAAATTTATTCCCCCACACAGACCGATTTATTTTAACAAAAGTGTAATAATTTTTTTTAATATATTAGAAATTTTCATTTGTTGTCAGTCTCTATTGGGCCAAAATGTACAAAATAGTGAAAACATGGGCCTTTTAAATCCAGACCCAAATGCTAAATGCCAAACCCTAATCTACTTCTATGTATAATTGTATATAAACAGCCTAAAGACCTAAACGGCTGCACTTTCTCTCTCACAAAACCTAAACTACTCACCTCAATAGCGCCGCTCTTCCTCAGTTCCTCATTTTTTCAAAAAAAAACCAATAATTCGTATGCTCTAGCTTTGGTCACCCTTGTTTCTAAGCCTCTCTCACTCTTTACCGATTTCGTCATTTCGATAGCGTTCGGTGAGTTTCTTTCAAAGTTTCAATTAGTGATTCCAAACTAGTGAAGTTTCAATCACCGATTTAATTTATTCATAAACCTATAGGTTGATGTCCAGATTTGTTGTGAGCCCAAATCATTGGGCCTTAAATTTGTAAAAATGAAAAATGGGCCTGTAACCAAAACCATCCACCCGAACCGAAAAGTTGGCCCACAATTTTGGAAATTTATATTCGGTCCCAATTTTAGGATTATTAAAAAAAATTCAGCCCAAGTTTGGTTTGGGTCTCAAACCGACCTGACTCGAGATATGCCCAGGCCTACTAATTCTATTTAGAAAACAAAGATTAAATTAATGGATCAAAGAAAGAGTCATGAGGACATGAAATATTTGAGACACTATAATATAAAAGTTTATTTCCTACAACCCGTCGGAAGATTGATTTCTTAATTGACCTCTATTGTAAAGTTTCCACCTGGATTTAGGGGTTGGCAATGGACTAGGCCGGGTCGGACGTGAACATCACGACCCTGAAATTTAGATTGAACCGGGTTTTTTTAAAATTTTGAAGCTCACGAACCGTCCATGAGTTGGGCCTAATTGGGCTTTTGGGATGGCTGGGCTAAGACCGGGACGGGTCGAGCTTTTTTTAATTAATTCAATAAAAATTAACTTGAAAATTAATATTGTTTAGCAATAAAATATATCAACAATTGTACATACTAAATAATATATAAGTCTAAAATATTGATAATTTGTATAGGGTGGTGAAATTTACATCCTTTTTTTATAGATCACATCCCTCTTCTTTACATGTTCAAGTAGAAGCGTATTGAAAATACAAACATAACACAAATGGGGGTGTGATTTATAAAAAAGTAATGGTGACAATTTCATCTGATTTGTATATAAATGATTGTTAGATAAATTAAAAAATTTAGAGATTTATAATGATAAAATAATTTCTATTTAACAGATTTTTTAGGGTATAAATTCAGACGAGTCAGACTTTAGGGCAATGGGGGCAGAATGATATCCCTTGTCTGGATTCATCACAACTGAGCCCACATTTTACCATTTCACTCAGCCGATTCAGCTTGCATTTTATGGTGAGTTTTCCGGAAATTACATCACTTAGATTAGAGCAAAATACCGACAATGTGCCACGTACTCGGTGCCAGCACGACCAGTGGACACGTGGACCTCACCGGGAGAGGGGCCGGAATTCAAAATTCTAAATATTATCCGTAAATCAATTCAAAAAAGAAAGAAAATAAAACCGAAACCACTTGGGGTGACCACCATTGAAGACGAAGAAGAAGCTCCACCCGTCCTTCTGATTCCTTCTCTCCCACGCCACATCACCATTTCAATTCCCCTCAATTATTATTTCTTATTAATAATTCCGCAGTTTTCTTTAATAACTGATCATTATTATTTTGGTAATGACCCCCCACTGTATTTCAAATCTCTTCCCCGTGCTCTTGTGGACCTCGCCCCTTCAATTATTATTAATCAATTGCCGAACAAGCAGAAGAAGAAGACCGGAGCCGTGAGCTCTGTATTGGTTTTCGCCAAGGCCGTGTTTGGATCGAGCACTTACTCTAATGCGATCGTTTATAAGGAAGAGGAGGAGCTCTGTGTTTTAATCATCAGAATGACGGAGGTTACTTTCACCGCGCGAAGCTCTGCATATCTCGACGCTCTCACTCAAGAGATTGAGAAGAAGCTCCAGCGGGTACGGTTTTCTCTTTTGTAGAATTCAACTCTTTCGTTTTCTCCGTTTTCGTTTACTCAGAAAATGTATGCAAGCAACGAACTAGAGTAATTCGTTTTTTTTATTATTTGGATTATAGAATCACGTTACTCAAATTTAAGTTCTAATTTATTTTATTTATTAAGGAAATGGAACTGAAAAACAGTGATAAGGAATTTGTGTTTTCTTGTAGTTGTGGAATTGCTTGATTTGGTATTAGTGTGTGGATTTAGGAACGTTATTTACATGGATTGCTTTCGGAAGAAAAGTGCCTGACCTAACTTGGTAGAGATTCATGTGTGATGTATGTGTGTTGCAGGCCCTAGCTTCTCCGTCACTGCGACGTAACTTGTTGCAGGAATTGTTTGCTGACATAGCATTAGAGATTGATGAGCGGGCCAAAGGTTAGTTGAATTTCCATTTTGGTGTGTTTTCTGAACTGACACTATTGATTGAAACTTTGTATCTATTCGACTTCTAAATTTGTTTGCTATTATTACGATTTGACAGTATCTTAAGAAGGGAGTTAGATCCTAAATTGACAAGAGTTGAATGTCATTTTGAAATTTTGTATGGTTGACTAAATTCACAATTGCACTTGTTTTCTTTTAATTTTTTTTTTTATAAATATAGTAACATGGAAAAACATTGCTTACAGGAGCAAACTGCACGTTTTGTTTAGGCATTACGACTAAAAGTGCCTCATTATTGCAATCCAATGTTTGTTGTGGAAAGTTGATCATTGCATTATTTTTGCCAACTTTGGTTTAGTCATAAATTTGATGTTTGAACACTAGTGTTAGATGTTGCATGACGACATGTATATATAGATATATATATATATATATATGGTGTTCATTAATGGCATTAACATTGCATGTCAGATATAATACTCAGCAGGGAAGAGGACGCAATTTCTCCTGCAGAGGATTTCACTGATGGGCAGCTGTGTTTTCATGATGTTCTTGCTGACTATTATGTCTGGGTGCCTGAGAGTGGAAAACGCATCCTTGATTTGATTGTCCAACTCTGGAGCCAGTCGTTTGCATCTCATATTTTTGCCTTATTATTCCATAAATGGGTATGCAGATCTGCCCCATACTTTCTTGGTCTATTCTCTTTTATTTTTGAAGTTGTGATTTGAGTAAGCAAAATACTTCTGAGCTGTTTTATGTGAGAGATTCACGTTATCCAAGAGTATCATTGTTTATCGTTTGGAAGATCAATAGAATCATTGATTTTCCCAAGTGCCTCTTGCTTTAATCTAAAACACGAGACTAGGCTCCAAAGGGCAGTCGACTCACCCAAGCTGTTTTATGTGAGAGATTCACATTATCCAAGAGAATCATTGTTTATCATTTGGAAGATCAATAGAATCATTGATTGTCCCAAGTGCCTCTTGCTTTAATCTAAGACACGAGACTAGGCTCCAAAGGGCAGTCGACTCACCCAAGAGGTTGAGTTGCATTGCGTGTATGTAAATGTGGAGCTAGTTATGCATTAGAACTAGAAAATATGATTAAACAAATTGCTAAGAATTTGATTATTACTACTGTGTGCTTTAGTTATGCAAATGACCACTTCCAATGATTGGAATAAATACTCTAGTTTTTCTTGGCAGCTGTTTGAAGTCCAACTTGACAATTCTGAAGTCCTTCTCCGGTTCTCATCTGCTCTTGTTCAAGGTGCTACAAATGTTTTCTGGTACGGTATTAGCATAGCATAAGTCCATTAATTAATGTTTTTGTTCAAGGTGCTACAAATGTTTTTGGTTCAGTATTAGCTTATGTTGGGTATCTTATGAATGACAAATGAAATTGCTCACTTGAAGACGCTATTGAATTCTGAATGCCTTTGTACTAACTGGACACTCAATGAATGATACTGTGGAAGAAAGGAATTTCCTCCTTTCATTACTTATTCAAAGTTTGAAAAATTCTAATATATACATGCACGCCTACTTATGAGGAGTCTAAAGATGTTTCAATGTTAAATTCAACTGTTTGATGATCAAAATAATGATATCCTTACCATTTTTATGTTATAGACTGACCTCCTAACTTGATATATATATATATATATATATATATATATATATATGTACAGTACCTATCTAGAGCAGAGCTCCGCTTTTTTGTTATATATATATATATATATATATATATATATGTACAGTACCTATCTAGAGCAGAGCTCCGCTTTGAAAAAATGGAGCGAAGCTTCAATTTTCACAAAATTGACAAAGTTGTTTGATAATTGAAATTACTCATTCTTTAGATTACTATTAGACGATCATGCTTATACAAAATCAGCCCAATCGGAGATGATTTGACCATTTAATCATTGCATTAAAATTTTAAGTTATATCGGATTAGCTGTATTCATCAAAAGTTGAATGCGATAATCAAATGGCAAAATCATCTCCGATTGGGTTGATTTTTTGTAAACATGATCGTCTAATAGTAATTTTAAGAATGAGTAATTTCAATTGTCAAACAACTTTCTCAATTTTGTGAAAATCGAAGCTTCGCTCTGTTTTTCAAAGCTGAGCCCCGCTCTGGATAGAGACTATATATATACACACACATACGAAATTCTTAGGTGCGGAGGTCCGCATATTTTAATATACGTGGATTTCTTAATTTGGCCAACTTTTAGGTTATATATTCACATCTCCACCATTCAGATTTTAGATCCAAGTGTATAGATCACTTTTGCAATATATATATTTATTATGGGTACGTACATTTCTTTATGAATAGTTCCTCCATTGCGTGGTCTTAGGTACTAATCACTCTGAATTCAATTTATTGAAGATAGATATTTTAGTACAGGGAAACTTGTATGGCTGTGAAGTTTGAACTTTTAAGATTATCTTACCATGGACATTTTTAGTGGTTTATTGCTACTTTTCTTAGTTTCTAACTATTCCTGTCCAGCATTGATATGTGGACTTTCCCGTTTACTATTGACATTGGGAACTTTGTATTCAGACTCAATATGAAAAGCATCCCTGCAAACTTATTAATTGTTTCGTCTGCACATTTGCAGGATTGACATTCAGTCAAATGCAAGGCGATTTGAATCCCTTTTTCTTGTGAGTCCTCTTTTGGATAAACTATGTATGGTTTAGTGAAGAACTTTACGTTAATTATGTTATCGTTTCTTTTTTGGCCAGTATCTTCTTGAGGATGTTGCTCTGGAGCCCTCCCGGTTAAATAAAATTCCTGTACAGGTAAGGAACTTCAAATGTTTTTGGAACGCATTAACTAGGATAGAGAAAAAGGAATATTATGGTATTGATTGAGGAGTCTATATCTAATTAGTAGGGTAGTTTGAGATCACTTCTAAAATTTTCGTTCATTCTCAGGTCCAGCGAGATCTTTTTCTTTTACTCTCAAGGTTTATATTATTTTATAACTCAGGTATGTTTTCTGGTCAAGAATCTTCAAGCCCTTCAACAAAAAATTGCAATTTTTGTAATATGCTGATTTCTGCAGTTGACAAACTCGAGAGCTTCTTGAGGCAATTTCCTGAATTTCCCAATGCCTTTCTGGTTGGTGGCCCTGCTGATTTTTTTGTTATTGAACTTGCAGATCAGGTAAATTTTGAAAAGTTCCCAGGAGTGTGTAAATTTGTTGAGCTACTCTCTTATTGTTCACACATTACTTTCTTATGAATTTAATACCCATTACATATGAGGTTGATGTTTTCTCTATTGATCAGCTTCAAAAACTGAAGGTGGAACCGGTATTGCTGCATTACTTTTCGCACATTAAAGATCTCCAGGGTAATACTTTTAATCAGTCTGGGTTTGTGATTCATAGTTGCATATGGACATGATTGGTATATGTGCACTAGGTTTTCTGGTCATTTTAGTTCTGTCAATTTGATAGGCATGGAACTGAGGATGGCCACAAGTACGAGGTTAAAGACTTGTTTGTATAGCTTCACCTCTCCTGGGGGTCCAATGTATCCCACAAGAGTGGTTCGCCATGCTGCCTGGGATGCATTAGATTTTCTTTTTCCAGTGAGTAAATCTTATCCCTTTCCATTGTCTGTTAGATTTTACAATGTTTAAGTGTAAGTTTAAGTGTTAACTAGTTTCACATATGACTCATACGCACCTCGGTTGAAGTCGTCATAATTTACATGTTATCTTAAATATACTTTGTTTGAAAATGGTTTCGAGAGTGCCGGGAAGGATCACACTCATGCTAGGGCAAGAATAGCTTGGAACACATAAGTGCATGAAATTTTCTATTTGATGGTTCATTAACATTTATGATGTTTTGTTACAATCCCCCATCTCTAGTTGAATGTAAGCATGAAAAAACATATCTACATACATCGAACCCATGCAGGAAGGTGGCTGATAAGAATTTGTGATAGCAACTCTGCAGTTCCTACACTAGAGAATTATACACATAAGTCCCTTCAATTACATGTTGCTTTGAGGGGTCATCCACTTTATTGTTGCTACTAATGGATTGTACATATCAAATGCAAGAGTTTGCTGCTGTGCTCAGCTCTTCAAAATAACTAGATAATCAGGACATAACTTATTTTATTTCTTATTGCAGGTTGGGCGATACCCCCGACATCTTATAAGCCTGTTCTTCCGATTGTTGTATCCATGGTACTGGCCCTCCTCTTGTTGGAATTTTGTGATGGATTGCATAAGGGCAATATTTTACTCTCTGTTGGGTCTAATCTATTCAAGTCTAGATAAGCTGAAAAAGCCAAAGTTTTGAGTTTTCAGAATTCCCAAAATGTAGCCTCCTGTATATTAAAATGTGAACAGCTAGGAAGGCCATTTCCAGTTTGTTTGATCTGTATTGTACATGAGTTTATGCTGTTGTAGTTGGCCACCACCCAGTTGATTATCCACTTGTAATTGTGACAAGTTACACCGAAGGGAATATTTTGTACCTCTTGAATAGCTTTTTATTGGAAAGAAAAACTGGTCTTTTGGAATGGACAGTCACAAATATTTACATGTATGGAAGGAGGTGGCAGGAGCATTTGAGTCTTGACCGCCCAAAATATAGAGCTAGAGAAGCAGTCTGCCCAAAATATTGACGAAGATGGATGACCGCGACGTGAAAATGTGGGTGGCCGACTTGGAACTTAAAGAGCAAGACTTGTCGGGGAAAGTTGAAGAGTTTGTGTCGGTTTATGGGGGAGATCCGCCAGCTTAGCATAGAGAACGCGAGGATATGTGTTGACATATTTACAGATTCAATTAGCTAGCGTATACCCGTATTTTGGGTACTCATAACCGTTGCAACAATTAAATGGCGGAATAAGTATAATCTTTGAGCCATTATAAAAATGGTCCAAATCTATGGATTTCCAGTCAATTTACTCTCCTCTACCCAATGATCAAAAATTCCATAACAAGTAATAAGCATTTCAATGTGCAAAGATTATCTCAACAGCAAAGTAAGGAAGCTAGCAACCATCGAGTGGGAACAGCATCATTCCTCGACAAAAGATCAAGGTGTATCAACATGAGTAGCAACAACCAATTGCAGATGAAAAGCAGCATTAAGGTAAACTATTACGGATGCTACTTGTGTTTCTGATCCAACCCTCACTGTATGGACATTTTTTCACCGACTCAACCAGCAAGTCAATTTTGAGATTAAAATCTGTAGTCTGCTCAAATGTGGTACATCACTGTAAAAGATTATGACTGTAAAAACCTGAATCAAGCTCCAACGACAACTGAAAAGGGGGTTGAGAAATTTAACACCCATAACATTCAATCTGGGAAACAGATTTATGAAATGCAATCACTCATGCAGTATAATTTTCTCTTAGCCCGGCAGAGTCCATATATAACTATCACCACATTTCTGGGGTATGATGCCTCAAGGCTCTTATACTTCTAATAACTGTAAGTTCATATCAATTTAACATGTAAATCATGGTTTAAGCAGTATATTAAAGAAAGGTACTAAAACATAGCCGAAAACCTAACTATATCAACCAGACCAAACACAAATAAAAAAATTTAAATAACTACAAAGACACCGAGGCAAGGAAAAGTCTACCTCATGTGAAGTACACCACTTTACATGCAGTAGAACCAAAAGCATGGCAGCAATGTGTGATTTCTTTAAGGCTCAACCCTTTCACACCTTGAAGCAAGATATGTCTTTGTGGAGAAAGAGAGACAAGCTTCTGAATTCATTACCCGAACTTGGTGAATGAATAAAACAGGACCGAAGAAGCTAACGAGTCCAAAAGCAGGAGTTCAGAATAAGTACTGCCACTATCCATTAACCCACATATTTCATACCCATGTTTAAACAAACATAATAAGAGCCCAAACTCCATAAGCAAGATTCTAAATGTTCTTCCTACTCTTTAGTTTCTGTCTCTCTCAATAGAAAGTAGGACTTTGATAGAAATACACAACATATATGAGAGCTGTCAAATCATCAAGCACCTAATGACAACATAAGATGTAATCCGGCCGGATAAAACAGAACTGTTTGCAGTCTACTCCTGCATTGTTTCTGCAGTTGCATGGTACTTCTCCAGCTCAGCATCAAGATCTTCAGCGGAAACCTTTTCGCCAATACGGCCTCCTCTTCCACGCCCACCACGGCCTCTTTTAGGACCACGGCCACCCCCACCACGAGGGCGATTAAATGAGCCACCTCTACCTTGCCCACTGCTCAACATACACAACAAATATACAGTCAATAACTCCATTCATTGCTATGTAGCAAATGCCAAACAGCACATGTTATGATGCATCCAACAAGCCACACTTCATGCCTCCTACTCTATGCTGCACTTAATTACGACATAGGCATACAATATGAAGTTCAATGTGATACTACTCATTATGCTTCCAGAACTACTTTTATGGACGAAATAATGAAGAATAACTTTCTTCTAAATATTATTTTGAATATCAATACATGCCTCAGACACCCATCAAAATAAAATAGAGGAAGGACAATGCAACAGCTTGTACACCAACCATGCAATGTACTCCAATGCCGAGAGTTTAAGCATCCATAATACATATGCTCCCATGTGAACACTATTTATTCATTTAGACCAATTGAATTTATGCTTCATCCATGAATTCCAAAGAATAACATACATCATTCTTAAAACATCACAACTCAGATGAAACTTGAAACAATCCAATCCTGGTTGTTCATGCGAGTTAGTTCATATCAGTTACATTCTACTGTAAGTGGCTAACATTTGCATTTTCCATTGGTGTTCTGAAACCCAGCTGGCGCTGATTCTTAGGGATTTGGAGATATAAATCATCTAGCATTCACTTCCTTCCACCCACTGTACACAGCACAGTTCTGATAACCACAACCCACCAAACTAGGTACTCCAGCTTATGTGAAATCAATATATAGCATGTCACAAACCCCCATTTAATGGAGTGTGAAGATATAATATAACAATAATGGCCATAACTCGGCTGCTTGCAATTATTGAAAAAGAGAAGACGCATATCAGAGGATGTGCTACCCAAGCATCTCAGGATACAGGTAAGGTCACGTCAATACATTCTACACCTTGTTCCTTTCAGTTAGTTAACATTAACTGTGTTGTCACACCAATTAAAAAGTTTTACTTTATCACACCTATTAAACAGTTACTTAGCAGTGTCACTACTACATCACAGCTTAAATTTTGAAGTAGAACACTAGGAAACGATATGATTCAACAGTACACTCAAAAAAGTCGATTTCACAACAAACCACATGAAAACATACTTGGAAAGAGTAGAAAGTAAAGACATACCCCCTAGGAGCTCCATTTGAATTTCTGAAAGTGCCATTTGCAGGTGGAGGCACAGCAAGAGGGGCACCGAGTGTTGCAAGGTTTGTTCCCACGATCTCTATCTTCATTGGTTTCCCATCAAGCATTACATTGTTGTATCTTTTAACAGCCGCTACAGCATCCTGTCTTCTTGAAAAGACTACGTCTGCAGTTCCCTAAGAAACAAGAGAAACAAAATTGCTCTAGACCACTGAAGCTCACAAAAAGAACTCTACGGGATCAATATATGCATATGTTCACAAGATACCTTTGATCTGCCACTTCTATCATAATGCACTCCATAACGTTTCAGATCTCCAACCTCAACAAACAGCTCCTGCACCAATTTAAAACTCATTTGTGAGAGTCCAAAATTAATGCTTCAAAGCTAATCACATATCCCAAACTTCAGTATTGAGTATTTACAAAAATTGAACGATTCAACAATATTAGTAACCAAAAGCATGAAATTCAACAAACAAAAACTTAAAAAACAATACGATAATACAACAAAACCAATTAAGAATGAAGAGAGCAGCCAATAACTTCGCACTTGTATATATGTCAAATTTTTACATGCGTAGATTTATCATCATTTCTTTGAACTTCATTGACCAACAACAATAGAGCTCCACAATTTCCAACAAAAAAATTAAAAAACCTAACATGCTAAATTACACAGGACACTAGAGAAGAAATAGAACTCGATACAACCAATATCAAATCACGTAACATGTAATCATCGTATCCAAATACATGAGATCCAATTGTGAAAGGGAAAATTACCTTGATGTCCTCGTTGGAAACGCCATAGTCGAGATTTGAGATGTAGAGCTTGGTTCCAGTTTCAATAGCGGAGGCTCTGCCAGCCGGAGCTCCGAAAGCCGCTCCCTGATCCGCGTACATGTCGTGCTGCCACGTGGACTCCGGCGCCTGAATCCCCAAAATTCATGAATATTCTTGTTTTTTTGTTTTTTGTTTTGTTTCTTAACCTAATTCGAGAAGGCAAAATCGGAGCGGGGAAGCAATAGATTTGCTTTTACCTTGGCGGCACCATACGGCGTCGCACGGTTTCCCGCGCGATTGGGGAGGCGGCGGGCGGGTCCGGGACCGGAGGAGGCCCGGGCGCGGCCGCGACTGTTGCCGGATCCGGACTTCTTGGAGGTCTTGATGATGTCGTCGAGAGACATGTTTAGAGAGTCCATGGCTACAGAGAAACCCTAGGGGAGAGAGAGAGAGAGAGATCGGGGTTAGGGTTTTCGGGAGGAGGAAGAAAAGGTCGAAAGGGGAGAGAGTATCGAGTGAGAGAAACCTAAGGTGATAGGAGCGCGAGAGAGAGACCCTTTCTGCTATGCGTAATTACTCTTATAATGGTATACTTAAAATAAGTAATAACTATAAAAATGGGAAACCTTAACAGACGGGGTTTCGTGGTGTAGTTGGTTATCACGTCAGTCTAACACACTGAAGGTCTCCGGTTCGAACCCGGGCGAAGCCATATTTTTTTTCCGTGATACTATAGAGATGTTGCTTTGCATAAAGTTTTTCCAAAACAATGATGTTATGTTTGTATAATCTATTTTAGTTTCCGGCCTCTCTAATTGGAGCTTAGTTAGAGCAAGTTCACCGGAGGTTGTTGAGCCCGGTTACCATGTAGATGTAGTCCTAAAAAGGTGAAAACGCGAAAATTTTACTTTCTACCGGCATGTTTCTCCCCTGTGGTCCTTTTAGCCTCTTGACCTGATCCAATTGCCACAGTAGCGCTTTTAATCTCGACCTTATATACTTCCACATTATCTCTCACGAACAGTCTCGCCGAAGCTAGATTTTATCTTCCAGCCCGACTCCACCTTGCGCTCGCCTACGAGGACATCGTCTCCGCCATGTCGCCACAGATCACGACACCGGAGTTCAAAGCTGTTGATGGAGACGCTGGCGGAGCAGCAGCCGAAGCTCTCTGACTTGATTGTATAATGGTCATACATAGTCTCTCAGTTGATTATCAGATGGTGCTGAATTTTGATTTTTGTTTTTGTTGTTGTTTTCTATGTGTATGTAGCAATTGCGACAATAGTTGACCTGAAAAGGTATGTTCCGTTTTGCTTGTCTTCTCCTGCGTTTGGTTGGTCAATGAGCTGATGTTTGTTTCATAATTGTATTGGTTTCGAATCAAGAGGCTTTCAAATTCGATATTTGGGCTAGCTCTAGTTTATGCAGGCCTCGAGATGTATGATGCCCAGGTATTAATGTTTACTATTTCACATCTCTTCAAGGTTTAGGAAGTTAAGGGTACTTAACATTTAAATCATTGTTGCTGCTATTCAATTTATCCTTCAAATTTGATGTCTCGAATGTTAGTATATTGTTTTGGGCAAAAGTAGGACTGTGTGTTTCTCACGGATTTGTGATTCAAAAGTACTTTGTGATAAGCTGTTTGTTCATGTGGTCTGAATAGAGAGGAATCAAAATGCGATCATTGATCATGTTGGCATATCGAAATATTTTGCTTATTAGGTTACTGGAAGAAAAAAAATTAGTTCTATGTTATGGGATTGAATCCAGAGCTTATTCTATAACAGATGACATAAAGGGCACAACTGAGTAAAGATTAATGTTTGACAGTCTAATTTCATGTGGAAGAATATGCTTTACTTGCTTATCAGATAGCAATCACACAAAATAACTCCTCTAAATTAATATGAAGTATTGATGTGAGATAATAGCTCGTAGTGTGAAACAGACACTTCAGAATATTGAGCAAAGATACTGAACAATTGTTGCTAGAAGAAAACATATAAAGATTTACCTATTTTGAGAAATTAGTAAGAGTTAACTTTCTTTGTCGATTCTGATGATAGAGAACTTTTGCTCTTTCTTGGAGTCTCCTCTTTTGCTTGTTACGATATTCTCTGCTTTTGAAAAGTTTTACTTGTGTTTGTATCTTCTGAGAGGTGTAATCATGGAGATATAGGTCATGATTGAATTCCTGAACCTATGCCTGATACACTAGTATCTGGATGAAGAGGTTAGGGATGAAGAGGCTCTTGAAGCTTCAATCCAATCTGGTCTCTTAGGAAACCACGTTTTACTTCATAGCAATGGAACCTATCTACGTAGCATGTCCATGTTCTTATTGTATATATAGTAGCATTAATAATCTTTGGCGCTCTTCTCGACTACATTTTTGACATAATGTTTTCGGCTAAAACAAAAGCCAACCCATTCATTTTCAGGGAGAGAGAAGAGAAGTGGGAATCCATGCAAGACAACTGAACAAAACAGTAGACTCTGCTCTGAACATGTGTCGAATAAGCAATCATTTGAGGCTTCATCTGCTCAAGTGAAGCAATAAATTTGATCACTTCCAAGTTTTAAAGCTATATATAGACAAAGTCCCTAGCTAGAACTAGTATATATACACGGCAAAATAACATCATCTTTGTTATACTGATTCAGATCAAAGCAACCTATACACAATCATCTTGTAAGGAGCACAAGGAGCTCAGCCGTCGGAGTCATTCACGATAATGACGTATGAGTCGATTCAAGGAGATCATCATTAACATCATCATCATCATTATGAGACAAGCACTTCTCAGCTTCAAAGAAGTTCTGGATGATCCTTCCTGCAATACTCCAATTACTTGATTAGAAGAAATTGGAGTATTGCAGGAAGAGATCTTCTGACTGAATATGATTTTTTTTTCTTCCCGATATTGAATGTACATGATTATGTATGTATTAGAAAGCTGAAGAATGAATTTTACATTTATATTATATAATTCTATATCATTAAAAGTGGTTACATTAATAATTTACATTTATTTTAAATGATTAATAAATATTAAATAAAAAAATAAAGTTCTGACCCTGACTACAGGTGGAAGCAACTATTAAGAAGTGAATGACACATCACTGACCTACTATCTTATTGACCTAGCGACCCTGACCCCGAACCCAACGGGTGAACTTGCTCTTAAAAAATTTATGTTTGGGAGGGATATTCCATATTTTATCTAAAAGTTTATGTTGATTGTGTTTAGTCTGTGTCAATCCAAAACCAAGTAGCAACAAAGCACAAGGGTACAAGATACTTGTCACAATCTCAACCGCCGCAGATTATTTTTTACACACTTGTGTTGCACACTATATAATTTCCTAATACGATAATTTCATATTGATTTGGATTTCCTGTGAAGTTTTTTGGTTAACCGGAGGAAGATATTATATTGATGATCATCAGCCTTTTATCTATTCATCTCTTTGATGTGGGTAACAGAATATGATGATCTTAAAACTTCTTGGTACAAGTACATATGTTTGGATTGAGGTGACCAAGACAGATAAGAAAAAAGGTGTTAGACATGGTACGTTGTGAATCTCTCATCAGATTTCCGAGTTTGGTGATACAGTTTAAAAAATAATTAAATAGATTCGATTTGGATAATTATTCGATTAATGTGTTAACGGATATCCTTCGATTATCACAAAACTTCTTTATGTTTAAGGAGATTAATTCTCCATAATTTCTTGTGTGTGTCTTGTCCTACTTAGATACAGATATTAATTAGATAGATACAGAGAATCCATGTTATATTGGAACAGTTATTGTAACAGATTGTATCAGCTTATATTTAAGGCATTCTATCAATGAAACAGTTACAGTTTTACAATCTACATACTTTTCTCCTGCAATACGTTATCAGCAGCTCTCTGGGTTGATAGTCATCACAAAGAAAGAAAGAAAAAACTTAACCTTCACAAAAGGCATCCACCGTCGGCAGACCTAGTCACCGCCGACCACCACCATCGGCATCTCTCCCTTATGGCGCTCCTCACACAAGCACAAGCACAAGCTCCTCAAATCTTCCTACGTCGTCAAGATTTCTCGACTTCGGAAGAATCGTTTCAAATGAACTTCAACATCAAATCGATCAACAAGTGTACCAGTCATACCGAGCATAACACCCATCGAGGTAAATTTGTCTAAACCATCAATCTCTAGATCTAGGATCAGACTTACTTACCGCAAAACTCTACATCTAAGTTTATCATAATTGTAATATGAGTTATTTTATATTACATGTTTACACTAGTATCCATAGAGTATAAATGACGGCCCTAGGGGAGCCACGATTTAGAAAAGAAAAGAAAAGAAAAGAAAAGGGAAATCGATCATATGTGATAGTTAGTCATGGTAGCTGGGTACAGTTTTTGCCACCATTTATTATTGATTTTGTGACCATATATCATAGATCACATTCTTATTCAATAAAACTTGAAAGTTTTTGTGATCACAGTTTTCGATTGTTATTGATAAAACATCACCGTGTGTTTTTGTAGATGAGTTCGAATGAGCCAGGTAGACCGGAATTCGACATCCTTGACCTTCAAGGCAAGGAGTACCACCGTTAGGTCTCAAATGTGGAAACTACATTCATCAGAAAAAGACTGACCAACACCATCAAACCCTCTGGGCCTGCAACGAATATCATGCTCCCTACTGAAGAATCAAAAGCTCAAGCCCTCATATTTTTGAGGCGTCATATTCATCCAACTCTCAAAAAGCACTATTTAAACAAAACAGATCACATGGTATTGTGGGACATTTTGAAGCAGCGCTTCAACAACGTGCATGATACACAGCTTCCTGAGTTGACTGCAAGACGGGAGAATACTACACTTGTGGATTTTCCCAAAATCCAAGAGTTTAATCAAGCCATGCTAAATCTACGGCCAGAGTTGAGTTTTATGGGGTGGAAAAATCTTAGAATGACATGATTGAGATGGCGTTACAAACCTTCCCAACATCTATGAGTATTCTCGCTTATCAGTATCGGATTGAGTATGAACAAGGGAGGATTACCACCTTCAGTGATGTCATCAATAGCATTGCGAAAAAAGAGAGGCATCATGAGATCGTCCTCAATAATAACTCAAGACTAGTTGATACTTAAAAACTTGAAAGTTATCAAACTGGAGGAAAGGCCCAAAAAATAGGAAGGTTCCTCGTTCAGAACCTTATGCTCATAGAGGACATGCTTCACGTGGGAGTAGAGGAGGGCGTGCCCAAGGCTACAGCCGAAATCTGACTTGGCATAGAGATCAGAACGCCAACTCCAACAAGGACCAGTCTAGTTTGGTTTCTGATGGTCAACGGTCTCAACATTCTGGAAGATACGTTTGTTTCAAATATGGTTCGACTAAGCATATGCACAAATAGTGTCGTGCTAGAAGAGAAATCCAGAACATCTACAAGAGGCACAAACAGTATTTGGCTCAAGAGTCGAATTATACTGGAGATTTAGAGATGGAGGTTGACACCAATCTCGTTCTTACAAAAGACAAGCGGAAAGATCTTGTTGCCCCAGATTTTGATTAAGCCTATGTAAAAGAAGTTGTCTCTGTAATTTTTCAAGTTTTGATTTTGTTTTTGGATTACTTTTCGGTCAAACTTGTTAAGACGCTTGTCTTGTTTTTTTTATTAAGAACATCTATGATGTATTTTTGTTGGCAGT
The DNA here is from genome assembly GCA_946800695.1 of Geum urbanum. NCBI lineage: Eukaryota > Viridiplantae > Streptophyta > Magnoliopsida > Rosales > Rosaceae > Geum > Geum urbanum. The sequence continues at coordinate 11,366,878 of OX327006.1, forward strand.
AATGAATATTTCTCTATTTTTTGGTATATGAAAGTGTTGAGAATGTTCTATTTTCATACAATTCTTATGTATGGTTCAATGTTTACAATTGTACATGGCATAATGACACAATGATACAGTAAAAATGAGACACGAAAAAGGAAGTTTTTGATCTCAGGACATTTTTCAACCCATTGAGATTTTCCTCGACCCGTAGAATGTTCCACTCTGGATTGGTTTTCACATTTTTCGACCCGTCGAGTTTTTCCTCGACCCGTCGAATTTTTGCTTATGCCTCAGACTATGTCCAATTTTGACCCATCGAAAATTTAGCTCGACCCGTTGAATGTTTGCTTCTGTCTCAAACTATGTCCAATTTTGACCCGTCGAAAATTGATCTCGATCCGTCGAAAATAGATATCGAAAAATCGATATCGGTTTTAGGTTTTCTTTGACCCGTCAAAAATTAGCTCAACCCCTCGAATGTATGCCCCTAGACACTATTTCGACCCGTCGAAAATATCACTCGACCCGTCAAAAATCAGTATCGGAAAATTGACATCCTATTTTGGGTTTTCTTCGACCCGTCGAGGATTTCCTTCGACCCGTTGAAGATATTACCCGGATGTGATGTGTTTAGATGTGTTTATACATCGGTTTTATTGGAAAATATTGAAGAAGAAAAAATCAAAATTTTCCAACCTGGATTTCAGCACCATATGTTGTTTATACATCAGTTTATATCATGTCATATCAACACTTAATAAGGGTCACACTCTTATTCAAATATTTAAGTGTATACTTGAAGTGTACGCCTGGTCTTTAGTACAAAGACTTACTTATTTATATTAATTTTGTAGATGTTTCAAGGCGAAATTGAGTGTCTAGCAGATAGTGGTACTACCCATACCATTTTGCAGAATAGGCAACTATTTGTGGATCTTTTTCCATACAAATCCTCAATGAAAACCATGATTAGTGCAACACCCATTATAAAAGGGTGTGATTCTGCAGAGTTTCTACTGCCCCATGGTACAAAATTATATATCACTGATGCCTTATAGACACCAAAGGTCATTCAAACCTTGCTAAGTTTTAAGGATATTCGTGCAAACGGTTTTCACTTAGAAACTTATTGTGAGAATGGGAAAGAACTATTGTGTATAACCTCTGTTGAATGTGGCCGCAAATGCATTCTAGAGAAGTTTTCGACTATTCGTAGTGGTTTATATCTAACTACAGTTCGAATCATGGAATCCAATGTCAAAACTCATACTACTACGTGTGATTCTGACTCATACAAGCTTTGACATTTTCAATTGAGACATCCAGGTCGTGACATGATGATCAAAATCTTTAAAAAAAATACTCATGGTCATCCGTTCTTTAGAGCGAAAAAATATGTGGGATTACCTATTTCCATCAGTTTAGATGGTGAGGATGAAACTATTCCTCTCAATCTTGGCTCGGTCTCCAAGATGAGTGCAGCACCATCCCGGCAAAATACTATTGAGGCGTTATGCGTTATCCCACTAGATTCTTATGTTGCAATCTCTGCTACATGTCGCTCGTTTTGCAAAGCTTGTTCTTTAGCAAAGTTACAGGCACGTTCTTCTTTTGTTGTTGATAATAATGACAATATTTTATTCTTACAAAGGATCCAAGGTGATATTTGTGGACCTATCAAACCCGAATGCGGACCATTTAAATATTTCATGGTTTTGATAGATGCATCAACACGATGGTCATACGTTGCATTGTTTTCCACAAGGAATGTTGCGTTTGTAAAACTCCTGGCTCAAATCATTAAGCGCTGGGCTCACCACCTGGATCATCCAATCAAGTCTATTCGATTGAATAATGCATGAGAGTTTACATCAAAATCTTTTGATGATTACCGCATGTCTCTTGGGATTGAAGTTGAACATCTTGTTCCTCATGTTCATTCTCAGAACGGTTTAGCAGAGGCTCATATCAAGCGGTTACAGCTTGTGTCTAGAGCTTTGGTAATGCATACAAATTTACCAGTCTCTGCGTGGGGATATGCAGTGTTACACGTAGCTATGCTTCTTTGTTTTTGACCATTAGCCCGCTAACCATTCAGTGTATACCAGTTGGTAACTGAATATGAGCCTAATGTTTCACATTTGCGCATTTTTGGTTGCGCGGTTTATGTGCCAATTGCGCCTCCACGGCGCACTAAAATGGGTCATCAAAGAAGATTAGGAATTTGTGTTGGTTATGAATCTACAATGATAGTATGTTATCTTGAACCTTCGACAGGAGATCTCTTTACTGCTAAATTTGCAGATTGTAACTTTGAAGAGACATATTTCCCGCCTTTAAGGGGAGATAAAAATGTTTCTATTCGAGTGGAACGTCAGGAATTGACGTGGTTTAATCTCACTATGTCTCTTCATGATCCTCGCATGTCTCAGAGTGAGACGGAAGTGCGAAGAATACTTGATCTTCAGCAAGTAGCAGACTCTATGCCTGACTCATTTACTGATATTGCTAAAGTGACGAGATCGGATATACCTACTACAAATGTTCCTGCAAGGTTGAAAATCTCAAAAAAGGGATTCGTTAGTGGCAACATCAGGCAAGGAGGCATTCCTCTTACTCATGTGGAAGGTGTTGCATCGGCCTTAGCTTCCACCAGGAAAAGGGGAGACCAAGAAAATTCACTGATGAGCCGCCGGTTAAAAGGCAAGTCATCAAGGCACAGAAAATCTATTCATCATCAACATTGTGAATCCTTCACATGAGATTATCACTGACTACAGTTATATCTTTGAATCACAAGTCTGGGGGATGCTCTAGAACCTCTTGTGATGTCAGAGAACAAAGAAATCTCGCTTAACACAAATCATACGCGCATTATTATGGATAGATCTTCCATGTTAGTTGATGATGTGTTAACTTATTCTATCACTCAAGAGATTATTGACGACGATGAAGTAGAACCCCGCTCTGTTGTTGAATGTCAACGTAGAGCAGATTGGCCGAAATAGAAGGTAGCAATCCAGGCTGAACTAGACTCTCTGAATAAAAGACAAGTTTTCAGTTCGGTTGTGCTATGCCCACCGAATGTTAAGCCAGATGGACATAAATGAGTCTTTGTTAGGAAGCGTAATAAGAAGAATGAGGTCTTGCATTATAAAGTTAGACTTATAGTGCAGGGTTTCTCTCAGCGCTCTGGAATTGATTATGAGAAGACGAATTCTTCTGTTATGGACATCATCACCTTTCGCTACCTGATAAGCTTGGTAGTGTCTGAAAAGCTTAACATGTAGCTTATATATGTGGTTACTACATATCTCTATGGGAATCTTGATTCAGATATATACATGAGAGTGTCAGATGACATTGCTATACCCAAATCTAGTAACTCTAAACCGCGGAGTGCTCATGTTATCAAATTGACACATTCACTATATGGATTGATGCAATCCAGTAGGATGTGGTATACACGTCTTAGTGACTACTTGATTGAGAAATTATACAAGAATGATGACTTATGCCCTTGCGTGTTCATTAAAAGAACAAGTTCAAGTTTTGCTATAGTAGCAATTTATGTTGATGATATGAACATCATCGGAACTCTTAATGAGATCAATGAGACGGGTAGCTACTTGAAATCTGATTTTGAGATGAAAGACCTTGGTAAGACTCGATTTTGTCTCGGATTAGAGCTGGAACATCAAGTTGGTGAAATTCTTATCCACCAATCTGCTTATGTCAAAAAGATGCTCAGGCAATTTAACATGGACAAAGCACACCCTGTTAGCACACCAATGGTTGTTCACAGTCTGGACCCCAAGAAAGATCTGTTTCATCTACTAGATGATGATGAGGAGATCTTGGGAGCTAAAATTCCATATCTTAGTGTTAGTGGAGATTTATTGTATTTAGCTCAGTGCACACATCCAGATATTGCCTTCTCAGTGAACTTGTTGGCTAGATTTAGCTCTGCACCTACACAATTTCATTGGAATGGAGTAAAACAAATCTTCAGATACTTGAAATGTTCCATTGACATAGGCTTATTCTTCCCTTACAAAGAATACAGAGAGAAGCATGAAAATCCTGGTCAAGGGATAGTTGAATCGCAGCATTCAAGTTCTTGGTATTTCGACCCGTCGAATGCAATGAACTGTGATAACCCAAAGGGGTCCTTCGACCCGTCGAGCCATGGCCTCGACCCGTCGAATTTTGCACCCTGGATCGACCAAAGTGATTCTCTCGACTCGTCGAAAATTTGTCCTGCTTCGGACAGTTTTCATGCAATCTCCTATTCTGAGACACCAGATGATGTGTTGGTTAGATTAGTTAATGTTGGGTACCTCTCTGACCCACACAAAGGTCGTTCAAAGACCGATTATGTTTTCATTATGGGAAACACAGTGATCACTTGGAGATCTAATAAGCAAACTCTTATTGCTACTTCCTCGAATCATTCTGAAATTATTACTTTACATGAAGCTGTTAGAGAATGTGTCTAGCTTAGGTCAATCATAGGCCATATTAGAGGGTCTAGTGGATTACCATCTACTATTATTGCTCCCACTTACATCTATGAGGATAATGCACCATGCATTGAACAGATGAAGTTGAGTTACATTAAGGGTGACAATACAAAACATATATCGCCAAAGTTATTCTTTAATCAGCAACGACAGCAGCTATTGAATATCCAAGTGAACCAGATTGGTTTCGTTGATAATGTTGCGGACTTGTTTACCAAGTCGTTACCTAAATCTACATTTGTGAAACATGTGAGACGCATTGACATAAGAATGTTATCTAAACTCCATGACTGAGTTTACAGTCATGGGGAGTTACATTTCTGTAGATATCAGGGGGAGTCTACATCACATGTAGTAACTTTTGTAGTTGATGTGTTGTACTCTTTTTCTTTTAGATCAAGCTTTTGTTTGAGTTACATTTCTGTAGATATCAGGCGGAGTCTACATCACATGTAGTAGCTTTTGTAGTTGATGTGTTGTACTCGTTTTCTCTTAGATCAAGCTTTTGTTTTACCCATGAGGTTTTTTGTTTGCTTGACAAAGTTTTTAGTGAGGCAATAATTCATGCATCATTCTTGAAGCCATCGACACAAGGGGGAGTGTTTAAGGAGATTAATTCTCCATAATTTTCGATGTGTGTCTTGTCTTATTTAGGTACGGATATTAATTAAATAGATACAGAGAATATCTGTTATATCGGGACAGTTATTGTAACAGATTGTATCAGCCTATATTTAAGGCATTCTATCAAAGAAAAAGTTACAATTTTACAGTCTACATATTTTTCTCCTACAACACTTTATTCATTAACGATAATACCGACCTTTATTTTTGAATTTGCTCAACTAGTCCAAAACTTAACTACTTAACAAAAAGTAATGTCAAAATCAATCTTAAAAAGAGCCAAAGTTCTTCTTTAATCAGCAACAACAGCAGCTGTTGAATATCCAAGTTAACCATATTGGTTCCATTGATAATGTTGTAGACTTGTTTACCAAGTCGTTACCTAAATCTACATTTGTGAAACATGTGAGACGCATTGGCATACGCAGATTATCTAAACTCCATGACTGAGTTTACAGTCATGGAGAGTTACATTCTGTAGATATTATGGGGAGTCTACATCACATGTAGTAGCTTTTGTAGTTGATGTGTTGTACTCTTTTTCCCTTAGATCAACCTTTTGTTTTACCCATGAGGTTTTTTGTTTACTTGGCAAGGTTTTTATTGAGGCAACAAGTCATGCATCATTCTTGAGACCATCGACACAAGGGGGAGTATTTAAGGAGATTAATTCTTCATAATTCTCGGTGTGTGTCATGTCTTACTTAGATACGGATATTAATTAGATAAATACAGAGAATATCTGTTATATCGGGACAGTTATTGTAACAGATTGTATCAGCCTATATTTAAAGCATTCTATTAATGAAAAAGTTGCAACTTTACAGTCTACATAGTTTTCTCTTACAACACTTTATTCATTACCGATAATACCGACCTTGTTTTCAAATTTGCTCAACTAGTCCAAAACTTTACTACCTATCAAAAAGTAATGTCAAAATCAATCTAAAAAGGGCCCAACCGGGTTCGAACCGGTGACCTCTTGATCTGCAGTCAAATGCTCTACCACTGAGCTATGGACCCATTACGTACAAGAAGAAATTTTGTTACTAAAGATCATACGAAAAACACTAAAGTACTCTGTTGTAGCCGTACACGACTTGGAGAACGCCGAGGACGGAGATATAGCCGTAACGAAAGCCATCTCGGGTGAGAAAGACACGACGGCCACCATAAAGGTTAATAGAAGTGTCCAGGTGGCCGCGTAGAGGACTAGCGGCCATCTGGACGCCGTGGCTCGGAGGATAGGGTGAAAGAATGGAAGGTGAGGCATGTGAAGATGGTGTTGTGATGTTTAAGGGGTTAGAATAGATCGGGTAGCTGTTGCTATATTTATGGGGGACGGAACAGAAGGGGGTGCATGCACGTTGAGTACTTTGAGTTTTTTAACTTTTAAGTTTGAACTATTTATGTGTGTGTATCATTGTTCATGTGGTTACAAAACAGCCCCTTTGTGAGTTTCATCAGGTGCCTTACAGGCTATCACGATTTTCTCATATGATAGGTACTATACGACACGCTTTGGACATCATTAGGGCAGAGATATTATATCCAAGATTAGGGCAACACGACACGCTTTAGACAACATAAATTAGGTACTAGGCTACTAGCTACTGATGGAATATTAACTAAAGTAGATACATTATAGTCAACTAATAAAAAGGGTGTACCTAATTTTTATTTGCATGCATTTACGAGCCTAGAGTTATGTTGAAATTATGGACAAACGGGTGGATGACTTTGATCGATACCGTGGTAATCTTGAGTTTGTAGATGCTCGTGAAGGGGGCCACTCATATGGCAGAAATCAACTAGCTAGACATTGAACACTGCAGCGTTAATATATCTAGAGTGTACACTGAGTCCTAGCTAACTTATACATGGAGTGCATGAAAGTTGAAACAGATCGAAAAATATGCAATCGATTCTGTTTAGACTCGGAGACGCATTTTCTTCTCGGACAAGTAGTTGTGAATATAAGTTAAGCTAGCTAACAAAACTCTATGGAGGCCAGTTGCCTTGTATGCAGGTCATCACTCATCACCATCAAGTTGTGCTCTTCCTCCGCCATTCATATCTTCCAAGTATCCGAAATCAATCCCTGATGTTTCGAGATCGCAAGTCATAATTAACCATGAAAAAGTATGCGGGAAGATCGCAAGTCATAATGTCATTTCTATCTTCCGGTTTCGAGATCATCTGCACTCACTTAGCCGCATCGGCGACATTTTTTCAGGGAAATTGAGGCGGACTAAAGAAATCGTCACAATTTTCAATCCAGTGTTTAGCTGCTGTTAATATAGCTTCGACAACCAATGCTTGTTGAACAGAAGTTTATAACACTTGTTGATACTTGGCTTCAAGTGCTGCATTCGATCTCATTGAGAACTTAGCATCCCATTCATTGAGCTGATATCATTTCTCATTCCAAATTGTACCTGTTCATATTTATTGAAAATTGTTCGTCATTGACATGAATGCTAGGTTACTTGATCTCAAAATTCAAAGGAAGCAGAATTTCATTTTGTATATGAACAAATATGTGATATGAATTGACATTGCATGCAAAACAGACTACGAAATATGACAAATCAAGTATATGAGACAGCAACATACCTATTTAGATGGACTTGTTTCATGCTGTGGAAGTCGGAAACAGTGACAGAAAACTGGGGCCACTCCTTCACCTCCAAGTGTTCCAATGAAGGACACTCAAAATCAATAGTAGCACTTAACATTGGAAGTCCATACAATCTTAAGGTCCTCAATTTTGGAAGAATGATCATTTTGCCACTTGCTTCAACTATTCTTTCCAGAATGTCCGACTTTTAGGACTGAAGTTGAGAATGTATCCAATAATCCAAAATATGAAGGAAGAATATCAATCCCAATGCATTTATCCCTGCCTTCAAAACACAGCCATCTGCCTTCAAGCTTATAGCAAAGCAGGCACCAAAGACAAGTGACAACATTAATACTGTATCATGGGATATGGGTCATGGATGGTGGTATTAGCGGTGGAGAATTGTACATGCGGGAATGAAGTGGCTGTGTTAAAGGCATAAAGAAATGAATTCACCAAGTTACTATTAGGCACCAGAGACACAGTAAAAGTCTACTTCATACATAGAATTCAACCTAGCCTATACTCCAAATCAAATGTCTCTTAAGTTGATTCCCAACTCAAGCAAAAAACAAGTGATACAACTGTATTCGATTCAAGTCAGTTCAAGGAATAAATGCCAACTTCTACAAAATGTTTCAGCGAGTTAAAAAGAGCAAAATGTACCTTAACACAAGACGGGAACCTAACACCATCCTGCACATTAGAGTCTAGAGTCTAACTGCTGTGAAACTTCTATCCACAAGACCACAACTGAGTCCAAAGTCTCACCTTACTCTTTAAAGTTACAATTCAAGGTGACTGATGATAATTGCGACTTCATAAACTGTTTCAACCACTGTTCTAAAAAATGGTGGCCTAGGTGGAAAAAACCAAGTGAAAACTTAATTTTAGGCCTGGGCGGACTAACTAGGCGATGGGCGATTAATCGGAAATTAGGCGGTCCGCCTACCAACTAATCGGGAATTAGGTTCTGATTAGGCGTTTTTTTTTCAATTTTTTTAAAAAAAATTAACAGGTAAAAGTAAAACACTCAAAATAGAAAACCTAAACTCAAAACTGAACGCCGCTCGACTACACATTGTATTTTGAATTTTTAATGACATTTTTTCATAAATTTTCTATATTATTCATATTATAATATATCATATAAATTAATTAAATATATATATAAAATAATCCGCCTAATTTCCGATTAAACTCTACCTAAGCGCCTAGGCGGTAGGTAATAGCTCCACCGCCTAATTCCGCCTAACACCTTTTTAAACCATGGTTTCAACACATCTTGTCTGACTCCAAAATGTTAATTCCACTTCCACCATTAGATTTTTAGTATCAACTTCGAAGTCAACAAGCATGAAAAGTCCGATGGCAAATTAAGAACTGAAAGTTACCTCGACTCTCTCCATGTGAATGCTTTGGAGGGATCAAATAGCTGCATTTGTTGATATGGTTCAAACAAGTCCCGTCCTGCATTGACAAGGCTCCCAAAAGCCAGAACATTGCAGTTTTCCCTGAATCAGCTGAAGGTAACTCGAACAAATATTTGATTAAAAATAACACTCATCCTATCACCCTGACATAATATAAAGCTGTCATCATCATTCAGATATGTGACCAGTAGTTATAAACAAAAAGCAAAAGTCAACAACAGTGAGGAATCCAAGCTTACGATGAGCCTTTTAAAAAATGTATATGCCTAAGGTAAAGATTGCATTTACAGTCCTAACTCTGGAGTCCTGACTGCCCGAGATAATTGTATCAGAATGAGCAGCATAAGGAACAGATTGCAAATCAAAAGAATGAATCTACCTGTATTGATACATTGGAAACATGGACAACATCTGAGAACAAACAAATACCAACAGAATGTTGATTTCCATCAGACTCACAAGTCCTGGCATCACACCTTCTATCATCCCCACTCTGTTGCTGTGCAGCCGACTCGAAATTGATACATTAAGTCTCTAATTATAAGTCTTCATTCAAGTCTTTGCAGAATGTCCGACTTTTAGGACCAAAGTAAAGAATGTATCCACTAATCCAAAATATAAAGGAAGAATATCAATCCCAAGGCATTTATCCTTGCCTTCAAACACAGCCATCTGCCTTCAAGCTTCTAGCAAAGCATACACCAAAGACCAGTGACAACATTACAAAGCACCAAACAATAAAGTTGAGCATATAGGAGAGATAAGCCTATATGAAAGCTACAATGACAGACATAAATTTCAAAGTATTGTCCTTCATACACATACTGGGATTTTATACAAAAAACAACTCTAATACTCCAATCTCAAATACCCTTAGGTTACAACAAGAACATGAAGCAATTTGGATTGAATGCATCACTGAAATCCTATCAGCGAATAGTGAAGCACAGAATCAGATATTCAAAGTTCCATCAAAGAGAAGAGATGAAACATATTAAAACCCCGATTTCAAAAATTAACCCTAATTTTTTTTTCCCAAATCCAACAACAAGACCCCCTCCCCTTCAAGCACTTGTGAACTTGGTAACCGCCTTGGTCCCTTCAGAGACGGCGTGCTTGGCGAGCTCTCCAGGGAGCACGAGCCTGACAGCGGTCTGGATCTCCCGAGAAGTAATGGTGGGCTTCTTGTTGTACCTGGCGAGCCTGGAGGACTCCTGAGCGAGCTTCTCGAAGATGTCGTTGATGAAGCTGTTCATGATTCCCATGGCCTTGCTGGAGATCCCGATGTCAGGGTGGACTTGCTTCAGAACCTTGAAGATGTAGATCTTGTACGTCTCCACGCTCTTCTTGTTTCTCTTCTTCTTCTTGTCTCCGCCGGCGGCTCCGGCCTCCTTCGGGAGCTTCTTTCCGGCCTTGGGCTTCTTCTCCGCCGGAGCCTTCTCGGCCTCGGCAGGCTTCTTCTCCGCGGGTTTCTTCTCCGCGGGCTTCTTCTCTGCTTTGGGCGCCATCGGGAATTTTGAGAAAGAGGATGATTGAGGGTTTTGAGAGAGAGGCTTCGAATTGGGATATTTTCGTTGGAGAAATAAGAGGGTGGGTAGTTTGATATTATATGCGTGGGGCGGTCGCGTTCTATTGGTGAATAGGTGTTGCACGCGGATCGCTGTAGTGGCTGTAGAATTGGCCGTTCATTTGTCTAGGAAAAGTTTCAAAAAACCAACGGTAGAGATTAGATGAGGTGGCGTAAGTAAGAGGACGAGAACATTTTGTGCGGATCGATGACGTCATCATGGTGGAGCAAGTCTTCATAGAGCTGGGTACCCTGTAGAAGAAAACAAAACATTAGAAATCAAATAAGATTGTTATCGATTATGTTTCCCTTTTTTAATTTAGTGGTTTTATTTCAGATGTTTGTCTTTTGAGAATGAATTTCTATTAAATTTACTAGAGAAATGAGATTGTCACTAACTTGATTTTCTCTCTGTCTGCTCTTACCTCCTCGATCAACCTTCAAACATTATACCCTAAATCAAGCAGTGATCCTTTGATCGTCGCTCAAATTTTATCAAAATTTTCTAGAGATATATAAATCTGGTTCGGTACTGTGCATGTGTATTATTAAGATACCTTTGCAAGACTGCATTAGAGCTTTGTACATAATGACTCTTGTTACTTCATGCAAGATTTTGACCAGCTCTATTACGTTCTACTCATCTTCATGAAGATAACCAAAACTCACTCCAGCCGTGAAAACTCACCCTAGAGAAGTAGTTATTGTATGTCTCTTTGGAAACAAGGAATGCAATCAATCAAGAATTGCTGAAATGCGCAACAATTACTGAATACTGGCGACTCTTCAATAAGGAGATAATGAAAACACTGCGCTATTAAAAAACATATGCAATCTGTACAGTGAGGACCAGACTGAAGTACAAGATTCAACTAGAACATGAAAAGGCAAAATCATGATTCACGAGCTTAAATTACAGCTAAATTTCGTATTTAGCATTGTTTGAGATAGCTAACTACATGTAGGGAAAAATGATGCAACCTTTCAAATATTTCTGGCTCAGAGTGCAGAGCTAGCCAAATCAAACAAGAAAATGGAACCAATTCAAAAAGAGATATGAACCTGTAAATTCCATACGAGGTCCATGAATCAAATCGATGTTGAAGTCACGCAGGTGAAGAGGAAGAATATACAAATACTCCAGTTACAAGCTGACAATGAGACATTCGGTTTCCCAAGTAAAAACTTTTTAATATATGATTTATACAAATAATTTGCCGATATCCTACAATCTAACAATTGTGGCATTTTGCCAAAGAAACTTGTTTAAGGAAATTTTTAGATCACGATGACAATTTTCCATCCAGGAACTGCCTGTTCCATCAGTTTAACATAAACAGAACTAGCTAAGCTAAGTAATCATCAGGATTGCAGGGGACAATACTTGTGCGTACCTCTTCAAGACCGACTTGTGTCCTCCTCAAATACAAGTTTTATTAAAGAAGCTTAAACTCTCCTAATGGTAGCCTTATCAAATACAAGTGTTAACGCACCCCCAATGGCATGCAATGTCTCCTGGACTCCTTGTCCGAAGAGAAGGTACGAGTATTTGAGTAACAAGGAGAGAATGCACATCCAAAAAACGCCAGACTAAATCACCGTTTATGTCCTCCAAAGTTCCACATGAAAACATGTACTCAAGCCTGGACTCCAATACTCCAAAGCAACCGCTGCATAGCATATCTGAGTAGTAATTTCGATATCAGTCACCTGGATTAGTTGACTGATCAAAACTAATGGCAACATTCACGTCCATCATTTGCAGTGACCTTAATACCAACAGGATATACAAGCAAATGATCATCCAATCTATGTGCATTTCCTTATTGTAACCGAATAACCACAACTGTAGAACAAGTAAACCAAGGTTGGTCATCTTCATTGGCAATATTATATTTTTTCTGAACAATACATCCGCCTCACAGGGGTTCGACTCCTGGGAAAAAACCTCATTGATTCCTCCCCTCGTTGTCGCCAGAAAGTGGCCAGAACACCACCAACGATTAAACCCAAAATTTAACCCAAAACTCTCCACGATTTGCACCCAAAAATCAACAATACATACATAAATCGAAAGAGGGAAGAAAGGTCTTCAAAACCATACCAAGAACGCCGGCAACGGTGACGTTTTCCCGTAGGTTCGAATTCGGGTCGGTCGGGTCACGTCGCCTGCAAAATTGGTCGCCCGATTTCTATATTTTTCTGTATTTTTTTATTTTTCTACGAATTTACACCGTAAATACCGTATTTATACCCCCAAGTACCTGATCAGATCAATGGCTGAGGTTTGATCTGATCAAGATCCAACAGTTCAGATTAAACCGACCTAAAATAAATATTTTTACATATTTTCTCCACGCAGACTTCCAAAAATCATTAAAAAAAATAGTTCGCTTAACCGAAAAAATTCCCTGAAAATTCCTACGAGCTCGAAACAAAATACTCTACGACTTCGGTGAAAAAAATAAAGTCTAATTCTCGCTCGGTGAAAAAGTTGTTAACAAATCATACGATACGATTAATTAGCGATAATCCTAATTCGTGCCGATTTGGGAAGAGTTGGGCGGAAAGGTTAGAGGGGTTTTGCTCCCTACCTCGTCGTGAGTCAAATAGGAACAAGCATGAGCCCAGGGGTGGCTTTACGGTGGAGAATCGACGTTGGAAGGATTTTACGACGGAGATGTTTTGGGGCAATTTTCGGCTAAATTAGCCGGAATTAGGTGAGGGCCCTTTGATAGAAGATATTGGACTCAACGAGAAATTTCTATCCATTTGTTAATCGCCACCGGCGGTGATCACAGGTGGCGTGTATGATCGAAAAATGATACTAAAATTTATCAAGTTTTATATCATTAGATTCGTTTTGACATTGCGAGCGTATTCGTGAGGTTAAAAATATATTTAGTTTCTTCATCCCAGTGGATGAGTGGTGGTGACTAGTGTCGCTGCATGTGGAGGTGCGGGCGATGGAGAACTAGATGGTCCTTATATTGTTAAGTTTGTATTACAATATTTGGTTTGTCGATAAGGTTTTCGATTTGTTTCGATTGAGTTTAATTTTGGTCGAGCATTTACTAAAATTATCCTAATAATTTATCATTTTGACGATTTAAGACAAGGGTCGAATCGTCACAGATTGTCCGCCATGTTGTACTTCCCTTGGATTATGTATCGTTTGAGAAAAATTTATGTCATTTCGGCGAATGAATGTATGAAATTCTTGGGCATTGACAATGAGATGATTAAACAGATCGCTCCTGGCGGATCTATCTTTCTTATGCACTCTATCAAACCACTTCATAAAGTGCGTTAGAAGTCGAGACGGGGTGACCCGCCTTCAATACTCTGATGCTTAAGTCAGAGAATCATAAGTGTAATAGCGTTTATAAAGTACTAGTGTGAGATGCGTCACCCCCCTCCCGCCATAAATGGGGTATTAAATAGGTGGTTGGTTGAGCATTTACTATTTGATGCGGGATTAGCATTTATCCAGCTCGTGTTCTGTTCGGATATTGTCGGATTAGGTCAACGTGATCAGTAAAGTTCTTTTATGGGCGCTCCTTCCTTTGGACTATAAGGTGTTGATAGACGTTTAGCATAAAAATATGCTTAATTAAGAGTGTACATGGTGATGTACTAACCAAAACCTGTAAAATTTAGTAACTTTTATAGTTTCTATATCTATAAACTAACTGAAGAAGCTTGAACAGCAAACACCCTCAACTTTTTGCAGCCCTTGAAGTCTTGAACTAATGTATGCAGCTCAAAAAATTTAATCCTCGGTTAAATTTCACCAATGGGAAAAAAAAAAGGACATGCGAAAGTGCTAGAAATTTAGCTCCAACCACTCGAGCTATCTGAGCTAACCTGACACATAATTTTTCCATTCCAACAGATAAAGTATGAAGATAGAAGACTTTTTACTAATTTGGGATTCTAAGATATACTTCTTGACAATGAAGTCTCCTTTAGATGAAACAAATCCAGTGAGTAATGGCCACATTTCATCAAAGAAATCACCGGAGGAACAGAAAGCTCTGATCTTTGTCCCCAGTTCACTACATCACCAACTTGAAATCTAATTCATGAAAAACCCAACCTCAACTCGAAGATAAGGCGTGCAAACTAATTTTACTAACACGCAGCAACGAGGATGTAACTGCCTACAAGTCACAACAACGACAATCGATATTGCATTACATGTCCTGATTTCCATCCTAAATACTATACATTTGTATGGATATTGAGAAACCTTCGGTGAACACAGCACTAAATCCAGTAAGGCAGTAAATCATAAGAACCATAGTAAATGCTATGTAAATGCTAGTAGGCTACCACCAATCATTGTTTCACTTGAGAAGTTTCAAACACTAAACTGCAACCAGATAGCCAACCCAGGTTACAATATTTGCAAAGGCACATAAATCATGTCAAATTCTTTAATTTATACAAATCAAATCAAACCATGACAATATTGACAAGCCACAAACTGTTTCAAACAAAGTATCACATGAACCAACATTTGCATTTACCCAACATTGCAGATATTGTTTCACACACCAAATAAGCAAAATGAACTATACCCATCACAAACCATAGTGAAGCTGTCTCCTCTATTCACAACTTATCAACATCTTGTCCAACCAGACTTGAACGATATTGGTTCACACTCGAACGAGAAATTGGATTGACAAATCTAAATTTCGAGATGCAAAAGTCATTCTAGACCCAGATTCCATGAAATGTAAGCACCGAACTTGCATCAAATCAACCATCTATTTCATTCACCGACGACAGGAAAATTACAGTCACTAATTTAAAAACCTAAATCTGAACATAGATGAACTAAACAGCCCAGAAACTTCTCCCCTTCAAGCACTTGTGAACTTGGTCACCGCCTTGGTCCCTTCAGAGACGGCGTGCTTGGCGAGCTCTCCAGGGAGCACGAGCCTGACGGCGGTCTGGATCTCCCGAGAAGTAATGGTGGGCTTCTTGTTGTACCTGGCGAGCCTGGAGGACTCCTGAGCGAGCTTCTCGAAGATGTCGTTGATGAAGCTGTTCATGATTCCCATGGCCTTGCTGGAGATCCCGATGTCAGGGTGGACTTGCTTCAGAACCTTGAAGATGTAGATCTTGTACGTCTCCACGCTCTTCTTGTTTCTCTTCTTCTTCTTGTCTCCGCCGGCGGCTCCGGCCTCCTTGGGGAGCTTCTTTCCGGCCTTGGGCTTCTTCTCCGCTGGAGCCTTCTCGGCCTCGGCAGGCTTCTTCTCTGCTGGTTTCTTCTCCGCGGGCTTCTTCTCTGCTTTGGGTGCCATTTTTGGATAGAGAGAGAAAGTTAGGGTTTAGGAAATTTGGGGATTGAGAAGGTAGAGAGAGATCGGGAACAACGACAGGGGCTTAATGTGAGATTAGAAGGTGGGTGGTTTTGTTTATATAGGAGAGAGGGATCGATTCTTATTGGCTCTGAGAGGCTTCACGCGGATCACTGACTTGGCGTAATGCTGCGCCGTAAGATATGGTTTGGGTAAGGCAATGAATCGACTGTCGAGGTTACTTTGTGCTAGCTTTTAAAGATGGTTTGCCACAGATCGGTGACTTGGCCAATTTTCTTTTGTTTTTATTGATTATTTTTCAAACGATAATTTTTATTATTATTATTTAGGCAAAATAATTTAAATGGTTATTAATCTTTGTCCAAAACGACAGTTTGGTAACTATCGTATAGCATATGTCAAAATGATCACTCGTCTTTTTTGAAAGTATATCAAAATGATCATTCACCAGTTAAAAAAAATCTATTTCTTTTCAAGGGTATTTTTATCTTTTTGTCTTTTTATCTTGGCAAAATTACATGAATAGTCATTAATTTCTGCCCAAAACGACACTTTAGTTACTATCGCATAACATATCTCAAAATGATCACTCCCGCTAAAGTTTCATTTTCAAATTGGTCATTCGAGCTCAAACGTCCGTTAAAAAAATAATATTCCGTTTATTTTTAGGGGTATTTTTGTCTTTTTATCCTCATTTGACAAAAAATAATCTAAAAATCTAAAAAATTATGTTTTCCATCTCTCCTCCCCCGAGGCTCGCCACCACCGGCGACGGCTTGTCGATCGACATTTGTAATAGCACCGCAACCGAAATCCATTGGCGATAGATTGATCTCTACCTTGACTAGGCTTGTTAGCACCTCAAGCCACATACTCCGAGACAGAGTGAGAAGCCTACGAGAGTGAGCTAAAGGCGAAGGCAACAGTCGGGAAGGTCGGAAGGAGCTGGTCGTGGCTACGTCGAGCTCGAGGGAGAGATGGCACAACACTGGGGGAGAGATGGTGCAACGCTTAGATTCCTTCATTTGACTAGCCGCGAGGAAGCAAAGGATGTCATGAGGTGACTGACTGGAGCGGATTCGGGTCGGCGGCGATTGTGAAGAATCTAAGGGCGGGGACGACGAAAGTGAGGGAAGAGAGAGGTTTGGGGGTCCTCATCGTTTAGGGTTTAGGATTTACGGCTCCTCCGTGTTGTGATCGGGCTCGGGTTCAATCTCCATAGGTCGGCGATTGTGGGGTGGAGAGAGAAAGAGAGTTGAAAAAAAATTAAAACTTGTAATAATGGAATTATTGTAAATAAATAAAATTAAATGATAAAAAGACATTTGTACCCCTTACATATCAAGTATTTAAAGTCTCAAATAGATTGAGTGACTAAATTGATAGACGGAGAACGAAGATGAGTGACCATTTTGACATATGTCATACGATAGTGACCAAAGTGTCGTTTTGGGCAAAGATCAATGACCATTTAAAACTTTTAGTAATGCCATTTTTGTAAATAAATACAATTTAATGATAAAAAGATATTTTTACCCCTAAAAAGTTAGCAGGAGTGACCAATTTGATAATGAAACGTTCGAGGGAGTGACAATTTTGACATATGTCATACGATAGTGACCAAACTATCGTTTTGGGCAAAGATGAGTGACCATTTATGCTATTTTTCCTATTATCTATTACGGGAAATTTCAAAGAATTAAATCTCTTTGTCCATATACTAACTACGGTTTATGTCCTAGTTCGTTTCTTGTTTGGTGGTTATTATTACATTTGTGTGGAGTTTCTATACGTGTACTATCATGGCTATGGAGGATGTTGTAGCTAGGTTCGCCGAGAAAATGGCTTTGGAGACTAAGGTGGTAGTGGTGATTCCAGCGAGTAAGTTACCAGAAAAACTGAAGTTTTTCTATCTCGTTGGGCAATTACTTACCTCAAAACCATACCGAAGTGAGGCTTTGAAAAGTACTTTGACGGGATTATGGACGGCAAGGGTGAGGTCACTGCAGCAAAATAGGATAACAGCTATTCAGATCCCTGGGAGCAATCAAATTTTGTTCCGGTTCAAGATGGCAGAGGTTTTGAAATGGGTGGTCAGCTCAGTCCATGGTCGTTTGATAAAGCCTTGTTTGCTATTGTTGTCACGAATGGAAGCGAGGATCATTTGGAGGTATCACTCTCAAAATAATTCTTTTGGATTAGAATTCGGGGTTTACTGCCGAGTTCATGGATGATGATGAGACAGGAGAGTGTATTGGGTTAGTGGGTTGGCGAGTATGTAAGGACCTGGAAACACAAACCAGGGCAGTTCCTACGTAATTATTTAAAGATTAGAGTTGACATTGATGTGACGGAGTCGCTGAAGAAAAGGGTGTCATTCACCCCGGTAGGAATGGAGACAAAGGTATATGACTTAGAGTACGAACATCTACCACACTTCTGCTTCTATTGTGGTTTGCTTAGTCATACTGGAAGTGTTTGCCCGCAGAGGGCGACAGGAGAGGTTATTGAACCCATATACGGTGAGCTTCTCAATCTGAGAAGAATGAAGCATGGTTTGAGGCCCAGGAGCATATTTGTTTAGAGAAGGTGAGGAGATCAGGTGGTGATACTCGTTTCGGCCTCGGACGCCAAAAGAAGACGGGATAGAGAATGAAGGCCCCTGATTTACCTTTAACAGGAATATTGAGGTCTCGATCAGAAAGGGAGGAAGAGGGTGATAACCCACATGAGAATGCAAATTTTATGGAGGTGGAATTTGTTGACCCAAGAGTGGTGAGGGATGATCCGGACGGTAAGCGACAACGACTGAATAATGGAAGTACGTCGAAGATCCCGATTACCATTGGAAAAGTTGATGTGGCATCGAGGATATTTTTGGAAGGACATGACAGTTTGCATGAAGATAGGGATGTTTTAAATGCATGCCCAAGTCTTTCGGAGAAGAATATAGGTGATAAGTTCCTAGTAGATTATGCGGATGTGTTAGTGTCGGGCGAGGAAATGATTTCTAGTCCTCAAAATATGGGCAGTAGAGTATTGGTTAATAACCCCGCAAATTCTGGTATCCAACTTTTTGGGGATTCTGTCACAGATATTAATGCGGTGGTGGATAGAAATTATGATGGGCATGAGGGCTAGCATGTGTGAAGAGATGTGGATGATGAAGTGACAAACATGGACTTGGGCCAGCCAAAGTTAATTATTGAGAAAAAATGTGAGCCCGTTACTGCATGGGGTGAGACTATTCACGTACTGAAGAAGAAAGGTGATGCGATGGTGGTGCTTGGTGTAAATGCTGAGAAAGGAGTAGATGAATCCTCTTTGAGTCTTGGGTGAACTCTTGATCATCTCTCTGTGATGACCGTCTTCGACCCATCACGAGAAATGAATGATTTATGTTGGAATTGCCAAGGGATCGAGAGCCCTTGGACAATTGATGGGTTAAAAGAGTTGACAACTCTCATCAATCCTGATTTAATTTTTTTGTTAGAAACAAGGTGTATTGTGGTGAAGATGATTGAAGTTAGGAAGAAGATAGGATGGCGAAATGGTTTTACGGTGAGCTATAAAATTGTTGGTCTTGAATAAGAGAAGAGAATAAGTCGAGTTGGTGGTATTAGTTTACTTTGGTGGGAAGCAGGCCCGGCCCTGGGCAAGGAAAAAATTGGGCCCCTTATAAACAGATTCCTTTTTCAGATGTGTTGAATAAAAAAAATACTGACATCAAATTTTAAGACATCGAGCACTATTCATTATGTTATCAAATACCAGCACTATTCATTTATTCAATTTTTCTCTTTCTAAGTTGTTGTCTTCTGCAAATCCCAGTTGTCGAATGATTTGACAGACTTTGATAGCTTGAGAGCTCCTCCGAACGAAAGAATTTTGTGAAAAGAACAATCACTAGCTTATTATTATCTATTAGATCAATTCAAGAAATCATGCACCGAAACATATAATTAGAAGAAGAACCAAAACCAAAGTTTTAGAACTATTTTAAACCCAAACCCAGAAATTCCTCTCTAGAACCAAGAAACCAAGCTATAACTTGTGCATAGAAGTTCTGAAGAAGTGAGGAAGACAACATCAAAGTATAGGAGCTCCAAAACCCCCACTACCAAGAATGAAGCTTCCAAGAATCAATGATTCTAAGTTTCCAGTCTCAGCTCATCCGATCGCTTTTGGTAAGTTTTTGATTGTCTTTGTCTATTGAACTATTGATTAATTAGCTTGGCTCTTGGAGAAAAGAGAAAAGTGAGATTGAGGAAGATGGAAAACGACGACCATTGAAAGAGAACGAGATGTGGGGCTTTGTGAATTATTTTCATTGCAACCGTTAATATGTTCAATTATAGAATGGACGGCTGGCGTCCGTTGATCTCGTTGCGTAGTGTAATTTTGGTTACGCATGTGAGCAGTTCTGACTAACGTATATATATTTCAAAAAAAAGCCCATCAACAGTTTTGGGCCCTTGGTCGTCGCTCATTCTGCCCTGGGTCAGGGCCGGCCTTGGTGGAAAGATGTTAATGTTGCTTTAAAAAAATATTCTGATCACCATATTGACGTGTGGGTTGGTAAACATGATGATCCAAATAGATGGAGGTTCACAGGTATTTACGGCGAGCCAAAAACTAGAGATAAGTTCCGCACTTGGGAGCTTCTTCGGAAGTTTGGAAAAGCTGATGGGGAGAGATGAATGTTAGGTGGTGACTTTAATGAAGTTAATTCGTTGAAGGATAAGGAAGGATGAGCTCGCTAACGAGACACTCAAATGAATGATTTCCAAGAAGCTTTAAATAAATGTGGAGTTTCTGACATTAGCTTTTTTGGACCTCGGTTTACTTTACATGGTGTGAGGTATGAGGAAGAAATAAAAGAGCGAAAGGATCAATTTGTTGTGTGTAGAGGTTGGATGAATAGTTTTCCTACTTCTCGAGTGTTTAATCTACTACCCAATGCTTCCGATCGTCTACTAATTCTCTTGGAGGTGCGGGAGCATCGCAGAAAGAAGAGAAAAGGTTTTGTATATATGAGTTTTGGGCAGGATGAAGAGTGTTTGAGGATTGTTGAACGTGGTTGGTGGGGTGTTACTGGGGATAATCCTTTTATTCAGGTAAGCAAAAAAAATCAATGTACCAGGGACCATCTTATTCAATGGAGCAATGCAAAGTTTGGTGGTTTAAAAAAAGAGATAGAGGAGACTCATCGTAAGCTGGCCATGTTCTATGACTCTTCTTTGTCTGCTACACCATCAGAAGACTAAGTGTTTTTTAAATCAAATTTGCAGGATCTCCTTGCAAAAGAACAAACTTTTTGGGGGCAAAGGTCTCGGATATTGTGGCTTTTAGACGAGGATATGAATACTAGTTTTTTCACTAGAGGGCAAGTAATCGTAGGAGAAAGAATATTATTAATGGGTTGTTTAATGAAGCTCGAGTATGGAAATCTAAAGAGGATGAGATTAATGAAGTAGTTTTAGACTACTTCCGGAGCTTATTTTCTACCACGTCACCGGTGTGTGACCCAAAGGTTGTTGGATGTCTTCCCACAATTTGTTACTATTGGGATGAATGAGGAGTTAGTACGTGATATTACTAGTGATGAAGTCTTATATGCTTTATAATAGATGAATCCATTCAAGGCCCCTGGACCAGACGAATTTGCACCCTGTTTTTACCAAAAATTCTGGCACATTGTTGGAGTGGATGTTGTTGAGGCAATGAAATACTTCCTTTCTTCTGATGAGGCCATGAAGCAAATTACTAATACGCATGTCACGCTTATTCCGAAGTCAAAGACGTTGACTACTATGAATGAGTATCGCCCAATTAGTCTTTGTAATGTTCTCTATAAAATTGGTTCCAAAGTTCTTGCTAATCATCTAAAGCTATTGCTAGAGGATATGATCTCACCTTATCAAAGCGCATTTGTGCCTGGAAGGTTAATCTCTGATAATTCCATTCTTGCTTTTGAGGTCTCTCATTTTATGAAAAGGAGGACTAGTGGTGATATAGGATTCAGGGCACCCAAACTCAATATGAGCAAGGCCTATGATAGAGTCGAATGGTGTTTCTTAGAGACGGTAATGTGGAAGCTTGGTTTCTTCTCTACTCAGGTGGAGAAGGTAATGAGATGTGTGAAGACAGTGAGCTACTCATTTGTTGTTAATGGAGAACCAACAAGGCAGCTAACACCTTCCCGTGGACTTCAACAATGAGATTCTATATCGCTATATCTCTTTTTATTATGTGCTGACGCGTTCTCCTGCATTCTATTGGAGGCTGAAGTTCGGGGTAGTCAACAAGGTGTTACGATGTGTATTAGTGCTCTCACTATTAGCCACTTATTTTTCACAGACGACTCGTTTTTTTTTCCAGGCAAACAAGGAGAATTCTCGGGAGGTGAAGAAGATTCTGGCTAACTATGTTCCTGCCTTTAGTCAGCAGATTAATATGCATAAAAATTTCATAAGCTTCAGTCGTAATATCCCTTTAGAGCGACAACATGAGTTTGCAGCATTTCTTAGAGTGAGACGTGTTGATAAACATGATAAATATCTAAGACTCCCTATTGAGATCTCTTATTTGAAGGAAGAAGCGTTCAAGTTTTTAAAGGAGAAGATTCACAACTGTACTCATGGTTGGTGAGACAAAACTCTTAGCGTGAATGGGAAAGAGGTGATGATTAAATATGTGGCACAAGCAATACCAACATATGTAATGAGTTGCTTTGAAGTGCTTGGCTATATGTGTAATGTAATGCATCAGCTTATGGCACAAGTTTGGTGGGGTGACAAGGCAGAATTCATTGGTTGGCTTGGGAGAAGTTGTGTGCACCAAAAGAGGAATGAGGGATGGGTTTCCGAAATATGAAGTTGTTCAATATAGCTCTCCTAGCTAAGTAGGGTTAGAGGTTAATGCATAGGCCTGATTTGTTGGTGTCAAGACTTCTTAAGGCAAGATATTTCCTGTCTTGCTCTTTTTAGGAGGCTGAAGTTGGGCAAGGAGCATCGTATGCATGGCGTAATATAATCAAAGGCGCGAAGTGCTTAACAAGGGTCTCAGGTTTCAAGTGAATGGTGGGAGTGGGGTGAGAGTGTTGAAGGATCATTGGCTCCCGCTTCCATATTCATTTAAACCTTTCTGTTATCATACATCAAAGTATGAGAATATGTTGGTTAGTGAGTTGATAAAGGAATCGAGAGAATAGGATATGGACTTACTACACCAAATGTTTACACATGAGGAGGTCTACATGATATCGAGAATCCCCTTAAGCTTAAGTGAAGGAATATATTATTTGCTATGGCATTTTAATCAACATGGTCAATACTCGGTAAAATCAGGTTATCGAGCGACGTGGGTGGCAGCCTCTAGTGCGTCACAATCTTTGTCGTCAAATTTCGGGATGGCGGGGTCTATGTGGAAGACCATTTGGGCTACGAAGGTGCCGCCTAAAATTTGTGCTTTTGTATGGAGATTATGTAAAAGATTGCTTCCAACAAATATGGAACTGCGTTATAAGGTACCCATGCAAAATCTATTATGCTTATTTTGTCACCAGGAAGTAGAGGATAGCAATCATTTGTTTAAAGATTGCATAGTGGTCCAAACTGTGTGGCCAACATGTCCTTTAAACTTCCATGCAAGAGCTCACCCAACCACTTCTTGCACTAAATGGATTTTTATGATGATGGAGGAATATCCTAAGCATATGGTGAAAATCTTTTTTGTACTGTTGTGGTTAATATAGATGGAAATGAATGAGGTTTTATGGCAGGGAGCTGTGATCAGCCCTTCTAATATGGTTGTTTGTGGTTTGCGTCTGCTAGAGGACTATCTTAGAGTCCATGTCGTTCCAAGCCAACCAAAGAAGAAGGAGATGGTCAAATGGCGAAGTCCACCTTCTGGAAGACTCAAGATTAATGTGGATGGCGCATTCTACACGGATAAGAGGTGTGGAGGTGTTGGCATTGTCGTTCGGGATGATAAGTGGTCTATACTTACTGCATTTGCTTGTCCCATGTCATTTGCTTCTTCAACATTGTACATGGAAGTAGAGACAATGCATGCTGGTTTATTAATTGCCATTGATCAAAATTGGAGGAATATTGAGCTTGAATGTGGTTGTGCTACTTTGGTGACTTCTCTAGTGAGTGCAACTAAGAGTATTGCGGATATTAATGGCATTACTTCAGACTATAAGAGGTACTTGCATGATATTCAATTTATTTAGGTAAATCATATTTACCGTGAAGTAAATGGTGTGGCTAATAGATTAGCTCATCTTGCTAATATTAGTAGTTTAGACGCTTATTGGTTATACGAGACTCCGGATATTATTTCGGATGTTCTCATTGAAGATGGTTGTACTTTTACATGAAGTTTTGGCACTACGTCCCCCTCGTTGTATTCTTCTATCTTCATTAATAATAACTAGGCGTAGGGATGAGCCTCCTAACATAGCATTTGGCTAGGTCCCAAACCCCTTTAAAAAAAATCTCTTTAAAAAAATATATAATTGTTTTAGGATATTTTGCTCTTGGTAGTTTGGTGTGTGCATTGTCCTAATTAGTATAGGAGTAAATATTCTCTCAATTCCTGATTTATAGGGATAATGATTGTAACAAATTGTAATGTCTATTTAGCGTCATCTATCAACGAATAAATAAAAGTTTCAGATCTATTTTTTGTATATATATTTTTCTCCTTTAACACGTTATCAACAACTCTTGAGTTGGAGCCAACCTAAACCCAAACCCCTAAACAAAACAAAAAAAACCCTAAACACCTAACTTCCACCGTCGTAGCACCACTGTCCGTCGTCAGATTTTGAGGATTTCTCAAACTTTTACTACAAAGTTTTCATACCGAGCATGACACTCTCGAGGTAAATTGACTAACCTTCTTCGATTTAGAATTATGTTGTAAAACTTAATTATCGTAAACCCTAGATTTAGGTTGAATTTTTTATCATACCGTGCAATATATTTTCAATTTTATGCCTTAGTTCCTATGGACATATATCGTTTTGTTTATGTACAAAGTTGAGTATAAGTGACGGTCATGGGGGAGTCATGATATATAAAAAAAAAGAGGGGGAAGTTGATATTTTGTGACTCTGTGTTAGTTACAGTTTTGTGGGGAGTGGTATGAAGTTACGATTTTGTGGGGAGTGGTATGAAGCCACCGGTTTTGCATTGATTTTTGTGACCAGACATGATGAATCATGTTTCTTATTCCTTAAACTTGATTTTAGTGATCGTGATTTTTCGATCGCTACGCTAATTACATCTATTGTCTCTCTTGTAGATGACATCAACAGAGCTGGAAATGCCTGAGTTTGATATCATTGATCCTCAAGGAGCAGAATACCATTGTTTGGTGTCAGATGTTGAGAACACACTTTTTGGTATGAATTTGACGGATACAATCCAACCACCATCACCACCTGGTACTGTGCCACAAACTTTAGCTTGCAAAGCTCAAGCCCTCATGTTTTTGGGGTGGTATATACATCCAGTTCTAAAGAAATAATATTTGATAAAGAATAACCCCGCGGTTTTTGTAGGTGACTTTACAAGAAAAGTTCAATAATGTGCATAATGCATAACTTCCAAAATTGCAAGAAAGATGAGATTTAATTCAGTTATTGGATTATCCAAGTATTACTAATTTTCATCAGGCGATATTAGAGCTTCAATCAGAGTTGCATATTTGTGGCATTATAAAGACCGATTAGGCTATGATCGAGAAGTCTTTACGCACTTTTTCTACCTCCATTGACAACCTTAAATTCCTATATAGCATGGATTATGTGCAAGGGTAAATTAGATCATTTAGTGATCTTATGAATGTGTTGGCCAAGAAAGATAGGTATCGCGAGATTCTTCTCAATAATAATGCAATGTCAGTTCATAAGGCTAATTATAATGGAAAGGCACGAAAGGATAAGAGGGAACAATTGTTATGCACCTTATCAAAATCTTGGTGGTAAAGGAGGGTATGGCAAATGTCATGGTAGAGAAGGAATTTTACTTGGACTCGCCAAGACAACAACCAAATCAACTCCAACAAGAATCATTATGGTCCTAGGACTTGAAGAAATTCTTCAAATTCTGTTTCTACATCGCGCTTGTCATCTTGCTATAGATGTTGTTTTACCAAGCATATGCACAAACAATATCGTGCACCCAAGGATGTTCAGAATGCCTACAAGAAGTGCAAACAATATCTTGCACATGACACTAAACTTCATTGAAGCTCATGAAATGGATGATGGTGAAGAAGCCAATAACATAGTAGCAACCAACAAAGAAAGCTAGTATTAAGACCGTTGATTTTGAATAAGTCAATGTATTAGAATCATACTTTTGCTATGTAATCAAGTTTAACTTTATTTTTTTGTTTGGTTTAGCCATGGTTTAAGACTTGTTGTAGTTGATTTTTGTTTTGAATAAGAACGATATTTTGATGTTGGCAAAGTAATAAATTTTTTCTTCCTTTCAGTTAAGAATGGTTATGTCCATATATATTACTTATGGGGTTCAAATTCTACATAATTCTATGGCATTATGACAACAGAGTATCATATAAATTAGACAAAAGAGATGATGGTTTGATCCTAGAAACTCTTCGATTCGTCAAAGGGCTATTTGATCGATTTTTGGCATCTTCCGAACCATAAAAAATTTTGCCTGGTTTTTTCCTCGATCCATCGAAGGTAGTCCTCAGGTTTCATATTTATATCTTCGATCCAACGAGTCAAACACTCTATCCATTAAAGGTAGGCCTTGGATTCCAAAGGCCATATTTCTTTGATCCATTGTAGAACTCGTCTCGATCCATCAAGGCTAAGCCTCGGATTCACACATTCTGAAAATCTTTGATCCATCGAGAAAAATTCTCAATCCATCGAAGACTTTAGCCGGATTTGGTAATTTTTTAATGTATTTTACATCGGTTTTCTCGGGAAAAAGGTTCAGAAAAATTTCAAAATGCACCAGATATGGTTTAACATTAGTTTTTGTCATGCCATAGATGTAATCTACAAGGGTCATTTCGACCGGTCGAATGTTGTTATACATCACGTTGTTTTGATCTATTGTCATACCATATCAGCACTCTATAAGGGTTACACCTTTTGAAATATTTAAGTATTCACTTAAAGTGTTCGCCATGTCTCAAGTTTAAATATGGATTGATCGACATTCTTTTGTTAATATATGATGGCGAGATTGAGTGTTATACACGCCTAATAGCCAATCGAACCTTGCTATGTTTTGAAAATATTTGTGCCAACGGTTTTCACTTGGAACAATATTGTGAGAATGGAAAAGAGTTTTGTGTCCAATCTCCATAGAATGTTGCCAACGATGTAATTTGGAGAAGTTTATGAGGATTTGTAGTGGTTTATATCTTACTACTGTTTAGATCATTGAATCCAATGCAGTCACTTATATTACTATGTTTGACTTAGCCTTATATGAGGTTTTGCATTATGATGATCAAGAAATTGATAAATTCTCATGTGAGAATATCTACAACAATCAGTTTAGACGGAGAGAGTGAGATTAATCCACTCGGTCTCCAAGATGAGCGCAACATATTACCGTGCATTTTTCCCACTGAATGTCTTTATGACAAAAATTAATACATATCGCTCGGTTTTTAAAGCTTGTTCATGTTTGCAATGATGTTTACATGCACGACGGTCTTTTGATATAGACACAACTTCCATTCCTCCACAAATTCCAAGAATATATTTGTATATATTTGTGGATAAAGCAAACCGGTATACGGACTATTTATATATATGGTTTTGATTGCTGCATTAACGCATATGTCACATGTCTTTGAAATCTACATGGTATGTTGCATTTGCAAAACTCCTAGCATAGATTATTAAGTTTCGAGCTCACCACCCGTACAACCCAATCAAGTTAATTAGATTGGATAATACAGAAGAGTTTACATTTAAATCTTTTGATGATTACTACATGTTAGTGAGGATTGAAGTTTAACATCCCGGTTCCCCATGTTCATTCATAGAACGGTTTAGCATAAGCACAAATCAAGCGGTTACGTCTTATGGCTAGAGCAATGGTTATGCATACTAATTTGCAGATATTTGCTTGGGGATATGCAGTATTACATGCAACTATGCTTATTCACTTGATACCCTAAATCGCCAACCATTTAGTGCGTAATAGTTGGTAATAGGATATGAGCCTGATATCTCACACATACGCATCTCCAGTTGTGTGATAGTGTGGTACATATGCCTACTATGCTTCCACTGCGTATAAAAATGGGTCATCATGTTAGTTGTGAATCTCTAATGGTTGTCCGTTATTTAGAACATTTGAGAAGATATCTCTTTACTGCTAGTTTTGTAGATAGTTAACTGTGATGAGACATACTCCCCGCCATTAGGGGAAGATATGAATAGTTTCATTATGGTTGAACGTCAAAAATTAACATGGTATGTTCCTACTATGTCTCATCATGATCCCCGCACATCTCAGTATGAGATTGAAGTGCAATGAATTATCAATCTTCAGAAAGTGGCAGATTCGATATCTGACTCATTTACTGATATCATGAAAGTGACGAGATCAGTTATACATGCTGCAAATCCTGCAAGGTTGAAAGTCCCTGGCATTGGCAAGATAACGTAACACCTGGGCGAGGTAGTGTTCCTCATACCCATAGTGGAGGTGTAGCATCAGTCAAAGTCCACTGATGAGTTTTCAGTGAAAAAGCAAGCCATCAAGGCACAACCATTCAGCGTCAACACATGAGATTATTTCTGACTGCATTTGTGTCTAAAGTCAACATTGACAAATAATGGGGGATGTCTCAGAGTCAATGGCGATGTCACTAAACAAAGAAATCTCACAAAGTTAAACAAATGCTAGCAGTATTATGGATGGTTCATCCAAGGTTCATTGATGATGCATTTACTTATTCCGTCGCTCAGGAATTGACGACAATATAGTGGAACCTTGCTTGGTTGCGGATTGTCAACGTAGAGCAAATTGACTAATATGGAAAGTTGCAATCTATGTTGAACTAGACTCTATTATAAATGACATGTTTTCGGTATTGTAGTGATATGACCACCGAATGGTAAGCCATTTAGACACAAATGAGTATTTGTTTGGAAGCACAATGAGAAGAACTTATGGCGCAAGGACCTTCTCAACACCCTAGTATTGATTATGAGGAGATACATTCTCTGGTAATAGACATCATTACTTTTTGCTATATCAGTTTGGTAGTGTCCAAAAATACTAAGTATGTAGCTTATAGATGTGGTTATAGTATATCTCTATGGGGATCTTGATTCATAGATATACATGAGTGTCAGTTGACATAATTCTACCTAATTCAAGTAACTCTAAACTACGGAGTGCTCATGTGTTCAAATTGAGACGTTTATTACACTAAGTGACTACTTGACTGGGAAGGGATACAAGAAGGAAAAGTTATGCTCATGCGTGTTTAGTAGCTGAACAAGTTGTTTGAGATGATAGACCTTAGTATGACTCGATTTTGTCTTGATTTAGAGATGGAACATCAAGTTGATTGAATTCTAATTCACCAGTTTGCTTATATCTAAATAAGGCAATGGACAAAGCACACCCTATTAGCACACCAATGGTTGTTTGCAGTCTAGAACCTAAAATGATCAATTTTATCAGAATCATGATGGTAAGGAACTTTTAGAGTTGAGATTTCATATCTTAGTGTGGTTAGAGCTTGGTTAAATATAACTTGGTGCATGTATCCAGACATTGCATTTTCAGTATGCACCAACACAAAGTCATTGGAATAGAGTATAACATATCTTCAGGTACTTGAAGGGTTCCATAGACTTGGGCTTATTTTTCCTTACAAAAAATATAGAGAAAAACTTGAAATTCCCGGGATAGGGATGCTTGAATTGTAACATGCAGGATCCAGAGCCTTCGATCCATTCAAAAGAGTTCTCGACCCATCGTAGGATGTTCCCTAGACAGACCTGAAGGTACCCTTCGATCCATCGAAAGGAATTCTTGACCCATTGAAAGTTGCACTATGGATTGACCCGAGCCATGGATTCGATCCATCAAATGGAATGTTCGACCCATCGAATAGTGAGCAGCATGGGAGCATTATTCCTCCATTTAGTGCAGTCCCCTATTTAGAGACACCTTGTGATATCTTGGTTGATTTTACTGATGTTGGGTATCTCTCTAACCCACACAAATGACGTTTTCAGATAAGATATGTATTCACCATGGGGAACACAATGATTGCTTGGAGATCAACTAAATAGACTCTTGTTGCTACTTCCTTGAATCATTTTGAGATCATAGCTTTACATGAAGCAGTTAAGGAGTGTGTTTGACTTAGGTCAATCATACATCATATTCAAGGATCTAGTGGATTATCTTCCACTACTACATCACCAACTTATATTTTTGAAGACAATGCGGTTTGCATTGAACAAATGAAGTTGAGATACATCAAGGATGATCATACCAAGCACATATCGCCGAAGTTCTTCTTCAATCATCAACAACAACTATTGAATATTCATGTGAATTAAGTATATTCAGATGATAATGATGCAGACTTGTATACCAAGTCATTGCCAAAATCTACATTTGCAAAGAATGTGAGACGCATTGATATGCAAAGATTGTCTGAACTCCATGAATGAGTTACTGATCAAGGGGAGTTCAATTCTTAGACATCAGAGGGAGTCTAAATCACATGTGGTCACTTTTGTAGTTGATGCATTGTACTCTTTTCCCCTTATATCAAACTTTTATTTTTACCTAAGAGGTTTTTTGTTTACTTGACAAGGTTTTTAGTGAGGCAATATGTTATGCATCATTCATTAGGATCACGACACAAGGGGAAGTGTTTTAGGATAATATGCTTCTGGTATCTTAGTGTGTGTCTTATCCTAAATAGTATGAGAGTAGATATTTTTTCAATCCCTGATTTATAGGGATAATGATTGTAACAGATTTTAATGTTTATTTAAGGTCATCTATCAATGAATAAAAGACAGTTTCAAATCTATCATTTGCGTATCTACTTTTCTTCTTCAACAATAATTACATTATTTTAACTCATGGTTTTTGGAGGGCTTCCATTTTGGGAAGATTTGAGAAAAAGATTACAAAAAAAATTGCAGCTTCCCCATGATTCTTCAAAGGATTATAGACATGCATATCGCCCTTTATAAACATGTCCGGGACACTAGAGCCATCGTGCCAAGGCCAATGATCCGTTGGGGGAGAGTTTAATCTTAATTTCTCCCATTTGGGACTCATGAATGAAATAGGAACTGCTTCATTAAAACCTTGTCAAGTAAAAAAAAAAATTGGGATAAAAACAACATTGGTCAAGAAAAAAGAGTACAACATGTCCTTCACATTTAGAAACACTCATATGAAAGTCAGACTCCCCCTGAAATCTGCATCTCCCCCTGAAATCTGCATCTCCCCCTGATGTCAACAATCAATGTAGCTTAGATAAGCTGAGCAACTCTATGCTCTTTACATGCTTCTCAAATGTGAATTTGGCTAATAACTTAGAATGTAAGTCTGCTACTTTATCCTTAAATCAAATTTGGTCAGCCATGACCTTGAGGAATTGCTATTGTTTGCTGACTATAAAAGAACCTTATGCGATATATGTTTGGTATTGTCGCTTTACATGTAATCTAGCTACATCACCTTGATACAAGCAACATTATCCTCATAATGCATGAATGTTCATCAGTGGTGATTCATAAACCACTTGATCTTCGATATGTGCACCTATGAACCTCAACCATATGCACTCTAAACAACTTCATGTTAGATCAATAATCTCAACATGGTTTGAAGATGTAGCGATAAGAGTCTCTTTTCTAGACTTCCAAGATATCGTTGTGTTGCCCATACTCTTAAGTAAAGAGGAACAAATCTCATTGCTTGGAAATGAATTTTAGATTCAAGACATACCATGCATATATTCTCGCCCAACTGACCCAAGGTATACACTAGATGACAAGAAATAGGACACAAATTTATTTCCGGAATTTTAATTGGTGCTTTATGTTTTCTCTACTGATTTTAGTTCTAGATCATTTGAAAAGTAGTTTAGACCTCATCCTTATTGTAGATAAAGTGATAGTGAAGGGAAGTTGGAATTTGATCTTTGTGGCTCAATTCTTACATGCTGGTGATATCAATGTCATTGAAGCTTTACTGTTGCCCTTGTTTCCAACTCTAGATAACTTTTTTGGGGATTTTTTTATAGAGGTCACTCATGTTTGACAATTAAGACAGATTTGTCACTCATGTTTGACAAATTTCGATTTAGTCATCCATGTTTTACCTCGTTATTCCTATTCTTCACTTTGTTTGTTTTGGACATTAAAAAATACACATGTGACACACACATGCTTTTCTTAAATGAATATTTTTTATTATTGTCAAGCTAATAAACTGACTTATATGCACTTTTGTTATTATATATGAAAAGTTCGTAACAAGTTGATTTTCCATAATCAACATTCTGGCCCTGTTGATGTAGTTTATGGAGCAGGAAGATTATACTTGAACTACCATAATGCTAATTCTAGTCTTACTAGAACTAATCGGTCATCTCAGTCAACAAGGAACATCAAATGGAATTTGTCGGAGAATCCTCACGTAAAGTTAAAATTTAATGGTTATGTTATTCCCCCAAGTTTGGCTTCAACAGGAGTGGTGATCCGTGATACTCCTGGCATGCCTAATTTGGCAAGAGCCAAGAAGTTAGGGCTTTCTAATATCTTATATATGCTGAAGCAATGACTCTTCGAGATGGTCTTATTTCTCTTTGAAATCATTTCAGTCCTTATATGTTATGGCCATATTAGTTGAGGGAGACTCTGAATTCTTAAATAATGCTATAAATGGGAAGATCCAAGTTCCATGAAGGATTGTGGTCTTGGTCGAAGATATCCATAGAATTGCCAAGCTCTTTCCTTCAGTTAACTTTATTCATATTTATCATGAGGCAAATTTTTATAGGCCAATCATATCGTTACAATAGGTCATGATGTCATAGATTGTACTTTCAGGCATGAGTCTTACCGCCTTAGACTATCCCGACCTTCCAATTTGATCTTGTGGGAGGAGGGTGTAATCGAGGCTTTTTTGTAATTAAATTTGTATCTATCGAAAAAAAAATCAAGAGATAACAACCTCGACACAACATATACATACACCCAGTGTTCTACAAGTCAATCTGGTCGGCCGACTTGTCGGTGATTTTTAGAATTCGAACATATTTTGGCAAATCGGTCGGAAAAGTCGGTCAACGCCAAAAAGTCGGTCTAAGTTGTATAAGTTGGTCGGGTTGACCCGACTAATCAGTTAATATATTTTTTTTATAAACGTGCATAAATTTAATAAAAAAAATGTATAAGCCAAAAAATTGGAGAAAATCTTATCTAGTACTTTATTTTTTTGGTTTATATGTATGAATATTATTTTCTTGTTTATTTTTACCTTAGTACTTCTAATTTCTTTCATTTATTTGTATGGATATCATTAAATTTAATTAAAAAATAGAAAATTCGATTTATCCGACTAATCTTTGACTAGTTGTTGACTAGTTGTTTTGTCTCTTGACCGACCCGACTCCGATTAATGATTTTTAGAGCATTGCATACATTTCATCATCATCAGTATGGGCTAGACAAGTGGACCTTCGATATGGACTCCATCTATAACACCATTGTATAGCAACATGTCATGTCTTGGATAGAATCTGACATTCATTGACATTGGATGAAAGATGAGAGTGAATCCAATAAAACAAATATGGTATATGAGTGAGTGCACCTTTAGTATGAGGAGCACAAATTGACAAAGTTTTTTTTGTGACTACAAAGTCAGGTGCAAAGTATTGTAGAATTACTCGTATTTTAGTTATCAAAGGATGATAAAAGGAAAGAGATGCTATTAAAATGTAAACAAGAGCTAAGTGGCACTTTGGGTTTTCCGTGAAGGAAGAAGAAATAATAGTAAAATCTCTATAAATGAATAAGGTTGGGATCAATTTTTATTTATTATTTAAGCGATGTTATTATTTTATTGATAATTAATAAATAATTTATTAATTCATCAATAAAATAATATTTTATTAACTTATTGAGATTTTAGATATTACTAGTTAAAATATAGGCTTGCATTTATTAATAAGATGAAGCTTGTGTATTATATTCCTAGCCAGTTTATGTTCTTTTACAAACCTCTCTACTACAATACGAAAATAATTTACCTAATGTTATTCACGCATTGCAAAAAATCAAAAATAAAGTTAAATTTGTTTTTTGTTTTATTTTTGAGGTGAAACGATAGAAATTATATTCAACCTGAATGATTACAAACAAGTCTGTCACCTTTACATGGAGTCAGTTGCTGAATGGAAAGACACAAGGACATTTTGCATTGCAAGAGACCAGTTAACAATCTTAAAGAAACTAAATTTAAAACTATGAAGAGCGTAAAATGGTATGGCCAGAATTTGACTTCTTTATTCATCGGGTATATCGTACAACCTGAGTCGTGCACTACATATGAGAGTAATGAAATTGCAACTGTTGCGCTAGTATTTAGCCGGGAATGCATACAAATCCCAGTGTCCCGATATACCTTATCGACCCTCCATCCCTCACTAAGTGCAGTTAAGACACAAATAGTGGAGCGGAGCAATCTTGCAACGAATAAACGTATCCAATCCCAAAATACAACCCCAATGCTTGGTTCCCAAATTATTAAACAAAAGTGGACAATGATTAGCCCAACTCAAGAGGCCCACGGCTCACTCCAGCTTCCACAAAATAGTCCAATCCAAATAGCCCAAGAGCAAAACCCCAAATCCCAAAGCAGAAGCCATTCAGCCAATTCCCCAGGCCCAATGGGCCAACCAGAACCTTAGGATTTTATTTTGGACAACATTGAAGTAAGCTAAAGCCGCACCTCCTCTAATCCAACGTTGTCGGCCCAGACGAATGTAGCCTCTGCAATGCCAACTTGCCCCATTGGCACCGCCACCGCGTCACGACAAGCCTTACTTTCCCCATCGCGGTGCTCCTTCTCTCCTTGGGTTGCCGCTGGTGGAACACCGCCCACGTGCAACAACGCCATGGCGACTTCTCGTCAAAACTCTTTATTCGAGCACGAGGCGGCCTAAATCGGCCTTATTTCAGCCATCTCGACTCCTCGCTAAAGATACCCCGAGGTCGAGCACATCCCCACATGGATTTGCACATGACATAGAAACGTGACAGAAATATGGTCATCCCTGCGTCAATCCCTCGTAACAACAACCAACTCAATAATGTCAAATTTGGTCTGAATGTAAAGAAGAAGCAAATGACATCTTCATTTTTTTTCTTCAAGAAATAGTTAAATCAATTGAGAGATTCCTAATGCTTGAACCAAGTAGGGTTCCACAGTATAGCCATTAGAATCCTCCATGATGTCTAGCTGTGCCGAAAGCTATATCCATACACACACAATACCGACCAACACGTGGTTTACTTCAAGATTGTAGAACCCTACTTGGCTAGTCCAAGGTCTTGTTCATCATGACATAATGGTCAAGCCAAACCCATGGGACCCTGCCAACACCCATAGGGTTTATCCATCAAAAGATTTCCCATTCCACAATTTTATCATTACGTCTCTTCCAAATGAACCATATAAAAATGATTAACTTGCTGAGAGACTCCTATAGTAAACCACGAGAGCAAGCCTACAACCAATCAAACGCAAGATGCCGTTTGAGACCAATATGTAGAACTATTGATGTCACAACGAGTTGCACCATCAAACAGTCACGAAACCCGTGAAACTCCGTTCCCCGCTCATGTCACACAGTAGGCATATCCCGTCCACATCAACCATTTGGCCCGAAGATAATTAAATTCTTAATTTTCACCCAATATGAGAACTCACTCAGTAGTCAGCAGGTTAAGCTGAATTAATTAATATTTTTTTCTTCCAGAAAACAATAAAAGAAAAGAAGAAGGAAACAATTATGTGGGCTAGTGACCTGAAATATTCTGTGGGCTTGTTGGCTCCGAACGGAATTTTGTTAAACAAATTAGAGTGGGCTTGTATCTGGAGACCATGAGGGGCATCTTTGTAACTCTACCGTTCGAGTCTTTGAACTATTAAAAAGCTCACATCTTCAGCACGCTTCAGAAACAAAAACCCTAGCCCCCTCAGCTCCCAAGCTCTCTCCCAGGTCCGCCGCCGCCGCCGCCGAAAGCTTTTGCTCTCAGTCTCAGGTAAATCTACTTTTTCACAAAATGCACGAACTGTCTAATAAGAGCCGACCCATGATCACTGACTGTGACTATGTTTCAGATCTAGCTGCGGAAAAATGGTGAGAGTCAGCGTTCTTAACGATGCTCTGAAGAGCATGTACAACGCCGAGAAGAGAGGCAAGAGGCAAGTCATGATCAGGCCTTCCTCCAAGGTCATCATCAAGTTCCTTATAGTCATGCAGAAGCACGGTTCGTGTCTCTTCACTCTGCCCTTGTTGTTTTGTAATATAGTTCAATCGTCAGGAACACGCCTATTTTGTATGCCAACATTGGTTTAGAAGTTGTTAGTTTTTGATTATTGGGTCTGAAATGGCGTAGTGATGTGATTATTGAGTCTGGAATGCCTTAGTTATCTGACTATTGGGCCTAGATATGTATGGATTGTGATTATTGGATTTGATTTTTTTTTGTTTATGTGTGATTGGTCTGGAGTTGTGTGGTTTTATTGATCATTGGTCTCTGCAATCGTGCAGGTTATATTGGAGAATTTGAGTATGTTGACGATCACAGATCTGGAAAGATTGTTGTTGAACTCAACGGGAGGTTGAACAAGTGCGGTGTCATCAGTCCTCGCTTTGATGTAGGTGTCAAGGAGATTGAAGGCTGGACTGCTAGGCTTCTACCCTCCAGACAGGTTTGGTTTCAAAATCCATTGTTTTATGAGATGTTAGTTTGTTGTGCTGTTGTATCTAGTTCAATCTGCCTACCATTACCAGTGCATTTTCAATTGCCATAGTTGGTTAAATAGAACACTAGGATTTGAGCAAATTCTTTCCAAGCTTATTTTGATTAATGTTTGCAGTTTGGATACATTGTGCTGACAACTTCTGCTGGTATCATGGATCACGAGGAAGCTAGGAGAAAGAATGTCGGAGGCAAAGTTCTTGGTTTCTTTTATTGAGCTACATATCTGACATACTTTCCCTTTTGAAATTTTGGTTTAGTAATGCTGGGGTGATTTCCAATATTATATGTGATGCTGGTATTGAGAGATTATTGTACTTGGATATGACTTATGTTTTGTCTTGAATGACCTTCAAGTCATTGTGACTTTGGTGTTAATGTTATTGCCTTATTAGGTATTCGTCATTTGTAGTCTCTGTTTGATGAGTATAGATTAAACTAAGATTTTGTGGATTTGTTGTTGACCATTGCACAAATGCGTAAGAGTCAAACTGAATCTGGAAGATTTTGAAAATTCAACCGCCATGTCACTTTATGACAGGAATTGGATATGCTCAGATGGTGTTGGGATGAAATGGTGTCTCCTGTTGTTGAGCATCATTTTATCCCAAACATTATCTGAGCATATCTTGGTTTTTTGCATTTTGTGAAGACTTCTGTTTAAGATTAAGATTCAGTTGGACCCTCTTCTGTTTGTGGATTGGAAGATTGACTTCCACAAGTTGGTGTCTTTGATCAGTTCTGTATGTGTATGGATATTTTGCTTGGCTTTCATTTTGTTGGTTTTGAATGAAATTTTGTATGTTCATGTATGTTTAGTTGATTCTGTATGGTACATACTCTTAATTTAAAACATAAAAGTATCTCAATCTTAGAATGTTTGGTTTAGAAGTGATGAGTAGTTAGAGTGGAGGCTGTAATACTTGGTCGTCTTGACATTATCGGTGTTAATGGTTAGAGTTGATATTTTGATAGCGTGGAAAAGAAATAGCCAGATCAAATCCCTTGTAAAAACTTGTCGCGGTGCTCTTTGAAGTAGAGCCTTCAAGAGTTGCTTATAGTGAGTACATATCATGGAGGTGCATTTGCTGTTTCCTTCGATTGTTTTTGCTTTCCATGAATTGCAGCTAAGCTAGCTTTGGCATTTGAAAGCTTCTAATCATTTACACATTATGCATGATTTTTTGGGTGATACATTCTGTACGTCCGCAGTAGAATATTCATATACTCAGTTCTGAATCACTGTGCCAGGCCCAAAGCTATCGTAGCTTCGATCAGGCTGGAAACCACCGCAGGGCTAAACACCCGAGCTCTGATTTCCAATGATGACACGTGTCGCGATCTGATTCGTCCGAATTTTCAACTTTTCTCAACGTTGACTGAGTTTATGCTAAACTCAGTATACGTGATTCGAGCCTCCTTTTCGCCCAGAAAACTTACACCCGAAACACTCCGTCGCCGGAAATATCGCCGTCGCCCACCGGGAAAATCTCCTCCCTCCACTCCAAAGCTAGCCATAAGAATACTCTATCTAAAAAGAAGCATACTCAGCATAGAAAAAAATTGATAAGACTCGATCCAGATCTGCTCGTGCTGAATGGATCGACGGGACGTGCGGAGTCCCCTAGAGACCAGACGCCGCAGGGAGCGCACGTGGCCGATGACGAGCCGAGGTGACCAAGCGCCGTGGAGAGGCGCGGGAGGCTTGAAGTCGAGGCCGTTCGGGGGGCGGTGAGAGAGTGGCGACATGCCGAGAGCTGCGACGAGCAGAGGACACGCGACGTAGGCCGCGAGACACGGAGGCTGGGCAAGGGGAGTTGGCTAGAGAGGCGCGGCGGTGGCCGGGCAGGGGCAGCAGACTATACTCGATCATGAAAATAGTGTACTGAGAGAGGGGGGAGAGAGAGAGGCAAAAGGGAGAATCAAGTGTACTGAGCTAAGTCAAACATGAATATAGTTGAAATAATGGATGCTTCAGATTGTCCCACGTGTCATTTTTGGAAAAAAAAGGAGGTCTGAGGGTGCATATTCCAGAATTTTCCTGAACTTGGACCATCTGTCTTTCAAATTGCGTCCAGAAATAAAAGAAAAATACATTACTGCAGGGAACCATATTTTCTACTTTGCAGAATTGAAGCAGTACACAAATTATATTCGTACTAACACATCTCATACGTACGTGTATACGTTGATTATATATATAAGTGCTCCAATTGCATTGCTTTACGAGGCTAGCTGTTCATCAAGCTCATTAGTACTTGGAACAATTTATCAGATGCAAAAGAGAGCAATATAAGCTAGCCCTGCACTTTTATATGAACAGCATTTTCATCTCATCCAAGCCGGCGTCACTACAAACATGAAACGTATAAATCAAACCATATCTAATGATTTACCTATAAAATACCGTGACGATCATAATGATCGCTTGATATTGCTCTGCCAAAGAGTCCTTGGTTGCCCAATAAAAGTAGAGAGATCAAACTTTTAATGGAGGCTGATCACATATGCTATCACCCTTCTCCTCATCATCCTCATCATCTTCCCCGTCCTCGTCTGTATCGCTCTCGTTGTTGCGATCCCTTGCTGCTGCCATGGAAGCTGAGATGGAGGCCATGATGAGTTCCAGCTAAGTAGAGAAGGAGTGGAAGGGCAGGGTTGTGAACTTTAAAGGGGTTATAGGAGTAGGGCAAAGCTTCGTGGGAAGGGTATCTTCCAAGCATATAATTGAAGCATTATCGACCTGGCTTCTCCTCATCATGCAACTAAAGTTGGGTTTGTTTTTCGTGAATTTTCTATTGCGGTTTGCCTCGTCATTCTGCTTTAAATTTGGACTTTATTAATATTACTGTGTTCTTGCATCCTAGCTGCTAGCTGTTTCCGATCCTAAGATACGTGGGCAACCGAAGGTCTGAAGCTGCATAAGAAGCTTTTGGAAGTCTCATGAAACGATAATTCTGCGATGTATTTCGGGGCTAAGCACCTAGAGTCTATTTTTTAAAGTGTCATGTGACACAATATCAATCGTCAGTTTTGTCTATTATTTTGTTCTTTGATTGAATTTATGATAAAATCAGTGTATGAAGTTGCGATAATAAGAAAATCCGAACGGTATAGCCTCCCACCTTCCATCTCCTCCGATCAGTTTAGTTTTAAGACTAGATCTTTCCTGGTGCTCCTCCGCTTCCTGTCGAAGGCCAGAGATATTGTTCTTCGTAATCCGATGAATCTATGCTCTGTTTTCCTCCGGATTCAGAGATTGTTTTGTTGTTCCTTCTGGCTTCATTCCATGGAAGAATATGGTAGTCTGATGGTGGTGCGCGAGGTAGTGCAAGCTGATGGGATTGGGGAGGCAACTCCCGGTGGATTTGATCAGCTTGGGGCTGTCATTGCTGGCAAACGAGTCTAAGCAGGCGGCAAGTTCGAGAAGGGAAGCTATGGCTTCGTCAAGACGACACTGAGGTGATGTCCTTCGATGATCGACGATGTGATGAGGTCCTGGTTTGGAGAACGACGCCGTGATGGTGTTCGTTCTTCCCTAGGGTTTGGTTTGGCAAGGTGCAGGAGGCACTGTCACTTTCTTAGGATTCCAGGTGAAATTCATTTTTGGGCCAAAATGGTCTGGACCTGGGTGAGTTAGGTAGGAATCTTGGGCCATCTTGCTTGGGTTTGGATGTGGAAGGCTCAACGGCACTACCTATTTTTCCTTTCTAGGTATGTTGTCCAGTCAGCTAAGGAGCGGCATATATAAAACTTTTTTAGTTTCAGCGGCTTTGGTTGGTCTTGATTGAGTTATTTGGATTTAACTAATGCGTAGTATGCATAATGGTTTCAATTTTTCAAGCACAGTCATAGTTAAATTTTCTCCATATATAAAAAAAAGAGTTAGTGTATGGAATCCTCCTTTATCCCCAGAGAAGAAATCACCCAAAATCGAACTCCGTCGCGAGATCCTCGCCAGGCCAACGAAGGGGGAAGAAGGGTTGAGACTCTCTCTCTCTCTCTCTCTCTCTCTCTCTCTCTCTTCCAGGTTCGTCTAATATCTCACTCTCACTAATCTTCGAGCTTAATTTCCTATTTTCTAAGCTGAATTTTTTTTAAAGGAAATTGAATTGTTTATTTTAGCTCGATTCATGTTTGGATTGAACTGCTGTGGATTTGAATTTCAGATCTTTGTTCGTTTTTGTGGTTCAATTTGTTATGATTTAGCTGAATGGAAATATGCTTTGGATTAGGTAGGTAAGGTTTGAGTCATTATCGATCATGACAATTTCGGATTCTGGTTTCATCATGGAGAGAACACACAGTTCAGCCTCGCTCCTTGTTCGTCGCCTCGTCACCTCCTAAAGCCTCGCGTCACTGCTCTCTTCTCGGCCTTGCATCGAGCCTCCTCGACCAATACATGGCGTTGCGCCGTCGTTGCTCCCTATCGAGTTGGTCATCGCTGCTTCATCCTCGCCCTCAGCTTTGTGAAGTTGTCTGCTTTTGAGAAATCAAAAGATGACTGTCGAGCCTATACTCGATGACCAAAGAGATCAGTTTCCTATTGGGATGTGTATCTTGCGTGCGACATAAGTGCCAGTATCATGGTCTGTGTGCTTTTGCTTTGTTCAATTTGCTTCAATTTGGTTTTAAGCTGGTACT
Source organism: Geum urbanum (assembly GCA_946800695.1). Lineage (NCBI taxonomy): Eukaryota > Viridiplantae > Streptophyta > Magnoliopsida > Rosales > Rosaceae > Geum > Geum urbanum. The sequence continues at coordinate 11,408,671 of OX327006.1, forward strand.
AGTTTGGTTTCTTAAAGGTGTGTTCTTGAGAAGATTTGATGTTTGGGTAACTGGCGACGACGAAGATAACTGACGGCGTAGTCGAGACATGTTTTGGAGTTGGGGAAAGGGTATGATCACATATAGTGAGTATATGATAAGCCCAGTCAAGTTTAAAGAAAGTTGACAAAACCAACTACTTAAATTGTGCCACATGTCACATAAAAAAAATTAGCCTATAAGTACTTTGTCTTAGGGTGCATTCCAGCATGATCCCTTATGAAAAACGTCAAGGTGCATGCAAATGGTCTAGGAATCAGGATCAAGGGGTTTGCGTGGCATTTCCATATAAGTAGAATGTAGTTTTTCCCTATTCAAGTGCATTCCCTTGATCTGGTCTCATAATATAGAGTTACTGCCTAACGTTTAGTCGCCTGGGCGAATACTAATTGGATTCTTGACAGGTTATTATTTTTAATTAATTATATTATTATTTTGTATATTATATATAGATATAATATGAATAATAAAGAAAAAAAATTTCATCAAAATATATTGTCGTCAAGTTCTACTTTTCAACACTATCATCTCCAATCCAAAATAAATCAAAAACTGAAATTCAAAGATTTAGGTTTTGTCAAATTTTGAGTTAGACGGGCTAACGCGACCACCTAGACGTTAATTAGGCGGAGGATAAAATTTATGTGTATTAGATGCTTTAGTCTTACTCATTGACTTTGATTTGTCTGGGTGCGGGGTTGGTTGGTATTTTCACAATGCCACTGGTACCTGTTGGTATGTTCCACTGACATAAACCCTAAAAAAGAAATAAATTATTTACTTAAAATGTTCAACTTAAACCAATCATGGTGTAAAAAAAATCAATTATGATTGTGATTGTCTTGTTTATATTATAGGAATCAAAGCAGGTAGTAGGCATGACTTGTGCCTTGTGGTATATTATTCCTCTCTTTTTTACCTGATTCAAAAATTTTATTGGCCCGAAAATTTATTTCATGGAGAATTGAACTCGTGATCTCTCGGTCTATGAGAGTAATATCAAGGTGATCAGTCACTATACTACCAGCAACTCTGGCTAAAATGTTTTGCTGATGTCAAAGCATGTGAAATACATATAAGTTATGGAGTGCACCTATAGTGTGCGAGACACTTGTCGTAATCTCACCCGTGTTGGGCTTAGATGAATAGTGCATGAGAAAAACTAGACTGTAAATTAATCCCATACACATTTGTGCTCCGTACATTATAGAATTACTCATAAGTTATAAGTCATTTACTATTTGCTCTTTTTGAAAAAGATGTCTCATTTACTAAGGGTGAGGCTATTTCTACCCCACACAATATTATCTTGACCCCAATTGCTATATTCAACTCTTAAAATATATATTTTTTCTTTTCCTTTTTCTGAGTTCACCCAATCTAGTATAAAAAATGTCATTTTTTCTTCAAAGTTCAATGGAGGCTTACTGAATATATAGACATTTATTCAGTAAGGGTTTGCTGAAAAATGTCAAAAATTTCTACAGGACCTTGCTAAATTTTGTCAATACTTTCAACAAGACTCTTCTTCATAAAAGGTTTGTTGAAAAAAGTTAGAAATTTCAGCATGACCATGCAACAATTTGCCAGGTTTTTCAGTAGGACCCTACCAAACGAAGCGAAAACCAGCATAACGATTAAATCGATAAAAAAAAAATTACCTTATTTTCATGCTTTAAATCAGTCCATTGTGTCTCTATACGTGTTACAATGATATAAATTGAAGAAAAGAAGGTTGTTAGGTTGACACGAGCTCCATTGAAGAGGAAAAAGTTTGTTTTATAACTTAGTTATTCTTTGTTTTAAAGGAAAAACTGTGTAAGGGTGAAATAAGCAAACACATAGTAATTTCACAAATTAGATAGTGTTAAAGGAGAAACGTAAATATATACGCAATAAAATGAAACTGTACTTTATTCATTGATAGATGGCCTTAAATATGTATTACAATATGTTATAATCAATATCCCGGTAAATCAGGTACTGAAAGAATATCTAATTTTATGCTAATTAAAATAAGACACACATCTAGATACAAGAGTATAATATCTTTAAACACTTCCCCTTGTGTCGTGATCCTAATGGATGATGCATAACCTGCTGCCTCACTAAAAATCTTTCCAAACAAACAAAAAACCTTTTGGGTAAAAATAAAATCTTGGTCTAAGGGATAAAGAGTACAACACATCAACTACATAAGTGACCACATGTGATATAGACTCCTCCTGATGTCTACGAAATGAACTCCCCTTGATCAGTAACTCATTCTTTGAGTTCAAACAATCTTCACATACCAATGCGTTTCACATGCTTTGCAAATGTAGATTTGGAAAATGACTTGGTAAACAAGTTTGCAACATTATCAGCCAAACATACTTGATTCACCTGTATGTTCAATAACTGATGTTGTTGTTGATTAAAGAAGAATTTAGGCGATATGTGCTTTGTATGATCACCCTTGATGTATCTCAACTTCATTTGTTCAATGCAAGCCACATTGTCCTCAAAAATACAAGTTGGTATTGTACGTAGTGGATGGTAATCCACTACATCCTCGAATATGGTGTATGATTGACCTAAGCCAGACACACTCCTTAACTGCTTCATGTAAAACAATGATCTAAGAACGATTCGAAGAAGTAGCAATAAGGTTATGCTTAGTTGATCTCCATGAAATTGTCGTGTTTTCCATGGTGAAGACATAACCTATATGGGAACGTCCTTTGTGTGGGTCAGAGAGATAGCCAGAATCAGTAAAACCAACCAAAACATCACAAGGTGTCTCTGAGTAGGGGACTGCATTGAATTGAGGAACAAATCTCGCAGCTGGAGAAGAATTCGACAAGTCGAAGCTTTCCATCGACGAGTCAAATGGTAGTTTCAGGTCGATCTAGGGTGCAGATTTTAATGGGTCGAGAAATCCACTCAACGAGTCGATTGCTTGCTTTAGGTTGGTCTAGGGTACCATTTTCGACTGGTCGAAAGATCCACTCGACGGGTCAAAAATCTCAGAACTTGCATGTTGCGATCAAACCATCATTTTTTTTCGAGAATTTCAAGCTTACCTCTGTATTCTTTGTAGGAAAAGAAAAATCTCAATTCTGTGGAACCCTTCAAGTACCTGAAGATGTGCTTTATACCATTCCAATGATGTTGCATTGGCGCAAAACTAAACCGAGCTAACAAGTTCACAGAGAATGCAATGTCTGGTCTCGTGCATTGAGCTAAATACAATAAAGCTGTAATAATACTAAGGTATAGTACCTCAGCTCCCAATAATTCCTCACCATCATCATTCGAACGGTACGAATCCTTATTGGGTTCTAGACTGCGAGCAACCATTAGCGTGCTAAGAGGGTGTGTTTTGTCCATGTTAAATCGCCTGAGTATCTTTTGGATACAAGCAGACTGATGAATAAGTATTCTACTAACTCGATTTCAAACCAAAACAAAATCGAGTCCTACTAAGGTCTTTCATCTCAAACTCGAATTTCAAGTAGCTAATTGTCTCATTAATTTCTTCAAGAGAACCAATGATATTCATATCATCAACATATATTGCTATAATGAGAAATCCTAAACTTGTTCTCTTAATGAACACACATGGGCATAAATCATCGTTCTTGTATCAATTCCCAATCAAGTAGTCACTTAAATGTGTGTACCACATCCTACTAGATTGTTTCAATCCATATAGTAAACGCTTCAATCTAATCACATGAGCACTCTGTGATATAGAGTTACTTGAATCGGGTATGACCACGCCTTCAAACACTTTTATGTATATTTCTGAATCAAGGTTTCCATGGAGATATGATGTCACCATATTCATTAGCTGCATGTTCAGTTTTTCAGACACTACCACATTGACAAGGTAGAGGAAAGTAAGGATGTCCATAATTGGAGAGTATGTCTCCTCATAATCAATGTTACGTCGTTGAGAGAATCCTTGCGCCAGAAGTCTTGCTTTATACCGCATGACTTCATTTTTCTCATTACGCTTTCGAACAAAGATCCATTTATGTCCTACCAGCTCACATTCAGTGGGCATAACACTACCGGACCGAAAACATGCATTTTGTTCAAGGAGTCTAGTTCAACCTACATTGCATCTTTCCACTTTGGCCATTCTGTTTTTCGCTTACATTCAACAACCTAGCGAGGTTCTACTTCATCATAGTCAATGATCTCCTGTGCGATGGAATAAGCAAAAGCATCATGAACTACCTTGGATGATCTATCCATAACAATGCGCACGTCATTATTTGATAGTGAGATTTCACCATTCTCTGACATCACATATGTGTTTGAAGCGTCATCCAAAGATGTTATTCATGATTCTAGGACAAACTGTAGTCATGAATAATCTCATGTGTGAGATTCACAACGTTGATGCTGAAAGGATTAGTTTATGCCTGGATGGCCTGCCTTTTCATCAGCGGCTTAACTGTGGATTTTCTTGTTCTCCCCCTCTTTCTGGTGGGAGCTGAGGCTGATGTTACTTCATCCACATAGGAAAGAGGCACTTTAATTTTCCCTAGAGTTGTGTTATACCGCCCTTTAGGGACTTTCAACCTTGCAGGAATATTTGCAGCAGGAATGTCTGATCTCGTCACTTTGGCAATATCTGTAAAGTAGTCAATCATCTAGTCTGCTACCTTTTGAAGATCAAGTATATGTTGCACTTCAATCTCACTTTGAGATGTGCGTGGATCTTCTTGAAACATAGTGGGAGGAGTATTCCACGTCTATTTCTGACGTTCAACCGGAATGAAGACATTCATATCTCCCCTTAACGTCCAAAAATATGTTTCTTCAAAGTGACAATCTGCAAATCTTGCAATAAAGACATCTCCTATAGCCAACATATATGCGTAATTGATATTAGTGACTCATTTTAGTGCAATGTGGAGGCGCAATTGGTACATAAACGGCATAACCAAAGATGCGTATATGTGAATGTCAGGCTCATATCCAATTACCAACTGTTATACACTGAATGGGTGACGTGCTACGAGTATCAAGCGTAGAAGCATTGTTGCATGTAATACTAGATATCCCTAAGCAAATACCAGCAAATTAGTATGCATAACCATTGCTCTGGCCACAAGCTGCAACTTCTTGATTTGTGCCTCTACTAAACCGTTTTATGAGTGAACATGAGGGACGAGATGTTCAATTTAAATCCCAATTGACATATAGTAGTCATCAAATGTCTTTGATATGAATTCTCCTGCATTATCCAATCTAATAGACTTTATTGGGTTGTCTGGGTGGTGAGCCCGAAACTTAATAATCGGTGCTAGGAGTTTTGCAAATGCAACATTCCTTGTGGATAGCAAAGCAACGCATGACCATCGTGTTGATGCATCTATAAAAACCATAAAATATTTAAATAGTCTGCATTCCGGTTTGATAGTTCCACAAATGTCACCATGGATTCTTTATAAGAATGGAATATTTTTAGTGTTGTCAACCACAAAGGAAGGCCAAACCTGTAACTTTGCAAACGAGCAAGCTTTGCATAAAGATCTATGAGCATTATAGATTTCCATAAAAGAATCTTGTGAAATAACATCAGGTATTGAGACCAGATTAAGATTGTTAATCTCATCCGTACCATCAAATCTGATGGGTTTTGGAAGTTCCATATGCTTCTTTCCTTTGAAGAATGGATGACCATGAGAGTTATTCAATATTTTAATCATCATATCACGATCTAGATGTTCCAGTGTAATGACCCGAACCGTGGAATGTGCACATATTGGTCCGAGCCGTGATTATTGTGAATTAATCCCTAAAATCAGCGAAAATCTGTCTCCAACTCAGGGCTGGGCTATACCAAAAACTGATAAAGTAGTCTGATCGGACCAAATGCTGGGCTATATATGGCCCTTGGTATAGTCTTGTGTTATATTTTTGTGAGGACCACAATTGTACTTAAACACTAAAAAATTGATGTTCCTAATAACTAATATTAATTTTAATTAGTGTTCATGTTAATTTAAACGTTATGATGACATTTTTAATTAATTAATTTATTTTAATTTTTTAACTCCAATAATAATCACAATATTTTTTTAAAACGAAATAATTAAAATAATAAATTTATCATGTGTAATATTTTAAAAATATTATAAAAATATTTTTTAAATTTCAATAAATATAGTACATGCAACGGTAATATAGTAAATAAATATAAATAATTTAATATTTTAAAATATAAATTATAATTTATTAATGAATATAATAAATATAATGCAATTAAAACATTAGTATAAATATCAACAATAATATTTTCAACAACTTTTCAACAACTAAATTAAATGCAACGGTAATTTTTCTTCTTCAATAAACACACTGCTCTTATTTCCATATCGTTCCTCATATTTCCCCTCTTATTCATTTATCCCATATTCTCTTTCTTTCTCCAAATATCTCCACCATTGAATATATATACATATATAAGTTTAAAAGTTTGAATTAATCAAATAATATAAAAATTAAAGTTATAGCCTTTATGGGTTGGAGACGGCACGAAATATAGTCCTCAATATTCATTAAAATAATATATTTAAGGGGCTAAATTATAGCACATGGCAAAATATAGTCCTGCAGGACTGGACATAGCCTAAGATTGTGATTGTTTCCCCCACAAAATAGTGGATTTGATTCTCATATGTGTAAAGGTCTTCTCATATATCAAAACACACACCAGTGACTAGCCATGATCGATAATTGAAAAGGTGGGCTTAGTGTAAACCACTAAACCCAGATCATCGAGACAGTATGTTTATATATGAACTACTACAACTTATTACTTATATTGCTTGATGGAAGATGTTAGACCTTATGTTAAAATTTTGTGGGACTATGGAAGATAGTTGAAGGCACCTACTTTTAATAAAGGATACCCCCTTGTAGAATAATAAATAGAAGTGGGCTTAGGTGAGAGAATTTCGATGAGTTTCATTAGAAATTCTTTTTGGGCCTTCTAGTTGGTTTAGATGATTATTTAATAATCATAGACTGGATTTTGGGCCTCTTAGTCATTTTTGAGTTCTGGAGAATTAATTAAAAATCGAATTTGTTTTTTGGATTAGAAACGTTTTTACCTTGAACAGTTGAGACGCAACTCTTTGTCTCTGGAAAAGACGACTGTACATTCAAAAAAAATGTCAAACAAGTGTCTTACTTCTATAAAAGAGGAGCGAATGATCTGATTCAATCACTTAATTTGTTTTACAAAATCTTTCATACTATACAAGAGAAAAACACAGACTAAAGTTCGAGTAAGAATTCAAGGCATTCTGCAAGCCTTGGATTGAGAGTTGTATCTTGGGACTAGGAGACAGACGTCAAGAAAATTCTACAAGCAGAAGTGTAAGGAAATTTTTTTGTCTTAGGACATTGTGGTTGCAAGACTCTCTCAATAATCAAGTTAGTAAATTTGAATTGCTTTCTCTATTTGATTTCTATATTTTGATTGAAAGCTTTATCGAATTCAATTAGTTGTTGTTTAGTTTCATTAATTTCTATATTCAAATAACATACATAATTATATTTATTGAAATTCATATATTCGATCTATACTTATAATATATATATATATATATATATATTTTCTAACACCTCATGCATGAAAGATCTTGGTTACATATTGATAATGACTCGTATATATTTAGAAGTACAACACATATGAAAGAGACACCATTAAGTTAAACTACAGTAAAAACTCGATTTAAAAATACTCTATAAAGGAATCACTTTTTTATAGTGATAAAAAATCTCGGTCTCAACTCAGGACCAATTATAAATAGGAATAACCTCCACATTGTGATAAGTATAAGATTTTTTGGTCCCATATATAGAAAATTTACCTCCATATAGTAATAATTGTCAATAATAATATATAAAATATTACTCAAGAAGAATTAAAATATTTATCTATACTCGTTTGAGACAATGATTTATGCTTAATTGTTACAATTGTTCCATGGTTTAATCGACTATCAAACCACTTGAGTCACTCTAAAAAAATCAAAGATGTCATCAATGCTTTTGAATTTGCTCGATACTTGCAGTTAAGATTATCACAATTCACATTCTAAAAGCATCTTGGATTCTTAAACTTACCTATGACCCAAAGTGGAACTTTTTCAGAGCCACCACCATTGCAACAAATAACTAATGTAACCCTCTCTTTGTTTTTCTTTCGACCCTCTAATTGTTTTGGAGCAAGAGAATTATCGGCTTGCATTCGGTAAAATAAGTCAGTTTCATCCATATTGTAGATGTCCTTCCAAACCCACTTGTTTAGTTTTCTTTTATTGGTGGCAGTGGCGGATCGAGACAAAAGTTTGAGGTTGGGCAAGACTAAAATAAGAAGAGTGCATATAATATTATAATAAAGACAACAAAACCAATAATCCAAATGCAAAATCAATAATTCACTCCAAAATACAAATTCTTGAAAATTTGATTACGGTACTAAAAAAAGAAAAGAATTAGAACTATCATTCTCCATTTATCTACGAGATGGTAACTGTCCACGTCACGTCTTCATATTTTGAAAACGTTGCATAATAGCATCATTACTGATGCTATTAAATATGTCTTTCTCAATGTATACCAGCAAACTATCACTCATTCATTGATCTCCCATTCTATTACGTCGTGGACTCTTCACAATATTCATTGCTGAAAACACTCTCTCCACTGAAGCAATCGCAATTGGTAAAACTAAAGCAAAAGTTAACAGCTTGTAAACTGATGAATAAACTTTATGCTTTCCTGTCTCCACTAATTTTTTTGCAAGATTACCAAGTCATTTTAACTGACAAAATTCATTGTTGGACCTCATTTCACTCAGATAAATATCAAGCTTGTCCTCAAGTGATAAGAGATCTCGTTCAAAGAAATCTCTTGGATAAAATTTGGCAAGACGAAGTAACTTTTGCTTGTCAAAGGCTAAAAATGAATCATCTGGACTTAAACTTGAAATACAAAGAAGAAGCTCAGAGTTTGCCTCATTAAAACGATCATTTAACTCTGAAAGTTGTCTATCAATCACAGTACAAAACACCTCAACTTGATAATGATGAAGGTTTGTTACCTTTTCAGCTTTACGTTGCAGTTTTCCTTTGGCGACAAAAATATCAACCATATCGGGAATACTAATATCATGCTTGTTGCAAAACCTATACACTTTGTCAAGAAACTCATCCCATTCACATTCATCATCCCTCATTGTTTGCAGTTATTGCTTACATACTTTGACCAAATCAATAATTTACAATGTCTTGATCTTTTCTCTGCAGTGCTTGAGATAAATCGTTTGTGATTCCTAATACTTGTCTCATTAAAAAAAGACAAAATATGAAGTCAAAAGATTGCATTTGTGAAACCAGAAGATCACCTTCGCCTCGATTATCAGCATAAGTGCCATCATCAATAATCATCTCAATCACTTTAATAATGGAAGAAAACATAGTGATGATACTCAATAAAGTTCCATAATGGGAACCTCAACGTGTATCACTAGAACGTTTGATACTAGTTTCTTGATTCAACCCTCTTCCACTATGGAGCTCATCATCTTGAAGAGCTTTCATCATCTCAATTTGTTGTTGTTCTCTCATAAGATCACGACGCTTACAGGAGGATCCAACAATGTTAATAACTCCTGTTACTAAGAAAAATAAGGTAGCAACTGGAACACAATTTTTAGCCAAAGAAACAAGGGCAAGTTGAAGCTGATGTGCTAAAAAATGAACATAGAAAGCACAATCATTCTCCTTCAAGATAAGAGCTTTGAGACCGTTAAACTCACCTCGCATATCGCTAGCCCTATCATAGCCTTGACCTCGAAGATTTGAGATACTCAACTTATTTCTAGAAAATAATTCATCAATTGTAACCTTAAATGAATGGGCATCAGTACCTGTGACATGCTCAATACCAATAAATCGTTCAATTACTTGTCCTCTGGTATCTACAAATCGAATAACAACCGCCGCTCTTTTATTGAATTATCTCTCGCTTCATCAACCAAAATAGAGAACGGTGAATCGCCAATTTCAGAGATGATTGCATTCAAGAAGCTCAAGAAAATTTCCTCTATTGCCAAAAAATTCTGATTCATCATGCCCACGAAATGCAAGACCTTGACGCAACAAGAAACGAATGCAGTCAATCGAGGCATTCAATAAAGTATAATAATTATGCTTCGTAGATTCCACCTGACGACTGATAACAGATTCAAGATGTTGTTTCTGATTCATTAGAGCTTCACACTTCTGTGAAGCTTGATGGTGTGCACTACCAACATATCCAACATGATCTTCCAATCCTTTTTTGTTCTTCCAATTATCAAAACCTTTCCCGATAAATTTATCACCGCCTCCTTGATCACCGTGATCTGGTTTGAAGAGATAACAATATAAACAAAATAAGGCATCTCTGTCTATACTATATTCCAACCAAGGATGACCATCAAACCAAGCAGGAACAAAACGCCGTTTTACTCCATATATACTCTTCTGAGGAAAGTCATGAGTTTCAGGTTGACAAGCACCATGAAGTAAATAATGTCTTCAAACTTGATCACGAATATTTGGATTGTAATCCATAATACGAGGTCGAAGTGCAGGATCTGAAGGAAGATTTTTTTAAGTCAAGCTCATCTTTATTAGAAGATGAAACTTCCTCTGGATTTGGCAATGGTTTGAAATATCTCTTCAATGATGAATTCTTCATTGATGAACTGATAAATCACTAATGAACATAGAAGAAAAAAAATTTAGACAAATATGAAACTAAGAATCAATCCAAAAGTATAAAAAAAAATCGACTAAACCTAATCAGAATCGTCTATATAAAAAAAAACTTTAAAACTCTAATCGATTAATAAAAAAAAATTCAAAGTTGTGAACTATTAATCAATTATATTATTTATATATTAAGTTCATACCTTTGAGTTTGCACTTTGCAAGTGGGGGGTGAACATGGTCTTTGCGTTTGCAGAGAGGGGAGAAAAGTTTAGCTTGTGAGTTCTGACTTTTTTATTAAACAAGGCCAATAGAGGCTATAAACCCTATATGTCTGCCAACGTGATTGCGTGAATGATAGTGTTACTGTGTTAGATTAGGATTATGGGAAAATAAAACTAGCCCACTAAGTCCAGTAGCCCACTAAGTCCTAGTAGCAGAATGCACGTGCTTGTTTTAAAAAGAAACGATGTCGTTTCTCAACTAACATATATCACTGTTCATTGTCTTCTTCCCGAGTTTTCCTTTTTTCTCTAGGTTTCCTTCCCCCCCTCTTTTTTTTCTTTTCATATTTGCACTATAAATATATACTAGAAAGCCAAATACCAAAATCTCAGTTGCCCAACCTCGCCCATATGTAAATCTGCCCCTGATTGGTGGCATGCTAGCTTCAAGTTTATCCATATCCACTTAACCACTCTCTCCAAAGCGTCGGTAGGATTGAATAACATGACATTGTTTGAACTTCCCCAACCATCCATTTGAAACCTCAAATGTGGTAACTTTAGAATAAAGTGATTTTAGGAATAAGTTATCTTTCTCCTTCAAGAGATCTCCACTCACGTCAATATGGTCTTGATTGCATGTTAACCATTCATAGAGAGCAGTCTCCATTCAATGGTACCTTGCCATCTTCACGCGTTTGCATTTGGTTTCAAATGTCATATCTTCTTGAAGAACATCGAATGATCACTTAAGTGTCTTAGATATTACTGCTTGAGAAACTTTAATGTTATTTTCTCTAACCAATTCGCAGGTTCCAATTGTGTCCAACTGAGATTTGATTCTTTCTTCTTGCACATCTCAATTCGTATCTTTTCAGTTAACTGTGTTCGCGGCGACATGTTTGACTTGAAATGATTTAAGTACTTTAACTGAGTTTGATTAACAATTAACACAATACATTTATTTATAGGCAAACAATTATTGTAGAACGACTAGGAAATATAATGTCAATAGGAAAAATTTAAATAAACTAGTTTCTTTTATTAATCATATAAATTTCTCATTTAAATTACAAATATATCACTTTCTTAATATTTGTAAACTAATTTATAAGTAAACCTCTATTTAAAAATAATCTCCATATACAAATAAATTTTAGTAGACCCAACATTATAACTATAGAAATTTTTTACTCTATTCATGTACAGTGGGCACATGCATTGTACAAAATTTGAGAACATTATTGACATGAACTTACATATATAGTAATGCTACACATTATTTAAAAATCCGACACAAAAAATCTATATTCTATATCCTGGAAGGTAATTGCTTGATCATTCGACCTATAATGTCGTTCTTGTCAAATTGACATTTGTGTTCACCGCACCCGGAAAACTTAAAATCCTTCTATCTCTGTTCAGAATCTTACCAATTAAGCAAAGAGAATGATGCATATATATGGGGTGAACTGGTCTGGTCTTTGAACTGATTGGACAAAGTCCCCCCTCCCCCCCAATGGGGCATTGTCTCAAAGCTCATGACTAGGAATCTAGAATAACCATGCTGGTTTTTGTCCTCAAATCTATTAACTTAATAATACGGGACAAAGTCACATTGTGGAGCCACTCAAAATTTCCAGCTATGATTTATTATTTGATCAGATCAACATGCATGAAGTCTTGTACACATGATTGGTCTTCCGAATAATACACTGAGAAATGTGCTGTGTTTTACGCGGTTGGAACCAGCTTCATTTACCTTTTTTCCTCCCATGTATACACACACATTGACACGTAAATGGAAGTTTGTTATGTGAATGCAATGTACATTTGATCTGTTAAACCTGTTAACCCTCAACTCACAAATCACCCATATCATAATTTCCTAAGTGTGGAATTATGTTAGAACTCTCGATCACATGAGTACAGTAAATATTTAATTTTAAGTACAATCTTTATGGTTTTTTCAAGTCTTATGTACAAAATGAGACAATCACCCTATAGCAGCTCATACGGTCTGGACGAACAATTAATGAAGTAAGAGTAAATAAATGATGGTTATTTCCGTGTAACTTATGTTTCACACATTTTTGTTTTTTGAAAATGAGAGTGGTGATCTCTTTTTACCTCGTAGATATTTTCTTCAACACATGATAATCGACAAACATAAGTTGGTTTTCAAAGTTTTATGTCAAATATTCATTACGCGTTTCTTCATCCATCACTTGAATCATTTGATTTGACATGAATCGTTTACTAAATAAGCAGCAAGATAATCAAAATCTTAAATAATCGTGTAAGTTTAGTAGTTAGATGAGTGTGTTCAAGTCGGGTCATATGTAACAATAGCATCTACTAAGAACATGCCAGCTATCATCTCCAATCTGTCAATGCCTGATAGGCCACGACTCCCAAATTAAAAATCAAGAAGAGCTGCTAACGTGCACATATAGAGAAGAGAAGAGAGGAGAGAACAGTGCGCATTATTAGCCAAAGCCCACCATAGCCGGAGAAGAAGAGAGAGAGAGAGCTAGGTCTGTGTGAACCGCTCGCTCAAGGTAAACCAATAATAAAAAAAATCGAACCTCTAATTATCTCCTCTCTCTCTCTGATTCGCTTTTTCGTTGATCTGGTATTTCCTCTCTCTCTAATGCAATCTGAAACATTTCGCGATTCTTCTTCTTTTGTTGCTGACGCGATTGTTTTCGCGTTTTGATTTGATTATGTGCAGAGAGAATACTTTCGATTTTGATTACAGAGACGTGTTAAGAGTCCATTGATTAGGCAAAGCTTCAGAAGATAATGGCTGCTCCACCAGCAAGGGCTAGAGCCGATTACGATTACCTCATAAAGCTTCTCTTGATCGGCGACAGCGGTATGTCTAATTTCTCTCCTTCGTTTTGTAAATTAATCCGCTGAGAAGCTCAGATCAGTTTGGTGTTTTGTCGCTTTCACATTTTCCGATTGGGCTGGCTCTGTGGGATTTTGGTTCGTTGAAATTAGGGTTTTGAACAAAGTATTTGGGAAGAAATGTGAGATATATGTGGTCGTTTAGTGTGGATCTGGATTGGTTGGTGATATATATTGCTTTTAGGCTTGATTTACTGAAATGGCTGTTTGGAGATTGGGAATCAGATAGATTTGGTTGAGCAAGTTTGGGCATTTTCCATTTTGCATGTTTAGTTAAGCTCTGTGTTGTTGGACAGTAAGAGTAAAAATGGTATTTGGATCATTTAATTCGTTTGTGAGGTTGCTAGACATAATGTTGTGTTGATAAACCTGTTCTCATAGTGAATTTTGGATTATTGAGTACTTGAACCGACTGTTTTATGCCAAAAGACTACAATCTCGAGTTATTTTTATGTAAATGCACTTGGAAATAATGACTTTGTTGGTTGTCATCGGGACTTAGTGTACTTTGTTGATGCTGTGCTTAATTTTATTTTGTTTCTTGCTTTTTTTTTGCAGGTGTTGGTAAGAGTTGCCTTCTTTTGCGTTTCTCAGATGGTTCCTTCACTACTAGTTTCATAACAACCATTGGGTGTGTGCATTCTCCAAAATTTAGAGTTGATTGTATCCAATAAGTTTATTCAACTATGCAATCTAAAATGCCGTTGTTCATCTTTGTGCAGGATCGATTTTAAGATAAGGACCATTGAACTAGATGCAAAACGCATTAAGCTCCAAATTTGGGATACTGCTGGTCAGGAGCGGTTCCGTACAATCACAACTGGTATAATTCCTCTTCATTGATCCTTGCATTTTAATTGACGAGAAAGTGTTGATACTGTTTTCACTGCTTTTGTTGTCTTATGAATATTGGATTAGGAGTTTATCAACACCTTTTGTTTCCCATTACATTGGTAACAGAGTTCTTAGACATATATAAATACATTATTCAAACACTTGGTCTATTACCAAATAATGTGGTAGAAACAGGGAACATGATTTTTATGAATGGAGGAAGGAATTTATGGGTGCTCAGAAAGAGTGCTGCAAATGAGCAGTAGAAATCTGGCTTGAGAAAGTGCCACATTCTTAGAATGGTCATGGCAAAGCTTCATATTTCATTTGACTTACAGCACCTAACATTCATTTTGGAGGAAGTGGTCTTAAAATAAAACATGAAAGACTTAGTCATGTGCATAAATTTACTGCTTCGTTGCTATTGAGCAGCTGGCATACCATTATGATTCAAAGTCAATGGAGGAATAGTAGCATATGTATTGGCCTATTGGGTGACAATTATTACTTTAATAAAAAGCTGCAACTGGTGAATATCATGAATTACTAAATCCAGGGTCTGCAGTTCCTTTAGACCCGTAGTTTAGTTTCTGGTCCACAATTTGTGAGAACTACCTTCTGACTTTCATCTCTCAACATTCTCCGGATCCTCTTCAAACTCAGAGGTTGTAAGCCTACTACACAGTGAATGACCTTATTATGCAAATAATTAAAACAGGGATTATGGGAATGCAATGAATGGATCAATTATGGGGACCTGGACCTATTTTGAGGTAGAGGGCTGGATTGTGCCTTACAACGATTGCATCCATATTATCCGTGTTTCTAGGAATAGCCTGTGAGAGGCCACAGAGGGTCTGAGTGTAGACATCAAATCTTTGATTTCTATGATAAATAAATGATCTTATCGAATGCTAAGTATTTGTATATCCTTTGTGGCTGTGTTTTCATGTGGTCTGTTTCTGCAGTTTCATGGAAAAATGATGTGGGCTTTTGGGATACTTTCTTAATCTTTATTAACAACTCTCATTACGTCTACAGCTTATTATCGTGGAGCCATGGGGATTTTGCTGGTTTACGATGTTACAGATGAATCATCTTTCAACAGTAAATTTTCTTCCTTATTGTAATTACAGTCTTGTTCCTTTTTATTAGATATTACAAAAGCTTTCATGATTCTTCAGAAATCCTTTTATTTAAAGCTTCTTGATGTTGCTGATGTGTTTTTGCTGACCTGGCTTGCTACTCCTTTCAGACATAAGAAACTGGATTCGCAACATCGAACAACATGCATCAGATAATGTCAACAAAATACTTGTAGGGAATAAGGCTGACATGGACGAGAGCAAAAGGGTGAGCTTGTGCTTATTATATTGACTAATTCATTTCCCAAATTGCATAATTTATCACTGGCTGGCTTGATGCCGTCTTGCTTGCACCTTTTGGACGCTTGTAGGTATGCACAGCTTGGCATAATGATTTCTCATGTGGGTCTAAATACTGCATTTTTTCTTCATTTGTGAGTGGCAATCTAATTTTGCCCTTGGTTTTTCACTTTTGTTGGCGAAGGGGTGAAGCACCTTCCCCCAAACTAGCTGTTATAGTGTCTGTCCATGTAAAAATAGTGCATAGCAGGCTCTGCACCCCCTAGTGTTATCTACCAAAATGCAACCAATACATACTGGATACTCATATGAGAAAAAGAGCAAACCAAGGGATATTATAACTCCGGCTAGCAATTGCACTTTGTAATTCTGCTACAGCTTGTTTATCAAAAATCGATGCGGGCTGCATTTCATGTACTTTAATTTAGTAGCGAAAAGATCATAGCAAAGAAAAGAAATGAAGTACACATTGACTATTCCTGATTGGATCTCTCTGATATCATTTTAGGCTGTGCCTACCTCCAAGGGCCAAGCTCTTGCTGATGAGTATGGGATCAAGTTCTTTGAAACTGTAAGTGATACTCATAAATTGTGGTAATTAGTTGAGGAAGTGTTTGATATACATATTGTATTGAATGAAATTCTGTAATACAGAGTGCAAAGACGAATCTAAACGTGGAGGAAGTTTTTTTCTCAATAGCAAGAGACATTAAGCAACGGCTTGCCGACACTGACAATAGGGCTGAGGTATTATACTAGAAAGGAAAGAAGTTGCATATTGTCATTTACATTTTGCTTTATGAAAGTAAACTCTTTTTGGTTCTGTTATAGCAGCCAACGACAATCAAGATCAATCAACCTGACCAGGCAGGTGGGGCTGGTCAAGCTACACAAAAGTCGGCTTGCTGCGGTTCATAAAAGGATTCATTATAAATCAAGGAGGACATGCATGGAAGGGTTACACTTATGCTTGGAAAGAAAACTGACTAATTGTATGACAATACAGTATGATGGGGCTTGTAATCTTCTTTTTCTATCTTCCTTTTTTTCATCTCATTCTTTTCAAATTTAGTGTGTGAAAGGTAGATGCTTATCATGTCTCTTCTTTGCTTCTGTGGTAAAGAATTGACGTGTAACTTGTGGCAGACACATTTTCGTTTACTGCCCCCTCTTCCCCTTATGCTTGTGACTTATCTTAGTGTGTGAAAGATACATGTATGCTTATCTGATATTTATAAATGTTCAAAGTTAAGACGTTGCAGTGAATTTTATAAGGTAGTCGATGAAATTTGAAATTCTATCTTTATCCAAGCCAAGAAAAGATTGTATCATTCAAGTTTTCGCTGCAAACTCTTACATCTGAATCGCAAGCTCAAGTTTACATAAAATTGTAGTACTGAGCTATTGCTTCGGTATGCTACTAATCTGTTGTGGCATAGCTCGATCTTGAAAAAGATGTCGATCACTATGTATGAGCTCATGACCGGAAAAAATTCGTGAACTAGTAGTCCAACTTTCACCTAAAGATGAATCGAGAGCAGCAATCGACACTACAAGCTCGGTAGGACAGTAAGAGGCTTCCCGGCCTCCAGATCTGACTGGAAAATTTCAACCGGTATCAAGGTGGAGTGAGCTTATGGCGTGTGTGGGTGTGGGATTATTGCTAAATCGGAATGAAAAAAAAAACGAGGAACAAGGAAGCATAGAGAACTCGGGAATTCTTTCTTTTTGGTTACAGAGGTGAGGTCCAACAGCCGAAAACCAAGCAAACTAAGCGATAAGATAATTGCCAAAGAACAAATACAGTTTACTGTTATCTCACAAACAGAAGAGAGAACATTCTTCCACCCATCCATTGATCATACAAAAACTTACTGGCAGCCATTATTCCTACACATACAGACATTACAAATCTTACATTGGAGGGGAGCCTACAAGTTCAGTTCCTCCTTTCCGTAGATGCGCTGAAGTTCACGAGTTGCTGCTTGAAATGATTCTGAAAAATAGAAGTTCAAGAATATAATACATGTATTACATACAATGCCAGCGAAAGACGAAAACTCAAATTAAAGGCAGCTTGATAACCTTTCCAACTGAGGAAAGCTTTCTGATTGATCGGAGCACCAAAGACTGTTTGCATTGTATCAAATAACAAGCTCTCAGGAGTGCTCCTTAATTCTTGTACTATCTGATAGATGGTCTTGCCATTCTCAAAGTATATGTGATTGTTTGGATGTTTTGTTTTGCAACCAGCATGCTGCTCAAACTCATAAGCATTAAGCCCCTTCTGAGTACCATAATTTTGATCATTAGGTTTCCAGACAACGTTCAAGATAAAGAAGATGGCTTGGTATACATTTATTGTTAGACTTACCTTGGTAAAGTTACATGATTGACACCCACATAGATAGCTGGAACCTTTTATAATCCCCCGAAGCTCCTTGTTACACCCAGAGATATAACCAATTAGTGTAGCGCAAGAGATAAAGTTGACAAAAATTGTAAAGAACAAATTAGGACAAGAAAGTTGAAGTATACCTCACGAGCCATGGAAACATACTTTACAGGAACGCCATCTAATATGCCAGTTGAGATCAGGCTTCTAACATTAGTGGGAAAGCTGTTTGGAGCTTGTTTCTTTGTCGGTTTGTTCTCTGGTTTACTCTTGGAAGCAGACTGTGGTCTCGATTTAGCCACAGAAGCAGTATTATCAACTGCTTTAGCGTTTCCCAATTCTTTCTCATCCACATTTTCTGATGTTTGTACAGAAGACTGATGGTATACTTGATCAAAATTGGCAACAGCCCTGCCCATGGGATTTATATCTTGTTCATCAGGAAACCTGCCAAAAGATATCATATTGGCATTCCCTTTACTGAAACTGTCATTTATTGACATCAGATTTTCTTCCCTCTTGCCATTGGGGTTGGGACCTAAAGGTTTAACATGGGCTGTTCCCTGGTTGTAGGCATGACCCATTAGTGTGACATTATCATGCTCCTTATCATATGGCTGTCCTGCTGATATAAAACTGGTTTCATGTGCCCTATCAAATGGCTGATTTGAGTGCAGGTTATTGTTATATTCCCTACTAGAAATATGCTCCCTCGAAGCATGCATGCCATTGTCACTGTCCTTGACCTGGTTAACTTTGATTTTTCTAATTCCAGCATAGCTAAGACATGCTTCAGGATCTTCAATAGCATGAGATATGGACAAATTTACAGGTGCATCTTCCCCAAACTGGTCATCAATACCCTTTGTTCTTAGGCTCCAATCATCAGATCCAATAGGAGAGACAGTTCTATCTGAAAAATTGGCAGAGCTTGCTGTATCGGAACCAAATAACCGGTTGATAAACTGATGTGGAACCGACTGAAAATTGGAAGGGTTCTCCCAGGAGATATTTTCATTTGGCATTTCTGAGCTCAATTTGCTGCTTGGATGTACGGCAGGCTTTTTATTTGGGAACAGCTGGGGTTCCGCAGAATCTACAAACCATTGGTGAGATCGCTTTGGTTGGATTCTTGAGGGGTTACCAAAAGTTGCATCTCCATCATTTTCATTCCCCGGACCCTTTGGCATCCAAAAACCCTTGTTCTGCAAAGATTGCCAGTACCCGTTATTCAACAACTGCTTCAAGCTTTGTCAACTATACACTCAAAACGTGCACACATATGATTACCCCACTGTCTCAGATTCAAGAGTTGGGACAACTTGAAACTATTAAGATTATTTCTTTAAATCATACTAGGTAAACCAATAGTCGAGAGTCCTACTTCAACGTTGAGCTAACCAATAATTTTACAAATTTATTAATCCGAAAGACTGACACCCAACCTTGGAAGATCTAAACAAGCACAATTCCCACTAGCTATGGTACTGGAAGCAAAATTCCCACTAGCTATAGTACTAGAAGCAAAATTCATCTTAAAGTAATCACAATCACCCACCCATTGAGATCAATTAGAATTCTAAACACCATAACTATCATTACTATACTGAGAAAAGAAATTTTATTCATCAACACTAGACACTCCAAAACCACAATCATTCACCAATTCCTGCTTAACACAAAAGACCATAAATCCAAAACTTACCATTTTGCTTCTTATACCCAGCACTGTCAACAGTGTTTAAAGATATCAGCAGTGGCTAATCCTCCATTGAAGTCTCAATGAGTACAAACAGAAATGAATTCCATCTTAATTGTCAACAGAGATTATCACTGCAGGGACAACAAATTTGAAAATTTCAATTTAAAATGCGAATTTTTTTAGCCAAAACAAACCCTAAACTTAAACATAAGTCAGTACATGGAATAAAAGTTCCTCTCTTTACTACATATATGGCCTGGATTATAATCTTGATTCATAACAATAATGCAACTATGCAAGACATAGTAAATGGGTAACCTAGAAATGAAGAAGAAGAAGAAGAAGAAGAAGAAGAACATAATATACCAGAAGGGCTGATCGACGATCTTCTGACATAACGATTTCCGGCGAGGAAACTCCGGCAATGATATTTCAAAAAATAAAAATCAAATCTTTTTTGTGAAGAGAAAGAGGGGAAGTTTTGGGTTTGGGTAGAGACGATGACTGAGGAGCACTCGATCTTTTCTCTGAGAAGAGATTGGGTGAACCCGCAAGAGAGAGAGCTCAAAGGGTGCTCTCATAGTCTCATTGTTGTCCGTGCACGTGTCTCATATCTTGCAACCTTCACCGTTAATGGCGTCATCAAAAGAATATGAAAAAGAAAAAAAAGTTGAGGGCCCAACCGGGTTCGAACCGGTGACCTCTTGATCTGCAGTCAAATGCTCTACCACTGAGCTATGGACCCATCTTGTTACTTACCGGCGACTTTTAGATATTATAATATAAAAAGTAAGCAGACCAAGTGAATCAACCAGATGCTACTTTTTAGGATGTCAAAACCGAGCTCGATCTAAAGACGCTCTGATAAGTAATAATAATATACTTAAATAGATTCAGCTAGGTCAAATTATATTATTTTCATTACATATTTGATCTCGGTTAGGAAAAGGTTGGAATTCCATATCCTTTCCTGAGTTAGAATAACCAATGACATCTTTTATATATCTATAACAATAAATAACAACATTAAGTTTACGTATCTAAAATTTAAGATCACATTATAGACAGAGGTCAAGAACCCAAAGAATCGAGAACAATGAATTCGAATACGTTCTTTAGAGATGTAGCTGAACAAGTACTCGACCCAGAGGATCGGTCTCATGTCAATTACCAGCGATTAACCTCCTTCTTGAAGTATGATGACTCGTTCTTGACCCCGTGGAATTGGAATCCTAGCAGCTCCGGCACCGTCAATGTCAAGCCAAGTACGAGACCAAATCAAGAGCGCAGGATGAAGTTTGATTCGTTCTTTAGTAATGACTTTGATAAGTTCATGGGTAAAGCCGTAAACCCTACACAGACAACGAGTAGGATTGATGAAGCGCTAGCGAAGAAGAAGAAAAATCCCCACACTTGCATATAGCATGAGATATAGCAGTTTAAGCCATGGTTTGCGGGTTTAGGGTTTAGAGATTGTTATTGATTTTTCGGTTTTTGTTTAACTGTTAGAATATGACGTAATAAATATGTCGTGTTTTTTCTTTCTTTAATTTCTTTCTATGGGAACCAAATGTCAAATATGCATGCCATGATCGAGTACCAAGACAACAAATCCAGAAATCTTCTACTGTATCCTTGCAATTACCGAGTCAATTAAATAACTACACAAATTTATGATCACTATACTACAGAATCCAGTTACATCGATCTTAAGATATCAAGTGATAACCAGGGGAGCCAAATTCAAGGGGTGTTCTACAGTACTTCGGAGTACTAAAACTCATCAGTTTTGGAGTGTTGGATCATTTCATTTCTCCAAAAGTGGAGACTGCAGAAGTTGTATAATGCCCTAAAACTGAGGAGATATGGTACTCCGGAGCATTATAGAATTTTTGAAATTCAAGTCCAAATCCAACTCCACGCATGACATTGACACCCTTTTATTATTTGGTTTCTTCAATACCGGCATGGCCTCCACTCGAATCTGATCTTCAGCAGCTGAGGCACTCATAACATCTCTATGTCTCCTCATGTGTCCCCTAAATGCCTGCCCTATAGCGAATTCAACTCCGCAGATAAGGCACTTGTGCGCCTTGGGCTTTGGCGGCAAAGAAGAAGGTTGCGCCGCCAACTGGTAACGGTTCAGAGGCTGGAAGTTTCAAGTTCTTGTGGTTGGCTCTGTGGCCTCCGAGGGCCTGGAATGACAAGAACTTATGATCACATGTCTCATAAACAAAGACGCGCCCTGACCCTGATGAATTACCCTGTTTTCTTATCGGAGCTGACTTGTTTTGGTTCGCTTTGGATAGTAGCATCAAGCAATTGACCAAATCGTGGGTGTGCTCTTGTTGATGCTCATCTTCAACGTCTCTTTCTCACTTCGTCATGTGTGCTTGAATTGTGACTTTGTGAGTTGTGACTTGTGAGTGAACGTTGTGTTGTTGCTAAGTTGCATCACTTGCATGTAACTGATGGAAGTGAAAAGAAGGGAGTTAGTATACAGTAAAAATTCTCTACAGTCATAATATTGTGCCTAATAAAATTTATTCCTATATAGAGGTTATACTTAAATAGAGGTTTACTTATAAATTAGTTCACAAATATTAGGAAAGTAATATATTTCTAATTTAAATGGGAAACCTATATGATTAATAAAGGAAACTAGTTTATTTGAATTTTTCCTATTGACATTATATTTCCTAATCATTCTACAATAATTTTTTGTCTATAAATAAAGGTATTGTGTTAGTTGTTAATCAAACTCAGTTAAAGTACTTAAGTCATTTCAAGTCTAACATGCTGCCGCGAACACAGTTAACAAAAAAGATACAAATAGAGATGTGCAAGAAGAAAGAACCAAATCTCAGCTAGACGTAAAAGAAACTTGTGAATTGGTTAGAGAAAAATTATAACATTAAAGTTTTTTAAGCATCAATATCTAAGACACTTAAGCGATCATTCAATGTTCTTCAAGAAGATATGTCATTGAAACCAAATGCAAAATGTGTGAAGATGACAAGGTACCCTTTAATGGAGACTGCTTTCTATGAATGGTTAACGTGCAATCAAGACCATATCGTTATGAGTAGAGGTCTCTTGAAGGAGAAATACAACTTATTTCTAATAGCACTTTATCCTAAAGTTACCACATTTGAGTTTTCAAATGGATGGTTGAGGAAGTTCAAACAACGTCATGCTATTCAATCATACCGGCACTTTGGAGAGAGTGGTTCAGTGGACATAGATAAACTTGAAGATAACCTGCCACCAATAAGAGAAGAACTAAACAAGTGGGCTTAGAATGACATCTACAATATGGATGAAACTGGCTTATTTTATCGAATGCAAGCCGATAATTCTCTGGCAACAAAATAATTAGAGGGTCGAAAGCGAAACAAAGAGAGGGTTACATTAGTTATTTGCTGCAATGGTGATGACTCTGACAAAGTTCCACTTTGGGTCATAAGCAAGTTTAAGAATCCATGATGCTTGAAGAATGTCAATTGTGATAATCTTAACTGCAAGTATCGAGCAAATTCAAATGCATGGATGACATCTTTGATTTTTTTGGAGCGGCTCAAGTGGTTTGATAGTTAATTAAATAAAAATGTCTTGCTGATTATGGACAATTGCACTGGCCATTGAACAATTGCAACAATCAAGCATAAATCATTCTTGAATAATATTTTATATATTATTATTATTGACAATTATTACTATGTGGAGGTAACTTTTCTATATATGAGACCAAAAAATCTTATAACTTATCACAAGGTGGAGATTATTCCTATTTATAACTGGTCCCGAGTTGAGACCGAGATTTTTTTTTATCACTATAAAGAGTTTATTCTTTTATAGAATATTCTTAAATCGAGTTTTTACTGTATATGTAGGGGCTAGGAAGCACGAAAGCACGAGTTAGGCCACGTTTTGCACTTCCGAAGCGGAATCATGGCGGAAGCATCGAGGAAGCACTCAAAATTGCCTAGAATCACGCTTCCGAAAAAGCTTGGTTTGGAATTGCGAAGGAATCGCGAGCTTCCAAAATGGAAGCGCGAAATTCTCAAACCAGTGGAAGCGTGAGGCTATGCATAACTTTTTCAACCCATTTATGCCAAACCTGATTCTACTTTCAATTCTCTGTGCTAGTCAAGAGCGCATCCTTCTTGATTTTGAAATTGAGAATTTGAAAGACAGGAATATATATTTAGAAAAGAATTACAATGCTACAACAACAGTTTGATCTTTGTAATTCTTTTCTAAATATATATTAGGTCGGGATCAGAGAGGGGGAATAGAGTGGAGGGATAAATAGGATGATGAGATGCGACGCTTGAGGAGTTATGAGAGAGGATATCTCTAGAGAGAAGTATCGAAGATAAGGAAATTGGGTGAAATAGTTTATATATTGGCCGAAGGATCTATGTTGGATGAACTATATCTTTATTTCACGATTATTGATTGTTGTATTGATAGTGGTTACTCTACTATCTTCTTGTATTGAGTAATAAATCTATGCTGACTTATTAGTGTTGGTACTTGATATATATTATATAAGTATATATATGCTTGCTTCATGTCAGCATGATTAGATAATATATGATGTAAATTGATGTTAACCTACTTTATTTACTATATTTATTTATTATATATTTATATACAGTAGAACTTCGATAATTTAATACTCGATTAATTAATAATCTCGTTAAAATAATATTTTTTGTCAGTCCCGACTCGGGGACAACATGCTAAATTAATATTTCGCTAAATTTATAAGATAATACAAATACGAGAATTCATATTGACCTCCTGCGATATATAAATAAATAATTCTTTAATATATAGAATAAATTATTCATTTATGAGGACTTCATTAAGGTTGACTCAATTGTTTTTTTTAAGATGTTGTCATATTGAATCTCATAAGAACTTTTGGTAGGGTTTTCTCATCCATGATTAAGATGAGAAACCATTATATTGTTACGTATGTGTAGTATGTGTTGTACGTGTAACTATGATTTTTATATATTTTATTTAAATAGAGTTATGTTATCAAATGAAATAATATTGTACATCAAACAACATAATACGTTGAACAAATATCATACGCCGAATAAAATAACACATATAGTAATGTAAATGTAATAAACTGAACAAAATATTATATATATTGAACCAAGTACAACAATTTAAAAAAAAGGTTAAAATAAATATTATTTTGATAAATTAAGAACTCGCTAAATTAATAAATTTTGTCAGTCCCAACGTTATTAATTTATAGAGGTTTAACTGTAATATATTATTATTATTTTATTTAGATGCTTCCAAAACGTATCCGCTTCCAAAAAAAATCAAAAATAACGTTTTCGCGTTTCCAAACGCTTTGCTTCCGCGTTTTCATACCCGCTTCCATGCAGCTTAGTGTAAGGGTTTTGGGTTAGTGTTGGGCAGCGAATTAAGTATGACTAGTAGTAGCTAAGTATGTACGTATGTGCTTCAAAACTTGGAGAGAGTAACATACTGCGTTTTGCGTTTCTGTGGGATTCTGATTTAATTTAGAGCCATTTGATGCGAGGTGTGGTGTGTGGGCCTCACGTTTTGCGTCATCGTGTTGGTGGAGTAAACTTAATGAAGGGGGTTGTTTAAGAGCATATGTACCCTTGAAATGGGTGATGAATTCCTATTTGAGGAATTTCTCTCCAAAATCCTAAAATATGAAGTTTTATTCCTGTTTTGCGTGTAGCGGTATCCAAAATAGAATTTTCTATTACTATTAATTATAATTTAAAATTATAATTTTTTATTTTCCGGTAATATTTTCAACCAATAACTAGTCGACACGTGTAATCTGACACTTGTCATTATTGTCTGAAAAAATAGACGTGTGTTAATATGCCTTGAATTAGTTTTGTATGCAGGTAGCATATGGGGGCCTCGCGTAATCCGAGTCATGTTGGACTCAGGTTTTCTGTTGAGCCTATATTCGTTATAACAACGTGTTTATTATGATTTTTTTATTTCGTGGCGATTCAAAATTGACATTTTTTAAGTTATGATTTTTGACTCATTTTCTTCACGAAAGTTATAAAGGACATTAATATGAACTCGTGCTTATTTTTATTGAATATTTCGGAAGTCTGAACTATTTATAATGATTTTTTGAAGTTTTAGAGTAAATAGTTTATTTAAAATATTACAAATGATCGATATTTCTCAGCCGTCAGATTGAAATTTCAAATGAAAATGGACGGCCCAGATCAATCCAGCTGTTGGAGGCAGTGGACCGACAAGGAGGACATATGTCAGTTGTTGATTTGTTTGTCAAAGTTTAAATAATTACCGTTTTATGGCGCGTGTGTTATACGCACCAAATTTTTTAAAAAAACATCTATGCATGTGACATCACCCATGTGCCGGGTGATGTCACAGAGAACGTCCCCGAGCTCGATCGATTTCCGGATGCTGGCGAGGAAGTCCTCGACGTCAATGATCGGTCGTTGCTCCAATCTCGCACCGATGCACGCTGATTCTTCAGCGGACGTCCTATTTCGGCAGGCCCCACGCCGGAACGTCCTGCAATCCGGTCGAAAAATCTCACCGCTGCATATGCTCTCAAGCAACCCTCTAGTGGGAAACTGAAGTCAGTGAAGTGTGCTTTGAACATTCTAGATGGTAGGAACCCAAGTCCAGCCGCAGCCGAGGTGCATAGCTTCTCGATGGTAGTATCAAAGTTCTAGATAAACTTGTCCACTTCCTTCTAAGTTCAAACGTTCCAGATTCTAACCTTCTTTAGTACGTCTGTACGTTCTTCGTGCATCGTGTAATAGCCAAACATGTACATCTAGGTGGTCTAACGTCTTCAATGGGAGATGTGGAATTTGGAAGCCATTCTTAATTATATGGTCACCGTAAGAACTCGATCCCGATTTAATTTCATAAATTGGGATTAGGTCCTTAATGACCATTAGAACCTAAACATGCTTGTCCAAGTGAAAACCGAAGGAAAAATTAATAATCTGAAAATTATAAATTAAAGAGACTAAAATTCATAAACAACTCATAACAACAGAATCTAAAACCATTTATGACACCAGAGTTACTAGACTCTAAACTACCTATGCTGACTAAGTTGCTGACTCATAACATCAACCCTGGATTCTACTGCGGATATTGTTATGCCTCGATCTACGTGTGCGGTCGACCTCAGCTGAGACTCTGCAACCTGTGCATTTGAAATCGAAGGACTGTTAAGAGCAGTAATAAGAACACTATAACGCACACTTATTAGAGAACACAACCATAACTGTATTCCTTATTTGCACAGACTTAAATAGTCTTTTACACCAACTTGAAACAAAGCAATTATCCCACGAATAGAGCATTACTCTGATCATGACTCTAAACGTGTTTCAACTAAACAGGAATGATTGAAACTTAGTTAGAGGTCCCTGTTATTTAGGGCTTATTAATAATAACCAATAACAACCTTGACTAAGTAAAACAAAACATTAACTAAGTCCAACATTTCCTTCCCTAAACTGTATGCTGCAATTAAGCATTTTAATCAGGAATCACGCACACTCCAAGCATCTGTCTCATCTTCACAACGACATCAACCTTCAATGGTTTAGTCATGATGTCTGCCACCTGATTTTGTATACCACAATGCACCAACTTAACTTTACCATCTCGGGTCCGGTTTCTCAAGTAGTGAAAGCGTACCTCAATGTGTTTACTGCATCCATGGAAGACTAGATTCTTTGACAGCTAAATTGTTGAACTGTTGTCACACATGATTGTAATGCATCCTTCTTGAGTTCCTCTAAGCTTATCTAGCACCCTCATCATCCATATCCCTTGAGTAACACATGAGACTGCAGTAATATATTATGCCTCTGCTGTTAACAAGGTCACTACAGGTTGTTTCCTTGAACTCCAAGAAATTGCACCTCCACACATTGAAAAAACAAACCCGGAAGTGCTCTTACGATCATCTATATCACCTGCATAGTCGTTGTTTGTGTAAACAGTCTACTTTGCATCTCTTCTTCGTTTGTAAAAGATACCAAACTCCAGTGTACTCTTCAAATACCTAAGTACCCTTTTCACCACCTGAAAATGCATCTCAGTCGTGGCTACCATGTATCTGCTAGCAAGGCAAACAACAAACATTAAGTATGGTCTTGTCACTGTTAAGTACATCAGACTTCCTATCATTTGTTTATAGGTAGTGGCATCCACTTTAGCTCCTCATCCATTCTTCGACAACTTTACTCTTGGAACAATGGGATTATTTACTCCATTGCTTTTGTTCATTCCAAACCTCCCCAGCACTTCCTTTGCAAACTTCCTCTGACTAATGCAAATCCCGTTTGAGTTCTATATTACTTCTACACCAAGAAAGTACATCATCTTGCCGAGGTCTGTCATATCGAATTCTGACTTCATAGACTTCTTGAACTTGATAAACATATTTCACAGTTTCCAGTAAATATCAAGTCATCTACATAAAGACTCACAATTAAAACTTTATTTTTGCCTCCAGACTTGATAAACAAAGTGTGTTCAAAGTCACACTTCTCAAACCCCTCTTTGATGAAATCTCTATTCTGCTGAACCAAGCTCTGAGAGCTTGTTTGAATCTATATATGGTCTTCTTGAGTTTGTACACCTTTCCTTCATCTTCATTCTTCACAAAACCCTGAGGTTGATCAACATATACAACTTCACTAAGTTCACCATGTAGAATGCGCTTTTTACGTCCATCTAGTAGATGCACCAATTTCTTTGAGCTGCCACTGCTATAATCATCCCAATGGTGTCCCACCGAGCTACTGGTGCATACACTTCAGTGTAGTCAACATCAAACCTCTAAGCATATCCCTTTGTGACCAGTCTCGCCTTACACTTATCCACCTTCCTATGTTCATTTTACTTTGTCTTAAAGACCCATTTGACACCAATAGTCTTTACACCTTTAGGCAACTCTGTGAGCTCCCAGGTTTGATTTCTTTCGATGGTTCAAGCTCAAGGTTCATTGCCTCCCTCCACTTCGGGAGTCTTACTGCCTCTTCATAAGTTAGTGGATCTTCATTCTCTGCGATGACTTGGTACACTTGTGCTTCATCACCATCCTCATCAGATAGCCCTAGGCCTTTTCTAGAAACATAGTCCTCCAAATAAGCAAGTTGTCTGCTTTCTCTTCTCGATCTTCCTTCATCTTCTTCACTCAAGCTTTGAGTGGTTAAGGAGCGGTGTGAGTTCCCTTGATCACCCAATGTTATGTCATCACCCTCAAAAGAATCTTCGTCCACACCATGCTCACCATCCTCATTGTCTTCCCAAGCAAGCACATTCATCTTCATCTCCTCACTGCTTCTTCCCCAATCCTAAGTTCCTGTCTCTTCGAAAACTACATCACGGCTGACTATGATTTTCTTTGAAATGGGATTTCCTGTAAGCCTTGGATTCCTCGCTAACTCCAAGAAAAACACATTTGCAGCTCTTCTTATCGAGTTTTGTTTTCTTGGCCTCCGTAATGTGCACATGACCGATGCAACCAAACACCCAAAAATGGTCCACATCAGGTTTGATGCCACACTATGCCTCCTCCGGAGTTATATTAAGTAGTGCTACTGTAGGACTTCGTTTAAGAACATAGGTGATCCACTTCACTCCCTCTACCCAAAACTCCTTTGCCATCTTCTTTTCTGACAGAATGCTTCATACAAGGTTCATGACTGTTTGATTTCTCCATTTAGCCACTCCGTTTTGCTGGGGAGTATAGGTTGCTGTAAGCTGTCTCTTGATCCCTTGTATCTTACAAAACTTATTGAACTCAGTGGAGGTAAACTCCCCTCCACGATCAGTTCTTAAGCACAAAATAGAAGATCATATTTCTTTTTTCAACAAGTGCTTTGAAATACTTGAACATAGTAAAAGCTTTAGACTTCTCAGTAATTAAATCTCCACATCTTTCTATTATGATCATCGATGAAACTGAGGAGGTACCTTTTTTGACTGTTGGAGATTGGTGTGATCGAACCACAAATGTTAGCATGTATCAATTGCAAGTTATGCAAAGCCCTCCACACACTTCTCTTCAGAAATGACTCCCTCTTCTACTTTCCCACCAAACAATTCTCACAGATTTTGTTCGAAGCTCTAACTTGAGGTAGACCAGTCACCATTTTCTTGTAGCTTAGAGTTCAGAGACTCTTGTAGTTTAGGTGACTATAGAGGTAGTGCCATAAGTGTGCAACATCATCCAAGATTGCTCGCAGGCATGTGGAAGCGTCTTTGGTTACCAGTTGTGCTAGAAGCACAACATACGGTTGGCACTGATAGGGGTTTGAATGACAATCCCTTTGGCAGGATGATATATTTTGTAGGTATCATCTCGAATCAAAATAGCCAACTTTCTCTCTTGCAATTGACCTATACTGAGTAAATTTTGCCCAATTCAGGAACGTAACAAACGTTGCTTATTACCTGGACAAGCGCATCTACTTTCATCTTGATGTTTCCTTTGCCTTTCACCATCATTCTTGCGTTGTTCCCCAGCCTGACTGAGTGCCAAAATTCTTCATCAATCTCAGCAAACCATTTCTTCTTCCCAGTCATGTGGATGCTGCAACCACTATCTAGGAACTATATATCCTCCATGTTGGAGCCACGTAACTCTACTTGAGCCATCAATAGAAGCTCTTCCTCCTCATCAAGTTCCACGTAATTAAACTTTTTCTCCAAACTAGGACATTCATACTA
Organism: Geum urbanum; assembly: GCA_946800695.1. NCBI lineage: Eukaryota > Viridiplantae > Streptophyta > Magnoliopsida > Rosales > Rosaceae > Geum > Geum urbanum. Next base: position 11,439,699 of record OX327006.1, read on the forward strand.
AAAATGCCCTAGCTTGTGGCATCTTAAACATTCCACCATAGCTTTATTAAACCCTAGCCTCCCACGGCTTCTTCCTCTTCCTCTGACTGCTCCTTTTCTTCTTCCTCTCGGTCCAACATCATTTACTTTTTCTTAGGAAATCTTCATAATGTGTTCCTCATTGATACTTTTCTTCTTCCGAAACTTTTGTTCATGGACCAAAAGAGAGCTTCGGAGTTGATTCAACAAAAGAATTTTGATATCATTCGATTCCTCAATAGAACACACCACAAAATTCCAGCTTTCAGGAAGTGTACGCAATATCTGCTCTACAATCTTAGCACCCTCCATGTCTTCTCCTAGATTTCTCATATTATTGCATACTAACACCACTCTTGAAAAATAGTCAGTAATGGACTCACTAGTCTTCATGTAATACCTCGAAAATTAGTATAATAGTTTAGATTATTGTATGACTCGTTAAACTTAGAAATCACCATAATTTAGTTTAACCTTAGAGCTTTTAGAAATAAAAAAAAATTGTTTGGCGAAGACAATGTATAAAAACGAGCTTTAGAGAAATATTAACGGAGTAGGGCAAATGGTCCAGTGGATACTCAAGTTCAAGCCAAGAACTCCCTGGTCTTGGGTTCGAGGCCACGAGCTGGAATCGTGAAACATTCCATTTTATAGGTTAGTAAAAATAATAAAAATATTTTTACTCCAGTTAGAAACGGTAAAAAACCCTAATTCCATCTAGCCGATTTTCGGAAATAGAATTTTAGCAAAACGACCAAATTTTCCTTTTTTGAATCTCTTATCTGAATCAAACTTTGTATTTTAAGATTACAATTCATACTTTTAGAGGTCATGCTCATATATCAATTAGGTGCTAATTATTATTGGCTGATATGTATTTATTTATTTTACACTACATTACACTTTATTAGTAAAACCACACATTTTCTTCACATATCACATTACGTATTGCATTCACATGCATACATAATCACATTTGAACATTTCAATCAGATTTCCAACCACATTACTATTGTTTTTACAAGTGGATTTTAACCCTAGAATTAGTAGCCAAACTATTCCATTGTCAACTTGTCTACAAAAGTCTATAAAAATGGTTATGAATTTCTTTTCCATATCTCCTCCCATGTCTATATAAATCACCCTTGAGTTCAATCTGATTTTTACACCACTTCAATCTTCCCCTTACGTACTGATTTGAAGTCCTCCCAAAGTTGCAATGCAACTCCCCTAAAATCCCACACCAAGCTATCTTTCTTCCAATTACTTTAGTAGTTAATTCATTTGCTCAAGAGAGTCACTTGAGTTAATCAAATACCTCCATCACCTACTGAAATTCTTGAGTAAGTACATGAGTGCATTCCTATACTTCTTTATCTTTAGGATTACATCAAAGTGCCTAGCTAAGAATAAAAGGGAAATAATGAGCATTAGTGGAAGCTTAATATTTTGTTTCTGTTAAAATTTTATTTATTCAAATATTTTTACATATTTAGATTCTACACAAAAAGTTATTCAACTTTGACTTTTGAATCACTCAAAAAGGTTAAGTAATAAAAAGTTATGGCTAAAACAAATTTTGCTAATCTTTTCCTTAATCATGTTCGAAAACTCTTAAGGTGCTCTTAACTTGAAATATTCATATCTCGCTCATTTTTTAACCAAATTTAGTGTTCTTTATATAAAAACGAAGCTTAGGAGTTCAACTATCAATCTAGAAAGTTTGAAAGGCATTGATTAATACTTACTAACTAATTAATTCGTGCAAATGAGCTTAATAGCGAGCGTAATCATTTTTGGACAGTTGCTAAACACTTTTGTTTCTGGACTTGAGAACTCTCTACCGAACTTTGTGGTTATTATCATTGGATTTCTCTCAAAAAACACTTCGATATGGTGTACTCACTTCTTTGATTTGGACATAATATAGATTAATTATAAAACGGATCAAATGGAGGATTTCAGACTGACTACCGCCGAATGATACTTTTGGTCAAAGGATTAATAATTTTATTTTCTGCATTTGTACTTTATTTTTTATTTACTTACTCACATTATTTACTTCTTAAGTTTGATTTGGGACTAATGGAGGATTTCGGACGGACTATCGCCGAATGAAACTTTTGAACCAATGATAACTAATTTTTATTTCAAGTTTATCTAATTAATCGCTCTATCTATTTACTTTTAAGTATAATTCAGAAAAAATGAAGGATTTCGAGTGGACTACTGCCGAATGAAACGTTTGGACCAAATTTGTTAATTAATGAAATACGTTTAAGTTTGATTTTTCTTCCTTTACAAATTCTATTACGTATATATTTATTACAAAATTATGATGTAAATATATACTCTATTATCTATATATACATAGTCTTAACTAAAGACTTGTTTGTGATCGTTATGGTTGAAGTGTGAAGTCGGGTATATAGTACGAATTAACTCGTACTTAAATGAATTGCTGGTAAATTATTTTATTATTGTGGGAGTTAGCCAAGGGCCTTAGTCCCTTACAGATAGTGCACTATTATACTCTAAGGAATGAATTGTGTCAAACTGGGAGTATACATGATTTGGCACGTGGCCTTAGAATGCTGTGGCTTTATATGTGTGTTGGTATTGTGAGACTAAGCACATGAGTTTTTTTTAGTAATTACCAGTAATCTAAAAGAATTCACTTCGGAAGTATTGGCGTGTTTGTGTGTAGACGTGAAGTTGTGCAAGTATATATATTATGTACCTAAATGTATATATTACAAAGACGCAAGTGTAAGTATGGAAGAATAACCAATTTGAATATTTCATCTTTTTGAATTGGTTGTTCAGTTTGATGTTTCTTAGAGATAATTTAGTATATGCTTGTAAGCTGTACTTACTGGGTCAGTGTGACTCATGATACTACATCTTTCTCTTTTTCAGGTGATGAGTATAATGCTTGGAGAAAATGGGATACGTCGCCTACTAAATAAACAAATTATTTTCTACTTGCATTTTGAAGTGAATAAATGTAATGACTATTATTTTCAAAAACTTTGGTATTGTAATATTAACACTTTCACTTTTCAATAAATGTACTATTCAGACACCTTGATTTTTGAAATTATTTGGGTTTCTTATTCACATCATAAATCTTACACCATATTTTAGTATAATACTGGCCCTGGATTTGGGGGTGTGATACTTCATCTCAAGCACCTCAAATTCCCTCCGAAGTGTCTGCAACTACGCATTCTTCACTTTCTCATCTCCTTGAAACCTTGTTTTCATGGAGTCCAAAGCTGCTTAGATGTGTACTTCTGAGTGATTGTCTTCAAGCTTGTTTTTTCTATGGCTTGGAAGAGGTAGTTCTTCACTTTTAGATCCTTCAGCTTCAAGTCTGCAAGCTGCACCTTTTGTGCTCCATTCAAGACTTCTCCTATGCCTGGTTCCGTGTACCCTATCTCTACCAAATGCCACCACTCCTTAGAACGTAGCAGGTTTTCCATAAGCATCTCCCAATACTTGTAGCCTCCGTCAAATTTTGGAATACTCAACACGGTGTCTCTCTCTACTGTCATCTCTTACACTCCTATGTTTCTCACTATTCTCTCGTGTTTGCACTCTTACACACTCAGATCAGGCCCCTGTTGGGGCTCTGATACCAATTGTTAAGAGCAGTAATATGAACACTATAACACACACTAATTAGAGAACACAACCATAACTGTATTCCTTATTTGCACATATTTAAATAGCTTTTTACATCAACTTGGAACAAAGCAACTATCCCACGAATAGAGCATTACTCTGATCATGACTCTAAACGTGTTTCAACTAAACATGAATGATTCAAACTTATCTAGAGGTTCCTGATATTTAGGGCTTATTAACAATAACCAATAACATCATTGACTAAGTAAAACAAAGCAGTAACTAAGTCCGAAAAGGACCCAAGGGAAAGACATATAAAATAGGAAAATCGTTAGAGTAAGTGGACGAAAATAAATATTCATAAGAAATCGTAAAACATATGTTTATACCTTTCACCAAAATACATAAAATAAAACTGAGCGGGTCAAAGTAAAAACATACCATAGATGTGTGCATAACATACCATACAGCGTGCACAACATAGTCATCTAGTTAAGTATTATCGTGTCCCACCAGGAGCGTACTCGGTGATCAGCCGAGCGACCAATGCATTGATGCATTCATACATAAACATGCATCTGTGAAATCATAAAATACTAACATATAGCCTCCGTACGTAATTGTAAATTTTTCGTAAATCATATCGTATATGCGTAAGAAAATCATAAGCATAAAACTTTAGACTCGCTAATTTACAGTGAAAATAATGATGTCCACTCACTTGTCTAGCTAAAACGTAATCAGTCGATTACCAAACTTAAAGATCTCAATCGAAGTTCCTAAGACAAAACGAGAGCCTAATATTAATTATGACATATGTTACGAGCATATGACTAAAGTGGGAAAGGAAATCGAGATAAAACGTCCATTGGTACCTCACATTTACCTTATCATAATCACGAGCCGATATCCAAATTTCTCGTATCGACAATCCCCGAGCTTAATCTTAACCGTCGTGCCTCATAAACAAAACTCGATCGAAGATGAGCCTCGACTCGACACGGGAATCTTGATAAATAGCCGAAACATTACCAAATTTTTTGAATCGCACAAAACTATGGAAAATATGATCATAGATGGGCTTAGGGACTTCCAGTGAGAAAGTCAGTTTTTCTGTCACCGGAGCTCCGCCGCACACAGCCCACGCGCCGCCACTGCCGGCGGCCATGATCGACCTGCACCAAAACGGTTGAACCATACATGAAAGAAGGATCACAACAAGCCCATTAACTTCCATCAAAGCACCAAAGTCAAAATAAGAACGGAAACACTTGAATTTACTTAGAAATTCAGCGGATTTTGCCAAAATTCCAAAGGGTCTGACCAACTTCCACCGATCATAGCACGACCCGAGTCCTAGGAGGATGGGCTTCCAAAGCCGCCAAACGCGATGGCGAATTGTCGCCTCCACTGCTGCTGCCAATATCGACAGTTCTAGGTAAACCCTAGAACTTGTTGAACTCCTATCGGGCTCGAATCCACATAATAGGATAAATCAAAGGTAGGAAGATGATAAAGGAAGTGAGGCGATTCGAGGGAGACCGACAAGGTGGCCGAAAGTGGATGGACGACGACAAGACATCGAACATAGTTGTGACTCGACGAGGAGAGAGAGAGAGAGAGAGAGAGAGAGAGAGAGAGAGAGAGAGAGAGAGAGAGAGAGAGAGAGAGAGAGAGAGAGAAGACATGTCGCGTTGAGATTTTTCCCAACACATGTAAAATAACCCACATCAACTAAATCAAATGGACGACCCATATCGGATTTAATCAAGATTGATGCACAAAATTTATCTAATGGTAGATAAACAATTTAATTACCATTGATAATAAACTTCTAAAATTTGTAGAAATTAGCACGAGTCTCCAAAAAATCCAATTAAAGTATCGACGGGCTCGAAATAATTTTATCTACAACTTCCCTGAAGAAAGCTTATAAATAGTCAATTTTTCGTTGCGACTAATCTTGATAAGCGTGACATATGATGCTTAGCTTGTTAATTAATGCAATAAACGATGATTAACTCTCCAATCTTGGTTCTGGTCGTTACAGTCACATTATATTTACAGATTTGAAGATCCATTTTTATATTTTTTTATTTTTATAAAAAAAAATAAAGAAAAAACAACAGACTAGAACTCTTCTCCTCTTAATATACCCACTCCAAAAAAATCAAGCCATTCCTAGCACACAAAATTAAATTGATAATAAACTTTATTTGAAACGTTCTAAATGAGTGAGAGAATTGATACTGGCTTCTTTATATGTGACACTCCGACCCTTGTCGAAAATTGTCAAATCGATAAATAAACGGATAAATAGAGGAAGTACTCAATCCAAAAATAATTTTGACTAATCTAGTCGAAGAACTTATTCAAACAACTTGTTATGACGACACGGTCGTAGCGATATAAAACAAAACTACTTTCTCCGTCGGTCGCACTGCCACTAGTGGAGATACGCATCGTCATCGCCCATCCACTAGGTCAACAAAGCCTAAATACAAACCTAACATATAACTTGATCCATTTCTGAAAATAAATTTCCAACCACACGCCACCATCGGCGACCATCGCTGGCGGCAGAGATCAATACATCATTAGAACACTCTTGAAGAGTCCAACAACTTTTCTCAAATGATCTAATTCTGAGTCCGACTCATTTTGTAGGAAAGTGCCTCAAAACAACTCGGCAGAAAATCATTCTGGCACGAATTCTCCACCCTCAAGCCACCCATGGGCACGAGGATGGTCCTAATCGACTCGGAAGGAAGAGGGGAACAAAACCTGTCTAACTTCGCCTCCCAGAACAACCGACAACTGATGATCACGGTGGAGACCGAACGGAATCGATCGAAAACTGATTCGATTTCCCTCGGTTAAACCTGCAACCAAAACCAGTAAACAAGCACAATAACATAATTACAATGAAAACCCCCGTCGATCGAGCCCTAAATCGTTGTCGGAAAACTCATCGGCGACGACGTCAAATTGAACCTGAAAACCTAAAACTTTACCTCTTTGATTCTCACTCGATAGGTCTCCAATCTCCAAATTGATCATTAGAAAAGAAAGAGGGGAGGAAGAGCTACCATTTCCAACCAGTTTGGTGACTAGAGGTGGTCGGCCGACGCCTTGCCGTCGGCCCCGCCGACCAACGTCATTTGACCCAAAACAGGTCGACTTAGTCTCTCTCACCCGAGAGAGAAGAAGTTGACTCGCTCAACACATACCGATCTTCCTAAAAGGGAAAGATCCCTTTTGTACTCTCCTATTTACGGAAAGTAATTCTCGCCAAACTTTCGATAATTGTAACTTTTACGTCGTAACTTCGATTTCGACGATTCTCACGTCTACGAACTCGTCTCGACAAATTCTACAATTCCTATCCAAAGTCAACCAACTTCAACAATTTTATAAAAATTTAACCCAAGACCTCTCATTATTTATCGACGGTATTTTTTTTACCGCAACCACTAAATCGAACTCGAATTATTCATAAATATTAATAATTATATAAAAATGTCGGAGTAAAACATTATATGTCCGACAAAATCCTATTAATCTAACACTCTTTTTAATCTTATTAAGATGATCACGAATTATGATCTTATAGATCTGACTCTTACAAAATGCTTAATTCGTTTCCTCATATTGTGCATTTCTTCACATTCTAATAGGCCTATAAAACTTGCTCAGTGCCGTCGGCCCACCCTAGCCCAACCCTATTTTTTGGGGCCCATTTTGGGAAGGACAGGGTATGGGTCATGCTTCTGAAGCCTTGGGCATGCCCAAAATCTTGCTTATATATGTATTAGCAGGGCCGGGCCCGGTCCAAAGCTACATAAATTTTTTATAATTTATAATTTTACATATGAAATATTGATATTTATGGTAAGTGGTAATTAAAATATATACAAAAGTCAACTAAACTAAAACAGGTAACATTAAATTGATAAATTAAGTTTACTTTTTGTTATAAAATTAAATTTATTTAATGAGATATTAGTGAAATATTATGGCAGGTTGCATGGTTTTTCATGCCCGCACTTTATCAGCCCTTGGGCAGAGCTTGAGAGTCAGAAATTAGTAAAAGGACCAGCATGCCCTGCTCATTTCATATTTAAGGCTTAAAAAGTCTTGAGCCGAGCAGTACACGGGCAACATCTTATAGGGCATGACCGATCCTTTTTAGAGGGCTACTAATGTTTTGTTTTGAGGATGTTAAATAATTCAAGAATAATATTGTAATTGATAACAATAGTGAATGTTATAAGGATGTAAGGAAGCTTATGTTTTTCTGAAGAGAAAGCTATGTTTTTTTGGAAGGGAAGTTATGCCTCTAGGTACACTTTCTATGCCATATCAAATTCTACTAATTGTTAAAAAAAATGAAAATGTTGTAATACTTTCTATTTTAGTATCATGGAATGAACTATATATCTTGTTTTTTTTGGACAAGTCGATAAATTTCATTAATCAAATAACGAAATAAAACTGATATTGAAACTACCAAAATTAGGAAACACTAGAAAACTAAACAGGTGATTCTCATTTTTACTCTTATCATCAATGGAGCTCGTGAATCTAGCACTCTTCCAATTGTCTCCGCGTACTTATAGCCGTTATGATGTCACTTTACGTTGTTAAAAGTCCTAAAAATTGAGGGTACCATTTTGTTACGAATTGCCTCATCCAACTTTGGATAAGAAAATGAAAGTCCAGATGCGAGTTCCAACAAAAAAATTAATGGACTACTGCCAATAAACCCTAGGGAAGTGGGCCACAAATTTAGAAACCATTTCAATTCAGAGCCCAACCCAATACTCCCAAACTTTCCTGGAGGCCCATGAGGTGAAGAACCCACCCTGAGCTGCTTCCCGCCGCCGCCAGCAGTCTGAACTTCCTCCACCGGCCAGAATGCCGTGCCACGGCAAAGCAGCAGCCACCCCAGGCCCCACCTCGTCAGAGAGAATAAATTCTAGGCCGATCGAAATTCTCCACGCACAACAACCTTCATGCTCTTAACTACGCAGGGTCACCGGCCCTCCCACACCAGCGCCACCACCTACCGACTCCTTTAATTTCCTCGTCGTCCGCCTGGATCCCACACTGTTCCTCGAGTGACGCCCAGTCCAACCCCGCACCATAGACGCGACTGCAGTAGTGCCCGACGCGGACGTAGCCTTCCTCTCGCTCCACTCGATCTCACTCCTTAAAGCCGACTGACTCTTCACTTCTTCCTCAACACCCTTGAAGCCATCAAAATCAGGAAACCTTACCGGAGAAACCTGGCTCTTCAGCGACCCAAATCCCAACCTTGACGGTGCAGGATCCGGGTCAAATTCTCACCACCGAAGGCGGAACACAGATGCACATCACCGCAAAAAACAAAACACATTGAGTGAGAAGGACGAAAAAAAGGAAATATTGTTGAGGAGAAGAAGATAATGTCGGGACATGAAGAATCGTGAGAGACTCACGCACGCCAATCAAACCCATGGCGGCAATGCTAGGGTCCGATCACAATCTGTCGAGCTTTCTCAACCGAGAATCTCGGAGCACTTGTAACCTTATCAAAAACCAAAGGACGGCTGGAAAGCGTTTTGATCTTTGAACTATCTTGCTATTGTCTAGGTCTAATTTAAAATAAATTTAAAGACCGGCTATTAGTTTGCGAGGGAACTTTTTCATTGACTTATATGGTGAAGATTTAGTGATGGAGTACATTCTGTATGATAATTTATAAGTCTCCATTTTTATCATATTTTTACATAATTGTTAGATGTTTAGCTATATATGTGTAGATTATTCTTGTAAATTTTCAACCAAATCAAAAATAGTTAAGAGATTTAAAATCATGATTTATTAAATATAAACATGAAATGTTCAAGTTTAATAAATTCGGACAATTCATTTATATTATCTTGTTCGACCCCTTCATGATTTTTAAATTGATTGAAAATTTATAGAAATAATCTACGTATATATATATATCTAGATATACAACGATTGATCTTCCAAAATATTATTGGGAAGTATAATTTTTAAGAAAGTACACACCAACACTACCAAAAAACTGTACTTAGGCGATGAAATCATTAAGGTTTCGTCGCCTAAGTGGTATTTGGCCAAAGAAATCGTTATCGTCGTCCAAAAAAATGTCATCGTCGCTTAGGTATTTTCTTAGACGACGGTTCACATGAGTCATCACCTAAGTGTACACTTAGGCGACGAAAAAACCCACCACCGACGGCTCCGAATAATCTGACAAAAATTCATCAAAACTTCATTTTTCAACTTCCGGAGTTGTAGTTTTACCCATTTATCTTCTTATCGGTGAATGTATTAACTCGTTTCTCTAATTTTTTTTTTGAATTTAATATCGTACATAATTACTTACGGTGATTGATTTTTTTGACTAATATATAGTACTTTCCGGCGATCTTAGCATTACTTCTATTGTTGTATTACATTGTTTAAGCTATAATTGTAAGCTAATTAGTTAATTAATTGGTATATATATTTTAATTTGATTAATTAGTTAATTAAACATTCATGCATGCATATATGTGTATTTTTTTAATTAAGGTAATACATGGAATAATTAGTTGAAATATATATATAATTAATGTATGTATGTATTTATATAAAGTTAATAATATAATATATATAATTAATATATATTAGCTAGATTAATTATAGTATAAGATTGATTAATTAATTCATTACAAGTACGTGTTATGTGCGATCAAATGGATCGATAATATATATAGTATTAGATTAATTAATTATTGGTTGAAAATTTATATGATTAATAGTATTATTATTAATATTAATACTTCAGTTATTCCCGACGTAATGAAACTGGTTCGGCATAACGAACGCTTACCCCCGATTGATGACACCACATATCTTACTCCAGAGGAGATTAGAGAGTTATCACAGAATGCCCCCGAAGTCGAGGCCGGAGTCTAAGGACGCCGATGACGTCGGATACAATTCAGACGGTGTAGAGTATGATGATGAGGAGCAATAAGATAAAATAGAGGAGGATGATTCATATGATGATGATTGATATGAGGCTATATGAGGAGCAATAATATATATATATATATTTTATATGGTGTATTTGATGAATGTGTATTTGATGAAAATATATATATGGTGTATGAATATATATGAAAATATATGGTGTATATGAAAATATATAAAAATATATATATATATTGTGTATATATATATATTTTATAATATATTATGTATATATTTATGAATAAATATTTTGGTAATATATGGATTTATTTGGTAATTGTATGATTTTTTGATAATATAAGTATGAAAATATGGATTATTTGATATATGGACTAATTTGGGTATATTGATGTTGTTTGGATAAAATTGGGTATATTGATGTTATTTTGATTAATTTGGGCATATTAATGTTCTTGAAAAATTAAGGGTATATTGATGAAATTGTATATTAATTTGTTTTAATTGATATCTATTTGTGGATATGTATATATATTTATTTGATTTATTGGATAAGTTTGTAAAATTTGGATATAAGGTGATGAATTATGATGAATATTATATTATCAATATTCGATGAATATCTAATAAATATTATATTGTTAGTATTTCATTTATTCAGCTTACACTACCACATTTTTAAGTATTGAATTGCCGGCGACTTAAAGTCGTCGGCCTTTGTTTATTAGTGGCCGGTAATACTCTCGCCGAAAGTTAGCCTATCACCGACGACAAAATGTGGAAGTCGTCGGTGATACCTTGAAGTATCACCGACGACTAAAGTCACCGGAAATGGCACCGGCATCATCGACGACTAAAGTCGCTGGCAATGACACAATCATCACCGGCGACTTCAGTCGCCGGCAATGGCAATTCTCATCACCGACGAGTTAGTCGCCGGCAATGGTGCTCCGCCGTGGCCGGAAAGTGGGAGTTATTGCCGACGAGATTTGTCCACCTCGTCGGCAATACCCAGTGAAATTTTACAAAAAAAAGCTGGTTCTGGATTGGGCCCAATTCCAGAACCTGTACCGAAAAACAGAACCGTCCAAATACACATTCAACAGTACACACATAATTGTCCAACAGTACAAATAGCAACAATACGAAAATAAAATTCAACTACACTAAGGGTCGACGAAATCCATGTTGACGAAATCATTTGAACTGCGGTGGTTACCCTGGTATTGCCGCAACGGTGACGGCTGCGGTTGTGGAACACTGTGAAACACAGGTATCGGTGGAGGTGTGAGGAACGGTCGTCTGGTAGTCTGGCACGCGTACATCGTCTGCATCCATGTGAACATTTGTGTCTGCTGCTGGACCATAATTCGGTGTTGCTCGACCATCACCCGGTGCTCAGCATCTCTGACTGCATCCTGCTCGGCCAATTGCTGCATCTCCTCCACCACCCTCATTTGCTCCTCCAACTCCCTCTGCGTCCTCTGAAGCTCCGCTGCTAGGTTAGAGTTCCTAGAAGAAGTTCTTGACCCGCTAGAGTATTCCGAAGTGTTCTTCAATACTCATTCGCCCGCCGAGCCCATTCCCCTGCAGTAGTGGATATTCTTCCCAGTCCCGCACACTTTTGCCATGATCTGAGCCATTATAGGGCGATCAAGCGTATCGATCTGAGAGGCATACTAGGTCACTTATTCCTCCGAGCAGTCAGGATGGTCATTTCGAGCTATATTCATGGTGACCTCTGTGATCGCATCATCCACTCTCACCTAATTGAAAAACGAATATGAATAACGTATTATTAAAAAAAATTAATAGAGAAAAATAGTTTTATTAATACATGCATATGTGAACTACAAAATAATGAGGCCAAAGACTTACCGCTTCTTCAGGGCACTGCGGATAGAACTTCTGATGAACAAACACCAACGGATTGACTTCTTGTTGTTTCTGCGCCCTAGCCGACCAACCAAAATTGTTGAGTGAACCTGCATGATGGGACTTGGTGTTTTTCAATCTGTTCTCCCTGTTCGTCTTGGAAATCGCCTTGTTTGATAAACATATGTCAAAAAATTAGTAACTAACTATTTCAATGTGATACGATACATTAGGGTTGTAAAATATATTCATGATGCATACCTTCACTTTGGGGTGCTCGAAGTGGGCTACCAGTCACAGCCACTCGTACTCCCTAAACCGGAATTCGCTAGGGGTAGAACCTCGGCCTAGATCCTTATACTGTGTCCAATGTTTTGAAAGCTCGTTCTTTCACTCTTTATACCTATATTAACACCAGAAACAAATGTTAGAGATATTAAAAAACTTGATAAAGTGAAAATCTAACTCGATATATACTCAAATAACTCGAATCACATAACCTGACACGTGTGAATAAGGCATTCATCCACATCAAACCACAGCTGCAAGATGAATATATAAATGGTAAAATTATATATTTTTGTCTGCTTAATTAATAAATGTAAAATTTACGTAATTAAAATATGATTTGACTCACACTCAGTGCATTATGCACTTGCAACTTCACGTAGCGAGGCACACATCCCCAATCTGGCCACAGCATTGGGACCTTGTCCTGCACGACGGCCCCGGCCATGCTGGCATACTTTCGCGTGGTGTTTTCTGTCTCGATCACCTCACCAAGTTCATTGGCCTTAATGATCGTTTTCCTTCCCCCGGTGGCTTGCTCAAGATTCTTCCCAGTGCAGGGGTCTCTAGTCTTTCGTTTTCCATTGCCATTAACGATATTGCCTAATAATACAATGTCAAAAAATTGAAATTATTAATTGACACTATTTATAGTCTTAAGTAATAATTAAGTAATCAATTTTGTTAAATAAAATTTACCTGCATCGTCCGTTTGCTGGTTCATGCACCTCGCACTTCAAAGATACACGAACGGGAAGAACCTGTACGCTTCCTCCACGGTCAGGAACTCCGGCCGTCCTTCAATATAAATAGCCCTCCCCCTATCATCGAATTCAGGGATCACATGAATCTCGTCGGGCACGAAGAGATCGGATGACGGAGATAGAAGAGGCTTGGACGATGAGGTGCCTGCACCATCTGCCTCAGATGATTCCCGTGAAAGGGGAGTAGGCACCGGGCCAATAGGGGGCATTTAGATGGAGGCAGTTTCTGATGCGCCCGTTGAGTGTCGCTCGCCTGAGTGTCTGCTGCCTGAGGGTCGAGGCTAGACTGAGGGTTGCACGGATCCGGATCGTGCAGCTTCCTCCTCTTCTCGCGCACATAGAAAAATTTGTGTGCGAGCATTCATAATAGGGCCGCTTCGCGTGTTGCTGATTGCGGCTGAGGATGCTTGACTACTACTCCCTCCACTGGATCTAGTCCCTCTCCGTTTGATGCTCCCAAACCAATTTGCCGCAAAACCTCCTGCATATCATTACCAATATCATTATCAAAATATATATTGAAATATATACACAAAATATATACATATCATTACCAATATCATTATCAAAAATATCAATTAACCAAAATATATTAAGCAAAATATCATTACCAATATACTTATCAAAAATATCAATTAATCCAAATCTTATTGCCCAACACAAAAATAATTTTACCTAAATATATTCTACATATATACATACACATACCAATATAATTATAAAAAATATCAACATCACCCAAATCTTAATTAACCAACTTAATTAAAATTCATACATATATAATTAAATTGCATATATACATAATTATCAAATATATCAACATCACCCAAATCTTAATTAACCAACTTAATTAAAATTCATACATATATAATTAAATTGCATATATACATAATTATCAAAAATATCAACATCACCCAAATCTTAATTAACCAACTTAATTAAAATTCATACATATATAATTAAAATTCATATATACATAATTATCAAAAATATCAACATCACCCAAATCTTAATTAACCAACTTAATTAAAATGCATACAAATATAATTAAAATGCATGCATATATACATAATTATGAAAAAATGAGAGAGAGAGAGAGAGAGAGAGAGAGAGAGAGAGAGAGAGAGAGAGAGAGAGAGAGAGAGAGGAGAGAGGAGTAGGGGAGGAGGAGAGGTAGGGGAGGAGGTGGAGGAGGAGGTGAGATTTGGGGTTTTTGGGGTTTTTTTGGGTGGAGAGGGGAGAGGGGATGAGAGATTTTAGGAGGGATTCGGGCAGGGTGGGCGGCGAGGAGGGGAGGAGATATTTTAGGGTTTAATTGGGGGAGCTCCGTGAAGAAATGACTACTGCCCGAAGGGGCTGAGATTTAAAGGGACTATCACCGACGAATTACTCGTCGGTAATACTATTACCAACGAGTTACTCGTCAGTGATAGTGATTCCCATTTTCCGGCATCCACCATTATATTCATTTTCCATTGAAGTCTAATGTGGTATAACACCATATATATTCTACATATATGATCCGTAGTATAAACACCGATCGATATGACGTTGGCCAAATTTTGTAAATTTACGACGTACTATAAATACGTACATGCACGTTTATATAACAAACATACATGCACGTTTATATATACTAAAATATGTACATCATTAACGTACTAAGGATGATAATCATAATCATCTTCATCACTTGAGTCTGACTCGGTTTCATAGGTAACCTCTGGCAATATGTGACGCTCCTCGTCATCTGAATCAGCGTCTACTTCATTTGGATTAACATCGAGAAGTTCTGCTCTAGTAATTCGAACCACACTCCCAGATCTCACATTATTAAGGCGAATCGTAGATGATTCCGGAATGTCAAAAGCGTTCGGCTCATGGTATGCAGTAACTTCTTCATCGTCTGTGGTCTCACCAAGTGTGGCAGCATTGTATATGTTTCTATGAGCAACATGGTTAACCACCTTTCACGGGACTTTGTTCAGAAGATCGTCAAGGTAAAACACTTGTTTTACTGATGTGGCAAGAACGAAAGGGTCTTCTTTATACCAGCTTGTAGCAGTATTCACCGAAAATATTCCGTACTGATCAGTCCTTGTGTTGTCCGGGCTAGTATCAAACCATCTACACTTGAACAAGTGCACTTTCATGCGGTTCCCATAAATTAGTTCAACAACTGAATGAAGGACACCGTAATAGTCAACGCCATCCTGCCCACTATGGACCATCACCCCACAATTCTGTGTTTTCAGTCGGTCGTCTCTATTTTCGCATATAAATTTCACGCCATTGACCTGACACATCGAGTAAACTTTTGACGCTATCGGTTTCATCGCCAAGAGCCTCAATTCGTTTGACCACTCTGGGTAACCATCATTTGCTACATGGTTCATCTGAAAAAGATAAGAAACCACGTACACAATAAATTATGAACATATATAGCAAAAAAAACCATGTACACACATGCTATATAAGGATATAAAAAATATATATATATATATATACATATACACATATACCCTTACCCATTAACTAAAGTAGTTTGCAAACGTCCTGTTGTGGTAATCAACATTTCCGGCAATAGCAGGGCAGTGAAGATGATAGTTTTTCCAATATTGTACTTCTGGACAGTTAATCAGTACCGACCAGTGGGCAATGGCTACCTCATTTCCATCCAACTTGTACGACTTTGGCAAGCTTCCATGTACTACGACGTCATTGGAGATGATAGAAATGTTGAACTTGGGTTCATCTATCAGCATATGTTGTTGGGGATCCTCCAACACTCCTAAATACAAGTTGGTGTACGTTACATACTCGTGCACAAGATATGCTTCAGCGATACACCCTTCAGGTGCAGATTTATTCTTCACATAGTCCTTGTAGGCTCCCAATTGTCTACAAGTTAACAAGTGCATGTTATGATACTTAAAAAATAAGAATTTACATATAAAAGCAGAGGCAAACACAAATGTATGAATTATTTGTACCTTTCCATGGGATACATCCAAGTGTAGTGTACCGGACCGGTAAGCAACAATTGTTCGGGAAGATGGATCATCAGGTGAGGAATGATGTCGAAAGAATTTGGGGAAAATATCCTTTCAAGCTTGCACATGATAAAAATGATGTCATCTTGCATCTCCCTAAGATCTGATTTTTTAACTTCTCTGGTGCATAACTTCTGAAAGAATCTTGACAAGGTCACCAACGGCTTCACCACCTCTTTGGGTAGGTACCCTCGAATGAAAATAGGGAAAATGCGTTGAAGCAGTACATGGCAGTCATGACTCTTTAATCCGTACATCTTATTGTCCCGGAAGTTAACACACTTGCTTATATTTCCTGCATAGCCATAAGGATACCTGCATATATAGCCATAAGCAACAATTATATTTCTTGCATATAACCATATAGAAGCAAAAATTATTTTAATTTCCTGCATAGCCATAAGAATACCCGACATTACTCATCCACCCAAAAATTTCATGCTTCTGCTTCGGCTTGACAGTGTAAGGAGCTTGCGACATTTTTTTCTTACCATCTCTTACCCACAAATGTTTTCGCAGTCCCATAGCTTTCAGATCAATGCGTGCCTAAGGGATGTCTTTTGTTTTCCCCTTCAAATTCAGAACTGTGCCCACCACCCTTTCTTCTCTATGTGCATGAAATCTAGGTAGTGTCTGATAGGCAACCTGGGCCAGTAGGGGAGTTCTCAGAATATGCTCTTGTGTGTCCAAAACTTATACCTTTCAGGCTTGTCTGGAATTGACGACATTATCTCATGATGATTGCTCAGCTGGCCAAAATCATATTCATTCAGCACTTCCAAAATTTCATCCCCTGTCCATCGCCTGGGTGCCACACCCGTTTCCACAGTCCCATCAAAAGCGTCTTGATCCTGCCTAAATGGGTGATCATATGGAAGCCAACAACGGTGACGCATCTGAACAATTTTACTGCAATGAGGACTGCAACAATCAATAGTCATGCACTCTGAACAAGCCATGTAACCCCTGGTAACGTTGCCCGACAACATACCGCGGGCAGGAAAATCACTGATGGTGCCAACAAGCATGGCATGCATCTGGAACATCTCATTTTTGAACCTATCGTAAGTGGGGTGGCCACACTCACTCAGGTACTTAAGCTCCTCAATCAAAGGCCTCAAATACACATCGAGACACTTTCCTGGATAACCCGGGCCCGGAATTAACAGAGTGAGCATATTGTATTCCTTCTTCATACACATCTATGGTGGAAGGTTGTACGGTACCAAAATAACTGGCCATATACTGTATTGAAGACTCATGTTGCCAAAAGGGTTGAATCCGTCAGATGAGAGCCCTAGCCAAACATTTCGGACCTCTGCTGCAAAATGATCAAACTCCCTGACCATGTACTTCCAAGCCTCTCCGTCGGCAGGCTGTATAAGGGTGTCATCGTCAGGCAAATTCCTCTCAGCCCACCATCTCATAGCTTCGACCGTGAAATCACACATGAACAACCGCTCCAGCCTATCAATCAGCGGGAAATATCGAAGTATCTTCACAGCTTTCTTGTTGCCTGCGGGAGTCAACTTATACCTTTCTGTAAAACATACCGGGCATGCTTCAAGGTCTTCAAGATCTTTTCCCCAGAAGAGAATACAATCATATCTGCATGCATGGATTTTGATGTTGGAAAGCCCAAGATCTTTCAGGATATGTCGCACCTTATGATGAGTGGTAGGAAGACGATAACCGGGTGGCAGTAGCGAAGCAGTCCACTTCAGCCAAGAATCAACAGCTTTGACAGACATTTTGTTCTCCATTTTGAGCTGCATCACTCCCATGACACTTCCAAGAACAGTTTTACTACAACCGTCGTACAACGGAGTCTGTTGCAATGCAATCAGGTTGTTGTACTTGTCTATACCGCTTGTGTTGACATGAGCTCCAGGTAATGGCTCGACTGGCTCAATATCGGGGAAACTCTGCACGACGGGAGGGACATTTGGTGCTTGATCAGCAAATACACTGCTCTCATGAGGAAACATATCATTGATTAACATCGATGTTGGATCATAGGATGGACTGGCCCTCTTAGCAAAATGTCCATGATCATAAGATGGACTGGCGCTCTCAGCAAATTGCCCATGATCATACGGACCCGCTAACGATGTTTCACCATGATAAATCCAACAAGTGTACTTATCCCAAAACCCGTATTTACTCAGGTGCTTCTGGACTTTATCAATGGTAAAACGAAATCGATCGCTGCGACACTTACATTCTTTACACGGGCAATAATGAAGTGTAGTGTCTCCACAATTAGCCTTCACAAAATTCACAAAACTCTTAATTCCATGGTGATATCTCACATCCCATCTTTCAAGGCTCATCCAACTCTTGTCCATCCTGAAAATTCTAACATTACGTACTATAAATATATATATATATATACAATCACTACTAATTAATTAAAAAATCATCATTAATTACATGCATCCGATTAATTAACAAAAGTTGACCCATGCATATAAAAAAAATATATATATATACCAACAATTCACAATTACAAATTAACATGTATATATATACACACATATTAACAATTAATCACAAAATAAATTTATATACATATATATATACACAAACATATTTTCATTGAAATCATCTCAAATCAACTCAAAATCAACAGTCAATCACTCGAAATCAACAATATATCCACTCTATTTGCATATCAAACCATTAATCGATATCTCAACTCTAAATCAACACATGCATATATATATATATATATATATATATATCTAAATCAACACACATATATATACATCGATCCTTGTACATATATATATACACATACGTACCTAGCTATATAGCTTCTCGAGCGGGTTTTGGACGCCTTTTGACAATACCCAAGGATTTCAGAGCGTTTTCCTTCTTTCTCACCGAATTTTTGTAAAATGATCGAGCTGATGCGGAGTAGATCTGATATAAGAGTTATTGCCGCCGATTCATTAAATCGTCGGCAATGGAGTTATTGCCGACGATATTCCGGCCAAATATCGCCGAAAATACAATGACATTATTGCCGGCGATATTCTCCGTTGCTGGCAATAATTTTCCCATTATTACCGACGATATTCCGGCCAATATATCGCCGGCAATGATGGGAAATTATTGCCAACGATATTCTCTGTCGCCGGCAATAATTTCCCACCATTGCCGGCGATTTTGGGAATTCAAATTATTGCCGGCGATGGTCCATCTCGTTGGCAATACTTATTATTTCTGGTGATGGACCATCTCGTCGGCCTTTCTTTTGCCTAATCGCCGGCAATACTCAAAAATGTGGTAGTGTTAATTATGACTCCATGGAAGAGGTGCACAACTGCGGAGAATGAGGCCGAATGCGAAGCAATTGCCCAGGTAATGGGTTGGAGGCAGGATTCAGAGGAAACTGTGACAAATTCTGTGCAGCCAAATTCGTCTGTGTCAACAGGCCAAATCCCTCATGCTCCACATGAGGATGCCTCAGCCTTTACGGACGGGGTCCGATCGACTGCACCGTCAGACGGTACTAATGAGTAAGTCGATGACTCAATTCTCTACAGCACCTGCTGTAAGGTCAGGAGGCGGCCATCCGACGCGCCTACGAAAAGAATTCGAGGACTTGGAAAGGGGGCCAAAGGCGAGAGCGTAGTGAAGTCGATAGGGGAGAAGATCGGCCTCACGTACGGCGAGTTCACCCGAAACCCTCTGACCGCGTAGCTCGGGAGTCTGTCCTCGCACTCCATCAACTCAATCATACGGAACAACATCCGTACAGTTGCTCCTTCGTGGAACGACCTGCCTCGATCTGAAAAATTGAGGGAGTACCGTGAACTATTGGTAATACTATTTATTTTTTTAAGTAATTACAAAACATAAATGCATTATTTCTATAACTAATTTTAATTTAATTTGTTATTTATATTTCTAGAATCATTTTGAAATCTTTGGCTCAGCATAGATGATGGAGGATATAGAGGAGACGGCTGACCGTATTTACAAGGACTTGAAGTACGACCTCCACAAGTACTACCAGCGACACGGCGTCTCGCCTCCGCCTGTGGAGCTCAGGAACGACAGAGAAGATGAGTGGCAATGGTTGGTCGAACACTTTTAGACCGACAAGTATAAGGTTCGTATTTATTTTCTTTAATGTAATGAAAATTGCATAATTTCTTATTTTTAACAAATATTTTATTATTTAAATTATATTTGTTAAGTAACATATAAGGTTGGAGGCCAACACGGCAAATTGGGACAAGAAGGACAAACACTATGAATCGGACTCACGAAAGTTCATTTACATCGCGAAGGAGCAAAAAGATGCTGGTTCGAAGCATTGCTTCTTGGATGCCAGCATCCAAGCTTATGTGAAGCCCAAGGTCGTCAATGAAGATAGTCAACAAGGGGTAAGTAACTCACATTTCTAAAATCAATTGAATTTACTCGTACTTTCAAAGCATATTGAGATTTAGTATAACGCTAATTGCATTTTTAAGAAATTAAATTATGATTAGTGTATGATTTAGTTAGGTTGTACTATTGGAATATGATTTTGAACTTAAATTTGGTTATGCTTTAGTTTAGTTATGTAAATTATGATTTTCAACTTGAGAAATCCGGATGGGAATCGGTGCCCACGGTGTAATTGTGTTGTTGTAATTGGTTATTTGAAGTGTAATCGTGCCTGCAGATTTTTTGGTTTTCGACAAATTTTAGAAAAAATTATGCCAAATTATTGTTATAAATTAATATTATATTTGTGTATTCTTCACTTGATTAATTTCAGGAGAGGTTGATACAAATGTCCGAGGAAGAATTGGCCGCAACCCGGCTGGCCAACCCAGAGATGACGCCAGGAACAGGTGCCTCCCCTGTTGATGCACAGTCAGATCGCTATTGCCGATGCTGTTTACGGCCGCTGACCTGGCAAGGAGGTTCATGGGTTTGGACGGATAGTGCAAAGAGATTTGTCCCCTTCATTCGCTTCGTAAACTTAGTGCTTCAGGGAGGATATTGAGGCGCTCCGAGCTGACCTTCGATTGGAACATGAGTCGGCTAATCGTGCCTATGAGCATTCGAGGTCGGTGGAGGCGTCGTTTCTCGCTCACAACCGTAAGGCCTCCACCCCCCCACTTCTGGCCCTAGCGATAATGATCTGAGCGGCGGCAGGGGATTTGACAACATGTCTACCCCCGGTTTAGGTTCATAGTTTTTTCCGTTATTTTATTATTATTTCTATCAATATACGTACTTTTTATATTTAATGAATATTTTATTAATTTAATTAATATATTTTTATATATTTTAAATTTATTTTATAATTCAGATACAAAAATTCAACTTGGGTGACGAACACTCTTCGTATCGCCGTCCAAGTGAATTACTAAGACGACAGACCGTTCGTTGCCTAAGTGCACAATTAAGTGACGAACGATTTTGTTGCCTAAGTGGTTACACCTACACGACGACAAAGAGGTCGTCGTCTAGGTGCAACACTTAGACGACGACTCTAGATGTTCGTTGCCTAAGATGATTCTTAGATGACGATGACAATTGTCTTCGTTTAGAGGAACATTTTTTTGACGTCTAAGTGCTTTGACGACGAACCATCTTTCGTCGCCTAAGTACTTGGGTTATGATTGTTATGCGACGAACTTTAGGGGATGAAATCTTCGTCGCCTAAGTACCTGGCTGATGAAAAACATCACTTAGGCGACGAAAATTCTTCGTCGCCTAAGTGCAGTTTTCTGGTAGTGCAAGTCCTCACCATAGAGATCCTCAATGGAAAATTTCCCTAGTTTGCAATTGCTTTTACGGTGTGTTTGGATGAAAGATTTTTAATTCTTAGAATTTCAGTATTTTAAATTACATCATTTGTGAATTCTCATTTTTGGATTCTTTATAAATAAATTTAATAATGATAAGAATTACAAACTTCTAAGAAGGATCCGAGGGAATTGTAAAATGACATCTGCTTTAGAGGGAATTGGAATGAGGAATTTAAGTCTTCGATCAATTCCTTCGGTTTTTACGATAGAAGAATTGTTAAATTGTTAAATAAGTTATCCAAAAACAAAAAATTAAGTGATAGAATTCTAAATTTTTGAAATTTAATTAAATTTTTCTCATTCTACTTCTAACCAAACATACCGTTAGTGATGTTAGATCATGTGTATCGGAATTCTTAACTATATAACATGATTGCAATATCCTTTATCCGGCAATCCTAATCCTTGATCCACCTACGGCTCTCTTTGATCTGCTCAAACGTAACTATTCCAAACTATAAAGTCGTCGCCATATGAGTTATTTATCCATTATGTTCGTAAGCACATATGTTTATTCATATTAATTTCCTCCAAACTTCTAAAAAGATCAAGTACTCGAATTTCGTTGTTGTTGTTCTCTTCCGGTTCAATTTACGAAAAACTATTCTCATTTCATTCAAGTTCTGTTCCCATTTAATTAAGTCCTATATATCAGCAATAACAGTGTGAAATGAAAGAATTCATGTTACATATCTGCATTCCAACACGGGCGACAGGGCATAACCATGCAGTGAGCCTCGACTAGGTATGGGAATGAGCAACAAACGTGCGACCTCTAAAAAGATCAATACAACACAAATCAGATAAGTTTCAATTTTGGGGGTAGGAGTTCTCCTTAACAAAAATTAAAAAATATAATCAACTTTTAACATAAGGAACAAATGGAGCTATATAAAATTTAGCTCTCGTGACTGGTGGCTCGGGCCGTGGATATCTAGCCAGCTAGAAGAACCATGCACTATACAATGATGCGAGCTAAATTAATCTAGATAAATGAAAGAAATCAACAGCGTACAACTTTGTCAAATCATTAAATTTAGTATCCCGGTGGCGCTAAACTCAAATCTAGATTCAAGCACGACATCCTTTTGCAACTATTCGACTTCTTTAGCACCGGCAGCGCTGCCGCCCTTATCCGCTCTGCAGCGGAATCCATAACGTCCCTCCTATTCGTTTTCTTCAACACCGGCACGGCCGCCGCTCGGATCTGCTCCGCAGCAGACTCGACATCGTCCCTATGTTTTCTCATGTGTCCCCCTAGCGCTTGCCCTAGACCAAATTGTAACCCGCAGATCGGACACTCGTGCTTATTCACCTTCGCCGTCGAGCTGATTGTCGGTGCGAGCTGTACACGCTCTGCAGCTCCCGGCTTGTTGTGGCTCGCTCTATGGCCTCCGAGGGCTTGAAACGTCGAGAACTCCCGATTACATGTCTTGCAAACGAAGCCAGGACTCGATGTCTTCTGTTTTTTTATCGAAGAGGAGTCATTGTGGTCTACTTTGGATAGTAGCATCATGCAATTGATCAAATCCAGGGTCTTCTGCTCATCTTCTCTGCCTCTCTTCATAGTTCACGTACGTAGTTCTTTTTGGGGATTAGCTAGTCTGCTAGAGTGAGCAAAAAGTAATTAAGGTTTTTACTCGGTTTGCATGGAATGAGATGACGTGATAGTCGAGCGTGGTATACTGGTATATATAGGCAATTCTAAAGCAGGCACGATTACGGATAGCGTCTAGATTACGTGGCAAATTCGGATTTCTCCTTTTGAGATTTGGCGACTAAGTAACCGAAGCGGAATTGGTATGATCGTAAATAGTTTGTATTTACTGTACTGGGATTGTAAATAGGGCCGTCATGGGTCTTCAAGTCGGCCCAACTAACCTAGAGAGCTCTCGGGCTTGGTTGTTCAAGAATCTAAGAGGCTCAGTTGAATCTATATCTATCAATAACAAGTACTATAGTTTGCTAACCGGCCTTGTTAGGCTCGCGTTGTTGATGAGATGTAGTTAGAGCTAGAGAACTTATGATATTATTTGGGAGGTTCTCTACCAGGATTATTGTGTTAATATTAATGTAGACCGAAATTTAGGGTTTATGTTTCTTCATCTATTGATAATATTCGGCGTGGGATGCGCTCCTAATATGACACTTGACAAGGTTCTAAATCATATATATGTTTTTAAAAAGTACTATATTTTGTACTTAAAATTTGTTTAGACCGGGAATTTTCCGGTCCCTATGGACAAGATTTTGTTGTTATATATCTTGCACCTATTGTGATGTTCTAGCCTCTCCGACTCCTCCAATCAGTTTGATTTGGTGGGTGATGATTGTGAGCGTGAATTTTCTTTGTAATTTTGTTGTTGTTTTATTTTGTTCATAGAAAAAAAGGTTCCACCTTACACGCAACGGAAAAAATATTGTTAGAAAGCTAAGAAATTGTATTATTATGTCAAATTAAACACACTTATTAATTTTCGACGATTATAAGTTCTAGTTCACGAAACTGATAGTTCCCTCGACCCTAAATCCTAGTTCAATTTCTATATTTTATAACTTCTACAGAGATCTGCTTTTAAAAAGTTAAATTAGAGGTACGAAGCTAACATAGTATCAGTTTAACTATTACAGTTTGTGGTGATCGACATAGTTCAATGCTAAAACAGATTTCCCACATTAATCTCTACAGCCAATAGTTTTTGTAATATCTCATGATTCTCATCTGTGTAATATATGTAATTCTAAATATTATATATTTTCAATTTATTTATATGATTACTAAGTAGTAAGTACTGTAAGGATCGAGGTCTAAATATTATATATTTTCAATTTATTTATATGATTACTAAGTGTTTGTATAGCATTAGTTGTCCGATTAATATACTTATCCGCTTAAGCAGGAAAGCAACACATACCCGATCACCCGCAAGACCACCAAGGAGGCTTCAACTTCACTCACCAGACCGACCTCATCCGAGCGCACACGCGCCCGTGGGGCGCACGCCCGAATACGCGGATCACACACCAACAAGTGTACCAGTCCCACATCGAAGAACACAAGTGAGCCCCAAACTCAACCACCTATATATGTTAGGTATTTATTACAGGTAAGATCATCACATTCGTTCCATCTCGACGAATTCACTCCAACTACACACTATCTACACGCACGTTCGCTTGACTGTTATATCCAATACATCATCTGACTTAGGCATCGGAGCGTTGAAGGCGGGCCACCCCGTCTCGACCCCTGACCACCCGTTTGTTGTTGTATTCTTCTAACAGCCGCACGCGAACACGCACACCCGATCACCCGAAAGGAGAGGAAGCGCCCGAAGGGAGAGTCGACTGTCCGAAAGGAGAGAGCCCGTACGCCCGAAGAGAGAGAAGAGCGCCCGTCATTCGAACAGCCCGAGCGCTCGGACGAAGAAGAAGGAGAAGGAAGGATTACTCATACTGTTCCGCCAGATTACGTCCCCGCGCGTAATTCGGTAGAAACAGTTGGCGCCGTCTGTGGGAAACTTACAAATTGCAAACCTCGTATAAACACCACAAAAACCAAAGGTCCACATGCTCAACCCGGTGACTAACGACAGCACCACGCCCGTCGGGGAGACGCCGCCAGACACACAGGAGCAGCAGGTACTAGGGCCTGCAGGAAACAGCAGCGAGGAACGCATCAGCAGCCTGGTCCAGGAACTACGGGAGGCGGCGCTCGAGAGAGCGGAGGAGCGCCAGATCCGCCAGAAGCTGGAGGAGCGGCTGGATGCGCTCGTCAGCCAGCAGCAGGGGAAGCACGAAGGGACCCAGGAGACCACCGGCGAAGAGCGGTACCAGTTCGCCGGAACCAGCGCACGGGCGACCCGAGCATCCTCACCCATGGAAGAATCGGCGCCCCCGACGAACAGCGCTCTGATCCTCCAGAGGATGGAGGAGTTGGCGGAAGAGTTCTCACGCTTGCGCAAGGACAAGATGGCCGGCCAGGGCGGGACGTTCGCCCCCCGGGTCAGCCCGTTCTCAGCGCATATATTGGAGAGAGAAAGGGACCCCCATGCGAAGACGATGAAGATCGCTCGGTTCGACGGGAGCGGGGATCCACGCGCGCACGTAGACGAGTTTCGATCCACCACGGACAGAACCAGATACTCAGACCCAACCTTATGTTTTCTGTTCCAGGAAACGCTAGAGGAGGAAGCACGGAGCTGGTTTTACGAGATCCCGCCAGGGTCCGTCCATTCATTCCTCGAGCTGACGGAGAGCTTTCAGAAGCGCTACCGGCTCCAAGGCAAGTACAACACCACGGGCATCCTCCTCAAAGTTCGCCAGGGGATGGACGAGAGCCTGTCAAGCTACATCAATCGATGGAGGACGCTCGCAAGCACATGCAGGGACCTTGACAAGCGAGTGGCCAAGGTGGCCCTGATGGATAACCTACTTGCCACCCCATTCGTAGAAAAACTAGTGAGGAAGGAGCATCTCGACTACGACGAGATCATGGACCTGGTCGTACAGAAGGCGTTGGTGGAGACGCGGGTGTACGGGTCCGCCTCCGAGGCTAGCATCAACAGACCGGAGGAGGATGCTCAACCTCGACGACCCTCGGACGACGGAGGGGCACCAACCGGAGGGCACAAGAGGAGCCGGGACGCGCAGAGACAAAATCATCAAAGGCCGTTCTTCTGCAACAACCACTACAACCGACCGAGGGAACCAGCACAGCAGGGCGCCCGCTTGCCACCAGTACCGTGTTATCGACTGGCGGGACAGGAGATTTTTACGGTCGATCAGCAGCCGCTCGAGCAGCTTCTCCACCTACACCGACGTCGGCTTCCACCTCCAAATAACATGACGGCGGCAGCGGCCCCGGTCGGCCGAATGCCGAGCATCTGGTGTGAATTCCACAATGCCGCCACCCACCACACCAACCACTGCATCATGCTCAAGAAGGCCCTCGAGGATATGAGGAAGGATGATCGGGCCTCCCCTCCCAAGGCGGAAGGACAACAGCGCCAGGCGAACGCCGGAACCCGGGGGACTATCAGCACGATATCCGGGGGTAAGCGCAAGGAGGGGATATTGGCGCCCGATCGCTCGAGCAGGGAAGTGCTGATGATCGGGGTAGGGAGAGCGCCCAAGGCAGGAAGGAAGGAGACGCCCACCGTTAGCTTCACGGCGGAGGACGAGGAGAAAAGCCCGAAGGATAGCACCTTGCCGTTCGTGGTCGACCCGATCATCGACCAATTCCTAGTGAAGAAGGTGCTGATCGACAGCGAGGCGTCCGTGAACGTGATCTACTTCGACGCATACAAAGCGCTCTGTAGGCCCGTGCACAAGATGACGCAGGATCATGAGTGCGTTGCCAGCTTCACGGGCGAGACATTGTACCCGATCGGGAGTGACAGCCTCCGGGTCGGAATTGGCGCACCCGACTCCCCGCACAGCGAGGTCCAGACAGACTTCATTGTCATGGACACCCCCTCCCCCTACAACGCCATAATCGGGAGGCCGGGGATTTGCAAACTAAAGATAATCATCGCAGGGCACCTGCTCTTGGGACGATTCCCAACCGAGCGTGGAATCGGGTACGTTCGAGGATACAATCACGAGGAAACCACGAAACCCCGGGGCAGGCAGGAGGTTCCCACCTTAGAACCTGCTCCAGGAACGGAGATACGGAGCGACCCACACGACGGACTGACGAGCGAAACCCCGTTCAGCCTAACGTTCGGGACAGAAGCTGTGCTACCCCTGGAGATTACCCATCAGAGCCCACAGATCGAGGGGTACGATCTACGCACGAACAGTGAGGGGCTGCGGCTCAACAACGACTTATTAGAGGAGCAGAGAGATGGCGCACCTCCACAACGCCGCCAACAAGCAAAGGATCGCCCGATTGCACAATCAGCGCATACGGGCTCGCCCAATCCAACTGGGGGACTGGATGATGGGGGCGATCCGACAGAAGGCGAAGGCGCTTCGCCCGTTAAGGGAAGGCCCGTACGTCGTCGATGAGGTGATAAGCGACAGTACTTTCTACCTCAGGGACATGCAAGGTCAACGGCTGCGCCACCCGTGGAACATCCAGCACCTAAGGAAGTACTTTCACTAAATTTGCCCTGTTGTACTTTCATTTTATTTCCCTAAGTATAATTACTGTTGCGTTCATTTGTCCTTACCCCACCCGCCCACGTACTCGGGGGACTGGGGATAGGCTACTCACATGATGTAATACTTGGTCAAAATTCAGTTAAAAGTACAAGCGCGCGTTCGCGTAAGTTACTCAAAAGATGCCAAAAAAAAGAAGAGAAATCATTTAAGTACAAGGCACACAAACGGAAAGAAAAAGAAACTCCATTCATTCGCCCGATTACAAGAAAAACGGACGGGAATCAAAAGGCACAAGGTCCGACTACAAAAAATCTACCCCACTACAGAGAAAATCCTACACTACGCCCCCGTATCAACATCCAACTCCCCAGCCTCCTCCTCCGACGCCATCAAAACAACTTCCACCTGCTCGCCCGAATCCATCCGCCTGATCACCGGCTCCAGCTCCGCCCTAGCAGGTTCCCCAGAGGGCCCCACCTCTCTCTCATACGAAGGAACCCGAGCGCCCGCCCGTCTCTCAAATTCAGACTCCACGAACGCTTGGTACTTCTCCATCTTCAAGAAAGGACTCACCGTTGCCTGGAACGCAGCCACTTGCTCATCCACTTCCGCTCTGACCAGTTTGCGGAGCTCGTCAGACTCCTTGAACGTCGCCACAGCATCCATGCGAGCAACGCGATCAACCTCCTTCAGCCGAGACTCTGAGCGCGCCTCCCGGGCGGCTGCTTCAGCACGGACGCGCTTTAGCTCAGCGCGCACCTGCTCCACCTCGGTCACGGCCTTGTCTCGTTCAGCAATAGCGACAGCTTCACGGGCGGCAGCTTCGATAGACTAGGCAGTTGCCTCCTCCGCACGGGCGGTGTACCGATGGACCAATTTGTTGGCCTCCTCAAGCCGCGCCGCAACCCTGTCCGTCATCCTTCGCTGCTTCGCACACTCGGCACTGACGCGTGCCAGTTCCAGATTCTCTCGCGAGCGGACACGGAAAATCTGCTGCTGCAGGCGGGTGCACGCGGTGAAGGCCGCGTCCAGCCCATCAGGGGCGGCATTCTCCAACGGTTGCACCAGGGGCCCAAGAGACCTAGCGCTATCCACCAGCGCACGGAGCAGAGCGTCCACAACATCTCCACTTGACCCAGGGACGGGGCCGGGAGAGGAGTCTTCCGTTCGTTGGGGAGGACCTAAACATGGGAGCGAGGGATTTGGAGAGCAAGAGTATTGTGGAGGACTTTAAGGTCGACTCGAAGACGGGGGCGCGCCAGGGGCACGACCTGAAGACTGAGGCGTACGAGCAGCCTCCCGCCTGTTCCCAACATCATCTCGCTCGAACTGCTGCTGCCCGCACTCCGCCCGGGCCTGGGCCTTGAATCCAGTAGCATCACCCGGTGGCGGGCGGGGAGCATCTGCTTGTGGCCCTCGAATGAGCGAAGCAGGATCAGCCACGTTTGCAACATGGGTCTTGGGCTGGGTACTATTCCCCGGGACGAGTACACCACGACCGTTATCCGCCACCTTGCGGGCTTTCACGGCAGCATCACGCAGTGCGAGCAGGCGGCGCTTGAGCATGTCATCCTTATTTGTCGCCGTGGACTTCGTCATCTTACCTACAGAGCGCACAGACGAAAGGTTAGCAAACAGACGGAAGAAATGGAGGCATTCCGCCCGTGTGCGGTGCCCAGCCCGCTCGAACGGAGGACATTGCACAACACCACCAACGTTCGGGTCCGTGTGGGCCCACACCGACCAAGGCAGCTTTGGAGGAGCGCCAGGGTACATTGGCAGCACGGGCGGAGAGGCGACACTTGGCAAAAGAGAGTGGGGGGGCAAACTACCAGAAACACCAAAAACACAAAATTCCTGCCCCAAACAAAATCAAGCCTGGCACACCTCAAGAACACGCCCTGTTCTTAAGATGCAAAACCCAGAAAAACCCAAAAAAAAAAAACCACAGAAACAACCACACACGAACCAAAACGGAAAACACCAGAAATGGGATGAGAGCCTCACCAAATTCGGTCTTTGACGGCAGAAAAGTTGAACGTCGAGCACGTATCCCGGCAAGAAAACACAAACGAAGAAACTGTGAACAGATTGCAGAGCGATTCCGGCAGAGTTTCGACAAAACGTAGAAAGTGATGGAGAAAGACGACACCACACCCCTTTATACTGATCGCACGACATAAGCCAATGAACGCCAAGCGTCCGCTTTACACGTGTCCACCGTTGGATCTTGACACATGCCCACGGCAGTTTACTTGCCCTCCTAAGTAACCGCGCCAACTCTTCAGCTTCCCGCCTCGATTTCAAACCCTAACACGGTCTCCAACAGCCCGCCACATGACGCCCATGCACCACTCGCACGCACCCACGCGCGTGACGCTTGCCCTTCACGCAATGATAAACAACAGCAGCATTTAATGCCAGGGCACGCCAGCATTAATTACACGACGGCTGCATTTATGGCAAGAATGGTTCCCCAGGAACACTCAAAAGGAATGTCACTTCAAAGAAACAACTCTGTCAGATTGGCTCACCCAACCCAAGACAGGTCGCGTCCACACGCCCGCACAGATAAAATCAGGTTAGCACAACACCATTCGGGCGCTACGAAAAGAGGATGAACGCCTGAGTTCCCTTTTCGGACGCACGCCGAATGAAGAACTCACGCCGTACGCGCATGGGGTTCTTCCCCTCCGTACGTGTGAACGTTAGACCGCAAGCCGGATTAGGCGGTAGAGGCATGGGGTCCGTCCCCTCTTTGCGCGCGCTGAGACCGATGGGCGGCACGAGTGTGGGGTCCGTCCTCTCCGTGAGCGCAACGCTAAACGATCGAACAGCCGACTCGCCATGGCTTGGGCGTGCGGTCCGTCCCCCCTTGATCGCGCCGAGACCCAGGAACGTCGCGGGCATGGGTCCCGGACGTTACAAAGGCAAGCCGGACCAGGCGGCAGAGGCATGGGGTCCGTCCCCTCTTTGCATGAGCTGAGACCGATGGACGGCACGGGTGTGGGGTCCGTCCTCTCCGTGAGCGCAACCGACTCGGATGGCTTGGGCGCGGGTCCGTCCCCCCTTGATCGTACCGAGCACGATGAGCGACGCGGGCATTGGTCCCACCCTCCCCGCGCGCTGAAGGCAAGCCGGATTAGGCGGTAAAGGCATGCGGTCCATCCCCTCTTTACACGCACTAAGACCGATGAACGGTACGGGCATGGGGCCCATCTCCTCCGTAGGCGTTTTGTACGTCGCGATCTTGATCACTCCGTTGACGCTACACCGTACGCGACGGTCTCCCCGTTGACGTACGCGGTGCACAGCGGCATCCCAACGCTTGTGTCACGAAAAACATTCGCATACATTCATATCATACATTCACGCATCATACCATACATCATACCATACATTCACACATTTGCATAAACTATATATCTATGACTGCCTATATTCATGTTTGCCAGACAATACTCCACAGGCTCGCGACTCCAAAATAGCAAGTCTTGTTTGGACGCCGGGCCCACAGGTACAGGACCGCACGAACAGGTACACGATCGGATGCACAGGTTCCCCGCTCCGTCATGCGAGCCCTTCCTTAACCGGAGAGTTGGGGGACTTGGGGGTTATAGGACCACGCACCACTACTCAACCGGATAAGTATTTGTGTTAATCGCACGAACCCCTTTTCAACTCCCTAGTCAAGAAAGTGCTATTTGACTTGGGGACTTGGGGGACTTGTTTGTATAGCATTAGTTGTCCGATTAATATACTTATCCGCTTAAGCAGGAAAGCAACACATACCCGACCACCCGCAAGACCACCAAGGAGGCTTCAACTTCACTCACCAGACCGACCTCATCCGAGCGCACACGCGCCCGTGGGGCGCACGCCCGAATACGCGGATCACACACCAACAAGTGCATCAGTGCCACATCGAAGAACACAAGTGAGCCCCAAACTCAACCACCTATATATGTAAGGTATTTATTACAGGTAAGATCATCCCATTCGTTCCATCTCGACGAATTCACTCCAACTACACACTATCTACACGCACGTTCGCTTGACTGTTATATCCAATACATCATCTGACTTAGGCATCGGAGCGTTGAAGGCGGGCCACCCCGTCTCGACCCCTGACCGCCCGTTTGTTGTTGTATTCTTCTAACAGCCGCACGCGAACACGCACACCCGATCACCCGAAAGGAGAGGAAGCGCCCGAAGGAAGAGTCGACCGTCCGAAAGGAGAGAGCCCGTACGCCCGAAGAGAAAGAAGAGCGCCCGTCATCCGAACAGCCCGAGCGCTCGGACGAAGAAGAAAGAGAAGGAAGGATTACTCGTACTGTTCCGCCAAATTACGTCTCCGCGCGTAATTCGGTAGAAACAATAAATAGTAAGTACTGTAAGGTTCTCCTCGATCTTGTCACTAGCTCTTGCAACGCCTTGTGTGTGGCAACTCCGAAAAAAATAGTTCACCAACTTAGTGATGGTGGTAGAGATATATACCAATATCATACAAAATGTACACAAAGTAGATAGTCTAGCTATACTCTATAGAGATCAAATAGCGTGAAAGCATGCATGCACTAAATCAAGAAACGTTTGCCTCATGTGAATTGCAAGATCTAGGACGAATCTCAGATCTTGCTACCAGCTGCACACTAACCGAGTTGGTTAGTCTTTATTTTTTTTATTTTTTTATTTTTTTTTGCGTGTATTGGTAACTACAGTAAAGATATATAACTTAAGTAACTATACTACCTACTTAAACTATCCGAGGTTCAAATTCCACGGACGACAACGATGAATTGAAGTTAAATCTCAATCTATTTTTCGTGATCAAAGAGAAGAAAGCCTTGTGACATTATTTTTGATCTTGGTGCGAATAATTAGTCTCTGGATTTAAAATGTCTTTGAGGAACCGCAAGATCTTGATAAAAAAAAAGGAACGTATATACTAGTTAAAAAACTATTGGATACAAATAGCTAGTCTGTCCGTCGATCTCATGACACTGATCATATCATGTGGCTTATCGATCGACTGTTTTCATACAAACACTGAATCAAAAAGTTTCCTGAATATACATAGAAATTCACATGTAAAACTATTAATAAATATGTGCATGTCTAAGAAATCAACTGCATCTTTCTTAAATCGTAATGGCGGTGACACCCCGGTGGGGCCAAATTTAAATCCAGATTCAAGCACAACACCCGTTTACTACTGTTGGATTTTTTCAGCACGGGAACGGGCACGGCTGCAGCACGAAGACGAACATGATCCGCAGCATTAGAACTCATCATAAACTCCCTATGTCTTCTCATGTGTCCTCCAAGAGCTTGACCAATAGCGAATTCAAGCCCGCAGATAGGGCACTCGTGTGTTTTGGGCTTGGCCGGTGATGTCGGCAACGACGACTGAGCAAGCTGTAAGAGATATGGTGCAATACGTTTTGGTTTGTTGTGACTGGCTCTGTGGCCTCCTAGGGCTTGGAACGACGAGAACTCCCGATCACAAGTCTTGCAAACAAAGACACGGTCCGAGCAGCTGGTTATCTTCTGCTTTTTGATCGGGGAGGAGTCGTCGTTTGAGAGTAACATCAAGCAACTGACCAAATCCAGGGTCTGTTCATCTTCTCTGTCTCTCTTCATCGCCATATATAAGTGGTTTCTCAGGTTGGCTTTTTGAGATTCAAGTTAGGATATTTCTAACGAATGCAAGGAACTAATTAATTAAGTAAGAAATTTAAGTAAGCTTTTAGTGTTTTGCTAGATGGAGATTGCATGGAATGAAAGGTTGTGAGGTATATATAGCTAGGCAGCTAATTAACTAAATCAAGTATGTGGGTAATGCTAGAGTTGCGATTTCGTGTTCTCATTTGCCCCGGAAAGACTTGGGGAGTAAGTAAACGTAGGAATTTTGGTCTAATTGTCCTTTTCTTAGGATTGGTGGTTATTATTATAATAACAGTTGAAAAATTCTGAAATGCATCCTAGGGCGAAATACCTCAGAGTCTATTTTTTAAATTGCCATGTGGCAGAATCTAGGTCGTCCATATTTTCAACTTTTATGATGTTAAACTAAGCTTATGATAGAGAAGTGTACTGGATCTCTCTATCCCAAGAGAAGAATCCGCCTGAAATCGACCTATGTCGCTTGAATGCTCGCCGCCACGCATCGAGAAAATTCTCTCTCTCTCTCTCTCTCTCTCTCTCTCTCTCTCTCTCTCTCTCTCTCTCTCTCTCTCTCTCTCTCATCGCCCTATCTGGGGTTCCATTGCCACTGCCACTGCTGTCCACACGCATACCCAAACCGATTTCTGCAAGCCTCAACACTGTCATTAGTTCTCCTCCTCAACACAGATCGGAAAGTCGCATGTGAGCCCCAACCGCTCCACTTCTGGTGTCCCGCTGAATCCTCGTCGATGGACAGATTAGTGAAGCCAACAACGATGTTCGAGATTGGAAGAAGATCGCTTTCCTTGTGAACTTCTAGGCGATGGTTTGCCATGGCCACCAGGATAAGTCGTCACCGATGTAGAGTAGCATGGCGGGGGCAACGAGATCGTTTGATTACTAGATGGCGTCGTGCGACTTGCTGCCGAGATAGAGCACGGAAAGTGAGCCACTCGGTTTGGGTGGAATTAGCGGTGTCTAGTCAGAGGTCCGCAGTGGTGGAGGCAACACTAGGCCAGGGAAGACTAGTGCCACCCTTGAGATTTTAGGGAAGAAAAAAAACCTATATATATGTTTTACACTAAGTTATTACATATTTGTCATATATTCAATTAATATTAAGATCTTATTCATTAAATCCTTTTCATGTTCTGCTTTAAGACTTTCTAGCTATCTTTTGCTTGAAAACAACTCGTCTATCTCTCTCTCTATTTTTC
This sequence comes from Geum urbanum, assembly GCA_946800695.1. Lineage (NCBI taxonomy): Eukaryota > Viridiplantae > Streptophyta > Magnoliopsida > Rosales > Rosaceae > Geum > Geum urbanum. The sequence goes on from OX327006.1 coordinate 11,475,128, forward strand.
TTCACCTTTCTTCTCTCAAAGTTGCCATCAACCCCTCACTCTCTCTTTGCAATTTTTTCCTCGATCACCTCTCTCTTTCAATTAGTCTATATACCCTCATCTTTTACATAATGATCATTCTTTAAAAAAAGAAAAGAATTATTGACTTATAACTAAAACTATATATTAGCTCAAAATTTTTTGGCTCTATCGATTAAAGGTAAAAAGAATGACAAAAAGAGTCTGATGTGCCTGAATACAATTCCTAGCTCCGCCATTGGAGGTTCGGGTCGTGGGAAAGGAGTGTGGAGGCAGAGAGAATAGAGAGAGAGAAGGCAGTGGCGGATCCAGAAAAAAAATTCAGGTTGGGCAAGATTAAATTTAAGCGAAAAAAAAATCAAAATAATAAATACAAAGTAAGATTATTTTTCCTTAAAAAAAAGTAAAATTATTTTTAGAAACTTACTTCAAACTTTATAAGCAATACATATTCATAACCATAAAAAATCAAGTATTCAAAATTCATTGTAATCCAAATTTTGTTTTTCGCTAGAAAAAGTAAGAGCATTTTTTAAAGACTTTGTAGTTAGTCTTCAAATTTCAACTATTCTTAAAAGGATAAATCTTGTAATCTAGAAAATAATAAAAAGAAGTATCCTTGAAAAAAACCATCCATGAAATAAAGAACTAAACCAACACTTAACAGATGTAGAACAGTAGGACCTTGTCCACAATTGTAATTGGCTATTGTAATTGCACTAATTAGTAGAGTGTAGACACGTCTCTTATAACCAACGACGTTGTTTGGTTCAATTTTTAAGTGAGAAACGACATTGACCCCATCTTCTTCAACCTGAAAATCCTACTTTTCATCATCTTCTTCCCAGTTTACTGAAATTCTGACATTTTGTCCATTTTCTGTCTTTTTTTTTTGCCATATGAGCAATACCAAACCCATATAATCAAAGGAAAAGTCAAAAACTCAGGTTGGGCAACTGCCCAACCTGGCCCCTATATGGATCCGCCGGTGAGAGGAGGAGGAAAGAAAGGGAGAGTATGCCGCGATAGAGTTTGTTGCAATTTGCGGTGGTAAGGGTTATTGGAGACCGGTGATGTTGGAGTTGTGCATATAGTTTTGGTGGTGGTAAGGAGAAGATCCTATAAACTGAGCTTATTATAAGCTCAGTCAATGATAAAGAAATTTGATAATATTTATCAGTAAGATTGTGACACGTGTCAAAATGGAAAAAATTAGACCTGGAGTGTTTACCCCTAAGGTGCATAGCAGCCTGATCCATAACAGTTAAGCGTTGTGCCCAAGTTTGCGTCACCACGTTGCTAGACAGTGGAGTCCAGTGTTAGAACTTATCTAGTTTTACATATATCTATGATTAGATAAGTAGCTTTGGTGGCAAAGCTTAGGAAGTTCTCAAGTGACCAGTTGACCTTGAAACATCACAACAATTATATTAAAAATTCTGAAATGCACCCCAAATTTATTTACCCAGAGGCTATTTTCAAAAACTTAAACGTGACACAATCTGATTGGTTCTTTCTTTCAAATTTTTGCAAGATTGACTGAGCTTATCATAAGCTCAGTCTATGCTATCATACTCTTGCCCACAGAATTAGCTGCTGTGAAAATCTCACTCTAATCTGATCGAGTTTCACAAACCCCATGTCACTCTTTGATCGAGTTTCACCTGCAATTTTCCCGAATGAGCGATTCCAGAGCCTTTTTCTTGAACTTGGCCTTGCTGATTTGGAGGCGGATGAAGAATCTTAGATTCTCTTTGTTCGATTTGAGCTTCACCAAGTTGCCTTCGGCTCCAGTTTTCCAGAACTTCATCGTCGACAGAGTAATATTCCTTTGGATCAGATTCAAGTTTGATTTGAATCCCAGACATGTGGATGTATGCACCATGACCATAGTTTGCTTCATGATTTTAATATACTTTGTAATGCTTTAAGTCCCCAAAGATAGTCTTGCAGCAAAGGCTAGGAGAGGCTTTGCGGGTAATATAGGATGAATACATGAGATTGAGTTTTGAATCTAGGAAAGTGGTTGGTTTCTCTTCCTCTCTCCTTTTGAATGAGAGATCTACGATGATGGCTAGGAGATTCCAAGACAGAGGGAGTTGGCAGGCCGAGGAAGGTGGAGGTGGCGGAGGAGTCAGGAACGACGAAAAGGACGTCATGGTGGGATCGGAGGGCGGAGGAAAAGTTGATCCATCACAAAGAACCTAGTGTAACCTCAGTCAATCATTGAAAAAATTGATTAAAATAACCACTCATATTTCGTCACGTGTTCCGTTTAAAAATTAGTCTCTAAGATACTTAGCCCTCAAGTACATAATAGCCTAAACTCAATCATATACCGTTTATGTAATCTAGATCCTAAACCCTTTTGTAAGAAGACTTTTCTAACTAAACCACTAGTGTGTAACAAAATGTATTGCTCATTCTCTTTTGTAAGAAGACGATGGAGTGCGTACCCATATATATCATTTTGTTTACGGCATGGGGAGGATCGATATATTACTGGTATTTGGCAAGACTTTTTAGTATATTGGCATAATATTATTGGCAATCTCTTTCAAAAACATGGATGACAATATTAACAAGCTAATGCAATGGACTTGATCTAATTAACCCTTATGAAAGGTAAATCATGCATCATTAGCATTTACACATTGCTTGTGTTTTCATCCAAAACCTTTTTATGATGGGAGTTGGTAAAGTCTTTTGACTACAAGCTTTGCTTTTTTACAAACCCTTTCTCTCATCTTACCGGTTGGTATAGGAGTAGGTATCTCTCCTTTGTGCTTGAAAGCAAACACCCTTAACTATCATGCATGTCCGGTTGGACAAAACAAGTAAAAAGCTTCACCTTCCCACTTTGGAGTAGGTCTCTCACATTGATAAAATGGAGTCAGCTTTTCAGTTTTTCACTCTCCTTGCCTTACCGGTTGGTATGGCTCAGCATGCTCTTTGCTGATTTCAGTAGTTGGTTTCAGCATGCTTTTCCCCCATTTAAGGAGAGCCTTTGATTCAGCTTTTGATGAAGGGCTGAGATCATTCCTTGAAGCTTAGCTTGCATAACCGATTGGCTATATATACCACAATGTGTGAAGCCATTCGGTGCTTGGAATTTTAGGAAGAGTTAGGGTGTTTTCTCTTCTTTCAAGTCAGTTTTTAAATCTCTTGTATGTGCAAGAGTAGTCTTGTTTTCCAAGGAGGTTTTTCAGTTTGTCAAAACTTGTCTAAAACTCTCTTTTGTTCCTACATTTGTTAGGAAGTTTATAAAACAAGATCTGTCTTTCCTAGGCATTTTATGTCTTCATAGGAAGGTCTATCATACCATCTTTCTATCTTGCATATTGTCATATTGCATATCATAGGTGAGATGATGGTGCAATTTCGTTGGAAGCATTCTAGAGAGAATTAGTCGGTGCGTACTAAGTTCTGAGAGAAGCTTCACAGCCACTGTAATTGTAATCACTTTTTCTTGTTAGAAGATAGTTGGATTTTCAATCTGGTTGCGTGAATACCAGTAAGGATAGATAGGTGTCTTTGTATCCTGAGGGCTGCTGTCTTGTAAAGAACCGTGTATTACATAGGGATTGTAAGCACTTGTTCTGGCGAGGAGATAGTTAGGTCTTAGTCTAGTTGCGTGAATACTAGCAAGGATAGGAGAGCGTATTTGTATCCTGTGAAGATGCTGTCTTGTAAAAGTGTTTTTACATAGTGGAAGGTTTGTCCCTCAGTTAGGGACACGCAGTTTTTTCCCTGTTGAAGGGTTTTCTGCGTTATCAAAATATCGAGGTGTTGTCCATCACTTCTCTTTTCATTGCATTTTATTAAGTTCGTTACTGGTTATTGGAGGATAGAAACACTCCCTGCTATCCTCGAATTAACTTTACAACGAAAATTTTTATAAAAGGCCCATTCACCCCCCCTCTGGGACCTTCAAGTGGTATCAGAGCGGCCACTAACTTTTGTTAGTGAGATCCTCTGTATCCTAGAATGGATCGTGATAGGGCCACTTCTATTAACGTTCCTCCGTTTTTTGAAGGAAACGATTACTTCCAATGGAAGATTATGATGTCGGCATTTCTCATCTCTCAAGACGATGGAAGACAATGGACTATGGTCGAGGACGGATACTGCCCTCCCACTATCCCATCTCCAGAAGATGATAAAGTGCGCATCCCGAAGGAAAGAAGCACCTGGACTGATGCCGAAAAAGCAAACTCCAGAATGAATACAAAAGCTTTAAACAGCTTATATTCTGCTCTTTCAGAAAAGGAACGAAGAAGGATTCTTCACTGTCCAACGGCAAAAGCAGCATGAGACTCACTCTCCACTACTCATGAAGGTAATCTCAGGGTAAGAGATCAAAAACTTCAAAGTTTAACTTCTGAATTTGAACAAATGAAAATGAGTGATGAAGAGACCATTGATGATTTTCATAGCCGTCTTCTTAACATTACTAATCAATGTCAAGGTCTAGGTCATCCTATTGTGCCGAAAGTCATTGTTCAAAAAATGCTTAGATCAGTCACTTCTTTTTTTGAGCCTAAACAAATTGCAATAGAAGAGTCACATGACATGTCTACATACTCACTTGACGAATTAGTTGGTAATCTCAAGACCTTTGAGGCTAGAAAACTAAGTCGAAAGAAAGAGAAGTCAATTGCGTTTAGCTCAATAAATAAGGAAGAACAAGATGATGAACCTTTTGAGATCACTTCCGAAGAATCTGCTTTTCTAACAAAACAATTTGGAAAATTTCTCAAAAAACAGGAAAGTTTTTTCTAGGAATTTTTCTAAAGGGTCTAGCAACCGAATTCCAAACTCAAAGAACCTTAGAAGGGATGAGAGCTCAAATAACAGAAATTACAGACCAAATTCCTCTCAAAAGCCTGATGATAAACTAAAGTGTTTTGAGTGTTCTGGTTTTGGACATAGGGCTGCAGATTGTGCAAATAGAAAGTCTAAATCACATAGGGTCTTAAAAGCCTCATGGAGTGATAGCGAGTCTGAAAATGCTTCCGATAAAGAAGATGACACAATTGCTTTCATTGCTTCAATCGACCTTGATAAGTCTTATAAGGGTGATGAAGATAATGACAGTCTAGAAGAAAGATTCTTTGTTTTAAAGAAGAAATGGAAGCAAGAAAAATCCTGTCTAGAGGAACATGTCATGCTGCTTCAAGAAAAATTAGATTGTCAAAATTATCTTGTTTCTTCTTTATCAAAAGAAAAATCTGATCTTGAACTTGCCTTGGAAAAATCAAAATCTCTCTTTAATCAGTTTTCTCTCGGATCAGAAAAATTAACCAAAATGTGTGGCATAGGCAAGATTGACAAAGACAGAACGGGGTTAGGATATGAAGCTGGAGAAAGCTCCAATAAACCTACTAGGTTTGTAAAAAGTCAAAAGGAAAACTTCGTATCCTCTTTCAAACCTAAAAAACCTTTTGTTCCAACTTGTCACCATTGTGGTATCATTGGTCACATACGACCTAATTGTAGAAAACTGGAAAGAATGAACACAAGTCAAATGAACAGACTCTCTTCTTTTCAATCATCTCTTGAGAAAACCATTGATTATCTTTCCAAAATAGCCAAGAGTCTTTCTGTCAAATCTTCTGCACCCCATAAAAGGAGATCATTTAGGAGCCACAAAAACAGACCCAAAGGTCAGGCGAACTCGAACCCCATCCAACAAAAGCCTTGGGATTTATGTGGAAATAGTTCTGATGATGAAAACTTCGTAGGAAATTTTTCTTGCATTGATAATACATCTAAAGTGAAAAACAACGTAGTTGCCATTTGCAATGTCGCTTTGACTGCTCTTGCTCCTAGAGATTCAGATTCCTGGTACATGGACAGTGGTTGCTCAAAACACATGACTGGGAACAAAGATTGGTTCTCTTCGATGAATGATACACACCCATCAGGTAAGGTTGTGTTTGGTGATGGTGCTCAAGCTGACATAATTGGATGTGGAACTGTAAGTACTCCAGGACTCCCTAATCTTAAAAATGTTTTGTTGGTAAAAGGACTAAAGGTAAACTTGTTAAGTGTTAGTCAAATTGTTGACGAACATGAATCTGTTATTTTTGATCATGCGAAATGCATGGTTCTGGACGGAAAAGGTAAAAGTCTCATGAAGGGAGAAAGAACTAAAAATCATTGCTATTGTGTTTCTGCTAACCAGAAATTCTCTTCTGAGATTTGTTTCAGATCACAAGTTTCTATCAATGCCCTCGAATTATGGCATAGAAGAATGTGTCACCTCAATCATCAAGACATAGTCAAATTATCCTCCAAGGATTGTGTGAGAGGGCTTCCTAAACTCACAGGTAAGTCTGAAGGCATGTGCGGTGATTGCAAGATTGGTAAGCTCACCCGTACTTCACATTCTTCTCTTAGTGCGAAACCAACATCTCAATGTCTGGAATTACTGCATCTAGATTTAATTGGTCCAGTAGAAACTGAAAGCTTGACTGGGAAAAACTATGCACTTGTAGTCGTAGATGATCTTTCACGTTTTACATGGGTAAAGTTCCTGACTAATAAATCAGAAACGTTTGAGGAATTTCTTAATCTGGCTAAAAGAATTACTAATGAAAAACTTTCTGAAAATCAAGTCATTATAAGAATCAGATCTGATCATGGAACTGAATTTGAAAATTCATCTTTTGCTGACTATTGTGATAAGTTTGGTGTGTTTCATGAATTTTCTGCTCCCATTACTCCTCAACAAAATGGAATCGTTGAAAGAAAAAATCGGGTTCTTGTTGAAATGGGAAGAGTCATGCTCAATTCTACTAATCTTCCTCATACCTTCTGGGAAGAAGCTATAGCAAATGCTTGTTATACTTTAAACAGAGTCATTCTCAGACCAGGGACAAACAAAACTCCCTATGAACTCTGGAAAGGAAGAAAGTCAAATATTTCACATCTCAAGGCATTTGGAAGCATATGTTTCATCTACAAAGATCGTCAATATCTAACAAAATTTGAAGCAAAATGCGATCGTGGATGCTTTCTTGGATATGCCTCAAACAGTCGAGCTTATCGGGTGTACAATAAGAGAACCTGCAAAATCATGGAAACTGTAAATGTTGCAATTGACGATGCTCCTATTTGTCATCATATAACTCCTTTTATTCTTAATGAACAGGTTGATGCGGAGAAACTCCCTCCATCTGATGTGGAAACTCCAATCGATGAACAAAATCCAGATTCCGACACCGAACTATCTAATCACGAATCTGAACCTGACACGGAAGGAAATCTGGTTGATGAAACATTAATTCAACAGCCTCCACACAGATCGGGAAAGAGGCAGGTTAAGAAAGACCATTCTCCTTCAGACGTCATAGGAACAGTACATGAACCTATGAGAACCAGGAGTAAGGTACACAGATTAGTATGTGATCTTTCTATTCTTAAATCTTTTTTGGCTATGTCTGAAAAGAACATAAATACCATTACCACTTTTGGTTTGGTATCATCTGTTGAACCAAAAAATATTAAAGAAGCCTTAGGTGATGTTGACTGGATTATTGCAATGCAGGAAGAATTAAATCAATTTGAAAGAAATGAGGTATGGGAATTAACCGCTAGACCAAATGATAAGAATGTAATTGGAACCAAATGGGTTTTCAAAAACAAAACTGATGAATCAGGAACTATTACCCGAAACAAAGCTAGATTAGTAGCTCAAGGTTACAATCAAATTGAGGGTATAGATTTTGATGAAACCTTTGCGCCAGTGGCTAGGTTAGAATCAGTAAGGCTATTGTTAGCTATTTCTTGTCATCTAAAATTTACACTTTATCAAATGGATGTCAAAAGTGCTTTCCTATATGGTGACATCAAAGAAGAAGTGTATCTGGAACAAACCCCTGGTTTTCCAAGTCTTACACACCCAGAATATGTATACCGCCTGAAAAAGGCCGTGTATGGACTTAAACAATCGCCTCGGGCATGGTATGACAAACTATCTTCCTACTTGATTAAAAATGGCTATATCAGAGGTTCCATTGACCTGACACTGTTTGTCAAGTGTTCTGCTAAACATGTCATTCTCGTACAGGTTTATGTAGACGACATTGTTTTTGGATCTACTTCAGATGAAATGGTGAAAGAATTCACCACAATGATGACAAAAGTGTTCCAAATGAGCCAATGTGGAAAATTGAACTATTTTCTTGGGTTGCAAGTCCAACAAAGAAAAGATGGACTTTTCATTTCACAAACTAAATATGCATTAGACTTAATTAAAAAATTTGGAATGGAATCCTCTTCTTCTGTTCGGAATCCTATGGGAACTTCATGCAAAATTAATGCTGATCTGACTGGTGTCAGTACTGATCCTACTTATTACAGAAGTATGATTGGAAGTCTCCTTTATCTAACTGCTAGCAGGCCTGACATTTCTTACAGTGTAGGAGTGTGTGCCCGATATCAAGCCAATCCAAAGGAATCTCATGTCAAAACTGTCAAACGCATCTTGCGATACATTTCTGGGACAACAAATTTTGGCATTTATTATTCCTTTGATTCTGGCATTGAAATTGCAAGATATTCTGATTCCGATTGGGCAGGAGATGCTACCGATAGAAAAAGCACTTCAGGAGGAAGCTTTTTCGTGGGAAATAATCTTGTTTCATGGCACAGCAAAAAACAAAATTGCATATCCCTTTCCACGGCTCAAGCTGAGTACATTGCAGCAGGAAGTTGCTGTACACAAATGCTATGGATGAAGCACATGCTTCACGACTACGGTTTCCCACAAGGTAAGCTCTCCCTATTTTGTGATAACACTAGTGCTATAAACATCTCCAAAAATCCAGTTTTACACTCTCGCACCAAGCACATAGAAATTCGTTATCATTTCATTAGAAGCCTGGTCGAAGAAAATTTGCTTGAACTGGTGTTTATTCCCACTGATAAACAATTGGCAGACATTTTTACCAAACCACTAGATAATCATCGCTTTGAAAGCTTAAGGCAATCAATCGGTGTGTGTTCTGCATCTTGATCATCTCTTCAAAAAGAAAATTTATATTTTCTGTTTGTAAAGTTTTTTTTATAACAAAAAAAAAACAAAAAATATTATATGTTTTGGCCTGTACAAGGTAAAACCGAGTGGTTATGGATATGCTTACCTTTGTAATCATAAATGCATATTTATGCATTATATTATTTGTGTATCACAAATGGTCCTAACATCCAATTTTTCATGCATACATCAATATGTGGTATGGTTAAGTGAAACTTATTTTATTTGTGGCTCGGTTTACGCTTGAGTTCCTCTTTAAACAAAAAACTTGAGTTAGCCCAATTCAGTTCTCTTTGTGCCAAAAATTGGAAAATTAATATTGATAATTTTTGCTAGTCTTTGCTTGAGTCTGGAGTCCCTTATCCTTTGGAGCATCCTTGTTATGCTTAGTACCCTAAAATCATCTGATTTGGGAGCTACTGATAAGTTCTTCGCTACATATTCTCAAGCAACGATCCCTGAAATTTATTCTATCCTTCGATGGATCCGAGATGGTAATCCTTTGAGTGTCCTTGTTACACATATTGCCTGAGGTCATTTGATCTTGGAGTCAATGATTACCCTCTTGCTACATGGATCTAAGAGGACGATTTTTCAGATGAGCAAACAAATGTTATGCAAAAATGTGAAAAAGGAGAAAAATCTTTTGTGGCTAAATTTAATATAAAAAGGGGGAGATAATTTATCTCATCAAGGAACAATCTTGCTACCCCATGGAAAAAGGATTTTCCCTTTACCATGCCACATGCATTCATCCTCCATTACGTTTTATGGACCACATGTGATACATTCATAATGTGATGAAAAATATGCCTATGAATACCTATGTATGTAGGTCTATTCTCCGATTTTACCGAATATAGGCTTGTTATATTTTTCACTCAAAACATCTCAAAAAAAAGGAATTTATTTTTTAATTATGTACTTTTGTACTTATTTCCTTTTGAAGAGATCATCACTTTGCTTACCATCACTTTACTTTCATGCAATAATTATCAAAGTGGTCTATTATGTTTGTTAAGCAAAATCAAGTTAGAAGCCTAACTTGTTTTTCAAGGTAATCATGGGATTAATCAACCCAACACTTTGGTATTAAATACCATGCCTTGCATATTTCAGAAAATGGGAGGGAGATTGAAACTTGACCACCTTGTTTGGTTAAGATTGAACTAAGTACATATGTACTTGTTATGAAAAGAAAATCTTTCTTTTCAGCTTAGCATTGTCCATCATGATTCTTCATGGTGTGTTAACCAAATCTTTGGTTTACCTTTCCATAACAGTGACGTTATGGAGGACTGAAAATAGCAGAAAAGTTGGTAGATTTCTCTACCAAATCTGGTTTGTTTTCTTTAGGGCTTTCCTTATGAACTTATGTTCATTACTCGGGGTCTTTTGGTTTTAAACCAACTCAGTCATTCCCTTAAGTGGATCCATGACTCAAGTCCATTAGCTTTGAACCAAGCTAGTTACTTAGCTTCCTCCACTGGTCTTCCCGGTAACCAAGACCACATACTCCTCACCTTGCTTTTTCTACCCGTTGGACACTCTCTCTCCATCACTTATTCATCTTCTCCATTTCATATCTTCAATTTCGAATTCACTTCTTACCATCACCAAATTGTATCTGAAATGAGAAGTAAAAACCTCTCCAAACGGTTAGAAGCCTCAAGGCAGTCACCTCAATGCTCCATGCATTTACGTAGCCGGGACTCTCCGGTGAAATTACCTCCGGCAAGCAAGAAGAAGGCTCCGGCAAGCAAGGGCAATCCTCCGTCAAAGAAGGGTAAATCACAAGCCTCCACCTCCGCTGCCGCTCAAGCACAAAGAGCTCCGGATACCCGGAATGCTTCAACGAGGCATGCTCCTCGAACTCACAAAGTCGCCATGGAGGTATCAAACTTGTCTATCCCTCCGGATCATTATTTCGAGAGCATTGATTCTAGAAACCTCTATATAGCTGTGACCATATCTAGGCCAGTCATCCTAGAAAAGCCTTTCAATTTTGATGGATTACCTAGTGATTTCCATGACATGATAGAAAAGCTAGGATGGGTAGATGCCCTGAAATCCTTCCCTTGGGTTAATCTGTCTCAGGTTAGGGAATCCTACACTTCCTGCTGATATCTATATCTATCATTCCATTAGGAATTCTGCCATAGATAACCAAACTAAGCAAGGCACCTCGTTGGTCTTTCCAGCTGTGATTACCCTCCTCTGCCTAAACTCTCATGTACACTCTCTTTCAACTGATATTATGGTTGACTCTCCAGCCCCGGTAGATAAGATAACTATCTCCAAATCAGTTGGCCAATCCACGGTGTATGTGGAGCCTCTTGAGATCACCTTTCTTAAGCGTGGTCAAAATGAGATGAAAGAGGCTTTTTGCATCATGAGGAATGAGATGCAAGCGTCCTTCAAAAGGATGGAAGACCTTCTGAAATCTGGGAAAAGATTGGTCTCTTCAGAGGATAGCTCTGATCCTTCCTATCCCTCTGCTGACGCTGACACTGCTGCTGGTTCTGAGGGGGAGCCAAATGTGGCTGTTTCTGGTGGTTCGTCAAGGGCCGATGACTCGGGTTATGTCAACAATGAGTCCGCAGATGATGATGCTGATAATGAGCGCCTTGACCACCTCAATGATGAGGATGAGGATTATTCCGAGAATGGGGACGATGAGTCCAATGATGAGTAGGTTTCTTCTACTTTATGTAGGTTTATATACTACTTATCCATTCTAGGATGTGTGTTTATTACCTCGTTGGTTCTAAAACGATGCTTTTTTTGAGGGGGAGAACCAAGTATCTAGAAATTGCATCTCTTTTGTACCCTTTGTCACACTCTACCACAAAGGGGGAGAACCAAATGTAGGTTTTGCTGAACCATGTGTAGGTTTTGTTGTTTTTGGCATGAACAATTAATGCTATGTATTATGTTTGTTCAACATGGTTGTATTGTATTTTCCCATGTTTTTGTAAGAACTCAAGCTTGTTGTAGTATGAACAATTAATGCTTGCTTATTTATGGGTTCTTCTTATGATGAAAACCTATTATATCTTGTCATCATTTTCCTTGTTGGAAAAAGTTTATTATTGCAGGTTATGATGCCTTGATGATGAGAAGATATGTTTTTGGTAGAGAATGCCAAAGGGGGAGAATATTGGCATAATATTATTGGCAATCTCTTTCAAAAACATGGATGACAATATTAACAAGCTAATGCAATGGACTTGATCTAATTAACCCTTATGAAAGGTAAATCATGCATCATTAGCATTTACACATTGCTTGTGTTTTCATCCAAAACCTTTTTATGATGGGAGTTGGTAAAGTCTTTTGACTACAAGCTTTGCTTTTTTACAAACCCTTTCTCTCATCTTACCGGTTGGTATAGGAGTAGGTATCTCTCCTTTGTGCTTGAAAGCAAACACCCTTAACTATCATGCATGTCCGGTTGGACAAAACAAGTAAAAAGCTTCACCTTCCCACTTTGGAGTAGGTCTCTCACATTGATAAAATGGAGTCAGCTTTTCAGTTTTTCACTCTCCTTGCCTTACCGGTTGGTATGGCTCAGCATGCTCTTTGCTGATTTCAGTAGTTGGTTTCAGCATGCTTTTCCCCCATTTAAGGAGAGCCTTTGATTCAGCTTTTGATGAAGGGCTGAGATCATTCCTTGAAGCTTAGCTTGCATAACCGATTGGCTATATATACCACAATGTGTGAAGCCATTCGGTGCTTGGAATTTTAGGAAGAGTTAGGGTGTTTTCTCTTCTTTCAAGTCAGTTTTTAAATCTCTTGTATGTGCAAGAGTAGTCTTGTTTTCCAAGGAGGTTTTTCAGTTTGTCAAAACTTGTCTAAAACTCTCTTTTGTTCCTACATTTGTTAGGAAGTTTATAAAACAAGATCTGTCTTTCCTAGGCATTTTATGTCTTCATAGGAAGGTCTATCATACCATCTTTCTATCTTGCATATTGTCATATTGCATATCATAGGTGAGATGATGGTGCAATTTCGTTGGAAGCATTCTAGAGAGAATTAGTCGGTGCGTACTAAGTTCTGAGAGAAGCTTCACAGCCACTGTAATTGTAATCACTTTTTCTTGTTAGAAGATAGTTGGATTTTCAATCTGGTTGCGTGAATACCAGTAAGGATAGATAGGTGTCTTTGTATCCTGAGGGCTGCTGTCTTGTAAAGAACCGTGTATTACATAGGGATTGTAAGCACTTGTTCTGGCGAGGAGATAGTTAGGTCTTAGTCTAGTTGCGTGAATACTAGCAAGGATAGGAGAGCGTATTTGTATCCTGTGAAGATGCTGTCTTGTAAAAGTGTTTTTACATAGTGGAAGGTTTGTCCCTCAGTTAGGGACACGCAGTTTTTTCCCTGTTGAAGGGTTTTCTGCGTTATCAAAATATCGAGGTGTTGTCCATCACTTCTCTTTTCATTGCATTTTATTAAGTTCGTTACTGGTTATTGGAGGATAGAAACACTCCCTGCTATCCTCGAATTAACTTTACAACGAAAATTTTTATAAAAGGCCCATTCACCCCCCCTCTGGGACCTTCATAGTAGCTGACAGGTAATAGGAAGCGTGTGGACATGCAGTTAATCGTTGTTGATCAAATTTGTGAAGTATGCAAAACTGTCAAGGGTATCTATCTTGATCGACGGGGTGGAGAACGTGTTTTCTTGGCAAGTATACTCTGTATGCGTAGCTAACTACGCCAAGTGTGTATCTTGCCACAAAATCTAGCGGTCCATCGTAATAGTTTAATCATAGAGTGTGTCGACCCTAGTTAATTACCTCTTGTCAAACCATATAATTAATGATGCCATATGACACAGATGGCTTCGGGTGTGTTTATTGTCGTCATGGCTTTTCTTTCTTCTCGCGTTTCCTCGATAGTTTCCACGTCATGCTCCAAGTCTTCGAGTTGGCCCCGATCTTTCGTATACAATTATGCTACTTCGTTTGTGTCATATTGTTTATCTGGCTCATCTATCCGATGTTTCCTAGCACTTGTTTTGTAAGAAACACTTCACGGATAAGCATAAAAGATGTGAGCATGGCATCGCATGTTCTATACTAGCTATAATCAGAAGCAAGAGAATTGTGAAAACCTTCACTATATATCCCCGAGGAACAAAACCAGCAGAGCTTCGTTAATACAATCTCACAAAGCGTACAAAATCTATTACAAGGTACTGAATTTATAGGCTACTGAAGATGAATGAAAGAGGAAAATATCTAATGAGCAGCATAGAAAACACATCACGTGTCTGCATAGATAAAGAATATTCTGGACCAATAATGAGCTGGATATCTTGCACAGTCAGCAAGTCAAGACTACGGTCCCTATCTTAGTTGGGGTAATTGTTAGGAGTTAGGCGAGGAAGTTAGTACACAATCGAGATACGGTATGAAAATATAAAGAGGAGACACAAGGATTTACGTGGAAAACTCCAAAAGAAATCGGGAAAAAACCACGGACAAGTAGGAGGATTTCACTAGGAGAATAAAATGATTACAAAGGATACAATTCTCTCTATAACATTACAACTCTCTCTATACTAAGAGGAGTTTCCTAGAGGAATTTACTAACTAGAATGGGATGATGGTTTTGAAGAAGCTTTTTAGGCTTTGCTTGGTTGAGATGTACGGGGTGAGGAGCACCAAACCTCTAGATATAGAGGTATTCCACCGCCTCTCCTTAATCAAGAAACTTCTTGATTAATCTTCTCCTTCACCGACTATCTCATCTCTTCTCTTCTTATTTGATTATTCTAGAACCCTCTAGCTTAGCTTGAATAATCAAGCTTATTCTAGATTAGTCTTACATCACCACCGACTCTTCATCTTTCTCAATTCTTCTTGGGCTTTCTAGAGTATTCTAGTTGACCACAAAGTGATCTTTACCTCCAACATTCTCCCACTTAAAGTCAATTTTGTGGGTCCTTTCATCCTTCCTTCACTTGCCGATTTCATGCTGCTTACGTTTTTGCTAGGCCAATAGAGGATCGACACCAAATGAACTTGTTTGCGTTAATCGACTTCGTCAAAGCATCCGCTAGGTTATCGTTTGTATGGATTTTCTGCATATCCACACATCCGTCTTCCACCACCTCACGAACAAAGTGATATTAAACTCGTATGTGTTTGGTTTTTGGATGAAATGCTGGATTCTTTGCTAGGTGCAAAGCGCTTTGACTATCGCAAAATAGAGTAATCTTCTCTTGTTTGCGTTCGAACTCCTCCAGCAATATTTGTAACCATATTGCCTCTTTGCTGGCTTATGTAGCTGCGACGTATTCCGCTTCTGTCGTAGACGTAGTCACGAGTGGTTGCAGTTTTGAAACCCAGCTTACAGCACCTCCAGCAAGAGTAAACACATACCATGTGGTGGATTTACTATTTTCTTGATCACCTGCGTAATCTGAATCAACATAGCCTCTGACGGTAAACTCCGATCCTCCGTAACATAGTGCAGCATCTGAGGTACCCTTGATATATCTCAGGATCCTCTTTACAGTGTTCCAATGCTCCTTGCCAGGATTCACCATGTACCGACTAACTGCTCCCACTGCTTGTGCAATGTCTGGTCGTGTACAAACCATGGCGAACATCAAGCTTCCCTCTGCTGATGCATACGGTACTCGAGACATCTCCATCCTTTCCGCTTCATTGCGAGGACACATACTTGAGGATAACTTATAATTAGTAGGAAGAGGGGTAGAGATTGGCTTACAGTCTTGCATGTTGAAGCGGCTTAAGACTTTCTTCAAGTAATTCTTTTGCGATAGCCAAACCTTCCTACTTTCTCTGTCTCAGTGAATTTGCATCCCCAGAATCTTGTTTGCTGGTCCCAAGTCCTTCATTTCAAACTCCCTAGCCAATTGAGCCTTTAAGTCTTTAATACGATCATTGTTGAGGCCTGCTACCAACATGTCGTCAACGTACAACAGCAGAATGATGAAGTCACCATTACCAAATCTCTTGTAGTAGGCACAAGGATCTGCATAAAGTATGTTGTACTCAAGGCTCATGATGAAGGAATCAAATCTCTTATACCAACATCTCGGCGCCTGTTTGAGACCGTATAGAGATTTGTTCAACCTGCAAACCAAGTTCTCCTCGCCTGATTCAGCAAAACCTTCTGGTTGGAGCATATATATTTCTTCTTCAAGCTTTCCATGAAGAAATGCAGTCTTCACATCTAACTGCTCCAGATGTAGGTCGAACGTAGCACACATCGCCAAGACTACTCGAATAGTTGTGAGTCGAACAACAGGAGAGAATATTTCGTTGAAGTCAACACCTTCTTTCTGAGCGAACCATTTCACCACTAGTCTAGCGCGATACCTCTCCACTTGATCATTGCCATCTCGCTTGATCTTGTAGACCCATTTGTTACCAATGGCTCTCCTTCCTTGTGGTAGAGAAACAAGATCCCATGTCTTGTTTTTATGTAGAGCTTCAATTTCTTCTTGCATTGCTGTCATCCACAGAGCTACATCTGAACTGCTTGTGGCTTCATGGAAAGTTGACGGCTCTCCATCCTCTGTTAGAAGACAGTATGCAACATTACTCTCTGTAACATACTCCGACTGCCAGGCTGGTGGCTTCTTCGCACGGGTCGACCTGCGAAATTCTTGGTTCTCTATCTCAAATGGTTCTTGATCCTGTTGCTCGGGTACTTCTTCAGAAGAACTTGAATTCTCCTCCTCTGATTTACTATCGACTTGTATGACTACAGTCTTTTCACTTGAACTGCTATCATCACGACCTCCTTGTAGTAGTTGATCTTCTTTAAAGATCACATCCATGCTGACAATAACCTTGCGGGCAGTGGGATCCCACAGGCGATACCCCTTTACTCCGTCAGCATTCCTCAAGAATATACACCTCCGAGATTTAGGATCCAACTTTTTCTTCTTCCTTTCTAGGACGGTGTACATTACATACGCAGGACATCCAAACGAATGTAGATCAGAGTAGTTGGCGGGCTTACCAGTCCACATCTCCATCGGTGTTTTAAGTTCAATTTCCGTTGATGGAGACCGATTTACCACGTGACAAGCGGCCTTGGCTTCTTCCGCCCAGAATGAGTTGGGTAATCCTGCAGTCCTTAGCATGGCTCTCATCTTTTCTACGAGAGTTCTGTTCATCCGCTCCGCAACTCCATTTTGCTGAGGAGTGTACGTGGTTGTGAACTGTCTCTTGATATCTTCTTGCTTGCAAAGTGCAAGAAACTTGCCGTCCATGTACTCTGTCCCATTGTCAGTCCTCATGCACTTGATCTTCTTTCCAGATTCAAGCTCCACCTCTGCTTTGAAGGCCTTGAATACCGAAAATACATCGGACTTATTCTTGATCGGGTACACCCAGCATCTCCTGGAGTAATCATCAATAAAGGACACAAAGTACTTTGCACCTCTTAGGGACACAACCGGTGACTCCCACACATCGGAATGTAGCAAGTCTATGATGCATTTACTTTTGGAGACCGACCTATCAAACTTCAATCTACTCTGCTTGCTTGTAACACAATGCTCGCAGAAAGGTAAATTTACCTGCTTGAGCCCTGGAAGTATCTTCCGATCAGAGAGAATCTTCAAGCCTCGTTCTGACATGTGACCAAGTTTAAGATGCCACATCATTGTCGATTCTTCTCCATTGTTGGCTGCAGCAGTACATGCGTCAGCTTCCTGATATGTCTCTCCTTGAAGCATCCATAGATTTGCCCCGATCTTCTTTGCCTTCATAACCACAAGTGCACCTTTTGTAGCCTTCATGATCTCATCTTGACTATGCATCTTGTACCCGCTGCCATCTAATTGTCCCCAGGACAATAGATTTTTCTTCAGGCCTTTCACGTGCCGTACCTCCGGAATACTACGAACTGTACCATCAAACATTTTTATTTTGACGGTACCTATCCCAACAATCTCCAAGGCATGGTCGTCTCCCATGTACACTGATCCACCAGAGATAGATTCATATTGATGGAACCAATCTCTCCGGGGAGTCATGTGCCATGTTGCCCCCGAGTCTATAAGCCAGACATCGGAAAATTTTCTCCTGCCTTCAAAAGTTGTTGCCTCGCTGTATAAAATTTCAGCGTCATCGGAGATACTTACCACGTTCCCTTGAGCGTTTGATGATTCAGGGTTTCCACTCTTCTTCAGAAGTCGACAGTCTCTTTTGACGTGTTCCTTCTTGCCACAGTGATAACACCTGAAATTCTTCTGCGGCCTTGACTTCGATCTACCGTGACCTTGGCTCCCACTTGAGCCACGCTCCGTTGATCTTCCTCTCACCATCAAAGCTTCCGCTTGCTGCAAACTTGCCAACCTGTCCTCCTTGTTTCTACACCTGCTCTCTTCTTCTAATACAGCAGCCGCAACTTCATCGAAGACTAGGTGGTCCGTGAAGATATTGTTCGTCAGATTGATGATGAGTTGATCATATGAGTCAGGTAAACTCTGGAGTAGAATCTCCGCCCGTTCACTTGAATCTATTTTCTGCCCCATGTTTGTGAGCTGTGAAAATATAGTATTCAAAGTGTTGATGTGCTCGGTCACTGATGTAGATTCTGCCATACGAAGAGTGTAAAGCCTTCTCTTTAAGAAAATCTTGTTGTGCAGCGACTTCGCCTCGTACAGCTTTGTAAGCGTATCCCATATCTCTTTTGCCGTCTTCTTCTCCTCCACGCTTGATAACACCCCATCGGCTAATGCAAGGTGAAGATCCACCATGGCGAGGGCGTCCATCTCATCCCACTTTACATCATCCGTGAAGTCTGCGGGCCTTGTCCCAATTTCAGCTAAGCAATTGTTCTTCCGCAATAGTGCTCTCATCTTCATTTTCCATAACGAGAAGTTAGTCCCATTAAACTTCTCGAT
This sequence comes from Geum urbanum, assembly GCA_946800695.1. NCBI lineage: Eukaryota > Viridiplantae > Streptophyta > Magnoliopsida > Rosales > Rosaceae > Geum > Geum urbanum. The sequence continues at coordinate 11,494,089 of OX327006.1, forward strand.
ATCGAACTTCGTCGCCATCTCGAACTGAATGACTTTCCTCTAGAACCAGCTCTCTATATGATCGCACAACCAGTGCTCTGATACCACTGTTAGGAGCTACGCGAGGAAGTTAGTACACAATCGAGATACAAAATGAAAATATAAAGAGGAGACACGAGGATTTACGTGGAAAACCCCAAAAGAAATCGGGGAAAAACCACGGACAAGTAGGAGGATTTCACTAGGAGAATAAAAGGATTACAAAGGATACAATTCTCTCTATAACACTACAACTCTCTCTATACTAAGAGGAGTTTCCTGGAGGAATTTACTAACTAGAATGGGATGATGGTTTTGAAGAAGCTTTTTAGTCTTTGCTTGGTTGAGATGTACGGGGTGAGGAGCACCAAACCTCTAGATATAGAGGTATTCCACAACCTCTCCTTAATCAAGAAACTTCTTGATTAATCTTCTCCTTCACCGACTATCTCATCTCTTCTCTTCTTATTTGATTATTCTAGAACCCTCTAGCTTAGCTTGAATAATCAAGTTTATTCTAGATTAGTCTTACATCACCACCGACTCTTCATCTTTCTCAATTCTTCTTGGGCTTTCTAGAGTATTCTAGTTGACCACAAAGTGATCTTTACCTCCAACAGTAATCAATCTGAGATTGGTACAGTGATACTTAACACTTGGTGAATAGACCTTTTGTAAGTATATCAGCTGATTGATCTGAGATAGACACATATTGAAGTAATAGGTCTCTTTTCTGCACATGTTCACGAACAAAATGGAAGTCATTGTCTAAGTGCTCGATTCTTGAATGAAAAATTGGATTGGAGGCCAAGGTTAGAGAAGACAGATTGTCACAGCAGAGACGAGGAGGCTGAGATACTTTGACATGTAGTCACAGAGAATATGTTTAATCCATGACACTTTTGCTGTAGTATTGGTCAAAGATCTATACTCAGCTCCAGTTGAACTTCGAGACACATTCCCTTGCCTTTTAGATTGCCAAGATATAGGACAACTATCTAGATAAATCAAAAACCTATTTTGGACCTCATTTCATTCACCTCTCCTGCCCAATCTGCATTACAATATGCAGAAATTCAAGGAGTGCTTGAACATGCAAATCTGTACCAAATGCCCTTGTCTAAGCTTCCTTGTAAGTACCTTAGAATTTTCTTGACAGCTCCAAAGTGTACATCAGTAGGAGATGTCATGAATTGACACATTGTGTTTACTGAATATGCAATATCCGGCCTTGTAAATGTCAAGTAATGTAATGCTCCTACAATGCTTCTATATAAAGTTGGATCTGTAAGCAATGCACCTTCATTTTGAAGCATTTTAACATGAGGCAAGCAAGGTGTGTTTCAAGGCTTTGTGGTATCCATTCCTGCTCGGATTAGAAGATCCTTAACATACTTCCTTTGACTAAGAAATATTTCATTTGGTTTCTGCATCACTTCTAAACCAAGAAAATAAGACAAAGGGCCTAAGTATTTCATGTCAAAGACTTCACTCAACTCTCTGATTACCATGTTAACTCCAGCAGAATCTGATCAAGTAATTACAATGTCATATACATATAGCAATAGCACAACAATGCCATATCTACTATCTCTCACAACTAAACTGGGATCTAAATGTGAAAACCTGAAGCCTAAACTTGGTAAATAGCTGGTAAACTTCTCATTCCATGCTCTAGGAGGTTGTTTGAGACCATATAGGGATTTCTTGAGAAGATAGACATGATTGAGAAATTGAGGATCAACAAAACCTTGAGATTGATGCATAACCACCTCTTCTTTCAAGTCTCCATGCAAGAATGCATTCTTCACATCAGGTTGTCTTAATTCCCATTTGTTAATTGCTGCCAAAGCAAGAATAATTCTCTCCATATTGTGTCTCACCACAAGACTAAATGTCCCATCATAGTGTAAGCCTTTGGACTGACTAAAACCATGTGCAACAAGCCTTGCTTTATATCTGAAAATGCTTCCATATTCTTCTTCACCTTATAAATCCATTTAAACTCCCACAATATTTTTACCAGTAGAAGGAGGCACAAGAATCCATGTTACTTGTTTAACCAAAGTATCAATTTCCTCAACCATAGATCCATCCCATTATGGTATTCCAGCAGCAGCCTTGTAGTGCTTTGGCTCTTTGACTTCTGTTATCTCTGTAACTACAGTAAATCTATTGAAAAATGGATACTCCTCATACAATTTGCCTGGAACAACAACAGAGAAAGTACAAAAATCCTCAAAAGTCTTCTTTTTGACTATTCCATTCTTTGCTCTAGTCAACATAGAATGATTAATATAATTCTGATCTAAATTGTGAACTATAGTTCATGAGGTAGATTATTAATGTTTAAATCACCAGCTAAAATTCCATCGATACCATTGGCTACTACAACAACCTGATCATTAACACCTGCATTAATCTGCTCATACCCTCATACATCAACAACAACTTGTGGTGTGGAACATTCTCAAAACCTGCTACAACATCATTAACACCATTGACTCCTACAACACCTGGATTATTGACATCTTCATTGTCTATCCATTCTCAATTGTTGCATTGTCATTAGTAACAGGATCATTGTCATGTATATCACTGTCAATGTTTTCATTTGCAGAATCATGAAACTCATCACTTTTTTTGTGATATATTGTCAACTCCTTCATCATTGTCAGTAGTAAGATTATTCACACCACTAGTAACACTATTATTCTCAGTATGAGCACCATCATTAACATTCGTAGAGGGTTTTGATATAGGAAGGACAACCTGTAACTGATCATGATAAGCTATAGGAATATAAGAAGGAGGAACTGAAGGAGAGGGAGGTTTAGAAATGAAAATGGAAATGGAAATGGAAATAGGTGAGGCTGTGGGAGAATTTGATGGAGTAGATGAAGGCTGTACATATACCTAGCTTATCACCTCGCTAAGTACGTACTTAACAGTTTAATTATAATTATAACTGTGTCTCACCGTTGACGTAACAGCAGCCACCGACAAGATAGCTCCAACTTCGATGACCAGCACGACTCCCACCTCGATAAGGATAGCGCCCACATGCCGAGCAGAGAACCATTCAGAGAGCAGCTCAGCAAAAAAAGGTATGCACACTGATCCCACATCGAAGAGACGGTAAGAACATAAGTCCCAACCGCCTATATATACCGATCAGCTCAGCATTAATGGTACGCATTCAATACTCAATCACGCCGTTACTCTATTAAACTCACACCTCGTTTCTAACTTAGGCATCAGAGGGTTGAAGGTGGGTCACTCTCGTCTCTCCTTTACCGTTGTTAATCTTAGCAGTGGGGGCAATTTGGACCTGAATAATTATATAGGCGGTATTAAAGGCAAGACGACCAACATCGACGAATATTCATAAATCAACAAAGCGACAACGAGACCAAAGAACTATCCAGCAATAGCAATCTCCGTCTTGAGACAACATCGGTGATATAGTCATCGCTGTTTCCTTCTTATCTAGTCTTCTTGTTCAATATCCGATAGCCATATCGGTATTGAGTATTAACATTGGTGCCGTCCATCGGAATTGCACACTGAAAATTATTTTCCAACCACGAAGCTCACAGCAAGCGACGAGCATGGATACCAGCCTAACACTAGGCATGATGCCCAACACTAGACGAGAACTTCCCCACCAAACACCGGTTACGAATGAGCACAGCAGACAACCCGAACTTACCCAATGGCTGGGAAAGCGGCACGTTGCACAGGACCAGGATGCCGCTGGCAACACAGATAGGCGCATCAGCGATATGGAACACCGATATGAAATAGCCATGGAAAAATGCCTCGAGCTAGAAAGAGCCCGGGAATTCGAGCATCAGCGGTACATACAAGCCGAGGCGAGGTTGAGAGCCGCAGAATAACGCCGGCTCAATTCAGAATCAACGGTCGACTCCGAATGTATGGAACCTCATGAAGTGATCCGACATCGGGAAATGGTCATCCTATCACCGCTACGGCCCCATCACATGCAGGGAATTGGATTACCCCTAAGACCGGATAGACTACAGTGGAACCTCAAGCCGGAATTAAACAATGTCGCATGCATTCCATCGCCGCCCTATTGGACACAACCACCGCCGCCACCGCGATGTGAGGTCGCCTCGGCAGAAAATCAAATTGATACAGGTATGACGGCAAGGATCGCGAGCCTTGAGGCGATGATACTGCAATTATCACAACCCGAGGCAAACTATATGGATTGCACACTCCCGGAAGTGCGTGTCAAACCGTTTTCAACCGATATTATGCGCCGAGGTCGACACCCATTGGCCAAGGTCAAACTCAAGCGGTACAAGGGAAAAACAGACCCCTCCCTCCACATCGACATCTTCATCTCGGTGATAACCGACAGAGGATATGACGATGCTACCAACTATTACTTATTCATGGAAAGCCTCACCGGCGAAGCACTTAGCTGGCTCTTTAGCCTACCTCCGAAATCCATAAAATCTTTTTCGGAACTTATTAGAGCTTTTCTAAAGCAATATATAACGTCGGCCAGTTGCTTACTAACTTACAATCAATTGCAGACTATTTGACAGGAACCCTCATAGGGACTGTCCGCGTTCATCTCACGACGAAACATCGCTATCGCCAACTGCCGAGGCATCACCGATGATTCGGCCTTTTGCGTGCTCAGGAATGCACTGCAACCCGGGTCGCTAACATGAAAACTCAACGAGAACCCGACAATCACATACAGTGACCTACTCGACCGAGTGACGTCCCACACCCAACTAGAGTTACAAAATTTCGGCTCCAACCCCACACTGACATAACAGGTAAACACATTCACTAACACAACATTAACCAATGTATAAAGTGTGTCCCCCGCACTAGAGCCTGCACAGGCAAAATTGCCTAGATATAAGGCTGGATCGCCGACCAAGATCGACAAGGTTGGAAGCGTAACAGTTGAAGAATCGAAGGAAATCAAAGCCATAATAGCAGCAGGAACAACTACACCAACAATGGGAAACGACCGCGAGACTAAATGGATGACCGACCCCACAATCACGTGGCACCACTACCACAACCAGTCTTCAATATATTGAACACCAAATATGCTGACATCCTAGCAGCTCATCTGGAGTTATTCACCCTACCAAATAAGTCATACCGGGCAATAGAGTACAGAAACACATGGAGGTGGTGTAGCTTCCATCAAAACGAATCACACGATACGGAAAAGTGTCAAGGCATGAAGAAGGCAGTAGAGGCACAATTGGAAAAAGGAAACCTATCGAAATTCAGGGCAGGGAGCCATAACCCGTCAATAGCGGTAGTAGCAAACATCGGGAGCATCAGAAGAATCAACGCCATCATGGGTGGCAGGTCTAAAATAGAACGAAAAAATGAGCGGGAAGTATGCAGCCTACGGTAAGGGCCAGCTGAGGCCGCCAAGACCGGGTGGGAATCCATCACGTTCTACGAATCGGAGGAACATGAACGACCACCGATATCAGAGGACTATCCTTTCCTGATCGACGCCGTCATCGACCTATGCAGCGTTGGGAGATGTCTCATAAACACGGGATCCTCCATCAACGTCATATTCCAACCCACATACGAAGCCCTCGAGTGACTTCCATCCAAACTTAAAAAGAACTACCATCGATTAGTGAGCTTCTTCGGTGACCAAATCCAACCTCTGGGAAGTGACTACCTGAGGATTGCCTTAGGGCAGGAAGAGCCCACATCAGGTTCCTAGTGGTTGACGCTCCATCATTCCACAACGCTATTATCGCAAGCAATACACTAAACAGAATCAACGATATCGTATCGCAGAGGATGCTGACGATGAAATTCTTTACACCCGGTGGTATATGCATTGTCAAGGGAATGGCGCCCACATTACCAGGATCAAAATGGAGTGCCAACTACCCGGCAGAGAGGTGTGTCTACTTAAAAATAACAGATCGGAAGAAACTCCAGACGACCCAAGAGAGGGATCGCTCAAGGCTCGACCCGTCAGCGAGGAGTCAACAAGGCTCATCCCGATATCGGATGAGCACCCTGAGCAAACGATCAAAATAGGAACTAACCTGGACCCAACAACTGAAACCGCCCTCATCAACATTCTCATAGAGTGTGGAGACGTATTCGCATGGTCTTACGTCGACATGCCAGGAATATCAAAGGACATCGTTTCACACAAGTTAGGAATCTCGCCCGATGTCGTGCCTAAGAAACAAAAGCAAAGGGCTTACAATGAAGAACAGTATGCCACGATGCATGAAGAGGTAACTAAGCTCTTCGATATCGGATTCATCAATAAGGTCCACTACCCGGCATGGGTCTCAAACATTGTCATGGTCAAGAAAATCAACAACAAATGAAGGATGTGTGTCGACTACACCGCCGTCAACAAAGCCTGCCCAAAAGACTCCTTCCCATTACTAAGAATCGACCAACTCGCCGATGCCACCAGTAGCCACAAACTCTTGTCAACAATGGATTGCTACTCCAGATACAACCAAATCAAAATGAACCTACTAGACGTCGGGGCAACATGTTTTATCACCGGCCGAAGGCTATACTGTTACAACGTTATGCCGTTCGGAATGAAGAATGCGGGAGCAATAAACCAAAGATTCATGATGGAGCTACTGGCCCCATTGGATAGCGATACGGTGGTGGTTTATGTCGACGACCTAATAGTCAAAAGCAGACACCGAGAGCACCATGTTAAAAACCTAAAAGTGGTTTTGGATACCCTCATCGGTAGCAGGATGAGGCTCAGCCCGGCGAAGTGTATTTTTGGAGTATCGGCGGCCAAATTCTTGGGATACATGGTAAACCAAAGAGGAATAAAGGCCAACCCAGACAAAGTCCAAGCCGTCCTAAACACAACACGACTAGTAACAAAAAAAGAACTTCAAGTGTTAACCGGTAGACTGGCATCACTAGCTCGATTCATCTCACGCTACATCGACAAATGCAACCCATTCTTCAAAGCAATAAGGGTCACGAAGAAGAAAACGGTGGAGTGGACTGACGAGTGCGATGCAGCGTTGTCCGGCATCAAGCAGTATCTCGCCCATATTCCATTCCTCTCAGCCCCTATACCAGGTGAAATTTTATACATTTACTTAGCTATTTTGGTAACCACCATTAGCTCCGCCCTGGTAAGGCGGGAAGCGGACACGAAAATGCCAGTATTTTTTGCAGAAAAGGGATTGGACAAAGCAGAAACAAAGTACCCGACGCTAGAACAGCTGGCCTTAGCACTTATAGTATCGGCGAGACGCTTAAAACCATATTTCCAATCACACATCATTCACATTCTGATAGACCAACCACTCCGCCAAGTACTAGCAAGCCCCGACCACTCGGCTAGACTAACCAAGTGGGCAATAGAACTAAGCGAGTTCGACATCAAGTATCAACGAAGAGGGGCGATAAAGGGTTAGGCGATAGCAAACTTCATAGCAGAACTCACGCCGGCTTCAAAAGACCAGTCACATCCAACAGCCTGCGCGTTGCCCTCCACAGCGCCCGTACTGCCACCCACACCAGTACAGCTGTCACACCGCAACCTATACGTAGACGAATCGAGAACGGTGAACGCAGCGGGAGCATGAGTAATCTTAACCGGCCCTGGCAGAACCTATGTCGAATACGCCCTACGATTCATGTTCTTAGCATCCAACAACGAGGCTGAGTACGAAGCCCTGATTGTCGGATTGAATCTCGCCCTCGACACCGGAGCCAAAGATGTTAACATATTCGGCGACTCTCAACTAACGGTAAATCACGTAACCGGGGACTTTGAAGCAAGAGGGACACAGATGTCGACATACCTAGGATACGTAAAGGCGTTGTTAAGTAAATTCTCTTTTTAGAACATAACACACATCCCCAGGGAGCAAAACAGAAGGGCTAACGCCCTAGCAAGATTGGCAACGACACCATCGATCACGACAAGAGGGCACACAATGGTAGAAACACTAGAAAAGCCAAGCATCTCCGAAAATTTCCAAGAAGTATTCACACTCACGCTAGTGGCACCACCGACACCAGAGGAAGATTGGAGAAGGGTCATGATCAACTATTTGGCGGAAGGAACGGTACCAGCTGCCTGCGTAGAAGCAAGGAAACTCGCTCAAACGGCAGAATACTACAGCTTACACAACGGTCAACTATACATGAGCAAAAAGGGCTTCCCTATGATCAAGTGCGTCACGGAATCGGAAGGCCGTAAAATACTAGAAGACGTCCACGACTGTAGGTATGGCAACCATAGCGGGCCAAACAACATGATACACAAACTCTTTCATTACGGTTTCTACTATAAAGGAATGAGGAAAGACACAAGGGATATTGTAAACCAGTGCCGGATGTGCGCCCAATAAGCTCATAAGATACACGCCCCAGGGGCACCAATGTCCATCATCATCAGCCCGATACCATTCGCGCAGTGGGGACTCGATCTAATCGAGCCACTAAAAGCGTCATCCTGCCAATTCAAATACATCATCGTCTGCATAGACTATCACACGAAATACATTGAAGCAAAGCCGCTCGTACTCATCACAACGAAGAAAGTAATCAACTTCCTCGGGAAGGACATATATTGCCGATACGGAGTTCCACTCATAAAAGTCGCCGACAACGGAAAACAATTCAACAACGACGAAATGAAGAAATTCACAAGCAACTTAGGGACTCGATTAGTATTTGCGTCAGTGTACTACCCTCATACCAACAGACAAGTGGAAGCGGCAAACAAGAAAATAAAGGCCAGGCTCAAAATAAGAATGGAAGATTACAGCCACAAGTAGGCATAATGCCTATATGAAGTGTTATGGTCAATACAGACAACGCCGACAGAAGCAACATGCGCCTCACCGTTCTCGCTAGTCTACAGAGCAGAGGCGGTCTTGCTACTGGAAATCACGCACCGAATCCCGAGACTCGAAGGAAACGACGAAGACACAAACAAAGATGGGCTAAACATGGCCAACATACTCCGGGAAGAGGGACAGGATGAAACCAATATCGCGCTCATGGCAAACAAGCAACTGGTCACGCGACACTACAATAGGCGAGTCAAGGCACGAAAGCTCCATATCGGTGACATGATCTGGAAATAGGTTATCCCCAAGCCACAAGGACTAGCACCAATGTGGGAAGGGCATTTCAAAATCATTGAGAGCATCACACCAACTACATTCATCCTTGAAGGCAAGAACGGCCTCAGGGTACCACACACATGGAACATAGAGCACCTTCGATATTGCCACCAGCGAAACAAGTTCTAATATTATGGCAATTACAGCGTTACAAAAATTTCTGCATCATACCGGGGACTAGCCTTATCCCAACATAAGCATGGCATCGCCACCAATGAAACAAAAATTATTTAGACCTTTGCTTATTAAAACAAAACGTTCTCGGACCAAAGTTTATGTAAAGCCCAAGATGCATAGTAAAAGCTCACTGAGGCACAAAGTGGAGTAGCCAATTTGGTGAACCACTATAAACATTTGTGTCGTTTACTTATCGTCTTTATTTATCGCTACTTAGTTTTTTTCATTCCATATCTCGAATACTAGTTATTGGCATGTCCGATCCGACATAGCGGCGGAGCGAACATGCAGCAAACAAACAAATTTCTTTCAGACCTTTCTTTGGTCAGCGATACCTAACCATACTTAAAAATTTCTTCCCATCTAAATGAGCATGTCGGTCAGCATCCTGACCCACGGTCACGATGCTGACCAGGTGACAAAAATAGCCATAACATCAAGAGTACTAAAATATCATAAATCTAGATTGTTCTAACAAAATACTAATGCTATTACAAAGAGCGCCGGGCTTCACGCCGGGCCAACAGCGTCACCATCTTGCAGGATCATCTCGCACTCGACCTGACGAAACTGCTCACGGTACTTGATCGCCAACCCCTCGCTCCTTACCTGAGAAAAAAGTTAAACATCACGTAAATTTATATACATATATATACACAAACTTATTTTCATCGAAATCATCTCAAATCAACTCAAAATCAACAGTCAATCACTCGAAATCAACAATATATCCACTCTATTTGCATATCAAACCATTAATTGATATCTCAACTCTAAATCAACACATGCATATATATATATATATATATCTAAATCAACACACATATATATACATCGATCCACGTACATATATATATATATATATACATACATACGTACCTAGCTATATAGCTTCCCGAGCGGGTTTTGGACGCCTTTTGACAATACCCAAGGATTTCAGAGCGTTTTCCTTCTTTCTCACCGGATTTTTATAAAATGATCGAGCTGCTGTGGAGTAGATCTGATATAAGAGTTATTGTCGCCGATTCATTAAATCGTCGGCAATGGAGTTATTGCCGACGATATTCCGGCCAAATATCGCCGGAAATACAATGACATTATTGCCGGCGATATTCTCCGTCGCCGGCAATAATTTCCCCATTATTACCGACGATATTCCGGCCAATATATCGCCGGCAATGATGGGAAATTATTGCCGACGATATTCTCCGTCGTCGGCAATAATTTCCCACCAGTGCCGGCGATTTTGGGAATTTATTGCCGGCGATGGTCGGGTTAGAGGAGTTGATGGTGATGCAGTGGGCATTAAGGGATGGAAGCTGTTAGGAGTCATACCTCCAAGGACATTGCCCCACTGATGATCAGCCTCTTAAGCCTTCTTCTGCTAAACCTTGGCCAAGGCCTTCTGACTAGTCTTGCGCCTCAACCTACGATCCTCATTGATACATTGCAGGTCAGTATGATACTTCTCGTTGACCCACGTATTCTCGAAGAAGCGAGCTTGGGTCTGCTGAAGACCATCTCTAAAGGCCTTGCGCAGTAGTGCGTCGAAGGCTGGGCTAGCCTTGAAGTCCTTCACGGAGTCGGCCATTTCCTGCTCCCACCGGTCTTCAAACTCTTTCACTTGGCAACGAAGAGCAGTGACCTGGCCCTCAGCAGCAGACAACCTGGCCTTCAGATCATCTACATGCTGCTACTCATCTTTCACCTCCAGCCCCAGTTGCCTGGCACGCTTGAATGAGGTGTCCAGGCACTCATCGGCGAGCTTCTTCTCGCTCTCCAGTGCCTCAAACTTCTAATGCAAGGATTGCCACTCCTCGCTCACCTTCACCAGCTCCTTATCCTTCCTCGCCAGCTCCCCGCTCTGAAGCAACCAAGGTATGCTGCCGATGACACATCAGCTGAAGAGCAGCGGCAAAAGATTGCAAGCACTGATCAGCACAAATGGCGATATCGGCCACAGTACTTACGGTGGGGGGAATGAGAGAGAGGATCTCGGCTGAGTACGGCGGTGGCCCTTCCCAGGTGCTGGATCGAGCAATAACAACGCTGCCGCCCACATCAACGTTGGGATCGCCAGAGGAGACACCGCCTACTAAAGCATAAGGATGAGGGTCAAGATCAACAACCGCTAGAGTAGAAACACAATCTTCTATATCAATAAACCAAAGGTTATCAGCATCACCTGTTTCAGCAGCAGCCACGCCGGCACTCTCGGATGGCACCGCGATATTAACCTGGGCGGTGTCACCATCATCTGCAATGTCGATAGGAATGTTAGGGGCAGCACCCGGCATCCTCAACCGCTTCTGAAGAGCATCAGTGACCTCGAGTTTTCGCTTGATACGCACAGGCGAGCGCGAGGAGGTTTCGGCTGGGGAAGTCACAACCTTCACCGGCACATTGCTGCCAACACGGTCGGTCTAGGACTCGGGCAGCAGAGGAATATCTGTGGGCTCAACAAGAGTAAGGCTCCTGCCAGAGCGAACGTCCAAATCAATCTTCTTAGCAGCAACAACCTCCTCCGCAAGCTGGGCGATAAGATCATCGATATCACCGTACGAGCTACTCATCTTTCGGTCTCGCTTCTGATTTTTATATCCAACTACAAAGCACACAAGCAAAAAATCAACACCATGGACACAACAACAAGAGAGTAAAGGAAAACGCACAACAATACAATAGCAAAAAGTAGGGTGGCATACTAGGCTTCTTTGCGAGACAGGTCATCTCTATAATACGATAATCGGCTAGAAGGTACACACTCTTAAATTTCTCACTAAAACTCTTCTCAACCCTATGACATCGCTGCTTTTCAGCAGCAGACAGGGCGTACTGGCGCGTAACTACAAAATAGGGACGAATAAGAAAAGAATGAATGGCATAAAAAGCAAAAAGAAAGGAGGAGCAAAGAACGCCGAGATAAAAAGTCACCTCGGGCTCGAAAACGGCTGGGAACGCGACTATAGCAAATGAAGACCACCCACTGGCGAAGAAGTGTTCACCCCTCCAATCCAGGCATGAGCTAGCAAAATCTGAGAGGCTAAGGGAACTCATACGCCACTGTCGCAGCGAGAGCATCCTGGTACACCCCTTCTTGGTTGAATACGCAACATCAAAGTAAAACATTACTTTGTTGTGAGTAGGATAATCCAAACCGGCAAGCTTCCACAGGGCAAACATCGTGCTCAGAACCTGAAGCATCAGTGGAGAAACTTGGCCCACAGCGCAGTTAAGCTCCCCAAAGATGTACTCATGAAAAGGGTGGAGCGGGAGACGCACGCCATGACACATCTGAGCCCGGTCAAGGGCAATGAAGCCCTTGGGCAGCCTCGAAAAAAGTTCACCCTTCTCTAGGGACTTGAGAACCACCCTGCCACTGACCTGGAACTCGGACCTCACATTCTCCAGCTCAGCCTCCGATAATGACTTAGAAGGTTCATCGACCTCCTTGCCATCCCTCAGGGTCTACAACAGCGGCCCATCCAATCCTAACCGGCGCGAGCCGGAACTAGCAGCACTACCACCGGCGAGCGCCGGTGTTACCTCCTCAACAATATCGATATCGGGTTGGGAAGAAGAAGCCATGTCACCTGTGAAACCTCCTCAAGCCTAGCGGTTCATCGATATCGGATCACCAATCCGCAAGCGGCTTCCTAAGCGACATACCCCCCCCTCACAACACCAATAAGCACAACGACACGATAAACACAAAAACGACAATTAAACAAGTACTAAGCACGATGGGACTATCGACTATGGACAACACCTAGAAAACCTAACCGGCATATCAACAAAACTATGGAAATACGATTGCACAAGCATCAAAACCAAAGGAAAGCACCTGGAAAAAATAAAAAACTAGAAGCCCCAAACAGCAAGAAGCAACAAAACCAAGGGTAACCAAAAAGTAAGGAGGAGCAAACGACGGCGTGAGTTACCTGATATAAGGCAAGCAAGACAAACAACGACGAAGAATAAACACGGCACGACAGAAGCACAAGAATGCAGATAAAATCTCCCTGTGTCAGAGAAGAAAACCTAAAAATTCAGATGAGTATGAAAAGTGTGGGAAGAAAGCAAAGACGAAGGCTTATATACAAGTAGGTCGACGAGATCGCGACCGTTGAAAAAGACACGTCGATCCGGTAGATGGTCACGCGTGTCGAATGATGTCACTGGAATTAGAAGGTCCGGAATGGAAACCGGTAAGCACCGTTTCAAACAAGCACGACCTTCGAGGAAAAGTAATGATCACGCTTTATAGCTACGACGGGACGTTTGGGCACCCCGAGGCCCCCTACAACGACACGTGGCAAACTGATATTTGACGGCATTTAATGATCACAGAATAGATACACCTACCACGCTGGCTAAAGAAGACCCATCCCGCTCACCGGTGTGTGTACTACATCATTACAGGTACTCTATACTTGCTACCGATCTACGTACTACAAAGCCGCTCAGAGGAATGGACTCGGGGATTTAAGGGTTACCAATTCAAACGAGCTCCCCCTACCGTAGTGTCCCTAGCGGTTTAAGCTACCCGCGACAGAGCAAAACAGCTACCGAACTAGGCAGGACCGAGTGTTTGAGCACCATCGAGCGACTCCATTGATCGGTGCAATGTAGCCGCTCATTTGCACCCCCCAGAACTGACCAGTCCTTACATGTCAACCCGCCGGGAAGGACTCCACTGGGAACGGGCCTACTGGGGGACTTTGTCGGGAGGAAACTTTGTTTTTCCCTATAACCAACAAACAATATAGACAACACTAGTACTTATATGAGGAATTAAAACACTTTGAGAAACTGAAATGGCCGATCTAATGAGAAATGAGTCAACATACACGCGTCTTTCTTGTAGTAAATAGGATTGCGCAAAAAAAAATTAACCTCGTCGAAATTCATCTAGTGCCCAGTCAATGAGGTCAAATAATACTCAAATAACATTTTTATGGAATTTGCTCATTCTCCCTATGGGGGGAGTAGTTAAATTGATCTTTTTTGTAATTTTTTTTACAAGGTAAGATAGATATGAATGCCACAAGAATCCATATGGGGAACTTGGTTTCAAATTAATTTTTTACATAGGGGCAAATGAAGTTTTATTCTAAATCACCTAAGGGTCATAACGATTCAACACACAGATCGATGTCAAATTTAAGTGAAACAATTATAAATTTTTAATGGCGTACTTAGAGTATTCTAATCATTCCATCCAACGGTCATTTTTGTGTAAAAATAATTATTTGTTGGCAAAATGATTTTGCGACTGCGATTGTTTTCCGTTGCAATTGATGAAACTTTTTGCGACGAAATAAAAGTGTCGTCACAATTGATGAAACCTTTTACGACAGCGTAAAAGTGTCGTCACAATTGATGAAATCTTTTGCGATGGAGTCGGTTTGCCGTCACAAAAAGTATTCACATTCGCGATGGTGAATTTGCTGTCGTCATTGGTAGGTATTTGCGACGGCATCCATTGTTGTCTCAAACATGTGTAGCAAATTGAATTTTTTGTTGTAGTGTAATTAATTTAATTTAAATTGAAAGACTCTTACCGAGAGATAGAAATACACCTAGTCTCTCTCGGCCTGTGGGAGCTCGTTCCATGTCGGCGCATTCATCGCCACCTTGCTCCGTATGGTGACCCCAATTTGGTGGGTAATCAAGCTGCTCTACTTCTTTGTCGGCGGACCTCTTGCGAAGTCATGGTATGTGACTTCAATCTTCTTGTTCGTCATCTTCACCATTTGAGAAACTTTGGTCCCTTACACAACCCTCGGGTGTGTTTCGTGGCTGGTCCTACAACAAAAATTTACAAAATTAATTAGTATTTAATTAACACATTTAATCAATTTACATATCGCATAAGAAATTTACCTATTGTGCATAAGAAATTTACCCATCGCATGAACACATTTAATTGATAAAGTACTTTTCCTGAGAATATATCCAAGTGTAATGTACTGGACCAGATAGCAACACTTATTCAGGAAGGTGGATCATTAGGTAAATCATGACGTCGAAAAAAACAGAGGGGGGGAAGTCCTTTCTAATTTACAAATGATGTACACAATCTCTTCTTTCAATTCCACCACACATGACTTCTTCAACTCTCTAGCACATAACTCTTGCCACCACCTAGACAACACTACTAACGGCTCCATCACATCACGATGCAAATATGGATGAATTACTACTGGAAGTAGACGTTGCATCGTGACATGACAATCATGGGTCTTTAGATCACGGAACTTACTATCCTCAACTTTGACACAATGAGATATATTTGCAGCATAGTTGGATGGATAACAAACACCAAAAAACCAGGTGAACACATCCTTCTTCTTGTTCGACTTCACTGTGTAAGGTACAATAGGTATCTCAGGTTTGCCCGCCCTTGACTTCTTTACCCACAAGTGATGGTGGATTTTCATACTCTGCAAATCTGCACGCGCTTTAAGAGTGTCCTTATTCTTTTTTACCAATACTGAGAGTTGTTCCAACCACGCTATCGAATACATTCTGCTCAATATGCATGACATCTAGGTTGTTCTAGAGTTTCAACTTCGACCAGTAAGGCAGTTCAAAGAAAATACGTATATATATGACTCTAATATGTAAGATCGTCATCAACCACAGGATTATTGACATTCACAAATGGACACTTGCTCAACAGTCCAAAATCAACACCGTAAAACCTCTGGAATATCTCATCACCAGGCCTTTTGCTTTATCTGATATCCATTGGTGATCTTCAGGAAACCGAAAGAGTTGGATACTTAGGTGACGTGACATCTAAGTTAGAAATTCTAGCCGTGATCTGTGTAGATTGATAAAAAGTGTCGGATATCCATAACATGTGATATGGCAGTTTACGTTTACGAGGTGTTATATTAGTTACAGATACCCGTGTGATTTGCTATCATATAAACACAGACATTTGTGGGATATGCCTATATATTCCACACAGAAAACAGAGTTAAACTTATTCCCCACAGATAACAAAGTGAAAGTTTGGAATATAATGACAACTAGTAAAGTAAATTCATTCTCATTCTGGCTTCTTTGGCTTTAGTTTCTTATCAAATTCATTCATCATCATATGTTCTTGCTTTATTTCAAGTTTACAAGTAGAAAGATCAAATAATGGAGGTAAGTTTTTTTCTCGAAAGTATTCTTTGCACCCACCCTCTTATCCCAACTTTTTCTCCTCTGCCAAGCAATTGCAGCATATATAGTTAACACTTGAAGAGGAGTCTGGGGCTTGAGGTCTTGGACAAGGAAGCATACAATATCAACTCAATACCATAGCTTAAATAGAACTTTTGTGTCTTTTTTTGTTCCAGTATTCATCTTAATTATCTCCAAGTTGGGCGGCCATTCCTTTCTGAACCCAGTCTACTCTAAAATTGAAGAGTGTTTCATATATATCAGAGATTCTGTATTTCGTTAAGTTTTTGTGGAGAAGATAAAAGAGTTGAGGTTGAACTTATAATATGTAGAAGACAAACCCCGAAAAGATGAACTTAGGTTTGTGGAGGATGAACCCAGATCTAGAAATTCGACTATTATTGTATGAAAGCAACAAAAAAAGGTATCAATTAAGAACTAGATCTAATTTCTAGAAATCAAAATATTTATGGGAACAAGGTAATGCACACAGACGACAGTGTACATTGAGAATACCTATAAACACAGATACCCGAGTGGATTGAGACTCATTACACACCGACTGACCATCTGGGTTCAAGAAATTTAGTAGTGGTAGGGTCAACATCAAGATTTTACACGGACGACCGTGTGGATTAGATCTTCTACAGCTAAGTGTGTAGATTAAGCATTCCACATCCCTCTGAAAATCACAAAAGAGCTCTCTGTACCTGGTGTGGCTAAAGCCTTTTCGACACTGATGTCGAGAAAAAAACCTTATTTCACGCTGATAATAATCGCTGCCTCAATCCTGTTTTGCTAGTAGTGTTTACTTTTAAAATCGAACCAACGACCTAACTGCCTAATTATCCCGTCCTCAATTTTTGTTTTCTTCAACATGAGCTTCTAGTAGTTTTGAAGATATTCAACATGGCTATATTCTCCATTACCGCAACAACATTTTGCTTCTACTACAAATATATTATACTTATGTATATTGTAGCAAAGTTAGCTGGAGAATATATTCTGACGTGCTGAAGCATGAAGTTTATTCCCTACAAAATTCGATATATTTTTTTCTCAATCTTGATTCTAATTTGGTCGGCTGCTGGTAGATCAATAACTAGCAGATTGAAAGTTTGAAACCATGTTATATAAGCCGCCCACGTCCAATATCCGGACCCGGGATATGAACATCTGTCACAGGTCGTGATCGATGGAGGCCAATACTGGAGTTACATAAAAAAAATAGATAGATAGTTAGCTGAGCAGCTATTGAAATTATTAAAAAAGAATAATATATGGATATGAACACTGAATTAATAAAAAAATAATTCCCGACTATACATGAAAATTCGATCACATCGAAGCTATTACGTACGTATGTATGTTAGTTCTAGCTAAGAAATCAACTGCAACTTGGTTAAATCGTTATGGCGTTGATAGCCCGGCGGTGCCAAAATCAAGTCAAGATTCAAGCACGAAACCCTTTTGCTACTGTTTGATCTCTTCAACACGGGAACGGGAGCGGGCACGGCAGCCGCGGAACTCATGACATCTCTGTGTCTTCTCATGTGTCCACCAAGAGCTTGACCAATTCCGAATTCAATCCCGCAGATGGGGCACTCGTGTGTCTTGGGCTTGGCCGGTGATGTCGTCAACGATGACTGAGCAAGCTGTAAGAGATCGGGTGCAATTTGTTTTGGTTTGTTGTGGCTGGCTCTGTGGCCTCCTAGGGCTTGGAACGACGAGAACTCCCGATTACACGTCTTGCAAACAAAGACACGGTCGGAGCTGATTATCTTCTGTTTCTTGATCGGGGAAGAGTCGTTTGAGAGTAGCATCAAGCAACTGACCAAGTCCAGGGTCTGCTCATCTTCACTGCTTCTCTTGATGGCCATAAGGAGTTTCGGGTACGCTTCGAGGTTTAATTTGATCGATCTGATTGACAAATATGAGGAACTGACTGAGGAAGCTTTATGTGTGTTTGAGATTGCGTCGTTGAGAATGCATGGAATGAAATGGTGGTGGTTAGCGGGCTGGGTATATATAGGCGACAGGCAGCAATCTGTGACTAGCTTGCTTACGAATCAACTCAATCAAGTGGAGAGGTTTACGTGTTCAGAATTACCCTTGAAGACTTGGGGAATACTTCAGGAAATGAGTTTGGTATTATAGTAATAAGTTGGTTTATTGGTGGGATTGGTGCAGGTGCCGTCATTGGGGTCATATTTCGCGTCACCGCGTTGCTGGAATTCTAACCAAGTCAAGCGGTCCTTTTAGGCAGCTCCAGTGTGAGTGCTTTGAACTTTCCGACAGTAGGTTCTAGATACAACAACTTACAGTCGGCGTCGAATACCCACTCGCATCCAAGGCGCGTATCGTAATGTTCTCTGTTTTTTTTTTGCTATCAAGAATGAAGAATTTGACAATTATTAACTAGTTTAGCCAGAGATGGCAACCCAAAGCGCGTGAATCGGTTATACTAGTCGTTAAGTTTTGAGTAGGAAGTGACCACGAAAGAAACAGAGAGATTGATGGAAGAGATGGTGGAACGAACGTGTTCGAGCGGCAAGCACATAAGCAAGCAGCTTAAGTGATCAAGTGTGTATCTTGTTACAAAATCTACGCGGCAAATCGTAGTTGTTGATTAACTGTGTGCTTAGTTTCCTAATTTCACACCATATAATGTCCAAAATATTCGATATCACATAGAGAAGTCAGATGTGTGTCGTCGTCATGCATGCATGCTTAGTTTCCTTACTCTTGCCTCATATTCGGCTCTTTGCTTCTTTGATAGTTCCTAGTTCTTACCTCGGGTTCAAAAGTCTTCGATTCTTTGCTCAATCTTCGATTTTTAGATAAAAGTATTCAGAAGTATTTACATAGCAAATCGTATTCATGCATGTACAAAAGTATTCCAAGAGAAAATTAAAATGTACCACTTATACATAGAAAATTAATTGTATGTTGATGGATATGTAAAATGTGGAATAAAAGTACTTTTAACGTTCTGTGTACAATGGTGGAGTCGAGAATAAATTTGTACCCGGATTAATTGTACCACTAATTTTTTTTCAAGAATATCAATGATACAAGAAATTTTTATTAATAAAAAAGAGGACGTAGTAAGTCTTATTCTCACACACATTTGCATAAACTAAAAATACAACATAAAAGAAAAACTAACTAAACATTACTCTACGAGGACCCGAAGGTTCAAAATCTTTAATCACCATCTCATTCTTAACCGCTTCAGCAAATTCTTTTCCAATAGGAAGCACCATACAGTCATCAAGAAAATCATCATCTATCTTATTTCTAAGTTTGTTTTTGATGATGTTCATGGATGAATTTTTTTTCCAGTGGTTGCAGTAGAAACAGGGAAAGTCAAACCAAACAAATCAATCTATAGATCATAAGAAAGAACTCTGACCTTCTTGTTTGAACAAGTTGCCGACACAGATCAGAGATAGAATCTAAGCTGTGAAATGTTGAATTCGCAGCCATATCCTTCTGATAATATGCACACTCTAAACCTAGATAAAGAAGTTCATCTTGCACAAAATCTTGAGGATAAAAGCACTTAGCAAGACAGGACACATTTTCAATATGAAAAAGACTGAACTTATTATGAGGATCTAAAGTAAAACTAAGCATAAGAAGTCCACAAGATTTTTCATTAAACCTCTTATCTAACTCACTCAACTGAAAGTCAAGTACAACATTAAATACCTTTGTATGAAAGTGGTGCTCATTTGTGATATGATTCTTTTGTTGACTACAACGACGAGTACCATCCATGTAGTGAGCACTCATATTAGGCAACTCAATATGATGTGTCTTGCAAAAGGAAAGAAGGTCCTCAAACAAATCATTCCAACCATCTTCTCTCATCTCTTGAAGAAGTGATTTTGTCAGTGTAACAACATTCATGGCTTGTAAGATGTCAATGGCTTTTCGTTGTATTGCTTGACAAAGAAATTATGTAATCTTCATCACCCTATTCATCAAAATCAAGCAAAACACGAACTCAAAAGATATCATAGCTTTAAGAACGCTACTAGCTTCTCCTTGAATAAACGAGAATGCAGTACCCTCATATGTTCTAGAGTTGTTACAGTTGCAACTCTTAATAGAACAAAAATGAGAGCTCTAACGAGTAGAAGCAGGTCGTTGTAAAGTACAAGTTTAATTAGAACCCGTACCTGTTTGACGATCGCCAACAGCTATTAATTCTTGAATTTCTTCCTCCTTTACAGCTTTTAGCTCACTCTTACGCTTAACAGAAGAATCAACAAAATTCACAATCAGTAATAAAGTAGTAAAGAACCAGCTAGTATCATGAACACTTTTAGCTACACCAGTTAGTGCTAGTTGCAAACGGTAAGCAAAACAATGAACATAATATGTATACGAACAATCTTCAAGAAACAATGCTTTTAAACCATTCCAAACACCACTCAAATCACTAGCTTCATCATATCCTTTACCACACATATTTTCCACTTGCAAATTGAACATACCGAGAACTTTAACTATCTCCTTTTTGAGAGCTAATGAGGTTTTGTTAGGAACACTAACTATTTTAAAGAACCGTTCTCAGATAAAACCCAAATTATTAACAAACCTCAAAATAATAAACATTTTCTCCTTGCCAGCTGCATCAACTGCTTCATCAGCAAGAATGCCAAATTTTGTATCACAAACTTCTTCACGAATCATTTGCCTCACTCTATCATCTAGAATGTTCAAGAGTTGTTTCTGCACAGGTGGATAGGTGTACTTGGCATTTTCAGGAGCATTTTCCAATACAACTCTATCATCATCACTTACCATTCTTTCGTAAGACTTTCTTACTTGTTTAAATTTTCCATCATTAAGAGATCTTTCAGATTCATCATGGTCTCTAAAAACTTGTCTCTGATTTGCTAGAAGTCTCGCGTCCTCTATTGAAGCCTTCAGCCTAAATCGATTGTGCTCCACCTCTTTTGCAATTTTTTTAACAAAAATTCTCTCAATTTCTATTGCAACATTCCTCAAGGTATTCCATCTCCATGACTTCATGACGTAGACCATTTACAGACCCAACATGTACTCTCTTAGAACATTCTTATCCTTCCAATTTCTTAACCCTCCTACAATAAATGTAGGATGATGAGGGTTTTCTTTATCAAAAAGACAACAGGGGAAACAATATATCTTATCGAGCTTCTTCGAGTACTCAACCCATGGATGACCTTCAAACCACTTATAGCTAAACTTACGATTCCATGTACCATGGAGTGAAAGTCAAAAGCGATCCAACCTAGGTTGACATGGATCCAATGAAATATAAGCTTTTCGAATAGCATCGCGCTCATTCACAGGATACTTCCAAATAAGACACATTTTGTCAGGATCACGTTCAATGGCATTAACATTTTCATGTGGATCATACTCATTCCTTTGGGACTCAATTAAAGGAGACTCTGCAGACGATTGCTAAGTTACTTAAACAATAATTGGAGTGCTAACGGAAGCTTGCAAACTTTCACATGATGAGGGTTGATCATTCTTTTTAACAAACCATGAACTGATATCTTTAGTTTTAGGTCGTTTAACATGATCATTTTGTTCATCAAACATTCTAAAAAATATAGACATCTATAAATATAACAAGCCTAAATCAACCAAATAAATAACTTTCAACTACAAGAATAATATCAACAACGGACATTTATAATATAGATTTATCACACATTCAGGCTACATTTTTATACTAAGCGGAGAAACAAATTGAACATTTAAAAAGAGAAATCAGATTAGCTAATCAAGCTACAACTTCATACATGTGTTGCCTGACTTGCCTCCAGCTTGATCAAAAGGAGAACACACTGTGTTCTCTCATTTCTTTGCTATAATAAATTTGTCAACAAAAGCATCAAAGGAGCAATATAAAAACTTTATTATTCTATTCTTCTTCTTCTCTTTCTTCTCTTTCCAATCACTTCTTCTCTTTTCTCTCCACCATGTTTAGTTAGTTTTTTTTAGTTAAGGGCTGATCAAAATCCATGATATGTCTTTAATTTTAAACCCCTTGTGATTTATTAACTATTTGGATAAGTTTTTTTTACTATAATTTCAGTGATGATTTCTATTTCATGTTTCTTTGGTTGCAAACTTAGTTTCATGTTGTAGAATCTAGTATCTTGAATGTGTACATAACCAACATATTATCGCATGTTCTAAAAGAGATAAACAAGCCCGTTGTGATAATTTGTGTAAAGTAAGTCCTTAGTGAGGAAATGGTGGCCATCAAATCAACCCTTGAAGCTTTGTTGTTCTTCAAACATTATTAGAATGTAATGACTCTAGTTCTCTAGGTTTACACCACCATATGTATAAGTTGGTTAATTAGGGATAAAGTTAGAGCGGATGACCACTCTCTCTTTCATGCCAAGTAAGAGAGTGTAATACGTATGGTGGCTTAACCACAGCTCAGGCGTGGGAAATATTCATCAATGGTTATTTAGATTAGATTGAGGTAGATCAAAACTATCTAGGGTGGAGAGAAATTCCTAGCTTTCTTCTCCATTAAAATCTTTTTATCTTTACTTTGTTATTTTCTATTTTAGTTTACTTTTCAGTATTTACAAATTTAATTCACCAGTCAAACGAAATCCTTTAAATTTACTTGGTTGTCCGCCACTATGTCTATTTGTAGTGTATGTTTTCTAGTGATTTTAGGTCGAGTCTAGTTATTTTAATAAATTAATTCTTTGATTGTAGGTTGAGTTTGCCAGGTTTTTGGCATTAATGTAATCAAGTTTTTTTAATGCTTTTAGTCTCATCAGTTCTCTACGGGTAATGATCCCTACTTCCAATATATGACATTGATATCTTTAGGTACTAAGTAGGGTTATCTTTAATAGGCAATTTTCTGCCTATCAAATTTTGGCGCCGTGTCGTCGGAGATTGATCAAGTCTAATTGATTTAACTTGTATATTGTATTTAACCTTTGTATATAATGCACTCTAACTTTGTGGTGTATTCTACATGTTTAATGATAGGTCACTCAAGTGATGAATGTGCCTATTTTCCATATCAAATTTATCCCACCATGCAAAGCGACTACTATACACCTCCTTACACTTCAACATGGGATGATCACTTCGATTATGACTATCCTCAATAATCAGATGATGCTGAGCGAAGATTGATACGCATGTTGTAGCAGTTGATGCTCGAAAAAGAAAAACAAAGGGAGGAGAACCGTGATTTTCGGCAAGAGATGAAGGTGACAATGCAAGTGCATGGTAAAGCTATTGAGATGCTAGAGCATCAGATCAGCACACTTCATCAAGTTCTTATGCAACAATCCACAGAGGAAAACCATCTTGATGAGGAATATCTTCAATATGGATGGGGGAGGATACTTTGGAGAAAGTGCTTGGATTAAGTAAGCCAAAATTTACATAACAGAAGCCGACCGAGAAAGAAATAGATGAGCTCGAAGCTCTTCTCGAATATGGATATGGGAAGAGGATTACTGAGGCTGAAATTGCATTAGAAGAAGATGATACTTTCTTTGACGAGGATGAGATGTACGAATTCCTTGAGGAGGATTCCATCGAAATTCCTTTTGTTGAGATGTTGATGTCACCACAAGAACAATTACCACATGAGATTTTATTGCCAAACTCAAGTTCCACACTTGTTTCTTGTCCCAACTAAATACTGTACTTGAGTTTGAGGATTTACCTACTGAGCCCCTTTATATTTTGGAGCATATTGAGATGGTGATGCCTAATCACCATATGTCAAACAAGGAGATTCTCTTTACCTTGTTTGTTGGAATAAAGAAGATGAGGCTTTGAAAAAAAAGGAAGAAAGAAGAAGACACTTTGGGTCTTGTGTGTGTGGGATTCCAAGGGTTCCCAAGTTGCTTGGAAGAGATCATTTATCATCATTATTAATAGCCAAGCACTTGATCGAGTCAAGACCACAAACACTTGATGGTCTTGAAGATGTCTGGCTGAAAGCGTTAAACTTAGCGTTGTATGGGAGGCAACCCATGTTGATGGAGAAATGTGGCTACCAAATTTTCTCTCTTATCCCTTCTCCTTTATATTTTTCTCTTATCCCTTCTTCTTTAGTTTATTTTTCTCCACACAATGTGTTTTGTGTGTGATATGTGTTCTTTGTCATACTTGTTTGATGTATTAAATGATTTAGTTCAAGTTTTACATTGAGGGCAATGCAACTTTCAAGTGTGGGGGTGAGGATATATCATATACTTAGCATATAGATATAGATTTTCTTTAAATGTTTTGTTTTTGGGTGTTAAATCAGAATTGTGCAATATGCTGCTTTGTGTGATTTACCTGACATACTTTGAAGTGTCAGAAAATTCTGAAAATTTTAATGCTTGCTTATATATGTGTCTAGTTTATGGTCGGGAAATTTAAGCTATTTCCAATGTGTAAATAATTTTTTTATGAATTCTGCAAGTGGGTATACTCAGTTTTTTTTCCCGAGTTTTTTGAGTCGTCCAGGGAATGTACTTTGACCCGTCGAGATAATTCTCTCGACCCATCGAGAATTATTTTAGAAATAGTCATTCAATCTGTCAAGGGTTGTTTAGTCAAGTCCATGGTGTATGCTTCGACCCTTCAAGACAACCTCTCGGCCCGTCAAAGATTAGTATTGGTTTTTGGTATTTTTATTTGTTTTCTTGTGTGTTTTTGAGTCCTATATGAAAACAAAATATAAAAATAAAGTGTCAAGAAAAGCAACAAAAAAGAGTCTTTTGTTTTTATTTTGAGTCTTAAGTGCCCTTAACTAGTCCATGATGTGATTATATCTTTCAAAATTGTGACTAAGAGGTAATCATATGACTTTGTGACATAAGTTTCTTGGTTAATCTTGATATATAGTGTATATGAGAATGCATAGTGGATGTAGGAACAAGTTAACATGATATAGATTTATGAGCATGCTTAAACACTGTTGAGATTCATTTAACCTGTGAGTGATTGAGCTTAAATGTGATTATACATGCTTTCTTTATTGTGTATCAATTGCTTACCACAAATTAAGTTAATGGGCTCTAGAGATTACTAGAACTTGCGCTTGTATTTTTCAAAACTTATAGTCAATATATGTCTTGATTGAGAAAGTGATAAAAAATATTTAGGATCTACCACAATTGTCATATGTAGTCTGTGTCCCATATTTTTGTGTACACAAGATGTGCACCTCGTAGTTAACCACTTTGAGCCAACATGTTTCAACTTTTTGTCATCATCCACATAACATTAACCTTGAACCTTAGAATAGTTATATCTCTACCTTTGTTCTAGGACTTAGTAGATCTATACATGAGACAGGTACATGAAGACTAAAGTGAGAGTTTATGAAGGTGATACAAAGGAACAAGTGTGAGGTATCAACTTAGTTGTGTTGTATTGAAAAATAGAGAAAAAAGCCGAACAGTTGAAGAAATAAAAAGAAATATATCGGCAAGAAAGTAAAAAAAAATATTAATTACTTTGTGGTGTGCTAACTTGATACCTCAGGTTCACCGGTAATTAAAATAATGAAGTGAATACCTAACAAGATGAAATTCAACCACAATGGTGACACATGAAGTGAATTCAGATGGTGAAGATGTTCAATAGTTGCAAAATTCGAGAAACTACTAGGTTTTAGAACTTGTTTTTGGATTCCTTATCTTTTTTGTTCTATAACCCCATGAGCCTACCCCCATTAGAACCTTTGAAAGACCTTTCTGATCCTCAAGATGAACAATCTTTAATCTGTGGAGATAAGTCATAAGAGTTGAGCATATGATTCGGCCCATTTGGCAAGTAGTTGAGTTGAGTAAATACCTTAGACATATTTAAAGTTAAACACCTATAAGAGCATATCTATGTGAGGTTGAATTTTGACTTATTTATTACATGTTAGAGCTCATCATTAATCATAATTATGTATGTGTCCTACATATTACATGTGTGCCATGCATTGGAATTAACCTTTGAAATTATGTGGATTGAAATGTGAAATCATGTGATCTTGGTGTTTCAATGCTAAAGAGATTAGTGAGACAATGTGTTAAGGGAGTTAGAGTTGCGTAGTTGATTTATTGTTAAGTCTTTCCAGAGTCTTAGTTCAGTGTTTTGCTCGAGGACTACCAAAAGCTAAGTGTGAGTATTTTGATAGTTGCATATTTATGCAACTTTATTGTGATTAATTTATTCCTATTATTAGTTCAATTGTCTTAGTCTCAGAAATATTAACTTGTTTTATGGTTTTAAAGGTATTTTAGGTGAATAAGGAGAAAAGAAGCAGGACTTTAAGCTGAAATTGGGAAATTTAACTGTGCAGATCAGTCAACTTCGGCAAAGAATTGAGAATAGCTCAGGAGGAACCAGATGATTATTTTTATATGCATGGAAAACTCCATATATCTTTTTTCCAGAACATCTTCTAGATCATGATTTGGATGTCTATAGAAGAAGTTAGGGCCAACTTAATGCAAGGAGTTCAATCTGCTCGGGGACGAAAATTCATGTTTTGAGGCCCAAATCACACCGAGAAGTCCATGGACGAATTTGTGCTTGATATTCCCATTTCATATAAATGTGGCTGGTGAAAATAAGTCTTCAAAGTTAAAAGAAAATAGAAGAATCAAGAAGATAACTTTTCCTCCAAAACAAGAAGTCTCAAACCTAAAAGGAAAGAAGATTCAAGGAGCAATATAAAAACCTTATTATTCTATTGTTCTTCTTCTCTCTCTTTTCTTTCCCATCTCTTGTTCTCTTTTCTCTCCACCATGTTTAGTTATTTTTTTAAAGTTAAGGGCTGATCGAAGCCCTAGATATGTCTTCGATTTTGAATCTCTTGTGATTTATTAATTATTTGAATAAGTTTTACATTACTATAATTTCAGTGATGATTTCTATTTCATGTTTCTTTGGTTGTAAACCTAGTTTCATGTTGTAGAATCTAGTATCTTGAATGTGTGCATAACCAACATATTATCGCATGTTCTAAAAGAGATAAACATGCAAGCCCGTTGTGATAACTTGTGTAAAGTAAGTCCTTAGTGAGGAAATGGTAACCATCAAGTCAACCCTTGAAGCTTTGTTGTTCTTCAAACATTATTAGCACGTAATGACTATAGTTCTCTAGATTTACACCACCATATGTATAAGTCGGTTAATCAGGGATAAAGTTAGAGCGGATGACCACTCTCTCTTTCATGCCAAATAAGAGAGTGTAATACGTATGGTGGCTTAACCAAAGCTCATGCGTGAGGAATATTCATTAATGGTTATTTAGATTAGATTGAGATAGGTCGAAGCTATCTAGGGTGGAGAGAAATTCCTAGCTCTCTTCTCCATTAAAATGTTTTTATCTTTACTTTGTTATTTTCTATTTTAGTTTACTTTTTAGAATTTACAAATTTAATTCACCACACAAACGAAACCCAAAAATTCTGTAAATGTACGCATTATCCGCCACTGTGTCTATTTGTAGTGTCTGTTTTCTTGTGATTTTAAGTTGAGTCTAGGAATTTTCATAAATTAATTATTTGATTGTAGGTCGAGTCTGCTAGATTTTTGGCATTAGTGTAATCGAGTCTTTTAAAACTTTTAATCTCATCAATCCTCTGCGTGTAATAACCTATACTTCCATTATACGACATTGACATTTTTACGTATCAAAAAGAGCTATTTTTGATAGGTAATTTTCTGCCTCTCATTTATCAACGGATTATACGGATTATATGTATTTTGCTTCGAGAGTGTTATAACTTCGGGTTTCCCAGCCCTAATCCTCAACGTCCCTCACAAGGTCCTCTTATTTGGTGATTTGGTCCTCTTATTCGAAGTCCTCTAATTTGAATCCAAATATAGGATTCAATCCAAGCGCCACTTTGTCCTGGTCGCTCATCTCCTCGCCCAAGCCCGATCCGCCGCTGCCGACTCCTCCCCCTTCGTCGTCGCCTGGGCCACCTCGCTCGCCACGCAAGCCGTCAACGAGGCCGAGAAGGCTATCACGCTCAATCCAAAACACCGAAACAAAATCTCAAACCTCCAATTCAAACTTTCATTATATATTATTCCAGATCAACTCAATTTGATCACAAATCATATACCTCTAAGAGATCAGTGGCCTTGGTTCAATCTTCCGACACCTGGACTTGGGTATCGTTTACCAGTCCGGTCATCGACCACGGTCAAAGTTCCCCTCAGATTCCCCGGAGGCTGGAATGCCGTCGACAAGCAGTGCGGCTCGAGCTTCTTGGCGGGGTCGACGGTCATAGTGGCGGCTTGATTGGCGGAGAGAACGGCCAATCGTTCGTGAGTTGTAATCGGTAATTCCCTCGACATGTTCGTCATATTTGGATATCGAAAATTCAATCGATCATAATTGCTTATAAAGAAGAGTAAATGTTTCGAATAAATTAGAAATTTTATTTGGGTTTGTGTATTCAAAGTTAGCTACAAATGCATGCGTACCGCGTACGTATCTACGTACGTATACGATCACGATATTATTTCTGGTTAAGCTTTGTGGACTTTGTATTTGCGTTGTGTTCATCGAGAGTTTAATTGCATGCAGTTTTAGACTGCAGTTAGACGTAATAGCTGGAGCCGGCGTGCCTTTATTTATTTACATATTTTTTTTCTTGCACTACTATTGCTCTAGCTTGGAGGACTACGTACTAATACCCCAAGTTCCCGAGAAGCTAGCTAGATCGCATATTGATCGTGCGCTCTTGCATGCCACATTGCCACAACTATTTTCTTTATTTTTTTGTACAGTATATTCTAGCACTAATGTTAGTTGGCTGGGGATTGCATTTTGTTTGCCATGTTTAACGTTTCTGTACTTATGTATTCTCCTTTTCATTCCGCAATTTTTTTTCTACTAAATCGTGTTGCATGTGAAGATGTATATATACTGAATTATGAACTATATACACCTGTATTATAGATACATTCATCACTTGTTCTTGAAACATGATTCGTATATGGTTGGCTTATTAGTGATTAATAACTAGCTCGCAAGTCACAACAAACGCGAGGAACAAATATACAAGTGTGTGTGCGTCACACCTCTCATTTTCTCCCCCTCATATTAAAGCACAAGCATAACATCATTACTTTATCGGGTAAGCCCGCGTCTCTAGTACTCACTCGAGAGAGGGAAGAGTTTTTCCAAAAAACCAAAACCAAATCCTATTTTTTCTAGGGAGCCGCCATTATTGGGGAAGAGACTCGAGGCGACGAAGCATTATGGTCGCCTCGGGTCATTTTCTCGTCGCCTCGATTCTTTGTCACCAAAACTTCGTCGCCTCAATACGTCGTTTGAGATTGATCCCTTCACCATTGGGGCGACGTAGATTGAAAAACTTCGTCGCTTCATTTTCATTGAAGCGACAAAAAAAAATTACGTCGCTTCAGTTTTTCGCCGCAAAGATCTAAACGTTGTCGCTTCAATATAAAACAGAGCGACGAAGATTGGTCAATCTTCGTCGCTCCGTTTTATATTGAAGCGACGAAGATTGCTGAATGTTTGTCGCCTCACTATATGTAATTTTTATTTTTTTCTTTTTCACCCAAATGGAGCGACGAAGATTTGTCAATCTTCGTCGCTTCGATATATTTAATTTTTATTTTTTTTCTTTTTCACCCAAATGGAGCGACGAAGATTGGGCAATCCCCAATCTTCGTCGCTTCGATTTATTTAATTTTTATTTTTTTTTCTTTTTCAGTAAATGAGGCGACGTAGATTGGTCAATCTGCGTCGCTTCAATGTATTTAATTTTTATTTTTTTTTCTTTTTCACTGAACGAGGCGACGAAGATTGACCAATCTACGTTGCCTCATTTACTGAAAAAGAAAAAAAATAAAAATTAAATATTATTGTACCAAGTCACGACCTATCGCAATTTAAACACACAAAAACTCATTCATCAAATCAAGTTATATAGAAAAATATTCCACTAACTCAAAACGTTATACAAAGCCTTGATACAAAGCGACCTATCACACAGTAGACTAATGCTGGGGGACGGCAATGCAGCTCGATTACGAGCCAGGAGGTGGTGGAGGAGCTTGAGGTTGTTGACTCCCAGCCTGGAATGATCGCATTAGGGCCTCCATTTGTTGGACCCTTTGGGCGAACTCATTGTAATCCTCTCTGGCTTTCTGGGCCACCTCGCTCGATCTGCGCGCCTCCTCGCCCGATCTGCGCGCCACCTCGCTCAATCTGTGCGCCTCCTCTCTGGCTTCAGCCACCTCCCTTTTCAGGGCTTCGGTTTCCTGTACTCGGGGCCCTCCTCTCGGTTTGGGGTCGCGTGTGAGAGCGCGCCCCACCCCTGTCACGTCGAACAAGAACAAATATTAGTAATGGAATAGTAAACAAAAATAAAGCAAAACGTAAATCGAGATGAACGACGGTGGTTTAGGATATTTATTACCTCTTATAGAGGTCCCGGGCCTTGAACCCACCTCTTCCTCTATGATATTTATTTGTGTATCAAAAGGAAGAGGATGGGGTTGGGAAACCGTCGCATCGCCGTCTGTGTCACCTACAACACTATCTTGTTGTGACAAGACTTCATCGAGTCTTCGCTTCACTGCCGCCTGCTCAATTAAAATATATTAAATAAATAATATTACAATATGGTAAACAAAAATAATTGAAATAACGTAACGTGAACCTATTTTCGCTTACTACTTTCTCAGCCGCATTCTTGTCTGGCTGGTATACGTTAATCCACGTCTGGACGGCGGGCGCTCTATGACCCTCCTTCTCCAACACCTCGCTTCGGTACGAGAGGGCGAGAGATCCCGAATGGTGGTTGAGCTGCTGCTCCTTGTTCTTGTTTCGGTTTCCTCGATTCCGTTCGCACAATCGCTGCCACACACACACAAAAATCATCGATGAATTAGAATAGATAAACATGTATATTTTAAAATTGTTGGCTACCAAAACTATTTCAAGGATGGTTTATGAAGCTCACCAAGTAAGCAGGGTCTTCGAAGTGGGCTTTTAACCACGCCCATTGGTCTTCCCTCCCAAGAAACTCGGCCGGAGTCTCCTGGCTGACGTGGAGATAATGTTGATGACAATCGTACTTCCAATCCTTGTAGATTGTTTGCGCCGTCGCATCAATGAAGTTCCGCATCTCCACGTCAGTCGTCGGGATGTCGTAGTTCGTCTAGCACAAGATATTTAAATTCCGTTATGTAAAAGTTATATTTACATAAAGCGTAAAGTAACAAAGTAAGCTAAGGGCAGTAAGTATACCTCAATATTTGTATTGACGATATCGCGAT
The DNA here is from genome assembly GCA_946800695.1 of Geum urbanum. Lineage (NCBI taxonomy): Eukaryota > Viridiplantae > Streptophyta > Magnoliopsida > Rosales > Rosaceae > Geum > Geum urbanum. The sequence goes on from OX327006.1 coordinate 11,525,957, forward strand.
GCAAATCGCTAAGTCCCAAAAAGCTAAGTGCAAGCATTGGAACTTTTCCGCGGATGATGCTACCGATGTCTCTGGACATCAGACTCCTGAATTCCCTCGTCGCAGGCCCCCGATGCCTCGTAGAGTAAGCGACTTGTAGTCGCTTATTGTTGTTCATCCGGACGAGGTACTCCGTCTTTGTCCCGACAACGACTCCGCGCTGTTGCATCGTCGGATCTCCGGTTGCCATGTCCACCATGTCGGGGAGTTTGGTCTTCTTGCACCGGATGCTGAGGGCGGGAGGGTGCTGTGACGCCGTAGTGGCGTCGCTGTCATCCACTTGAGGAATTGCATCCTCAATGTTTGGGGCGGGCATTAAAACCCCTATTGCTGGAATCGTCGGGGTTGCAGATTGTCCCGTGGGGTAACCCGACCCGGAAGCCCCCTCTCTGCTGAATGGTCGCCACGCCGCCTCCGCAGCTGCCGCCGCCGCCGCTTCACGACGCTGGATCGCCGCTTTCTTCCTTTGGTGACTTGTATTTCCGGGAGCCATTCTGTTAAAACTAACTAGTTTATTAAAATTCAAATATTAAAAGAAAAACTTATAGCGAGATGTGGGAGCCATCCTCAAGAAAAACTTATTCTCAAACCATAACCTTGATTAAGAAAGACAATAGCTTTATATGTCAACATACTACATATTTATGACACACGAATAAGCAAAACATAAAGTGAAGTACACGAATATTTATGACACAAAGCATAAGCAAAACATAAAGCATAAGCAAACTCTATAATCATATCATACAGGAAAAAAAGAAATAAACAGCCAATCTTTGAGTAAAAACCAGCATATATAACGCATCAATTATGTATATATACTAATATAAGCCCTAAGTTGCTTTTTGATTGATAATAAACCATATAACAGTAATAGGCACATCTTAAATAGAAACAGTAAATTCATACTATCAACAACATATAACGTGACCAATGGATTCGTATATACTACATCTTAAATGATTTAAACTAGCTAAACTGTTATGTATTAATTAGATGATTTAAACTAACTAGTTTATACAGTCCACCTAAAGCATCATTACTTGATATAAGATGATTTATTACGTGATTGAAACTAACTAGTCTATGTAGTTCATACGAAACCAACCTATAGAAAACGAAAGCATTCTCATCAGTAAAGACAACCATACTTAAAAATGAGCAAATGAAAAATTAATATACAAATGAATATTTTGTATAGTGTAAGAGATCGACCAAGAACAGCAAGAATTAGCAACTTCAATCACTCAGATGCTTCATCACAGTAAGTATTGCAGAGAAACATTGAAACACAAAAACTGGAATGCTATCCCGTCCATTTCATTATTGCAATATCAACCACTCACACTCATGTTTTACAGCAATGCAACTTACAAGTTCAATTACATCAAGAGCAATAGCAAGATGAAAGGCACCTTGGAACATTATCCAGAATCAGACACGAACTGTTCGGCATAAGAAAGAGATCGTAAGTTGACCCCTTCATTTCATCGAACAGTTGGTGGGCAACATTGTGATGCACAAATTGACAGTGAGTAGCATAACAATATATACTACTTCTAATATGAATCCATACACCGGTTACAACACATCTTCGATTACCAAACAAATCACTAATATTGCAACACATCTTCCATACACCGAACTAATAGGCACATCTTCCATACACCGAATCAATTTGAAAAAATTGAAAGAAAAAAATTGAAACATAAAGAAGATGATCGATGCTTACCGAGTTTGCTTTGAAGATGATTAGAGAGCTTTGGAGCTTTGAAGAAGATGATCTGGGAGCTTTGAAGAAGATGAAGAGAGTTGTTGGCTCATTTAGGGTTTGGCTTCGTCCTTGACGGCGATGTGCAAGGAAAGGAAGAACGAAAGGAAATGAAAAACGAAAGGAATCTGGGTTACGGGAGCTTTGAATCTGGGTTTAGGGATTTGGGGCTCGAAGATGATTAGAGACGAAGAACGAAAGGAAATGAAATGAAAAACTAAGACGAACCAAACTGTGAATCTGGAATTATAAAGCCAACGAGGCGACGTATGTTGAAATCTTCGTCGCTTCCTTTACATACGAGGCGACGTATATTTCCATATTCGTCGCTTACTCTACATACTAGGCGACGTATATTTCCATCTTCGTCTCTTCCTTTACATACGAAGCGACGTATATTCCTATCTTCGTCGCTTCAATTAATTGATGGAAAGGTAATGAACTGAAGATAAAAGCAACGATGAAGTTTGGAATTATAAATTGACGCGACTAAGAATGCAATCTTCGTCGCTTCAATTAATTGAAGGGACAAATAATGGACATTCTTCGTCGCCTCGTAGCTAGTCATTTTGTGTTATTTTTTACAAATTCAAAAGTTATTTAATTTTTTAACGCTTACATAAATTATGCTTTAAAGAAAATACGAATTTAGGTTTCTATGTCATTAATAATATTAGTTTAGTCCTCCTCGTCCTCGTCCTCATCCTCGTCCTCGTCTTCGTCCTCGTCTTCGTCCTCGTCCTCGTCCTCGTCCTCGTCTCCTTCTTCGTCCAAAAGTAGTTGAAAATCTGGGTAAAATTGTATCACCGTCGGAGTGTCCTCTTGGTAAGGCTCGAATATATGATCTCTTGTACGCGATATGTTTTCATCTATGGCAAGTACGTCAGTGCTGTAGACATTGCGGTGCGACATTTCTAGCACTACCTTCCAAGCACCACCAGCCTTTGGATCGTCTATGTAGAATACCTGTTTTGCTTTGGTTGCAATTATAAAGGGTGAATCCTCATAGTAACTGTTGTTTGTATTCACTGATATCAGTCCATGATCTTTTATAACGGTGTCAAGATCTTCCTCGTCGTCGGAGTTGTGCCATGTGCACTTAAACAACACCACTGGCATACGGCCTGCATATAATACTTCGACCACGTAGTTAACATGGCCGTAGAACTTGGATGAACCCATGTCTATCATGACACCGCTGTTTTGAGTCACGGTTCTTTGATCTCTATCAAACGAGGTGAACTTGACACCGTTCACATAACACGACTTATAAACCCGACATTGCTGAGGTCCTTGAGCTAATGACTTTATTCCTGCAACCAAGCTCGGGTCCGAGTTTTTTTCTTTAAGGGACACCTGAGAGATAAGTGTTAAGAGAAGTTAAAGATAAGTGTTATAAACCCTCAAAGAACCTTACAAGAATTAATAGGCATATGTACCCATGTTAAGAACCATCGAAGAAAACTCCTCCTCCGACGAAGCTCGTCGAAATCTTCACCATTTTTAGCCTCGAACCTTCTGAGATGTTCTTCTAGGTAAGGTTTGACTTCGTCTGTTTCCACCAAGACTTGCCAGTGAGCCTCAGCAGTCTCAGCCTCAGTCAACCTGAACTGGCAATGAGTCTCGATAATATCTGGTCTTACTAAGAGTGAAACATAGCTGATATTCCACCCAGGGGAAGTGTCGATATCTTCGTTGTCCATCCGTCTGACATAAGACTTACAATACGTCACCGACTCATGTACGAGGTACTGTTCAGCAATACTACCTTCCGGGTAACGTGTTTTCCTCATTGACTGTTTATATTTTCCTAATTACCTGCAAAAACACCCTCAAGATTAGTACAATATTTTCCTAATTGCCTCCTAGTTACATACCGAACATAATATTAGCAATGAAAAACATTTTACCTTTCAATTGGATACATCCATGTATAGTGTACTGGACCTGTAAGGAATACTTGTTCGGGCAGATGAACCATGAGATGAACCATAGATGTAAAAAAATGTGGAGGAAATATGATCTCCAAATTGCAGAGAATCATCACTATCTCAGTTTCCATGTCACGCACAACATCCTTCTTAAGCTCCCTACTGCATAGTTGACGAAACCAATTTGACAGTGCTATCAATGGTTTTACAACGTTTTCTGACAAGAACCCTCTGATAACCACAGGAAGAAGACGTTGAAGCAACCCATGGCAATCATGCATCTTCAATCCATAAAACTGTGACGGGGAACTTACTTTCACCTTACTTCTCAAACTACCTGCATAACCAAGAGGATACTTAACATCCCTAAACCACTGGAACACATCTTCTAGATCATCCTTTTTAACTAAAAAGGGTGCATGAGGAACTTTCGCCGTACCCTGGTCACCCGCTCTTTGCCACTGGTTTTTTCGCACATTCCTCTTCTTCAAAGCAGCGCGAGCTTTTGGACCATCCTTAGACTTCTTATAAATCGCAAAAATAGTTCCAAGGATGTTGTCACACACATTTTTTTCAATGTGCATTACATCTAAGCAATGTCTGATCTTCAATGATGACCAATACGGCAGCTTCCAAAATATGCTTTCGTGTGTCCAACACTGTCTGTTATTCGGATTGTACAGCACCTTCAAGTCGTCATGTTGGCTAAGAATAGGGTAAACGTGTGACCTAACGTCCTCCAAAATTTCATCTCCACTCTTCTGATAGGGTCTTCCGCCAAACTCCACCTTCCCGTTAAATGCCTTGCTCAATCGCCAAGGGTGATCTTGGTGGAGCCATTTTCGATGACCTTCATAAACTATCCTCCCACATATATGCTCTGAAGTTAGCTCATCTAGACAGATTGGACATGCCTTGTACCCTTTCACAGTTGACCCCGCAAGTATCCCTAAACCTGGAAAGTCGCTAATAGTCCACATTACCGCTGCCTTCATCAAGAATACCTCATTGTCTACTCGATCAAAAGTATGGACTCTAACGACCCATAAATGTATTAGCTCCTCGATCATCGGCTCAATGAGTACACTAAGGCACTTTCCGGGAGATTTAGGGCCTGAAATCAACACTGATAACATGTTATATTCCTTCTTCATGCACATAGACGGTGGTAAATTGTACGGCATCACAACAACGGGCCATGTACTATGCAAAGTTCCCATTGTTCCAAATGGATTGAAACCGTCTGTTGCTACTCCAAGGCGCACATTCCTACAGTCCCGTGGAAAACCTGGAAAAGTTCTGTCAAAATGTTGAAAGGCTTCTCCATCAGCTGGGTGGCTGAGGCTACCAGCCACGCATATCCGCTCCCCCAGCCATCGCATATGTTTGGCAGTGTGTGGGGACATAAACAAACGCTTCAACCTTGGTGTTAGAGGGAAGTTACGAATTATTTTTTTGGGAATATCATTCGTATATGGCTTATATCTTTCAGAATAACACACTGGACAAATCCTCTCGTTTACAAGCACCCCCCTGAACAACACACAGTTAAACTCACACGTATCAATTCTTTCGTAACCCAGTGAAAGATCACTCAAGATTTTTTTTATTCTCGAGTATGAACAGGGGAATGTGTGCCCTTTAGGAAGAAGTTTATTAATGCAAATACATAAAGAGTCAACACTTGTGTCTGACCATCCATTTTCATTTTTCATTTCCATTGCATCTAATATGGCACTCAAAACAGTTTCCTCACTTCCTTCATATAATGGGGTCTATGACTCCTTCAATAATCTATCGTACTTTTCATAATCATCATCTACCATGTCATTGAAGTTCATGCCCGAATTATCTTCCACTAATTGTTGGGGTGCATCTACATGGCATCCAGGATAATAAAGATATGCATCATGTAGAATATCCAACTGCGGGTTCACTGAAGGACTGACACCACTAGAAGGACCGACTCTGTCTTGAAGCCACTGTCTTCGTTGACTGAGCATTGTCGGTTCAGCAAAAACTTCCCCATGAAGGTGCCAGACAGTATAATCCGGACTCAAACCACTGTGTGATAAGTGATGATACATGACATCCATAGTAACCTTGAAGGGACCGTTCTTACAACGTTTGCACGGGCAGAAGTGATAATCGACTCCATTACTATGTCGCCGGGCAAAATTCATAAACTCGAATATGCCTGTGATGTACCTTGGATCAGTATGATGATAGGTCATCCAAGTTTTGTCTGGGTGTCCGTCCATGTTTCCTGTCAGCAAAAACAATCAATATGAACAAAGTTACCACGCCACAGTTGCGATTCAACCAAAACCCCACATTTCTTCGCCTTATGCCTCCGGGTTGGGTCCTATCCCCTTCAGGGGAACACGACATTTGTCAACACTCTTGCACCCATGCGTTTCAGCTCCAGTTTAGGAAAATTTCAGCAGCATCTCCCTACAGTTCCCCTAGTGCACACATATCTAAACAACCTAATTTGCACTCGGGGAACATTGAAAGGAGACACTGTCGAAACCATATCCCAAAACTGAAACTGAAATCACATGAATAGCAAAAGGATCAACAAAGTCATGTTCACCTAAAGTGTCCAAAAATGGGACAATTCGAGAATCAACAACTTCACTCGATCAACTAGATGAGTTGTTGATTCTCAAACGGGAATTCTAAGTTGATAAACACCACAATTATATATTACCATACGATCGATTTCATGATTAACACTAATAACACTACTAATTAAGGCTCGAATACACCTAATCTACACTAATCATCAATTAATTTCACTAAATTTAACCAAATTTCAAACATTAATCTTGAACCCATAACATGATTTATCACAATTCAATGATTCAAACACTAAAACTACAACATAAGACCAAATTCAATTCAATTTCAAAAATTTCACATCACCTTCATTTTCACTTCTAATCATCAATAAATTTCACTAAACTTAACCAAATTTCAAACATTATTCATGAACCCATAACATGATTTACCACATTTCAATGATTCAAACACTAAAACTACAACATAACACCAAATTCAATTCAACTTCAAACATTTCACCAAAACTTCAATTTCACTTCTAATTTAACATATTATGGTCATAAAGAGGGTTAAAGAGATACAAATCAAACTAACCTTACTCAAGAATCAAATCAATGGCAAGAACAACCTTCTTTCTCAAGTTCCTAAAATTTCTCCCAAAATCGCACAAGAACAGCTCCAGAACGCGAATGAACTGTTTTTCTAAAATTCTAACTTTATGAACGGTTTGACTTTAAGAAGAAGAGTAGATCCAGATTTTAAAAAAACGAGGCGACGAAGATTGATCAATCTACGTCGCCTCGATTTTCTTCGAAGCGACCAAAATAATATTCGTCGCTTCCAATGTAAAAAGTGGTCGCCTCATATTATTGAAGCGGCCAAGATCAATCTACGTCGCCTTAATTTGTTGAAGTGACGTAATTAGTATCTTAGCCAATCTACGTCGCCTCGATTGAAATTGGAGCGACGAAGATATGTAACTACGTCGCCACAATTCTCTCCTCCAGTAGTGCGCCGGCCCTCCCTCTTACCCGATCTATCTCATTGCTCATTCTTTCTCTACAATAATCTCTTTTTAGTATTCATCTAGTTGAGAGCTAGCTTCCTTACGACCTCCTTACATGCCGGATTCCACCGAGAAACATGACACGTTGGTTCTCAACGGCCATGAAATTTGCGGAGGACGACGTCAAGCTGTGGCCGGAGGTCGACCTTCAGACGGATTCCGATGGTGATGATGGTGGAGTTGACTGTTTCTATGCGGTGTCTCGGGTTTCTTTTCATCAATCCAATCTCAGATAATCGGCTCAAAACGTTTTGGGCCTCCATGAAGTGGTTGAAGCAGTTGCCACATGAACCGGTGAAGGTCATGTCATTCGTAAGGCACCCTATTGGTTTTTTTGCACATTTTGTGACATTGGTGTGCTAAGGAGGGCCATGTATAATGGTTCATGATTTTTCGGTAATGCAACAGTGGTGGTGGACTAGTTTGATGGATTTATAGATGTGATGGCGATGGCAGCATCTAAGGTGAAGGTCTGGGCCGATGTATTTGGTGTTCCGAAAGGTGGTTTAGATGAAGGTTGGGCTAAAAAGACTGAGAGAGTAATTGGTGAATATAAGAATTATGATCTCCTTAAGCTTCAATACTCCCAATAGTTGCGGATGCAAGTAGTGGTGGATCTACGTCGTGGGTTGGTGGTCCAGCGTAACTTCAAGTTTCCGCAAGGTTTTTCGGTAATGCTTTTCTTCAAGTATGAGAAATTGAAAGGATTTTGTTGATTGTGTGGTTCATTTGTGCATTTGGAAGGGGTTTGCCCGGTGGTGGCGGCCCGACATGCACGTTCGGTTGGATCTAGCTCTATGAAGGCCGATGGTGGCAAGGCACCAGTAGAGGCGTCGGTTCCTACTTGGCCACCTCCTGATTTCGAAGGTCCCAGAGTCGGTTCGATGCTTGGCTTAATACAAGTGGTGCAACAACAAGTCGATGCAGGTAGGCCAGGGCATATCTCGGTCGGTGAGGTTCTGAATGGGGTCAGCCGGTGGCACACGACACAGAGGTGGGACCACTAGGGGTGGTTCTGGCATGATGACAGTTGGGCCGGTGGTTTCTGATGGGGTGGAGATGTATGTGGATTCGGTGCATGCAAACCTACTGTTTCAGGCTACTGGTGTTAGTGGTATGATGACAACTCAGGTCCCGAGTGAGAGCCATTTTCCTATTGCAGGTTCAGGTGGACATTTGGTGATTTCTTCTTCATTTGGAGAGGAAATGGCATATGCTACATGTTCTCAACTCATGGAAGTTTCCAAGCAAAATTGCTCAACATCGTCGTTTAAGGCGTCATATGTTGGATCCAAGCGAACTGCATGTAGGGGTGGGCACGGGACGGGTCGGATCAAAATTTGACCGTCCCTATCCTTATTCCGAACGGGACGGGACGTGATTAGACATTTTAAAAGTCAGTCCCGATCGTCCCAAAACCCGAATAGGACGGGATGAGATGAGATAGGACAGGTCAATTTTCGCGTTTAATTTAAAATAAATATTTAATCGAGTATTTACTAACAAAAATCCGAATAAGATGGGATTGACCAAATTTTAGTCTCAATATAAGATAAACATAATTTGATAGAAGCTAGAAATGTACCATTACACAACGTAATACCGTTTTACTTGATGTATAAATAATAACATTAAAACTACAAGCACTTATTTTATGTTTAATTGATACATTTAGTTCATATTAAGGTAATTTTATTTTTTAGGTTGAATATTGTTAATTGTTTGATAATTTGATATGTCAATTCTTAATAAAAACAAGAGATAAAATATATTATGGGGACGGGACGGGTCTATTAGGATTTCAAAATTAAGACCCAATCCCGTCCCTAAAAAATGGGACAGGACGAAATAGTGAAAATTTAAATTTTCGTTCCATCCCGTCCCGAGCGGGATCGAGATTTGCGGGATTCGTGCCCACCCCTAACTGCGTGTGAGGAGAAATCCAGACAAAGCTCAAGCGACGCTAATACAAGTCGCCCCAGAGGAGTGCACAAGATGGAGTCTCCTCAGAAGAAAGTGACTCGTGACCCAACTGCTTTGACAAAGGAACACGAGACACAAGACACACAACGCATGACGCTAATGTAGATGAAGTGACATAGTTTAATAGGGTATGGGACCCCAAAAAAATTTAGTATTGTTTTGTACCTGATACGTTTAGCTATGTTTAGTATTTGGAAGAATTGTCTAGTATATGTTGCTTTAGGAGGTTATTTTGATCAAGTCGTGGCCACGTTGACAAGGTACCTGTTTTTCCTCTTCTTGGTTGTGGAAAGAGATTTATGAACTGCTCTTAATACTTTTATTCGTGCTTAAGCATGTGCACTTTGTGTATACACTTTGTGCCAAACGTGTTCATGAGTTAAAAGGGAGCCTATGTGATGAGAAGTATTCAAGTTTATTTTCTTCCTCTCTCAGATTGAGTACAGCCATCTGAATTGGCATGCCATCAATAAGCTTGCCTTAGTAGTCTCTTATATGCTTTTTTTTTCAAGAACAGGCAAATGCCACATTGCAATGAACAGTTCCTGTACCTTTCCTATTCAGAAGGAAATGTTCTTCCTATAATCCATCTACACCGAAAGAGATCATTATGATTCGACTATCCCTTTGTTTTTCATAGCTGGAAATGAGGCATGCTGTGTTTTTAAGGAGACGTGACATTTTTTTCGTAATTACAGGTAGCATACTGCGTTGCTGATATTGAGAATTTCGACTATTCTTTTGCAGTATTATATTGAGCCACGGACTGGAAAGCGGTTTCGCTCTTTAATATCCGTTGAGAGATACCTAGCACAAGGAGTTGATGAAACCACTCCACTTCAGGCGTTGATATCTGCCAACAACTCCAGTGTAGGTTCTGTAGTTATGTAACAATTACTAACATAAAAAAGTATATTTGTCCTGCATGATCCTTGACCTTGTCTAGATGTGCTTCTCTTTCAGCTACAAAGTGGCTTTGACAGTGAGCCGACGAAATTCCACTCCCTGGAACCGGGTTCTAAGCATTTACCATATTCAAATGAATCTAATAGAACACTTTATCTTCCAACTCCACCTAGGCCCACCCATTCTACAGTGAGTTCAACTTATTCTTCACAACCATTAATAGTTGTTTGCTTTCCTGATGATTCTTATTCTTGTCTGTTTCCAATTTTGTGGCTTTTCAGCATTCAAATAATTTTAGTTCGTCCAAGACAAATATTTCCAGGGAGAGTGATCGGCAATCAGTGTTCAATATTGGCAGTCCACGGACAAAAGTTAATTGGGTCCTTGGTGGTCCTGGTGGGAATATGTGGAATGCCTTCACGGATGATACTAAGGTCTCTGATTCTGTTAAGCAAAAGTGGTTCGAGATTTTCAAATCATCCATTTGTGAAGAAAACATCAAGTCGCCAGGGTTTTAAGTTTGAAATGTTTCCCCCGAAGTGGAGCTTTTAGTAACCTATATAGCGCTCAAGTAGTCAAGTTTTCATTTTTGGCTAAACCTCTAAGAACTTGTTCAGATCCTTAACTTCCTAGAATTAGTAATGTGCGAGTGTAAAAACAACTGTAGCAAGCTAACAAAGGAGCAATATATATACATTTTCAGTGTAATTTTGGCCAATGCCTTCTGTTTTGCATGGACTGAGGTTGTCGCGTTTGGTTAATTATGTCGGTGGGTGAGTTGTAGTCTAATGATAAGAACTTATACTGTGATCAATGAGATCACATGAGAGAAACTCTCTAGAAACCGATTGTCGTCCAATTTAACTAATGTTTTGAATCTCATCAGGCATCTGTGACCCAATTTAACAAAAAAAAGTAAAAAAATAAATAAATAAAACGTTGATTGTGAAGCCTGATGTGGTTCACAAAATTCATACATTTTTGATAAATGTATGGTTTCCTACAGGACCAACATGTCATTGATGGGGCATATTCCATATGAGAGCTCTTTCCTTTCTTTCTCTTATTTTTCTCCGGCAAATTGCATATGAATGTGATGAATTATAGCTTTTATAACCCATTTTACGAGAAGCGTTATTATTTTCTTTTTATGGTGTAATTGCCACCACCCTAGACTCGTTCAGCGACAGACAGAGTGAGACTAGTACGGTATAGCCAGCCAAGTCAAGCGATGAAGCGGAGGAGAAGAAGCTCAGCTCCGCTGGAGGCAATTCCGCTTCTGACGATGACGCCGGCTGCCACTACTCGCCGCCAATTGCAACTCGGACTCCCCGACGGCTGGTCCGTCGAGGAAAAGCCCCGTTCTTTTACCAATAGTTCCCGCCCCGGCCGAGTCGACAGGGTCTCTTTCTCTCTCTTTGAACTAGTTCAGTTATAAATGCAGATGCCTTGTTATGCAGCTATGTACCCTTGTTGGGTTTTAGCAGGGTTTATCAGTATGATAGTTTTTATCTGGGACTTCACTTTTCTTAGGGTTTTTGTTCACTAACCGCTTTAATCCTAGAGTTAGCTTGATCATGTCATTTTAAAAAATAAAGTCGGGCCTTTCGTACTTATAAGGTGAAGATTCATCATTATTATTAGTATTTATTTCTCGTTGCACATGCCCTTTTGAGTTTTGATCATCACACTAAGGATTTTCACCCAACAATTCTGCAGATAGTATAATCAGCAAAAATCACCTACATTTTAATTTATTCGAATTTCCTTTAACCAAAGTGTTGTACAAAAATGTTCCTACAACACCGTTCAGTGTTTGGATTATTATGCTTTGGAGTTGTTTTATTAAATTTTATGGGATCAGGAGACTCATGTCCGACATTTTTTATCCAATTTCGCAGTATTACATTGAGCCTGACACGGGAATGAAGTTTCGTTCGCTGGTTGCTGTCCCCAGATACCTATCAGATAGAAATATGCAAGTGCTACTGTGAGTTCTATAATTTACTCAGGTGGTAACATAGAGAGTTTAGTCACTGATTGGATTTTAAAGTTTTGGTGCTTCCGACTGTAACTCTAAGAAGAGTATAAAGCAAAGAAACAGGGAGCCATGAACACAAAAGTTTATATTCCAAACTAAACAACAATCACAATAGTATGCTATATAGGAAGGAGATGGAGGCTTAATGAAGAATCCAAATGACAAAAAAGTTGCCTTACTTGTCACCAACATAGTTAGCAATTGATTCCCGTTTCATGGGAAAATGCATAGAAGCATTACTTATAAAGTTATAATGCCTTGGATTATTGTCACCGATATTGGGTAGAGAATGCACTAGAGTCAGGTCTTCAACTTCCCATACTTTTTCTGTGATTTTTCTTCGTTCTAGTTGTGTTTTATCAATACCATTCAAAATGAAATTCATTGATGGTTATGTATATGAATTTTAGTCATTGCTACAGTTGGTGTGCACAGATTAAGGCCTATTTGATATGTCTTTTACGTTTCATATTGCACTCCACGCTGAGGGAAAAACACTTGCAGTGTCCATAATATGATGGAATGTATTCTCATTCATAATGTCAATCTGCAGATGCAAATAATACCACACCAGAAAATTACTCCACTCATTAAAACTAGTCCTCACTTCATGCTACCTGATAGTTGGAAAATTGAGGAAAAGCCAAGAAACAATACTAAAACTGCTCTCAGAGACAAGGTATCTGTTCTTTTTTGAATTTTGGTATATTTTGAAGGTCCTTGGGGAGGAGGGAGATAGAGATAATAATAATATATAAAGCTATCCTGAAAAATAAATATTTAACAAGATAAAGAAAAGGTGCAAGGGGAGTAAAAGAATAAATAACCAGGGAGAAAAACTGCATGCTCCTTACTCTTGAGGGACAAACTTTATCACCATGTAATTGACACTTCTTACAAGACTCTTGTACTTTAGGGATACATACATTTATGCTATCCTCACTAGTCTCTCTACTAGTCTAACAGAGCTACACTCTCTCTTGCCTAAGTGCTTACAAATGAAAAGTTATCAAAAACTTCATCTCAGAATTCAACTATTTGTAAACTGATTCTTCATGAATTGCTTCTTATAATCAATCCTTAAGAAAACATGCAAAGACACTTCTCACAAGATTACAACAACACTAATAGCATTCAACACAGCTATCCTTTCTAGTCTTTCAGACTACTCTAGGAATTGCACTCCCTCTCTTGTTTCTAAGTACTTACACATGCAAAGCTCTCTGGGGATCGCAAGACACGATACTATCTCTACTAGTCTGCCACACTAGTTTGAAATCCATTCGGTCTTCTTTCTTCGTTTCCACCTACGAAGATATCAGAAGGTTTATGTCCAGAACACAGCTATCACAGATTTGGTTCTTATGACACTTCTGAGGTTGCTTGCACATACCAATTCAATCTCATGAAATGCAAGTTGCAAATAATATGAAAAAGAGTTTTGCCCGGCTCTAAGGCTTACATACAATAGAAGGGAAAACTTAGAGATATTATGGACAATGCAAGATTCACTAGACTCAACTTAAGACATGAGAAACTCTACAAACACTCACACAAATAATCAAGTTGAAATGAATGAAGTCTCATCCATTATATAGGTCACAAAGACAAGTGACCTAAGGCAACACCTCAACCATGTGAGGCACGATTTGGACTTTAGCATATAACTATTTTTCATAGATGAAAGTAACAAGTGATCAGCCATAGTCCAAGAAGAAAAAGACAAAAGTTCATTGCCCAAAACATAATTAATATAAATTGAAGAGAAATGTTTTGTTGATTTGAAAAATAAGTCACATGACTAGCAAAACATATTTTTCTAAAATAATCATATACCCAGAAGAAATCTCGAAATTTGAATCATAAACCGAACTGGAGCCTTATGTGTCCAGTCAAAGAGAATCAGCGAAACTGGAATACCAAGGTTACTATACATCCTTATGAGTCTGAATCTTTATATGATAAATGACACAAGACAAATGATATACAACAAATGCAGAGATATCCTAATACAAATACAACTAGTTTGACAAATTCCAAAAGGAAAAGAGAAAGATTTTCCCAATGCATGATCAATTTTGAATCAATGTGAGAAATGGTTTTGTTCCTTTATCCAAGAATAAAAACTCGCATATTAAGCAAAACACATTTATCTAAATCTATCATAATGCATCAAAGATGATTGTGACCAGTGAGTTTGATATATGCCAAAAGGAAAAGACAAAAGAAGCTTTCCCAAAACTCAAAGTATACTTGACTTGGTTTACGTTAAAGTAAAAGTGAGTCATAAGCAGACAAACCACATTTATCAAGAAATAGCACAAGTCCAGTTGTTATCTCGAGATAGGAATCACATATCAAGCTGTAATATTGTGGATCTAGTCAATGAATCACAAGTTTAATTAAGAAATGCTAAACCCAGATAAATGAGGATTCAAAGGTTAATTCCCATCCTCATATGCAGAATTACACAAATGCAAAGATATTACAGATACTTCACACTATGAAGACATGACATCAAAATAGGAAGCTAGATAGCTTTCCTCTGTGAAAACAATGAGATGCATATGCATGATTTACCTGAACCCATGAGATGCATGATCATCTTGGTTCTTCATCTTGTTCTTCCACTTCTTCACATATATAGGTTTATGTCCTTGATAGATTGTGTTTTGTTAAACAATAGGATTGCCTACACATCTTACACCTACATATTTTATCTTCTTGGTTGGTGATGAGCGTATATATCGATTTGTCCTTGCTGGAAACACTTGCATTCTGTATACTGACAATATTGAAAAGATACACTTTCCTAAACACATATATGCAAATTTTAAATACAGTAGATGTTATCTTCATTAGTTCATTATACAAAAGAAGTTAACTCTCTTTGCATACATGTGTTGGTCAGTTTTAAGGGAACATCTAGCAAGACATGTTGTATAAGATTTGTTTTCCTATTTTGACAGAATGAGTGAGCATACATTGTTGTAAAATAGTTGGTAATGAAATTAGTTTGCAGCTATTCATCTTATATACTTTCGGGTGAACATTGTAGTAAAATGTTCTTCTACCTTTACTGTAGGGTGAAAATTTCTTCACATGCTCATTATGTAATGAAATAGAACATTGTTTTCATATACCTCTTTGAAATAACTGCAGGTGAGACTACTTTTATTTTACTACAATTTGACAATAAATTCCATTCACTTGTCCAATTAATTAGCAGGCTGCACACTGCACCTGCAAAACTCATGATTTGTTTTTCTCTTTGCGGTATTACATTGAGCCAGGGACAGGAAGGCAATTCCGTTCTTTAGTAGCAGTTGAGGGATACCTTACAGAAGAAGATGAACACACTCCACTTCAGGCATTGATACCTGCCAATAAATCGATTGTATGTTTTGTGATAAATCTAAATTTATTGTTTTATTTACGCCTCCACAGTCCTTGACATTGTCTAGTTTTGCTCACATTTCAGGTTTCAAGCCGCTCTGGCAGTAAGGAGAAGAAAATTCGTTCCCTGGAACTTGGTTCTAAGAAATCACCATATTCGAACGAAAGTAATAGCACACTTGAAACGCCAAGGCTAAACTCTTATTCTGAAGTGAGTCTGATAACTAATTAGTTTGGTTCTCCACTGATAATTTGCTGACCTTTTCATTTCTATTATTAGTGTGTCTAATTGGGTGTCTTTCAGCTTTCCAAGGATAATAGTTCGACCAAGAAACATATTTCTGGGGAGACTGATCGACCGTCACAGCTCGATAGTAGCAGCTCATCAATCAAAGTTAAAATGGGTCCTCACCTGTTCTCAAGGGAATGTGTGGAACCCCTTCATTAATGATTATAGAGTTGCCGATTCTGTTAAGCAAAAGTGGTCCGAGATTTTCATGTCATCCATCTATGATGAAAACATCAAGCCACCAAGGTTTTGAGTTTGAACTTAATAGTTTCAACCATTCTGCCAAAGTAGATCTTCTGTCACATGTACTGTTATGTTTACATTTGGCCTATACTTTTCTCTTATAGTGGTGATATATGCAAGATATTTTATGGTGTGATAATCCTTCCTTGGGTAGATTTAGATGTAGAATATATTATGTAATCATGAATCATATTACTTGGCAATCAAGTAAGTAATATCTCCATATCTTGTATGGACTAGAATTTAGTTCCTATATATAGACTATGTATTCTACACATCAATGTATAATAGCAATTATCAATAGAGCCTTCTTTTCTAAATTCCATCTTATTTGAACACGTTATCAGTACAAGACTCTAACCCAAAGCCCTGTGCTGAAATCCAAACACTTTTTCTTTCCCAAATTCGAGATTGACTACTTAGATCTCACTACCTGTGCAGACTAACCAACTTTGACAGAAAATTGTGAGCAGCTCAGGACGAACTAGAAGGATATCTTTGTACACACGGAAAGCCCCAGATGTCTAGTTTCTAGAACATCCTTCATATCGCAATTTGATGTCTCTAGAGTAAGTTATCGTCATTTTAGTGCACGAAGGTCAGTCAGACGGAAAAGACAATTTTCTCATGATGAAGTTTTCTCTTCTCACTCCTCGCGACTTCACGATTCTCTTTTTCTTTGAGGCTTGCAACACCCTTCTTCTACACCATCTTATTGATTTTTTCAATTGAAGACATTAAAGATCGTCCTACCCATTTATCCGGAGATGTAAAAGAAAGAAGAAGAAATTTTATAGTGAGGAATCAATCAACCATCGGCCTACATAAGGTTTCGATCCACAAAATCCGGATCCAGAACCAAAACGCTATTCTTGTACGTTTTAGGTTATCATACCTGAATGCGTTTGGTCTTTATGTCTCTCGATCATGAGACAACTAAGAAGACCCTTTCGGTTTTTCCATACCCCTCACTTCATTCTAAGAATGTAACCGGGATGATCATGACTTCTAGTCATTTGATCTTAAGAAGGGAAAAAGAAGCAACCGAAATTAAAAGCTTCCAATGAGTAATCTTCTTAGCTAACACTAAGAATCCTAAATAGGAATCAAACGCTCAAAGAAGAAGCATTTGAAAACATGAGACCCCGTAAGATCGTTATACGCTTAAGTCCCTCAAGTTTTTCCATAGCTCTTCTTTTACAAATGTCACTTGCTGACATACAGATTGAGGCATCTTTATGTACCTCTCCCCGATCTTCTTGCATAGCAAGAAACATTCCAAGGTATCTTCGGTTGGATTACATATGTAATTGATAACCGCTAAAAAGATATAAAATTCATGTGATAAACTACAATGCGATATCTTTGGAAGCATTACATGCTCGAGAACGCAATGCGTACAAAGCACAATTCATGCTTGTATTTGAAGGTAAGAGTCGATATGACCACCTAAGATAAACACCCTAGAAGATAATTAAAGATGCATACCATAATTGATTGTTAAAATATCTCAATCACGTAAAGAAAAGAACTAGAAACTAAAATCTCCTACTATCATAGTAGTTGAAAGAATTAGTTTTCCCTTGGTCAACGTTTTGTGATTAGCACATTAATCGTTTTATGTAAACGTCTCAATCAAAGCTTGTTTGCATTATAGTACGAGGCACCTTAGTAATCTATGAAGCCTGGAAAAAGGATTTGTGATAAGTGATTTTGAGAGGGCTTGCCCCACTGACATCAATTTCCCAAGACTAGTCAGAGATGAAAAGAGTTAACAGAACAATTGTCGGAAAGAACAATGTCTACGCTTTTGATTTGATGATGTACTTTTACTTATTGGATTATGCATCAATATATCCTTTATGGACTTTATGTACTTTTTATTGGATCTTGAACGATTTGTATTTTAATCGCACAATTAATTAATTGTTCTAAAAATAGATGACTATGTCTACGACATAAGATCACCACCAACAAAATCTTGTATTCTTTATGGAAACAGCTTACAAAACTATGTGTTTTTAGTTTCGATACGATTGAAAAACTTTAAGAACTCCAAAAGAACTTCGAACACTTAACTATTTCGAGATATTACTAAATTCTAGAAAATAAAAATTGCAGGGACTGAAACATAAAACTTTCAGAAACTCAGAAATTGTATCTGAGCCCTCCAACACTTTTAGAAATCGCACTTGTGGCATCAAGCTAAAACCTTGGACACCTGAGTACGACCGATTAGATTTTCCGACGAATTCACCTCCGGTGACCGCCGAAGGACCAATCGAGGACCTCCGTCGTGGTTAAGGACCGAACCGCCAGTTCAGGTGACGGAATCGAACCTCTCCGTTCAAGACCGAGACCAAACCAATTTCGGATTCGGAAGTCGCAAAATTCGATCGTTTTCGATTAGGATCGATCGAACCTCCACCATGGCCAACGGCGTTCGAGGCTGCACCGGTGGGAACTCGCGACATCACCGGACTCCTCCTCCTCCCAAAACTCCTCGCCGCCCACGATGAATTTCGACGAACCACCAATCAACCGATCACGTTCGAACGAAATCGGAGTTGATCGCACCATCCATGGTCGCGATCCTTCGAGTCGCCGTCACCGCCGCGTGATTGGCCGACCCTTGCACCGAGCCTCCGCCGTGAGAAAACTCCATTAGCTCCACCACCCGGAAATCAGTCGGAACCCTAAACTCCCAAAATCCAATTTGGTTTGATTTCGGGTCGGACCTGGTCCCGGGTCGGGTTCAAATTGTTGGGCCGGGTCAAATAAGAAGCAAAACAGGCTAGACCTTTGGTCTTGGGCCGGTCAGGTTAGAATCAGGCCAAGCCCAATTCTTTTGATCTGTTGCTTGCTGACATGGCACCACGTCACCACTGAGGAAATACGTCAATGACATGTAGAAATCAGAGCTGACGTAACGAAATGACTGTGCAATTTTTACTGACAACATGGTAAGCCCACTTGTCATTTAAACTACCGATATGCTTTCAAGGAATTTTTTGAATATAATCTCGATTAATTACCGAGTGAATATACTTGATCAAATTAAACACTAGTGTTATATCCCTCTTTAACGTTGACAAATTAATTAGAATCTCCATCTCACAGTTTGATTCTGAATACTCCTTCGAATCATGTAAATGTTTTTTTCATATGAAAATCAAGACCATTAATCAAAGTGGAGTCAGATTGGCCGAACATTTTGTATACTGTCTCGTACGGGTACTTAAGAATCTGATTAGAGTGACGACATTGGTCATATCGATTACTTTAACCATCCACACCTATACACTAAACTCGTAGTTTTCTGAATATTGTCGATTATGAGAAGTACCAACTCTAGATCGTTAGATTTATCCATAAAAGATATTCTTGAAATTATATTGGTTCTCATGGAATCTTATGATGACATGATTGAATTCGATAATTACGTTTATGCTCATTCGAGTGTTCTAGCTTTCATTCATAATGCTTAGGTGGCCTACAATCTAAGTTTTATGAGTGATTCAATCGTTCTTCACCAAAGACGTTGAAATAGACATATGAATTAGCGTAAGTTGATGGGCAATTAACCTAAGCTCCTTCCATCAAAGAGACAAAATCGAGATGTTTGGGGGACAAAATACCGTTCTCTCATCTATGGTAGGATGATCCGTGTGTATGCTATTGCATAGGAGAATCCATTGGTAATTAAATCACTACAATGAGTCAATTTTCCACTGTTTAGGGGGAGATAGGAATATAGTTCTTAACAGAAATAATAGAAATTGTCGTGGTTCCACCCACACTCTGTCTCATTGAGATCCAGGATTCGCAGTATCCAAAATTGATTCCAAACTTGTTGATAATTGATGGATTCTATTCTCATAATACCAAATATGTTACAAAATCCAATACCATACACACAACCCATACCATTCTAGGAGAGGAGCCTATATGGGGCATTGTCGGCCGATCCATGATGGAGACCGAAATGTCATGGGTTGATGCCGCCGGTTTGTGCACCGAATGATGCTACAGTTCGAGTGATGCCATGATTCCTAGTTAGGGGGAGTCATTCATATATGACATGTATCCTCAAAACTTTTGTTATACGATTCATACCAATCAATTATTCCGAATTTAACTTATCCATGTAGACACTTGAAACTAATTAGTTATATGCGCATGTAGACACTTGATGTCGTAATAACTATAAGGGTTCTTGATGATGTAGTCATTTAGATAAGGAAACAAAATAAAGTAACTTGGAAATTATATTGAGGTCGAATTTAATTATTCACTAGATCAAGGAAGAGTAATAAGAGTTGGTTTCTCCATTTCACTTTGGAGAGAAAACGTATGGAACCATGAAGTCTTCATATGGAAGTTTCGATCACACATCCTTAACCGTCTGCGATTAAAGACAGTAATCTTTTCACGTTGAGTATCTTCTCCATTGATTGAGAACATATTCACTACATTTTGATTGATGTAGGAACTCACGCTTCTTGATCTCTCATGACAGTTAGTAGTACTTCTAAGGAACTGGTGTAGCAGAAAATACCTAGATCCCTTCCTCCATAGTGTGATAATTATTCTAAGGATTTGAATATGTTGTCATCGAGATTTGGAGAAAACATTACCTCATATTGGAATTTTTGACGAGTATGAAGTCATGTCGGTTGACCTCATTCACCTAGCTTGAAGTCGAAATTGGTATGACCCGTCTATAGGTGACCGTTTGAGATGCATGTAGGATCATGTGTATGTTGACACAAAGTATCAAGTAACATACTGTGTTCACATACATGGCGAGTTTTCTGAATTTGGGTGAGTGCTCTGGTAAAGAATTCATAAATCTTGACCGAAAATGTCCTCTTTGTTCTCATGGTCTTAACTAAGAGAAGTCCTTGACTTTGGTAGTAGAGAATTCATCTTCTCCTATTGTCAACATACTTAGATTGCACCTTATCATCTGTGAAACTTATGAGCTTGATGTTAAGCCATGTTCCACAAAGTGGGTTTCCATGCTGGAGTTCTAAGGCCTCTAAATTCGTGAAACGTAGTGTATCCTAAGAGAAACAAAATATGAATTCGGACCTCGCATTCGAAGTCATGTTGGTTTTACCACACAATCAAAAAAAGACTTCAAGTGAAACAAGAAACTTCGTTGTGGCTTTTCTTCAGCCACACACGCACCACCACACAGCACCAACAACCACCCTCATGGGCCGCCGTCGAAAGCTGGCAGCCTCGAGCTTCCTCACGCGCCGCAGATGTCCCATGCATATATCCCATGCACCGACGCTCTTGTGTGTTTTTCTTGTGTTTCCTCATTTCGTTTGTTTGATGCTTTAAAAACTTCTCTCATCTAAGGTTAGATGAACGTTTATTTGAGTTAAGGATGATTCTTTCTCTTATCATCTCAATGCTATCCCGAATTAGTTGGTTTAAGTTGAGAAATCCTGAACTAACCTTTACACTTAGTGTATCGAGTTCAGTTGTGTAGTCTCTGCTCAAGTAAATATGAAAAATTCTTTATGCATGAGTGTTTCATCGAAGAATTTTATGTTTAAAGTCCATCTCCATGTGATATTATTCCTATGGATGATGAAACATGCATCCTGCATAGGGGTTACTCCTTTGGAATGCCTGAAGGGGAGACGTTAAATTCAGGGGGAGTTGAAGTTACACACAACGTATCATAGATGGAATGTGAAGGATTTTTCTCGTACTCTTTTTCCCGCCAAGCTTGTTTTTCCCATAGGGTTTTGTTACTTGAATAAGGTTTTAACGAGGCAGCAAGGAAGTCAAGACAAGGCTAGATTGCTCTCAGTTTTTACTTCGTGCAAGAACATTTTTCCTGCAAGGGTTTTTGTTACACGACAAGATTTTTGATGGGACACAGTTGCTGAAGCCTACCACCATTGATGAAGTTTACCGAAAGACGCCTACGCTTTCGTCAGGACATCACAAGGGGGAGTGTTGAAATATGCATGATATTTTATGGTGTGATAATCCTTCCTTATGTAGATTTAGATGTAGAATATATTATGTAATCAGGAATCCTATTACTTGGCAATCAAGTAAGTAAGATCTCCATATCTTGTATGGACTAGGATTTAGTCCCTATATATAGATCATGTATTCCACACATCAATGTATAATATCAATTATCAATAGAGCCTTCTTCTCTAAATTCCATCTTATTCTAACATATAGAAAATAATAATGTGGGACTGTCGATTAATGTAGTGTTGACAAGTATTGATCTTGTAGATATTTTAGATTCCTATTGTAATTAGAATCGATTTATTCTTTATTGTAGATATTTTCTACCTATTAGGAATATGTCTTGTAAAGATGTATATATACCCAATTCGGGGGTGAATGAAAGTATTGCATTCTACCCTAAACACTTTTATTCATACTGTTCTACTTGATATCAGAGCTAACCATAAAGACCTACCGACAAAACCCTATTTTTTGCCACCCACTACACCTTAATTCTGCTGCCATGGCTGAAGGATCCGACTCTGATGTGATTTCTTCTCCTCAAATACCTCCACCTCCATCCATCCACTACCATCAAGAAAACTCTTATTTTCTCATTGGAGTTCTCTTGAATGATACCAAGTACTCTATATGGACTCTTGTTATGAAGATGCGTATTAGATGCCGTAACAAGCTTGAATTCCTTGCTAGTGATTCGGCTGCTCCTCCTAGTGGAACACCTGAGTATATTACTTAGGCTACTGACAACAAGAAGGTAAATAGTTGGTTGATAGACAACATGTCCTCATCCATCATCAACCGCTATCTTCGTCTCAAGACTGCAATAGAAATTTGGAGTGCTTTACACCAAACCTACTATGATGATTTAGACTTTACCCAGACCTATGAATTGCACCGCCTTTACTTCACCACAAATAAAGTAGGACGTCTCCTCTCTGTCTACTACAATGAGTTGGTTGCTTGGCTCGAGGAACTTAATCAGTGTGTTACCTCATTTTCTAATACTGTGACTGTAGTTGTTGAAGACAACAACTACAAATTTATGCTCTAGGTCCACATTTTTTTGGGAGGTTTGGAACATGACTTTGATCAGATTCAAGGAGAGTTGTTTCGTCGAGAGAAATTATTGAGTCTTGATAAGACCTATGCTCATATTCGTCAGGATCACAATGACCGTCTTACCTACTCTGTTGCTCTTGCTCAGCCCATTGTCATGACCACCACTACCTCATCTCCACCGCCACCACCATCAGCATCTCTCTCTAACACTCAAGCCGCTGTGGCTCAACGGCGATCTTCCTCCACCTCCACCTCCACCTCCCGCTCCCTCTCCCGCTCCTCTAACTCTTCTTGGTTTGATGTTCGTCCTCCAAACCCTTGCGTCAACTCTATCTACCCATTGTGCAAGGATAAGGGTCACTCCAAGGACAACTGCTTTCCATCTATTAGATATCCGGATTGGTGAGGTGATCGCCCACGCAAGACCCTTCCTTCCATAAGTACCTCTGCTACTTCTATTAATGTAATCCAATCAGGTATGTCTGGTAAGGTCTCTCTTGCTACATCTTGTGGGAATAATGCTTGGATAATTGAAACCGGTGTATCTGATCATATGACTAATACTTCTAGCTTAGTTCACTCTATTCATCCCTCTCTTTTACCTAGTGTATCTACTGTTGATGGTTCCCCTTCTTCTGTTGTTAGTGAAGGCTTTGTTACTCTCTCTCTCTCTCTCTCTCTCTCTCTCTCTCTCTCTCTCTCTCTCTCCATCTTTAACCATTGATTCTAACTTAGTAGTTCATTCTCTTGCATATAATCTTTTGTCTGTTAGCCAAATCATTATGGCCATTTCTTGCTCTGTCACCTTTTACCCCAATTTCTGTGTTTTTCAGGATATTCTGACTCAGTAGATTCTTGGGTACGGTATTAGACGGGGGAAATTGTACTATCTCAACTTGACATCTAGTGGAGAGAAGCATCTGAGTTCATTGAGTCAAGCCAATAGTGTTAGCAATCTGAATAAGGCCAAGAAAAACCATCTGGTTATGACATCGTCGTTAATGTCATCTTAATTTTGGTTATCTTAGGAGGTTACAACCCCATTTGTTTTCAGGTCTTGATGAGTCTGATTTTAAGTGTGATGTGTGTGAACTGTCTAAGAGCCACCATATTACTTATTCCCTAAGTTTGAATAAATGTTCAGTTCCTTTTATGAAAATTCATTCTGATGTTTGGGTCCTGCCCGGATTTCTGCACCTACTGGAGCTCGTTACTTTGTTACTTTTATTGATGAGTGTACTCAGATAACATAGGTTTTCTTGATGACTAACAAGAGTGATGTGTTCTCCCACCTCGTTGACTTTCATAAGTTGGTGACTACTCAATACCAGCAGCCTATCCGAGTTCTTCAATACGACAATGGTGATGAGTATGTCAATAACGCCATGTCTACTTATCTGGGCTCTCATGGAATTCATCATAAAACCTTTATTGCTTATACTCCTTAATAGAATGGCTTGGCATAACGTATGAACATGACTTTGTTAGAGGTTGTTCGTGTTTCTTTGTTTGACATGAAGTGCCTCGTTCTTATTAGGATACGGCTGTTATGTCTATTGCTTACTTGATCAACCGTACTATATCTTGTGTCATTGGGTTTCAGATTCCATACCAAAAGCTACATGAGTGGTTGAATGTCCATTCTCTCCCTAATTTGTAACCTAAAGTTTTTGGGTATACTGTCTATGTTCACATCAACAACCAATTAAGAGGCAAGCATATTCCATGTGCCTTGAAGTGTGTCGTCATTGGCTATGCAGATTTTCAGAAAGGTTATCAGTGTTATGATCCTCTCACCAAGAAGACTCATGTTTCCCTCGATGTCTCCTTTTCGGGAGTCTAAACCTTTTTACTCATGGGGAGTGTCAGAGTCTTCCTTTCAGGGGAAGAGAAGCAGATGTGAAAGAAACTCTGAATTTTTCAAAATTTGAAGAGCTTGAACAATTGGAGACGAGATTTGGGGGTTCTGACATGTCTTCAACGGAGGACCAGAGAGATGTTTAGAGACGAGATTTGGGGGTTCTGACATGTCTTCAACGGAGGACCAGAGAGATGTCTTCGATGGATTGAAATATCCTTTTTATCCATCGAAGGCTCAGACCAGTGTAGACCCGAGAGATGGCTTCGATGGATCAAACGATCCTCTCAATCCATTGAAAGATCCAAGTAGTGAAGACACGAGAGATATTTCTCGATGCATCGAAGACCCTATATCAAAGGACCTGAATGCCAGCTTCGATGGATCGAGAGTTGTCCCTCTACCCATCAAAAATTCCTCTTATACCGATGAGAACTTAATGACTTATATACCTTCTGAACAGCATCGAGATAGTATTGAAGCTTCGATTCTCCTGTCTACATCACCAACTGAGATATTCGTTCAGAGTGTTCCACCTAAGGTATGTAAATCTAATTGAGCTACTAAGGGAATTCCTAAGCAACAATATGAGCCTAAGATAGATGCCAAAGCCAAATACCATATTACTAACTATACTTCCCACCATAGGTTGTCTGAATCTCATACACTTGTTGTTAACCAATTATCTTTAGTATCTATTCCTAGCAATGTACAAGATGCTTTGGCAGACCCCAAATGGAAACAAACTATGAACGAGAAATTAAAAGCCTTACAGAAGAATGAAACTTGGGATATGGTCTATATGTCATCTGGTAATAAGACTATTGGATGTCGTTGAGTATTTACTGTGAAACTTAAACCTGATAGAAGCATTGATCGCTATAAGGCTAGGTTGGCTGCCAAGAGTTATACCCAGAAGTATGAAGTTGACTACCAGAAAACTTTTGCACCTGTTGCCAAAATTAATACTGTAAGAATCCTTATTGCCCTTGCAGCTCGTTATGATTGTCCTCTACGCCAGTTTGATGTGAAGAATGCTTTCCTGAATGATGACTAAGAAGTATACATGGACACTCTACCAGGAATTAGTTTCAAACTAGGCAATGAGGGAAAAATTTGTCATTTGAAGAAGTCTCTGTGTGGTTTGAAGCAATCACCTAGAACGTGGTTTAGACGCTTCTCCAAGGAAATGAAGAAGTTTGGGTATCGTCAGCTTAACTATGATCACACCTTGTTTGTTAAGTTCAAGGTCGGTAAGACTACAACCTTAATTGTGTATGTTGATGATATGGTGGTTACAAGAGATGATCCATGCGAGATAGAAAATCTCCATAAAAAGTTGTCACAGGAGTTTAACATGAAAGATCTAGGTGAGTTGAAATACTTCTTAGGAATTGAAGTCGCAAGGTCCAAGCAAGGGATTATATTGTCCCAAAGGAAGTATGTTTTGGATCTTCTTGCTGAAACTGGGTTGTTGGACAGTAAACCCGTTGCCACTCCTATTGAGCAAGATCACAGGTTGGAACTTCTTCTAGATCAAGTTCTAACGAATAAGGGCAGGTATCATCGTTTATTTGGGAGACTCATTTATTTATCACATACTAGACTTGATATTGCATATGTTGTCAGTGTGGTGAGTCAGTTTATGCATAATCCTGGAGTAGACCATATGAATACCGTATTACATATTCAAAGGTATCTTATGGAAACACCTGGTAAGGGTTTGTTATTTGCAAGAAACAACGAGTTGTGTATTTCTGGCTATACTAGTGAGGTGTGTGTTTCAGGCTATAGTGATGCAGACTGGGTTGGTGATCATAATAATAGGGTGTCTACTTTTGGTTACTTTATTTTTATTGGTGGGAGTCTGGTAACTTGGTGCAGTAAGAAACAAAAGTAATTGTTCATTCTAGTGCAAAGGCTGAATATCGTGGAATGATAAATGAAGTATGTCAATTATTGTAAATCAAGAATGTGTTGAAATAGTTAGGTTTCAGGCTTCAAAAACCTATGAATTTGTGTTGTGATAATACAATTGCTATTGAGATTGGTCATAACTCAGTACAACATAATAGAACTAAATATGTGAAGGTTGATAGACATTTTTAAATGGATAACCTTGACAAGAAAATTATTCAGTTTCCTTTTGTGTCGTCTGAGGAACAGTTAACTAATATTCTTATTAAATGATTGTCACATGAAGTTTTTAGTAAATGATTGGACAAGTTAGACATGATTGATATCTATGCGATATATACAACTTTACAAGATATCTCTATTAATTAAGGCAATGGAGCTTAAGGAAGTTGTGGAGCAGTTTAAGGTAGTTCTGGGGGAGTTGGATGGTAGAACATTGTGAGTGCCAAATTTATCCTTTTAATTCCTTAAGTATACAACAACAATTTGGGATAAAAGTGTAAAACACAGTACAAAAAGAGAAATTCCCCGTTCACGGTGATTTTGTTTGGAGTTCGCCATGAAAAAATAGAGACAGGAATAGAAATAGAAATAGGTAGAGCTCTCTCCTCTATAGTTTGATGTGGAAATCCCAAACTTCCAACCTTCCATCTCCTCCCATTTAATTTCCTTGAAGCCCTTTTCACTCTCTGATCATGTCGTGGCTGCCGGAGTTCAAGTCTGGCGGCCTAGGCATCGCCGCCATTTCCCCTGTCCCCGATGTGGCACTGGCCTCTCATGTGGACCCTCTGGATCGTCCTCGCCGTCATCCAGTCCAGATTGTTTTTTGTTTTTGTTCCGATTCTCAAAAATTCTAAAGCTTTGTTTTTGTTTCTGGGTTTGATTGATTGCTGGGTGTACGAAATCTCTGGGCGCAGAAGACTGCTGTGCCGAATCAATCTGATGGCAACGTTGAAGCTACCACCGTGTTTATTTGAGAGTTTAACGATCTGATGAGGATTTGTTTATTTTGTGATCGAGTGTTTTGGTGATGATCATGATAATGGACAATGTGGTGTTATAGTTCGTGAAATTACTGAATTGTGTCTGGTTTTGATTAGTTTTTTAATGATAGGTGCATTGCAGATTGTGGCAATATGAATATTCGTTCCGAATTTTTTAAAGTTTTAAGCTTTTTGTTGTGGTTTTTTGATTTTTAAGCTTTTTGATGTTTAATATTCGTTCCGAGTGACGATTCCCTTTGGGGTTCTGAAGAGTTTTGCTTTGGGTAGTGTGGATTCTCAATCATTTTCAAAGTTGAGAATAGACTATTTGTTTGATCGTAGTCTTGGATGTTTACAAGTGGTGTGACCTGTTTTGAGGAGCTTTGATGATTATACAATGCAGTTGAAATGAAAAATTGCCATGAGAATACATATGTTTGTTTTTAGTCTTTGCAGAGGCATTTTGGCGATTGACGATCAATGAGGGTCAAGATGGGGGAGGTGTGGCTCAGTCAAATCCATATCATGATCGACCTGGTGAACCTAACTGCATATACCCTGATTGTTATTACCTGATTTCAGACATCGTCAAAACATCAATTGCTGGAGCAAGTGAAGACTGAGAATTTTCATTTGTTTGAGTTGGATGCCGGTGGTGGCGTACAAGCTTTAATCCCAAGACTCGCCTGGAATATCAATCTGAGTTGGTTCAGGTACTATTAGTCTGTGAATTACTCGAATTGATTCTTACCTACTTAATTCTACTTTCTCTGTTAATTTTCATAGTCATCGATGTTTATGTGTTAATTTTCGAGTTGGGATCTTATGAAAGTTCTTGGATTGGTTTCGTTAGTTTCAACTTCTTAATGGCGATCTGCTTAATCAGATGCACTAAAGTTTGTTTGTTTCATGACAGTAATAATTAATAGAGATGTGTTGTGTTGATGTATTATTAGTCTGTGAATTACTGTAAGCCGAGAATTGGGATCTTACGAAAGTTCTCGGATTGGTTTCGTTAGTTTCAACTTCTTAGTGGCGATCTGCTGAGGTTTTCCATTGAAGTTTGTTTGTTTCATGAGAGTAATAATTAATAGAGATTTCCCATGGTTTATTTGATTTGAGATTTCTGAATATATCAAATGTGTAAACTACTTTTTTCAACTGATGCTGCGAGACCAGAAGTATGGATAGGGCTTCTTTTTTCGCTGGTGTAAACTGTTTTTTTCAACTGATCCATTCCCATGGTTTATTTGGGTCCTGTTACTTCGCTGGCTGTTTTAAGACCCAAGGGCAGCCTCTTCTCCACTGAAGTGAATGCCATGAATGACCCAGGTAGTATTTCATTTGTGTAGGACTGCAAAGAATGCATATTACGATGTTGAATACTGTCTTTCATTTGCAATTTCTTTAGCTTGGATGCATTTAAATGACTGATTTTTCTTAATTCTTTGTCTTTATAGCCAAGGCCGATATTAATGGAATCGAGCTGTCATTGTCAGAAGTACGTAAAAGAGAGGATATCACCTAATCCAATGCATCTGGAAGGAAGTACGTACTTGGCGTGTAATTCAGGGTGGTGTTCTAATTTTAGGTGCTTCAGGAATCAAGTTGTATTAAAAGCCAAATATTACAAATTTACAATTTAGTATAGCCACCACACAATCTACTGTGTCTTTACAAGTCGTTCTACATGATAATGTCTGTGGTTGGACTTCGTTCGACATATTGACGTCAACATAGTTAAAACTTTTGCTATTTTTTTTAATAGTTTCTATTCGTGTGTTTTTTGTTCTATTTTTATATGCACTGACACTGCATTTATTATCAGTGATTGATTATTTTTTATATAGTGTTGACTTAATATGAAGTAGGCTAATATTATTTTACAAATTTTATCATCAATCATTGGTAATTCTTCTCACATCTCAATTAGTTCTGTGTTCGAATAATAGAGATCTCAATTAGATCAGTATTCGAATAATAGAGATAGGCCTGAAAGTGCACGATAGTATCTGTCGTGAGCAATGGACTTAGGCAATTAAGTGAAGACGATATAATTGCACACTTTTAAGTATTCCACCGATAAGTCGTACGCGCGAGCGCGACGTCTTTCGCACGCGTATATGCACGTACAGGAAGGTTAATATTCTTAATAAATAAAAAATAACTACAATAAATAAAAAATTAATATATTTCAATAAAAATAAAAACATGCACTCTACCTTAAACACTTTTATTCATACTTTTTTATTTCTACTTGCAGGAGAAGTTAATCATATGCATACTAGAATAGAACGAGCAACATTACATCTGATGTATCATTCTGGTGATGCTGAATTGAAAGTTATACACGTGGCACATAAATTTTAAAGTACAAAATTTCTCTGGGCTCATTGCTGGCAAGGAATGCAAAATCGAAATTATCGGCGATATTTCGCCAATATTTCGGTTTTTTGAACTTACCTGAAAAATCCGTGAATATATCTCCAAATTTTCCGAAATTTTCTGAAACTTTCCGATATTTCCGATATATCCCAGATATTTCCGATATTTTCCGATATTTACCGAAATTTTTGAAATTTTCAGTAACTTTTTTAATTTAACCAAATTAAAAGCTTGTCAAAATTTTGCAATGCCTTATCCTTCATATATCATGTCTTATGGTCTTCCAACAAGTGATAACTCATCGTTACAATCACAAACAAATGCCTCAAATGATGATAGCAATGAAGAAAGTCGAGCAATGTCTGGTTCATACTACGAGCTCCAAAATCTTCAAAGACCGCCCCCTGACCCATATGGTTGGCATGTAAGTCAATACGTGCAGAATTACATGGGAGAGCAATCATTTAATGAGTACTCTTCACAATACAAGCATGATTCTGCACAGAGAGATGAGGAAAATAGTGTAAATTTCGAACCTCATAGGTCATCTATGTGGTTTCGAAGTATTTATATATTTGATTTTATAATGTGTGATGTGTAACATATTGTACAAAAATGTGATGGTCTAGCCTCCCATTAAAGTTGAGCCATCAAAAAAATAAAAATAGAACTATTAAATTATATTTTAATAGTTATCAGCACTTAACACATACTAATTCATATAGTAATATAGCAAATTCATATGTTTTGATGTTTGATCAATATTTTCTTTTTACATAAGGTAGGTAATTGATCATATAACAACCTCCAAAAGTTTTATTACAAATTTCCATATATTTTTATTAGTTTCCATCATTTCCGTCAGAATTTTCAGTGGATCGATATTCCGTCGATATATCCAAATTTTGGACTGTCGATATATCCTCGATACCCGATATTTTACTCCTTGATTGCTGGGAATACGAAGTTCAAACAAGACTACATTAACTACAATATAATTGTTTTTTAAAACAAAATGTACTCTCATCTCATCTTATCTCATCGAGTATCGTGGCAATATGAGGGAACTTTTTATGATAGTAGAAACTGAATATGTTGGTAACCGATCCAATCGTGTCACGCGTGATTCTGTCCCACAATGTCAATCTCCATTGTCTCTGTCGCCCACTTCTTGTTTCCAAAATATTCCGAACGTACTCCAGGTGTTTCCTACTAAACATAACCACATAAGCCACATCACAAGAAACTCTTGTTACTACTTTTTTTAATGGTAATGCCACAGCAGTGGGGCGCCATCAGTGTGTTTTTGGACTCCACGTAACAAAAAAAAATGTGTTAGAATCATGAAGAGAAGCAAGTCATCGCTCACGAGTGAACAGTGTCCAAATCATGAAGAGAAGCAAGTCATCCTCGCCGGAGCCAGTTCCGCTTATGACAATGACGCCGGAGAAACAAGAAGACCAACCAAGAAGCTCTAGTCAACTGCAATTGGTCCCTGCTTCTCGCTTTGGACTCCCAGATAGTTGGTGCGTTGAGGAAAAACCACGTCGCTGCGGCATCACAGTTGACAAGGTCAAATTCTCTCCCTGTCTCTCTATAAACTCTTTCAATGGCAAATGCATTTGATGCAATGCACAACATATTGGTTTGCCGTGTCGCCTGTGTGGCTATGTGTATATGTCTTTTGAGGTTTATGCAGGTTTCGACTAGTATTAGAAATTTCTGGTCTTTCAATATTGACACAAGAGTTTGCTTTGTTTCACTGTCAATTGACCTTGTCATTTTCATAAGGTTGAATCTTTCTTAACATTCAGTAATTGGTCAGGCTGAGCATCTGTCATTGATAAGTTCTTAATTTGGGTTTTGGGTGTTCTAGACTTCGTTCTCTCCCACCCAGCAAAGGTGCTACTTTGGAAGCAATCTTGCACTAGTATACAGATGGCATAGAAGTCAAAAAAATCCATGCATGTTACAATTTTCATTGTTCAATAATTTAGCTATACAAATTGTTTCCTACCTCTTATATATTTGATAGTGTTAGTATATCATCATTTTTGAAGCTATCCAATTAAGTAAAGAATCTTGGTTATCATCTCAATTGCAATATTACATTGAGCTAGATACCAGACTAAAGTTTCGTTTAGATTTGTCAACGGAGCGGGTTTTGATCCAGGCCCACTTCAGACCCGTACCTATTAAATGAATTTGGATTTGATTTTTGGATTACTATTAAATGAATTTGGATTTGATTTTTGAATCCATTGATCTGTTTGTAACACGGACCCGTTGATCCGTTTGTGATCTGGACTCGTTAATCCGTTTACTTAGCGAATTAGATCTGAATCACAAGCGATTCGATACGTTTATGATCCGTACCGTTTATTTTTTAATTTATAATTATTTTATTTACATATGTGAAATGTTTGTAACCTAAAAGTTTTTTTTTAAATCTAAATGTCTTTATCAAAGTTATTTAAAAATATTAATTAATTAAATGATTGAAACCCAAAATAATATTTTTCTTGTCAAATTCCTTAATGTAAATTGAAAATTTATTATTTTGGTCTATCTAGTTTGCTTTAGTGAAATATTTTGGTTGTATCACGGGATCATGTGACATATTGGTAATAATTAAGATAGTGATAAAAGATATTTTTTTAGTAACATATTAATAAACATGTCTGAATCCGCTCCGTTGGACCCATTGATCTCCCGGATCCGAATCCGGATTTGGTTATTAAAGATCCGTCGGATAAACGGTGCAGATCGATCGGGTCTTGTTTTTTCTTTACTTAAACGGATCTGAATCTAGGTTGATCCAATCCGGCTCCGCCCCATTGACAAGCCTAGTTTCGTTCACTAGCAGCTGTCCAAAGGTACCTAATAGATGGGCAAATTGATACACGTACCAGGAGAGAAAAACCAAGCAGCCAATGCACAGTGAGTTTTAGGATTTCTATGTGCTTCATATATGGTAATATTAGAATACAGTCACACAAAGGATGTTCAGTTTGGTTTTTATGTTAAGGGTACAGCTGAAATGGAAGATGAAAGAAAAGAAAAAAACCAGAAATGCTCCCGCTGAACTTGCCATGATAATGATAGCATGGCAGGATGGAAAGCTAGGGAGGTTTCATGCGGAATGCATATTGAGCTAATTGAGGCCCATCTCAAGGATCTTAGAGGATACATTCAGATCCTGTCATGATTTTTCGTAAAGAATATTGCTAGCAGTTGCGTCTTGTTTCATTAGAAAATGCATAGAAGAGTTAAACTGTAACATCTTGCACTCTTGTCGCCAAGACTACTAGATAACAATTTATACTGATCACTTTGAATTTCCTTACGATACCATTTCAATATTCAATTCTGCATATGTATAAAAACTTGGGTAATTGCTGGATTTGGTATGCACAAACTAAACGGTTCATAATTTGATATATTTGTTGACCTTTTAACATAACTATGATGTGTTGGGAAATTTCTGAAACCGTAGGTACACAAATTTCAAAAAAAAAAGTTTGTAGAAGTATTTGCTGAAGGAAAAGCTTGCAGTGCATACAGTATATGACGGTAAAATCCTCATTCACAGTGTCAATCCGCAGATGCATTTCTTCAGGAGAAGTTCATCCTTTGTACTACCAGATGGTTGGGTAATTGAGGAAGTGCCACGAAAGAATACAAATTCTAGTCACAGTGACAAGGTACCAAACTACCAATAGCAAAAATAAACTTGCATTGTTAGCTATCTTATGCAACATAATGGTGAATAGGTCTTATGTTCTAATACCTCTCAAATAGGGGGAAATGGTACTCACATGTTCCAGTTATTCTGAATGAGATCATTATAACCTTGGTTATAATATTCATTGTCTTTCAAGAATTAGTAGAATGTGCTCAAAGTTGTGATTTATCTGTTTATTATTTGGTTTGCAGTATTATATTGAGCCAGGGACTGGAAGGCGGTTCCCTTCTTTAATATCAGTTGAGAGATACCCAACAGAAGAAGATTTACACACTCCTCTTCAGGCATTGATACCTGCCAATAAGTCCATTGTAGGTTCTGTTACAACACCTAGTATGACAGTTTATTTGCTCCATGTCAGGTCCTTTATGTGGTCTGCTTTTGCTTATATTATTTCAGCTTTCACTTGGGTCTGGCAGTCAGAAGAAGAAAATCGAATCGCTGGAATTGATTGCTAGGGATGCACCTGAATTTCATAATAGCACACTTGATGCAACAATTCTCATCACTGATTCTACGGTGAGTTTGATAAACTAGATGGCTATATCCTCTAATGGTATTTGTTTACCTTAGTATAACAATTATTGACTATGCAATTGTGTTCTTTTCCAGCGGTCTCAGTATTGTAGTTTTCCAAAGGAAAAGGTTTCTGGGGAGACCGACCGACCATCGAAGCTCAAGGATTGCAGCCCACCAACTCAAGTTAATTGGATTCTCACCGGTCCTGGGGGAAATATGTGGAACGCCTTCATAGATGGCTCCAGAGTCGCTGATTCTATAATGCAACAGTGGTCCGAGATTTTCAAATCATCTATCTATGATGAAAGCATAAAGGCACCAAGGTCGTAAGTTTCCTTTGTTCTGCCTAAGTGTAGCTTCTGTAACATAATGTGTCTATGTTTTCATGTTTGGCCTCACTCACTTTTCCAGATCCTTAACCTCTCATAGAAGGGACAATGTGTGATGTAGATTAACTCATTCAACTGTAACAAGGATTTGGTGATAATGTGATATGCACCGGTGCAGGCCTTGAGGCATATTGGAGCATAAATGAGTTAATTTCCAGGGTAGTTTGGTGATGACTCCAATATGTTTTGTGAATAATTGGGATCGTAGATTCGTAGTAAAACAAGTTTAAAGATGATAAGAGGCTGCCCCTTGCTAAGTTTATTTAAGGGTTGAGTTTGTGGTTGTGGCTATGATAAGAGAAAGAAAACTGTTTTAAAAGCACGTAATAGTTTTCCGTTTTTTTTAAACTCTTGTGTCCTGTTACTAGTATGCAAAGGGGGAATTGATCAAAGTTCAGGATCTATGGAAAAAAAATTGAAAGATGGCGGCGGCGTAAGGATGGTTTCCCCTGTGACTGCTCTGAGTGTCTCTGAGCGACCGAGAACTTAGCAACGACGATTAGTGTGTTGAGAGTGTTGAGTTGTTCATTTGGAGGAGATATCGGCGAATTGAAGGCCCAGCAGTGGCGGCTGCGTTGGAAGGAAACCTGGATGAGATTACTATTGTGTTCTCTGTAGGATCTGGGGAACAGTGTTTGGAACAGTTTCTTGCGGTGGCCGACTCGACATCACGCCGAGTGTTTGGGGTGGTGTGCGACGTTCGAGACGAGCCCGACTCAAGGAGATGGTGTGCAAAGGAAGTTAAGGAACACTCTGGTTGGTGGGTCGACTGATCGGAGGCCACCGCGGGCACGGATGTGCGTGGAGGTGGTGGGAAATGTTGCCGACAGGCCTTGGTCGACGGGGACCAGCCGGGGGCGGCAAAGGTTCACCCATGACCAGCTCGGTGGTCTTGGGCCGAGAGGAAACAAGATACAGAGGCAGCCTTATCTCCTGTTCGAGTCGGCGGCCCTGTGCCAGTGGAAGTCTGACGGTAGAGGCGGCTCGCCGACGGCCATTGACGACGAAAGTTATGGGGTGGCGGTGGGTGCTGGTTGATGTCCCACTGTGTATGAGGTTAGGATTTCACTTGTGTATCGGGCCCTTACAGAGTTTTCTTGTCAAGAAGTATTTTTTTTTTTTAAAGAACCGGATTTGGGACCCGGGGAAGTTAAATAATGTCGCTCTAAATTGGATGACGATATTCGTAAAAAGTCGTGAATTTTTTTTATGGCTGAGGGCCAAGCTTATGGCGGCGATGGACGTACGCTTCATACTCGACCACCGGGACTCACTAGCTCCACATAAATTAAGAATGTCAAACAACGATTAATGTTCAACCAGTGATCTAAGGACTGAGTACTAAGACCGTTGGGACGAGTGTCGAAATGCAAATTTTGTTTTTATTATTTCGTATTGTATTGCAGTTCCGATTGTACGTGAGTTTGCTCTTTATTAATATATTTTATCGTTTTACTTAAAAAAGAATTGATCAAATAAATCTCTAAAATACAATGAAATTTAGCAATTTTTTATTTGTTGACCGTCATTTTCAATACACGAAGATCAACCTAAAATTCGATAAAAACTTTTACAAGATATTTAAGATTACTGGAAATTATTTCTACAGAATAATAAATTATAGATTTTATTGGAATAAAAATAAGAGAATGGCCACATGAGAGGAGATATATAATACGATGGGAGAGCCACACATCACACTCCCATTTATAGGAATTATCATGTCTCACACTCTTTGACAAAGAGGTGTTTTACTTAAAGTGATGTCTTCCAACAAATCAATTGTTTAATTACCAACACTGTGGTAATAGTTATTTTGAATTCACTGAGATTACTTTTCTTCTTTGGTTAATACCAACAATTATATTTTTTTTCCCAAGAGATACAACTCTTCATATTTTAAAAATAATTCCAACAATTCTTCATTATTTTCAAAAATTAAAATACTTTTGAGACAATTTATTTTGTAACGGTTTTGAAAATTCTTAGAGTGCACAAACTAAAGTCTCTTATGAACATGAACATTAGCTAAGTGAGAATACATCAAAATTTAAATCAATATGATAAAGTAGCTTTGTTTTGAATTTTCAATCTCTTTGTGATCTAACCGAACGCATGTCACGCACTAGTTTTCCACTTCTTACGGGTGTTATAAAAGCTGATATGTGGATTGAATTTATGTTTATATCATTTTCACGGGTACTCTAAAGACTATTTCAAGTCACACAGAAGGAAGAACCACATTCTACACTCGTATAGGTAAACATGTAACATTCATATAACTAAAGTACTTTTCGTTATGCTTATTAAAAGTTTTGATTATAACACAATCTCCACCATTCATTACAACACTTCAACATATGGACGGATACGAACATTTAATATAAAAAATATCTTCGTTAATTTACTTAAGTGCTTGCAATCACTACATATGAGGTACTTTACTCATTGAACTCAAAGACAAGATATTTCAAGCATTGAGTTAAGTTTTCATCATTAATGATTAAGAGTTTGGACTTTCTCGTCCAATTTGATGTATCACGGTGTCACCCATCAATTCTTTACAAATTTAAACACATCCAAGTCCTTTTATAAAAGTTATGGATAAGTTACTTATCCATAAATTTTGATGTTCAATGTATCACAATATCATTGTAAATTATATTACATAGCTATGTATCAAAACCAGTATATTATTCTAACCATTATATGCTTGGTACGTAAGAAGCATTTGGTAGTTATGACAATCAAATGCATGAACAAATATCATATCCTCATATTTAGGATCTTTCTATTTCTATCACATGGATAAATTTTCTTTTGACATCAACTAGTGTTTTGTCAAACATATCTCCACAAGATTATATAAGCAATAATAATAATTTATACTTGAGTATTTCATAATCCACAAACTATAGATTTATCAAGCTTAATACTTATTAATACATATGATGATAATCATGCAATGAAACTCAGATTTACCAAAAAAAGTGTAATAAGCTAGTTAGTTTATTTGAATCCTAACTCAACTAAAATATGCATTCAAATTTTCCAATTTATAACATAAATATGATGCCTGAAAGCAAGGGCGGATCTTTAAGGTGGTTGTGGCCCCCGGTGAAATGAAATAAAATTTTGCTAGAATTGTGTGCAAAATTATGATATTAATTGGCATAAATTCAAATTTTATCATAAATTTTCCCCCTAATCAATCCAACCTACATTAATATCATTAATTTCTTTCTCTTTTCATATTCTTTCAGTTACTTAGAATTAAATGTTGTCGTCCCCTCCCCCCCAAGTGGCCTCAAGTCCTGCCACTGCAATGAATGGTTAGATGAGGGCATACATTCAAAAGCAATATCACTTATGTACGATAAGTATAAATGAAAATAAATAAAATAAAATATAGAAAATGTAGAATCTATATATTAAGGTATTATTTTTAGTAACCAAAATGTACGTAAAATTCATGTACAAACTTCATTTTTCTCCCAAAGTGAATCCAACACTTCAAATAGTATCGCCACAATATTTTCTTTGGAGTTAAAATTCTTTTAATAATTCTAATCCGTTTCTTCTTTTTTCGAAATTAGACAATATCAAAATACTAACAAAATAAATGTTCATTATGTACGATGCATATATGTAGTATGATTTTCTGCATATTGAGGAAAGCCACAGTTTGCATAATACCCAGCATATGACGTGATGACCCCTTTGCAAATTATTTATTCTATGGAAGTAAATGGATATTATTGTGTTTTTGTGTATGGAGATAATCGGCGACGTCCACATTAAATCCCCTGCAACCCAAAGTGTGTAGTTGTTTCATAATAGCAAGGTATTGTGACACAGTTCTTGCGTTGAACCATTGGCGGAGGAAGGGCAACTGCCCTCTCTATATTTCGAGAGAAAAGTTCTCTCCACTGGCAGTGGAGGATTACAACCGCGAGTGTATTTCACGGTTTCATCCTCACCCTCTATTCCAATCAATTTTTTCTCGTTGACCAGATGTGATGGTCAAGTTTGATGGAAAGTTCAATGATACCCTTGTCTGGCTTCAAGCAAGGAAAGAAGACGATCAGGTTGACTTCGGCATGGAGAGAGGAGGAAAGGTCGAGCGCGAGGGAGGGGGACTCGGCGAATCGGGAAACTCTAGGCAAAGCAAGGAAGACCGTCGGCGGCGACAATGAGAGATGCGGGTGAGATTAAGAAGTATGAAGCGGATTTGGAGATCTAGTTGATTCGTGAGAGCTGTTAATTCACGAGTCTCTGGGTTGAGGTTCTTGAGGAATAGCTTAGTTCGGTTCGGCGAGCAGTGGTGATTCGCTCGGGTACGGCGGTTCGTGGCTGAGAAGAGAGAGCGAATTGAGATTGAGTTCGGGTCTGAGAGATGGAGAGGCGCATGAGTGTGGAATGGAGAGAGTGGGTGTGGCAGTATCCGATGATGCAATGGTGTCGAGCTTCTCGTTGATTTGTGCTAGTTTTTTCAGTTTTTACTGTTTAAAGGACAGACTAGTCATTTTGCTGCAGTGGACCTTCATGGGAGGTTGACGTAAGTCTCTCCGATGTGTTGGTTAAAAATACATGAAGTCTCCATTACAAGTGAAAGAAAATATTACGTTCTCCCTAGACTTATATAACTTTATTTTCTCTAATAAAGTTCATTGATGAAAAGATCCTTATTTACGAGTTAAGGATTTTTATCTCCTTA
Source organism: Geum urbanum (assembly GCA_946800695.1). NCBI lineage: Eukaryota > Viridiplantae > Streptophyta > Magnoliopsida > Rosales > Rosaceae > Geum > Geum urbanum. The sequence continues at coordinate 11,565,768 of OX327006.1, forward strand.
TTCTCCTAGTCTTTCTCATACTTCTTTAAACATTATCGTTTTATCTAATTTGGTATATATTAAGTTTACTCAAATTTCTAATTTTGGTATATGATTAAACGTACCAACTAAGAATTTTGATTTTGGAGACAAAAGCTTCCTATGTATATATAACTATTTTCTTTGGTATATTTGTAGCAAAATAGAAAATGTTAGAAACTAAGAATTTAATGGTGCTTTCGATTGATATCAAATTATGTTTGTAATATTTGCTCATTAAGAGGCTTAATGATTTTGACATGTATGGTAAACTTGGTAACTTTACATACAAGACTTCATGAAAATTTGTCCTCCCCAATTAAATTTTCTGGCTCCGCCATTTGATGGGGGCAGTTTGGTGTCATTAAGGCATATTCATATAGGTTTACGGGCAAGGTGTTGGCTTGTAACTTGTAAGTCTATTGTCAAAGATGTTGGTCACATGATGCACACAACATCAAGCTTGAAAATAAGGTAATGTCTTGGTCGTCAGGGCATCCCAATGTTGTAAGTCTGAAATAGTATATGAGGTGAACATCATGTGCAGGTATATATGAATGAAGGATTAATTCTAAGAATTGAGATTTAAAAAAAAAATTGAAATGACCAGGTTCGATGGATCCATATATAAATGACATATCGATTCCTAGTAATTAATCTTTTTCAGGCTTATATAATTATTGAGCAAGTGTTTGAATAATGGAGGAAGAAGAAAACCGATAGATATGAAATTCGTCGTTCATACTAAACTTGAAAGTTTTAATATAGAAAATTGGAGTTTTATAATTTATGTCTATCTATGTCATTTAACATAAGAATAATTATGTAATTTTATAATAGAAAATTAATGAAGGTCTAGCGAGCAATTTGGGAGGTCCCAATAAAAAAAACTCATCTTTTTATCCTTTTATGCTTTTGTGCTTTTAGTTTTTGGTGGAAAAAATATGGAATTGGAACACCTGAATTGATGAACTTTGTTATTCGGATGCTTAATTTCTCTTACTTGTAGTGCACCGGGATGTAAGCGAAACTGGAGTGAAGTTGGAGTTAATTAATTTGAAATGGTAAACTTTCTACATAATGACAAATTATGAATAAATGACAAACAATTATATGTATTATGTATAAATTCATACAAATTTCTTTAATTGTAGATTTATACAAAAAGAAGAAATAAACTTGAGCACAAGAGATTGCATGCACTAGTTTATGTGAAATATAATTGTGCTTTGAGGGATAGAAATATAAGAAGGAATAGCACAATGATTGATCATATTGTCGTGGAAGAAATAGAATTCAATGTTGAATGAATAACCGAGAAAAATAGGATCCGGGTGCTTCCCATCAATCATTGTTGACTTGAGAAAGGAATGGAAGATAATGAATGTGATATTGAGGCGGTAACAAATGTGCGAAGTGTACTTGCCTAGATAGAGAGTCAATTCCTCTATGTGAGCCTACCCCTCCTCCACCGGCTCACATGATCTTACTCCTCCTTGTGACTCCTTCATTTGATGTGAATGAGCGTATTGTCAATCTCAAGCAGAAAAATTGAGGAGAACAACTTCATTAGATACAGAAAATCTCTTCAAGTGGCATCGATCATCAAGTACGCATGCAATTATTCAAACTTTTATGAATTGTGCTTAACTTTAGCATTATTTCCATATGTATGTAACAAAAGAAAGCCTCAAGAAAATTTATGCTTGTGAATGATGATATAGATTTTGAAGTTAGAAGATATAATCCATATGAGGAGAATAATTCATTGTTGAATGAATTTAATCATTATAGTGATGGAGATTGTGAGAATGGTGATGACAATGATGGTGACATTTTACTTAATGAAGATGACGATTTCGAATTTGAAGTTTATGTTTATATTTGATACTTTGATACTTTGAATGTTTACGCCGGAGACTTTTAATGTTTATGTCTAAACTTTGAAGGTTTATGTTTAAGACTTTGAAACTTTGAATATTCATTAATATTTATGTCTAAAATTTGAAGGTTTATGTTTAAGACTTTGAAACTTTGAATATCCATGTTTAAGAATTTGACAAGTGATGTTTATTTTTACTGAATTTCTCGTGCATTAATTTATTTATATTCAAAAAATTAACGCATTTTACGTTAAACTCTCGAAAAACCAGTCACGTCCGTGTTTAACATTGGGTTAACAAAATATCAATTTACACAAATATTTAATGAACAAGCTAAATGCCATGATTCCACTTCATCTAATGTCACAAGAAAAGCATGTCTGTTTTAAACTTCATAATGTCACATTCTATCGGGGTCTTTCACTAATGTCTAACAAGAACCTTAAATCAAATAGTACATGCAACACTGTTTAGTAGAAACATAATTAGTTATTATGGAATAATCAGCATGGCATCCTTCCAGACAAGTAGAGAGATAGCTTATCTCTGAGATGAACACCATTTATGTCAATAACTCCACAAATCTGTTGGTGGTAAGCCGAGTCATCATGGTTGTCAGACAAAGGCAATTGATCTAGCACTTCATCTTCCATGTCAATGACAATATTATGAAGCAAGCAGCAAACAAGAATAATCCTTGGCAATCTATGTTTGTCAGGTCTCCACATTACCCCTTCAATGATCCTCCATGAATCCTTCAACCTTGCTAATGCTCTCTGTGCCACAATTTGGGTAGCACGGTGCCGCTTATTGAACTCATCTTTCAGTTCTGAGAGTTCTTTCCCTTCATATGGGATTACAAGATAAGGCAGCAAAGGAAAGCCTGAATCCCCAATAATGTATTCCCTTACATCAAATCCTCTCGAGAGTTCTAATACTTTCCCATTTAACCTCTCTCCTTTATCACAGAGTTCATGGAACTTGGAGCTCTGAAAGACCGACCGGTCCTTCATTTTCCCTGGCCATCCAGTGATTATGTCCCGGAACCTCATGTCCGGGTCCACAATAGCCTGCAGAACCATGCTATGATTTTTTTCTTCATCGAGCCATGCATTACTTGTGGGGTCCGAGGATGGTAAACACATCATGATGTGAGTAGTATCAACAACACCACAACAATTAGGAAAACCTTGCATTTTCTGAAATTTCAATTTAACTTCTTGCATGTCTGCTTCAGTTGAAGGCCATTTCAGGTGGTGAAGTCCCTTTTGTTCCATGGCTTCCACAAATCGCCAGGTCACTTGAGAGACGGCTGAGTGATTCAGCCCAAAAGAATCACCAATCATTACGAGTGACTCACCAGAGCTCAGTCTTCGTAAAGCCACAGCTACTTGATCATATAAAGACAATGGCTTACCATTATTGAATATAAAATGTGCTGACTTAGCCATCATTTCTTCGCTCACAAGTGAGCAAATGTAGTCGAAGGTTTTTCTGGACATCTTAAAAATAGATTGGAACCTACTTAAACCCTTTGCTGGAGACTGCAGACCTGCATATATATGACCAACACGTGCATTTAGATAGACTTTAAATGCCTTTTATGGGATTCTCAACACTAACAAATATCAGAATGAGTGTGTAGAAGCACAGATAGTGTCCCTTTTTCTTTGCATGTCATGACCAGATAGCATACACACCTCTACAAAGTCAATGTAGAATTCCAACAAAATCAAGTTGTAGGCAATTTGAGTATGATCCTGAAATCTCATTCTAACCAGGGATGTCTTCTGTCTTTTATTTTAATTCATTATTGTTATCTTTTTGGTTATGCTTTATCATTAATATCAACTTTCAGTCAACCCCTAAACAATCTGTAGAACTTCTCTTAAAAAGGGAGAAAGACAAAGCTGTCTAATTAGACAATCAAATCAACAATTACTCTTTTGAAAGATATTGAAAGGCTATTATATCACAACACAACCTCAGACACAGACTTACAGTCTTCACAGTAGATATAATTGAGAGCTAGGTTACTGAAGAGCAAAGGCTATTCCCTATATATACAGTGACTGTGAGTTGGGTTCTTTTGTAAGTCATCTAGGCTATATACTCCAACAAATTGAGAAACTTCTAAACTTCTGATGACCAAACTCAAACTTGAATTTGACTCTTATACTTGATACTGTTGATTAAGAACTCACAGTCCAATACGTCATTGCTGAGCTATGTTTATTTTCAGGCCAAACTTCAGCTGTTACTTGTTACAGAACTAGTCAAAAACTACACCATCATTTTCTGGCTCATGCAAACATATACAAGGAATGACCTCAACTTAGTCAGAGCCTCTCATCGAAACTCTACCAAACATCATCAATTTTTATTTTATTCATGCTTACATGTCCATTTGTTGGAAGGAAGATCAACATATTGAATAAGATATTGATTCCTTAACCATAACAGATGGAAATGTTAAACTAACAATATAAATATAACCAGCAGAGCATGAAGCCGAAAACCAGAAATTCGCAGTTCTGTCACCCAGTTCATTTACTTTGGGGAAAGGAGGGTAACTGATTTCTCTTGCTCATTTAAGCTATCAGATTTTATTTTTTGAATAAACTGAAAATCAAAGCTTTCCCAAGACACCTCCTAAGTATTCAAGATAGTGGCAGTACCAGGTTTGGTTTCATATAATGCTTTTACAATTATCTGCAATTTATGCAGTTAGGGATTGTAATCAGGTATAAACTAGTAATAGTACTATTCATCATGGGTTTCCAGAGTATATTCAGAGCTTAAAAGAACATAATACGTGACTGATTGTACATTAAATATTATGTGGTCACTAGAAGTGAAGACTTCAAAATTTCAGAAATTGTCTTGTGGGTAGAATTCAATCCAATAGTACTAGCATCAATTACTACATAAATAAGAATTTGTATAATGACTCTTCCAATGTATCATCAGTAACATACCACCACTAATTCACATATAGGATCGCAAAGTGTTTAACCAACAATGTTAGCATATTCGTTCATATAGAAAGTAAGATGATCAGTGAAAAGACAAAGCAAAAATAAAAGGAACTTGAGAGGAAGAACTTCTAAATAACCTTGTGATTCAACTATAAATTCAAATAGATTACTACTATTTACCTGGCATTGTCCAAGGACACTTTTACTATCTAAGATGTCTTTATATGTTACTCACTGCTTAGGCTGTATAACCTTATCAATCTTCAAGACGGAAATAAAACCACATTGTTTGGTAAAATGGATGGACTCAAAGTCAAATTAGGGATCTTTTGTTATAAACTCAATACACACATTTGACTATTTGAGATATAACAAACGCAAACACAATAGAAATTAGTCAAATTTAGTTCCAGCTTCAACCCATCAAGGTATCAAACACTAACATATATATGTTTTTTTTCTTCAATATACACTAACATACATACTTTGATATACAAAATAATATCAATGCAGTAAAAAACTGTATAAAGCATCATAGCATAAAGCAAAAACAAACAAAGAAAAAGATAAGAGTAAAGCAAGTTGGAATGATAAACATCAAAGCAAAACATACCATTGATTCTCTTGGAGAACTCATCCCACCAATCCAAAGGACCTTCCTTCTCTGAGGACCCAGAACCAGAAGCATTTTGATCTTCATGAGACTTGTTCTTCTCTGTCTTCTTTCTCTTCTTGAGACTCCTCACAGGACCCATGAGAGCTTCAGACACTAAATCGAATCAAAGCCCAGAAACCCCACAAGCTTCAACACAACGATGACTGTACACAAACCCTGCTTAGTCAAGATTCACACAGAAAATTAAACAACCAATACCCATTATTACTAGCCAGACATAGATCATCGGAGACTAGTGGATATAAGCAAAGAGAGAGAGAGTTCATGACATGCACTAAACCTGAGGTTTGCGGCTATGTTTATGACATGCAAGGAAATAGAGAGCTTGATGAAATAAGAACGAGGACACAGAGAAGCAGCAGTGTAACTGTGCAAGTAAGATAGACAATCCAAGCTGCACATGTGGGTTGGTGTTTTTATTTGCTTCGAGACAATGTGGCGAAACATGTAACGGGCAAGGACATTGTTCTCTCTAAGTCTCTATCGTTCTCGCTACTCACTAGACATACAAGTTGAGAGAGCGAGAGCAAGAGAAAAGGAGAGATGTATAGGTGAGTGTTTTAAAGACCAAGATGTTTTTGCTTAGAATCGATTTGTTTTGGTTTGGTTTGGAGGTCTCCCACGATTTTACGACGACACCGGAAAGCAATCTCCTTGTGACTCCACGATTACATATGTGTCGGATTAACAAACTGAAGAGGTCCGACTGTCTGAGGGTCAACTTCCAACGTCAAATGACAGATATGCCATTAGCTCCTAACTTAAGTCATTCCCAGAGTGGTAACAAAAAAGTGTTTTCTTTTATTACGTGGAAATTACTCAAATTAGGATACTTTACACTTTATAGTTTCTAGTATGAGACTACCCTCGCTACCTTAGTCTTTTCTTACTTTTCTTTGGATTTTGCTTGCTCATGAATCATGATCTCAAATTTTAAAGAGTTTTCTAGGTTCTTAGTTTCTCACCACTGTCCGGTTCTGATGTAAGAGCACCCGCACCGGGCTTGCTCCTCCCAGTTCAAATTGCTCTTGCTATTTTGCTCCTCCCATCACTGTTTATGGAATAGGAGAAGCAAGAGCCACAGTTCGTGCACTGGTATATCAACAGAAGGAGCAATTTTGTTGCTCGAGCAAGCCGTACGAGCATCTGCACCGGGCTCCGTCATCTGCTCGAGCAGAGAATCCGGTCCACGTGGCACTGGGCTCCGCCATCTGCTCGACCTCTGACACGAGCAAGCTTTGCTCGAGCTGCCGCTCAACGTGCGGTTGCCGTCGACCTCACCCATCGCTGCACGCTCCAACGCTGTTGCTCGTGCTATTTTTCGGTGAGCCACCACCTAAAAGCAGCTGCTCGAGCTCGCTGCGCTGCAGGTGCTCTTAATAGTATCTCCAATGGAACTCTCTATTGAAACTCCTTATAAGGTTCCTAAAATAGGAGACCCTTAGAGTATCCCAAGAGAATACTTCAAAATCCTAATCATCCATCCAACAGTAACAAATGACTATTTTGTTTTGGCTTTCAAACCTCCATCCCGTCTTTCAATTACAGGTGGATAGCAGATGTAAATTTGTATCTATCAAATTTGGCATATGCAAACCAATCAGCTAAATTATTTTCTCTTTGTCTTACCGCGTCTCTCTCTTTTCTCACTCTCTCTTGCTTTGTGATTAAAGTCAATTCTGGGGTTAGATCATTGGTTAAAAATTCAAACAATGATAAAATATCTTGTGAATTAGACATATGGATTGGAAGAGAATTTTTGCCAAAATGTTAAATACTCTGTCAGCATCCAAATTGAATTTTGACAAAAAAAAAATTGAAGGAACCTCTGAGGATGCTCTTAGGAGTTTCTAAATTTGAGGAGAGAGAATGAGACTCCTAAGATTTTTGAGGTTTACAAGTGATTAAAATGATTTACATGATGATTGTTATGATCTATAGAATTTAATTTATTAAATTTTCTATTATTGGTATTTGGGTCAAAAAATATTATTTGTAAATCAAATAATTTTCAAACAAAAATATTATAAACTCAAACTTGTAAATTGGAAATTTTCAAACAAAATTATTATAAATTTGTAGTTTGCATATTGAACGAGGATGTTGAACATGCTAAATTGCGACAAAGAGAAGAACAAGAGGAGGAATCATGTTATTCAACACTACAAGGTGTCTCCAATTCTAGCAAATTGTGGCATGTCAAATGAAAATTATTGTAAAATGAAACGGATGTAAAATGAATCAATAAATACGAATTTTCTAAGTTGTAAAATTTATCTTATTTTGATTCTATTATATGTGCCCCGATATTTTGCTTCCCATAAAATAAAGTCATAGTACTTAGTGTGACTAAGTAGTAGCCTTAACTAATAACAATAATGAAATTATTTATATTATTTCTTTGTAACTTTTTGTTAAAAATAAATAAATTAAAAGTTTAGTAAAATTATTTTAAAAAAATGCATTAAAAAATAGATGCATTAAATGTGCATCTCTAAAGCAGCTTAAGGCTTGGGCCTTTGATCCCAAATTGTAGTGACCCAAAAACCTAAATTTAAGTGGCTATTATATATATTTAGTTAAAAAAAATTGCTACAAAAAGAAAAATTCATATACGGGCAAGTCTTAGTTTCCATAATTATCAATTTTCGTTAAATGGTTAACTTTTTCCTTCATTTTACAAGGTAAACATATTTTTATGTCACTTACAACTTAACTATCATGATTTTGTTTAGAGAAGGAGCATGATATCTATGGTGTTCCAAAATGTAAGAGCATATGTACCGGGGAATACTCAAGCAGCAGTTTCCGAGCTCGTCAATGAGCGGTCGCCGACGACAACACGCACCGCTGCACGCCTTGCTCGTGCTGCTCGCCGGTCGGGCCCGCCTCCCCACCTCTCACCCACTCTGTGGCCCCAACTCTGCTCGTGCTCTCGCTCGAGCAATTCCTGCTCGTGCCGAGCGGTCGCCGACGACTTTGGCGGGCCCCAGGGCTGCTCGTGCTGAAAAACTTCCCCGATGCATATGCTCTAAGAGACTCAAATTTACTTTGCCTTCTACCCGGGTTCTCAAGCGGGCCCTACTTCGCACTACAATTGTGTGCATCGATGTTGTCAAAAACTGTTGGATTACTCTTTTGATTTGTGATTTTGGGTAGGCTCATAGTTTTAAGCCAGCATCATTGATATTAATGTTTGAGGGCCGTTTACTTACTCGAAATCGAAAACATCAGAAATCGGAAACAACTGAAATCAGAATTACAAGGAATCGGAATTGAAATATATCATTGCTATTGAGCTGTTTTTACTTATCATTTGAAATCATCATAGAAATCGGAATCAAAACTAGTTTGATTACTAAAATACTCATACAAAACAATAGCTATATTTTCATATTCAATAACATATTTTTTTTTTCATTTTATGAGTTTAAGCAAAATTTATTGGAAAATGATTAAAACAATCCAACATAGAACAAATCATATGAGCTAACTAAATACCAAAAAACAAAAATCAAACGTCAAATCTAGCAAACTCTATTGCTAAACAAAGCTTCAAATTCAACAAATAATAATCATAATACATTTTTAAAAATTGAAATATAATCATTTGTATTAGCAATTTAGAAAATAAATTAAAATATCATGTCTAAAGAAATGAAAGTCATTTAATAATACATAAGGTTCTTTAAAAAAAATACACGTAAGGGTTTATTGGTACAAAAGTTGGTTCCGGGAGGAATGATTCCCAAACTCACATCCGCCCTTAGGAATCCAATTTCGGGTTTATTCGAGAATGATTCTAAATAAGTAGGTGGGACCCACCTCTATTTTGATTTCCAAATGTACAATTAAACGCTTTAACTCTTTTATCTCAGAATCATTCCCAGATATTTGATTCACATTTTCAATTAACAAACATACCTAAGTGTAGTTTTTCGGGAATTTTCTTTGCCTTTTGATATTAGATTTAGTCTTTTATTATGTACGCCACTCAAGGCATTAATATATATTTCAAGAGTAATGCTTTGGTAGTCACCACATCATATCTGGTCAGTGAAAACATCGTCTTTCTTAAGAACAACAATAAAAATGAATAGTTGTAAAACAACATTCTTGTAGCAAAAATTAATTGCTATACGATAAAAAGGGCAAATTATTTAAAAATTCAAATTTATTTTCTATTTCTTAAAAAATTCATTAAATTTTCTTTGTCTAAAAAACCCCAGCACATAGGATTTTTTTCTATAAAAAAACCAAATTCATAAACTAATTCTAAAAAATCCTACTCTTTCCAAAAACTCTTTTTTTCTTCCCATTTTACCCTGAGAGTACCTTGCTCCATTTTTCTTTAAGAGAGTTGGAGTAGGGGTCGGCAAAAAGCCCGGCCCGGCCCATGTATAGCTGGCACGGGCCAGGTCGGGCCGGGCCTCAACAACATTTTAATATTTGCGGGCCGGGCCGGGTCGGGCTTTATCTTTTATATAAGGATTCGGGCCAGGCCCATTCAAGCGGGCTTTGCGGGCTTTTGCGGGCTTTTACGGGCCGGTCCTATCGGGATTTAATTATTAAAAAATTAAGACATTTCAAAATAAACGTAACCTTCATCCATGCACCGGGGTTTAAACGTACTCCGACGAGTCTAAATTTTACATACGGTGTTTATCACTATAAGATGGACATTTCTACATGTCCTCGTTTATCATTAAAACATATTTAATTCTCATATTACTTGAATTCTCCATATGTATATTAATGTTCTTACGTTTGTTCCTTTATTATATGGAATGAAATACTTTTGTGAAACTTAATCGAACATGTTTAATTATTTTATAAAATTGACCGTTAGATTGATTGGTTAGAATATTATAACCATGCCTTTAAAATTTTATAAATTTTGGACTTGATTTAGACATCGATCCATGTATTTCGCCAAATGTGACCGTAGTACTCTTACAACTAAAACGGAAATTACCCCTCTCGAAAATATTTTTTTAACATCAAATTTTGGACACATATTCTTATGGAATACATATCTATCTCATAGTGTCAAAAAAATTGACATAAAAATTTGATTTATCTACTCCCCCCATGGGAAAATAAGGAAAATAAGATGAGTGTATTTTAGTGCTTTCACAAATTTTGTTTAATTGTATTGACCGGGTTCCAAACGTACTTCGATTAGGCTAATTTTTACGTACGGTGTCTTTTATTACAAGGTGAACTATTATATATGGCATTCTTTATTGTTAAAACATTTTTAATTCTTATATTGCTTGAATTCTCTACATGCACACTAATGTTTTTACCTTTATTCCTTGGTTATATGGGTAGAAAGACCTTTGTGAAACGTAATCGATCATGTATCATCATTTTACAAAACTGACTGTCAGATTGGTTGTTCATAATATTCTAAGCATGCCGTTAACAATTTATAAATTTTGGACTTGATTTAGACCTACATCTATGAGTTTCGCTAAATGTGACCGTAGTACCCTTACAACTAAAACGTAAATTACCCATCCCTAAAGGAATTTTTTAAGATCAAAATTTTAACACACATTCTTGTAAATTACATATTTATCTCATAGTGTCAAAAAAATTGACATAAAAATTTGATTTATCTAGTTTCTCCATGGAAAAATAAGCAATATATAAGATAAGGGTATTGATGTCATTTCACACACTCTCAATTAAACTCTCACCATTGAAAAATTATAAGATATAATCTGAACCATCTATTATATTTACTGTTTTACTGTGTAAGGAAATCGATAAAAAAAATTACAATGAAACCTTAAACCCTAAACCCTAAAACCTAAACCCTAACCCCTAAACCCTAAACCCTAACTTACTCTAAAACCTCAAAATTCCTAAAACCTAGTTTGTTAATGATTTATGGCAATAATGAGGCATCTGTAAATTTCACTCAATTATAAATTGTTAGGGAGCATTGAAATAGTATATGTATGCTCAAAGTTATTGTATACAATCTAGTTGATAGAGTTCGGATGCAATTGTTTGCCTTATTCCATTACCCTTGCACATTCATACACAAAAAGGTGCTAGTGAAGGAGGCAAATCTAGAATAACACTTTCTTTTGGTGAACAGGGGAAAAGGAGACTACCAAATTGATTATGTACCAGCTTCGCAGATTACTATAGCCGACGGAGAAAATCCTAAAAAGTATGGAGTATGATTTGTATGTAATTCTAGATAGTCTTGCGGAGTAACTTCATAAGCCAAGTATGCTAGTAATAACTTATTAGTATGTTGGCCATTGTCAAAGAATATGATTAGAACTGAATCACTTGGCTTGGATATGTAAGAAGCTTTGATTGAATTTGACAATTACTGTTATTGTACTGGATCTTGGAATTGAATTGGCATTTATACATTTTCAACATTCAAGAACCCTTATGTCTGTGAAAGCGAATATATGGGTTTTTCTTGTGTGTGTATGTATCTGTGTTGGTGACCATATGAAATAAGTGTGGTTCACTGTGAGTTGATTGCGGTTAACTGTAGAAATCTGTAGATGCCTATGGATATTTGTAGGTATTAGGGGTGGCATTTTGAGCCGAATAAGCTGAAGCCAGCCAAATTCGGCTGAAACCAGTGTATAACCAAAGTCGGCTCGGCTGAGCCGAACCGAATGGCTGAGCTCGGCTCGGTTATTGGTTTTAGTTTTTACAATGTTCGGTTTAACCGAATGAGCCGAATTTACTACACTTTACGTGTCACCATATAAGCCATTAGATCTCCCAAACACTTAATCAAACAACCCTAGATCTCCAAACTCATCTACCCTAATCAATCTTCCTGAGCTCATTCAATCTCATATGCTTCATTTTCACCTCATGCTCCCTTTCTTCAGTCTTTGTTTGATGTTGCTCTTCCTCTATGAACATCTTGACAACCCAGAAAATTAATTAACTTCAACCCCAAATAATTCATGCTCAAACCCAGAGAATCATGCCAAAAATCTCATCCAATTATCCGAAAACCAACAAATTACCTCAAGTTTTACAGGTCTCTATTTCTAAAACCCAGAAATGTTCAAAGCCTCAAACCCAGAAATTGAAATCGTCTGATTTCTACAGTGTGTGAAGGTCACCACCTATGGCGTTTTGCCAGACCCCAAAGCTTTTTTGATGTCTTGTTCTATATTTTGCTTCATGTTGTTACTTATAATTAGAACTAATCAATGATTGCATCCAAACAATATCGCCAACTATATTGATTTCAGAACTTTGATCGGGTATAAACTCCAGTGCTTACCACCACCAGCCCACCTTTGATTTCAGAATTAGTGAAGAAGAATTATTGCTCACTTCTCTACCTTTCTGAGTTTCTGTTGTGTTCCTCTGTTTTCATGGCTACTGGCATTAGATCAGTTTGAATGGCAACCGAACGACAACCAACTGATACCGCGAAATCAAGAATATCGGTAACCGACTCTTCAGTTTGGTTTTAGCTTCAAACTTTGGGTACCGATGACACTGTGCTTAGTTCTGAGAGTTCACTATAAGTAGTTGTGGAGCTTGCTGTGTTATGAATTAACTGTAGGTAATTGTAGGTTAACTATGAGTAATTGAGAGTTTAATGTGAATTAATTATGATTCACCGTAGGTAACTGAGAGCTCATTGTGAGTTAACTGTGGTTCATTGTCCATAAGTTTAAGAGTTTACTATGAATTAGCTCTCAACTTACAACATTAGTCATTAATCAAATAGCAAAAAAGAGTCAATGTGATTATGGGTAGCTGGAGGTAAATATTTATGGGTTAACTATAATTCACTGTGAGTTGACTGTATTTCACTGTGAATTAACTGTAATTTACTGTGTGTTAACTGTAGGTAGCATTGAGAGTTCACTATGAATAGTTGTAAGTGACTGTGAGTTACTTGCACTATGAGTTAATCATGGACTCACAATAAATTAACTATAGTTCACTGTATACCTATTACAATATTACAACACATAAACAAACTCAAAGTGAAGTCATTTACCTAATCAAAGGTTCCCTAGTTTTCATGGTCTGGATATCATACATCTTCACAACATCTTTAATCTTCCTTCGGATCAATCAGCCCACATGTCAACAATGAAAACAAGAGTGTTGTTGTCCTCAACTTATTCATTGCAGACTCAATGATCAATGGGTATTTGAGGATCTGGTTATGATCTAATTTGTTCCTCGGTGCACTAATGCATGATTACAACTTACCACAACTGGCTGCAACTAACCCATTATTACCACAATAGTAAATCACAACTAACATTGTAACTAACTTTGACAGTTAACTACACCTCACCCGAAAAGTTAACTATAATGAGCAATGTAGCTAACCCGATATCTAATCATGTAGTGTACGGACAGTTAACTACAACTAACTCACAGTTTATCCTGTAACTACCTGACAATTATCTCAACAGCTAAACTATAACTAATCACAGCAAACCCACATTTACTTTACTGTTAACCAACAACTAATCTTCAAACTAACCACAACATTAGGCCCTTCCATTAAGTGAGAATATCAAAGGGTACTTCCAAGTTCAAACGGCACTAGAACAAATATCCACAATTCAACTCGTAAACTAAACTTCTGTATCACCATACGTACACACATATCATATAGTGGACTTCAAATTGCAGATGACCCCTAAACTGCAACTCTAATCATCGACATATCCACAAAAAATCCAAGGTAAGTACTAAAAAATTGGTTGTCGATCACTATCAGACAAGTCATTTGCCTAGCCACCATACTAATCTCCATCAAGCTGAATAATAGTTGCCCACTCCATGTTAATGGAATAATGCCTGATTACAATTTTCATAATGTATAACCTAATTTATCAATGTTGACCACTCCATGTTATAATAGATCATAATATATAACCAAATTTAACACTCGTCAAACTTCCAAATCCTGCAATCCCACCTACAGCTATGAACTATTCAACCATCTATATAAAGCTTCATTCAAACTTATCTTTTTAACTACATCACCAATATCGAATACACATCAATTACTAATCTGTCAATCCAATCAGGACCTTGGTGCAAATCGGAAACTAGTGCTTACTAGAACAAATGACAATGTACAACTCCAATTATAAATTTGTCAAATAAAAAAAGTAGTAGAAAGAAGATTTGAAGTACCTGGGCAAGTTCCAATTTCTGGGTTGCTATCTCCACTTTGTCTAAAACAAATTAGGACGGTCATTCTCACTACATCTAAACCCTTCATCCATAAATAGACATCCATTAGATTTATACAAAGGATATGACTCGTCCCACATCCAATCCCCATAAAAAAACACCACATTCATCCCCTTTCTCCCCTTGAAACTCAACTCTCAAATCCTTGACTGCGGATTACTCATTACTTTGCAGCCACGTGAACAACTCAGACTGGCCTGAAAACCAAAAGCCTCTAGCAACAACTCTATAATCCAAGTAGAAGAAGCATAGAATCACGCAAAGAGAAACACAAAAGAAACCCAACACGCAAAAAGACAGCTTGAACAACTTTAGACTTTTGAACTTCTTGAAGACTTCGGTGAAAGGCGTGGATCGAGGTGATCAGGCTCTTTCGACATTGGTTGTGAATCATTCATAATGGCTTTCATCTATATTGCAGTTCACAACTCTAAACTTCCAAAAGTTTCCTAGATGTTTTCTCCCTATTAAATAGCAACAAATCTATGGTATAACTATGCTTATTTGCAATTATCAACATCACAAGAAGCAAGGAAACTACTTGATATATATAAAAATTATACAACTAGAGAAAATAACTCACCAAAAATTGTGATAAACAAAAACTCTCGGCTCCTAAGAGATGACATCAACTCACTGATCCTTGCTTTAGTCGTTTCTCTTGCCTCTATCAAATCCCAAAATTCACATTAATCAACATACTAAGCATCTAAATTGAACCAAAACAAGTACAAATGAACTGATTTCGCTCACCTTTCTACGATGTTCTGTATGATCCAGCTGAGATCGTTGGAAACAACAGAGGAGGAGGAGCTCCACTATGTTATAGGAGAGAATTCCAGTGGATTCCATGACGGCTCTGAGATTGTTTAGAGTCTCCTGATGGTACTAGTGAGAGCCATGAGAGAAATTGAATCTCGCGACGCTCATTCCGGCGTGGAGAAGCTTCTTGACCATCGGCACAGACCGAGATGCGGGGACCAAGGTGCAGACGATCTTCGTCTTCGGCTTCAAATCCATTATCAGCCTCTGATTCATCTTCGATTCGAGTCAATTGCAATCACATTCCTTCGTTCTTCGTCTCCTTCTTCTTCTCACACACACGGAGGCAGACCTCTCTCTCTCACACACACAGAACTAATTTGGAGTCGGGGGAGGTGTTTGAAGATTTCAGTGACATTTCGCGTAAATAAGATAAAAAGTTTGGTTAGTTATTTAAGACGAAAATATATTAGATTTTTTAGGAAGAGGACCTCTAAAGTAGTTTTTTTTCATTAACCCTTAAAAAAACTCAATAATTAAAAGAATTATATAAAAAAGGATCATCCAATGCTCAAAACGAACTTGCGTGGGCTTTAGTTTAGTCAGCAGATACCACGATTACCTAAATTAGCCAAAATTGCCAAATGCTGGTTTCAAGGCCATAGCCCATAGGAAGTTGGGAACACTTCCACAGTTCCACGTCATAGACGGGTGTCCATTAGTCCATATATGAAATGAAGTGGGCTATAATACAAGGCCCAAGTGCTGGCTCACGATGTTTAAGACCATGCGTCTTGCCAGTTTCCTCAAATTTCCATTTGCATTCTAGCTAAAACACACTACCGGAAGAATTACTATGACCGACGACTTGGTGTCGTCGGTCTGTTTCTGTTCATCGTCGGTCATAACCTATATCCGACGACACATCGTCGGATATAGTATTGTCAGTAATATACCATCGGTAATACTATATCCGACTATGATTTAGGGTTATCGTTGGAAAATAGAGACACTAAAGCCGACGATGGTTTATCGTCGGTCATAGTTTAAACTATAACCGACGATGTCATCGTCGGATATAGTTTTCTCCATGGTCAAAATGATTGACTGTGGAGAAAACTATAACCGACGATGTTGACACATATCGTCGGTTATAGTTAAAAATATTTAATTTTTTTTTGCAGGTTTTGGGTTTTATCTCAAAACCTGCATTCACAAAAAATCACGCTATCTATATATTGTTTAAATTGAAAATCAACAACCATTGAAACTATAGTACGTAGTAAATAAATAAATTAATAAAAACCGAAATCGTTCAAATCTGTATACATATGCGTAGTAAATAATGAAAATAAAAATTAAACCGACAATTGTTCAACACCTAGGGGGGTCCTGGTCCTAAGTCTATGTGGTCAAACGGATTGGAGAAAGTTGGTTGGTCCTGGTCTGGCTGAGGCTGAGGCTGTGGCGCACCGAAAATGGGCGGGGGAGCTATCTGGATTCCAGATGCTTGCAACTGTGCATAACAATGCTGCATCCATGTCCCCATTTGCTGCTGCTGTTCGGCCAACCGATTCTGCTCTGTAGCTTGCGCTTGCTCCATCTCCTCCATCCGACGCCGTTGAGCTTCCATCTCAATTGATTGCCTATGAAGCTGGTCGTGTAGCTCATTAGTCCTCGAAGATGATGATGATCCCGATCCGTGAGAGAATTCAGGGGTATGCTTCAGCAGCCCTTGACCCCATTTTCCGGAACCCCTGCAGTAGAATGTGTTCTTCTCTGGAGGGATCGCAGTTGACATAATCCTGGCCCTGACGATCGGATCAGATCGATCAATCGGGAGTTCCGCATCGGGGGTGTTGGGATAGAGCTCTCTCGCCACTTGAGTCAACACCTCCGGAATCGCCTCCTGAATTCTCGCCTAATTGACAAAGAACAATAAAATATTAATTAAAAAAACAATCTAAATAAATAAGAAATAAGTTTATTTTGTTATAAGGACACTTACAGCATATTCGGGAGACTGCGGATACGCGTGCTGCATCGTATAGACAAGGGGATCCTCTTCTGGGTGGTTGGCCGCCTCCTCGATCCAACCCGAGTATGATCTGGCACCGGCATGATGATTTTTGGTGTTTTTGGCCCGGTTCCTTGTGTTGACTTCAGAAAGAGCCTGCGCGATTAATTCAACATAAAAAAAACACTCATTAGCCAAATAATTTAAGGGAAGTACGATAAAACAAAAATTAAATCGATTGAAGGTTGCGTACCTTCAATTTTGGGTTGTTGAAGTGAACCACAAGCCATCGCCACTCGTACTCCCTATAACGAAACTCGCTAGGGGTACCCTCACGATCATCCCCGTACTTTTTCCAATGCTTCTTCAGCTCGGCCTTCCACTCCTTATACCTATATATACCCATAAAATCAAGTGTTAGTAACTAACAACATTGTATGAACATAATCAAAAGAAACGAAAAAATTGAAACAAATGCCCGTCTGCAAACCTGCTCCCATGCACTTCATCCGCCCACGTGGGTCTAATGTCTTCATCGACGCAGAACCACCTCTGCAATGCATATATTTATATATATATATATATCAATAATATTAAAAATTTATTATTGAAAATTTTCATAATGAATATACAATTCAACTCACCGACAACGCATTATGCAGCTGATATTTGACGGCTTGCGGCACTGAATTCCAATTTTCCCACAACATTGGGACTCTATCCCGTATGAGGCTGCCCGCCATCCCCGCGTACTTTCGAGTGACCTTTCCCTCGATCACCTGCCCTCTATCCCCGGTCGGAATCATAACCTGGCCACCACCACTAGCCTGAATGGCGTCGTCCAGTAACTTGCCGACGACGGGGCCTCTGGTTCTCTTCTGTTTGGCACCGGGCACGATCTCGCCTATCACATATATATGTAGACGATTTTTTAAACATCAACACCTAATTGAATTTAAATATTAGGGTGTAAAAAGATATCACTAATTAATATTTACCTGATTCGTCGGTGCGTTGTCCCGGAATCCGCACACTCCAGAGAGGTGCCGGGAATGGTACATACGCATATGCCTGCTCCGAGGTAATGAACCCTAGCTGTCCCGGAAGAGGCATCCGTTGGAATCGACATGAGGTATCGTCGGGATTTCCAACGGTAAGAATAATGTAGACGGCGGGCATATGCGCATCCTCGCCGAGGACTGAGTGGATCCACCAGCCTCCTCGGAAGAATGAGGAGCTGTCTGGTGGATGACGGGGGAAGGGTCCTCGCGATGAATGTCCGGCATTCGGACCGAGGATTGAGTCGCACTATCCGTTTCCGGCGTGCGACTGACCTGATGAACCCTCCTCGCGCCTGAGGATCGAGCCGGCTCGAGCTGCTGCTGCTGAGGTTGTCCCTCGCCCATCAGCCGACGGTGTCGAGAGGTCTGCGGAAGACTGTAAGTGTTGGGGACGCTGGTGGATCCTGATGCGGACCGACTTCCGGTGCCATCAGGATCCCCAGCTCCCGAGCCCTCATCCCCACGTCCCGATCTCCCTCTCCCTCTGGACCTCCCCCTCGAAGTACTCGACCCGGCCCCTCGGGAAGGTCCGCAATTAAACCAATTCATCGTTGCTATAAAATTATTAAAATTAAAAATAATTCCTAATTCATCCAAAAAATCGAGCACATGCATATTCCAATATATATCAATAATCCAATATATATTCCAATATATAAATATTCCACAAAAATCAACAATAATTCCATAAAATTCAATACATATATAATCCAATAATTTAACTATATATATATCAATAATTCCAATAATCCAAATTCAACAATAATTCCAAATCCAATTAACAAAAAACTTAATCAAATTTAACCTAAAATTCCGAATCCAAATTCCAATATATATATAAATAATCCGACGCCAAATCCAAATTTAACCTAAAATTCCAATATATTCCAATATATATCAATACATGCATAAAATTCCAAAAAATCGAAATTTAACCTAAAATAACATACATATTATTTATTGAAATTCAACCTAAATTTAACCTAAAATAACATACATTTAACCGAAATTTAACCTAAATTTAACCTAAAATTCAAAATTATTCTAATATATATCAATACATGCATAAAATTAACAAATTCCACAACTATATCAATACATGCATCTACATTATCGATCAACACATTCCACAACGTCAAATCTAACCTAAATTAAAAAAAATCAAAAATTTGAATTTAGGGATTTCAAACCTGATTTTTAACAAATTGACGAGGGATTTGGCTTCAGGATCGATGGAATAGCACTTGAACTTCGATTGCTTGCTTCCAACACGAAGGATGCGGAGAAAATCGATCGGAGGCGACTGTAAAGGTTTGGGGCAGTTTCGTTTCTGCCCAAAACACTTCCCAGATCCGGATATAAACCGAAACTATATCCGACGAGATTTCATATGCATATCATCGGATATAGTTTCGGTTCAACTATATCCGACGAGATTTCATATGCATGTCGTCGGATATAGTTCTTCTATTTATTTTTCATTTATGCCGGTAAACTAATTAAATATGTAGTGTATTAATATATATATTTAGTAATAGGTAATACGAAATTATTAATAGTTAATACCAAATTATTAAATTATTATTTAATAATACGATATAATTATTAATCAATCGGTTGTGTATTTTTTTTTCGATCGATCTCTCGAGCTCTCTCATTTATGATGGGGCCGGATATAGCAATTTCATCGATCGACACAATGGGCAGTCGATAATCTGAATAAAATTCATTTTACATTGCACGTTCTAAGTCAAAATAACATACATATATATATATATAAACTAATTAAGGCGCATAATCAGAATCATCGCTTGAGTCTG
Source organism: Geum urbanum (assembly GCA_946800695.1). Classification (NCBI taxonomy): domain Eukaryota; kingdom Viridiplantae; phylum Streptophyta; class Magnoliopsida; order Rosales; family Rosaceae; genus Geum; species Geum urbanum. The sequence goes on from OX327006.1 coordinate 11,586,217, forward strand.
ACTCTGTTTCCGAGTTAATTTCAGGTAAGATGTGTATGTCCTCGTCACTTGAGTCTTCATTGTCTTCATTTTGATTAACATCAAGAAGATTCGGTTGAGGAATTCGCACCACACTGCCCTGTCTCACATTATTAAGGCGAATTGTTGAGGTTTCAGGAATACCAGTTGTGTTCGGCTCTTGGCATGCACTGACTTCTTCATTATCCGAGGTCACACCATGGGTTGAGGCACTGTATATGTTTCGTGGAAGAACATGGTTAACCACTTTCCACGCGCCTTTATGCACAAGATCATCAAGATAGAACAATTGTTTCACCGCCGTGGCCAACACAAACAGATCATCTTCATACCAGCTTGTGGCAGTATTGTGGCAGTATTCACCGAAAAAATCCCGTATTGATCGGTCCTTGTGTTCTGAGGGTCGGTATCAAACCATCTACACTTAAACAAGTGCACGGTCATGCCTTCCCCATATATTAATTCGACAACTGAATGGAGAACACCGTAATAGTCAACTCCATTCTGCCCACCATGCACCATTACCCAAGAATTCTGTGTTTTTCGTCTGACATCTCTATGTTCACAAATAAATAGCACGCCATTTACCTTACACATAGGATAAACTCTGGAAGTTACCGGTTTCTGGGCCAAGAGCCTCAATTCGTGTGACCACTGAGGGATACCATCATCTTGTACATGATTCATCTGAAAATAATCATTTATTAACTTAACTATAAATAGGATGTGAGACATGCACTTAACATCGATCATATACAGGTCAATTTAAGTATCAACTTACCCAGTTGCCAAAATAGTTTGCGAACGTCTTGTTGTGGTACTCAACATCACCGGAAATAGCAGGGTAGTAAAGGTGCAAAATTTTCCAATATTGAACTTCTGGACAGTTAATCAATACCGACCAATGGGCAATGACTAGCTCATAAGGTTCCAACTTGTACGAGTTGAGCAACTTTCCAGAAACTTCAACATCATCGGAGATGATCGAAAGGTTGAACTGCCCTCCATCTACTGGCATATGTTGTGGAGGGTCCTCCAACGCTCCCAAATACAACTTGGTGTACGTTACGCACTCATGCGCAATATATGCTTCAGCGATACACCCTTCGGGTGCAGATTTGTTCATCACATAGTCAATCAAGGGTCTCAGATACACATCGAGACACTTTCCTGGATAACCCGGCTCTGAAATGATCATAGTGAGCATATTGTATTCTTTCTTCATGCACATCCATGGAGGAAGGTTGACGGTACCAAAATAACTGGCCATATACTGTATTGAAGACTCATGTTGCCAAAAGGGTTAAATCCGTCAGATGAAAGCCCCAGCCAAACATTTCGAACCCCTGATGCAAAATAAGAAAACTCCTTCACCATATGCTTCCAAGCCTCTCCGTCAGCAGGGTGTATAAGAGTATCACCGTAGGGTAAATTCCTCTCGGCCCACCATCTCATAGCTTCAGCCGTGTGTGCAGACATGAACAACCGTTCTAGCCTATCTATCAGGGGAAAATACTGAAGTATCTTCACAGCTTTCTTGTTTCCAGCAGGAGTCAACTTATACCTATCTGTACCACATACCGGGCATTCATCAAGGGATTCAAGATCATTCCCATAAGCATCTTCACCCCAGAAGAGAACACAATCATATCTACAATCATGGATTTTGATGTAGGAAAGGCCAAGATGTTTAAGGATCTGTCGCACCTTACGATAAGTGGTAGGAAGACGATGACCGGGGGGCAACAACGAACCAGACCACTTCAGCTAATCATCAACAGCCTTCACACTCATTTTGTTCTCCACTTTGAGCTTCATTACTCCCATAACACTTTCGAGAACAGTCTTATTACACCCGTTGTACAACGGGGTCTGTTGGAAGACAATGAGGTTGTTGTACTTGTCTATACCAGCAGTGTTGACAGCTGTAGGTAATTGCTGGACTGGCTCAATATGAGGGAAGTCTCCAACGGCGGGAGGGATATCGATATCCGGTGCTTGAGCAAATATACCGCTCTCATGAGGAAACATATCGTTGATCAACCTTGTTGTTGGATCATTGGATGTACTGCCACTCTCAAAAAATTGTCCGTGATCATGTTGACCAACTGTTGAGCTCTCACCGTGATAAATCCAACATGTGTACTTATCCCAAAACCCGTTTTTCTTCAAGTGCTCCAATACTTTATCGATGTGAAAATGATATCGCTCGCTGCGACACTGACATTTCGTACACGGACAATAATGAATTGTCATCCCTCCACAATTAACCTTCACATATTCTACAAAACTTCTAATTCCACGGTGATATCTTACATCCCATCTTGGAAGACATATCCAACTCTTGTCCATCCTGAAAATTATAACTGCATGTATATATACCCATGATCTTATTAATTCAAATTTCATAGCTAGATATAAATATTTATTATTTTAATTCCCATAATTTTAATATATATATATACACACACATACACCCTGACTATATATATATAATCGATCACAAAAATCTAAATATGTATATATATAACGTTAACCATGCACGTACGTACGTACATGTACTAGCTATCTAGCTAGTGTACATTTAATCCTATATATATAATAATCACAATATATATAATGCAATATATTAATTAAATTAATTAATCACCCTAGCTAGCTAGCTAGCTAGTTATTGCTATATATATATATTCACAATAATCAAATTAAAATTAACAACAATTAATATATATTTACGATCAATCACGCGTACGTATCCATCGATCAAAATCAACCATCGATCAATTACTCAAACTCAAGAATCAATTAATTAACTCGATCGATCGATCAATATATATATATTCATAATCAATTAATATCGATCGATCTATATATTCAACAAATTAAGCATTAATACATGCATGCACAACACATATATATATTAATTAAGCACGTAGTACCTAGCTATATATATATAATGTGCATGAATCATCACGAACTCATTCTCGACATCACCCAAAGATCGATTTCAGCGCATTTTCAGAAAAAATTGGAAAGTTTTTTGAATGACAGATCGAGCTGCTGCCCAGATCTGAAATAAGAAACTATAACCGACGATATGAAAAAATCGTTGGTAATAGTCAAAAAAATCGTCGGACATAGTCGAAAACTATGACCGATGAGTTTTTGGCGACTATAACCGACGACAAGAAAATATCGACGGTCAAAAAACTATAACCGACGAGATTATCCTGTCGTCGGTTATAGTTTACTATAACGAGATCCCTTCTCGTCGGTCGTTCTTTGAAGACCTCGTCGGATATACCTATTCTGCTGGTAGTGACATAGCAATTAGCAACATAGTTACTCCGCATTTCCAAAAAGAAAGCAACATAGTTACTCCACTTGTTCGACGATCGCAGCTAGAAAACGACATCATGGATTAGTTAATCGACGTCACAGAAGAAACGGCGGTTTTGCTGATCGAAGGTGGCGAACATGTTCGGAACTCCAGTGTATTCTACCCTGAACATCACGAAGCAGACTTCATTGATGTCGGGAAATATCCGGAAGCTAGGTTGTCGATCGACTCATACAGCATGTAGGAGTGTTGCATCATATCTCCTACGACTTCAGAGGAAATATTGGAGTGCATATGTTTTTAGTTCTATCATCAAAACTGGTGGCTAAACCTTTGCATCAACGAGTACGTTCTTCCCTTAGAGCATGTGCACCCATGTTTTGGGTGACGAAGTCCTATTTTGAGGAATTCCTCACTCATTTGAGGAATTCCTCTCCAATAGGAAGTCCTATTCCTATTTTTCGTGCAGCGGTGCCAGAAATAGGACTTCCTATTACTATTCATTATTATTTAAAATTTTAATTTTTTATTTGCGGGTAATATTTTCAACCAATTTTCAAGTAATAGGAAGTCCTATTTAGACGCGCGTTAATATGTTTTGAATCAATTTTGTATGCCGGTAGCATACGGTGGTCTCGCTGAGCTAAATGTAATCCGAGTCATGTTAGACTTAAGTTTTTTGTTTAGCATACATTCTTTATAACAACGTGTTTATTATGATTTTTTATTTCGTCGCGATTCAAAATTGACATTTTTTTAAGTTATGATTTTTGACTCATTTTCTTCACGAAAGTTATAGAGGACATTAATATGAACTCGTCCATATTTTTCTTGAATTTTTCGGAAGTCCGAGCTATTTATTATGATTTTTTTAAGTTTCAGAGTAAATAATTTATTTAAAATATTACAAATGATCAATTTTTCTCAGCCGTCGGATTGCTTAGATCTGTTTAAAATGGACGGCCCAGATTTGTTGATATGCCCGTGGCCCAGGGCGTGCCGCGTGTCGCGTTCCTATTGGTCCGTTATTTATTTTTTTTACTTTTTTACCGGGTTAAAAAAAAAACCCTCACCCTGGCGTCATCCACGTGTCGTGGGGACCACCAGGGGACGTTCTCCTGCTCGTTCTATTCTGGGGACGCCGGCGAGGACGACCTGCAGGTCAACTGTTGGTCGCTCCCTCCCTCTCCTCCCGCTGCACGTCCCTCTCCCCCCGGACGTCCTCTCCACGCGCCCCCCCCCCCCCCCCCCCCCCCCGGACGTCCTCGCCGTCCCTCCCCGGTGCAGATGCCCTCTAAGGGGACCGATTATAGTAAAACTCCCGTGTTTTGTTTTCATGGTGTAGTGGTGCGCGTATGGGCATATAATGTCTGTGTTCCCATTTACTTGAATATTATGATGACAGATAAGCAGATACACCCGAACACTCGGTCTTCTAATGAAAAAGAAGAAATGCATATCCCTACGATCGATCTAAGATCGAATAGTTACCACCCATTCCACCAGTAAATACATACATGATGTAATTTGACTAATATGCGATAGACTAATAAATAATTAAATATCATTTGCAGAGGAGAACCTACATTTCTGTCCCAACAGAAAGTCTATTTTTCTACGCATAGTACGCTCTAAACTTTGCTTCCTTACCATTATAGAATGTCACACGGCAATTTTCCAATTCCTAACTTTCTTAGAGGAACCATTACCTCTGCAATCTCCACGCCATGCCTCACGTGCTCGCTATAAAACGATGCATTTTGATATTTGAGGCTTTGGCCAAATCCAAAGTAGAATGGCATTACCTAGGAAATTAAGACCCTTTTAATTCCATTTCCCACCTTCACAAAGTCAAAAAGGCTTAAACTTGACCAACTACAGCACCGAAATTAAGGAACCAAATTCAAACATCAAGGCACCAGTCCCTTTTCCCCAAAAATCCAAACTGGAAATGGACAATCCGCCACAGCTTCAACTCAACGATTCCAGCACTACCCTATGCCATGCTTCTTCCTCCTCAATGTTAGCGCCATTGTGCCGTGACTTGAAATTCGCTTACGTTTTAGCTGCCGCGTATTTTGCCTATGCTTCTATTTTACCTATACACTACAACTTACTAAGTGCACCCCCATGGTGGTCACTACTTACTGATATTGGCTATGCTTCAAGTTTCTTGCTCCCTCCTTCTTGCCCCTTACTACTACCATGATTGATGAAGTTGGTTTCTTTCTTGGTGTCCAGCATTGACTCTGGCTTTCCGGGTATGCATTTTGCTCTCGCACCATCTTTCTCTGTCTCCTCCAGTTGCATCTGACTGCTGCTGTAAAAATATAAAGTACACGTACAATTTTAAACACGTACTAAACCCAGGAAGAAGAAAACAATAAGAAAACGAACCACGAATGCACTCTATTATCACATTAAAAACAAGTCAACTTCCGCACTCTAACTTGACCCTCTCTGTTTGTGACGGAGGTTCACGGAATTGTATCCCCTCAACTGCAATTGCAATCTGTATGAATCATCAAGGGACCCATATCTCTACCAGAGTACAAAGCTTCGATATGGCATCTATTTGCAGGATCAGAATTTTTAATGGGTATGGCAGAGAACCGCTAGAGTTTCTACACTACCGGATGGACTAGTCACAGATTTCACAAATCACAACAGTGGGTTGTCAAGACTATGAGAATCAAACTCACATATAACAGAACCATTATTATTATTAGGTCATTGTGCAGAAAAGTTAGTTGAGCTAGCAGACAGCTGGGTTATGTTGTCAAGCAAAGGACGAATCTTTCAATCAATTCAAAAGAAGACCAAATGGGCAATCAGAGAATCATTAAAAAAAAATTCTTCCCCAGAAAAGCTAGGGGAAGAGCAACACGCATAGATGTAAATCACAGTAATCACTACAGCATTACTTCGATCTTGCTGAATCAGGGCACTCCCGCATAGCAAACGCTCAAATTTACCTATAGTAAATCTTTCTTACTTGTCATGGAGCTAGATTCACTATACCAAAACAAAACAAAAGTTTCCTAGAACCATTTCTTTTGCAATTCCTAGTAAATGCATGTGTAGCCACGAAATTATAGATCATTCTGAGAATAATAAATTTTTCCATATTTGTAACTCGTAACCCGTAAGATACTTACCGATCTGCATTGTAAGAACAAGACCTCTTCAAAGATGGAAGGACCTCCTTTTTGGTCTCGATTAAGCTCCCGCTAAAATACTCCTTCTCTTCCAATTTTACCCCTGAAAAGTTGGAAATTGCCCGCTCGGCCACTGCCTGATTCCCTGCTCGGCGGGGCAACCTGGCTCTGTACTGCCCGATCAGCGAGAACCGCTGGTCCCTCACAGCCGTCGAGCCACAGTCCCTGAACGAAACAGAGCCGCACGATAGCAGCTGCATCAGAACCGACGACGCTTTCATTCTGCCACCTGGAACAACCTCAGGCGTCTGATGATGATGAAGATTATTCAGATTCTCATTCTCCTCGATACAAGTTCCCGTCGATTGAAGCACCAGCCGTCCGTCGGCCTTCATCAGCGACTCCAGCGTCTCCGGGCTTGAATCCGACGGCGGCGGCGAAATGTCGTCCCTGCTCAGCTCCGTAGTAGTTTGACTTTGACCGTTACACGCCTCCTCCTGTTGTTGAATTGGACTCTTCTCTTCGCCGCCAACGACGCGTCGTCGATATCGCTTGTCGTCCGTCTGCGTCGACACGTCCGCCGCAACTCTCCCGGCCGCAGCTGCCTCGCTGCCGATCTTGTATACCTTGTACTCGTTGAGGTCGACGGAGCTCCACGACTGGTTCCGCCGCCGCACGATCACAGGAGAGTCGTATTCTGCGCCGGAATCGTGCATATCCGGCGGCGGCCCGGCTGACCTCGACGACGCGGATTGAAGCGCCAACGGGTTCGCCGGCGGCGGGTCGAGAAGCTCCGACCCTTTCAGAACGTACTCATTTCCGTGCGACGGGTGTATGCAGTCGTTCTCCGACAAGTCGTGCCATACAAACCCCGTTTTGTAACTCTTGAATTTCAATTCCCTACCAGTCAAAATATAACGCGAGAAAATTAAAAAATTTAAAGATCAAAATGAGTATAGAGTGATCAAAACGCACCGTTTAGCGGACCAGGAGTACATGGTGGCCATGCTTTTGCCTCGGAGCAGGCTGAGGCGGTCAATCACGTCTGTGAGAAATTGAAAAACAAAATTTCAGTGAGCGAGTCCGTAAGTCTGAACCAGTGTTAATAAAGTGAAATGACGATTTTACCTCTGAGGAAGAGACCGCGAGGAGAAGAGAGAGGGACTTCCATGAAGTGGGGGTGCTCGAGATGGCCATTTCGGGACAGGTAGTAGACAACGGGGACTTTTCTGTCCGCGGAGGTAGTGGGAGTGATGGCTGAGAGTTTGGGCTTGGGTTCGTGGGCCGGGTCGGGGCTGGTCTCGGAGTCTCGCCATTTGTTGGGTATTTGGAGGTGGGTGAAGGCCGGGCGTCCTCTGGAGCTGACAGCCATTTGTGGCGTAGAGAGGAAGAGCTAGTGTTTTGGTTTACCGGGAGAGACGGAGAGAGAGAAAATGCGGGAAATAGAAGGAGAGGGGGTTTGGGGTTAGTGGTGTGATAAGTAGGGAGGTCAAGTCACTCGAGTGAAGAAAGTGTGTGTGTAAAATTACTAGAATATGGAGAAGAAAGAGGGGGTGAATTTCAAAATAGGGATGCGGCAGACAAAGGCCTACCAAACAAGTGAGGGCCGTTTTGGGTTTCAGAACCCTGGCAACACCTATCAGACTATCACTGTAAATTTTGAGTATTTTATAATTCTTCAGATGAGACCTCTGTATATATACGTCGTTTACAGAGTAGTAAAAGTCAAGGATCAATGGCTTTGAGGAATAGGCTCGATTAGAGCATATGCACTCACATGACACTTCTTATTAGGATAGCACCTCCTATTTGAGGATGTGTTATCATTATTCATCGAATAGGAGGTTTTGTTCCTGTTTTTCGTGCAGCGGTGTAAAAAATAGCACCTCCTATTACTATTCATAACTTATAAAATTTAAATTGTTTATTTCTCGATAAGATTTTCAACCAATAAATAGGCGACACGTGTCATTATCGTTTAAATAATGTGACCAAAAATACTCGAACGAATAGAATCATGTTATTCGTGCAGCAGTGTAAAAATACAACACCTCCTATTACTATTTATCGAGTTGAATTTTTTTAATTTTTTAATTCTTGATAAGATATTCTATCAATAACTAGACGACACGTGTTTGTTAGTTTCGTCATTAATCAATTAGCTTTGATGACGAATTTGTCGTAAATACGAGGTTTTAAAATCGACTATTTTTTATACACGAAGATAACTATACTTTTTCCATGAGAGTAGTAGAGTATTTTATTGCGAGCTCGTAGAAATTTTCGTATAATTTTGTGGGCACTCGAACTATTTATTATGAATTTTAGATGTTTATTTATTAATTTCAATTAAAAAAATAATATTTGGTTTAACTTGGGCCATTGATTTAAAAAAAAAAAAATCCGACGGCCCAAATCGATTATTTGTAAATTATCATGATTTTTTGCTGTCTGCCATGTGTTGTGTTGTGATTGGTCCGTGGGTTTACCATAATTTTTTTTTACTGATTACCGGCACCTGTGGTTCATGGAGACCACCAGGCAGCAGCTGCTACCAGACATGCTGAAGCTGCTCGAGCAGCAGCTCTCGGCCTCAGTCAACCACCGGTCACCAGCTCCAACTCGCACTGCTGCACTGAAAAAATCTCCGGCTCGTGCCATCATGATAGGGGCCATGCCTTTTCCTCCTCTGCTAGTGCTGCAGCCCACACTGCTGCATATGCTCTTAGGGGATGTGGATCATCATTAATCGGTAATTGAATGTGAAGTCCAAAATGAATGATGCTATATTTTTCTCTCGACTGTTGATGAATGATGCTCTATGAACGAACGTTGGAATTTTACTAGGGAGATTTTTTAGGTGATTTGGTGAACTCTTGGACCGGTCTAAAAGCCCGAGCACAAAGTACGACCATTTCAATCAACAAAAAATGCAAAAAACGCATGATTTGAGTAATTTAATGAACAAGAAAAATGCATAAACATTGAAAAGATACGTTTAGTTTTAAGGGTAAATGACTCAAATTATCACTAAATTTTGTCAGAATTGATAATTTAATCATTGAACTTTAGAATATTTCAAAAAAATCACTGAACTTTAACTTTGTCTATCAATTTGATTACTTTGTCTATTTTAAATATTCTAATTTGTCAAATATTTTGCTTACATAGATAGGATTATGAGATAAATCACTACCTGAATAAATACTATAGCCAACGATACAAAGTTGTCGGCCAGTTAGACAATTGTTGTCGGCTATAGTATGGACGACAACCTATCGTTGGCTATAGTATCGTCGGAAAAACGTTGTCGGTCATACTATAGCCGACGACAATTATGAACATTGTCAGTTATAGTTTGAACTATAACCGACGACAACAAACATCGTTAGTTAGTTTGTGACTTTTGCCGACGATAAAATCGTCGACCAAAACTTCCCCCTCAAGTCAAATTGGTTGATCGGGCTATACTATAGCCGACGAGTCTGAAATACTGTCGTCGGCTATAGTTTCTGAATATCGTCGACAATAGTATGAAACTTGTCGGCTTTTCGAAGACTTTAGCCGATGACTTTGGCTATTGTCGTCGGCTATAGTATACAAATTTCTGAAGAAAAAAAAATTGTAGATTCTGGATTTCTATTCCCAGAATCTGCAATTTCACAATTTTATTTCCACAATAGCTAATAACATAAAATCGTCACAAAACACATATTCACCAACAAACACAAATTAATAAAACTTAAGCATATATTACTGAAAGACATATTCACCCACATAACACATAAACTAAGGGTTGTTCAAATCTATGTTCTGGAAAACAGATGGGGTACTACCATCTGTTTGGGGATCCTCCTGTTGATGTTGAGCATTGAAAGAGACCTGGACAGATTGAAACGGAGATGGGTCCAAGACCTAAAGTCTTTGCGCCTGAAGTGTTGCATTCATTGCCTAAATAAAGTTAGCCATCTGAGCCTGCTGCTGGGCCATCTGCTCTATCTGAGCTTGCTGGGCAGCCATCTGTCTCTGAGTCTCGTTCGGCACTCTCTGATGCTCCATCACCTACCTATGAAGTTGTCATGTAGCTTATTAGCCCTGGAAGATCTCGACATTTGTTGAAAACTGGGCGTGTTCTTTAATATCTCATCGCCTTGCTGTCCTAGACCTCTACAGTAGTAATTGCTCATTCGTGGGGAGAAAGCGTGAGCCATGATCTTCGCCCCAACCGTCAAATCAGATTGATCAATTTGAGATATGGCCTGGGGGAGGTCTTCATCCTGGGTCTCAAGCCATTCCTCTCTCGCTATCTAAGTCAACATCTCCTTAGCCCCTTCCCTCACTCTCGCCTAATTGACAAGAAAAACAAAATAACATATTAGTAAACATTTATATATATAATTTAGAGAAAATACATATATAAATAATTATTTTAATTAAATTATAAGGGCATAAGGCTTACAATATCTTCAGGGGACTTAGGATACGTTTTCTCGTACGTATACAGGTACGGGTTGATTTCAGGGTGTTGTTGCATCGCCTCCTCCATATAACTCGCATAGGGTCTAGAACTGGTATGATGGTTACTCATGTTTTTTCTCTGGTTCGCCGTGTTTATTTTAGAAATGGCTTTGTTGGATAAACATATATTAAAAAATATATTAGGAAACTAATTTCATCAAATAGGATGCAAGTAAACAAAAATATTATGTTACATATATGCCTCAAAATGTGGGTTATTGAAGTGGATTAGAAGTCACCGTCACTCGTACTCCATATACATTAACTCCATAAGGATACCCGAACGGTCATTATCATGCATCCTCCAGTGCGAAGAAAGCTTGTTTTTCTACTCCTTGTACCTATATATGCAACACAAATGTTAGAAAAGTAACAATACATGATCAACATAATATCTCGATATATATTATATAACTCACATTACTTTTTTCCTTGAACCTCATTTGCCCAGATGGATTTAAGGTGTTCCGAGACAGTGAACCACACCTGCGATGTACCAATTTATGGTAATATATATATATATATATTTATTAGGACTTGATTAATATATGTAGATATATATAATGAATAAATATCTAACTCACCGACATAGCATTGTTCACCATGTTCTTCACGCACTATGGCACCGAGGACCACTCTCCCCACATAACAAGGACTTTGTCCCGTATGATACTTCCTACTTGGTCGGAGTACCTCTACACCGCCGACTGCCCCAATTTCACCAATCCATCAAGGTTGGTCTCTATGAGAAGTGGCCCGCTATCCTTAATGTCCTTCTCAAGTTGCTTGTCGCTGACGCATCCTCTGGTCTTTTTTTTTTGCCTCCAGCGTTTGTCACATAAAACAAAGTAAAAATATTAAAATAGGAGCACCCAATTTAATATACATACTATTATTAAGTTATAAATTAAATAACAAGGTATTTAATATTTACCTGATTCTGACGTCGATGCGTTTGTTACCCTCGCACTAAAAATAGGTGTATCAAATGGTACATACACGTATGCTTGATCAGGGTGGATGTAATAGAGCTCTCCTGGAATAGGCTCTCCCCGGTCATCGATATCAAGTAGGACAGGTACTTCCTGGGGCATAAAGAGGTGAGGCGGCGGTCCATTTGGTACCCTCGTCGAAGAGGTACCTGAAGCACCAATATGAGAGGCGGACGGAGCTTAAGCTGTAGAGGGAGGAGACGCTGCCCGGGTAATAGGAGGCATACGGACACCTGAAGAAGTGGGACCCGTAGAGCCGGCCGTTGAGGGCATGGTGGTGTCGCCATCTTTGAAGAGCTTCTTTGTTCTTGGGGGGGGGACTACATCCTGCTGCGGTGTCTACTGAAGTAGTTGAAGGTGTTGAGAGGTCTTAGGGCCGCTATAAGGGTTGCTGATAGAGGCGGACCTGGAACTATCCGCGCTAGACCTGTTTCCTTTCTTAGATCCCTTCGAATTCTTCCTTTTGCCTATCCAATTCTTGATTCCTAAAATAAAAACCACCCATAAATCACACAAATTAATACATCGGCCAATATCAATCTAATCAAATATATAACACAACCATCCAACACTTTCAAGCATATGCAATATTATTCACATACCTCAATCACAATGCTACCATCTAAACTAACTAACATCATCACTAATATAACCTCAATAACACATATCACAAACCTTAATCACAATCAAACATACCCATTATTACGTACACACAATTAAACATACCCATTATTTCATCTACCAATACACACACACTACTAAATTACACAAAATTGTGATTTCATAAACAAAACCAATATTTCATAATCAAATCCGAATTACATAAACCAAAACCAATATTTCATAACCAATATTTCATACCAATATTTCATATATCAATCAACTAATAACACATATCACATAACCATCAAGCAATCAATCATAATCATCCATCAATCAACACATCAAACTCAAGAGAGACAGAGAGAGATAGCTTGAAAATTAGAGAGAGAGAGAGAGAGAGTCGGCTAGGTGGCTCAGAGGCGGTGGGAGGAAGAGGGCGACAAAGGAAGGTTTGGCATAGAGTGAAAGAGAGGTGGATTAAGGTTTAGGTGAGAGAGATAGAGGGCGAGCTTAGTGTTGTGTCGTCCGGGCGGCGGGTTGGGCGGCGAGCGGCGGAGAGAGGAGAAGAGATTAGATTTTAGGATTTTTGGTCGAGCGGAGGGATGGTCTGGAATAAAACCCAATACTATAGTAGACGACTTAAAATAGTTTTCGGCTATAGTAGAGCCGACGATCTTCATGTATAATATCGTCGGCTATAGTATAGCCAACAACACGTTTCACTATCGTCGGCTAAAGTGTGAAAAAAATTATAAAAATTAGGCTTACGTGAAAACACGTTTCCCGCAAATACCTATTTAACTAATTAAAGAACATAATCAGAATAATCGCTATATTCAGAGTGTGAAAATACTTTACAAAAATAGACTCATGACCAACAAACGCATTTACACAAATTCATGTTTAACTAAGGCTCATAATCAGAATCATCACTTGAGTCTTTCTCAGTGTCCGAGCTAATTTCTGGTCATATGTGTCTCTCCTCGTCACCGGAGTCTTCGTTGTTTTCATTTGGATTAACATCAATGAGACTTACATCTTCTTGACGAATTCGAACCACACTACCTGGTCTCACATTATTAAGGCAAATTGTAGAGGATTCAGGAATACTAATTGCATTCGGCTCTTGGTATGCAGTATCTTCTTCATTCTCTACGGCATCTCTAAGTGTAGCAGCACTGTATATATTTCTAGGAATAACATGGTTGACTACTTTCCACGCGTTTTTCTGTACAAGATCATCAAGATAAAACACTTGATTTACCGCTGTGGCAAAAATAAAAGGTCATCTTCATACCAGTTTGTAGTAGTATTCACCGAAAATATTTCGTACTGATCCAACTTTGTGGTCTAAGGCTTAGTATCAATCCATCTACACTTAAACAAGTGCACTGTCATGTCTTCCCGGTAAATTAGTTCAACCACTAAATAAAGAACAACGTAATAGTCAAAGCCATTCCATCCACCATGCACCATTACCCCAGAATTTTGTGTTCTCCTTCTGTTTTACTATGTTCACATATAAATTGCACGCCATTAACCTTATACATCGGATAAACTCTTGAAGTTACCGATTTCATCACCAAAAGCCTCAATACGTGTGACCAGTTTGGGTGACCATAAAATTGTATATGGTTCATCTGAAAAAATAATCGCAACCATTAACTTTAAATATGAACATTGATATTTATATATATAAATATATATAGCAGCAAATATATATATATAGACATACCCAGCTGCCAAAAAAGTTTGGAAACTCCCTATTGTGGTACTCAAGATCACCGACAACCTCAGGACAATAAAGATGAATGTTTTTCCTGTATTGAACTTTTGGAAAGTTAATCAAATAACCATCAGTGAGTAATGACTAGCTCATATGGTTCCAACTTGTACAACTTTGGCAACTGTCCATAAACTTCAACATCATAGGAGATGATAGAAAGATTGAACTATGGTTCATCTACCGGGATATATTGGGGAGGACCCTCCAATGCTCCCAAATATAACTTGGTGTACGTTACGTACTCGTGCACAAGATATACTTCAACTATACATCCTTCAAGTACAGATTTATTAGCCACATAGTCTTTATAGTCCCTCAGTTGTCTATCAAGTTGCACAGTGCATGTTATGATTATTGAACAATAATTTTATATAAAAACAAACACAAATTCAGATATTGAATTGTACATTTCCATGGGATACATCCAAGTGTAGTGTACTGGACCAGTAAGCAACAACTGTTCAGGAAGATGGATCATCAGGTGAGGCATGATGTCAAAAAAATTGTGAAAAATATCCTCTCAAATTTGCACATGATAAAGATGATGTCTGCTTGCATTTCCCCAAGGTCTGATTTTTTTCACCTCTCTAGTGCATATCTTCTGAAAGAATCTTGACAACGCAACTAACAGCTCCACCACCTCACGAGGCAGGTATGATCGAAAGAAAACAGGGAAGGGACATTGAAGCAGTATATGGTAGTCATGACTCTTTAGTCCGTACATCTTATTGTCCTGGAAGTTAACACACCGGCTTATATTTCTTGCATAGCCTGAAGGAAACCTAATATAACCTATCCACCTAAAAATTTCATTCTTCTGGTCAGGCTTGACGGTGTAAGGAGTTTGAGGTATTTTTTTCTTCCCTTCTTTCAATCACAAATCTTTTCGTATATCCATTCTTTTCAGATTAATGCGTGTCTTAGGGTTGTCTTTAGTTTTTCCCTCCCAATTCAATACTATGTCCACCACACTTTCGCACACAAACTTCTATATGTGCATGACATCTAGGTAGTGCCTAATCAGCAACTTACTCTAGTACGAGAATTCCCAGAACATGCTTTTGTATGTCCAGAATTTATACCTGTCACATCTGTCAAGTATTGTTGTCACTATATCAGGATGATTGCTGAGCTGTCCAAAACTGTATTCATTCTGCACTTCGAAAATTTCTTCCCCCATCCATCTCTTGGGTTGCACATCCTTTTTTACAATCTCATCAAATGCATGGTCATCCTCTCGTCATGGGTGATCAAGTCCAAGCCAACAACGGTGATGCATCTAGACAATCTTTCTGCAGTGAAGGCTGCCGCACTCATCAATCATGCGCTCTCGACAAGTCTTGTATCCCCTAACAACGTTGCCTGACAACATCTCGCGGGCAGGAAAATCATTGATGGTGCCAACAAGCATGGCATGCATCTGGAACGTCTCGTGTTTGTACTTGTTATAAGTGGGATGACCAACATTACTCAAGTACTTAAGCTCCTCAATCAAGGGTCTCAAATACACATTAAGACACTTTCATGGATAACCCGGCTCTGGAATCAATAGAGTCAGCATATTGTATTCCTTCTTCATGCACATCTATAGAGGAAGGTTTTACAGTACCAAAATAACTGGTCATATACTATATTGAAGACTTATGTTGCCAAAAGGGCTGAATTCGTCAAATGAGAGTCCGAGCCAAACATTTCAAACCTCTGATGCAAAATCTGAAAACTCCCTAACCATGTATTTCGAAGCCTCTTTGTCAGCATTGTGTGTAAGAGTATCATCGTTAGGCAAATCCCTCTCAGCATGCCATCTCATAGCTTTGGCCATGTGTTGAGACATGAATAATCGTTCCAGCTTATCAATCAGCAGGAATTACTGAAGTACCTTCACACCTTTCTTATTCCCTACAGGAGTCAACTTATACTTATCAGTGTGACATACCGGACAGGGATCAAGGTTTTCAAGATCATTCCCTTCAGCATCTTCACCCCAGAAGAGAACGTAATCATATTTGCATGCATGGATTTTGATGTAGGTAAGGCCAAGATGTTTCAAGATATGTTGCACCTTACAATGAGAGGTAGGAAAGCGATGACCGAGGGGCGGCATCGAAGCAGTCAACACCCGATAATCATCCACAGCCTTGACACTCAATTTGTTCCCCACTTTGACCTTCATTACTCCCACGAAACTTTCAAGAACAGTCTTATTACACTCGGTGTATAACGGGGTCTGTTGGAAGACAATCAGCTTGTTGTACTTGTCAATACCGGCAGTGTTGACAGCTCTAGGAATTTGCTGGACTGGCTTAATAGGAGGGAAGCCCTCAACGGGGGGAGGGATATCTTGTACATGAGCATATACACCGCTCTCATAAGCAAACATATCATTGATCAACATCGTTATTGGATCATTGGATGTACTGACCCTCTCAGAAAATTGCCCATGATCATGCTGACCTGTTGACGATGTTTCACCATGAAAAATCTAACATGTGTACTTTTTTCAAAACCCGTTTTTCTTCAGGTGCTCCCATACTATATCAATGGTAAAACAATACATATCACTGTGACACTGACATTTCGTACATGGGCAATAATGAATTGTATTCTTGTTAGCATTAACCTTCACATGTTCCACAAAACTCCATATTCCAATGACAGATTTTGGATTCCATTTTGGAAGGCAAATCCAACTCTTGTCCATCCTAAAAATTCCAACTTTATACATATACATCTTTAAAATTACATTAATTTGATCATCTACTACTTAATTACAAATTAACAAACACATATATATGCATACTATCAACAATTAACATATATTATAAAAAT